>OX456490.1:4325529-6725529 GCA_949748235.1 Platypus cylindrus | reverse complement strand
CTGTGGCAAAGTCACCATTTTGGCATGCTGCGTTTGATTGTCGAACCTCGATTAGACATAGAAGATAAATGTTAAAATCAGGATAATATGGCTGACTATCCCCTACTGTGTCAACAGTTTGATAATTACCTTTTCAAGAAATAAAGAGCGACTAGCTGCAGGTAATTCTGAGGTGCCTTCTGCTTCTACCTACAAATTAATTATTCATTATAAATTGGTGACATAATCAATCAAAATATATTTATGTAGGTAGGTAGGCATATTTAGCGGCAGATAAGTGGTGATATAATTATAAATGCAGAATTAATTATTTGGTGACGGATAACATCGGTATCGAAAAGAAAAAAAAAACTTGAACCGAATTTAAAACAATGGCTCAAGGTTGATTTTAGGATTGGCACATGAAGGTTTTTAATGACAATGGCCTTGAAAAAATGAAAATTTCCTTTTTGTTTCAGTTAGGAGTCATTAGATGAATAAATCATTAATTGCTGAAATTAACATCTTAAAATACAAAAAAAAGGAGGGCTTAATTTATTTTAATTTTTAAATTGCAGTTGATCAACAAAATTTGCTTGAAGTTTAGAAATAGTTTACTGGCCAACTAGGTAGCTATATTTAATGTTAGAAAATTGAAAGAAAGGAATTCAAGTTGAACGTAAAAATACCGCAGTGAATGGCAAGCCTTAAAGCATTCCTAATAAAATAATTAAAGCTAAAACAACAATCTTATTGTTTTTATTTCTACCGCAAAAATTATTTAATTTTCCTTCTTTTAAATGTCACTGCCCTAGGCAAATTTCAAGGTTTTTGATACAGTGTGAAATACATCTAGGTCTATAGGTATGTAATGTAATAATAATTGGGCAAACAAATGGAGAAAAAATCCAGTCGTTAATTTTTGTTTACCGCAAAACACCACCCAGTATATAATTCAGGAAAATGGATCTTTTGTATTACGATGGTTTTTTTCTCGAGTTTTTTTTTTCTTATTTTAATAACTAAAACGGTAATTATAGGGCGGAATATAATCAAAAAGGAAATGTCAATTTTTACAGGTAGGCGGCCACTCAACAAAATCGCAGTCCATTATTTCCAATGATACCGCACTCCACAAAAATCCATTTTTCGTTTCTCTTCATCGTCTTTAAGTCAATTTTATTACAATAATACTGCATACGATCCAAAGTATAATAATTATTATTTTTCAGTAATTTTTTTTTTTTGGTTGGTTCTAATCATTTTCTTTAATCGATTCATAGTTCTTATGAGTTGATTTCAACTAATTAATGTTCACTGAGCAGAAAAATAGAGCGACTAATCTCAGCACAATGTATAGAAATATAGAACGAGTACTAACTAATAATCAGACCTATTATTATATTAATAAGACGCCAATTATCATCAAAATTTAATCATCCCCAGCCAAGGTTAATCTTCTTCTACAATTTACCTTTCACGTCAATTAAATTTGACACTTCGATAATGCTGCTTTGATTCTACTTCATTCTGTATTGTGTCACATTTATTATGATTTTTTTTTTTTTGTATATGAATATTGAATTAATCTGTATAGAATAACATAAGGATAGATAAACAGTCCATTTTCTAAGAGATTAATGCTAATTTTTGTATGGTGGGTGTCGCTTTTAAATCAATCGATCGGCTAATTGAATGAAAATTTGAAAAGCAAGACATTTTTATATAATCTAATAGAATTTCCTCGTTTGTTTGAATCATCTGGATTTTATTTCGTCAGTTATTCGGTTCAATTAACTCTTGACATAATTCAAGCTCTATCAAAATGAAAATCTAATTAAACAATAATCAAAATCCATGTAATACTTCACAGATTATAATTATAATTACCTATACACACATTAATTTCATACATGATAATATAATACGAATATTAAAAGTTAATTAGGTACAAATTATTATTATTCAAAATAATAATTATTATTAATCTTCTCCTTCATCTTCTATAGACTTCAAAATCACGAAACTAGGATATTATTAATTAACTTTAATTAATATTAATTTAACATGTTGGAAATATAAAATATGCAATATGTAATTTATGTAACTGTCATCTAAATCCTTTTGAGAATCAACTAGTATTTTAATTAGTCCAGTTATGTAAGCTTTTAAGAAAAGTTTCCTATAGAGGTTTATCGAAAGATTTATTTGAATATGATTTTATGCTAATTGAATATATGAAGACAGAGAAACAGATAAAATAATATGTTTTTTTTGTTCTTCCAAATAACGGACGAAATAATTAATATTTACTAAAGAATAGTCGAGGAGACATCAACATGCAAGCAGGCAAGAAACCTTCTGCTAAATTTTGAAAAATTTATTTCTAAAGCATTGAAAATTGAAAAATTTCATGTTAATTAATTGATGCTAATTTATTAATTATCGAAAGGAATAAATAAAACTCAGAGAAAAATAGATCAAAATTAATCAAAAAAATGAAATAAAACCAAATCGATCTTTTAATTAATAAAATGGTTTGTAATTATAGTCAATATTCTATACAGAACCAATTAAAAATTGCTCAAAATAAACGAGAGTAAAAAAAAAATGACAAAAATAAATGAGAACAAAAAAGAACGAACACTAAACGTAAAGAGATAATATGTGCTTGGAAAAGATAGTAATTATAACAACCAGGCAGACCCATTTGACTTGTTGCTTTGAAAACAAAACGCAAAAAAAAACAAGAGTTAAAAAGGAATATAATATTTATGTAGATATAAATATACCATCTGAATAATAAGGCAATATAAATAAAATATAAATACTGTCAAAGGCAGTAGGGAGGATTAAAAAGAATGGATATTTGATTACCCAGTTAATATAAATTCGATGGTAATTAAGTTGTTACACATCTTCTAATTTAATCGATAGGAAAAATAAGCAATAAGAAAAAGTGATAATCGTATAAAAATTTCAATGAAATCGTCAATTAATTGATAATAATTGAAATTATTTGTTTATTATTATAATTGCTATATGGTCGATTTAAGTTTTCATTTTATTTCTTGTGGAATAGCAGTAATTCAATTGTAGATTTTTTTTTGTTCTGTTTCGATATTATTATCATGCCAATTATTTTATTTTTACACATCAATTTATACAAGAATGTTTTAAAGCTACTCGTTCTTGTTTCCTGGCAAATGTTTTTATTATTATTTATGCGTTTCTGAAGCCACTATAAAATAATTATTGATGTGGTTATTGCGGTGACTAGAAAACTGGTAAATTGACTTAGTTTGCGTCTATAATATTTATGTAAATACGATCGATATATAAAATTGAAATTTTATATAGATACATGAAGTTGGCATAGAAGAAAAAGCACTGCTATATACGTATATGCAAAGTTCTTATCATATATGTTTTTTTTTTTAATTATTTCCTGTTTTATTAATGAAAAAAGTAGTAAGTATAAAGAAAAAAACTCTGTGTATAGATAACAACTTTGAAAGAGCACTTACCTCTGTAAAATCTCTGTGCGACATTCTAATGATATATTAAACAAAATACGAATTTTGATCCAATTCATGATAAAAACCGAAGAATTTTGTGATTAAATAAAATCGAATCGAAATGAATTACGTATGAAAAGAATATAAAAAAGGGCCTCCCGAATAGAAATTCGTGTGGAATGTTTCTTGTATTGTTGTCAGCACACAACAGAATAAATACATACAACAATTAACCTTAACCTCTGTTGAACTTCATTGTTATTAAATAGCGAAATTCCTCATTGGAAACGTGTCTTTAACACCCCACATTTCGATTAGCCAATCGAACACAAAACGACGATGCACACAGCAGTTCAATCAACACACACAACACAATTTATTAATCAAATAAACGCGTCCAAAATCATCCCTTTTCGTCGCACAACAATTACAAATACACAGAGGAATTGTTAAATTCTAATTATCAGAAAGAAATGCGGTGAAATGATCATCACTTTTTTCACGCTTTTTTTTTTTTTTCTTAGAAGTTTATCTAACAGTTAGTTATTTGCTTGGTTGATCTCTGCTCGCATTCTTTAGCACACCGTACACACCACACCACCACCGGCCATCTTGGTTGGAGGCTGCTGCTTGCTACTGTCTGTTGGTTTGATGGTATTCTCAGGTAAAGGTAGATATATTATTCTCTCTACTCTCTTCGTATTCAACGATGGAAATTATCGTTGGAATGTATGTATATGTATATAATCTATCTATGCTATGACGACAACGGTTACTTCTCTAGAATTTACCTATCTCTAAATAATAATGTCAGAATACCTTGCAGCAGTCGTTGTTGTAGCGACGATATCAGTAATTAGGGAGAAATTGGATTTTTTTGTTAGAAAAAAGACTTATTCTACACTTTATACTAATGTATAGCGTTTCACTATAGTGAAAATGCATAGAATAACATTGGAGACATCAACAGTCAATCAGACAAGAAACTTTTTCGAAATTTATTCATTCGAATAATAATAAATAAGGAAAATACATTAAAACTACATATAAATATAGTTGTTGATTGTTTATTTTCTTCTCACTTTGAATTCGCCAACAACGGCTCTCATTTTAGTATAATTTTTCTGTAAAAGAAAATGTATTTTGCAGAACTTCTGTTAATTGTTTCCAACCTTTTATAGTTATAAGCTTGGAACTGTCATTGTCATTTCCATCTAACTATGTAATAATACGTTCTTATTTTCCAACATTAAAATCGATACATTTCGCTCACCTTACCTCCTTCTATAATACTGATCCTGGTTAAATAGATTGAGAAATCGGTAACACAAATTATACGAAGTACATATAAAAATGTTTGTATTCCCCATAGAAATGGTATGGCTTTCATTGAGACACTGCCCAATATATAATTATAATAGAATTTTTGCGGTGGTCCTTGACTGTCTTTAGTAAATTGTATTGTAAATTGATCCATTTCTGCGGAACACCTATAATTAATTATTTGATTAGCAGATCAAATGGCTAAAACAGAAATCGTTTAATTTTTTTACAATTCATTGCCTGTCAGATGGGAGTATCGATTACAAAATTTCTGAAGTCCACTGTGATATAAATTATTCGAAATGAAACAGAAAAGCACCATAAATCCACATAGAGCCATAAATGGGTAGACGTAAATCCAGAAATTTGGAAACCTATAAATGGATTGTACAATAAACGGAGCTATCACAAATCCTATATATACATATAGTAGTGTTTCTCACAGGTCTCCCGGACTTCCTGTACCTCCTCTACCGCCAGCGCCCACCAAAATTCCGAGTAGAATAGATAATACAGAGGAAGCTAATGGTGCGAACAACATCAAATCGCACATGTATATTGTTGCAAATGTCGTTCTCCTGTACGTAGAATTAATAATAATCAAATAATGTGTATTGTATTTGTATTCGCATTAATTAAATTACAATTATTCAGTTTTAGCCAATGTTTTATTAATTTTAATATAAAAATTCGCCAACTAGAGTGTATCTCTCGCACGAGAACTAAAACTAAATGTAATTGACTGAAACATGAATAAGCTTTTATTTAATTAGTGCAAATGACAATTAAAGTCATTAAAAGAAAATTATCATTTTCACAAAATATAAGACTAATGAAATGAAGCCAGTTTTTATCACCTCAAATTAATAAATCCAGTATTATTTATTGGTGGACGTGCAGTTAAGTTCAAATCTTCTATCACAGGTTCTCTATTCCAATCTATTAATTTTTCCACATCAAATCAAGTTATTAGTCTTGTTTCCACTAAATAATATGAGGTATTTCCAATAAAAGCGATAGTTTCATTTAAAAGTCGAGCTTGCGCAGTGTCAAAGCTAGCTCTCAATAAAATTGGTTAGTGGAATTATCGCTTGTCTGGAAAATACCTAGGCGATATACTGATTCGACGGAAAACACATTTTATTACAATAAAAGATGTGCACATATGTCATTTAGAATAAATAAGCATATCAATTTATAAAATATCTTACTATATTCCAATAATTTCCTTCCGTTTCGCGCGTCTGAATTTTCACTCTTAGTTTCTGTGTAATCTACAAACATTTTTATAATACATTATGGCAAACGTATAAATTAAAAGTTAATTGTACCGTTTGTGGAGCCAGCAACAGTATAAACAGTAGTTTCATTATTAACTGATTCAAGCAAATCGGAATAGGGTTTTTGAAATGTAACTTTCGCATAAATTATACAATGAAAACCAAACATTAATAGAATTTCGTACATTGCTTTCGTTGCAATACCAGATGAAATGAAAATTAAAACAAAAACTATCAAATGCGAAGCTAAAACGAACTAGGAAAACAATTAGCGACAAAAAAAACATTTATTTACAAAGCGATTTACCTCTCCAGAAGTTCGGGACTTTATCAGCGGGTTTAGGTCGCATGTGAATATACTCGTAGTATTTAGATTCCATTTTGATTAGTTTATTTTTCTAATATTGAGAATATTTTCCATTCAAGTTTGGACAAATTGACTTTTGTCTATTCAAATTTTGACAACACTCAAGGAATGTAAATTATAGGCAAATAAGACAAACTTTTTAACAGACAAACAACTCATATAGACAAAATTCAATTTGAACTCAAGCAGGTTTTGACTAAAGTCACCAGATGGCGCAAAGATAATCTTAAATATACAGTTTAATATAAAACTTCCATTATTGCCTAAGCACCACCAACAGAACGGCAAGGAATTGTTGGAATAATAAATAAAACATCAACATTATATTAATTAATTGTTTATTATAATAATATAATGCATAATTTTCTACAGAAAAACAAAAATGCTCATCTTGATATGTTAAATTTACAATAAAATAAAACGTTGCATTAAAAGGTGTAGGTACATGTAAAAATTATAAAATGATTTCCAAGAAAATTGAATGAGTGATTTGAATTTTGGAATTATTTTCCCGCCTTTTCTTTTTGTTGCAGGAATTTTGAAGAAGTATTTTATTTTATACATACATCATAGTAACATTGTACCGTGCGTTGTAAAAAATCTTACAAAATAATCTTATAATAATAGAAAAAAAATTAACCAATTTGATTTTAGGAACATTTTCTTTTAACTGATTAACCCGTTTAGTTTAATTCAAAATAGAGTTGTAATAATTGTTTTTCTACTTTCATTCTTATTTGGACCTTATTAATTGGCAATTTAACTATAAATCAACAAGAAATCAATATCAATATTTATGATATGACTATTGCATAGATATAGGGGGGGAAATTTCAATACGCGCGCTTTATCTCTATTATTCTCATTAATTGTTTTTCTTTTTTTTTAATTTTAATGTACATAATATTTTAATTAGCATTCCAATATTTTTTAGCATATTCATTTTCATTTTTCTTTTTTTGTACTTTACATTTATACTGTGTGAGAAAGTGATTGTGAAAACAAACAAAACAATCTTGAAAATAAAATTCATGAATTTTTCAGTAGACCGTAAACATTACGTTTTTATAATTCTCCATCCGAAAGATATATTAATTAAAAAAAAAAAAAGGTTTTAATAGCTTGATGTGTTAAATACATATTTTAAATTAGATAATTTTTGTCTGCAGAATGCAGGTATGTGGCAGGTCAAATATATACATACGTGTGTGTGTGTGTGAGCAAAACGCGAGTTTGGTTTTCTCATCACCGCGAAAATAAAGAACATTCCAGATGAAAGAATTTTTAAATTAATGAATTTGTTTATGTTCTAACGGTTTTTATCCCATTTTGAGAATATAGATATATAATATTATAATAAACTTTTATGAGTAGTTATTTTTTGGATTACATATTAAGTATAGTGTAATATAAATAAAATTATAAAGTTTACAATACAAACTTTAGAAAATAAATTATATAGAAATAGAAGTTTAAAATGCTATAATATAATTAATATTCTGGCTACATAACATATAGAGAACAAATAGAATAAAATTGTTAAAAGCATCGATTTAAACATTTAAAAGACAACAATAAGAATGTAATAAAATATTATGCATGTATTATAATAATATAAAAATATCTCGATAAGCTTCATTATTATTTTAATTAAAATTATACTGTTTCTTCAATAAAAAATTCATACTATTTGTCGAATGGACTTAATAATAATGGTAATTACTATACATTATTCTGCATTGTATAGTTTAGAATATACAATTTTTGGCACCTTATTTTACATTACCTCTAACAATAATTGAAAGTACCTATTAGAAATTTGATTATATTTATTTAAAAAAAAAAGTTCTCTATTTATTAGTTTTTATTTTGATTTGTTTGGAACTTAAGAAAGTTCCAAAGAAAATCTGCTTTATTTGAAAAAAAAAGATTTTCCAAATAAATTTCTATTAAACTGAATTAAATCAAAGTATCACAAACTAGTGGTTCGTTTTGTGCCATCACCTGTGGCGTACGATATATTTTTCTAACTTTATTAATTCATTCCACTAAATTTTCTCCTTTTATTACTTTGTTAACAATATTTTTTTTAAAATGAAACTGGTCTAATTAGTTGAATTTTCATTAGTCCACAATAATATATCTGTCTAACATGAATGAATTCATTTGTTTTCAATTAGAAGCTGTAATTGATGAACATAATCGCGTGCTAGTTTCAAAACAGCAGCAGCATCATGTCTTTCTGCCATTTCTGAATCAAATTGATTTCAGTCAGTTGATTGACTCGAATTTTCGTATTCTGTAATAATTAAAGCTAAATCCAAATAGGACTTACCGTTAAAGAATTTAATAATATCCGTAAAATCCATTCCATTCGATAAAATAATATCTCGATAAGTTTCCAATAAAGCCAATGCTAAAAACAATACAAAATGACTGGACGAAACATATTGAGCAGCCCATATAATTTCCCATGTTGTAAATATATCGGAATAAATCTGAAATTAATCCAAATCAATTGATATTTGCTATTCAATACGACGTTTAAAGGCCGTACTAATTCTCTTTTAAAATCCAACAAAAACCATCGATAACAAAAATAAAAATGCGTATAATCGCCGTGTGCGTGCATTTGTTCATACATTTCCGCATCTAGAATTTGTATTAAACTGCGCATATTTGCAAAATGGCAATCCATTGCATTGCCATTTGGGAAATTCTCAATCATTCGTTCCATTAAATGACAGAAACAGGCGTAGGTTAATGATTCGTCATCGAATGTTACTAGAAGTGGTGCAACTAAATCACACATACCTTGCATATAACCTATATCTAGATGTTCCCAAACATACCTAAAATCGATATTAAAATAATTAATAATAAAGATCAATTCACCATGCTGAACTCTCCGGATTTTGCGCGCAGCACTAGATTATGCGCATCGTTTGCTTCAATACGTGCGTGTTTGATTAATCGTTCTAGGTTATGCGCAGTGTATAGATTACTGTACACTACTAGACGACACTGAACAGAATTCAAATCAAAAGACCAGTACTTACGTGCACATAACATTTCTAAGTTTATCTAAATTATCACTAGCAAAATACCAGTAATTTCTATCGCATCTTTGTACATCTTTTTCGATTCTATGCAAATTTAGGCCAAATGTTTTAAGCAGTTCTTGCTGTAAGAGTGTTATTTTATAGATATATTATTCCATCATTTTACTTAAATTACTTACACTATAAATGCCACCATTAGAACTAGCTGGCGAAACACAAGCTGATCTTGCAGGACTTGCCAAACCATGGGTTTCAATGCAATTGTTATCTAGAGCTGCTGAATGGTTTACTTCTTCGGCAACGGCATTCAAATGACTTATCACTTCGTTATCGTTTTCCAAATTGTTTATATCGACAGATGCATTAGTCACTATTACATCGTGAATGAAATCTTTTAATTCTTCTTCTTGTTGTGGGTCATTCTCGACTTCATCTTGGATTTTATTCTCTAGATTAAAATGAATTTATGTTGAACAAATAAAGTTCCTTACCATCATCATGGTGAATGCCAGCAGCTTCATCTGCCACATTCGTCGTTTCATTTACAGCTTCGTCTTCCTCCTTCTCTTCTCTATCGGTGTTTTCTTTTGTCTCTTCTGACGTACCTGCAATTTCCTCGTCTTTCTCAGAACTCTCATACTTGATTGTGTTCTGTTTTGTTTTTCTCGGCCGGTTATTTCCTTGTTGTTCCTCGCCATTTTCTTTCGTTTCATTGGCGTCATCGTGGAAAACCTATATTTATTAAGGAATCTATTTTAAATGAATGCATCGCGTATTTATTAAAATTGACCTCATTGTTTAATTCCTCTTCATGAACCACTTCATCTGGAATATGTTCTGCAGATATACTATCGCTACTTAATTTCGCAATCGCTTTAGCTTGGTCCTCTTTGTCATGTTGTCGAACAATTGCCTCAACTGCCAACCATTCGGACATGGTATTTTCATAAGCCTGCTTCGTTTCCTCGTTTAATTCCTGCCGCTGTTCAATGGTGGAACCGAATTTATAGTGTCCTAGTAGATATGGCCATATTTCTGTTCGTAGATCATTTACTATACCACCAAAATATGTTAGCCGATACACTTCTTCGCTATCAGTTACAATGCCATCGATACACAATTCTGACCATTTTTCTAGTGTTATTCCTGAAAATGATTTTATATAGATTTTGTTTGACATATTAAGTCAATGGTTGGTGCCGTACCTTCAGATGCATTCTCGCTACTAATAATTTTACTATTAACTAGTCCATTTAAATGGGTTCGTACAGTAGATAAATGTCGACAATATGCCAACCATCCATAGAAGGCTCTGGAAATAATTTGTTTTTTCATTGAATCACACACGGCTTGGATACAAACACTTGGGGGGCTGTCTGGTAGTATTTGTTGATCTGTATCAAGAAATAATAATTTAAATCAAATCGTCATAATCAAATTGCTACATTATAAAAGATCAATTATTGAAGTTAGTTTTGTTTTATTCTGTGGTTATATATTAGCTTGTACTGACCTAAACTAAAACTTTTGGAAGAACTATCTGAACTTGTACTTGTGCTGCATAGTTGTACTCTTACTTTCGTAGGCAAGCAAAGCTTTGTATCCATGAGATCATTTCTTTTAACTACAAACAAAAAGTAACTCGACTTAATTTAAATCAATCAACTAATCTATAAAGTGGAATCACTATAACAAGAGCACAATAAATTATTTATATTCTATGTGCATCCACCCCATAGCCCATTTTAGCTGGGATTTTAGTTAGCTAGTTGATAGAATTGTAGCTATTTAAGTAATTACTTACGTATATCTTTTGAATCACTATTATCTAATATCCTAAATACATAATCTTTAGTAGCTTCTTCAGTTTCAGATAAAGCTGGAAGTGGTCGTCGTCGTTTCATTGGACCAGAATGTTGCTGGGACCATAATGGCGGATCGAGCCGGCCTCTTGGTAATAGACCAGTTTCCAGGCATCTCAGGAAATCTAGCATGTGACCTCCTAAATGGTTCAATAAATTGACATTAGGTAAAAATCTACGCATATGAACAGCAAACATGAATAATAGATAATTGTGTGGGAAATTTTTTACAGCACATTAATCTTTTTCCTTTTTTTTTCATTACAATTTAAGCTGAAAATTAATGGCTGTAATAATAATTTATATGGGATATTTCTAATTTTTTTCTAATATATTACCGACATCTAAAATGCGAAATGAGTTTTTTCTTTTCGTTTCTTTTTTTTATGTACCTAATTCCATTAAACTTTTTGTGGAAATCTCCAATATACTCCCGCTATGACGCTTACATTTTAAAAGGTTAAAAGTTCAAAGTTTTCTTACTATTTTATCTTTTTCTTTCTTTTTAGGTTTTATCGGGGAAATTTATGATATTTTAAATAAAGGTGTTTTTTGATCCGGTCGTAGAGAAAAACTTTATTGAAGTTTATGGGAAGAAGCGTGGAGGGTGGAGAGAAGAATTTTATAATTTATGATAGTAATAAAGTTTTAGGAAAAGATAATCGATTGAATGTTTCAGATAAATAGGATTTTCGAAGAGCTTATATAGATATCCAGTTTTTCATCTTTTTCATTTTGCAAAAAAAAAAAGATACTGGCGTACTGATAGATTAATGTTGGTTTTGATCTTGAAAATGTCATGTGTTTATCCTATTGATTCTTTTTCGTCTCATCATTTTATTTCAATTGTTTTTATTTTTCTTTTAGTTGTGACGGATATGGAATATATTATAATATGCAGATGTTTCCTATGGGAAATTTATATTTTTATTCTGTTTTTTGCCTGTTTCGTATATTCAATTTCTGTTTATTGAATTTCTGTCACGTTCGCATGTGTCTAGATTCATTCTTTTTTTCCTAATACAAATAATTATAATTGAATAAACGGCATGTGTGTAAACACTGACTAGATGCCCAGTTTCATAATTTAATATCGTAAACAAGTGAAGCAGCAACAACATAATTAAATATTATATAGCTTACCTCTAGGAAAGTGTATTGGAGGTCTTTGTACACCATCTTGTCCTACAAGGATCACCGTTCCTCCCGCTTTGCTATCCTGATGGCAATGAACGTAAACTATCTCGTCTAGACGTACTTGAAGGGCATAATCCCAATAGTTACTGAACATAAACAAACTAATTAATTATACAAATACGGAATATTTAAATAGTGGCAGGCAAACCTTTTGTCTTGTGACTCATCGGTAAAACCATTCATTAAATGATTTGGTGTCCATTTTATTGTTAGGTCACTTGGAGACTGATGAAGACTGAGATAACTGAAAATTAATAATTAGAAAAATAAGCGTGGAAACAAACCTGAGATTTCTTCTGATTCAACTAATTAAGACACCCTCGTAAGTATATAGAGAAATATAGATTTACCCTGGCATTGGTTCGGTAACATCATCCTTTACTGGCATAACTAGTACGTTATTTTTCCCAAATAATAGTACTGTCCTCGAATTCTGATGTAAACTTTCCACATAATCTTTGGCTAAATATTGTGTTGAATTTCGTCCGCCAGTTGCTAGAGAATCTTCGGACGACGTGTTTAATGAACGTTTAAAATTCAATATTGGTCGACGTGCTGATGGTGGTGTTGAATGACCACTTGATATACGATGTCTTTGGACCTTTATTTGGATAAAATTAAATTTCTGAATATTGACCAATTTGGATATGAGATGAATGATCACTAGCCTGTATTGTGTTGTCTAAAGTTATTGTGGGTGTTCTACACGTGGTAAAGAAAAGAAGATTATAGACAGGAAGTAGTATACATATATCTGGCTTACACTTTCAGTCTAGAATCCTCTTAACTGCACTACTAATTCCACAAAAGTGAAAAAACAATTTCCGCCGCTTGTCTAATATAAGATTTTTTCCAAAAGCTCTAAACAAAAATAACTGATTTTCAGTTATTCCACCCAAGAGCGACTATCAGTTAAACCTATAGATCCCCTGTAATTGGACCGGTTTCACTATATTGTGTCCTTTCAGTTATCTTTATGTCACTCTGCACTATTAACTGAAGTTATGCGTGAGTTGTAGTTAACTACATGGGACAACAATTTCCACTTGTTGTCAAATACGAGTACTTTTCCCAAAGTGAACCTAAACACAGTACGCGTTAATTTGCAACTCCACGAGGATCTCTTTCTGCAGACCCATCTACCGACAGATCCTCAATCATTTGACCGGTTTCGCAACATTATGCTTGATCAGAGACGTAAAATAATATGTAGGTGGATAAACATTATACTCGTAATTAAAATGCAAACGAACTGTCAACAATAATATAAGTAATACCATTCCACATGTTAAGAAAATTAAATAATAAAGGGTGGAAAATGAAGCAGTCAAGTGGCACGCATTTCGAAATAATTAATTCATACACAACACATTTTCGCACATGTTCAATATGGATGGAATTTAGTTTTCAGAATAATAATTTAAATATATGCATAACATTAAGTAAATAATATGGAGTAGAGGTATAGATGGAGAAAATGTGGCTTACTTTTGACCTTGATAGCTAGAGGAGGGTAACAACGTTTCCAGCATAAATTTTCTTGAGGCTGCATATGGAATTTTTTATCACTCAGACCAATGTATACAAAGTGGCCGATTACTAGGGTCTACCCCAATTTGCAATTTATTAGATTGACATGATATTTGTCTTATCTTTTATGGTTGCTCAATCATCAATCAGAACTCGAATTAAAGTTTTCCAAACAAGAGTTTCCTAACTTATTTTAACTTTTGTAAATGAATGTGCTACTTTTTCTTACCTCGTACTGTACAGCATCAATACTTCAAATCCGCCTTGCAAACCGCACATGTAAATTCCTATTAACTATTTTTGGTAATAAAGCACTCTAAAGTTTACTAAAATTTTACCTTTTTTATCGACAAAGCAGCTACAAATTTGTTGGAGCCCATTCTATATATTATTCAGTGCTTTCGGAATCGCCAATGATGTTGGCCAATTCTAAAATTGGTAACATGCAAATAGTGTAGGTGGTGGCATGGATGACATATATATGACATCCATATAAATATTCATTCAATATTTTTATTAATTAAAATTATTACAAACTTGTTTTCCATTCTTGAGTAGCAGTGATGGACGAATAATTTGTAGCGATTTTTTCGACAAATAGAATAAAACTTTAGTAAATTTTAAAGGGTTCTATTTAGAAACGGATTGAAATTTCGATGTGCCGCTTACGAAGCTGATTTGAAGTATTAATGCTCTACAATACTAGATAATAAAAAGTAGCATATGCCAATCAGAAAAACTAAAATGAATTGGGAAACTCAATTTTGAGAAGTTTGGATCTTAATCCGTATATGTCAAAATGAGGTCCACGAGTAAGCCTAAAAGATAAGACAGGCATCATGACAATCGGATAAATAGCAAGCCCACAATTTGTGGTAGACTTCAGTAATCGACCACCCTATATGTGTAGTATATACTATATTTTTCCGTGTGAACATGTCCATAATAGCATTTTCATGTCTTGAGAAATTCATTAAATAAATTCCCTTCGACATAATTAAATATATATTGGACTATTTTTTGCTGCTGGCATTTCTTTTTTTATTGACAGATTGTTATTCTGTTACTAACTGTCTTGTTATTTCAGCGAGGGGATCAATGTGTAAAAAATCGAACACAGACCAGACTATACGTAGTTAGATTTTTCTCTAATCGAAACTAATTGCATGAATAATTCTAATCGAATAAAAACCTTGCCAGCAGCACTTAAGACAATAGATTTTAAAGCTCAAATCATATTTAATTACATTCTATGCACTTAATGCTGATGTAAATAGTTAATCAATTGTGCTCGGAAATCATTAACGTCATCCTCACGAATTATTAATAACAAGAAACTTGTTTCAAAGCTAAATTGGATTTCCATTTCAAAAATTTATTTTCTACTTTGAAATTATCTAATTAATAAAAAGTAATCCAAAAGTTCTGACAAATTGAATCGAAAAGAAAAAAAATGTTAAATATGCTCCAAATAGAAAACATGTTTGCTTTTTAGACGAGAGTTCGAAAAATGGTAGTTGTGAAACAACTAAATTCAATTTACATGTACACAATAACTTTAAGCTCTCTAAAATATTATAGAGATAATTCGATCCCACATGGAGTTAACCGTGTATCCGGGATAAAATGTGAAATATGTTCACTAAATTCGGCAAACTTTGTTTGTATAAAAATACACAAATATCGAGGAACAAGAGATGTAGGTTAAAGTTATATTATGTATGCACATTTATATGGAAATTTTGAAACTATTAGTTTACCAACTTGCTAAATATAGTCTATCTAATCTCCAAACTAATTTTCTAACGTCTGCCATGTCGGAACTAATTTACACTCCTTCATTTTGAATGAGTTTAGAGAACATATGGGAATTTTACTAAATTCTCAACTACTATTTAATTTAAAGCTATTGCTTAATTGAACTTTAACCTGTTTAGTTGGTTAATATGCAGCATTGAAATACTTCAGTTTAGAATTAAACATCTAGCTGATTAGATAGCAGTTTTTTTTTTGTCAAGATCCATGCGATATTCGATCATAAGGCGGAGTCTATAGGTATATTCTGCGCAGAATATCAAGCGCAGTACATTTTCCTATATGTTGCCACATAACTACCAATTTCCTTACCAATTCATCAGCAGGTGGATCAGTCCAAAATTGTTCTACACTTCTAGTTCTTGAATAATCTAATGCGCATGGTCCAACTAAAAGTGAACTTAAAATCATACCAAAATCCGGATCGGACACAATAGCATCGCGTTCATAGTATTTGGACGCATTATTTACTAAATAATCAATGATTTTCGCTAATTGTTTATCGAATAGTGCTAATCTGGAACGTGCAAGCAAAACAAATTCGATTTTACTAAAAATTGCTTGTTAAATACGACAAAATGGTGACCTTATCCATAAATATTTCGGCAATGGAGTGGTTGGAAATGAGAAGTTTTTCTTTAATGTTGGTTTCGTAACGCTATCGCTACTACTGCTTGATTTCTTATTTGGATCCAAGTTTTCCATTTCTTGTACTTTTTTTGATATTTTGTCCGCCTCCGGGCAATGTTTAGCAATTTTATGTAAAAGCGCTGTTGTGGATGATGTTTTAAATAAACCCAAAGCTCTACGACGTAGCCCTAGGGAAATTGAATAAATAAATATAGATTGTATCGATCGATACGGCATTGCAAAATGTTAATACCTTGTGACAAACAATTTTCCACTGCACCGCATAATGATGTGACCGAACCGCTTTCCTCGTGTACAAATTTTCTAGTCACCGATTCTTCCATTACTTGTTTTACTTCTTTCTTTACTGCCGCCAATAGTTTTTCTTTATAATCCTTATCTGTAATTACAATAAAAATACAATTTTTTTTTTAAATCCACCTCACAGCTGGATTTCGACTTCAAATTTGTTCGCACAATTTCACATTGAATTTAATTAATCAATCAATTTGATAAACACAGAGCTGCTCGTTACCCTAATAAATTTTCTAAACTGAAAAAAGTTTAATTTTCTTCCAACAAATATCCTCAAAAACGATTCTATATAACGCCAGGAAATCTCCCAAGTGCTCCCTCCGGTACAGGCGGCTATTTATTCATTTCTTTCTTTTTTTTTTCGGGTGTTACTCAACAAATAACGTTAAGTAAACAGTGATATTATCTCGGCAGTTCATTTTCTTTTCGTTTTCCCTCGGGCAACGATAAATTCCCCACTTTAGAGGGAGAATGAAAAAAAAAATGTATTTAACAGTTTGTTAACTGCGTTCTGCCTACGGCTGTTATTGAGTAAATATTATTCTTGTTGGTTTAATTAAAAGTAAATTAATACTGTGCTGTGTTTCCAATTAATTACTAATTAATTTTAAATTAAACGGAAGAGTTTTGGAGCCCCGATGGCAAAGCCGGAGAAAAGGCGGAGTAAAGGAGGGTAGTAAAAATAATAATAAATGAAACGTTGAAACTCTGCAAAATTTAAATTAGAAACGAAATCAAGATTGAGTTTTATTTCAATTTCTTTTTGTAATGCCACATTAATTTCAATCTCAAGTTTCGAGTTTAATGAAACTAAATAACAAAAGAATGAAATGATGACTGGTGGAATGAGATTCAAAGAACTGTGAAACAAATAATGAATATTTTTTAGCAAACTGATTAATTAAGTTTAGCATACACTAAGTAGCTTACCATCAACCGACATCGTGAAGCTTAATCCAGCCAAGGAAAACACATAAATCATGAAACTAAATTCACTATAAAATCCACCTTTCATATGATTAATTAATAGAAGAAAAAAAATTATATTTTATTTAACTTCCCCCCCTTTTGCTATCATCATGTATTTATTATTTATTTTTTATTTTATTTTTTCTTATCAGAACAGGAAAAACTCTCGTTCAATTAACGTAGTTATATGATTGATAATCCGCACATCTATATATGTTTAATAATAATTAGAAAACTGACAGGAAAAATAAAAAAATATATGCTGAAAAAAATCTGGTGGAAAACCGTGTGTTTTCGACAAGCTCAACAACGAATGGAAAACAAAAAAAATAAAATAAAACAAAAACCAAAACTATTACGAACGAAAATCTGAAAGGGATCGATAGAAACTGAAATATTCCACCTATAGGATATTAGAAGAAGAACAAGGAGGGAATATGAGGAAAGACCGGAAAATTCACATTCGGAAAATAACATGCGCGCATGAGTGAATAGCTGTATGTACCTATATATCTCGATATAGTTTATGGAAAAGTTCAGGCGTGTGTTTGCTCCCAATTTTTTGTTGTTGTTGTTGAATTAACAACTTTAATGAAAAAAAATTATCTAATTTTTTATTTTTGTCAATTTTATTTTAGACTTTTCCATTTTCTTCTATGTAGGTTGATAGTGTGTTGCTTTTTTTTTAGATCGATAACGTTCTACTTCTTTGTAAATCGATATAATTCTGCATATAGGGAATTTGTTAGAGGACATTTAAAATGGAATTGTAATTTTGTTGAATTACTATTTAAACGTGCCGGTAGGTGGAGTTTCGGTTTTAAAGTTTTATTTGATTACATGGGGCGGAGCAAAAATTAAAAATATTTGATAATTTTTCTGGCAATTGTATGAATTCTAAAGATCAGATTGTCACTCAAGTATACTTAACCAGTTCTCACGTTCCATATATTAATTGTAAAAAATGATATCAAAAGACTGATAATACGTTTTTGTATAATAGATTAATAGCCACGATTATTATTGGCATTTGGTAGCCATTTTTGTAATGTAAAAGTTTAATAAAAATAAAACGTGTTTCGTTCATTTATTGTAAATTATGCATCGATGTAGGTATTTGAATAAATCGATATTTTATATTCAAATTCAAACAACAACTGACTATATTAAGCGTTAAAATGTCGGTGACTTCATTATTAATGCGTTTTAGAGAATAAAGAGTTAAATTAATTAAATGCGGGTACAACAAACAAAACGGAATTTAATTCAATTTAATAATAGAGACTGCTAGGCTTTGCTATCGTATTTTTTAATATTATTCCTCATAGTCCCAAAATTTTCATTGCAAATTTGTTACTTCTACTTATTACATTTTACGCTTTTCAATTTTCTTTTTCATTGTTTTATTTGAATAGTCTAAAATATTCGTACGCATCCATAAAACAAATTTATTGATTTTATTATGACGCAAAACTGTAAATATTATCGAGTTGCCATCTTCTTCGAAGATAGAAAACAAAATTAGCAGGAAAACTGGATAACGAAACATCAACGCCAATGTGTCTACTCTAAATTTCTAGATCATTGCACAATTATTAGATATGATTTAAGTCTATTGAAGTAGAAGACCATTTGTTTCTAGTTGTAATGTAAATTTATTCATTTTACGTGCGCTAAATTTTAAATTATCAAATTGTCTTTCCGCGGAACGACGATTAATTTTGTCGGTGTTTCATTAATGATAAAACTTAATCGAAATTATTTGCATTTGGACTATAATGATTAAAATGACGCGAAGAATAAATTAAATCTAATGGATTGTCTGTTTTGTAATTTTTTATCTTTTTGTAGAACGTAAAACGAATCATAAATAAAAAACAAGTAATAATATCATACAAAATTTATGTACTTATTTGGTGCTATCAATTACATAATAAGTATTGTGCTTATAACAAAAATATGTGTACAACTTAATATCATTTCTTATGATATAAATGCACTATATATATATATATATGTAAAAAAACACTTAAACATAGAAAAGCCTAACTTTAGATATACAAATAAGCTTATCACTATCGAAGAATTTCGTTTCAATGACTACATTTCCATTCAATACACTAGCTGGCATCATTTGGGATTCAGGGGCTGCTTCCATAACCGACTGCCATGAATTTGTCGATTCTCGCAATACAGTACCAAATTCGAAGTCCCATTCTTCCAAGCACCTTCCTTTAAATAATACTTTTTGTTCCAGACGAAAGTTTTCGATCTTCTCTTTGGAACTGTGTATTATAAAAATGTATTAAAAACAAATCTCAATTTGTATGATTAATTAATATTAACTTACCTAAAACTAAACTCTCTAGATACTGCACGACATTTGAGGATGTCTTTAGGTACTCTAGCTTCATGTTCGACGTTAGGTAGACTTATATCGTCTTCACCCAGCCATAAGACTTTTCCAGTATCAACGTCCCTTAAACAAATCCAATTTATTTGAAAGGATTGTAAAATATCCTCTGCACTGGGTTTATTGTCTTCTTCTCTCATTCTGTAAAATAAAAAACTATAACTATTAATGTAAATTGACTAAAACGTTAAAACATCAAAAATACATACTCGAAATTTTATGAAAAAATTAAGCGTAAAATTAATAGAGAATATGGAAAATAAGTATATTAAGAGATATTTTAATTATGTATTTCTTCAGTACTATGATTAATTAGTAATATTACTTATTTTTCACAAAGAGAAAAATTAATTTACATACAATTCTTCTTGGCAAACAAATCATACCATCTTAATAAAACGAGGTTAGAGTTTAAAAAATGTAAAAATGGTTTCTCTCAGCGCCGTTGCCAAGTTATTATAAAATGTAATTGTCATGATTTCAGTCGCGTAAATAACGGAAATAACCAGTATTACCAGTAACCGGTAACATGCACGAGTCACGAACGGCGCGAACTTTTAATTTGATTATTAAATAATCACTATTTTGATTTAAATCAGCATTAAGCTGAGCTGATACCCCCAACCAATAATTAATTTAATTTAATGTTGAATGATTCAACTCATTCAACTATTTTGAATTGAAATGAAATTAATATTTTAATTTTAAATTTTAAATCTAAAATTTAAAAATTATTATTTTTATTAAAAAAAATAATTTTTTTTTAATATTTCACATGTGACACGCTTGGTCACATTACATCACAAATACCGAACCATGATAATAATATAATGAGCTATTATGGTTGCCTATAATAGATCAAGAAACTTTCTTGAAGAAACTTCGAGAGAGTTTTGTTTTCTTCTATTTTAACCTCATTGTTTTTTTTTTGATCTTCTTGCACAGAAACGTGCAGAAAAAGTTTTGCAAAAGAAAAATATATTATTAATGTTATGTCGTTATCACAAAAGTTTCCTGGATTGTGTATTGTTCCATGGTTCAATAAGTTCGTATTTTTTTAGTTTTATTTATTATATTTAGTTTTCTCCAAATATATTTATCATAAGCATATTGCACATGTGGAAAATAAAATTTCTCATTAAATAGGAACTAAATTACCATTTAAGATATTGCCTTAGTAGCATTAAATAAATTAATAGATGTGTTATTTCATAGGAATGAATGGATATATGTTTCTCATCTGATTTATTCCGAATACGAAGGTCAACAATTAGAAGGATTGAAATTATTGAAAATATGGAAATTGAGAAGTGCTAACCTTCCTGTCGGTATTGAAGGAACCCTTCTGCTATTAGAGGCGCTTATAAAAGATCACTCTCATTTATGTGAAGATGAAATAGTTTCAATTTATTCATTCGCTTTAATGAGGTAAGTATAGTTCAGATAAAGTTACAGGTTGTATTAAAAAAGAGTGGTTCTAAAACTATTATCATATTTTCTAGATTCCTTAATTTCTCAGTGTCCACTAATGGAAAACAGGGGTTGTTCGATATTAGTACTTTTAAAAATGAAATACCGAAATGGATAGTAGATTTAAGACATGAAATTGCTCATGGTTATCATCCACCTTCAAAACAAAGTTTACATAAGGCTATATTATTTGGTTTTGATTGGTTAAAAACTAAATATTGGTTGCAACAGGAAAACGCTATTGAAAGTATTAAAATTAGCGATTTTATATGCAATTTTTACAATTTATGTTATTTCGAATTGCACCGGATTAATTGAATTTAATTTGAACGATGTGTATGAATTCATTTTAGATTATAATCCACAAAAAACCATTTACAAACCTACATGTATTTCTACGATATTAAAATCCTACTGTTCTCTAGCCATTAAGCTATATGAAGGTGATAAATTAGATAAAGTTTTCTTTGAAGAAATTAAAACTCTTATCAAAGAAGCATTGGGGAAGAAAGCCAAAAATCCATATTCATGCATTGATATACTTGAAAATGTTATAAGAAGTTATTTTTCATCGCCATTCAATGAGGCTGTGATAAAAGATTGTGTTGATTATTTAGTTTCTCCTACAGTGTTATTAAGACCCAATTTTGAGACTTCATTTGATAACGGTAAAATTAACTATTTAAATATTGGAAGCAAGACAGAATTTGAACTTTTATTTAATTTTCTAGAACGTAGCATCTGTAAAAGTTTTAGGAATTTATGGAAAACTTTACTGAATATTTTAAATGATATCGGCCTATTGTATTTTGTGATTGATGGCATGTTTTATGCTACTGCACATATTTTGTATTTAGCAGATTATAAAGCAATGGCAGGAATGTGGATAAATGAACTTCTCATTTCATTAATAAATTTAAAGGAAAAAGTATGTGGGTAGTTGTGGCAGCAAATGTTTATATAACGCACAAAATTAACTATGAGAGTATAATCTGATAATTTAATATTTTATTTTACTATATGATTAGAATTCAAGAGCCGAAGATTGTATTGACTATTTGAGTTTGGATTCAAACGCACATTTTTATACCGATGAACTTCAAAATTTACAGAAAAAAATGATAAGATTCCCAAATGTACATCTTAAGCTTTTCGTTGCCAAGTGTGTATAATATTTTTACATATTTCCATTAATGAAAAGATAATATCTGCATTTTATTTTAGTCTACTTAAATATAATGATTCGAAAACATTTACTGCTGCGAAATTTAATTATCTCGTAGACATTTTTACTGGGAATAATCCAGATCGTAAAGTAATCACTAAGCATAATATGACAAATAAAATTTACACAGTAGACGATTTGGAGAATCGACCACCATTAGAATCAGAGAAAGACGATTGGAAAGTTAAGTTACTAGAAGGTAAATTGTTTAGATTAAAGTCTTATATTTCTGATAATTGATTGTTTTTTATCAGATACATCTGAATTTGTTAATTGCCCGCTTGGAGTATTGCCGAGTCAGCTCAATAAGCCACATCCATTTCTACCCATTAATAAACAATTATAGGAAAGTATTAATAAGAAGATCCATATGCCTATGTATTATTTCGTTCGGTTAAGCAGTCAACATCAATTCTATAATAAAATACTTTTTTAGAAAAAAAAACGTTCTTTTTTTTGTACAACATTTTTTTCCCGATTGTTAAGGGATATATGATATCTATATGATATATTTATATCAATAAATATAATAAATTAAAACTTTTAAATCATTAATTGGATATACAAAAGTTATGATTTCATTAAATTTAATTACAATAATATTGTTCTCTATTATCGCACGCCACTGACAACGGATGGATGTTGGATAGAGCGCGACCTAAAAATCTCAATTATTTGGGTCATGTTTTGCACATGCGTCCCATTTCATCTCCGTAAAATAAAAAATTAAAAGAAGCACCTTTTAAACACAACATTTAAGTATATAAAAAATTTGATTACAGTATTCGGAATTATTTACTTTGTCAGGTATGTACGCCTTTTAAAATACCTTAAGTTGCTTTTTCGACCGAAATCTAAGAGCTGATTTTAATAATCTTGTTTCTAAGAAAGGGTGGGTCTTTTGTATAGATATTAAGTAATATCTACTTTATGTAATTGAATAATAACTTTTACTGGTAAAAAAATTCTACGCTAAACTTTTATATTAATGGATCATAACTTACCTGTAATTAACAAACACCCGCGTACAGACAACACTAATTACCTGTAAACACTTAGTGAACAACTTTTTACAACTGACAGCTTGTTCAACTCTATTAAATATATATTAGCTCTCTTGAAGCTCTAACTATAACAACGTCTCTTACATTTTACCACATATATACAGATCAAATTGACCTTCATTTCAATAAAAAAAAAAAGAAATCAATTATTGAATTTTAATTAAAGCATCGTGTTTGTAATGGATAAATAATGATAAAGATCAAATAGGGCTTGTTTTGTCCATAGAGAATCAATGATTAAACAAATTGATAAAAATCGATCATTAAAGAAATGAAGCAATTAATTTTATTTTTGTTTTGTTTTTTAAGTAAGTGTCCAATCGAAATGGACCCGCCTGGAATGGATAGCAATTTGGAGTTCTCTCACAAGAATCCTCTGCTTTGTCCTATATGTCATGATTATTTTACTGAACCTTGCATACTGAGTTGTTATCATACATTTTGTGCTAGATGCTTGAGAGGTCGAGAACAGGATAAAAAACTTGCATGCCCTTTTTGTAGGTAAATTGAATTCACATATATGAAAAGCGTCTAGTAAACAAATTATGTAAGACAATGTAAAATGTCTTATTTATTCCATATTTTAGACAACCAACGTTGCTTAAGGATGGTAATTCATTGCCGCCACCCGATACTTTAATGCGACAACTAATTGATATTGCAAACAGCGAAAATCCTCCATGTTGCAATTGCGATAAAAGAGATAGAGCGAATATGTTTTATTGCAATACATGTGGTAATATATGCTATAAAGCTATATATAAAACGGGGTAGTTTTGTTTTTTGCAATATCACCTTTTAGGTCAAGCACTGTGTGCTCATTGCCGTGATACAACGCATCGAGCGAAAATGTTTTCCAGCCATGAAGTCGTTCATATGACTAAATGCCAAAAGGAAGCCAAACGGGTAAATTAATATTTTTCCACATGATGCCTTCTAAATAATTATATCATTCTAGTGTCCACAACATAACGAACATTATATAATGTATTCACCTATACAAAGCGCAATGCTTTGTGTTAATTGCTTTCGTGATTTACCCAACGAAATTAGATCGCAATGTATTGATATTGACACTGCTCATAGTCAAGCTGCTAAAAAATTAGAAAGAAGTCATAATACAATTATGGACCTACAGGTGCCTAACAAAAACCTCCTCATTTTTGAAACACATCTTGTCTCCTACTTTTAAACGTAATTTCATTTATAGACATCGGTTCGCGATAGCATAATAGCACTGAAAGGACTAATGGATGAACTTCGTCGAAATATGGATGCAGAAAAGCATACGATTAATACTTTCTGTCAAGGAATGCAAGAGGCAATGTCTAAAACTCACGCTGCAATGGTAATGGAAGTTCAAAGACAATATGATAGTAAAGAAAGAGTTTATCGAAGTCAATTACTACTATTAGGTGATGTCTGATGGATATGTGTATCTCTCAATTTCGAATATTTTCACTTATCTTTTTATTTGCTATAGGCACTGTAATGCCAGTACTACAATTACATCTAGTTTTATGTACAACATTTACATCAGCTGCTAACAAATATCAATTTTTGGAACTCTCGCATTCGTTGGTCGATCGATTGGCAGCCGTTGGCAATTTAAGTCAACCAGTTCGGCAAGTATATCGTTTAATTAATTCAATAAATTATATAATTAATGTATGACTATTGGCTACAGATCTTTGCAATCATCTCAAATTAAAACAAATTATAGAAGCGAATTTGCACAATGTTTAGAACCATGGATTGGTCCTGCCGTCGTTTCTCAACATCAATCTGAACTGGCAGCAGGTAAACTGTGCTACCCCTTAACTAAAAGTTGCGTTTCTTTCTAAAATTTTCAATACGTATAGTGTCTCAATTAGCTTCTAGACTATATGAATCAGCACCGCCAACTACGAAAAAACAGCAAACCACATTGAAAAGTAAAATCCTAGAAGGAGATTCTTCATTTTCGGCACATTGTCGCTCGTTTGAATCTCAGATTCGTGAAATGAATCAGCAATTTAATATGGTGAAGGAAAAAGTGGGAGACCTCCATAAGTACACGCGATAACTATATAATTCAATAATAATTTAACACATTTTAGATGTTTAATTATTAATCAATTGATGTCCGTTAATTTTTTTTTGTTTATTCCTCAGAGATATCACTGCCATTCGAAAAGCGCAGGCACCACCATTGATTTCTAGATATGACATGTTAATTAGAGATTGTCTTCATTTAGATCAGTCATTAGAAAGGTGAGAACATTATTTTTAAACATGCAGTTCGATTTTTTCCTATTGTATATATGTATATAGACAACAAAAAGAATTGGAAATTATGGCGTCAACATTCGATGCTTCATGGGAAGAACAATTATGGCGTTTAAGAGTTGAACAAGAGGTATTCAGCTGTCAAAGGGCCGATGTTAATACGTTGCGAAATGAATTGAAACATTTAAGTCAAGTAAATTTCGATTATCCACAGGATTTGTGGAAGAAAAATTTCAATTTAATGTATTTAAGGTGGCCACTCAGTTGGAACCATATATTAGAAACTTGATGTCGACCACAATGGGTTCTACTGCCCCAACATTTAGTATGCATCCACCTCAAACTGAACCACAACATAATCAAACGCAACATATTGCTACATTATTGGAACACATGGGGGGTATGGAAATCAAATCATTTTTTTGGTTTTAGAATTAAAATTAATTAAGCTGAAACAATGACATTAAAATCCATTAAGCATATTCTAGCATAGGTACTTCTGGATGGCTGTCAATAATATTGCTTCTATCCATATTTCGACGTCTTTCTATAATTTTACTAAAATCCATCTCATCATTTACACCGGTGACCTCAAGATACTCTTTGTTGCTTTCTTTTCGTAGATCTTCTTTGTCTTCACGTTTTGTTTCCGAACTACTCAGGGATTTTGGTTTTATTTTTAGTGGAGCTTTATAGTTTAGTTTTAATAATTTTAACAGTAAATGCCCTAGAAAATGCATGAATTTACCAATAAAATAGAAAATATTAATGGTCGTCGTTTACCAGTAGTTTGCGACCTTAAAGCTGTACTTTTCTCTATGGAGATTTCTTCGGAAAATACAATTTGAAATATTTTTCCTTTTACAGTAACTTTTACATAAATAGGTTGCAAATCTATTTGAATTAAATTTGTATCCAAATATTTATATACAGCAATATCTAATTCGAAGTATTCTGGATTCGCGTCGGATAAATGAAAATTCAATTTTGCTTGGTTTATATTTAATGGTCGTCCATTTGCGTTGAAAAGTTTAATTGCACGTTTCACATCGTCTTTGTTATCTGAGAATGGGAAATAAAAAATTCCGAAACTTATTGTAAAGAATATAATTAAATTTAATAAAAAATTACCGATTATATCTGGTTTATTCTCTCTTTGGCGCTTTTGCCTTTTAGCAATTTCCAAACGTGTTTCCGGACTGTTTTCGCTCACTGTTTTCCAGAATTCATCGTCGTTTAACACCGAATTGTCTGTAGCTTGAACACGGGTTTTTTGTTCATCTCGAAATTTTCTAGAAATTCAATAAACAGCCAAGGGAAAAGCAAAAATTAACTAAAAAGCCTACTTGTACTTCTCTTGGGCTTTTGTTATATTTTTTTCAATTAGTTCTAGGTTTTGTAATGCTCTTATTCGTTCGCTTCTTGTTATTTCTTTTATATCTAATGATTGAAGTTGAGGTAAATTCGCTACAACGTATTCTCTATAGTTTTGATAGTCGCAGCATGGATTCCCTATTAAGAATTCAATTCAAATTGATCCCGCTAGTTTTATGTTAACACAATTTATTACCAGTTAAATATAGATCTTTTAAATGCACATTGGCCTTCAAGTTTTTCACACTTTCCAAATCACCAATAAAATTGAGCGTTAAATCGAGTTTTTCCAAAGATTCACATCGCTCCAAGTGCTCGATTTTTTCTATATTGTTTATTGCTAAATTTAGATATTGCAACTTTTTTAATTTATTTAAATTCTCAATTCGAGATATTTGATTTGCCTGCAAATATAGAATTTGCAATTCTTTGCACCAGTTGTTTAAATGTTCAATTCTTTCGATGTCTTCTTGATGAAGTGACAGCTCTTCCAACGTTCCAATAATCCCTAGATCAATTGAGCTAGTTTTACTTTTAAATTAATTGAACAAAACTGATTCATACCCTCATTATGTTCAGCTCTTTTTCTAATTAATTCTTCAGTTATCAAAACCATCCTTTCTTCTCTCTAATCAACACAGATAATATTGACAAAACTTGTCTGTTACTATAGTAATAAATAAATAAAAACTCAGACCAATTATCTTTAGGAATGATGCAACAAGTCGATCCAACAATGGCAGCTAAAGTACCAAGATCACGAAGCAGAGTACTTGGTCAGTTACTGGAAAAAGTGCGACCAAACGCACCGGAACGTGAACGCAGCAAATCAGCTGGTCAGACTGAGAAACCAACCAGTCAGCAACAACCAATTAATATTAAAACTCCTAAAAAGGGTTTTATGAGCAGTAATCTTCAAATAAATAATGAGAGGTAGTTTATTTTGTTTAGAAAAATTTAAGGATGATAAATGGGATATTTTCCATGGAAGTGTTTCCAGATTGGAAGCTCAAATTAAAGAGAAATTACACGATATTATGCGACGCAGACAGAGTCAACCGGCTTCGAAATCCGATACTGAAATGGATAAGAAAGTCATACAAGAAGATGCTAGAAAATTTAGTAAAAACGAAGTGGATGGCATTGGCAAGTATATAAAGAACATATCGACGAGTAGTTTTAAGTTGATGTTACGTTTCCTAGGAAAACTGTCTGTAAAACAAAAAATTATGTATAAAAAAATCGGTAAAAGTTGCGATAAAATCAATGGATCAGCATCAATGTCGAAATTTTGCGATGGCGACTCGAAGAAATGCATTAATAGCAGATCAGCTGCTGAATCCGATTATCAGAGACTATCTGAGGCCACTACGCAGCAGAAACCAATGTTACACAAAAGTACGACTAGTCGATCCAGTCCTAGTAGCCCTAAATTTAAAAATAAAGGAAAAATACAAAGTAAAACTAAGAAAAAAGTAAGAAGGCTCGAACTGAGCGTGCAGTTTTAGTAAGCTCTAAAATTTTTCTGATTACCAGGTTTATCCGTATAGCGATGGTGAAGATAATATTTTCTATTCATTGCACGATTCAGCTGATTCTCTATCAACGTCATCACGTCGATCCAGTTTGGATGGAAATACTGGTACAGATAAAACACTAGTCGTTGTTATTAACAGGTAGCGCAATTAGATTATGTAAATGTACATTACCGGATGATATTCATCTTTTTTTAGACGTAAAAAAAGCAGCGGTACTCAAAGTTTAGCACAGAAACAACGCAGCTGGGAAACATTCCCGCCAAAACATCGACGCCATCATGTTTGCCAGTCGAAATTAAGTGCTCCAACACATCCAGTGGGATTAAGAAAAACTGATAGTTTCGAAGGTTTGATTCTTTTGCTTGAACAAAATTGTTATAGTTCCCTTAGGCAACTAGATTAGTATATCAACTAATTGAACGTAGACGCGCACGGATCATTTTTATGCACGTCATCATAATAGTCTACGAAATCTATTATAAAAAAAAATTGTTTTAGGACATGAAGAAGCTGTAAAAAGTTTAGTTGCTGCTGTTCAGGAAACTCGTCGAAAACCTAAAAGTGGCAATTAACAGTGGCGTAGTGATATAAGTATATAACCATTTCAATATACGCTTTTTATAATATAATATGAAATCACCTCTTGAAGCTGATGTGCTTGCATGTTTGTTAATATTTTTTTTTTATTGTTAATTAGAATTTCTATTGTTGATAATTAGGCCTTTCAAATAAATTCTTCTCCAGTTTTAAAGAAAAAAAAACCTTTTTTCTATTGTTTAATATACATTTATTATTGTGATTTACATCTAAAAAGACTTGGTTATTTGATTCTGATTTCTTATAATTATTATTTATCTTAAAACACACGGAAAGCGTTATTTTCAATTTTAATTTTAATACAGATTAAAAAAAATCAAGATTTTCAAATAAAAATCATACAGCTCGCTTTGTCCAAAAAGTTTTATAATCCATTCCGATAGGTTTTTGAATAAAAGCTAATAAAATAATAGTTATCCCATCTATCCATATATGGAATGTACCGATTTTAATTAAATAATTAATAGTTAATTAATTCTTGATTTTTATTTTGTTTTGCAGCTGAACAAGTTTCAAACAGATCTTTTTTTTTTGATTTAGTTGCTTCCTTTGTTCCATACATATCAACTATGTGTTAAAATTTCATTTCAAACAACAACAAATTCCAATAATAGTAATAATAATAATATGTTTTTTTATTTACAACACATTTATTCAGCCAATATCAATAATAAAACATTAGAAAACTTTCCAGCTGCAAAAAGTGCGACCTAATTGGTTAAGATACCACACAGATTGCCAAGTTCTTCAAAGAATGTGCAGTTAAGTACTTTTCTTAATGTACTGGTACACATCCGTATTGTTGAAACCGATCTGTTTGGATACTTACTTTTATAGATTTCGTTTTGCTATTACAACTAAACAGTACCTAACTAGATAATTCTACAGTAATTAGTTCTTCTTTGAAAATATATCAAAATAAAAATCAAAAAAATATATTATAATATGTATATGTATGTTAATTCAACACCTTTAAGTACCCAACTGTTAGGAATCAATGAGAAGAAAACAGAGCTGTTTTTTTGAATTATATATACATTGTTTAAATTATTTAATTAATTAATACAACAAAATTGTGCGAGTAAAAAAAGAAAAAAGTAAAAAAAAAATAATCGCAGTTTACTACACATTATAATAAGAATTCCTTACGAATACGATTTATTATTATCCGATGTTTTAGATAATTTTTTGATAATTCATCATTACAACTTAGAAATATTTAATTAGAAAAACTATTGCTTTATATAGATATGCAAGAAGTAGGGATATATCGTATGAAACAATATAGAAGATGCATTCCACTCGACTTCGACAGGAACAATTTAGATAAATTCACTTTTTGTTGCCATCCAAAATATTATTACATCTCCCATAATCATATTAATTGAATAGTGAATACCCAAATATTGTTACAATACAAATCAAAGCACTTATTTTTATATATGGAAGCAAGAGCAGCAGTAGCAGCAGCAGCAAGAACGACACGCACACATATTGAAGCAGCAACAACAAGAACAATAAAATTGGCAACAGCGCTCTACTAAGTGCAATAAAACATTTCACTGTTTTTTTTTTTTTTTTTCATTTAAAAACTACAGCCGGAAGTGATTGCACATTTTTCAAAAATTGATATGATCATTTAATAGATTGATTATAATAATATGTGTGAGAAAATAATTTCGACGGCTGTTGGATTGACTTACAAACTAGTTAAGTACATTAAAAAATAGTAACAATTATATTCATCATAATTGTTGTAAAAATGTGGACGATGACAATTAATAATATAAAAACAAATGAATTAAAATAAAAATGTAAAATGAGAGAAAGACAAACCTAAATAGATTACATTATACAACACATTGTATTTTATCTCTAAGAGTAGGTAATTTTATTGGACGATTATTCTTGATATATATAATTTAATAATTATTTATTAACGAAATGACGCTCTACAGAAAACACTGTTAAATTTTGCTTTGTTATTTAATAGTATCTAAGCAAATTATTTATCTAATAGTAAAACACAATACATTATTTTTCATATAATAATACATGTTTTAAGGAAAATATTCAATTTACTGTTTAATCAATTACGTGTTCTAACGTTCTAATTAAACTTTTAAACTTTCTTTATTTTTTGTCTTAACAGTGTTTCTAGGCGCAATAATTATTTATTTTGCGCAGATTATTTAGTGCTAGTTCAGCTGGCTCTTATGGCACATTATCTGATTGACTGTTTTTCATTTCTTGAAATTAATCAAAAGCACTAAATTCTCCACGTTCCCCCCCCTTACAAGGCGTAAGTGCGAACTTGTGAAAAGTTAGAAACCAAACAAATAGTCACTACAGTACATGAAAAAAATTAATTTCTATTCAGCCAGTTTATTAAGTACTAATTTGCCGCGATAAATAAATAAAAAATAAAAAACACGCCTCCTCCTTGTCTAGTTTTTTTTTTTTTTACTTTCTAACTTTCCACACGTTTAGCACACATCATACTCAATTTACATGGTACTGTTGTCCCATTCCAATTGCGAAACATTTTGATAATCGCGCTTGCGTCTTGTTGAAGCTGGAATTTCATCATCTTCCTGAAATTGTTATGAATCACAATCAGGAATAATCTGTTAATTAAATTTAATTAAACCCTACCTCATCTGTCGATTCAGTTCTAATACGGCAAGGACCATTTGTCGCGCCATCATCATCGGAAGAGGAATCAGAATCGGATTGTTCCGATTCCGAAAAATCACCACCTGCGGCTCCATTACGTTCCAATTTACGTTCAGCAATCTATAAAAATGATAATTTTCACTCGTTTTATATTGATGGAAATCGATAATTTTACCTCCATTGGATTGACTGTGATAGTTAAAGCTGAATCATCCCAAGTCATTTCACCATCTTGTGTCTCGTCGCTTGACGTTTTTTGATGAGCAGCTCGAATTCTATAAAAAAATAAAATTTAGTATTTATGTCACACATTTTTAGTGCAACTTTAAATCAATCGATTATTCTTACCTAATTACTCCCAAAACAATCATAAACAACAAAAATCCAACGCACACTACAACAATAATAGTTACAGCATGAGATCCACCAGAAGCCATCATATTAAGATGACTGGGTTGAATGTATTCATGTGATATGATTGGAGCAGGATGAATTTCCACGTTATGTTTACTGATTTTATTATGGGCAACAATAGCTTCTTTTACCGGATGAATTACAGTCAACTAGGAATCAAAGAATGATTTTTTTAAATTAGAAAAAGCGACTCTTACTGCTATTCTTACAGTTTGAACGTATTCATTGCTAGTAAAACGTCCATTCAATTCCGAACAAGTTAACTTAAATACACGATTCAAATAATATGCTGGTTTCTTATTGGTGTAAACAATTTGCCTTAAAACTTGCTGATAATTATAAACCATATCCGAGCCACTAATAGTTACACCATCTTTAGATACCCTTGCTGCCATGCCGAGATTTTTCAACATTTCTTCGGGTACGGAAAGATTTTCATGATCAGGATTCAAATTCGGATAGATAGTCAATTGGCATTTATCCAGTTTTTGTTCACCTAGAAACAACCAGTAAAATATTGATTACTAAGAGCTGGTATTTTCTTTCCTGATAAGAAATTTATCCTCAGAATAATATATTTTTTGACAGATAAATTTCTTAAGCGGAGATGAAAATGCGGGCCCTAAAACGAGTAGTACTAACCGGTTATATGGATATCAGCTAACACACGAACACCCATACGGAAATCTTCATATTTTCTAGCCATATTTCCTGTACCATTCAAATTAATACTAGGAGTTTGTGGCTGAAGAACCATAACGTAAGTTTGTGTATCAGGAACCTGAGAAAATCAAATAATTCTTCTCAAAATCATATCTAAACACAATGGCAGTCATTTCGTCTTTCACAATTATCAACTAGTATTATACCTTTACAGTTTTCCCATTATCACAAGTTACAGTGGTTGTTAATCTTAAATTACGACGTCCGGGTGTAGGAAATTCGCGTGTATTTGCATAGCCAATTTTACGTACAAGAATTTCTAAATTGGTACGATTATCACCTTCAACTGTCACCTCAGTTAAATCGGAATTGGTTAAAAGTTCCATGCCTGGTTGAAGTAAATCCATACTCGGTACCTTTGTAAGAAAAAGTATTGATAAATTAGTAAAAAACATTCAAGTAATTTGGTTTCGATTCAAATCACCTGCAAACTTTCTTTACATTGACGTAAACAGTTCAATACTTCTGGCTTTTCATTTTCACCAACCAATACATTTAAACCAGCTAAATAACCTTTCAAATGATGTTTCATTTTGTTATCAGATCCCTAAAATACATCGTGATAATGTAAAATTTTGCATGATAACAACAATTTTCTTTTCATATTTGATTACCTGCCAGCATGCACCAACCGTCAACGTAGTATTAATGCCTTTAGTTGGATGTAAAGGCCAATCATCAATAACCTCTGGATTTTTCTTTGCCGTTTTAAATAATTGGCCATCGATGTAGAGTTCAACATCGGGAAAACGTACATTGATAGCGTAGTGATGCCATTGATCATCGCACACCTAAAGAAAAAAAAAATCAATTTCAATATACAGTAAAGAATTCCCACTATACAAACGGATTCAGATAGATAACATAAAAGAGAAGAAAATCATCATCGATCGATTCTTACTTGTGGAATTTTCCATCTCCATTCAGCTGGTCTAAATATGTTCAAATCTCCTTCGGAAAAGTCACGTCGAAGCAACAAAATTAGACGACAATTTCTAACAAATAGAGCGTAATGGTGTCTGTTCATTTCTGAAATAAATCAAGTCGGCTCATTTAGAGTTGAATAAATAAAAGTTTCGAAACAAAAATGCAATAAATCCTGTAGTTGTGTTGTTAATAATTTTATTAGTCGATAAAATTGCTACACCACTGGTAGAATGTTAAAATATTTTGGCAAAATTGCAAAATTGACAAAAAAAAAATCAAATAAAATGAACAAGTCCCAGACGGTCGGAAATAAAAAGCAATGAATTTCGGGTAATCCCTAATTCTTTTTGGATTAATAAGTTATTATTTTTTTTTTATTGGAGCAATGCCAAACTATGTCGTATTATTTATTTCGTAATCTCCAGGGATTTGATTTCATTGAACTGAAAAAAAGTATGGAGAATGTTCAATTCGAATATTTATGAAAATATGCATGAATGGTCTTTTAGTTTGATTTCTTATTACACCAACAGAATGAGCATCGAGACGATTTTTTTTATTTGAAAAATTCAATGTAATCACCAGAAAATATGGTCTCTAGATATGTATTTATTTATTGGCAAAATTTCGTTTTATAATTCCCGTATCGAACGAGAAAATTGGAATATAGCTGTTAATTAAAGAACTTAATTATCAAACAACTAATTAAACATTTTCTCTGTAAGACTCTCTTTGATCAACCTTAATTGCATAATCAGAAAACTAAAATTAAAATCCTCTTTGGCAAAATTATAGATATCGAAAATAAAAAATCGATTTTCAAATGTATCCACTCATTTATTCGAGGACTAATAATAATAATAGTAATGATAATAAAATTGTGAGACCCCAAATAGCAATTACATCCGTTAATTACTTTAATTACTAAAAGGATTTTTGAAATAAATTAAGGTTCTCTATACATAGTCTAAATGAAATTTCATGAAAAACTTTTCCATTAAATGGTAAAATTAAAGGTTTCGGTTTTCCTTGATGGAACGCTACCAGATGATAGCGAAAAGGCCATTTTTTATTAATTTGAAAAGGGTTTAAAGAAAGCGCACAGATTAGAGAGATTAAAGATGGTATTTAATCGAAACAAATTGTCTAAAAAAACATGAAAAGATTATCAAGTTTTTGTTTGTTTCTATAGAGTAAATAAATCGAAATAGATATAAAGACATTATTTCGAATCGTAAATGTAATTACAACAAAATTAAATAATGAATTTAAACATGCTGCGTTGTTGAGAAGCATAAATTCATCTATGTATTAATTCATTCATAATTAAAAATCTATAGTGTGTACTCTATGTATGAGTTTATAAAATGAATGCACAGCATACTATAATTCATTTAGGCTGATGAAATTTTGGTGCGTGTTGAAATAAATTGAGAGAGAAATTAATTAAATACAGTTATTTTAGAAGATTTACTGTTTCAACTTAAATAATGTGTTTGGATAACAGAAAATAGAGACAGTATTCACAACAAAATATCCAATTCTCTTTGATTGTCCTAAATGTTTCTAAAAATACCATAATTATGTATGAAATGAGTGAATGTAGTATATTAAGTATGTTTTTTTGAGCAATGCTTGTATCTTATTCATAATTACCACAATAATCCTCTTTAATAGAGACTCGCAACAAGATTAAACCATTATTAATTTCCCTTCGAACTTGTTCTAATTTAAATAAAATAGTTAATGGCAAAATTAACGAACTGAATGAGCACATTAATTTTCTTAATGTTTCCATGCACTATGAATCAAACAAACTCAATTTAAAACGTAAAATCTTCGTAAATTCAACATGCAAATAATATTAGAACGATAATTGTTTATTTATTTAAAAGTGGACTTAGTAAACATATTTAAGAAAATGTTTTAATGATGGTATGAATTAAATGCGAATGTTTTTTAAAGTAATTGGATAGATAGATAGAAGTTCTATTTACTGATTTATTTATTTAGTTAATTAATTAATGATTAATTGCGACTAAAAACATATTTCAAATCAAACAGCACACCATTCTTACCAAAAGTTTTGTGCAAAGGCGGACCTATAAAAATTTTAATTAAAAAAGGACATTAAATTACTGAATGAATTACGTAGTATTTTTAAAACAAAATTAAAGTTTAGTGAAACTTGTAAATCCGGCGAAATTAGAAAAAGGGATAGCACGACAAAGTGGAATTCGGATAATTTTTTATCAAAAATGATTTGTATAGTTTAAATCATGTTATTTCGAACTTGTTAGTTATAAATTACTGCCTTTTATGATACACACACAAGAGGCAATCCTACAAAAAAACCAAAAATCTTAAAGGATCTGCTAAATAAACTCATCTTGTCAAAGTTGACTGTGGAGATTCTCGTCTAAAATCTTCGGAAAACATTACATTTTTACACCTGTCAGTATCATTCCATTTCCTCATACCCTATTTAACTAATTTGTTTATTAAGACCAGCTTAGCCTTTGCGAGTCTAGAACTCGCGGATCGATTTATTTATTAAGCATCCTATTCATAAGTTCGAAATAACATGATACACACCATACGAAATATCATTAAAACTTAATTTGGACAAAATTAAGAAAAAAAAAGTATTTTTATACAAAATTCATGATTTTAATATTCCCTAGTGGGATTTTTTTTGCGGCTCTTCTCATCGCCAACGGAAACCAAAAGATATTGCATAAATTTTCTTTTTTTTTTTTTATATTACAGTCTCTGAAAATTGACGGGCTCGTGCGGCCATTATAAATTCGCATTCTAATTTCGTTGCTTTCAACATTATTAAATTGCTAAAACGAGATAAAAAGGGAGATAGAGAAAGAAAGAGAGAAGCAAATGTGAAAAAGAACAAAAATAAATAATTTTAGACGTCTCTAATTTTGCGATGAGCCTCAGATAAAATAATACTGATAGCTAAATGGTTGAGAAGAGAGCTCAAAAAAGAACATTAAATGGAATGAAAATACGCAATATAAAAGCAAAACTGCATCAACAAAATGCTGCAAAACATTCCCATTTATCTTATCGCAAAATATATAATGTGCTTCGTCATAACTCAACTTCAACTTTTCGATATATCTTCAATATTGATTTCAGCATATAGTATTTTTCTACATCATGCTAGAAAGAATCTATCTTTTTATCAAAATCAAAATACATACTGTGATCATCAGCAGAACATAAAATATGCTCTTTAACATTCTTATCATCGGCATTATGTTCACCGTGACGCATCCATGTGGCAATAGTAAATGTTGCTGGTAGATTATGATCCAAAACAGCATTTGGAACTGAAACTGCTGTACTACTACCATCAAATTCAAACATTTGATCTGATTCACGACCTAAAACATTGTTTTCAAAAAACACATTGTGTTTACATGGTAATAATCGTTTCGTATTCGGAATAATTCACCTTCATCAGAAATTAATGGTTTTGTCCATTCAGCTCCAACATCTGGTGATGGAAGTAGATCGATTGCTGAAGGTGATGCACCGCATAGTTTCCTTTGAGATTGTACAGAATATGTATCACGATCACATCCTTTACCAATATGCCTGTAGAAAATAAAAGAAATGCCGCGCATATCAAATTATACCTAAAAACAATCTATTCCACTGCTTATACCTAGTTGCCAGATCAACTCTAGCTCTCAATTCACGCACATTACATGGAACATCACACAATTCCAATGTGGCACTTGGGAACAATTCCTGTTTGCCAGTCATTGGAGCATAATCGACTCTATCGGGCAATCCACGCCAGCCTAATCGGCATACACGATTCACTTTAATCGTTACTAATGCGGGAAATGATTGGCGCATACCACAATCATATGCAATTACGCTTAGAATGTGATTGTGGGATCTTTCGTAATCTAATGGTTCAGTGTTTCTGGAAAAAAAACAACCACAATCAATACGTTTGGTGGATGAGGGTGGGAAAGTATTGTGATAATGTTCCCAATTAAAAGGACAAATGCAATTTTCATTTGGTTTTAGTATATGTAAATGCAAATACGAACCTTATAACACCATCCATATCGATAACAAATGGCTGATCAGATGTTAGGATTTCATATTTGCAAACATCACCAAATTTCGGAGTGCAATCCCGATCTGTAGCCTCAACTCGTACAATTTCTGGATAAATACGACCTTCGTCGACTTGCCGCACATAACTCGGTTCGGTAAATGTTGGTGCATATTCATTTACATCGGAAACGGTGATATGTACGGTGGCACTGGAATAGAAAATCAAAATTCTGAAATTTTACGTATCTACTGTTAAAATGGGTGAAATTTAATCAAGAAATGATAGTAGAATTACAGTGGTTCTATAAATTTAAATCAACGTTTTGTAATTTCCTTGATTTACACATATCTTTATACATGTATATGTAAATATAGAATAATGAATTAGATTTAAAGTTTATTTGGTTTGATACTCTGTCATTCTATTTACAATGAATAGAATTGACATAAAAATATGAACTTCGAAAGTAATTTAATTAACATTTTAATTAATTAAAGGTTGCTTTTTCTTCGACTTTTCGACAAAACGGATCCAATTAAAAACTTTCCTAATCAATACCAGATGAAAAAGCATAATTAAATAATCAAAAATTTACTTATACTCAAACAGATGAAAAACAAGTGTTCAGTTGTGTGGCTCTGAAGGGGGAAGGGTTGGTTACCATTACTTGGTAACAATAAAGTTTGCGAAAAGATAGAAAAGAAACTTTCTGAAGCACAAAAACTTCGAAGTCAACAAAATTCGATATCCCTTCTCCTTCTTAGTCGTTGAATGACAACGCCGCAGAGATAGGGAGGATAAAAAAAGGCAAGAAGAAAACGACGAAGAAAAATAAAAACGAAAGAAAAAGCAAAATAGAGGGACCATTAGAGGTGGAAGGGAGAAAATAAGGACAAAAAAATGCGAACAAAAGCAATTAAAAGTTCGAATCGTAGTAGAAAAGTCTGTTTTAGAAAGTCTTTTTTTCGAAAGTTTTTTTTTTTATTGAGAATCTCGAAAGTACCTTTTATCGTTTTTGAGGTTTTAATAAGCCGATTTATTCATTTTTGTCGACAACACGAGAATTAATTGTTTGGAAAAAGAGAATGCGAAACAAAAAGATTAAAAACAAAAAGGAAACACAAAAAAAACGAAACGAGAAATTCAAAAATGAACCACAAAAAAAATACTGTATTGCAGAATACATACATAAATTATTGTCGCCAAAAAAAAGCCATGTAAATTTTATCGATCTCAGAACACCAGAAAAAAAAAAATCGCAACCATCTTGATTCGTTTCGTTCACATTAACCTGGTTTCACATTCGATTTACCTTTGCCGCCATACGAATTACATTCTTACCTTGATTGAATGTGAAACAGAATATTAGAATAATTAATTTTCCGAACAGGTTTTTATTTTTTATCAAGAAATAAGAATATTTGATTATTAAATGAGTCTACGAAAACTGAAGACAAGGAGCTACTGTAGATGTTAATTAACGTTTTTTTTTCAAATTAATTATTTTTGTTAATGAAAGGCATCTTGAAATTATTACCCCAAAAGAAAAAGAAAACGAAACGTTTAGGTTAATTAACATTTTATCGATTTTTCTTTTATAAAAATAAATTTAGAAAATATTCAACTCTTTGGAAATTTACGTGGCAGTTTTTTTTTCTATGTATTAATAAAAAAACGAATATGGATTTTATTTGGAATAATGGCCAGCTGAATTGATGCCATTAATTGGTAAAATTGAACAAATCGAAATAAAATTGAATGTTGTACGACGTATCTATCTAGTATGCAGATTTCCAATTATCGAATAAATTAATATTAGTAAAGCAATTAAAATAATCGTTTCTAACGCCCTAGAGCCGTATTAACAATTTGCAAATGAGGATTTTATTACTGATTTTAAATAATGTTTTATTCTTATTGAATGTATGTATATGCATTTTTGTATACATAGTTCGATATTTAATTAGGGCGATTTTTCATAAAGATAAACTGAAATCAAAATGATATTTCACTTTTATTATTGAAATTTTCCTATTATATCAGCATACAGTTAATCGAAAAATGATGTGATCTTACGTCAATACTTGATAGTGAAAAACAGTATACCAACATTATAAGTATCATTTAGAAAAATTTGTTTACATTAAACCAAAGTAAAATTTGATGTGTTCAAATTGGTATTCGAAATGCAGCACTGGCCGGGTAAATATTTTTTCGTGGTCGTTCAGGATTTGTTTAATATTTAAAAATATGAATCAACATTACCTACATAATATCGCAGAACTGTTCAATTTCTTTATTTTTGCTACTTGCTTGACAGATTAGATTTGATTTATCAATTAAAAGTAATTGATATCTCTGTTGTATATACAAAAAAAGCGAGGCAAAAACTCACCAGTCTTGTCTGTTGAATACGTTAAACACATGGAATTAAAAGAATTAAAGTAAATATTTGTTTATCTTCGTCTATACTTGCGATATTAATCATTTTTGAATAAATCTTCAACAATTGTATTTATTGCTTAAAACAATTACCGAAATTCTAAATAAAATATCAATAGAATTTCAAAAATAATGTGAACGTTTTACAAAAATTGTGACGTAAGATCACATGTTTTGGCAATTTCGAGTATGGAACCATTATATGGGATGAAACCCAGCACGAAAACCAAATGATTGTCAAAAGTGCAATTTTCATACGCTTTCAGTATATGTAGATCGAATTAATCATAAATGTAGGTACGTTAAAATTGTTTTGCTTGTCAATCGAGTGCAGCTCATCTGGTAATTTCAACTTATAATGAAAATTTAATAAAATTTGTAGCTCTAGAAAAAATTGCATAGAAAATAGTTTCGCTCTAGATAGAATACATTTTTCTATTAAAGTTTTCCCACCATTAGAAATACGTATCTATCATACCTACTCTTTTAAAAGATAATTACTACTATGTTCCCCGAGAACATTTTTACTTTCGCATTTTTATTTTTGAAAAACAAACAGAATAAAAATTAAAAAAGAAAATAATAAAATTATGTCTTATGCAACGAACATTTTAATTATCTATCTTGATTAAAAGATTGGAATTTTTTTGAAAAAATCGACTTCAAGAATATGCTATAAAACAAACACGGATCCACCGCATTTTTATATAAATAAAAATACAAGAAATAAAAACTTGAAAAATGAGTGGGCGACTTTCACAATCAAGATTCGAATATTTTAGTTGTATTTTTATTAGTATTGTTTTGTTCGCTTCTTTTTTGATGTTTAAACCAATGTTTGAAGATTATTAAAGAGAAAATAAAAAATTACAATTTATTTTTTCTTTTTTAAGAAAAACAACTGTACAGATTTGTGTACGACCACCACAAAGTCGCATTGATTTTTATAATAATAGTTATAAGGAAAAAAAAAGTTCAAATTGAACTTAAAGTCGTATTGACTTACATACATATTGTATATTGTATACTATTTTCAGTTGCATTTTTAATATGCAGATGCTTATTTTCGAGTTTTATGATTAAATCAAATGATATCATATCATATCCTAGGATATGATGGATTAAAACATGTTAATTCAACTTATTACCACAGTACGACTGATCATTGTTGATTTTATCTTTAATTAATCAATCACTGGTAATTAATAATAATTGGTCTTCCACATTCTTCCACAAAAGAAAAAAAAATCAAACAAAAAAAGAAAATAAACAAAATCTATCTGTCGTTTAATTTAATTTTGTTTTTTTTATGTCAAACTAATTTCACGCTCTTCAAATTGTTGGTATCCGAAAAATTAGTTGCTTGTTAAATAAAATGACATGGGAATATTTCAGGTTCTCTTTATACATAGATCGACATAATTAGAGTTGTCCATGTAGAAAAAAATCTAAATATAAAGACACAAGAATCTCTGTGGTTTTTAGATCATATTTTTTTTTTGGAGGATTAAATTAAAATTATAAAATTTTAAAAATATAAATCCGTTTGCAGCATAGAGATAACATTTCATTTCGAACTTGATTAAAAGATAAATACAAATTGAAAAAGTTATCGATAAACCATTAGTAGTGTGCTGAGAACACAGAATTCTCTCATTCCTATTGTAGTATTGGAACATACAATCCAATAAGATTTATGATCACGATTATTACCTATAGAGATACAGCCGCAAGTAAAATCAGAATCACTAATTCACAATAATCGATACATATACAGGGTGGAAAGTTACTAGCGTCCACCTCATTTTTGCCAAAAGTTGCCCATAAACAACTCGGAGCCCATTATCTATTATTCAATATTTTTAATTTGCATCATGCAAATGTTGTAGGTGGTGTCCAAGCTTTTCAATGATTGGCATTATGTATATGATGTAAATAAAGTATTTTGATTTTAATTTTTTTATTAATCAAGAACTAACAACTTTATTTCCTACATAACGTACAGATGGGTTCCCAGTCATTTTTTATGGTTATTTTTTTCGATAAAAAGAATCGAATATTAATAAACGTTAGAGTGCTCTATTTCGGAAACGGCTTGCAATTTCGATGTGCGGTTTGCGAAGCTGGTTTGAGATATTTATTCTCTACAGTAATAGATTTAAAAAAAGTAGCATTTTGTATTAAGAAAAAAAAAAAGAAACTGGATAGCAAAACTTTATTTTGGGAAACTAGGATCAGGCGCCTTGTTACTCAAAATAACTCATGTTAATCTGATAAGTTGCCGATATCGAAAATGGGGTGGACACTAGTAACTTTCCACCCTGTATATCGATATAGTCGTATATACTGCGAAATAATCACGATATTATGTACATATTATAAACCGTCACATTTCGAATGATGAATAATTCAAAATAAATGAATATTAATACACTTCGTTATTATTATTATGTATGTATTATTCGTATTGTATTTGTCTAGACAGCAGTACCTAATCAACTTCAAATTATTATTATTATTCATGCTTTCAACTCAAGCAAGTATATGTAGTTATCTGCCTCGTCTTTCATCTCCACCTAGCCCCACGCTATCAACATTTCATTATGATGACTTTTTGGCAAGCCGGAAACTGCAGGTAAGAATTGGTGATGACATGCATGACTGTATTGATGTAATACCGTATAAAGATGTAATTTTCTTAATATAATAATTAATTTAAGACGTGCTTAGAATAAATTTGCTTTCTATAACAGCACCAATACTTTTTTTTTCATGTAAGTATACAAAACAGTCGCATTTCCAATTTTTATGAGCTTACAAGGCTCTTCAATTTTCAGCCCACGGGACAATTGAGAAAATGATGAAAATTTATTTTCTAATTTTATTGCGAATTAATATTTATTCGGTTTAGTAGTTTATTCTAGAGTCCTGTGGACGAAGTCGAATTGATAAAGTTTCGACAAAAAATTCATGCTTATCATTAAATTTTTATATATATTTATCAATATAAAATAAGCCAGCTCTTCTACAATTAATATTCTAATCACAGTTAGGACGTTTTGTGATTATGATAGTGTCAAATGGAAATTAAATTGGACATTACGAAGGTCATTAATTAATTTAATTACAATCATAATATAGAAAAGTATTCTTTTATTCATATTAATTAATGACGTATTTGCTGACAAATGAATTTAATCCAGGTAACACAGACGGAGATTTTCTTTTTTATCAATCAGAATAAAATCGTACAATATAAAAATACCAATTCCCTTTATCGGACAGTTTTGATTGGTTTTTGATGATTTTGGGCAAAAAAAAAAAAGAAAATAAAATAAATCTACTTTAATCTGAAATCCCCGCTTGGCTTTTCCGAATGATGAAAATGTATTGTCAAAGTTATCCAATAGAAATAAATTTTTCAAAAAAATTACGGATCCCGAGGCATCTTTCCTTTAGTCATGGATACCATAAAATAAAGAGAAAATTCAAGAGATAAAATTTAATATTAAAACAGGTTAATAAAATATGTAATGGAAGATTTAAAGCTAAATAGAATAGGAAACTGACTAAAGTATAAATTTTCCATTAAAAATTTAACAAATGAATTATTAGACCGAAACAAGGAAGTGAAGTAAAAAAAAATCCGATAGAAACAACGGCAAAATAAAAATTTACAGTTCGTTAAATATGTACTATACTATATAAAAAAAAAAAAGAAATATGGCAGATTTGTCTTTTATTGCACAGGACAGGATTCAGAACAACTTATTCTTCTATATACACATAACAAACATAAATTTCTCTATCTGTTTATTTATTATGTATGTTTGCTCATTAAGGATCCTACCTACACCAGACAAATTTTAGAGATCCATTGATATATTCAACAACAATTCAATCTTCATGCAATTATATTTAAAGTTAATTAAATCTTTCTCAATTAAATACAGAAGGACTTTGTATAATAAACATTTAGTTTGTGTTGTAGCTCCTAAGGGCTTTATCTAACGACACAAAGTTTCAAGTTTAAGCAGCAAACAGATAATCAACATAAAATTTATAATTTAATATATACAATTTTATACTCCTCCTCGTACTAGTACCAGTACTAACTATAGTATACTCAACTCAGTATGTACATATATACGATTTGTTTTAATTAAACAAAATCGTCGCGTCGAGTAGCTTTAAATTCACGACACAGTCATGTCGTTGATTATATCAGTGCTGTCATCTTATTATTATTATTATTAAATTAAACGAAAATGTGTTTAATCTACAACATGAATAAAGCATAAGCAACAACTTTGATATGACCTTTGAATTTCATTAAATATTTTCTTTGCACTAAATTTCCATTACTTAATGGAAAAAAGGCAAACAAATTGCCATTGTAACAAATAAAAAACGAAATGAAATTTTTCAATAAAATATTTAATCTATGGATGTGTATTTTCATCGTCAATAGAATGTCAACCGATAAAATCCTTCCTGATATTTCAATAAATCGGAAAATCTTTTAGGTTATAATATGCGCCATTCCCCATTTCCAAAACCGAATATTTTTCCATTTGAATGATAAAATCCATAGCTAAATACATATGTAGGGCCCCATCTTCTAATATGTACGGATGGATGGATGGAGAGCCAGAGCGCTGCTCAAAGCAATTGGAAAACGATATAAAAGAGTTCAATAGAAATAATAATAATAAAATAAAACAGTAATATAAAAGAAGTAAAGAAAATGAAGGTAATAAAGAATTTTCTTTCTAGCGGAAAATTCCAACATAAACTCAATCAGGAAATGAATTAAGCAATTAATTTTAAATAAAATCGATTATAATAATTATGGTATAGGCACTAAAATAGGTTTTTTTGGTTAAAAATTAAATTGCCGATGCACAAAAGAAAGAAAAAATTCAATCATCCATCAATATGAAAAATGAAACGATTTTCCATTTCTATTTTGTTTTGCTGATGTTTCCCTTTTCTTTTTTGAAAAATGACAAGCTACAGGAATATCGAAAAATCGACGACGAAAAGCGTCAGTTAAAAAAATGAAAAGAAAAAACGGAAAAATTGCTCTGGAAACCATTCGCAAAATGTTCCAGATTCTAAGTGTATAAAAGTGTACATGTATAGGGAACCTATTATACAATTTTATCTGTGGAAAGTAACGATTTTCCATTATTTATTTCTTCAACTGTCTGACAAATACATATTTTTTATTTTTTGCGTTTTTTTAATGGAAAATAATGTTGATATGGAAAAATGGATTTTTAAGATTTACTATCGTTGATTTACGATTACGAAATGAATGATTTATGTATAAATGTTGTCTATTTTTCATATTTAATAACGCTGGTCGCTGAATCAAAGATTTAAACGATTAGTAACAAACTGTGTGTTCAAAAAACTCGCATATGGCTATACTATTAATTTTGCTAAATTTACTTTGTATCTATTTTAACTGTAAATTTTTTATTTCATTTTAAATTCCAAATCACCAAAATCCTATGCATGGTTAAATAATTTTTACACGAATAAATAAATTTAAAAAAATTCGATTGCCTGGCCCAAAAAATAAAAAAACGAGAATTCCTTCTGCAAAAAACATATTTATAAATTTTCGAATTATAAATGAAATTAGGTCACTCTGTATAATGTTTGTATACAGAAACATGAATTTCGGATTTTGTACATACTACATGCATAAATATATTTAGTTAGGCATCCATTCGTGCCAGTAACTGTGACCTCAATGTTATTTACATTGAGTTGACTCATAAAAGTTTCAAAAAAAAAAACCTGAATTCAATCTGCTTTGAAACCAATTCAAAAAAAGCAGTCATTTGATTTTAAACAAAATAATAAACCAAAATGTCACCAAATTAATTAATTCATCAAAATGAATCAATTATATACATAATTAATAATCTTTTTAATGAATTAAAATCGCTCTTCATTAATTAGTATCAATGACCCTCGCTCGCATGCCAACATTTTTCTATTTTTTTAGTTTATTTATATAAAATGTTCATCATTTTCCTATTAATCTGCCTATATTATTATTATTATTATTTATAAATTGGGAAATTTATACATCATTAGTTTAGCTAAAAACAATTCATACTAATTAAATATCGGTCAATTGAAATTTATTTTATTTTATAATGCATTTTAAGTAAAGGCCATTACATTTAAACTACAATAAAATACGAAATTAATTTCAGATAGTCAATTTAAATGGATTAATGTAATTAATGCTCCTTATCCTTAAAACTTCTCTAAAAGACCCGTTCCTTCGTTACGGTCAAAGGATTTGATTTTACTAATGTAATGATGAATCAAATTAATAAAGTTTATTGGTAAAGGTTAAAGCAAAGCTTAGATACTAAAGAAGAAGTATGTTCGTTTGTATGCAGAGTGGCAGGCCTATCTAAAGCTGTGGGTTCGATATGACGACCCGACCTCCGATTTCATCATAAGCTGCATAAATATTTCTTCTCTTGTACATTATTGAATTGCCTCAATAATGTCGAGATTTTGTCACCTAAAATAAAATATGGTGGTGATTTTCTAAATAAGAAATATTTATGAAGAGTGTGGTGAAAAAGCATAAGTCGGCGAATCGACCCCACCAGCTTACTTCTAAACATAACCAGTTTCAAGTTGAAAACGATTAGAATAAATTTTCATTATTAATATTCTATGCACGTAATTTATTAGGAATAATAAAAAATCATTAAGCAATTTATCACATAAATCAAGGATTAGTTTCTATCTCTTTATATGACACACTTTTCTCTTTCTTCTTTCCCCTCGTAGATAGGATAGGTACATGGCGACGATTATACTAATAATATATTCTGTCATTTTCATTAAAACGCTGTTGCAACCAGCGCTAATAATAATTATTTTGGCAAATCGAGTAAACAGTATGCGGTGCGGTGCAATGATGAGGGAAAAGCGGCGTGAATGTGGACCGTCATTAAGAAAATTGATATAATTTCCAGTTTATTTTGTGTGTTAATTTAGTGAGTTAATATGTGGGTGTTAATGAACACTCACTATATTGAGGTTCGTGGTTTTCTCGATTAATTTCCGTAAAAAATGTAGTTATTGCTGGTTAAATCAAACTAAGCTCCACAGAGGACGCTATAAATGGTTTATTAATAAAGTCACTTTATATTCAAAGTACCGAATCAAAGACATTTTCTCGGCAATTTAACTTACTAATTTATAAATTCGATATAGGTTTCAAATTTAGGAGTTAAACTTGGTCGAAAATGGCGTCGATTGTAGTAGGTTCGTTCAATACTATAAGGTGACATTTTTTATTCATTGCGAGTAGTTGCTTTCATGGGAAACATCAACAAGCGAGCATTCAATGCGGATTGACAGCAATTAAGCCTGTGAAAGTTTGTCAAAATACAAATTCATTTTCCAGATTCCAAGTTTTATTAACTTCACAACAGACCGCTGCTAAACACTATACAATGTCGGATAATAAAAAAGACAAACTTTTAGGATTTTATTTATGTATTTTTGATCAACTTTTTTGCGTTTCATATAAAAAAAACTCATATAAGCTTGACAGGACGAAAAAAAAATACTGGTCTCAAACTTTTTTTCAAAGCCAAACATTACTTTCATCCCTTTATATTTCACCGCCAGCACACGGTCTCGAAATGATTGAAATTCCTCCTCCACCTGCTCATCCTAACTGAATAATATCCAAATAACACACTTGACTGAATACGATATTCATTTAGGAAAGAAAAATAAATAAAAAAAAAAGGCGAAAAATTAATTACGTCCTTTTATTAGCATTTTATGTTAGCTGCGATGTGATGCTGCTTTTGATGGAGTCGAATATACTCGAATGTACGTATAAAAAAAATCGGCCTTTTTTTACGAATTACAAAACTGTTATATTTTCATTTAAATGACTTTTATTTTTAATTAAAAAGTTAAAGTCAACACGTAAATATTCACTAAATTAATTACCGTACTTTTAGTTGGTTTATTTTATGTACAATTACACGGAGGGCGATTAAAAAGTACTCAGTTACTATGACTGTAGCTCAGCTAATAAATGACAAACTAGGTAAAAGTGCGTTCACATAAGAGAATAGTGTTTACTGAATAAATGTTGATTTTTAATGCTATCGGGTATCATGGAGTAGGATAAAGCGTATAAGGCCAAGTACTGTACACTGCTCGATCCGAGATTACATTAACAATATAATTAAGATCAAGGTTATTGTAGAGAAAGATACTGGCCATTTTTCTGTGTATGACAGTTTTTTAAAGCTGTGACGTCATTGTATTGCTCTGTCAGTGTCAGTGTTGATCATATCTAATTTAGTTATTTTACTGGTTAGGCACTTAGGAGGCTATGGTTACCAATGTCACCATAGTATGGTATACTAATACCACCTACGTCACGCTCTCCCTATTTTTCGACCGCCACCCTGTTTCGCAAGCACGTGTTTTCCTATTCGTTGTGAATGCCACTTTAGTTCCGCAATCCCCATTAAAATCAAGACGATACTTGACATCTCCACTTCATTCCTTATACAATAATAATTCCTCCTTTAAAGCGTCCATCTTTTATAATATTAAAAGAAATTCATCATAAAAGTGTCATTTTCATTTACTTTTTTTCTTTTCCATATTTTTAATATATTAAAAATGAAGCAAACATCTTTTCATCATTCCACCCCGTCCACTGTCTGTGCTTATGGCAAGTCGTTGCTTTGCTGCCACACCTCCTTTTACTGCATATGAAGTCCAAAAAACTACTGCTATAGAGCCACTTAGATCTACATTAAGATTAATGGTTTTCTATATCACATTTCACTATAATATAATATACGAGGCAATTTGAAAAATAATTATGGAAATTTTATTCACCCACTATCCACTACCCACTACTACTGCTACTGTACTGTATCCAAAACAAAACAGGAGCAGGAAAATAATAAAAAAAACGAGGATGAAAAACTGAAAAAAAAAAAACACAAGCAAGCAGCATCACAAAACGGTAGAAAACATGTGGAAAGAAGATGGGAAAATCATCTTGAAATAATGATTTATTATGGAAAAATGGAGAGAGCTTTTGCAGTAAAATGCGGAATATTATGTCTTCCATATGTTGTAACTCAATAAATAACAATAGAGCTAAAAAGGGCTGAAGTTAAAAGAACACTCTCTTGACTCGCTTTATTTTTTTGCAAGACTTTAAATATACAATTTAAAGCATAGCTTTTAGTGCTTCTCGTTCTAACGGTTTTTTCTTTTTTTTTTTAATTTTATTTCTTCTGTTGTAACTCTAAGCTTTTTTGATTCCTCCGAGCATGATTCCTAAATTTTTGTTGTATTTTCTTCATTTTTATTCGTATTCTAAGAGGCTTTTCGGTATTCCCACTTTTTCGCTACGCGTAGTCAATTCTCGGTGGGCAAAAAAAACGCACAAAAGAGAAAAACAAGGAAAAGGGCAACGTTCATTTTAATGCCCACTCCTATATAGCTTTCACTTGTTCCAATTCCCTTAAAAGTTTTTCTCCAAAGAGAAAAGCCAGAGGAAAAATCCCTCGTTTAGCTTTTTTTTTTTTCGTCGTCGTCGTCGTCGTCGTCATAGTCATCGACATCGTTGTTGGCGATGGTGGTGGTATTATTGTGGTAAATAAAGCAGCATCCACATGAAAAAGAAAAAAAAACGGCATAGACCATTTATTTTTCCAAATAAAAGCAATTCAATTACATTGCTACTATACTCCCATTGCTATTACTGTACTATTGAATGTACCTCGTTTTTTTTTTACTTCTTTATGGTCCTTTTGCACTCTATCTTTGTCCATTTTTCGTGTTCCAATCCAATCTTTCGCTTTGCTACTTCATATTTTTCTCTTCTTCGTGCTAGATTTTTCATTGTATTTATTCCTCTCTCTCTCTCTATCTCTCTCGCTCAGTCTCAATTTCATCTTTTACTGAATCTTTTTTTTTTATTCTCTTTTATTCCATTCTCATCTTTTTAATATTAAATAAAGAACGTTCGAACGAACGAACGTAAAAGATTTTTTGTCAAGTTACGCAAGAATATAAATAATGCTGTATAATATACAGAATTATTATGTATGTATATATGTACATATACATAACATAAAATATGTAGAGAGGTTTTTCAGGCCTTTTTTAGGCAACACACCGAGAGGAATGATTGTGTGGTCCTTCTCTTCTGTTTGTTGTTGCTGGCCGATTCAGAAAAGAGAAAATGAAATGAGGGTCATGGACGTAAAAAAGATGTCGATTATTATTTTATTTTATTATATGGACAGATGCAAATAAATATGTATAACAAGTAGGACTATTAAAGCAACTGTATTTTTTTTTGTTTAAAAAAAGAAACGATTTATGAAGAAAAATCCACAAAATCTTTCGGGATCAAACAAGTATCTTCCATCAGTGATGATGATGACGACTACCTAGTTTTAAATAGTTCACCTCAGATCACACCCCACCATCGCTCCACCTACCAGTAAAAATCAGCATACGAATGTTACGAAACGTGACAGAAATCCTTCAATTTATTCTGTATGCGAATACATCTACAAAGATTGGGACTGTTCATATTTAATAGTACAACTCGAATCTAACCGGCAGAGCAAAGCTCAATTAGATTCAGCTAAGTCAATTTCCTTTCCTTGAACTTTCCTCCTGCCCTCAACCTCCCCCTCACACACACACACACACACACACACACACACACACACATATCCAACATATTATCTTTGTGGTTTGGTAAACAGTCAAGTAATTAGATCATTTTATATAGAGCAAAGCAGCTGGCTTGCCATGAATCCATGAAACTGTCACCACATCCCTTGTGGATTTCTTTGCAAATTGAGTTGCATTTGTGGCGTGGAAAAAAGAAGAAAATAATAATAAATAAATAGAAGATGAGATAATATAAATGAGAATCAGAAAATAGAAAATAATTCTATTTTAAAATAATCTACGGGAAATATAAAATTACATACTGCGGGAAATATATCGAATGACTCGCCCATGCGATGATTAAATTAGTATTTTTATTTTAGAAAATCTAAATTCAATTTAAAGATAAACTATTCATTTAGCGATCATATCTTTTTTTATTGGTTGTAACACAAAGATGAATGTAGCAGCTGTTGCAGGAGAAAAATAAGAGTTCGTTTTTTTTTTTTTTTAAGAAATTCTAATTTTGGTACGACACGACGATCGAGAGATGATGTTGTTTAAAAATAAGTATTTCCACTCAAGAGAGCAGTAAAATTGGTGTGACACGAAAATGTCTTATACAACACACCTTGCTGTATGTTTTCTTGTATCTATTTTTCAAGGGTAATAAATCTCGAAAAGCAAAAACAAATTACGCTCCTCTACATTAAAGATCAAAAGATTTGAAGTGTTATTCACAGAGTGGTTCAATTTATATATATGTACCTCTAATGCTACAACACTGAATGTGTCAACTAAAAATTTAGAAATAAAAAAAAAATACCTATGCCTGCAACTATTAGTCTAGATATAAAATGGATATAACCAATTAAATATTAAATTTTATTACCAATTTTATCAATTTATCTCAAAAATAAATAATACAATTTACAACATCAATATTTAGACATATCCAATTAGGATTTAATGCAATAATTTATTTATACGACTACCTATATTGACTGTATAGAAATGACAGAAGGGAGAGCTGTGTTGGCCAAACCGAAATAATAATAATTATGTAAATTACATCGTGTATCAACCGGATGATAATCCGATGAAAATATTTTAATAACAATGATAATAATAATAATAATAATAATACAACACTTTATGCGTGCAAATAAGCTGGAATAGTAATTTTTCCGAAATGTTATTATTATAGCAATAAAACCGTCATTTATCGATTTTGAAATGAGTGTACTTTAAACTGGCAGTTTTGTGCATAAACCTTTTATTATTATTATTCTCATTATTATTATTATTATTATGTCTGTATGTGTATTTATGCGCGTATACATTTTTATATACTACAGACATTGTACTATGTGGAGCTGCATACACACAAATTCCATTAGTGGAAAAAGCAATTATTATAAATTCGTGTTTAAAGAAACGAGCGTTTTTTTAACATATAGAAAATCTCTGCTGTTCTATTTATTACATATTGTGTTCAAGGCATTTTCTTTTTCTTTTTTTTTTTTTTATGGCGGAAAAATTCAGATTTCAAAGGAAAAATTTCCTTTTGAAAAGAAATCCTAATTGAATTTCCACCATAATTTGAGAAACCAGCTGGAAAATCGTCAAAATATGTTAAAGCAAGAACAAAAAAAAAAAAAAGCATAGAAAACCTACTCAGATGAAAATCAAAAATTGAATTAAATTACTAAAGGTGCATTAACATCAAAACATCACCTAAAGTTCTCCGAACCTATAGAAACTATAGTTATATAAACAAGGATATAGTATTATAACAATTACAGGTTTATAACTTATAGATTGGACTTAGTGACACCTTTAAAATGAACCAGAAGATATACCACTTCTCGATCGAAAACGCGGCCGCTGATTCTTCTTCTCTCCAAACGAAAACCAATCCAAAATAAACATTTTCATCGCCACTGCCAACAACACCATTATAATGGGGCACATCAATTGTTTCAACAACATGTCATCCATCATGTGGATATATCCAGAAAATGGACACCCTATTATGTACCGCTATCCATATGGATTTCATAGTTACTTGTATACATGCATCCATGTATGCATATTTCTCTATTCACTACATTTATTCATTCATTTATGCTCTATATATATATATATATGAATAGATAGAATAGAGATAGAGATAGTCGAGCGCATTGCTTTGCTCTTTGTCTTCATCTCCATACAAACATTAGAAATGTCAAAGACAAAATAAGACATACTTTTGTCTTTCTCTATGTGTTAGAAGTGAATATAGGTCAATTATTGTTCAAGTATACGTGTGTATGTGTGTGTGTGTATAAAGAAGATTTATCATCATTTCGTTGTATTCCGACCATCATCCAGTAATTCCACCAGTTAGAGATGGAAAATGCATTCGAAATGTGACAATAATAGGCGCACAAGCTTTACATTTAAAAGTAGTCCTTCTACTATAGTCTCTATATATATATAAAGCCCTTTCTCTACTTCTCTTTTCAGACTTCCTTTTTCCTATTTTATACCACGATGGCTTTTCAAACGATTTAGTTTCCACATTTAGAGAGAGGATTGAAATGCTAATTTCTTTAGATCTTTGCCAGAATGTTGAAACGATTAAAACATTATGATAATAATACTACTATTTATAACTAATAGAGGAAGATGGGAGAATGTCTAGATAGAAGAATCCGACCTATTTTCTTTTATAATCTCAGTAAGCATTATAGATTTCTGGATTTGCATTATCCATTTTACGAAACTCTCTTTTATCGAAGAGCATTTGCACGACGAGAAAACCAAAATCCAAATTCGATGCATTCGATTCAATGAATTCATCACGTTTTGATCATTATTTTCGTCATTTTTGCTTCCATTTCTCCCAAGGAGAGGATTGTTCAGCTAGAAAGCAAAATACAGATGCTCACATCACATTCTATTATCTCCCCATAACAGAAAAATAAGCCCTCAGAGGACCTGTGTCACTGCTCATATTCTCCCTTGAATTGGGAAAACACCACAAAAATCACACCACTAAAATGGTATAAAAGTGGTAGTTTACTTGATGGGTATTTTATTTTTGTTATTTTCTTTGAGACGGGGAATAGAAGATTCTGTTCCCTTCGAAAAGCGGAAAAGTCTAATAAAGTATTCTTAAAATAAATGTAGGTATTAAATTTATATTTATATGAAAGAACTAGAAGTAAATCGTGGGAAACCAGTACAGTCACAGGAATGTAAGGGGAAGTGATGAAAGTTGAATTAACTTGATCCACAAGGGATTTAAAGGATTGCAGAGATGAGAATAGAGAAGTTGAATGTTTTTTGTGTATGAGAGCTGCAATAATAATAATAATAATAAATGAAGTAGGGTTGAAAACTGCACGAAAAATATCTTGTGATAATAGAGGTGCTGCCATTTTTGTTATAATAGGAAAAAGTTTATTGGTACAGAAAGTTTCGATTCAGACTTCGGTCTGAATCGGTTTCTATTAAAACGAAAAGGAGTCTTAAATTTAATAAATATTAGACAACCGGTACATCTATGTTGTACCTAATGTGCATTCAAATAAATTACGTTGCATTGGCATTAGGCCCAGATGCACTTCAATTTATACTAATGCAAGTACATATTGAGCTTCAAAACCAGGCGTTACCATTGTTCCAAATGGAAACATTCTGATCTACTTGATCGAAGTCAACTAGTCGCTTTGGCAGTACTTCGATTTTGCTTATACTTGGTAGAAATAAAGTGATACAAACTAATCTGATGGGGGACTACAGCTCTACAAAATTTTCCATTGGCAAATGGTTCATGGTTCTCGTGAATTTACCTGTATAATTTCATTTATTAGCATGTACGACTAGTGTTCATCGTATATTCGTTTTGTATCACACAGAAACGAGATTCTAATTTGGTTTTCATACAATTAATCAATTTACGTGAAGTGACATGAATTCGCTTTCACTTTAAAATGAACACGTATAGATGCCCACCTAAACTTACTTTTACTAATGAAATTACGCTTCAAAGAAAATTTATGTCATTAACATAATTTTGAAGCAGCTTTTAATTTCACCAGATAATTAACATACAAATAAAAAACGAAAAAATAAATGGTTTATTTCCATTAAAAAAAAAAAAAAATAAGAAAAGCAAACCCATCAAACCACTTCGATACCCATTACGTATAATGTTATATCAAAAAGTTGCGTGAGTTCGATATAATAAAATAATAATGATAATATGTTGCTATAACAAAGGTCATTCCATTTTTAAATTAAGGTCATCAAGCTTAACTGTAATCTTTGAATTAATCTTTTGATTTAACAGTATATAATCACACACTGAACTTCATCAACCGATTAAACATCTAGATTGTAACGTGGTACCACCACATTACGTATAATATATTCATGTTAAACGGTCCTTAACTGTCAAAATTATTGCCCAACTTTCGCCAGTGCGGAGGTCCCATTATGTGTAAAGTTTATTAATACGCCAAGCCTATTAAATTATAAATCAATAAAATGATAACATCCAAATGCACAGTGTACGATAAGAAACTTTGTTATCGCAGGTACACATTTCAGATGCTTAAAACTTGCATTCGTATGAAGCAATAAAGGATATAATAATGAATTTTACATGGATTCACATTATCATGTATGATAATAGCTTTGTTCCAACTAGGCGTCAAACTAGTTTGTAAAGAGCATGCGCAATACATAAAAACTGTTCCAACTTTACACAAATTGAAACTGAAACTAAAAACCACATGTTGCAACTTACTTTTTATTAATACCCAACTAGTTTGTGACAGTTTGTTTTGATTTGAGCTGAGCCGAGGTATTATTATAGTCAGAAACTTGCGCAATAAATGCATTAGCGTCCAGTTTATTTAAAAATTATTAACAAGCATTGTTATTATTAAGGATTTTACTTTCAGTATTATTTTCATTGGTTTTATTATTGATTATTTATTATTATTTTTTAATTACAGCTTTATTTTAATTATAAAAATGAGTATTTTTGAAGACGATTTTGACTTTTTGTTTTCTTCTGATATTAAGGACAGTGTGATAGTGAAACACAATTTATCGTAAGAGTAAATAACAAAAAGCTATTTTGGTAGGTAAATGCATTAATAGAAATTATTAAAAAATAGACCAAACCACAGCAAGCGTTAAAACAAGATAAAAATTAAACGCAAAATGAAAATAGTATTATGAGTATGACATCTAATTACTAGGTTAGAAATTTTCAAGCTATTTTTGTAATCGTTCCAACCTATCCGAATCAGAGACAAATACGCAACTAGAAGTTTCTGACTTCATAGTTTAAAACTAATCCAAATCTAGTCCGAAATGTCAAGTTGAAAAAAATCTAATATAACATAAATGTCTATTAAACTATTTATTCCAAACCAAAAGCAGTGTGTATGCGATCATTCGTTGAATGCAGTCACTTTCCATACTGTTGGACTATTGATATAAAAATCATCGTGGGAACAATAGTACATCAAAACCAAGTGATTGCCAATAGTATAATTTTCATCAAGAGTATATGCGAGATTAGGTTAATTTTCATTTTTATTTTGACAGAAACCGCCTCCTAGGATATTACTTCAGCCATCTAACTTTAACTAAAAACATTTGAAAAAATTCCTTCCACTACTGAGATTCGAACCTTCGCCGCTTTTCGCTTCTAACCCTATGCGGGCACAAAACACGCGTTTTAACTACTACGCCACACCACAGCACCTGCAACATTTCATTTTAATCCAATTAGACTTTAGTGGTATAAATTATATAGTATATAAAGACAGTTGCTCTTTTTAATTAAAAAGCATACATAAACAATAACCTCAGAGAATTAAAAGTCATCATCATAATAATTTTTTTTCCATAAAAGCTCACTAAAGTAAATACCTACGTACATAGGTGCATATTTAAATTTTCCATTATATTCCATTTTTATTTTTTTATTTATTTATTCTGACTGAGTCACAACCCTAGTGGCTGTTGTTGGTTGGAGAAGCTTAAGTGAATTGTAAAAGCTTGATGGTCTTTATGTATCATAATATGAGCATGTATAGTATATGTGAGGGGATATGTGTATGAGCCTATTCTACATATGTGTATATGTATATACGAATGTGAGTTGAGCATGTGAATTCATCTATCCAAAGCGCAAAGTGTTTGATATAAGGTCCCTTCTATTTATTTATGTATGTATGTATATAAGCACATATTATGTTTAGGTGCTTTTTATCTGAGCGACGTTCTAATTTGCATATTTAGCAGTGTGAAAAATTCTATAAATGAAATAAAAAGCAAAATATAGGTCAGTAGTATGGGGAGAATTTATATGGAAAAAATGTAAATTTAAAATACATAAAAGGAAAAAAAAATTCGAGATTCCTAATGATGGAAAAATTTACTTGGATTATAACTGCAACTTTAATATTAGAATGCACATTAAACTACTGTTCTTTTACAAATTTCATTATAAAAAACGACTGACGAAGGTTCAAGTAATCTGAAAAGCTTCTCGATTAATAGAAATAGAACGATTTATTTGTAGTAATATCCTGCCACTCCACTTCGAGCAATCTAATTAAACTTATCGAATAATTAACCTATACGTTAATAGATTAGAATTAACAATCTATACGTAGAATTGAGTTGGTCAGTTTCCTTTATGATGATAACAAAAATGCACTTTAAAATGCAAACAACTGATTAATGCACACAGTTAATTAGTACAATAATAATCGTGGAATGATGTATAATTACACCAATTAATCATTGAACATGTTAATAAAGTTCGAAACCGATCGATTCCATTTATATTTTCTCTAACACAAAAAATAGCTTTATAAATATGCAATTGGAGATGGAAACGCCTATATCGTATTATCATTTAACAAACCTAATCATTAATTTTACATATTCAGTTTTTTTTTTGTTTTTTTTTTCATCATTTTTCAGTCTTTTTTCTAACCTTTTCGATCCTCTGGAGATACACATGACAACAGGCTGGATTCACTGACACCTTTCCAGCAATGGAAAGAACCCATGACGATTCATTGTTTTGAATAAATAAATAAATAAATAAATAAATATAGGACTCTTTGAAAAATAAATATATCAATGTGAACAGAAGGGAAAGATGTCGTATTTTCTTTTGCCATTTCCTATTTTCCCATCTTTTCACCAATGTGTTATGCCATTCTGACGATATAAAAAAGTATATATCAAACGACGGAAAAATAAGAGAAAATTCTAGTAATTTTTCCTGGAAGAAACGGGAAAATTCAAGAAAATACTTTTACTGCATGCATCATGTATACGAGTATAAGTTTTATTTATATATGTATAGGTAGATTGCTGGTGAAAAGTTTTCCATAGCAGACTTCTACTTTTTTTTCATTCTAACATCATGGAAAATAGTTTTTAAGTTTTACGATTTTCAATTTTTAGAATATAAATTTTTACTGAGTCCTTCGAGCCAGATATTGTGGATGATGAAAATGTGCGCAAAGTAACAAACAAGTTGAAGTCTAAACAAGGAAAATTCATAAATGTATTTGAAATGAAAATGCTTTTTAGCAATACATAATATAAAATGCATAAATTAATTGCATAAAAACGAACACATTGTCACAAAAGACGACTTGATGTGGCAACAGTGCACAAATAGAAAATGAAAAATCCATAAAAACAACTTGGCACACCATTTATTTCCAAGACACATGTTTCCACACAAATAATTTATCCATAACAATTCCCTTGGAAATATGGAAATTACAACCAGTGGCGGCGGCGGCGGCGACTTTCTTGCATTTCTTTTTCTAAATACTAAAATCGCAACCTCATGTTCATTTCTTTGTCTTTCTGACTCTCTTTCTTTTTTTGCTCTTTTTTTTCAATTTCAAATGTAGAAACCTTAGAAGAATTGTAAATTTTTGCCCTCATTTTTTCTTTTGTGTTCATTTTCTTTTTCTATTTTGTCTTCTTTCGTTTTTCTCTCTTTTTTTTTTACTTATAGCCTGCCTGTCAAAAGGCAGACCTCGTACAGGGAAATTATTGGACACGAACTAGAATAATGGTGTAATTTTTATGCTGGGAATCGTTTACGTTTTCGTTGTTCGAAATGGTATACTCTGGTCGTTCGTGTAAAATAGTAGAGAAAAAGGTGGCGGAAGAGAAAGAAGCAGAGAAGAAAGGCGATAGAGTTCGATGGAGGTGTTGGAAGAAAAGAATAAGCTTTTTCCTTTATATTAAAACAATATATAGTACACTGTACAACATACGAATAAATAAGCTATTTTCCTGGTGTTTAAGGTTAGCGTATAATATGTGGGGATTGCATAAAATTGCGAAAATGCCAGCATTGATTACTTTGTGTTTTTTTTTTAATTCGTAATTTTGCAATTAATTCGCAAGTAATCTTGAAGTAATTAAATTGAAGTAAAGTTAAAAAACGCATAACATATTCAAAGAATCTATGCGCCCCGACATACTGTACGCTGGACTTTATGCGGTTTGTATTAAAAAATTATAAAAAAAAATTTTTCGTTTCTTGCTTCTTCTAGTTCTTCTGTCTTTATCTCTTTATTTCTTGTCTGACATTACATGTCAATTAAGTCAATAGTGCTAATGACACAGTTTTCAATAATAAAAAAAAGGAAAAACAAAGAAAATACGATTACAATCTTACAACATGTAATAACAACATTAAACTTAAGTTTATCGGGTTTCCAATAAATAAATGGACTTTCATGGAAAAAGGAAGAAGAAAAAAAAATACAGGAAAAATTTCCATATAATTTAGCTGTTACCATTTTATAAGGAAAACATCATTGTACCGATCAAATATTTAACTTGGAAAATTGATCGTGAGGTGGGGGTTTGGTAGTAAAAAGAGAGGATAACTCTTGAATATATATATATATATGTTGTATACCATACGTACTTTATACGTCGATCTAAGTTACGTCTATACGTTGTTTAGTTTTTCTATTACTTTTTCCATACATTTTTAATAGAGGCTTGAACGATGCCAGGAAAATTGAAATAGCAAAGACAATTTCATCATAATATAATATAGATATAGAATAGTATATTCAAGAACATTGTCTTCGAAAACAATCTTTGTTCACTTTTGTTCAAAATCTTAAAAGAAATCAAAGTTCCATTAAGAATTCATGACAATCTCATGTCTCCACTTTGCCCTTTTTTGTCCTTTTTCCCTACCAACTCTGTTAAATATTTCATTCAGCACATCGAGTAGACACACACACACGCACTAAATTACTAAATCAACGTGAATAATGAAAGAGACTATTGCAATTGTGTGTCCTTCATCACTCGCCGTCGTCGTCGTCGTGTTTTATACATTTACCAGATAACAAGAACTGACATTATTCATTTGAAGAAAGAACTGAGAATTGAGGTAAAAAAATAGAAAAATAAATAACAAAGAAATGAAGTGAAATGCACATAAAAATATCATGATATTATTGTTAATACGACATGCTTACAGTTAAATGTACAAAGATGTGATTTTACGTCATACTTAGTGAAAAACATTATACCAACATTATAACTATGATTTAGAGAAATTTGTATACATTAAATCAATGATTTTGATGTGTTCGAATTGGTATTCGAAATGCAGCGCTGGCAGCGTAAATATTTTTTCTTGGTCGTTCAAGATCGGTTTAATATTTAAAAATATGAATCAATTTTACTAAAATAATTTCACAGAACTGTTCAATTTCTTTATTTTTGCTATTTTCTTGACAGATTTTCCAATTAAAAGTAACTATGGTAGCGTTTGTATTGTTGTCTCTGTTGTATACACATAAAAAGCGAGACAAAAACTCACCATTTTTGTCAGTTGAATACGTTAAACATATCGAATTAAAAGAATTGAAGTAAATATTTGTTTATCTTCGTTTATACTTACGATATTAATAATTTTTGAATAAATCTTCAATAATTGTATTTATTATTTAAAACAAATACGATAATTGAAAAATTCTCAATAAAAACGATCAAAATATCAACACAATTGCAAAAAGAATACTGACAACGTTGCACAAAAATTACGACGTATCGAAAAATAATGACGTAAGATCACATCTTTTTGCATTACATTGTATATCTCACAGTCAAATGACAAGGACGTCCATTACCTTAAGTAAGCATCCAACAATGCAAAATGAAGAACACACACCGCACCGATAGAAAAAAAAGAGAGCGAAAGCTACAAAAACAAAGAGATAAAGTTTAATTACAATTTTATACAGGAGGAAATGGAAACTTCCATTAGAGACAACTACCAGCGCCGCTATACTCATTTTTACACCTGCAAAAAGTGTAAGTGCAGAGAAACACATCGCATTATCCATTTCATGAAAAAAAAAAAAGAGAAAAATACTGAGAGATTAAAATCTATATTAATATTAAGCTTCTCTGTTTATAAAATTTTCGCTCTCTAATCGTTGTTTCACAAACGAATGGTTTCTATACATAGAGCAAAGCAAACATTGCGATTAACACACAATTTGGTACCGTTTCAGTCAAGCGCTGATGGTGAGTATGCATTTTGAACAAACATGAAACTTTTGGGCCTAATTCATTTTACTGAAGTTATTGATGTAAATAAGGAGAAAATTAAAAAGGGAATAAATTAACAATTAAATATGTTGCCAAAGTAACAAAAATATCCGTAATGGACTTTTTTCAGTTTTAAGCGTGCACATCGATTGTCAGCGCCTATCCGAAATGGAACTTACAATAATAAAATAAAATGTGTGTTTACATTCTCTCCGCATTTAATCCTAGCAAAATGTATTTTTCATTGTCAGTGTTGCTGTTAGTCGTGTGTGAAATGAGGGTCTACTACTTACTCTAAAATCCTCCTCTGCGGTAGCTGCTCTATTTTTTTTACTGTACTATGTAAATATTAACAATGAACAAGATTAATATTGCTTTACTTTTTCCAATGAACCAAAGAGAAAGTACAAAGCAGCAAAAAAAAAGAGAGTGGGAAGGAAAATGTATATTTTTAAAGACGAGAGATGCTGGCTGGATAATTAATTATATCCAAATTCAAATTAATTTTTTTTTTTTTTCGAAGAAGAAAAGGAAAAGAAAACATTTTCTAAAATGAGAATATATATTAAAATTGACCTACACAAACATCAAAGTCATTAATCAATATTTTTTTAAAGATTTTCTATAGCTATTCTCATGGAAGCCGAAATCAATAGCGTCACATGAATACACAGATTCATGTGACGGCAATTTTGGCTGTATTCTCCCTTTTGCTAACTGTACTATTTAATTTTTTAATTGCCACTACTGAACACAACACTGTTCATAATTTAATAGAGTTTTCAATCGATTTTCACGTGCCGGAACACAAAGCAAAACCAAACTTAAACAATAAACAATTCAAAGACGTAATTTTTTTTTTTTTCGTTAAAGTTTCCCTAACCATACTAACTTCTCGAAAAGTTTTCTATAGATGAGAATAAATCAAGGAAAACAAAAGCTAATTTTCCTTAGTGTAGTTATACGAATAGTAGAGTATAGTTGTAGTTTGGTCCATAGTTAGGTTAGTTAGGTAAATAAGATTTGTTTCAACGCCGCCACACTCGAAATAATAAAAATAATATGAAAGAAATAAAGTAAATCAGTTTTCTCTGAAAACTGATTTTCTTCTGTATAGTCAGCAAAAGTAGAAAATTAAATATTTGAATTGTGGCTCGTTGTATAAATTTATGGATTTATAATTTTCTATTTGTTAGATAGAAAGAAACTCGGCTGCATATTCGAATGCAAACAAAACTGTAACGATGAAGAAAGAGCTCCTGGCAGAAAAATCGTTGAGTAAATAATAATTTATTCTATGTAGACAAGAATGGAAAATCTCTCTAGTTATTAAAAAGAGCGGATTAAAAAACAAAACTTGAAGAAAAGTTAAATACTATTTGCGGTTAAGTAAATTGAAAAAAATGATATTTGAACTTTTATCATTGAATTTTTCTTTTCCATTCTGTTTAATTCGTATGTCTTGCTATAGCGAACACGGAAAATAATTAAAAAAAAAAATGCTAACAAGGAAACATAGGTATCTCTATATTTTCCAATTTTAATAATAATCTACTTTTTCGAAATTTAATTTGGATCTAAATTCTCTTCATTTCATTTTCAAAGGAAAATCCACTTCAATAATCCCTCTTTGAGCTTTTCCTAATTATATTTTGAGCCAATTTCAAATTTCCTCTTCCTTCAGGCAGTCTCCTTTTAGCCCTTTTTACCCTAACTATACTAAAATCGTTATACAACCCTCTTCTAACTCACTCACTCTCCCTAATTCTCTGTCTATTTTTTTTGTTTTTTAACGAATTTCATCCATATAGTATTAATATTATTGATCTGATAGATAGATATTTGCCAATTTTCCACCGAGCACGTTTCAGGCACGTTTAAAATTGGGAAATAAACAAAACGTATTTTCAGAACAAAACTAAATGAAAAACAGATAAAAAAAAACGGGGGAAACCTTTAAAATACATTAAAAACGAATGGAAAAAAACTATTTGTTCGATAGTTTTATTTAATGGGTTAATGTAATCAGGGGGGAGGGGGTAAGGGGCATTGTAAATGGAATGGACAATCTGTTCCAGCTAATTAACTATAGCTAATTGAAAATCAATACCCACGTAAAAACTATTAATATTGTATAGTGCGTATAGTACATTTCTAGATATAGTAGTTTAATTGCCCGGCAATATTTTCGTAATTGATTTATTTCCAAATTAAAAAAAAAGGGCAGTTTAATTATTTTTTTATTAATTCGCCTAGTTAAATATGCATTTCGATCAAGTACTACTACTAGTGAATCAGGCGAATTAAATACGCACAGTTAAACCTTTCGTAGATGAACTGAAACGTACATAAACTTGTCATTAACAGAAACATTTCAGGTTTTTTATTTATTTATGCGACCAATACCTTCTGCTATTCCGTAAAATTGTGGTTATAGTGAAAACGTATTCTGGCGATTGTGGTCACTAATCAATTGAATTCATCAATTTAAATAAGGAAGAAAAGGATGATATGCTCTATGAGAGGCGTGGCTTCATGTTTCCTTCTTTTCTACACCATTTAAATTTGTATTCTATCGATTACAACCGCTAGAGCACGCTTGCATTATAACCAAAACCTAAGATACGCGACAGTATTTAGTGGCAATGTTCGCCAATAGGGATTTGACTGTATCAAACATGCATATAATAACCTCAATACATCAAAATGAAATTTTAATAAAATCAATATATTGCCATGACATAAATTACAATTTTCCATTTTTTAAAAGCATTACAAATTTTCTTCAGTGGTATCTAATATTAAATTTTCTCAGGTGAAAATTGAAAAAAACTTTGCAGAATAAGAAAGAAAAAAAAATTGTAAAATAAGTCCTTGTTCTTCTTCTTGTTCGGTGTAAATCAGGAAAAGTCAGCAGCAGATGAGGTGCTGAGTGGGGTTGGAGGAGAGTGAAGAAATTGAAAAAGTAATATCGTAATTTCTCTCGTTTCATTCGGCGAAGAAAACTTTTATTACCTGTTCGATAAAATTCCCTGCTGAAACTTTAATAATGAAACGAAATTATTATTATTATTATTATTATTACTGCTGGTCAGATTTGACCGACTTTTATTTGGTCGAATCATGTTATTTTTCTTCGAAATTGATTGTTATTGAAAAACATTTTTCTTTACAAAAAATATTGAGTGATCCAAGAAATGATGTTTGGAATGATAAATGACTTCATAAAAATTTAAAATTTTAAAATTGAGCCACAGACGTCATTTCTTTTCGAAACTTTTACAAAATAAAACCAACAAATAGCTGAGCAAAATTTAATTCGAACTTTATGTCCGCAATAATTCATAAATTTTACTATACAATGTCAACTCAAACAATACAATTGCCAAAATCGAAATACTTAACTGGGCAACTCATTGTCAAATACATTCCTAAAATTCTATTTTATTATTTCAGTTTTGAACATTTAATCTGTCAATTGACAGAAACAACAATACTCGTAATAACACTTCAAATAGGATTTATTCAATCCCAGTTAAATCTGACACTAACAGAATTGGTTGCTGCTGCTGCTGCTGTTGCTGTAATAATATAACCACAGACACACACACACACACACACACCCACACGTCGTTTATCCAGATTTCTGATCCAGTATAGGAAGCAACAACCACCAAAGTATTCTTCACTCCTCTTCACTTCTCGTTTTATCCATCTATCGCGATATGTTCCCCTTCCTAATACTAGTCTAGTAGTAGTATTTGTTGTCATTCCCACTTACCCCCAATAACGCTTGTAATCCACGAATGAAATTCGCAATGGTATTTTCTGTATCAATTGATTCACTACGTATAGCATTTGATATTTTGTCGATTTCTTTGATTTTCCCCATTGGGAAAATGTCAACAATGTAAAATATGTATCCGAACATATATCATGGTGTCTCGCTATTAAGAGGGAGACGATTAACTTTAATCACTGAATAGAAGATATCTTAATGTGATAAAATAATTAATTAAATTCAATTATGCAATGTAGTAACTGCGCCATAAAACATTCTTACTCGCTGCCACCTTCTAAAAGATTTTGTAACCCTTTTGTATAAATTTACTCATTCCAACCATTTACCAAACTAAGACATGTGGAGATAAATCTACTACATCTTTCCCTCCTCCATCCTTTAATCTCTCACTCTCTCTCACACACTATTCCATCTTTCCATCTTTTGAATCTGCTACAAAACGACGACGTTGAAGGAAACTTGTAGTTCCAGGTGGAGAAATTGATGTAAAGGTCTTGTTAGATTTAGAGGCGCGTTTGAGTTAATATAGTCTACATATACTATAGAGGAAAATGTTCCTTATCCACATCATAAGTTTTCCTTCTTCATCTTCGCTGATTTTAAACCGAAATGTTATAAAGATTAGCAATTCAAACAAGACACGTTAGGAATTAGTTTAGTCAAATTAATTAAAATTGAATGTTTTCAATAACAAACAAAATTACGACAATCGAGATTCAAATGTACAATTTAAAGCAAAAGTATCAGTTATTAAGTTATAATTTTTGTGCAACGTTGTCAGTACTATTTTTGGTATTTTATTGATATTGTAATCGATTTTATTTAGAATTTTTCAATTACGATAATTGTTTTAAATCATAAATACAATTGTTGAAGATTAATTCGAAAATGATTAAAATCGTAAGTGCAGGCGAAGATAAACAAATATTTACTTTAATTCTTTTAATTCGATATGTTTAACGTATTCAAATGACAAAAATGGTGAGTTTTTGTCTCGCTTTTTATGTGTATAAAACAGAGGCAACTATACTTTCAATTGAAACGCTACTACAAATGCTTTCAATTGAAAAATCAAATCAAATTTCTCAAGAAAATGGCAAAAATTAAGAAATAAAGCAGTTCTCCAAACTTCTGTAAGTAAAATTGATTCATATTATTAAATATTAAACAAATCTTGAATGACCAAGAAAAAATATTTACTCTACTAGCGCTACATTTCAAAGCACCAATTCGAACACATCAAATTTTACATTGATTTAATGTAAATAAATTGCTCTAAATCATATTTATAATGTTGGTATAATGTTTTTCACTAAGTATGACGTAAGATCACATCTTTGTGCATTTAACTCTAGGACCTAAGAACAAACTAATTAGTTTACGATCACCCTTCTTATTATGTACAGGCACAATACAGAAGAGCGACTTCAATCGATTCTGTATTGACAAATCTGACGTAGAATTATTAAAAAATCGCCGCAAAATAAAGCAATTATAAATTTATAAATCCCCTTCTACACATACGCTCATAAAACAAGCATTTAATTTCACATATAAAACTCGTAAATGTTATGGTCCGTTAAAGTGCTACAAAAACCGTAAAATTTCTCTGGAAAAACTTTAAAACGCAACCAAAACTTAGAAAATGGATTGCGGACATTCGTAGTATGTGTTAAAAGAAAGAAAAGAAAAAAAAAAAAGGAATGTATGTTACAAAATGTTTTATTATTAAAAAGAAAAATAAAATCAATTGCGATTTGTCTATCGTTTATTCTATCTGTCTATATTTATTTAATTTTATTCGTGACGATTATTTTGTTTTATTATTCTATCTAGCCGACTAGACCATATTTGCAATGTAAATGTATAAACTTAAAGATAACATGTAGGTATACATATTCAAATTAAAATTTTAATGCGATGAGAAATTAATTATACATTCAACGTAATTAAAAATAAATAAATAAATAAAAAATTGCATTCCACTTTCCGCCTTAGCTAATGGATGAATAAAGAAATTTATAATTTTTCGCCTTTTCTACAGGAAATTATATTATTTATTAAAAAAAAAAAAAAAAAGTACGAGCCTGTAAAGCAACGAAACAAAATCGATATTGATGTGCAAATTGTGACTTGTCAATTTTATCATGTACATAGGTACAATTTACGTCATAGAATCAATCTGTTTCCATCGCAGTTTGACGTTGCCCTTCGATTATGCTATAAATACCATATATAGATATAAATTCGTAGATACCTACCTGTTTGTTTTACACAATATAGAAAGCACGTGTAACGCAGAGACCTGAACAATTTTACTGCCGCGACTAACGAACAAAGCAGCGTTCCTTATTCTCGGCCGATAAAATAATGCAGACTTCATCACACATTTTTTCTATAAAAGTATTCTAAAAATAAATTCGAAGATATAAAATGGTTCATAAATTTTTTTGTTCCGGATCAACTAATCTTCCACTATCTACTAGTAATGCTGCTGCTGCTGTTTTCCATTTCTCCTTTATTTATATTTTACATGATAATATTCAGCAGCAACAGCACCAGCAAGTTTCCATTTTATTCAAAAGGTCGATAAGGTTCGACAGAAAATTGTCTATTGACCTAACAGAATCTAAATATCAGAAAAAAAAAAAGAGCGAGGGGCTTGTTAAAGGTGATGGTGGTGGTGGTGGAAAATGGGGAGCGTAAAAAAAAAGTAGAATTTATTGACAATGGCGACGAAAAGGTATCTTTCTCTCTCTGTGTAATAAAATCGATAAAGCTGTTAAAAATAAATCGTATTTTGTAAAATTTGAATCTAATTTTATGTATTTGAAAAATTAATTTTTATTCAAATTTTTCTTTATTTTCATGGAAAATGGTTTCGGGCGAACAGCAGGGGGAACTTAAAAGTGATAAAAAATAAATAAAATTCAACAAGCATTTTAGTTCGTTTACAGCTTTTATAATCATAAACAAACAAGCCCTCTCTAAGATTTCACCAGCACCACCACCACCACCACCTAAGTATACAGTCTTAAATTCAACAAACTATAAAAATATTTTATTCCTAATAGCTTGGCTTTTGTATATCAGGAAAAAAGTCATTTCTGATGTTCGCTCATAAAGTTTCAACACTTACAACTTCAAGTCATCCATTTCTTAATAATGGTAATAATAATAAATTTTTTTCGGAAAACTTTTATGGTTTCCGTCTTGTTATGGATGCTGGTAAAATTTCGAAATTATGAAGAAAATTCAAACGAAAAACACTCTTAGAAGCTTTAAGGTATTTTCTGGAATTTCAGAGTAGCAGAGAATTTGAGCTAATTTCTGGCTTACTAGCTCAGCTAACTATAGCTCAGCTCCACGTCGTACGTACTAAAAACGTGTGTGTATCCTTTTAGTCAATGCAGAAAAAATCTCTTTCTTACCTTTCACTCTGTTTTCCATTACATCCAATTGCAGCAATATCAAATTTGTAATTTTTCCGTTTCTCGCAATTCAAACTACGACGTGCTCGCAATTCGGCATGCCCATCACCACGCAAAACAATTTCAAATGGTGCTTCGCCATGATGTTTATTTACAATACGAAAACGACATACTTCTGCACCAATGGCTCTTATCGGTGGTGTAACTTCTACGACAGTTTCGTTTTCCTTTACGATCCCATGATAAGCGTTTTCCAAGTTGGCAATGTCCAAACGAGGTGCGGCATCTTCATCTGGAAAATAGATAAAGTGGATATAAGAAAACGAACAAATAGTCTCGCTGTACTACATGTAGTAGGGAGAAGTTTTTCGTGGAGGAATTCAATTGGCCCAACGATTATTAAATTAACCCACTCCAACTTTAATTTCATTCCTTTCCATGAATTTTTTTGCAATCTTTTTTACACGATAAATTATTACATATTAATGAATATTCTAATTTACAGTAAGCTGCAAGAAAGAAAATTGTGAGGTCTGGGAAATGGATTATAGAAAAAAAAAAAAATAAAAATTAAAGTTAAGATTAATCTAAAATTAAGATTAAATATTCAGTCTTAAATTTTCAGCAAGAATTCTTGTTCAAAAGTTTCCAAAACTTAAATCATAAATTGGAATAGAGAATGGCGAGTGTAGTGGAGATTATATTGATTATTTCCAGCTGGCAAAGTGCTTGGGATTTTGGCAGCAAATGTGTCAGTTGCTGTTGGAAAACTTTTCTGAAATCGTATTTTAAAATTGGATACAAAGTGACAAACTGGAGTGGAGATATGAAATGAAGATTTGATGATACATATACATACATGCATACCCACACACACACAAAATGTTTTACTCTTGAAATAGAGAATTTCCAAAATAGTTCACGTTCAAGCAGGAACATCAGCACATATAGTATACCTACTGACTTCAGTAGAGTGTACAGTCACGTCACGTATAAGAAATACGTGACATTATAATGGCACATCTGCAGTTTATTACCACTTTAATTAATAAATGCCATTTTGCGAGAGAATAAGAAGAAGGAGAAGAAGAAGAGTTATCAATAAAATGTAGGTTAATTTTCGAGCAATAAACATAAACGTGAACTGACAACATGTTACTGTCAACAGGGAAATCCGCTTCTGTCGTTTATTGACTTTAAAATCTTGACGAGTTTGCAAAAAGAAAATTTGCCCGAATCTGAACAAGTTTCTGATGTGTTTTACTATCGAGCATCTTCACCTGGATACGCAAAAAAGTTTCTAATTAACTAAAATTACTCAACCAAAAAACCACCACAAAAAACAATGTCAAACAGCAACTCAAAAATAGAAACCTTTTGTTTTTTGTTATTTCCATCGAAATGCTCCTGCTCCTGGTCTCAGCTATTATAATGTACACATATTTACACAATACCTTTTGAAGGGCTTTTGACAAACGAGAGCCTGAACGAAACCCTTTTAATAAAACATAGAGAAAAAAAAAGGCACTGTAACAGAGAGAGCGAGAAAAAAAAAAGGTAGGTTAAGGTTAGGAATCTGCCAGCATGGCACAAAATGTTTGTTTAACATGATGATGAATAAGTACTAGGAAGAAAGACAAAATCGCGTTGCAGGAAAATTACACGTAGCAAGCAAAAAAGACGCGATTCAACAAATCGAATAGAAAAGTGCCATGTGATGCGGTTAGAAAAAAAAAAATGAGAAGTGGAAAAGTGGAAATCTTTTTTTGTTGATGGAAAATTGAAAAGATTAAAATGCATTTTTCTCTTGTTAATCCGCCATTTTTAATGTTTAAACATTAACATACGACAATATAATACACTATATTTTAATGCCGATAGTCATTAAAGTACAACTTTCTATCCATTGAAATAATGATCTTACTCTACAGCTTAATTAAGCAAATAATTATTCTTTCTTTGCACTCTCCAACAAAAAGAAAAAACTAAATATAGAAAATAAAAAAGAGAACTATCGCCCCTGTTTCTGTATGTATGTATATATATATATATGTGTGTGTGTGTGTGTGTAATTAATTCTCACTTCGCAATAGAAAACTCACGCGATTCTCTATTCATCCAAAGGTTTCGTGCATTTTCCTAATTTAAACTTTTAATTGCAGAGTGAAAATTGATGTAATAACAAGAAAAGTTCCGTTGGCAAAAAAAGATAAAATAAATAAAATAGATGAAGTTCAAAAACGTGTTGAATTGATTTTAATGAAAGACAACAAACTACCCAATAATAATAATAAGAAAAAGAAGAAGAAGGAGAGTGAGAAAGAAAAACAAACTTCTCTCTCTCTTGCTGCTCATCTTCATCTCCCTTTCTGATAACAAACGCTGCTGGCTTTGACATTTTCTCTATTTTACCATCATCTCTCCATCTTCTCTTTCTCTCCTTAAACTCTCTCCACAGCTCCCCCGTCCCTCCCCCTTCCACCTCAAGCTCCCCCCCCATTAACGGTATTAGGTTTTCTTTGTCTTTGTCGTAGCTGTTGTTGTTATCCTTTATTACTATCTTTTGTCTTCAATTCTATGTGAATCGAGGATGCTTTGAATAGTGAGTCTGATGTCTATTCTCATAATAATAATGAGCGTTGACACTGAAAATATCTTTTACTTCTTTCTTTTTTTTTTGGTACCTAATAGAAAATTTTGACTGAGAAGTTCATATTTTAATATGCAAGAAAGATATCACTTAGGGTGAAACGGGGGTACATGGAGACGAGGTGTAAATTTTCCTTCAACTCTCTTCTTTGCATTCAAATGAATTGAAATTTTCTCTGTACTAGGAAATGATACAAAAAAGTGTTACGAAATAAGAGGAAAAATTCCAGTTTTTCATTTTTGTATACATACATACAAATGTACAAAACGAAAATGTTTTTTTTCACAAAAACGTGGAGTGGAAGTGAATAGGGCTCATTTAAATAGTTACCGTTGATTTTGGACTGTTATTTCGCAATTTTATTGTATAAACTTTATTTGACTAGAAAATTTTCCAACATTTTCACCGAGTGTCAAAAAATTGCAATGCAAAGTACTTAAAAGTAATTTATATGCATTAAAATTTTTCCCATGAACAAATTTTCAAACTTTTTATTTATGTATAATGATGATATCAAGTCACGTCAGAGGTGTTCATACTGATAACAATAATAATAATAATAATAATAATTCATAAGTTGTTTGTATTCAAAAGTATCTCCTCTAGAAAGTTTTTCGATCTAAACTATCCACAGAACGTGGAACTATAACAATTTCATTCAACTATTTTGTTTTAGAATAAAACCACGTCCATCGTTGATAATTAGGGCGTGGTTAAACGGAAAACTACCTCCCATTATACAAGTCAGAACGCTACACTTTGTCGTGTCCTAATCTAACAAGGGCCTGGTCTGTCTATTTGGGCGTGTTAAATTACAACAAACCCTACATTACTATTTAAAGCAATAGGATGTGATCTTACGTCATTATTGTTCGATAAGTCATAATTTTTGTGCAACGTTGTCAATATTATTTTTGGAATTGTAGTGATATTTTATTCGATCGATGATATTTAGCATTTATCAACTACGGGTAATTCTTTTAAATAATAAATGCAATTGTTGAAGATTTTTTTAAAAATTATTAATATCGCAAGTATAGACGAAAATAAACAAATATTTACTTTAATTCTATTAATTCGATATGTTTAACGTATTCAACTGACAAGACTGATGAGTTTTTGTCTCGCTTTTTATGTGTATACAACAGAGACAACTGCACTTTCAATTGAAACGCTACTATAGTTACTTTTAATTAAAGAATCAAATCAAATCTGTCAAGAAAATAGCAAAAATAAAGAAATTAAACAGTTCTACGAAATTAATGTAAGTAAAATTGATTTAAATTATTAAATATTAAACAAATCCTGAACGACCAAGAAAAAATATTTACTCTGCTAGCGGTGCATTTCAAATACCAATTTGAACAAATCAAATTTTACTTTGGTTTAATGTAAACAAATGTCTCTAAATGATAGTTATAATGTTGGTATATGGTTTTTCACTAAGTATGACGTAATATCACATCCATGTACATCTAACTGTACATATTGATTAACAGTCTCTTCGAATTTATTCAATACGAACATTTTTCTTTGGGCTTAAAACATCCCTAAAATTTCCAATAAAAATATAATGAGACAAGATGAGGAAAGTGACAATGACATAGGCTCAGAATTTCATTTTGACCCCAAATTCATCTTCTTTAAGTAATATTCCATTTCCATTTCATTCTGGAATACGATTAATAAAAGGAAAGGAAAAAAAGGAAGAATTTTCTATCATTGGAATGTATACTCGAGAATTCTCTTAAAATTGCAGCCATATTACGTGCCATTTTTCTTTCCGACACCAAAAAAAAGAAATTGGAAACTGTATATGTAGGATTGTTTTTCATGAAATTTTACTTTGATGTGAAAAATTTCAATAATTTTGATATATATGAGTGGGTTTCCTTTTATTGTACCATACTGTATATTTTGATTTTCTCTTCGAATGAAATAAAATATTAGATTTTCATCGTTGAGAAATTGCATTAAGTACCTACGTATAGAGCAATTGTCTTGGAAAGGAAATTTATTCATATTATGATTATTTCCAAGCATAATTTTAATAAATTGCTTAACATTTTCACAAAGCTTTTGCTTCCAAAGGGAATATGAAACTTTTCGTTAAGTTAAAATCTCTCTAATTAGAGAAGGGAGACTCATTAAACCGTGGCAATTTCGTATGAAAAATGAAAATTCCTTTGGTAGATCTCGCAATTAAATATTATTTAATTTTTCACAAGTTCTTCGAATCTGATGGAAGAAAAAAAAAAAAGAGAAAGGAAAATTAAATAAAAGTTTTTTTTTTCTTGCAACGAAGTGAATAAACAAAACTTTTCTTACAAGAAAACAAATAATAATAATAACAATTTACTTGGGAAATCCGTAATTTCCTTGAAGCAACTGTAAAGTAACTTCAGTTCAAAAGATTATCCACTCCCTCAATCTTCAACCTTTATAAACATGGCATTAGCATTTTACCATTTAAATTTACTTAACCATATGGTTACACCACTGATTTTAATTGCACATAAGTAAAATAGAGATTAGAAATGGTGATGGGGACGGGGAAAAGAGAGGTTAATGTACCTCAACTGGGGAAGATTTAACAACCCCCCAATGATTTAAGTGGCACATATAAGTGAAATAACGTTAAAATTGCATGACTGTACACAAAACGCAAAACCACATAAATCGAGCAATTTGCCATTAAATTTCAAAATGGATAGAGGCAAAAAAAAAAAAAAAATTGTGGAAAACATGGAAAAAAGCTCATTGCAATTTAAATTGACTCTGTGTCTGTCTTCCCTTCTCTCTCTCTCTCTCTCTCTCTCTCTAGTTCTCGTAAAATAGTGAAACAAAGGAATAGTTTTGAGGAAAATAATGTAATAAATCATTGAATGAAGTGCACGCTGCTCTGCTACTGCTGCTGCTACTACTCGTAAACTGCTTTATCGATAAAGTTTGTATGTATGTATAGTAGATACACACTTAAATTAAATTGTGCACATAGTTTAATAACTTGAAAATATCTCAAGAGCAAAAAAGCGGTGCACACAGATATTATATTAAATCGAAACTAACTTCACAAATTTTCAAGTAAATACATCACCAAATAAATTCGAAACTTTCGTACAACATGTTTCACTTAATTAAGACTCATCATTATCATCATTGCCTATTGTCAAAAAAGGATTAAAATAAACGAGAAACTTATAGTCGTAGTAATAGTATCAAGTTAAACTGAAAATACCCAATGGCAGGAAAAAAGCAATTAATTTTGATATTGTTCATTCTGGGCTTATTCAATACACAATGGGAGTTTCATCCTTTCTCTCTGTCTCTCGATTACTCGCTCTCTCTCTCTCTCTCTGTCTCTCTTTTTTTGTTGGTTTTGGCCTGTCTTCAACTCTCTTGTACCCGAAGGAATTGTTATCTTCGCTATTAAGGAAAAAATACCCGACAGCTTTTAGTTGGACTTGGTTGGAAAATTCCTGGAAAATTCCATGTTTTAGAAAGTGGGGTGCTAAGATGTTTGTAATTACCGTTCTTAAACTGAACTACATAAAAAGGATGGGTAGGAGAAAGAAAGAAAATGAATTATTGAGACTTTTTGTTGAAAATGCGAAAATGCTTTTCTTTGATAATTAGATTTCTTGTTCATTTTTAGGAACTTATTTGTAGCTTCGAAGAGCAGATTCTGGCATATATTCGTAAAGAATATTATTTATTAATAAATGTGGATATATGTAAAGAAAACAGCTTTTTATGCGCGCCCTGCAAACAGCGTATCCTCGAAGCTTATGCATTTTCCATGCTTGGTAAACATTTCTTTTTGCTTTAAATTTTAGTAAACAAATCGCCCTTTTAAAAAACAAAAAAAAATGAAATAAAATCAAGCAAATCCCAAGAAAAAAGAAAATTGTTATTCCTCCACCCATTCCCCCATCGCTCCCATAAAATAAAAAAAAAATGACAAAATATAATCGAACCCCTAGTGATTCCGGAGACAAAATAAAGCATACAAGTTTTTTTCTTCTGCTCTATTCCAAAATATCCAGAGGGAAAATATTACGAACGACTTACGCTTCTAAAGGAAAAACACACATACACACACACGCAGTTAGAGGTTATGGATAGAACGAACGCCTATATATAAATGTGTATGTATTTTATTTGGAAAAATGAAACAACTTTGGGAATTCAAGTAGGCGTTGAGAGAGACGAGTGACTTTTGTTTGTTGTTTCTTCTTTTCGTTTTTTTTTCTTCTCTCTTTTTGTTTTGAGTGGTGGTGGAATGTGAAAATTTGATTTGATGGGGAAAAAATAAGAGAAAAAATATAAAAAGGATGAGTAATCGTAAATTGGGTTTTGAATATACAAGGTGGAAAGTTACTAGTGTCCACTCCCCTTGTTGGACTGGCCAATTTATCAGAATACCAGGATGTCAGGTTTGGCTTTTAATAGTTTAGTATTTAAAAAAATTGAACTGGATAGCGACAGTGTATTTTGGACAACTCGGATCAGAGCCCCCGCTGACCAAAATGAGACCCTAGAGAAGTCATTAAAAACAAAACAGACATCATATTAATCTGATTAATTGTCAGGTTCACTAATGGGATGGACACTAGTACATTTCCACCCTGTATATATTACAGATTCTAAAGGTGGCATCTTTCAGAATCAATTTTCCACATTAACGAAATTAAATGGATTTAAATGTCGAATCGAACAAAGAGACCAGATAGATGCGAGGCGAAAGCTAAAAGGGTGAACTTTCAAAATTAATAGTAATGTCACAACGCCCTGAAAGAGTTTATCCTTTAATCAATGTTAATTTCCTATAGAGCACAACATATCCAATTTCTGTATTTTAATATGGCATAGGGCTGGAAGGTCATTTCCTTCCCTTTTTTAGATCTTATTTCGCATTTGATACCCTAAGAGCGAAATAATGAACAAAAGGGTACGAAAGGTGAGAAGGGTATAAGTAAAGACATGAACAGAAAGGAATATTTAACTGAAAATAATTAAATAATTTCCTGGAAATTTTAATTAAATTCAACGAGTAATTTAATCATAATTTAACGCAAGTTTCAATTAAAAGAATTTATAAATCTGTGCCCCCACCCGGGGATGGTGGTTTTTCTTATCTGGAATCTGATGGCCGAAAGTCACTGACGAAAACAATCTTTGTGCAACTAACCGGCAAAGAAAGGCATATAAAAATTAATCATCTTAATGACATTCTTGACAATGGAAATTAATGGTTGGCGTGTCTACTCGAATGATAAAACTAGAAATAGAGAAAGCATGTGGTTACAAATGCTTTGTGGTTTTCTTTTTGCGAGTTTCATGGTTAATTTTCAGCTGTCAAAATGTTGCAAAAGATAAATGGTTATAAATTGGTAACTTAAGATGTCAACTTTTTTTTATTATTATTGGTTCGCTGTACTGCTGAAATTGGAACATTTTCAGGAGTAATAGTCGAAGAATTTAAAACAAAAATATCGATTTTGCCCCGTATAGTTTTGCAGCAAAAGTACATTCCAACTAACTACGTATAGTAGATACAAAATTGAAATTCTCATCAAAGTTTCCTTCAGACTTCAATTCTATTCGTGTTACTCTTCTGAACCTACCCCTGAAACGTTTTAATTCCATAATACCTTTTTAAAGATGAATTAATGACTCTGGAACTTTCTATTACGAGCTTTCTAACCCTTTTAACCCTCTTTTATATGAAGTACTCCAACAAAATAATACGACGTACTTCACCATGCCACTTTTCAACCTTTTAACCCTTTACATTCACCTCGAATATGGCTGATGTCTTTGTTTTTTTTTCTGAAAGTCGACGCTCACATAAAAACAACGGATAATTATGTTATCAGATTGTGGGCGATGAGTGGGAGGTATTCTCGATAAGAGACTTTTGCCCTGGTTACCACCTCCCACCCTCTCTGCTTTCAAACAGAAAGTACATTATTCAAAGGATCATCTCCTAAAGAAAATTAAACTTGGAAAATTTGTTGTATACATTGAATTTTTTTTTACTTTATTTAGTTTTTCATTCGCTTTGCTTCTCAGCTAAATTACGCGAGTTAATGTACTTTTTCTGCGAGGTTAATTAGTTCAACTTTAACCTTTTTTACTTGTTTTCGTATTTGTTATTTTTAAGAACGCCTGTCCTTAATCATATCAGGGGCGCACCTGCTTGATGTTGGCCTATAATTATTTTGATGTTGAAAATTTGCCAAGATATTGATTTTGTAATAAAATGAGCTAATAAAAAGGTAGTGATTATACTGTAGGTCGTAGGTTTTTATTAAAGGACAACATAGTTTAAGTATTCCCAAAATAAATATGAGCAAGGTGAAATGGTGACCAAAAGAAATTTGATTAATTGTGAACAAAATGCCACAAAATCTAATTTGAATGTTTTGCATAGAACCATACAACTCTAACTACTACTTCGCCCTTGACTCCGTGTTAGCTTCTCACTATTATAGCGCATCGGCTTAGCGCCACAGTGCCAATAGATGCTACCGGAGTTGATGCGATCGAGGCCTATCAGTTTACAGGCCTCGATATGATTTTTAGCTTTATTAATGATATAGGTTAGTGAGGAGCAAAAACTCGACAAAAAATACGTATCACAAAAGGGTACCAACCCCAACAGAAAACAAAAAAGTGCATGAATATTATCTTGCACATTTACTCCACGTGGAAAAACATTCAGTTAATCAATTAAAATCAGTTTCAATTTCCCACATTCATTATCGGCCACAAGAGAAACACCACGAATAATTTGGAAAATAACAAACAAACGAGGGCACCACCACCACCACCACCGCGACCGCCATTATTGCGATACAATATTATAAATTTATACCTAAATTTTCCCAGCTTGTTTTCCCTGTGAAATGGAGGGAAAGGAAAGGGTATTAGCATAACAATAACACACCCTCGATGTGTATTTACTAAATACACCGTAATATGGTTACTAAACAACCATACAGTGACCAGTAAAGGATGAACTATTCAATTAATTCGGATATTGTTATTATCCAGCCTAAAGGCGTCCACATGGACTGCTTCTAATACAATCTCCCGCCAACCATTACCAACCCCGATCTCTTCAAATCTCCCAACAGAATACTATCTATATCTCTACACAATGCCTAGAGGTTCTCGCTTGAATTGAGTTTTCAGACGAAATGGAGAATCCGCTAAAGTCTCTTTTGGGGCAGTTTTCCGCTTAGAACATTACCTTTACTCGAAAAGAATTAGTGAGGATAATTAACACAAACAAAATTGAATACAGAAATACACTACTCTCTCTGTGTATATGTGTGTGTGTATGCTTTCGTCCACAACTTTTTTTATTTAATTAATTCCTGTAATCAACACAATGGAAATAACAATATAATGGCAAAGGACTTCTTCCATAGAGTGCTCTTAAAAGATTGTGTCACTTCCATTAAATATTTGTCAAAGTTTGTTTCTCCATATACACAGGAAAGAAAAGGCAAAAATCCTCATTCTTTTCTATTCTACCCCCGTTATATCAAACGCTAAAGGCGGTTTCCTTCTCCCTTTTTAAGTATTCTTGTTTTTCCAATGTGTAAAGCTTTTATCATTTTTGCTCTTTTCAACTTCCATTATCCATAAATTATATCCATTATGATATATTTTCAGAGGGGAAGGTTTACAAATAGGTATTTTGCAACCATCAATGTGGTATTTTTTGATCTTGGTATTTTACGCTTAAGACCATTTTCATAATCAACAATGTAACTTTAATTTAATTTAAAGTCGTACAGTATTGGCTAAAAATTATTTTAAGCCAACGACAGTCAACCTTAAATTTGACTTGAAGTCAAACATTGATTATGAAACTATTAATTTATTAAAAATAATAGTCTTTTTTTTTTAATTTAAATACTAACAGAAGGAAGTCATACACAGATAAATAGTTAAAAAAAAAACGAAATTAAAAAAGGAAACACAACAACGAAATTTAATTAAAATCCCCGGACTCATACAGTTGTACATATTAATACTTATCTCATTTGTATGAAAGTTCCACCTCGGCTGCAGCAAATAAAGTAGCACAAAATTAATGTAATAAAATAAAGGAGAGAAAAATAATAAGAAGAAAAACAGAGAAAATGACAAATCCAATTTAAAACTGTGAAGGAAATAAATTGAACGAAATAAACAAATTCCGTTTTATTTTCGTCCTCCGGTTAAATTTAAAGAGAAAATGGTGAAAAGGTACCTCCATCCATACAATATCGCCCAAATACAATGAAAGGAAAAGGGAATCTTCCATTTTCTTTTTATTATTTTTATTTTCTACTGGCATTAAGTAATTTATTTTAATATGTATTGTGTTTGAAAAGGTGACAGAATGACTGAATTGGAAGAAAAAACGAGTGATATACAGGGTGTGTATATTTATAAATGGCCATAGGAGCTTTGACTTTAAATAGCGGTCAAATCGAGATGATTTTTTCATTGCATTGTACGGTTTTGTAAAACCTTTTTTAGTCAGTCAATAGGGATTTAGATCCGATTTTTCCGAAATACTTTTTGTAATGTCGGAAATGCCGAATACGAGTTTTGTAATTTTTCTGTCACCGTCTTAATTTCATTACGATTCAAAATTATTATATCACTTTTTTATCTATCTAAACGAACAATCAACTCAATATTTTATTACCTGCGGAAGAACAATTTTAAAGAAAAAAACACAGATTCAATCTTTAGCCATTAAAAATAAAAGCTTTTACCTATGGATCCTCATCAGACTAAAAACACCTTTATCTACGACCTGTTTGGCTGCCTGCCTGCCTGCCTGTCTGTCTTTCTTGTGTACTTTACATCAATTAAAAAAGCACCTTTCAGTATTTTTTTATTCTTTTTTCAAGTGAAGTGGTAATTATTTTTAACCATCATCTTCTTGACATCGCCTGATTACACTTTACACTAGTGACAGTTGAAGAGAGAAAGGGGATGAATTAGAAAAATAAACGGCATCGACTAATTACTTCATGTTTTAGTAAGAAACGAAGGAGAAAATAACAGAAAAAAAAGTGTAATAAAATGTTATTAAATAATTTAATTAAATAAATGTAATAACACTAAGAAAAAAAAACAGTTTCCTTTTATTTGAACATTTCAGTACGCACTTTTCTTTAATTTCTTTTTTAATTGTTTAAATACATATGTGACTGTATGAAAACTGCCTGTGTATATACATAACACATGTGAATCATGTGTTACACACACAAACACAGTTAAGTTACATGATGAATAAGTAAACTGCTTGACGCTAAATATAAATAATAATTATTATTCATACTGTTAAAGTGGTGTAATACTTAAATTAATTCGTCAATTTAATTGATTAGAAAAGAATTAAACAGAAAACAACGACCTGCAAAATGTTTGATGGCGAGATTGTTTTACTCTTAATTAAGTTCGACAATTTTTAAATACTTCCTAGTATTGATTAATTACCGAGTTAAGTAACGATTTAAACAATTAACAATTTAATGGCTAATTTAATTCCTGATTAATTGTTCTTTGGTTGAAATCGACAGCGAGTTATCGACTACATAAACTACAATTTAATTAACGTTAATTATTCATTAAATTTGGCAAGTATTTTTTTATTCGTTGTGCCCACCCGAAACCATTCTTTTCTTCTGAAAATGATAACGATTATCTCATTCTATCTGGTTTTATATGAAAATTAATCTTGGCGGAATAAAAAGGCGGCAGCAGCGAAGCAGGCCCGCCCTTCTTCTCTTTCCTCCACTTATATTCAACGTATTATTCCACTTAATCATTACAAGAATATCAGAAGACGAAAAAAATGACTCCAATCTATTAGAAGAAAGACAAAATGAAAAGATCCTATTACTCTTCTCGGGCATTTTATTAAAAAAAAAATACAAAAAAAAAATAAAAAGAATTGCAAAAATTAAACCTAAAAGCATGACTCTACAACGAGTAAAGCTACTCTCTCTCTCTCTCTTGCTCAGCGACGTAGGTCGTTGAATAGCAGCAGTCATGTTCTCGGGATTATAACATCCGCTCATTGTCATCTGTCATCTTGTCGCCCTTTAACTGCAGCTATAATCCGAGACATGACTTCAACAATACCTATATAATACTATATTTCGTAGCCTCGAATTAAATCAAGATAATTTATTAAACACGAAACGTTTTCATCAAAAAAGTGAAACAAATTTCCTTCTGTCAAAAACGTATTCGTCATGCATTTAACTCTAACCTAACTGTATATGTATGTATATGAATTACTACTACTACAACGTCTGAGAGATTTTTTCCTTTTTTATTTGCAAAATACAAATAAGAAAAAGAAGTAGAAAATTTCGAAATCTAGACGCTAGTTATTCTTATCCGAACCTGAAAATAACTAACGGGATCATCATAAATTTCTGAAACGTATACGACCTTTATTCCTACTATAGCGACGTCAAGGCGTGCAAAAGGATTTAAAAAATATGTAGAAAAAAAAGGGAAAGGAAATGGAGAACCTCCAATAATAATAATAATAATAATAATTAGAATAAATGGTTTCTTATTTGAAATGGAAAATGTTATTTTAAATTGGATATGTCAAATTTATAATATGCATTTAAAGTAACTAATTTCATTAGTTCAAGTTAAAATATTAGAAGCAAAAAAAAAACAGTATCGAAATACATCGTGTATGGCGGGCTTTTGTTTTTTTATATCAAATTTTATCTTTCTGGCGGCCTCCTCTTCCACTCCCCGTTCCCTCTCACTTCCATCTCTAATACTGGCTCCTCTTCTCAACCATCATCATTCATCATCACATTCATCTCACTTCCCTGCTGGACCGTATGAGCGAATATAATACACCGTGATTCTCATAATTGGCCTTTTCGTCAGTGCAATTAAGTCAACTTAATTGAAATAGATGGTTAAATGACGCTAAACATTCAATTGCTATGCATGGTATATGGAACCCAGCCACCCTCGATTTCCTCATGCTCTCGCATTTGCCTTTTCGATACCATTTTTTTTTTTTTTTGTGTATAAGTAATTTTTCATGCCATACTTCCTCGAGTTATGGTCGTATAATTTGTAAACTTTTCGCAGTTTGTTTTTTGAGCGGAATAAATTGAATCAAATTTAAATTTTTTTTTCAGCAATGTAATGTTGACAATCCCCACTTGAAACTGTGTAGATACAGTTTTTTTTTCGAACACACTCTGTACACTTGTCTATTTTAATCAAAAGATCTTTTGTTTTTAATCAAAGTCTACTGATTCTTGTTTATTTTTACTTCTTTGTTTATTCCGCACTCTCTGCACTAATTTTCAAATTAGTATCCTCTTCGAATAGAGGGCGATACAGTAGCGACTCTCAATCAAAACCATCAACGTTTTATGTATCTATTCTATGTATATATGTTTCTAAACTAGTTTACATAGACATATATAGACACATATGTATGTATGTGCATATAGTGAACTGGCATATTCCTAGAAACGGAAATTATTCTTGTGAATAAAGAGCCATGGCAGAAAGCAAGCGAACGAATTCGAAATGGACAGGTCATTAATTAAAATTTCAAATTGCCCCTCTCCCCAACATTAATTTCCAACATTGCGATTTTCCTATTGAAATTCTCTACATTTACGTAGGCATGTGTGTGTGTGTGTGTGTCCTTTTACATTATACTGAGTTACAAGGTGATCAAACACAATTAGACAAAACGTCATTTTTTAAGTGAGATTAAAAAACCGTGTAGATTATTATATAGAAAATGTATTTATTAGTACAGGCGTAGAGTATATTTGTATTTAATTCAGAAAATAAATTTATCTAAACTGAAATCAAATACCTACCAAATCGTATAAAATATCTTATTTAAAAATCGTTCTTTCATGTTATTCATGAAATGCGAACACTTTTATTCAAATTTACTTGAGATATAAAAATAAACTTGACCACACTGCGTCAAAACCATTGACAACAGAGTAACTAAAATTTAAAGTTCAATTTCCATTTGGTTTTAGTATACCTTCAATAAACATAACTATGCACATCTGTATAAAATAATCAAATATCAATAAAAAAAAATCAATCGAATAAAAGAAAAAAAAAAAAATAATAAAATCCAATTCACAAAACATTTCATCAACTTTACAAGTATCTTCACTTTAAAACTCCCATACGAAACTGTAAAATCCTCCACCGAAAAATATGATTGGTCCTTTCATCCCGTCTCTTTCAAAACACATTACGGAAACAATCTTTTAACCTTTGCCTTGAAGGCGAAGATTGAATTTTTGTACTTTGCAAAATTTTCCACAAGCATCATAACACGTCGTCTGACGACCGGCTTATCATTTTCTTAGATATACCTTTGAAATGTAAAGCCACCCATTTCAACCCTCCAACAATATCAAGAAGGGAGTATTAAGGCTGCCATAGAAAATTGAATTTTATCCGAAAAATATATGATAGGAATATTTGAATGGAATAGACAAGTACGTACTGGTATAGTTTATACTGCGTCTGGATGTGACATGTGAATTCAGCTTTAGAAAAATAATGCCATCAAAATTGTGGGGTTTCGATTTGTAGATCGTCGTATGTGTGGAAGTTTATGAAATACGCTGTCAAATTATGTGAATCGGATATGATCTATGACATGATTTCAATCACATGCACGCGTCCATAATGCCTATAACTATTCAAAGCCAAACGCTCGGATTCTATTTATTATCTGCAGTATATTTGAAGCATTGAATTGTTGTTCCCATTGAAAGTTCATTTTCTAGGCGGTAATAATTAAGAGCAAAGTGTCCAAAGATTTAGAAAATATATTGCTGCACAATACTTAGAACAGTGATGCATGAGCATACTATTCGAATTGCAATATATATTGACATTTTACGTCTTATCCGGAAAGTTGGATTTTAGCAAGCTTAGTGGGCCCGTAGAGAGCAATTGCCAAAATAAAAATCCAACGAAAATCGATAAATTTCTTGTTTTAAAATCTCCAGAGAGAATTATTATGTGGTATGGTGTGTGCGCATCTAGTAGAAATTTTTCGTTTTCTACATTATACTACTCGTAGTTCATACTATGCAATTTAACAGAAGTGGAAAATGTAGTAAATCGATAGAATAGATTAACTGCAAAAAGATTTACTGAACCACATAATTTATAATTCTATAACGAAAAATTTATATCAACCGCAAACTAGAAATATTCTGCTTGGTGAAGCAATCGATGTGTTTTGTCAGCAAACCAAAAACTAGCACAAATACTGATTTAAAAACTAAATTCATTCGAGAATTAGATGGCATAGAAGTATAAAACAAATCCAGGTGATCAACTCATCGATATCTCTAGAGATAACAATACCATGTTCATGTTGAAACTTTTCAAACATTTTGTGTATCTTTTTCGAAATTTACATTTAAATTACATTTTGTTCACAACTTTGCATTGAAACTATTCCATTTTAATTGTACTATTGAAAATAACTTCGCTTCGTTTTATATAATAAAAGCCGACCGAAGCAGAAATCACTGTACATTTCCAAATAGAATGAATGTTAATTAGATTAAAACAAAAAAAATGAAATAATATTTCAGAGGCAATTAAGCAGACTTTAGATCGTCTTGGCTGTTTAATTCATTCGCTATCTAACATTTTATCGATTCTAGATACCTATACATAAGTGGTTGTTTTGCAATCTGTTTATACTTACTTAATACACAACTAGATTAATGCAGATGGCGCCAATTTGTCTATAATTAAAATGATACGCAGCTTAACTACGCACTGCGCAGTTCCATATAATACAATAATTACAATATGCGCAGCTTATTATCAAAATAATATGAAACACCCAAAACAAATGTGAATTCGAATTTTTTCAATTGTTATTTTTCAACAAAAAGTGTGAATCATGCCTAACTCTAATGACAGATGTGCTTTCTTGGACATCTGCCTAATGGGAAACTGGACAAATGCAAAAAAAAGAAGAAAAATCAAGTTTCCTGTGAAATATATCATCTGCTGATTAAATCGTTCTTGCTAATAAATAAACGATTAAATCGATACGGATTAAAATAAATATACGAAAAATTAAGGTGAGACTGATCGATTTTTACCTACTTAGTATAGATAAATGCAACTACACTTGGAGAACCTGTATTTGTGTGGACATTTTTATTTTAATGGCCAATTTAATGTAGAATAATTTCCAAATTAACATTCGATGAATAACAAAGGAAAACATACATAAAAAGTCATTAAATAATCAATAATATTTCTTAAATAAGTTTATAGTATTCTCCTTTATTGCATTTTATTTATATTGGTGACATATACTACAATAGCCGACAGGTGAAATTCTTACCTGCGTTATTAAATTCTTGTATGTCGGATGCCGCCGCATGACATCCAAACAAAACAATCATCACATAAAACACGTTCACAGAAAGCATGTCTATTTTAAGTTTTTTCAAGATTAAAAAAAAAAATAGTCCCGTCTGTTTATATTTTTTTTTCTTCTTATCAATAATACAACACACGAAATAATTTTCAGTACATTCTAACAAAACGTCATGGACGGTAAAAAGAGTCGATCTCAACTCCCCGGATTTGCTAGCGTTCGGTATAGTTTGTGATACAAACGAAAGGGGCGCTCTTGTGATCCGGTCGATGGAATGGAAATGGGCGGGGAAAGGGGCTGGCACATCTATTCTTATATAGATTAAATTAAATAGATGTAGAATTCTGATTTTATTTTACAATTATTTCTTCCGAATATAAAATGTGGAGGATTGGGAAATGTTGAATAAAAACACGAAAATACTAAATTCAAAAATTAACTTGTTAATTCTTAATTCTGTTCTGTTAGTTTTTTTTTAATGATATCTTAAAGTGATTTTATTAATTAAGAATTCTATTCTAAGTTGGCGTTGTTGAAAAAGTGGGCTAATTATTAATGAGAGAATCGATAAGGGTGTTTAATTAATTCTTATAGACTAATAATTATAGGAAGTTTTCTTAGTTGCCTATCTGCCCTTGCACAATGGCAGCTGAATAATCTTGTAAAATACTTTGCTTTCGCCAGTTCGCCCAACCAAGCAAGCAACTGAAAAAAAAAGCTTTTCAGTTTTTAGTTTTTATCATCAGCTCCCTTTCATGACATAAATCAGAGTATTTCAACAATTTCGAATTATATATGAAATATTCAAATATTTTTTATTTTTTTATATTTTATTTTTAAATTAAAATTCAAGTTTTAATTTTTATACACATTACTTTGAAAGAAGATGTTAGCTACTCCTAACCTAAAAAATTTAAATTACTCATTCGAAAAAAAAATGTATTTCTGTTCATTACTTAAATTTTGTAAGAAACTTAATAATAACGTAAAATTTACAACTGTTGCGAAAAACTGCATTATCAAAAAGCCATCCAACAAGAGAACTGAAATACTAGATGCAGCATTTTCTAATATTCCAATAAAAATACCTGAAGATTGGACAAATGTGAGACAATTTATCTTTAATCATGAGTATAACAAAACCAATTTCTATAATGCAAATAACATCGATTCAGTTATTATGGAACATTGTTTGGAATCTAAAAAGTAAAGAAATGATATTTAAATATTGATTATTAACTAATTGTAAAGGTCAAATGTTTTAATAAACATAATCCGCAATTTACTACAAAAATTAGGCCCTTTAAAACTGCACATTCTAAAATACTTGTTTTGTAGCATAGAATATGCAAAAAATTACTTACACTACTTAAACCAAGAGAATATTAAGCCAAATTTAGCAACAATTGGAAAGTATTTAACGTTTCTTTCTAATATGAACAACAACAAAAAACTGTCCAGTGCTGAGGAGGAGGAAGTTCTAAATATATGGGAAAGCATCAAAAAAGAATATCCAGTCCTAGATTCAGTTACATCCGAAAGATTAATTTTGGCCATTTCATTAACTAGAGAATGGGAGAAATCTTTGGATATTTTAGCCGTAATATAAATGAGTTGATTAATTCACAATTAACATGATTTATGAATATATATTACAGGATATTAAGCGAACTACTATTCCAAGTAGGAGTACTTACAGTGCAGTAATAAGTGCAGCATTTCGAAATAAAAAAGAGACTTTGGCATGGAGTTTATTGAATGAAATGCTTGAACTTGATAAAGAACCTCAAGATCATGTTTATCTGGCATATTTGATAGGTGTAAAAACGCTACGGAAAAAAGAGAATATTATAAAAAAACTGGAGGATTTATTCCTTTTTTTAAGGGAGCATGAGCTGATATTATCTGAGAACGTTGTCAATTATATTGTTAACGTTGTAAAACCCTCGACAGCTGTTGTAACAGTAAGATTCAAATTGTGTCTTCAGATTAATAAATTAACTACTTATAGATACGCAGATTGTTGTATGCAAATAGATACGCCTAGACGCTGTACGTTTTATGTTTAGGCATCTTTATAGTAAATTGAACTTAATTTGCTTTCTATTTCAGGTGAAGTATCCTGGACATTGCAAACACTGTAATGCTACATTACAAAAACTGCAATTAACCGATCAAGAATTCATCGATTTAAAACAATTATTTTTCAAAGAAGTTATCATCGGGAAAGATATTTTTCTTAAATCAAATCCAACTGAAATGCAAACATTTAAAGATTTCCTTACTACTATGAGTAGTTTTGATGTTGTTGTGGATGGATTAAATGTGGCTTATTCAAAGGGTGCGATTAAAGGAAATCGACTTTTAGCGGAAAATGTTTGAGAACTATTTTATTACATGCATTGCAATTTTGTTTAATTAGAACAATTTTAGGTGGCAAAAGTGATATCGTATTTTGTTAAGGAAAAGAAATCGATACTAATGTTGGGACGCGCACATATGACCCGGTGGCCTAGCGATATGTGGAAATTCATTAAACAGAATTCAACTATTTTTCTCACACAGAACATTTCTGAAGTAATTCATGGAATCAGTGTAACAGATAACAGAATTATAATGCATTTTTTTAGGATGATCCCTATTTGCTTTATTGCGCCTTACATTCTGGACCGAACACAATAATTGTTACACGTGATCTAATGCGAAGTCATAAATATCTTTTGAAAGAAAGGAAATATAAACTGCTGTTTAATCGATGGCTGTCGCAAAGGCGATATCAAATAAAACATATTGATGAAGCCAAACCAATTTTTCAGTATGAAATTTGATTACTGTTTAATTTACAAGTAGTTTTAACTATTATTATTATAGGATTCCATCGAGGTTTAGTCCTATAGCGCAGAAGAATGGCAAGAATTGGCATATCCCATATGTTACTGAGGAAGATGTGGCCGCAGCTGCCGATGGTGAAGTTTCGTATCATAAGAGATGGTTATGTGTAAATTTGGAGAAATAAATTTAATTATTTTTGTTATTATATTATTATATACAGGTTATTACTTTGCACTTTGGAATTTTTTTATTGAAACTTTTTGAAGAATAAAGTTGCCCTCATGTTAATTGGCACACCATTAAACGGGACAAACGGTAGGTGCTATAGCTAACTATTACAGGTACTCCATAGTTACGACTTTTAGTGTTAGTATTTAGTAGCCTTCCCTTAATACTGTTTTAACAAAAATACTATGGTAAACTGTCATTTCAATATAACCAAGTGAATTTACATTTTGAAATTTGTAGCTACTTTTCCCATGAAAATTTTGATGTCGCTCTCTCTTCCACAATAGCCAAACTGATACCGACAATTAAAGGACTCACTACATATTTCTGCAATTTAGGCAGAAAATGAAAATGTTACAGAAACTTATAGTAAAACCTGTAATTGTCGGTATCAGTTTAGCTATTGTGCAGAAGATGGCGACACCAAAATTTTCATAGAAAAAATAGTCAGAAAAAAATTTCAAATTGCTATTTCTTTTGGTTATAATGAAATGACATGTTACCTTAGTATTTTTATTAATACAGTATTAAGGCTACTAAATACTAATATCAATAGTCGTATTAAGTAAGTAAGTCGGATAAATTAAATAAATTATGTGCTTGTTGCTTGTCTAAAATGATTTATTTTTGAAATTTATACAAATATTGTTCGAATACAAAACGAGACGTACCTATTATAATCGGTTTGGACGGATAAACTCGACAAATTACCTTCTAAAGTTAATCAATTAATTAAAAAAATAATTATATAATTATAATTATTGCACAACAGCAGCTGTTTATAATTAAATTCATTATCTCATTAATCGACAAATTAGACCATTTATTTTAATCTATTTTAAAATAATACATAGTGATTCCATTAATGCATTAAAAATTTGTTACAATTATTCCACTTAAAACAATAATTAATCACAGTTTTAGTTTAGTCTTAACAAATTAGTTATTATTAAACATTTTCAGTAATAAATAACAAACACATATTTACAAATAGCATATTATCTCTTCTGTTCGATTAATAGATTTATATTAATTAATTTAATATAGGAGTACATATATTTTTAACAGAGCAAAAAAAATCTGATACAATGGAATATGATAAAGAAAAAATAATAATTGATTTCTCAATTTTTTAGTTAGTCAATGGCACACAGGGTGTCTCAAACAACGGCAGTTATAGTATATACTTACTGGGGCCTAAACCAACTGCTTCTGTCCTAGCTCGAATGAATAACGAATTAGTATCATTCACTGTGTATACTGTATTAACTGAGTTTTCTAATAAAAATAATTTAACTATACATATATGTATACAAATAAGTAAAAAAAAATCTTATCTAAAATACTGTCTTACTAAATTATCATTCTCTATGCTATCGATTCAAAAAAAAATTCAATAATCTTCGTCGCGGTGGAGGCACTGGATTTTGTTCGGTAACGCGCATTTTCATTTCCTGACTTGATAGTTTGGTTTTTAGTTGTTCTTCTAAAAGTTCATGCATGTCCATCTAAATAGAAAAGAAAATTACATTTTTTCTTATTATCTTATCTCTTAAATGTATTTCACAATATCAATTTCTCATCAGAAATCTAACCTGCCACTGTTCCAATTGCTGACTCATTTCAACTTTCTGCTGTATAACTTCAAGTAATTGACTATTTGCCTGCATTAATTCAACTCTAGTCTTAGCCAACTCGACTTCCGCTTTTGTTCTACGCTGTACGGCCATATCACGATCATCTCTAGCTTTTGCCACAACATCATCGTGTGCCAGTGACGTATCGTTTGCATCGTGTCTTGCTCTATCACGTTCCTCTAGCGCTGCTTGTAATTCGACTTCACAAACTGAGGTCTGTAATGAAAAAGAAATAAGACGCTATTTACGCTATATTTTCATATCTTTCTTCTTACTTTGCTATTTAATTCGACAATTGTTTCCATTCGTTTTTGTAATTCGTCATCACGTTCTTGTATTTCACGTCTGGCCTGTTCTAGTCGTTCCAACAGTCGAACAACGTCTGTATCTAGTACTAAACTAACCAACTCTTGAGCTACCTAAAACACACACATGATCAAACCGGAATATTAAACTGCATCCATTATTCCATATATTAAATCCAACTCACTTCACTCAATAAACCTGGTGTAAATCGACTAGAATCCTCCATCGAAACGGTTGAACAATCTGAATGTAAACCACTGTCATCATCTTGATGTGATTTTAATTGCTGTACTAATGATCTTAACTGGCGATAAACTGACATGCATTCCTGGCTCAGTGTCGGTTCCGATATGTCCATTTCTGCGAGAAGTGATCGATGGTCACCTTGTAATTCAAATAAATGGTTGTTTGTTAGTGACAAATTAGAGTTAGTTACAATTAATATGATTTCGCAACAAACATTAGCAAGAATTTTTGATCGGTATTAGTAGCTATATACATAGTGGACTAGAGTATAGTTCGCATTGACGGTCAGCTTTAAATGGTATATTAAAGTTGTAATTTGAGGTTAAGGGTAATTTGGGTCAATGGCTAAATTATTATTATGGTTTATTTTATAAGTTTCTAATTGATTAAAACGATCAAACAAAACATGCATATAATTATATGTGTAATGGAAGCAGTATAGGTAGGCAATGATTTTATTGCTATTTAATTACCATTTATTCGTTCTTCTATTGATAACTTTTCCTGTGGTAAACTGTATTCTTTAATGCTTTGCTGATATCTAAAAGCAATTAAAACGATAGTCTCATATTAAATTCGCATTGGAATAGAAAATATTTCATTTTCAAATTTAAAGCTGTGACTCCACTACGATTTTGTGGCGCACCATTTTCTATTTTATCTTATCTATTGAAGTCATTTCTATTCTACCTTAGATCTTGTTCTCTGGCATGTCGTTCTAGTAAAAGTATTCTATCCGAAGCCTCTTCTAAAGCACCAGCCAAATTGTCACGTTCTTGGGCTGCACCGCGTAAACGTCGTTCTAATTCTTTATTTTTTTCTGTGACTAGTTCAAGTTCATCTCTTAAACCATCTGCACTATTTAGATGTTGCTAAAAAGTAATTAAATAGAAAGTGAATGTTATTTAATTATGTCCAGTTAAAGTGCTCGTAATTAGCGGCTATTGAAAGAGAATTAACAGTTGTTATATTACAGGGAGCTTATTATACCTGTAAACTCGATTTTCCTAATGAAATTTGTTCTTTATATAAATCTAATTGTTGTCGAAGTTGTGTTTCCACTGATTGTGCTTCTTTTAGTTGATAAGTTAGACGTGAATTTTGAGCTGTTAGTTCTTCGACCTAGAAAAGATCCAATTAATTAAACCCTATTTATTTAGTTGAGAACGGATGATCTACTAACCAAATTGCTTTTATCCCTTTCCCATTGTTTCAATAAATTATCTTTTGTTACTAATTTCTCTTTCATTTCCATTAAATCATTTTCCAATTCTATGATTCGAGCATCTAATTCCGATTCTTTACTTGTCAGTTTTTTTCTTAGCAGATGTCTATCTTGTTCGACTATCTGTAAAGGAAACCGGAACAATCTTAATTAGGATATAGATACAATACGATAAGGGGTGAATTCCAATTGAAAAACAGATTTTAGATAAATAAATGGCTGCAGGAGAATTTGATTAATCTCTGATCTTTCTGTGTAGTTCTGTCTAATAGTATTAGGACAAAATGGTCCTTGAACACGAAACATTGATTAATTTATTAAATTATCTCATATATGAGGGATTTAATGTTCATTCACCACCCTCTCACTCTCCCTTATCGCATTAGATAATAACAATAAATATACATACGTGCGGAAGTTATGCTATAGGTAAAGAGTAGAGGGTGGGCCTTCGATAATTACTTTAGGGAGCGAAACACCTACATACACATATCTCACCTGCTTTTCCCCACTATACTGTATTGCAAGCAGGAAGTTCGTCACTGTAAATTACAGGGTGTTTGACAAGGGCTGTATAAAACTTTAACGACGTGCAATATCACTTATTGCATGTTATTTATATAGGGCAGATGAATGAAATTGTATTTCCGTTTATTTTAAGATTAGGGGGCTGCACAATTGCAGCTTGTCTTTTATTGAAATAAAGCGTGGAAATTTAATTGTTTATTGGATTCTGGATTTTATTTTATTTTTTTTGTTTGTTTGTTTGTTATTCTTGATTTGCTATGTTTCAACGTAAAAGTAGATGGAAAACATAATTAGTTCACCTTCATATTGTTTTAGAAAATATTGTATTTAATGAGAAAGCCAGAAAAAATTAGAAATATCGATTTATTGATAAATTATTAATTTCAACGTCCTTTATAGATATCGCATGTTCACATCGATTAATAAAACAAAAGCAGAAAAAATAACATATAAGGGTCAAGTTTATTTTAATTCATTACATGATATCTATAACAATATTCCTAAGAGAAAAACTACAGATAAAAATCTTCTATCATAGATAAAAGGGGTTGGACATGAATGTTTCAGGGTTATTTCACAACCAGCGAATATTTTAAATATCCAAAAATAGCGGCATGTAGATTTAGTACATAAAATCAAATTATCATATATGTACCTATTAAATATTGCGTGACCATAAATACTTGGTAGAAAAATTCAAGGTATTAATTTCCATGAAAATGTTTGGAAAACTTTGAAGAAAAAGGTCAATAAAGGCATCATAAAAATGTTTTTGTCCTTGTTAAATTATAGGGGTACAGAAGGCTAAAGTTTCTAAATGATACTTTATAAATAATCAAAGTACCCACGTACAGTAAGCAAAATCTAGCAACCATAGAAAAAATAGAGCCAAGAGATAAAAATCATAATGTGACATATATTAAAAAAAGAAAAAAAATTACAAAAGCGAAAATAGGCGGTAAAAAATCGACTCTTGAAAAAGATTTAAAAAAAATCGAAACAGCTGTTGAGTCGGAAGTAAAAAAAGATAGCAATTTCCAACAAAAGATAAGTATCTTTTTTATGGATACTTTATAAATTGAGACCAAATATCCACTGTTTTTGTTACTTACGTAAAAACCTACATAACTCGCAAATTAATTAACCATAATCGTAATAAATTTAGCAATGTCCTCCCTCGCACATGCTGCTCTCATTTAATTTATCAATATAAGTTTTCAGTGTGCACCCACATGTTCCTAATAATTAGCTTAGCAAAAAAAAAAAATTGTTTTTGTTTATTCTTTTTTACAGTTTATTATTTCTCATTAGCTTAATGATATTTTCTGATGTTTTGTCTCTCTAATTATTACGGAAAATCGTTTTAATTTTCGTACCTACCTCTTTTCTGAAAATATTTGTCTATTTTAATCTATAGAACAAGACATCTTTTAAATACAAGATTTTCTGTATTGGAAATTACTAAATTCTAAAAATAGCGTGCTATTTTAGTAAATCCAAAATGTTGAAAAGTAGTAGTTTTTTTTCGAACTTAACAATTCTCTTTAAGGCTACCAGTGGAGTACCTATTAGAGTTTCATTAGAATTTAACCTGTCAGCCATGTTATACAACAACGTGGCACTACGCTACAACCACTTTTTTCATTTCCTATAGCAAATCTGCTTAAAAACAGATTTCACAAAACCACATTCTCAAGATTGTCATTAGAACAAAACCATTGATCATCATCATCATCGCCCCCACAATGTCCACACAGAAAAAAATATGTATGTAGGTAAGAACAATAAACAAGAACAAGTCTCATCTTTGTATATATAACCACAAACTAAGTTATTAGCTATTGAAGGTCTTCAGATGATATCATAAAAACCTTTAATATTTGTATGTATACAGCAAGTCGTGACTAAGTTTAAAGTAAACTTGGTAGAGATAATTAATTTGATTATATCATTTTAGTAAAGGAAAATTTTAATTAAAAATAATGGGACGTCAATTGAATCATGATCATAATCAAGAGATTAACAAATGTCAAAAACTAACTGCTGTATTAAGCGGAGAAACATCATTTTAGTGTCTACAGATACTTCGATTTTAATATCCAGCTACATCATTTAACAGAAAGTTTTAAAATGTATTATTAAATCTTTTTATCCGCTTAGAAATTAATGCAATTATTAAACAGGTACACGAAAACCATATGGCATTTCCTTTCCAGTAAATTCCATTTTCCTATACTAGAGAACCAATAAATGTCGGCAATTTTCCTTTTTTTACCAATATGCTTCCTGTGAGAATCTAATTTAGTGGCAGATTAGGTCGAACTAATTATCGAAAATGGTTGTTTAATAATTATTGGTCTCTTCCAATACTTAACAAGACGATCCGACTACTTAATTGCTAATTCAAATTTAGTAACTAACCGGATTCACTGCATAGAATATTAAATAGTAGATAAGATAATAAAATAAGTGTTTTTTTGCATTTAGATTTCCAATTTTGGTACTGCGACCTTCTATCTAGACACCAAAAAAAAAATGAAGTGTCCCGTGCTAGTTACACGCTATATAAAAATTCAATTCTTATTTTATGACGTCAACATATGTGTTAATTTGTATTATTTTGTTTTAATCATTTAAATTATCCAAATCAATTTTACTTTCACCAAAATTATATTATCATGACAAAAACTTACATTTTTTTTTCATAATAAGCACGTACACTAATTAATAAAAAAACAATCTTTATATACATGTCGATCTTTTTTCATCCAAATTATTCAGATTTCTCACATGCTCTACATGATTTATTCGTTAACAACAAGATAAATCGGATATAAATATATTATTAAATAATTTTATAATAACAGCGGAAACATTTCACTTTTCATTCTTTATAATAACAATAATAATAAAAATAAACATACATATTATATACTTACGTATATATGTATATATTAGATATTATATAGATATCTAAATAAACAATCATCCGGAAATAGATTCCAAAAAAGAAAAAAGGGAAATGCAATTAATAAGGAAATTCCTTTGCACAGCCTACCTCGTATCTACCTATCCATCCATCTACATATAGGTAGTCGAGAAAATAAAGTAAATACGTGTGTGAATTTCCTATTTAGGAGCAGTAGAATGTCAAAGAAATTTATTACTTAAACTAACAAAAAATGCATTTTTTCTAATTTTCTATTGTTTATTTACTTCATTTCATTTTATCAATTTTAAAAAAAATTCGCAAATTTCAATTGTCAACATTAAGTTAAATGGACAATTAAAGTCTGACAAATGCAACCCGCAATACACAATGTGTATTGATGGCCGACGCGAATGACATTTATTTCTCTAATAGGAAAATTAATTAATTTACAAATTTATCTATGGATAAATAAAATTGAAAAATAAATAGTTATTCTCCTATCTATTTTATCTAGTTTTGCTTAGAGTGGTGTCCTATCACTTACTATGATCTCGTAATTGGTTTCTCTTATAAATTCTATATGTAAAAGTTTAAATAGTTTCTTATCTAGGTATTACGTAAAATGCCTTTGCCTTTTGGAGAAAATATTAGGAATTCTTGTACCATCAATGCTATTAAAAGTTGTTTTTATTATAAAAGCATAGCAAAATTGATAAGTACTTGAAAGATGCAACCCGCAATACACTTCTGTATTATACAAATTCTGTATTGATGGTCGACTTATGACGTATCTACTGTATTTCTTGAACAATAATGATTGCAAATAAAATATAGTACAAAAGAAAAAAGAAGTAATAAAGAAAAGTGAAAAGAATATGAAGAGATAATTCAAGTATTCGTTTTTATCTAGTGGTACTTATTATTTAAAGCAAAAGTGAATTTTAAAAACAAAAAAAAAACGCACCTGACGTTCTCCGTTATATTTTGATATACCATAATTAAATAATCGCCATTATAATTGTATAATTACGTGTATACTAATTAGTATAATTTAATATTATATGCACTTTCATGTAATTGAATAAATACAGAGTATAATACACTTCATAATAATAGAATCACATATGAAATGTCTTTTTTTATGAATAACATTTCACACTTAGAATGTGTAAGTGTATTATATTATACACATGTATTTTCAATAATAGGTATTGAAGTTGGTCATTGAAAAAAAGTGAAACTTATTAACATAATATTTGAAGAAATTATAGTGTAATTATTGTTAATTAGAAGAAATTTATTTGGCTGTCAATTAATTAGTTTGTATTTTACCAGAACAAACAGACTTGATTACATTCAGATGAAATGTTCTTTGGATGTTACAAAAAACCATGTACGTCACATGTTAAATACATTGGTATTTTCTCTATGTTCATATCACACCCGATATTTCATCTACTATCGGCGGGTATTTCAATCGCATTTCCTTCAAACTACAGATCGATATAGTTTGCATGGGCCTTGTATTCGTTTCTTTGTTAGAAAACAAAAAGAAACTGTTATAACAACGAATTAGTTCCATAAATTAATTAATGAGTATTAACAAATTGGCACCGAAAAAAAAATAGAAAGAACAGCAGAAAAAAAGGAAGAGGATTTACGCCTAACAATTTTTCTTGATTTTCACGAAATAACAACGAAAATAAATGTAGAAAAAATAACGTCATTGACTCACCAAAATCAGTAGTGGATGACCCTATTGTGAATATTTTATATGTGTGTACTGTATGAATAATAATTTTATTTTCTAAAATTGCCTGTGTCTATATATATCTACTATTAAATATTATTGAATTGACACATCTGTATACAGGGTGTTTGTCGACTACAGACTGAATACATTTCTCGATTCTTTGAATTTTTTTAACGTGCTTTTTAATTAAACATTATCATACATTATTCGATTGCGTGAATGGATAAATTTTATAAAAATGTGTCTTCCTCGTGAAAGAATTTATACAAACTTAATAATAATTATTTTAATTACACAAACTTTCTATACTTATCCATTTATTAAAACAGTTTTTATCTAGTAGATATAATGTTTATTGTTTGGTTATTTATTTTTCTTTTAATTCATCAATAATATACCAGAAGGAAGTCTGAATACATCCTGAAATCTGGAGAATGCGAAAGCTTTTCTACTGATCTAAATATCTAATTCTATTGTTGATATTTTTAATACCCCCATTCTGTATGATTCTACGACAATTTTTCCAATAAAAAGCCAAGAAAAATGAAGGTCACCGTGACAATATCAAAAAAATATGTGGCATCATAATAGCTGTCGATCATGCAATAAATATCGATAATAATTTAGAAAAATTACACGTTTGTTTTACCATCTATCTATTGTTATAGTCATGTAACGCGGTTTTCATTTCTTTATTGGAAATGTACACCATAAAACCAAAAGAACCAACGAAAATCCGTAAACAAAAGTTTGATGGTGGCAGCACGTTAAAATCCATCATTACATACATCATATATGCCTTATGTCATACACATGCAAAGTATAATTTTGGCATAAATACTATGCACATCATGGCACAATAACTAACAGATCGTCGCGAAATTTACATATTAAGCAGGTGGCATGGTGGGAACTGCAGTCAACCTGCACCAGCTTAAAACATAGCAATGCTGTCATCCATAACACCGACCACCCTGTATATATAAAAGCTGCAAATATTAAAATTAATTGATTATTTACAGATTTATCTCCTGAGTACATAAAATCGATCGAAATATGAATAGTTTTGCTCGTATCGAAATTATTTATCTAATTTTCTTTAGAATCATTGCAATTACTTACAATGATTTCGTAATTAGTTTCTCCTATAGATAGATTATGTGTTAAGGTACTTACTTTGTATCTATTACGTAAAATGCCACTCATTATTCGATATGTAACATATAAGAAAGAATTACCTATCTATATCTATGTGATGGATTTATAAATTCGATAATATTGTAATAATTTCAGTGCAGTAAAAGTACATGCATAATAATAATAATGATAGAAAATAAGGAAAAATAACAATGTTCGAGAAACGGTAGAATAATAATAATAATTTGGAACAAAGAATTAAAACACGAAGCCATATGCGAAAACGATATGACAAGAAAAATAATTAAATTAAATACGAAAATATTTAGGTCAGTTTATAATAAGCACTATGCCAATTTAGTTAAAAGAAATTTTATATATTTTTATTAAATAATTTAGTATGATGTCAGTATATGAAAAATTCCAATTAAAAAGGAAATCCAATTACATATTTTCAAACAATCAATCATTCTTCTTTCTTTAAGATTTAAGATTTAATTCGATCTTTATGATGATTAGCAGTATTATTTTTATTGTTTTCTTTGATTTTCTTTTCCATTGTATCGTTTTGATTTTTATTCATTTCAATCAATTGAACGATCACATTTTGTGGTGGATGAGCACGTTTAAAATCGTAAAATATATTTTTCCTGTCAAAGATTTCTCTATCGATTTTTAAATGTTTTGGTATTTCTTCAGCACTAATTGGACCACTACGGGTTTTATACAGGTTTTCTGGTAATTTAATAGATTTGAAATATGGGGTAATGGTGGATGGTCTTGATCGTTTTGGTATTGACATTAATCTATATTAAAAAAGGTAATTTGTTATTATGCCGATCGTATATCTTAAGTTACCTTCTCGATTAGATCAACTGGGTGTGTGGACTGGTTTATTTGGCTGGTTTCTGCCCACTGGCCAGTAAATATACATACATATATATATATACATACTTAAGATATACGGTAGTATACACAGAACTGCTATATACATATATATATTTTATCTATGACTCATTTTATTACTGTTTATACAACGGATGTAATTTTCTTTCGCTTAAATCAAGCAATCGTTTTTCAACACTTTCAAAACAAGGCATTGGATCAGTTTGCCCTTTTAATAATGGATCTTTTATCATTTCGTTTAATATGTGTTCTTCTTCGAGTTCTTTTTCGCCAGTTTCTTGGATTTGTTCAACGTAGTTTTTTTGTAGAAGATAAGCTGAGCCACAAGTACGATACACTTCATTTCCATTTTCCGTTTCATTTGAATGCATTTTACTAATACGATAAAGATTACATTGAATTTCATCTTCTGTCATAGCTGTAATATCAAATACTTCTACACTATACTAATCATTCCAAGGGTAATTAGGGTTCCAAAAAGTGGAGGTATTTGAATTATTTTGCGCACGCGTTGTAAGAGCTGCTAAATTTAATCTATTATTAAGCATATTGAAACAATTTGTAGTTTATTATATACATCATCGGTGATTAGTGCATTGGCTTCATTCACACGATGACGTTTGGATTGTTGCTTGAATGTACCTATGTTGAAATTTGGATTTTCAATTGGAATACATATTTAAATTGTCTAAAGGTCGTATCTTTGAAATACGTATTGTCCTAATAAAATCGCAATTAATCTAAGCTCCATTTAAATTCAATTCAATACTAATGAATGATAATGCAATTTTACTTTTAAATAAAGGAATTTAAAACTATATTGCGGTTAACGAAAATGATTTCGAAATAAATACAACAGGGTATTGTACTATACTATTCATCTACCAATAACGAAATGCAAAGGACTTAACCAGCAATTAATTGTGCAAGAGAATGATTGGTTTTATTTTTATAATAATTTAGTAATTTTGGTAATTGAAATCTTCACACTACCATAAAATTATTATGGTAATTAAAATTCTTAAAGTTTTTAAAAGATTTAGAGCAACATGAAGCAATAGAATTAAAATGAAAATAAGTTAATTAATTACGAATTGACTAAAATATTTAGAATCTAGGCAATGTACCAGGTTGACCAGTTTCTTCTTTCTCAGCTAGAATTAATTTTTCATCCTTGTCGGCTGGCTTTTTCCCACGAAAGAGATTCCAAACCGATTTTTTCTCAACCTTTTTACATGGTTTTAAACATTTATCAATTTGTCCATCATGTTTCTGTCTTATTATTTGCAAATTTGGCCAGTTATTTCTTGCCAAATACGATAGTAACATTTTTTCGATTATGATTTCATATTTTTCGACGCTTAGAATTTTAGACAGTGCGTGACAGTGACACGGTGACATTCAACGATTTAAATGACCCTGTATAGTATACATAAGTAAGTTTCTTTTAGGGCTATTAAAAAAAGCCAAAGATAATTAACGAAATCTATTGTACTATATTATTATGAGAATATTTTGAGTCCAATTCGTTCTGCTCTTACTAAATGACAATTTTTTTCTTGTTTTTCTCGTTCCGTTCTAATTGTTTTCAAATATTTTCGATTATGAAAAGTTTAAAAACCCGAAAAACAATTCGTAAGCCTTATAGTTTATGCTATTGAATAATTCGCGTGTTTCAAAGTAATTTTCTCATCAAAAAATTAATACAAATCATTGTTAATGTTATTTATTATTTACATATCAACAATTATTATATTTTGCAACAGTCTAATAATTAAAAAGTTATAATTTAAACTGCGTAAAGTATAACGGAATTGTACGGTTCCTAACTTCAACTTTTTAAGCGTTGTTATCTTTTATAAAAATCTTATCTTTTGTTAAAGGAAGAAAGAATTACTGGACTGTACTAGTTCTTTCTTTATACATATAAAAACAACATGATGATGATTGTTATTAGTAGAGTGGAAACATCAAGAAAAATACGTACCTAATAACAATGTTGAAATGTTATTGTTGTACATGTAAGTATATTATTAGAACTGGTACTCTATAATAAATGTGTATTTACAGCGAAGTAGAGTGTGCGTGTGTGACAGCAGCCTAATCAGTTTGAGAAAAGATTATTGCGGTACATGTCAAAAAGTACATAAAATTTCTATAAAAAAAACCTTCTACTCGAATAATAAAAATTCAGTTGAAACAAAAAACACCTACGAAATTAAATTAACTAATTGCCTACTGAATTTTAATCATTCGATTTAATTAAGTAAAAGTATGTTAATTTACATACAATGCCTTTTAAATTTCAATAATACAAATGCTTAATATGTTAAATGAAACATTAGTGTAAATTAGATGGCTCCATTAATAAATTTTCATTTCGAATTAAAATAATGAAAAAAAAGAAAACAAAATTAAATTAATTAATTGAAAAATTTCGTGTTTTTCTAATACTCGTATTTGCTCTGAAAAATTCGTAAAAAATTATCTACCAGGAGGCCATTAATACATATTTATATCGAAATAAAATGATCATTATCTCAGAAAGAGCAATTTTTACAAATTAATTATACAATTAATGGAATAATTAATTCATTTAACGCACATTTAGATGTGAATAAAGTTCCATAGTTTAAGGATCGAATGGAACAGCTGGCAAAAAAGAAAATTTATGATAAATATTTCCACAGAATGTATAACAACAGGAGCAAACGCAATATCCTGATGTCATAGTTTTTTAAAAAACATTCCTAACAAGTTAAAAACTCATTTCGATCTATTCTATATTCAATTTAGCTATGGCCACTAGTAAATTTACACGCTATATAATAATAATTATAAATTTGTTTTTTATAGTTATATTCTCTATGCATTTAGGCCATTGAATAAATTTTGTAATAAAACCATTTTTTTTTTGTCTGTGTTGGTAATAATTAAATATCTACTTATTATTTCCTCTCTAAAAATTAGCACACACTTGATTTTGGTGAAGTGAAGTTTTATTATTTTGCATTGTTTTCTATTCATCAAGACATTGACATAGATTTCTAGATAGAAATGTTTATTTCTTGCAAAATAATATTAATAATACATTGGGAAGTACATTTTCCATGTTTTTCCAACTGCACAGCGCAAAAAAAAAACAACACTTTTCCTTTCTCTTTTCCCAATACGAATTTGTTACACTATAACTATCATTAACTTGTTTAATGACATACAATAATGTTATTATTATTGTTGTTGTTTAATTACTTTTCCTACTGTTTTATTTCATCATACTTATTATTATTATTATTAATTCGATGTTGAAAGAATTCGTTTCACCGTTTACTCAGCTTTTAGCAGTAAAATACATATAAGTTTACAGTAAAAGTTACCGTAATTTACATATATTCATTAGAGACCTCCAGCTACGCGATTACCGTAAATATTTACGTAATGAATAAAGCCTGGCCATGCGCATGCACACATCGTTTCCATCGTTATTAAACGTATGGTCAGCTTATATGCGCATGCGACGCACCTAAATCGCACAATTGCGTGTTATGATAACGTTAACATTACTTAAACTCTCTGTAGATCCAGTTAATCTAATGAATGTATAACAGTTTCATTTTTTTCGGCAATTTTCTTGTATTTAAGTCGTTTACATGAAACTGTAAACAAGATAACATTTGTGAGAATTTTTCACTAAAAGAGACTTGATTTAATCCGAGATAATGCAGCGACACGAATAATCTAGTTTAAATAATTATGAATGTGATAACAGAATTCTAATTATCACATGTTGCTATACTCAAATAATGGATAGTATTAAAAATATCGTTTTAACTAAGTACACATGACTTTCTGATTAGATCACACGTAATGTTGACTCACCTTTACCTGTCTCTTTGTGTTAATAACAAAATACAAATTGATATGTATGTGTTCTAGTAATTATTATTTATTATTATGGCATGGCAATACTCTATTTAGACCTTTATAACAAATAAGAGTACAATGTAGGTTTACTTTTGTCATTATTCAACCTTCATTCGGTTATACAGAGTGAATAATATTCTCGGTCCAGCTCAGTAATATTTCAAATGGCATGCGCATGCCTAGTTAGTTCGTGAACCGAAATAGCTTCTGCTCGAACAATCTGTTTGTCGCTCTATTTATCTGCGCAGTTTACATTAGTAGACAATAACAAGTAGATTATATACAGGGTGTTTCACTTAATGTTTTCTCTTACATATAAACGCGATTGGCCGCATCTAAATCAATTATTCAATTCACTGATTTTTTTTCTTCTTTTGTTCGTTTATACTTTTGTATATGTTTGTCATTGCTGTATTTTTTTTTTGTTCTGGTATTATTTCACCTCCACCTCCAGACATAGAACAGGGTCATATAAAATCCGGTTACTTTTTATTATTTTATGGTATACATCATAATGATCATTCACTTTATGGTGATGATGATGAAATCACGACGGTCGATGACTCACATTTTATTAAAATTCAAAAAACAGACAATTTCTATTAATCACCAAGTGTCATCAAAGATGGCTACGGAATATGTCATCTAATATAATAAAATGGATGCGTTGTCTTATTGCCTGTCAATTGCGCTTCATATGTTCATAACGACATACGCGTTAGTTTATACTGAATCCCAAGCCTACCGGATAAATATAAGGTTATTCTTTTATTACATCATTCTATATGAAATGCATAATAAAAACACGAATGATTTATCACTGCTTTTGGTATTATGTTTTGTGAAAAAGTGGTTATGATTCAGATTTACCTATATACCGAGCTACGTAATAATCAGAATAAATAATAATAACAATAACAATTAAGAAAAGAGATTGTTGACACACTTACTTCATTCTATTCATATTTCATTCAGGAATTACGTGTGCAGCAGTGAAATTACAATTTGGAAATGACATTTTTTTTATGCTTAGAATATAAAAATTAAAAAATTAAATGTTATTGTTATTATTAAAGGTGTCTTCTGGAACTTTCGTTTTGTTTGCCTTTGTTTGTTGCATTTTTTTTCCTCGAAACTAACGATTCTTTCCTAGAATTATGTTAGTAAAACTACATTGTTTAGTTCGTAGATTAGAGGCCAACAATTGCTGCTGTTAGTTATTTTTTTGCACAGAAATTTCATTGTTTAAAATAAGAAAGCTGAACCACTGAAGAGCACATTATTATTATTATGAGGAAAGTCATAGGTCACGAATCATAACAGTACAGATAAGAAATAAAGATATAAATACTAAATGACATTATTGAGAAATGACTGAAAGACTGAAACAGACGACTGATTTTTATTCTTCTTGTATGTTTATATTGTTTGGTTTTCAATGAAATACTAGATGGATAAAAGGGAATTCCAAGTTTGATCGGATAATTCGACATTAAAATGGCTTCAGTGAAATGAAAAGTTCAAATGTTAAGCGATACTCATGAAATAATCTTTATAAATTTAATTAGTAATCGATTTCGATTTCAGACAAACACCTCGAAGATGGCTTAGGTTTTGGAATCAAGAGTATTGCGCAAACGTAAAATCTAGAAACATAGTATGTCGTAGATATTAATTGACAAGTGATATTTTCAGATGATATAATCTACCACATAATTCCCACCATGACGTAATCGTATCTTTCAACGTAATTTATTAATTTAAAAGCGTTCACCTTTACTATACTCGTAGATAATAAAATCGGTCATTACTTTACTATTTTATTATTGCGATTTACATAAAATACATAATAATAATAACAAAGAATATTGCTATACTATTATTATTGTAGAGTAACGTAAAATAGCAAGTTTAACGATCCATTTCTAATTCGTGTTATTGTTTATAAATAAAATATTGTGATTTAATGAATTAGCGTTCAATTATTCTGAGACTTTTCTATATTATGATTATAAACTTAGAGCAATAATATGCGTATAGAGGGCGGTACTAGATTCAATGACCTATGCCCATGCCATTCTGTATTTTCTTTGTTTAACGAAGCTTCCTGATTGAATTTGTTGTTTGTCTATCCGTGGAATTTTATCATCAGCATTACAAATGATGAGAAATTAACTATTTCGAATGGGAAAAAAACAGAGGCGCCTTTTTTCATATAGCTTAAATAAAGTACAGTTTTTTTTTCAATTAATACCTTTGAATAATTAAAAAAATATAATAATTATTGTTAATATTTAAATAAATACAAGTTATTTCCCATTGCAGTGATGATTATTTCCGGTACCGGGTACTTTTATAGATTGTTTTTTTTTTCTCTCGAATTAATTACCACTAGCACCTTAAGGCTTAAAAGATGAAATTCCCTGGTGAATTTACAACTGTTATTCAACATTCATATTAATAAATGAACAATGATCATTGCACTATGATATATAAATTGATTTAATTTAATTAATTATTTAATTGTAACAATAAGTTTATGTTGGTAAATGACCGATCAATATTTAGTCAGAAAAGTTTGTCGTAAGTATCAACTAGAGGAAAAATGCTGGTTTTTGTAAACGAATTAATCACTTTTAAGATGTCCCTGGTACTACCCAGACTTTTTTTTTAAATAATAAAAGTACTTTTTTCGCAATACGATTACAACAAAGAAAAAAAAAGGTTAAATGGTAGCGGATTAACCTTGACGAATTGTTGTATTTTACCAATTTAATTTAATGAAAGTTACGTTGATCTTTAATTTTGTATTTAGAAAAAAATCACGAAATGTGATGTGTGTATCGATGAGAGTGTTGATGAATGTGTATATTCAAATCATGTGATCCAATCAAATTTACTTCTGATTGAAATTTTATAATTATTTTCGATTTTTTCTTGTGTTATTTTACCGCGTTAACTTTGAATTATTCTTTGATTTACAACATTTGATTTCGTAAATGATTATTATATGTTGTGTATTATTAAATTTAAAAAAAAAACCCAGTGGCGTAACCACTAACTATAATAATAATCTAATCAAATTAACTAACCTCTAATTTTTTCGAATATTCCTCAATAGCTGCATCATGCTGTTTCTTTAATTCCTCATTTTTCTCTAATAGAGCTTTCCCTAATTCGGCAGCCAATTGTAAATCGTTTTCTTTTTGCTGCAATTGCGTCCAGATGTCCTCGCTTAATTGTTGAGCATTTTGCCCATTATTAATATTACTATTATTATTACTATGATTTTGGTTTTTACTGTTTTGATTCATGGCACTACGATTTTCCATTTCTGCTACGTATTCTTCTAAAGATTTTAGCATATTAAGAAAGACTTTCTTAGTTATTTGTTATTTATTAGTATTGGTTCGATGACGACCAATACGAATTCGCATGTGAACTCAGGCAAATTCGATGTGTTAAAATCGACATGATGAATCTGAAAAAAAAAAAGGAAAAAAATCATATAATAAATAAAAATAATGATGGTGGTGATAATTAATATCTAAATTTTTGAAGGAGAAATTTTAGAAAAACCGTAAATTGTTTCTTTTATATATAAAAATAACTGTCACTATAGAACTATAAACGCTTAGACATTTTCTTAAATAAAAATTATATTTCTGGAGATAACAAATTTTAATTTATTGTGACAATCTGAAGCGGTCTCCTCCTGGTCGTACTTCTCTTTTCAAAACACACTTAATCCAGATTGACATATTAAATGAGGCTCAGAATAAGTCTATCCAGATGCTGTTTTTAAAAAGAGAGTGTTTTCTAATTAAAACCGATACTTTACACATAGTATAGGCAAACAGGAAATTAGTGAAAGCAAAAAAAAGGCGTTGATTTTTTAAAAATAGACAAAAATTAATTTAAAATCTAGAATGCCGTGTGTATTTATGCTCATGTATTCATTATACCTGCTCGAATTATTAAGTTTTTATCTTGCATTTGATATGGCAATCAATATAATGAATGTGAATAAGAAATTAATCAATGCTAATTATTTATGCGGATAAATTTACATTTTACCGCATAAATTTCGAATTCCTCTAGTCGAAAAGGGGCAACTTTTTGCATTCAAAGTTATTGCTTCTTCGGGTCAACTTTAGGTCGTTAAACTTCAATACAAACATTTATCATTAGCATATAATATCAAGTTACCTCTGTAATAATAATAATAATAGTAATCGAAGAATCCACAAATATACAACACTAAAAAAGTCACCAGCACCACCACCACCACCACCACAACCGTCACTATTAAATTAACACCTCTCCTGAAAATCGGATACAGCAATAAAAAAAAAAGCGCGAAAAGTTTGCCCGCGAAAAACAACTCAAAGCATTCGATTGTCTATATAGAAAATATCAAAGATTTATTACGAAAACTAAGAAAAATTCAAATTATTTCATCTCGTAACCAACTGCTTAGCTACCATAGATAAAACTAAACTAAAATAAAAACTCTGAAACGATGTAGGTATATAATGAAAGGCGCGTTTACGTTTCAAATAAAAGTTGTTTGAAAAACCGCCTACCTATCCACTACCATGGTAACAAATTATATATAGTATAGTAACGTATATTTTACCTGTATGAGTTTGCGTAGAAGAATACAGGTAACAAAAAACTACAGTTAAGAAGAATTTATTCAAGGACCTCTAGCCTTTAGGGCTGTAGGGCATATCTCGCTGTCTATAGATATTCTAAGCATTTTGCCTTTATATTGGAGAGAATTAACGATGCAAATTGTAAGGATATAATTTGTCTGAATTCCTAGCTAGATATAATTCAAATGAATCCCAAAATGTTCGCAATCCTTCGATATATACCAGCAGAGAACTATTAAATTTCGTAGCGGGCCAAGCTTAAATGATTGTTTTATCGATAAAACTACACGTTTTATCTATGATCACTCGCCCACCCCGTTTTTAATTTACTTAATTAAATTTTTAATATAATTAAATATAAATATAGAATATGAATCAAATACCTGCACCAACGGCATCGCAACCAGCAAATTCAACAACTGAAAAAGAAATGATTGCAATGGCCGAAGAAGAATTTTCGAGACTTCAAAGACAGGTGGGTATTGCTATTTTAATATGTATATAAATTCTTGTAGCTTCTCTTCAAGATGTTTATATTTATATTATTGAAATTGACTGTGAAGAATAATATCTTGGATAATAACAAATTAATTATACGCCATGACAGTGTATATAGCTAATCGAAGTCAACTTTTGATGTTGTATAAGAAAACATCTCTGGAAATAGATCGTAATAAATATAAGCAATATATTTTCCAGTTGCGTATAATGGAAGATGATCGAATAGCATTTCAAAAAGAAGCAAATATAAAACTGGAGAAGCAAAGAAAAATAATACGTTATTTAAAAGAAGAAAAAGCGAAATTATGCGATGATATTCAAGTGGCAACATCCCAAAGTCAAAAAAAGAAAGACGAGGAAAGCGCAAATAAAATTAACAAATTACTAGATGTTTACGACGAGTATTGTGAAAAAGTTAAAAAAGAAAAAAGCAATCTTGCAGAAATGGATGTACAAATTAAAAAAGTAATTATAGACCGATTTTCCACAAAAACCATTGGATTTATTTTTCTTTTATTTTCCACAGTTAGAAAACGACATCAAGAAATTGCGTTCGAAAAGTTCAGTGTCCGATTACCATTACCAAAATCGTTTAACTAGCGGTCAAAAAACAATCGAAACATTACAAAATCGATTAGAACAAAAGACTAAAAAATTCTGTGAAATTTTAGCTGCCAACAAACGTCTACGTGAAGAAATTAATCATTCATTAAAAGAAAGGTTTATAAATCAAATTTTTGAAAAAGTTTCATTTGAACTCTAAATTTTCTTATGTTTGTAGGAAACGTTTTAATGAAATTTGGGAAAAACTTGTTAAACAAATAAATGAGGGAAAAAAACAAATTGCCGATTTAATTGAACAAATAATAGCAACATTTGAACAAAGAGAAGAATATTGTGCAAAATTAGATGCATTAAAAAAACGATCCGAAAAAGATCATGCCATCTATTGTGAGGTGCACTTAATTTATTATTATTTATGAGGCAATTTAGGCGACGTAAAAAACACCGGTGTTTCTCGCGTTGCCTAGTAAAGTCTATATATTTTCCTTATTTTAATATCAGGAAATGAATGAAATTCAACGTACACTAGACAATCACGTGAAACTCCAAGAATTTCTATGCATTAAAGGGCAAAAACGAATATTAAAAGACCTAGAAGAAAGGGAACGGCTTAAAGAGGAACAAGAAAAAATTGAAATGGAAAATCAGATACAAGTATATGAAGACGCAATGAAGAAAATCCAGGTGGCTTTAAAAGATCGAATAATTCGTTTGCTTGCCTAATGGTCTTCATTTTATACCCCCTTTTTATTTTTACTTAGGAATTTACTAATGAAAAAGATGTAGAGAAAATTGCAGCAATCTTTATTAAACAAGAAGAAGAGAATTTTGCATTGTTTAATTATGTGAATGAATTAGAACGGGAGTTGGAACAACTAAATGTAACAATAAACGAAGTTCGTGAAAAAATTGGTAAAAAATCACAGAAATAATTAAAATATAAATAAAAGATAGGCGTATTCTAGATGAGCAATTGAAATTAAGTGAGGAAAAATCTGAACAGAAGGAATGCTCTATGCCATCTCTACAAAAAAAGCTTGATGAAGCCATATCGAAGGTAAAATGAAAATATTAACATCAGATAAAATGAAATATAATTAAAAACACAATATTTTTAGACGGAAATTGAACAACAAGACATAGAAAGACTTGACCAAAGTTTAAATGAAAAGTTCGCCGAAATTGAGAAAATCGCTCGATTAGTTAACTGTGAAAATGAGCCTTTATTAAAACTGCTAGGTAAATGAATTAATCTGAATCTAGGCGTACGTGACTTCTCTAATTCTACTAGACAGTTAATTCCTCTCAAAGCACAAAATCATTAATTTTTTATTTATAGGTAAAAATGTTAGCGTTAATTCCCATAATGTAAAAATGTATTTGGGTGTTATAGAGCGAAAACTCTCAGCCATTGTAACTGAATTGTATTCCGCAAATAAAGGGGTAAGTACTCGAAACCACATTGTACTTATTTTGTGAATGCATAACTGACAGTTTATGAAATTTACTTATCTTTTATCTAGGCATTGCCCAAAGGGAAATTCAGAGAATACGCCGAATTAGTTTAACTTGGAAAGAAGGAAAAAGGAAACGTTTCAAAAAAGTTACATTATCGTTAACTAACTACAGTAGTACTATAAAAATAAAAACGAATTACAATTGTACATTTTTATTTATCATAGGCACAGAAAAATAAACAAAAAATACTTCACTTTTGAACACAATAATTCCAGTGTGTACGTAAAATCATGCAACACTTCTTAAAATTTCAGAAATAGTCCTAGAAAAAATAAGGAGAAAAAAATACATAAAATGAATGTAAAAATATATAGATTGACCAATAATCTGTAAGCTTCCTGTAGACTAAACATTAGTTGGCCTTTATTTCTTTGTTATACGGAATATAAGAATTTTTCTATATAAAAATCAATGGAAAATTTACTTATTAGCAAAATCAACACCAGCTTGAATATTTTTCTTTAATTCTGGTATGGCTGCTTTTAATAATTCTTGTTCATAATCACTGAGTTGTCCTAAACCTAAGTTTGTTTCAATACCTAAAATTGACAGATATTATATAATACATAATTAACAGTAACTATACCAAAATATTTACCATTTTTACCCAACAACAATGGTGTTGAGAAATACTCTGCTTCGGTAACATCGGAAATTACATAAGCTGGTTCAATTACATTTGATTCACCTTTAAGAGCTCGAAGTAATGAATTAGCAAAACGAGCTCCAGCAAAGGCCATTGATAGAGTGGCAGAGCCAGCTCCAGCTTTTGCTTTTACAACCTACACACACAAATACAATTTGTACAAATGTTTTCTTTTTAATCAGAAAAATATATATGAAACTTACTTCAGTTCCAGCTTCCTGAATTCGAGTTGTTAAAGCTTTAAGTTGATCGGCTGAGAAACTTACGGACGGGGTTGCTCTAAATCCAAACAAAAAAATTAAAAATATTAAATCATAAAAAATCCAAAAAAAAAATAATCATCGAGAATTTACCTTGAAATTAATGGAATAATTGTAACACCTGAATGACCTCCAATAACTGGGATATTGACATCTTTCGGATTTAAACCTTTTTGTTCAGCAATAAATGTGTTTGCCCTAACAATGTCTAATGTGGAAATGCCAAATACACGTTTTGGATCTAGTTTTCCAGCCTGCAAATTAATTATTTGGAAATGATAATAAATTCTGTGACTGTAGCAGGAGACTTCTGTACTTTTTTAAGAACTTCACATGCAATTGGTACAGCTGAATTAACTGGATTTGTAATAATTCCAATTAAAGCTTTTGGCGCTACTTCAGCAGCTGCTTTTGCTAAATCACGAACTATACCAGCATTTGTGTTGAATAAATCATCTCTGGTCATGCCTGCGAAATATGAAAAATATTTCTAATTTATAGAATAAGTTCATGTTCAATCAAAATTAATTCTTATCTAAATGATGCATAAAAAATAAATAACTAAAAATGTATATTTTAATTATTATTTAATGAACAATCTAATTATCATTGTTATTTATTTAAACATACAAATATTTAGATAAATGTAACATATTTAAATTACACAATATTTTTTTCCCAGAAAATTTGACGTAAATGGAACAAAGAGTGTATTTGCATGGTTTCCTAAATGGAAAATAAGTGAAAAAGTTCGGACTGCAGCAAAACAAAAATTAATTAAAAATAACATTTGCAACTCCAAAAATAGTTTCATATTAGTCGCGTGTATTCATTTATTTCAATAAATATGTAAACAGTATTATCAGCACACATGTTTTCCTCTAGTACATTGGAAAACACACATAATTCACGTACACACAAGCATATTAATTGTACTTACCAGGTTTTCTTGGCACACCAGCAGGAATAATGATAACATCGGCATTTCGTAAAGCATCCAATAAATTATCGGCTCCATTGTAACTATATAATTATAAAGATTAATTAGTCTATCTTAATAACAATGATGATCTTTAGCATATTAAGAGTTCCTACCCTTTAACTTTAGCTGCTGTTTCAATATGAGATAAATCAGCTGCAACTCCCGGAGTATGTACAATATCATATAATGATAATTCGGATACTAGTGGATTGATTTTTAATAGAAGGGATAGTGGTTGACCTATACCACCTGAAGCACCACATACTGCTACTTTAAAATTATTCTGAAACAGAAATTAAATGTACTTATTCTAGTATTGTCATTGATCCCAAAATAAAGTCCAATAAAATATCCATATTCATTTATAAAAACTAGTGATCAAATATATTTAAAAAAGATGAATTATATAACTTTCTATATAGCAAATATTATACAGGAACTATTAATAGATTTCATATATAAAAATACCATTTTTATCTGAAGGTAAGAGAAAAAAAATCACGCGTGTTATCATTTCAACGTCGGAAAACTAGCCAATAAATAATTGTAATTACGTATGATAAGAACAATTTCCTTTGAAAATGAATAGTTATTAATTAATTATATTATTATGCACTTTTTTAATTAAAAAGTAAAAATAACATGACAAATTGTGCGAATAGATAAACAAAATGTTCAAGATCAAATCATTTTTAATTGATAATTAATTAATTAAATGTATTTTAATTTAATTATACCTGTTTCGATGTTGAAAAATTTCTAGCGCAAATTATAGAGGGTCTTACAAATCTGGAAAACATTTTGGAAACTCTAGTTTAGAACTATTTTTCACCGTTGATTGATAAAAGTGAACTGTGGCGAAATGAAAACGAAAAATTGACTGTCCTCTTCTATCACAAAAAAACGCTATTTATGACGCGCGAATTGTACACGTGATAAATCAAATTTTACGTCAATGATAATTATATTCTTTTAAAAGAATTTTTCCAAATATTAGGTATCTTCAGATAGAAATAAACTATAATATACTCTATTTATTAATTGCTATTATTAGTTTATTTATATTACATTCATTTTATCATTCCATTTTATTCTATTTAATTTAATTTAAATTCCTGCCTGTTAAATTCGAATTAAAAAATTTAACAATAAGATAACCCAAAGTGTAAAAAATGAGCGAATGATATATTTTTATGTAATAAAATGACAATCAATATTAAGTATTAACTTTAAATTTCTCCATAAAAGCATATATAAATTTTGCAACTTTTCTTTATATGTTTAAATGTTAACGTTTTCTCTATTCACAAGCAACTCCAATTTTAAAAAAATATATTACATTTACGTCTAATCTATAATTAACATTAACTATAGTTGGATTGAATATTAATAATTAAAGTCAATAGTTGTAGCGGTAAGCTGTACGATTATTTAACGGTTAAATAACCGTACAAAAGGGTTAAAATTTAACCATTTTTGTCTTGGTTTGTATTGAAAGCTTTACCATATTTTTAGTAAATTTATATTATAATTAAATTTTAAATATATAATTATATATTATATAATATAACATTAACAACATATAACAAAAATGTAATTTTTTTTTAAATGTCCGACCATACTCGTGAAAATATCGTATCTAATGTCAAACGTCAAATAAGCGCCTATTGCCAACACAAAAGAGGAAGAATGTTTATATTGAATATGAATATGGTGGATGTTTTCTATGAATAGATCATGGAAAAATATGTATTTTTTATCATTACTTTAAAAAGAAAATGAGCACAGATAGTTCTGAAGAAGAGAATTTAGATCATTTTAGAGAAGCTGTTGATTTTCAATTTGTCAATGACTGTAAGTAGACTAATATACTTAAAATATTTAGCCTATTGGCACGTTTAATTATTTATAGAAAACAAATTTTCATTTAATTGTAGGTAAATCTACAGTAAGTAACCTAGAAAGTAATAAAACAGTGAAATTAGTATCATTGAGAAGAACTGATGATAATGATAAGGAATTAAATCCATTTCATTTAACTCCAGAATTTCAAAATTACATTGCAAAACAATTAACAAGAACACTAGATAGGACACTTGAATTTCAATCATTTTCGATAGACTTTATTACTCAAAAACGGTCAAGTGAAAAATCACGTGTTAAGTTATTTAGTGACTCGAAAAAGTATTTGAAAATCGGCAAAGACAATAGTGACTTAACAATTACTCAAATTAAAACATTAAAATCGAAATTACCTAAGAAATATCAGTATACTGAAATTGATAAGGAACTTTTAAAACAAGTAGTCGTTAATCCAAATGAACTTTTAAATCAGACAAATATTAAATACTGGTTTAATCGGAAAAAGTCGCCAGTATTTCGTTACAAAAAATTAGCAAACGGAGACCTAGAACAAATTCAGGAACCACAAATTTAAATTTTTTATCAAACATGGCGCATATGTCACCATTTCGTTTAGGAGGAGTATCTGGTTTAGGACCAGAAATTACAGGACCACCACCTAATCCAAAAAAACGAAGGAAAAACAATCAAGCTCCCCCCATACAACCACCACCAAATGTTCAGGATCTATTACCACCACCACTAACTGGTTATGGTGATACAATAGTAGCCTCAAATCCATTCGACGATTGTCCTAGTACTGTAAATAATGTAAATATGAATCGAGGACCGCCACAATTAGGACCGATGGGTGCTCCACCGAATATGGGCATGTCACCTAATATGCATTGTAATATGGGATTAGGTAGACCGATGAATACAGGTATGTTTAATTGTCAAATTTTCATCATTACGATTATGTAGCTGATTAGATATCTATAAAAAATAAATTGATTTGTCGATAGGAATGGTACCTATGGGATCACCAATGATGCACAGTCCAAATGCAATGGGAAATGCTATGATGTCAAATGGACCTAGAATAGGGGGGCATATGGGTCAAGGCCCTCCACATGGAGGACATCATATGATGGGTAGTCCCAATGGACCTGGTCCAGGAGGTTCTATGCATCCTGTTATGACTGGTAAAATTTTCAATCGTTTAATACAAACAAATGCCCTCTTTTTCATATTATTTATACTGATTAACTGTATAGTAATTATTAAAATTACTATTATTAAAATTAGGTCCATCAATGCACAGTCCGCTAGCAAATATGGGTCCAATGTCCAGTCCGATGGGTCCTAATAGTTGCGGTCCAATGGGTGGAAATATGGGTGGCCCTATGAACGGCGGTGGTGGTGGAGGAGGTGGTGGCGGCGGTGGTGGGGGCATGCCGAATAATCAAATGAATGGACCCATGAACGGACCTCCAATGAATGGACCTATAAATGGTCCATTAAGTAGCCCAATTCATCATGGTAATGCCATGAATGGACCATTAAATAATCCAATGAATGGGCCGATGAACGGTGGTGGAATGAATGGACATCATCATGGTCCTGGTGGAGGTGGAGGAGGCGGTGGTGGTGGTGGGCATCAGGGGTCACCTGGTGGACCAGTTCCAATGATTCCACCAAATGGGCCATTAGGTAAATATTTTATTGCTATTTGTTATTGTTCAATCTATCTAACCTCTCTAATTTTTCATATTTAAGGAAATGCAATGCAGAAAGATTTATTCAAAGGTTCAGCAATGAATAATAATAATTTCATGATGTCGCCAATGAGTAATATGTATGCAAAACCAATGCCAGTTAGTGCGGGAAAAGTGTATCCGGTAAATCAGCCAATGGTTTTCAATGCACAAAATCCCAATGCGCCTCCAATATATCCTTGTGGCATATGCCATAAAGAAGTAAGTGTAACTGACGTATAGAAATCAGAAATAAGTCGAAAAAGTGAGTGCTAACTGAAATAATCCATTTAATTTGTTCCAGGTAAATGATAATGATCAAGCGATATTATGTGAAAGTGGCTGTAATTTCTGGTTTCACCGTGTATGTGCTGGCCTAACGGAAAATGCATTCAACATGTTAACGGTTGAAGTTTACGCCGAATGGGCATGTGACACTTGTTTATCTTCAAAAAATATCCCATTGGTTAAGTTCAAACCTTAGTATCCCATTTTTGTCCGTAGTGTATAGGACATAAATAATTTAGTCGTTTTAGAGATGTAAATGTCTGTTTAGGTTCGTTTTCATTTCGTAATATTTCTGTTTTATGATTGATTAATTTATCATATTTTTTTGTTAAAATTATTTGTATTTGTCATGTGTTGATTTCCTGTCTGGTATCATAAAAACGAGAAATTTTATGAAGGCATAGAATGACAGTTTTATACCTTTAATTTATTTATACATCATTTATTATATTACGCTTTATTTCTTTAATTTTACATTAATTTTGTACTTGTTTTCAATACCTTTCTAAAATGACTAAATGGGATGTAGTGATTTCAAATAACTAACACAATCTAATTAATAATCAGTAGTTTACGCAAAATTTAATGTACCTAATAATAATAATGAATCCTTTTCCACTTTAATGAAAAGGGTCACTTTAATTACATTTGTAGTTTATTAGATACAATTTATTTAGAATATCTATTGCAGTCGTTGACGCGGCTTGTGAAATTGTTCTAAACAAAAGTTTGCCTTATGTACATTTGGTGCTTGAGATATTAAATTTACAAGTGAGAGTTCCGTTGCTGTTAGTGCGCTAAACGTTTACTTGTCAAAAACATCAGGACTTTTTTCATAAATGACAATTTTGCTAGTGACTCGACCCCTAAAAACATCACAAGTCGCAAACTGTTTATAACATTAAACTCAAAATGTTTATTGTCATGACATTTAAAATTTCCCTATTTCATTATCCATATAAATGTAATAGGAAATTTTACAAACTGTTACAATTAAAACAACATTTAAGTGGGACCAAACCCAAGAAAATTAGAAAAACAAACATTTAGAATGTTATGTAAATTTCAAGTTTATTTTTCTAAACAAAAAACAAAAGAGAAAAAAAAATATTAATCAGGTTGTATTGTAAATTGTTCAAAGACATATCTGTCTGTATATTTTATGGAAAAAGAAAAATAAAATTTCTTTGGAAATCTATGTTAAGATTTTACGAATACAAAACGGAAGAAATAAGTCAAATGTTAAATAATGTTTTTATATCGTCACTAATAGTGTGTTATTAATATAACTTGTATATATGTATAATACAAATAGTTACTTTATTGAAAATAATTTTATGATCCTTTGTATATAGCAATTTGTTATAAATTAATCCACAGAACTTTATATTAGATATTCACAATTCAACGTTGAAGATAAAGTGATTGTTTTTTATCTTATACTAGATAAGTATATGAGATATTTCTCTCTAAAAGCTTAGCCATTTGTATTTAAAAGTAAGTTTTAATAATATGCTCTGCCACAACACTTTTAACACTTAATTATTAATTTATATATTGCCTAAGTGTCTTCTAATGTGTATAATTTTTTTTGGTGTTTTACTATAGACTGATGTTAAAATATTTTAAATGTGTCGGTAACACTGAATAGAGTATGATCAAGGAAACAGATGTGGCCACCCAGCCTCCGCTTCTATTCTCTTTATTCAGTGGTCAACTATAAATATTTGTTATTTATAGTTACAAATATTATTTAATTTATTAGATAGTATAAAAACATTAAATTCGCAACAATAATAATGATTAGTAAACTGCGTAGTAGACGTAATTAATATGAGCATATGTACAGAAACTGCATTCATCGTGTCTTTTAGTAAAATATATGATAATTATATGTATAAATGATAATTTTGGACACAACGACTGAAATCTTTTTCTTTAGTTGAATATTTTGATAATTATTACGAATATTTAATATCTGTAATTTTACTCCCAACAAAAATATGTAACTTTTTGGTAACACTTTTTTTGTTAATTGCCAATATTATGTTTATATTTGGTTCTATTATCATTCATTATCCAGTTGCCGTATTTTGATTTTATTTATGCCTTGAATTGTATTGACTTTTTTTAGACTTATATAATTAGATTTCCTATAGATAATTTTCTGTGTATCTCCAATCTTGTATATACATTCTAAGAATTAATTATAGATTGAACAATGTAAATGTTAAATTCTGATTTAAATATAATTATTAATTGAGGTTTGTTAGAAGATAAGAATCTTTCCGCTAGACTAATTGAGCAATTTATCGTGAAAGGTCTAGTGAAATTATATGAATATTGAAATTATCATATGTTCATAATTCATATATGAAATTGTTACATGAGGCTTCAGTGAGTTCAATGTGATGTAACTCACCACTGTAATGTTCATATTTTCATAAATATACATGTAAAAGTTACATCCATACACAATATGGATTAATTAATATTTGCTCGATTTGTATAGCATTATTCTGTATAATATACTGCCTACATATAACAATGTAACTTTGCTGTATAATAAACATTAAATGTAATTTAGAAATATGTATTTAACTGTGTATTGAATTATTTCAATATACTTAAAACTGTGGCATACCGAAGTATAACGGAGGCTATTGAGAACAAATAACACATTTCATAATGCGTTTATGCCATTTTACAGACTTCAAAACAGTAATTTTACAAAAACGAAATTAATGAATCAAATCTTAAATTTTTCCAAGGCCTTTTTGTCATCTAGCTGTTATCTCCATTCACAGATTAGGACACAGATGGTTAGGAAGTCTATTTTCCACTAAATTCACAGATTCTCTAATATTTCTGTAGATTTGGCATTGATGATATCAGTTTAGCTATTCTCTGAAAGATGGCGCATACATTCGCATCTGCAAGGACGAACCTAGGACTGAACCTAAATAACATGCACATTTTATGTTTGAATTACGATACAACCTCAAATTTTTTGTAAGTAAATTTTAAATTAGTAATTAGCCATATTTTAACATATTTATTAAACTTCCAAGCAAATATTCTACACAAAAATGAAAAATGCATTACAACCGCCAGATAATGTTTATTTAATGCAAACATTAAATAAACAAGCTTTTCATAAACAAATTGATGTAGGAATAATTCATTTAAATGGAATAAAAGTATCCACCGTTTTACCATTGTTAAAAAAATATTTATTAAAACTAGACAATTTTAAACCTGTAAAACACAATAATGAAACGGTAGATATTTATTTAAACCCCATAATCATACAGAAATGGGATCAAATCCCTTTAGAAACAAGAAATATTTTGGTAACCAAAGGAATAACAGAAAATCAATTTGAGAGCAAGAAAATTAATTTAGAATATGAAAATTATTCTGCTGAAAGCATTTTTCGTGCGGTTCTGCCAAATTGTAAAGAGGGATTTTCTAGTTTTACAAAAATTGGCCATATTGTTCATGTTAATTTAAGGGAGCACCTTCTGTTGTATAAAAAACTAATTGGTAACAGAACAATAAACACACAAGCGAATCTGTTTTATAAAATTGTTGTTTTCTAGGTGAAGTTGTTTTTGATAAAGTACCTGGTTGCAAATCAGTAGTTAATAAAACTAATCTAATAGATAATACATATCGTAATTTCCAAATGGAATTATTAAAAGGCGATACAAATATGTTAACTTGTGTAAAAGAAAATAATTGTAAATTTGAGTTTGATTTCGCTCAAGTGTACTGGAACTCTAGGCTTGCTAGTGAACATGAAAGAATTGTTAATCTTTTGAAAATTAACGATGTATTGTTTGATGTGTTCGCCGGTGTCGGGCCATTTTCTTTGCCAGCAGCAAAAAAAGGCTGTATAGTTTATGCGAATGATTTAAACCCGGAATCATTTAATTGGCTTCTTCATAATAAGAAATTGAATCATATAAAAGATGAACAATTGAAAACTTTCAACTTGGATGGACGCGATTTTATTTTGACAGTTATTAGAGAAAATATTGGACGATTTATTGGTAATCATAATGTTTATATAACAATGAATCTGCCAGCTTTAGCAGTAGAATTTCTCGATACTTTTATTGGTCTGTTAAGTAAACAACAGTATTCGAATATTGATAATGTTACGATTTTCGTCTATTGTTTTGCTAAAGGTGAAAATCCAATGGAAATCGCTAAAAAATTAATCCTAGATAATCTTAGAATTGAAGGTGTTAACATTAATGAAAAAGTTAAAGATATTTATAGCGTTAGAACGGTCAGTTCAATGAAAGAAATGATTAGAGTCACTTTACAATTAGATAAAGATATTTTGCTTGGAAGTTCTTTTAGTAGTAGTAAAAGAGAATTTGATAAAAATAATTGTGAGAATAAAAATGCAAAACGACTTTGTTTAAATGGTGTGTGTAATTTATTTGTTATAATTTTATATGTATTAAAGAATTATTTGATTGTAGATGATAATGGGGAAAAGCAAAGCGAAGAAAGTTCAGAAAATGACAGCCACAAAGACAGTGAAAATGAAACGAAAAGCTGAAAAAACTAAAAAAGTAAGAAACAAATGAAATTTTTGTTGTCAATTTTCTTTTTATTTTTTATTTAGACACAAAGAAAAACAAAAGAAAAAATAATGGAAATAGATAAAACTTTTGCGAAAATACAAGAATCAATTAGAATTTCCACATCCGATAGCAAACAGGATACTAGAACGCCACTTTCCTCTTCAACAAATGAAAATCATAATGAATTAAATGCAAATGTTAAAACAAATCAGAAATTGTTAAATCAAATATGTATATAAGATTATATTTTCGTATACTTATTAAATTATGTTATAGCTACAATTTCTGAGAGGTATCGATTTTGCGCAATATAAAAATACATTAAAATAGAAGAATTGCGCAGAATCGCTCAATATTCTTTGATTCAATGAAGTCTAATTATTGACACTTTTCTGTGGTTCTCACACAACAATTAGATTCAGAATGTATTAATTATTACAAATACATATACAATTAAGATGTCGCACCTATACTATATTTTAATTTCTTTTTTTTGTCCAGTCGGTAGGTGGTACTTCAATGTTTGAATGATTTTTGCCCTTAATAAATATGGCTATAATAATGCGGAAATCTTTGTATATAGTAGGTATATCTTAAACCACGATGAATTACGATAAAAGGAATAACTGTTCATATTTATTTTTATTTATCCATTATTATAATTTTGCATTTGTATTCAGATTTCATTTCGTTTCTCATTTTGAAACATGTTGAGAGCATTACGTGCAAATTTTTTTTTATTCGTTTAGTATTATAGATGGATTGTGGAACAACAACAACAACAAAGGTTCTCTTTTATAAATATCATTTTAATACTCTGTGCTGTGTATAGTATAAAATGCTTGACTAAATATTTTCAAAGCATTTTTTTCTTTCAATGTAAATTGAAAAGAATGCTTGTCGTTTAAATAAGGAGGAAAAAAAACATTAAATAAGATTTTAGTGAAATGGGTTAAGAGAAAAATAATAGGAAGAATAATCATTGCAGGAATCTTAAATGATAAAATAAATAATGTTTCATATTTTTGTTTAAAAAACTACATAAATGTATATACTGCTTTAAACTATATGCATTCAAACTGAATAAAATTGCATTTATATTGAAAATTCCATGGCCTTTTGTAGGTAAGTAATTTTTGGACTTTATTAGAAGCTAGAAATCGATGACGTCCCCAATCCATTACTATCATGTCTGTATTTTCCCCAAATTTTAATAAAAAACTAATTCAATCTGCAATATGTTACAATCTTAATATAGATCCATAATATGATGTATTATACTGTAAGAAATGATAGAAAAGTAGGGTGATTGTAATAAATCACAACACTTCTTACCCTATAGGCATCTAAATAAGAGGGTAACAGTTTTTCTTTCAATGCAGCTGTGATGATAAGTACATACGTAATATTTCAATTGATTCTTTTAATACTAATTTAGAAACTTTCTTAGAAGAACATTGAACAATTGAATAGATTAAATCTATTGCTCTAATCGTCTTATCTTTAAAATCATTCATCCCCTTATATTGTATATTGTATGTGCATGTGGAGGGAGGTGCAGCAACTATATGAAAAAGCGATGATTCATCTGATAAGCGCTCTTATGACGAAGAAATTGAGATGATGGTAATTTTTTGTCCTTTTTATTGTTCTATTCGATTCCATTAGGGGAATAAGATAGACGGCCCTTTTAGCCCTTTGGCACGTTGTGAGTGCGTGTATAGAATACGTAGACATGTACAATGAGTAAAGTTAATATAATGGAAAAGTGTAAAGGAAATTACTAAAATATTTGTAAAAAAATTGAAAAATTAAGTCACTTATTGTCTGTTAAATTAATGATATATTTTTTTTAGTGTCGTAGACTGGCCTTTATCGGAACTCATTATATGACTAGACAAAAAATTGAATAAAATGGACAACGCAGCAGAGCACTTGCCGTTGGCCATTGTATTATTCACAATGATTACGTGTATAGATAGAAATCTAATTCTCTATTCACCCCCTTATATTCTTTTATTTCGATTTAATCTAGACTAATCTCTATTTGAAAATGAGGTATGAGGGGAATTTGGTGGAAGGGTGCTTTCCTTATTTATTTAGATTTATATGTATATAGAGAAAAGGAAACACAATAGGGAATTGATGAAAAGTGACAAGTGAAAAACGCACACACGCACTTAATCAAAAGGAAAAATCTCGATTTGTGCTGAGAAAATGATAAATTATAACTGAAATGTGGAAGTATTTGGGTTTTAAGCTGTACACTTCGTCAATGAATAAGTGTTTTGGGTGTAACGGAATTGATTGTTAATTATTACTGCTAAATAAAAACACTGGTTTATTACCAATACAAAATAAATTCAAATAATTAAAATGTTCACTATTTATTGAAAGTACAAGTAAAATTAAACATAAACAAGAATCTGTATGTATGAAAATTAAATTAAAAACACAAATTAAAAAGTAAATTAATTACAATTGTAATGATTAAAATTAGAAATGATCAAGTTACAGTTTTACAACAGAACAAGCTTGTCAAATTTTAACTAGGTAATTTTAACAATAAATTAATATTCTACAGCATTTTTTTTACAACCCAATAAATAACAATAAAAACAAGCATGCTACGATTTTGGAATTTTATTAACTCTAAATTAAAAAAAAAAAAAACGAAAATCCAAAAATACCACCCATCCCTATCGCACCCATCCAATAACCGAATTATTATTTTTTTATTAATTTTCCTTTCGGTATCACGCTGTGATCCCAAACGTAAATTAGGTACCTACATACATATTCAAAGAAGGCGAACAAGAAAAAATGTTTTAATAAAATAAAAACAAAAAACTGATCATAAGTCACTAAAATTAGTCTTTTCTTTATTCATATTAAAATGACGGGGAAAATTAAGATTTTATTAATTTGTAATAAAATGCAAAATCTGCATGCGATGTATGTATGTCCAGTAAAAATATTCGCAATACAAAGATAATTGTAACTTCTATAGTTTTTTGTGGTAGAAAATTTTAATTAGAAAATTAAAAAAAGAAGAAAAGAAAAACATCGTCAGCACTAAACTAAAACGCTGACACTAAAATATTTCCTTTCTCTAGTATAAAAACCAGAGAAAAAAAAAAGGAAAAACTACGGTAAAACTGTAGTGACTTTTAATCGTATTAAACCATGAATATGAATGAAATAAAACCAGGAAAACCATTTTAATTTTTTAATTAAGTTTTAAGATTCTTTCTGGTTTGGTTTTTTTTTTCTTTTCTTTTGCTCTCTGTTTAATTTTCGGGAATTAGTCGATTTATTACTTTAGCTTCCTGGTAGGGTACTCGTTTTGTTTCTTGTCTAATCAAAAATTCATTCGTTTTTTGATTTAAATAAAATAAATGAATAATAAGTGGTGTTACGAAATACGGTACATTGCCTAATGACTAGATAGATTTATCAGTAATCAACCAGTAACTATGGTTACCGATCCCAAGATGGATGCTATTTCAGCGAGCGCATCCACCATATTGGAAAAAATAATAGATTTTTATATTTTCAAATCTAATAAATTCGAATTAAATTTCATCGAACAATTTTTTATTAATTCAAATGATTTTTGAAAAGAAATATTAAAATTGATAATCGAACGTTTGTTCATCCAACAGCTCATTGAAAAAGGCCAAAAATAATACTAATAAAACCAGTCAAATATGACTGTGTAGTAAAATAAATGTTTATTGCAATTTTTACGATTGCGAATGGTTCATATAATATATTTTTTGAAGAAAAAAAAAAGAATTGCAATTTGGAAATTTTACGATGCAAATATTTCTTGTTTTTTTATGGATAATTAAAAATTGATGAAAATTCCCTTTTGGTTCATCTTTATTATAATAAAAAAAAAAGACAGAGAGAGATTCAAATATACATATACATAGGTATATGTACATTCAATTCGCTTTTGGTTTTTTTTATTATTTTAATAAATAATAATGTTGAATTTTTTAAGTATATTTTATATAGAAAAGTGTGCAGAAACATGGCCAAAATATATATATACATAGATAGCCGCCAGTTGCTTCATGTTTTTGCAATTTATTTTTATTAAACAAATTGCACAATAAAACAAAATATTCATATATAATCACATAGGTAGGTACATAGGAGTATGACTATAAAATTTGAAAAAAACTTTTTTATGGTATTCATTAGTGCCATAAATAAAAAGGACGTGTCTCTTTACACGGAAATATAAATAGATAAAACAATTTTGAAAAATAACTGCAAAATGAGGTTAGATACAATTGTTTTCAATTTGCTTAATTACTTAATTACAAATCCTAATTTATTTGCTAAGCTTACGGGTTGTAAGTAAAATATGTGTATACAGCGTGTTCGAAAGCACATGTCTAAGAATTTTGCCACGCCGTCCTGACGACAAATTCACAAAGTTGTCACCCACTAAATTATTCCTAAAACAGTATAATAGATGAGTTGGTTTTTAAATGGTCAGAAAACATTGCTGTCATACTCCGCCCGTAGATACAAATGTTTATTAATTTTTTGAGGTCCAGCAGGATTTTAAAAACCAATTTTCAGTAATCAGTAATTAATAATTAGTTATCGTTAATAATTACGAATTAAATGCGTATTTATTATGCAATTCCCCTAAATAATACCAACATTTAAATACAACTCAAACTAATTTAGCGGATAAATTATGTTTTACTAATTTCATACTATAGACTCAATATGTATTGGTTCATTATTAATTAAAAACTTATAAAATTGTAATGAAATGACATAATAATTATTATTGCTATTCGAGCGCGTCATATTTTAATATTAAATAATTCAAATTTTAATTAATGGTTAATAAATAATTAGAACGTTGATTAAATTTATAAGGGGAATTTAAACGTGAAATTATCGCTTCCCTTTTAGCATCTCTTGGTAACCCGCTCTAGCCTAACTTTTTTACGGGGTGATAATCTAAAGTGAAAATAAAATTGATAGCAAATTTTATTCTTCCCTTTTCCTCTGTAGTCCCTTGTGTATCAGTATAAGTTTACTTCTGTGCCCCTTTTAAATAAGACTTTTTTTTTTTCATTTTAATTAATATTTTTGTCGTCTTTTTTTTATTTCAACTACTATACCCCCCCCTCCTGATTTTATTCGTTTTTTTTGTTAAATTTGCTATTCAAATTTTATTGAAAGATTTTTAGACTTTTTTAATTTTGAATTTTTAATATAATATTTGACGTGCCATGCTAGAAGAGGCAGAGGAAGAAATGAGCAGTAATTTACGTTGTTGATGTGTAATTTGGAAAGTTTGACGTAAATAAAAATTTTTAATTAACTTCCATTTTGTTTCAAATCAATATGAAATGTGTTTAATTTTGTAATTTTTTAAAAATCAAATTTTAATCGGTTAAGTTAATTATTATTTCCTTTTTGAGGATCGATACTTTTACATTTATTATTTATTGACAATTGGCAAAATACATATACACAAAGCACAACTATGCTCTATAATATACTAATAAATAATACTTTGTTTATTTTTATAATTTTATTTGATTAACAGTATATTTGAATACTATGCAATACTTTCAAGAAATAATTGAAAGAAAATTGGTAAAATTTATTACCTATTGTTATCAAATTATGTATTTATAATATAAAATCATTACTTGTGTAAAATTACTTCTATTCCAGACCCGTAAGTTATGTAACATAGCGTCAACTTTCCGCACGTGCGCATGCGTGCATTAGGCAGTTTCGGATTAACTCCACTGTTCATTTACGTAGGCCTTTTTTCATACAACCGTGATGATTGGTTGCTATGCGTTACTTTCGTAGAGGGTCGTCGAAAAAAATCAATAAAATTGAAACCAACAGTCTTACAGTGCACGATTTGGAAATAGAAATCATTTTATTTCCTACAGATCAACAGTAGGTAAAGGGATGTACAAAGTCTAAAGATATCTATATCAAATTGTCAAACTGGGATGATATAAAACAGGTACTACTCTGTAAAATAAAATACTTCCTATAATTGAGTGCAAGATAAAGTTGAACTGAGTGTTAAAGTGTAGATAGTTAAGAAGCAGGTAAGATGAGATATTTTACAAATTGATAATTCAATTATTAATTGATCTTTATGTAATATACATAGTTTTATTAGCATAAATTTAATTATGCATATCTATTTCAATAGAGCTTTGTTTTCACTGATTAAAATAACTATTTTAGGCAATCGTAATTCTTCGTATTCTTTCGTATTCTTCGGCCGAAGAATGGCGGCCGTTTTACATGTATTGCTGGTACATCGCGGAGATACACGGAATTAAAGCATTGTTGCCATATGCAACCGATTTCTTCGGTACCAAAAATTAAAACGCAAAAAAAATTACATTATTCTTTAAACATGAAAAGATTTTATATGCAGAATTAATCGCGATTGATTTTTTTTAAATATCAATCGAACATCCGATTTGTAGTAATTAATTTCACAAAATATTTGTCTCAACCTTGATTTTTTTCCTTATTGGAATAATAAGGTTTATAAATCAGAATATGATGTGAAATAATCCAAGTTCTAAGCTTGTAATTATAATATATTTTAGAAAAGTGTACATAAAGAGAGAGAGAGAGAGAGAGAGAGATGGAGTTTAAAAGTTTATGTTGACAAATTGGTTTAAGTTTTGGGAAAATGAAGAGTTATTTGTACGAACTTAATTTTATTACTAAATTATACTTATCTAACTACTACTATAAAATATTTTTACTGACTAAAAATTAAAAAATTATTTAATTTTCTATTTCGCTTTAATTTTTGGTACCAAAGAAGTCGTGCATATGGCACTAATGTTTTAATTTCATCTATCGTATCTTTACGATTGCGCTATTTTATATGATTATTATAATAAGTAAATGGTCGTTTTCTTTCCACCTGTAATTAGTTCTTTCTACAATCTACATATGTATTTTCACTTTTCCAGTTGAATAAAATGTTCGATCAATACATTGATACTCTTAAAGAAAAGTTTGATAAGCTAGATATAGCTGAACACAAAAATGTACTTCACAGTCTTTACACCTCTGAAACTATCGAGATTACCAAGATTCATATGGAGAAATTGGGAGAGAAACTAGTAGAAATATTATTTATAATAAATGATAAAGTTGGAGATTTTAATAAAATGCTCCAATTAATAGAATTCATAGATAAAAGTGGCGATTATTTAAATAGCGCGCTGAGATCTGAATTTACTAGTTCCCTACACTCAAATTTATCGTGCAAAACAATTAAGAGATTAGAAATGTTTCAATCTAATTTTCTTAAGCCAACGGTGGATAATGAAAAAATACTTGCTCGTTTAAGAAATACATTGAAGACACTTTTGGGAAAATGCTATCAAATCCATTGTAATTGGAAGATAGTTAATTATACTAAGGGATGGAAAATGATATTGAATACAGTATTTCATCTAAGATATATAGATGATTTTATGCTGGATTTATATTTGTTTTGTATCGAAGAGTTTAATACACCGTTATATCACACTAGAATTATAGATGCTAAACGTTTAATTCGAATGCAATATGAATATTATGATCGTAAGGACATTCTTAGAAGAATTACTGATCTATTAGATCAAGTTTATCCTCTAAGTAAGCTAAAATTTTCTGATCAATACGTCATATCTTAATGGAATGTACAATTTTTTAGGAGATGCACTTGCTAAGGTCTCTCAAGCAGTTATGTCAAAAGTATTTACATCCACTCGATGCACATTATGTCATGATTCAGAACCTTTTAAAGATCAAACTGATAAAGTTAAACATTTCATTAATGCAGATCATAACAAAAGAGTGAATAGTGAAATACATAAGGAATTCAATCGCAGAGTAAATGATTAGTTATTTATCATATTGATATTATAACATAACATGTTATTATTTATAACACTATATTTTAGCGTTTTAATAGTTTTATCTATTTCTGACCAATCAGTAACAAAGACATCTTTTTTACTTTATAAATTAAATACTAATTTGCTTTAAATATTATGAAATGATTAAATTTCAGTTAGCAAATAATTCCGATGCATTCGACTATTGCGTTCTGTGCCAAGACATTAAATCGAAAGGACACCATCATCATAATGAATTAAAATATTTTGAGTAAGTATATTACGTACCTAATATTTCAAAGAAGATACTATTTCTATTGAAAAAGCATCCAATAATGTCATAGATATTTTGCAGTAGTATAACTGCAAATATAACAGTAGTATACACCTTTATTAACGATCACCTCCGTTCAGTGCACACTGTGCGTATAGGCTGACATTGTCGATGACCGTTATAGAAAGGTTTTACTGCATCTTATAATTGATAATATTTTGTGTTTCCGTATTTCTTTCTACACAGCTTCGACAAATCTTTTTGTTACACTTGTGAAATTTCATTGGGACGTTTGGAGAAAGATGCACACTTCAGTTCTGATAATCCTACCCATTATAACATATGCTTTAGAGACATAATTTCATCGAGGATTGGGCGATTAAATGAATATTATAAATATCTAAACACTGATGGTAATAAGATTTCTTATAATAGCATGAAACCGAGTGTGTGTGTGTAAGAAATTGTTTGCTAGTTCATTTCATTTTATAGGACTTGTTGAGCAACTGCAAGTTATTGAATCTCTCGACATGCCTGATCAGCCATTACAAGTTCAGGATGCTATTGGCATTGTTAAAAACCATATGCGCAAATATGTATTGCCAAATGAGGAAAAGAGAATTAGAAAACTGCCTTCTACCAATAAACATCTTCGAAACGTAAATGAAAAATTGAAGGAGAAAATGTGCGAATATGTTATAAAATTCTATGAATCTAAGAAACTTCCGGAAAATTTAACCGCCCTATCACGTGCCAAAGACTTGTACGAAGATTTTTTTCAATCCCTGTTGACTCCAAGATCAACTAAGAAATTATATTGTAATGAATATCGTCTTTATACAAATTTCTTACCAGACTCTGAGTTATATAAAATTCCAATGAGTAAAGTTGAGTATCAACAATTACAAGCAAATAAAAAAAAGGAATGCTACGATAAAGCAGTAGCAACAATTGAAGAAGCGTTTGCCAAGGTATCAGCTGCCAACGGAAAAGATAATGCTATAAAGATAAATGGTTTAAAAACAACTATTCTTAATGCTTGCCAGTCAAATTTTATACCTCTCCCAATCTTGCCACTATTAATCAAAAGTTTTACAAGAATTACTACTGATTTTTAGTGTTACAGAATTAGTGCACAAGTTCGGAGAAATGATTTAATACTTTTAAAATATTGCAACGATTTTTACTTTAAGAAGTAATAATCAGCAGTAATACACCCTAGAATAAACTCAGTGACATATATGTTTAATAGACCAAGTTGTCTGGAACTGTCTTGAATGGCATAGATCATTCAAGTCGGTAGATTGGTAGAGCTATAGATTAATTGGAATAATTGAGAATATTCTAGGATGTAGTTTTCTATATGTAAGACCTCAATTTCTACTCTCGACAACAGTTTTTATATTATATAGTTACATGTCATATAAATAAGTAGGTAAATAAACCTTCTGGGTTAATCTGCATAGAAATAATTAATCTGTGTTTCGTATATTTGCTCGTATTCTTAATAGTGTTATTTGTGTGCTTTTGTATGCTTTATTCATAATTATAATTAAATAAATAACTTTTTAACTCCCCGAAATGCGATTATTATTTTTTCACCCGTCCGAACCAACGAAGAAAAAAACGTGAGTTCTGTCTTATAGCGAATTCAAATTTCTAACGAGTCTGTTTGGTTTGGTTATGTCCGCGACTATAATAAAAATCGATTAATTTAATTTAGGATTTTACTAAAAAATATTTGAAAATAATCTTTATAAATGTTATAATAATTATAACAATAATTCCGTTCCCATAGGAACGGAATTAAAATAAATAAAAAAATTTATCACTTTTAAATAAGTCATTTCACTATAGTATGACTAGTATTTATAAATAACACCCTATAGATTAGAATCATCGAAATATATTATTAAGGATTGAATGAGACCTCTATTATTGCAGCAGTAATCATTTATTTCGTAGACTTGCACATTATTGTGCAAGCAGAAGGATGCAAGCGTATTTTCTGCTGAACATAGGGTATTTTCGACCGGTAACGCGGATTAACATTTTCAGACCTTCTCGATGCAACACCCTGTATATGTACCTATACTAGTCATTACATTAAAATATCGTTTACATCTATATCGTTCAATTTATCAATTTGTACATAATTTTCTTTAAACTAAACTATTTTTAATTCGAATTTTCCCTGTCCCTGTTTTAACTTTAATCTATTCAAAATGCGTTAATGTGATAAGAATTTTTCTTAGTAATTTTCAACCATAAAATTTATGAAGTTATTTTCCTTTAATATCCACCTATTTCCCTTAATTAAACTAAGGTAATTTTAAACAAATTTTACATTAGTGTATAGTAGTATAATTTACATTTTCGGTAATTTCATTTAATTTTACATTGTCCCTAACCTAAAACTGTTAATTTGCATACATTAGGGATGTAGAAGCACGCACTTTACAGTTTATATATTTTTTTAGTCTACTGTACCATTACTACCATTAGAGACGGGATTATTTTTTGAGATAAAAATTAAATTAAAGTTTATATATACATAAAAAAAAAAATGGCGAAAAAATCAGGAATACGTGTTTAGTTGAATTTTCTTTCCTCAATAGATAGACACGATAATGAGTAAAAATAAACAGCGCCTGTACATTGTACACATTCTTTAATCTAATAATAATAACCTCACATTTCCAATATTATTCCACTTGCAGTGCAACAACTTACAACTTTCTCGTTGAACCGTTAAGTGCCATTCGTAATTGTAATTATTATAAGCGAAAGAAAAAACAGGCAAATAAAAAAATTATCGCAAATCACTTACACAGAGAGAGAGAGAGAGATAGATAGAATGATCAGCATCTATTAAATCAACCATTCAAAAGTCCTTCTTCTTCTTCTTCTTCTCATCTTAAAGCGAATTGTGTACAGTGCACATACAGTGCAAATATTTATTTCAATTGTATATAAATTTACTACTTCATGACCAGTACTAATGCCAATCTAGCAAAGGCAAGTATAGGTATAGGTAATTAGGAATGAGTTGAACAGAATAGAGATGAACAGCAAAAACGACAGACGCGAATAAGTAGAGGAAAATACAAAGACCCGTAAATAAATTGGACTATGTAATTTATTTTCAAAAACGATGTAACCGGAGGTTAGATTAACTGTAAAATAAAATAGTATTGTGTGTGTGTTGTACATGTATACAACACAGGCATATACTAGTATTGTCCTCTGTATTCTATGGGTTGGTTGGATCAATGGGTGAAGGAGGAGAAAGATAATAAAAAAAAACAAATGATGGGAAGACAATGAGGGGGGGAATTTGATAATATGATAATGAACTCATAGGTATATATGAATAATATTAGAAGATTCGGTTAAGTGAGTTTTCTTGTGTTTTGACCAGCCTACTTGATGTTTAGTTGTTAGGACAATGAATTGTTTCATAATCTACACTGCTATGAAGATTTCTATTAATTTGATTAATGTATTATTTCCTCTTTTACCTTCATTTTTATTATTTCTCCAAATTCATGTTCCATTCTCATTTATTTGGTTTTTTTTTTATTTCTGTTTTGTTTTATCGTATTTTTTAATTTACTTCTTCCTCTAGATGTTTTTTTTCTTTTTCTGTTCTCATCTCTATACCTCCTGGCTCCTACTATCGAATAACCATAGCAAAGTAACCATCCAAAGAACGATTCGAAATCAATTAACAAAATAATTTGTTGATTCATCATTCTGGTTTGGCGTGTCTTTGTTTTATTCATTTCGATTTTCTTTTATTTTTTTTCGATTTATTCATCAATTTGCTCACATAATATTATTTATAGTATGTAGTTACTTTCATTTACTTTTTTTTTCTTAGATTTTAACAAAATCTACTCAAAAAATTGGAAAATCTCTTCTTCTCCCAAATAAGTAATTTCATAGAATGACTATTAACATTTTTTGATAGCCAAAGTGAAATAGAGAAGGACCTATCAAATTTTGTGTGTTGCAAATGGGCATCTGCTATTATACAAATAATAATAATAATAACAAAGTAACATTCTATTGTTTTTTTTTTGAATATGTGAACGACATCTATTGAGAAAATAATAATAATAATAATAGTAAATTTAAGAGGCGTGTTTAACCTGATTGCCGACCAACTAAAAAAAAAAAAAAAGAAAACAATCATAAAGCGGAGATTCATCATCATTATGATCATTATTATCATCATCAGCATCATATACATATATATATATATATGTATAGGATAGTAGTAGTATGTAGGTCCTATTTTTCGGACCCATCTGCACGTAACCTAACTATGTACATAGGTATGTTAATTCGATCTAAGTAGGTATAGGAAATGCTGTTTAAGTATTTACAATGATGAAGAATTTCTATTTTCAAATAACTCTTCTAATCTAATACAAACAGATTGTTGTAATGCTTAATAAGTTGCCAAAAAGACATTTCATCTAAATTCATTAATTTATCTAGCAGGCGTTTTTCATTGTATGGAAGGAAAATTAATTCGGGAATAGAAAAGAAGAAAATAGAATTAAATTAACCTGACGACTAAAAAACAGGATGATGTTATTGACTAAGGACGATAGATGGCGGAGCCTATGACTTTCTATAGCCTTGATGATATCTCGTACTTGTATCCTGATGGCCATGAAAAAATTACACGTTATAATCTACTACAAATCCAATTAGTAACTTAAAATCAATTATTAAGTAAATCTAATTAAAAAATTATCCCCATTTAATATTCTGCTTGCTTCTTACTTGACAAAAACAAAAAATTATGAAATAAAAATGCTAATTATGTGCGGTCATTTTCTCGATAATGCAAAACAAAAAAATATGCGCGCAAATTTCACCATCATTATTTTTGCTCATTAAAATGTTTTTGTTTCTGGCATCGGAACTAATTATTATTTACTATACATACATACATATACATAGTAAGTACAAAATAGGATTAATACATATATTAATAATTTATTACAAGATGAGTCAAGTGTATAAACAAATGCATTGCGACGTGTATATCAATGTCTTCCATTAAAATATTCGAAATTAATACAAGTATTGAAAAGGAAATGAAATAAGTAGAAATTTAATCATGAATTATGTTTGTTGTATCTCTATTGCTTAATTAATCTTATATTAATTATTATTATTCCTTATTTTCATTAATTTCCTGCAATTTAATACAAAATATGTAAAATTTCTTTAGTTCAAACTCCATCAATTCTCTCTGTCTATCTATCTATCTATCTATCTATACGGTAATAAATACGTATGTAGGTAGGTAGCTACTTCACTAAATTGTTGGCTAAATTAACTGTCAATCAACAACGTCTAGTAATTTAAATACTAATCGTTTCAATTAACATCAGTTGAATTTAACCAATAGTTAACGAAATCTAACCAAACATAAATAAATTGTATTTAAATTCCGAAAGAAAATCACAAAATTTTAAAAGTTGTTCAAATATTTGTCCAATCGAATATGTCGGAAACTTTCAAACACAATTTCTTCTTTTTCTCTCTCAATTAATTAATGGTTGAAACTCTGACATTTGCGTGCAGAGGTATCACCTCTCTCTCTCTCTCTCTCTATACTCTTTCTGCTGACTGTGAGAGCCGCACAGCGACCCATTGGAATTATCTATGTATGTAAAAATAAAATAAGAAAAATCTTGAGTAAATATTTAGAAAAATAACATCCAAGGAGTATGCTAATATAGCCTGGAGCAGTAAATATTCATATAGATTTTTACCATATAGTTTTCTTGTTAGTTTAATTTTTTTTTTATTAAAAGTAAATATACTTTTAACAAACTTTGAACGAATCAGTAATATAATTTGCCAATGAATTTTGAAGTTTATTTTTTGTTTTCATATAGGCGGCGGCATATGAATTTTAAAAGAATGCATTAACACTAATTATTATTAATGAACATTTTTTGGTTGTTTAATTATCAATAAGACAATTTTTGAGTTCCTGTTTGTAGAGAGGAGAAGAACGACCTGTTGGCAGAGCGAGGGGCGAAACTAACAGTTCAAATATTATATAATATATATATATAAGTACAGTTTATTTAAACCATTTTTTTCCATTATTAACATTATAGTATAACCTATACGATCGGAGTGCGCCCACACACACATCACTTTAAATAAATTATTTTTATGGTAATAATTCATCTTGTGTGGAATACATTATAATACTATTTTTCAATACGATTAACCACTAACAATAATAATAATAATTATTATTATTATTATTTATAAGTTGAGGTTTTTTTTTCTGCACATTAAATTGCTCGCTAATTATGTCATTAATGACAGTCCACTTTTATGTATGGATGTAGAAATGAAATCTGCATAATAATATGAAGAAGAATAACGGCACTACGAGTTTTGACAAAAAAAAAAAAAAAAAAGATAAAAATCGATGTAACGATGAAAAAATAAACGAAGTTCTTGTTGAGCATAGAGGCAAGAAACTAGATTAAATGTTAACCTTGGTAAGTATTTCAAGAATTTCATACAGTTAGAACTAAACTATGAAAAGAAAATAAAAAGACAAACAAAACGAGTCGACATGTCATGTCACGAGCAGCAAGCAAAGTGAAACTTTCTTTCCAACAGCGACATCTGTCTCTAAATTTTTAATTTCATAGCACAAACTTTTACCATTACGACTTATATAATCATTAGTCATTTATATTAAATTAAAAGTTGAATTCATCAATTAATAATTATGATTTCATTTCTTTTTTAACTGTTTTCAAATGTCTTCTTTTTCTGATTGTCAACCAAAGAAAAAAAAAAAACAAAAAAAATGACCATGTCCTTAATTATTACCTACCTATCTCTAAACATCTCTTTCTAAATTTCAAATCAAGCATGCCGAGGAGAACGTTTGAATAATGTTTAGTTTATGCAAATCGAAATATAGGCAACCCCAACTGAGGATTCAAATAACCATGCAGGCAAGGCAAGCATCATTATCAAGCGAAACGATTGAAGAACAACAAACGAACATGGTTGACGTGGGTAATTAAAATATCTTAAATGGTACTATATGAATATACATGCATATACAGGATGTCACGAAAAAGTTACTTTAGATGATAAGGTTATGTTCTAATAATGATGATTCATTTGTGATAATCTAAATTCGAATGCTTCACGTTTCTTAAGCAAAATAAACCGAATCGATCTGATTGAAAATAAAAATGGTTTCTGTCAAATTTGTCAAATGTCATACATTTACAATCAGTGAGAGGCTATGACATTAATTATCTAATTATACAATTATATACACGTGAATTAGAAATTTATGGGGCGTCATCTAGTGCCAAGAGTCAGAACTAAATAGTAAATTTGATAGAGTGTGTCTTATTTTAGGTATAACTTGACATCAGATCTTGTCTCATCTTATCAATTATTTTTATCTATACGAATAAAAACATACATACTATACAAAAGCACAGACAATGGATTTTATTTATAAAATTCTTTATGCATTTAACAATAAAACTACTTTTACAGATTCATGAGCTTTTACTATCAATACTAATTATAATTTATTAATTACTAAAATATTCAATACACTTTTCCATTTATAGTAATATCAATAAAACCGAATCTAATTTAATAAACGCATTAATCAATTATGTATTGATTAACTTCATAAATATGTATGTATATGAAATAGAATTCTTATTTTACTCTTTTTTTTTTATTTGTTTAAGTTGCATATACATATTTAATTTACCTGCTCTAACTAAACAAATTGAGATAAATTAATTTAATTTATATACTACACTGAGAAATTTCGATTTGGGGTTGGTGGTAAAAGGAATGAAGGCGAACCGTCAAGGAGGAGTTAGTTTAATATTGTAAGTGACTTTCCATTCAACCCCCACTACCACGACTATCACTATTTGTATAGTATGTATGTATGTATATATATATACATATATGGTATATTCACTACCACACCTGAGGCGATTAATTAATTAGCAGCAAATCGTTTTTCATTAAATGTTTAGACACATTTCAGGTTGCACACATTCATAAATGTAATTGCGTAAAGTAAATTGTGCATCTGTTTACACATTGGTAATTAAATAATTTTTAAAACAAACTTCAACTGAGAGAGAACGATAATTTGGCTCGAAACTTTCGGAATATTGTCATCAAAAAAATTCAGTTTCTATTCGGTTATTTACTCAAATTTGAAAATATGTTACTGACCGGTTTCGCGTTTCTGGGTTCATCAGAGATGCTATCGATTCGAAGACACGTTTGAAAACAGTAGAATCTCCAATGGTTTCAGACTTTAAGTAAATATGCACATTAATATTTATATAATCCAGCAAGGCGTCAAAAATTTGTCTAACTGTACATATTGTTTTTTTAATTAGAAGACAACCAATAGCCTAATTCTATTGGTTACCTTGAAATTGGGACCAACAGTAAACCAGCTTTTACTCCTCCTACAGTTATTAAATAAATTATAGTTGTTAAATCTAATGCAACGTACAACTCTTGATGATGTTTCTTGCTGAACTGACCAATTGAATCAGTTCGAAACTGATTTCAATCATCTTTGCTGGAACAAACCTAATGTTTATTCATTTAGTTACAATTCGAATGATAATTAATTGATCAGCGTACATTTTATAAAAAAAGCACAAGCCAATAAGTAGTTATTGCACTTAATGACAGTTCATTAATTCATTAAAATGCTACCTTTAGTGTGTATTATTGTAATTAAAAGATATCCAATGGCTATTTTAACTAGCCTAGTGTGGCAACAATTAGTTCGTTCAATATCAAATTGTAGTGAATTGTCTTTTGCATGGAACTGAGTAAAAATAATAGTTGTTCGGCCAGTTAGATGAACGTATTTTAATACTGGGAACAAAGTGTGTCTATTAGTAGTAGGCTGGGCACAACTTAATGATTATACAGGGTGTATTAGAACAGTGAACTATTAGCAAGCACTCGATTATTGTTTGTAAGTGAGTTTTGCAAATCATAATTATACTGTCATTATACGCTACTAGCAGATAAACAAAAAAAAAGACAATAAATAAATGCACTGCACATATGGAGAGTATGAATGTTTATTTATTTATATCATTTTCTACTGCTATATGCAATTTCCAAGGTAAATTCCAATATTATCCTTTGAAAGATAGAGGAAATACATACTTATAGGAATCATTTTTTATTTGGACAAATATATCTGACAAAGACGATTATTAATTAGGTGAATAATCCTGATAAATCGTTGAAATGCGCTCGAAGAAAAAGATAATTTCAAGGATTTTGCACCGCAATGTTTGATGTTTACTGTTGTTGTTGTTGTTGTTGTTGTTGTTGTGCATAATTTTCTTTATGAGTTTTAGAACTTGGAAAATACGTATTTTTTTTTCTGCAAAATCTGATTAATTAATTAATTCTATAAACAGACACCCTATAGTAGCTTTTTTTTGTTATCTTTCTGATTATTCATTTCCAATCAATTAAAATTTATTCAAATCAATTCGAATAATCTTCGTGGTATAATTTAGCTATTTTCCATAAATTTTACAAAAAAAAAAAAAAACATTTGATACGATGTCGAAACGATTAAAAATATGCAGACAAACAAAACAGACACACATTGACATGATTATTTCCCTAATAAAATTCGTTAACTGGAAGTTATTTGATACATCCCTATATACACGGACGTTATAAGAAACAAAAAAAAGAAAAAAAACACGCCATGAGAAGACCAAAACTCGGAATAAAAATACAAAAAATAGTTAACATTTTCTACTAACTAAATTACGAGAATAAATTAAATTCGCCTTCAACACCTGAACAGCCACTATGGCTATTACCGCAGCTCTCATATGGCTTGCGTTTTACCTAAGTTTCTATAATTTAAGTTAGAAACAAGTTAATCAAAATAAAAATAAAAAAAAAAACACACACAATGGAAAATTCTTCTTCTAGTACTGTAGCATATGACATAAACTCACTAATGCAAGTAATTCTGGATTAAAATTTAATTGTTTAAAGAAGGGTGTTAGAAGAGACGGGAACAGAACATGTGAAAGGAAATGAGAAAAGGATAGAGAGGCAAAGGGATGCTGGTTAGTTTTTGAGTGGTTGATTCGTTGGTAGCTTGATGAAATTTTCCAATTTTAGTTTTACTTATCTTTCTTTTAATTAAAACTACGAATTGTGTGAGGTGAATAAAATATAGAAAATGTTCAAATAATAATTAGAAGAAGCAGAAGATGTTAAAGATTAAAATAGTTAATTGGAAAGTACAAATTGAAGTCCGATGACTCGTTAGTGTTCTGACATTTAGGCAACTGCACACACACACACACACACACACGGTTTTAAATGCATCAACTCATAATGCAAACTATTAAATTTAATTAATTCGAAAAAACCGCAACAATAACCTCATCACAACATTATTCCACTCTAATCTGTCCAGGAACAAAAATATGTATAATATTATATTAGCATATTAAACTTTTGTTTATTCAAAACGATTAAATTTAAATAGGAATTTTAATTCGCTGAAAATTGGTCTTAATTTAGCGCTATAATTATAATAATACCTATAAGTATACTTTTAGGATGCATTCAGTTAAAATTCTTAATTTTTCTTTCGTATATTAGGTGATTTTTTTTTTTTTTTCGTTTTTATTATCAAGATGCCTACCCACCTATAGGTAGGTGGTTCGTTTTTATCTCTTCAAGAAATCAACGGCATCGATGATTTTTTTTTTTTTAATCTACGTGTGTTCGCGTCGTATCGAAATTTTTATAGGTTTCAGATTTTTCTTCTTTTTTTTTCTTTTGGTGTGTTTGACCTAAGTTGAAATTTGGTCCTTATTTTACAGAAACCTGCAGAAAGATAAACCATGCGAAGTTAGTCGAAACTGGTCTCGCATGATAACTATTCGTTATGGGACGATATGAGAGAGGTTTGACTGTATACTTATTAATCAGCAATTAGAATCATGAAGCATAATTAATTTGATCAAACTGAAAAATAGGCAATATATCGTATAAAATGAGACGAACTATACTAAACTACACCAGACAGACATACAGACATATGTAACTCTTTTTCTCATTTTCCTTTTAAAATTATATTAGACGTCTGGAAAGTTAAATTGGAATGGAAAACAGTGGCAAAGTGAAAGAAAGCTAAATAACGAACACACCAAAATCTTCGCTCTTTTTTTTCACTTTTCCTTTTACTTTTATCACACACACACACACAGGGATAAAGAAAATTTCACAGAAACAGAGGTGAAAAGATATAATGTTGCTTTTCTCTTATAGTTTCCATATATAGGATTCTCTTTATCTCTATATACTATATGGATAAAATCCACATCCATAGAGTTTTCCTTTTCCTTTCTTCAGATCCAAATTAAATTGAATGCAATCTCATATAATCAAATGTCTGGATAAGCATTTTGCTCCTTTTTTATTCGTTTTTTTTTTTTTACTTCTTTGTCAATGGTGCAGATTATTTGCTAAAAAGGAGTTTTTGTTTTGAGGGAGAGTTTCTGTTTATTAGAAAAAAATTATTTGTTTTAATCAAGCTATAGTTTTTTAAACTAGAACCAAATGGAAATTGTACTTTTGCTGTATCAAAATGTAAAATATAGTAGGCCAACAGAAATCCCCGACCTAGCGAGCTTTATTTATATTTAAGTTGAGTGTTAAATGTGAAATAACAGAATTGGCAGCGAAATGCAATGTTGCCAGAACCAAAAATTCGGAGGAAGAATCTAAAAATGATTTCTCGTGTCATATATATAAATTTGACATTGATCTTTTCTTAAAGTATATCTAAATATTTTTTAAATAAAAATACAAAAATTGGAGTTCAAATTTAAAAATTGATCCGATTGTGAAATTTAACAATTTAAATCGTCTGCAAAAACCTAAAATTATCAATTTCGATCATTAAAAAAGTTAATAAAAGGTTTTCCAGGCCCACAAAAACCTATTTCGAATTTAAGATATTGTCCCCTCCAACTCAGTTCCCAATCATAAGAATACACAGGAAATGCCATGACAACCATTTGAACACATTAGTTTGATAATAAATCAATTACCGCATTCTTCTCTCCCATGCATTTACTACAGTTTCTAGTGGCATAAGGTATAATATGAGTTGAGTTGAACACACTCTGCTGCTCTGCACACACACACAACAACTATGTTGATGATAGACTAGAGAACCTGTCCTGTCTGTCTGTCTTATTCTTCAGGTCCATAGCAAAAGTGACAGGTGCAACCTATAAAAATTAAAGACATACAATTTGAATATGTACACATAAAAGTTTTTGTCAAATTTTTCAATATTTTAATACAAAAAGAAATTGTAATTTTCAAACACTAAAAGTTGACATAAATCCATCCCTGGAGAAAATTAACCGAGGACCATTTAAATCCATATAGATTTCCGGTAGGTATTGTGGTAATGGTATATTGATATTTCTAGACACAACTGTGTGGTTTTGATATTGATCGCTTTTGATTGTCAGTCAGTGGCGGCGTTAAACTATCCTTTGAAATGTTGAAATTTGTATAGCCCAGCATGAAGATGTTTATTAACCAGAAAAGATGGTAGATTATATTTTGACAGTGCCACTGTTTGTAGCCGCATGATATATAATCAAAAATATTATGTATAGTCTGTCCGATTTCATTTGATAAATAGTGTTGTGTAGAATCTTTTATCAAATCATAAGTATACAATCAAGTTTTAAGCGAAGCTTGAAGAATAGTGAACGGACTAGTCGAGCTATAATTTTTTATTATTTCTTTGAGACATTTCAAGCATTATTTAACCGCAAAAATAGTAGCATTGAAGCGACAATATTGTGGTTAAAAACAGTGGAAAATAATAAGTATTATGCAGCCACACCGAAGCTAGGATTTTTTTAAAATATGAATTTTTTTCTACTCCGTTTTTCGGTTTGTCTTTTAGCTTTTTTTTCTTCCCGTTTTTTTTTTTCTCTGTTGCCAAAATGATGGATGACAACGATAATAATTAGTTCCGATGATTTTCTGGATTACATTGCTATTATAATGAAAAATAAATAAATAAATAAATACATTTTTTTATTAAAATGAACTAGTAGATAGAAATAAATTTTCGAATTGAATTTGTCTCTTTTTAATCTAAGAACAAAAAGAATGAGGGAAGTTTTCAATTATTTTTCTCCTCACGCGTTTATTTTATTTTTCAAATTTATAATTAGATATCTATTTTGCTTTGGCATATTTTCACGTAAAAATCACAATAACAATAATAATACAGTTAAATCTAGTTAACTTTCTAACAATAGAAATTGCACAGCCATTACAGCTAATATATTACATTTTATTATATTATTATAGTAAAAGCAATTATTTGTGAAATCACAAGGCTATACGTTACAAATAGTTCATTACTCACGTCTATAGATGGCGCGATTGAAAGCAAATGCTTCCTTTGATAAAATATGAACGGACTAGACGTTTAATCGGGATTAATTCCCATCAGAGGAACAGCTGGAACTGTTGCTGATCAATTCTCTGTTGCCCCAGATCTTTGCTACTGCCATTATTATTATTATTTCTATTGTCAGCTGCCCTATATAAAGAGGGATGTAATAAAAAATATCAGCATGCGCAAAGGATAATTAATTTTTAAATGTTGGTGGTTCACACGTATGTTTTGTAAAGATAAGAAGAATTAAAAAATTAGAATAAACCAGCACGAATAATAATAATAATAATAATTTAATAAAATTGATAAAAGGATGTGAAACATTAATAATAAATTTTTTCATTTTGTTTTTGCTGATTTTCCTGTTTTGTTTCGTTTGTTATTTGTTTGTTTTTGTTTATTTATCGTTGTTTTTTCAGGCAGAATAATTCTCCACTTTGTTCATTGAAAAAAAGATGAAATTTTATTTGGAAAATGCAAATTTATCATATTTTTTTGAAATTTGCAAATTGAGTTGTTCCAATTTTCATAATTTTTATTTGCACAAAAAATGAATAAATTTTTTGTCCATGTTTTGATTAAAATCTTTTATACTACATTTTCATTACAAATTAATTTTTAATACAGTTACATGTATAATAATTCTACTCTAAGTATATTAATAATAATAATAATAATAACACATAATTAATTTTCACACAAAAACACTCCTGCTGCTACCACCAACTTCAAATCATTTATTATTATTATTATTATTCGTCTTTATTAAGGCCTTTAATTTTTAAACGTTTCTTTTCATGTTTCATTTACACATTCAATGTATTTTATTATTATTATTATTATACATCCAATATTATGTATTAATAAAACGTCATTTTTCACCATTTCTCGACTTTCTTCATACATAATAAAATGTTGATTTGACTTAATCAATTTTTTAAATCCTGTCGTCTCCACACAGACATATTTTAGAATGATTATTAATACTAATCATAATCAAATTAACAGAAATAGTAACTAAAATGTAATATGCAAAGTATCCAGGTATGTTTATGCAAACTGTTTATTTATTTATTTATTTACTTTTTTTTGTTTAATATTAATTTTATCTCTATTTCTTCTTCTTTTTCGCTTCTTGATTAAGTTGTTTTAATTTAATTGGCATTATAATAAAAATTATCAATTAAAAGTACGCGTCATACAAGGAGTAGAAGTCGTAAAATCACATTTAACCAGGGAACGCTACCACGCAACAAACTATTCTTTACGCACTGAATAATTTTATAATAATTGCTAAATGAATGGGAGGAGTTCGGATTCATGCATCGCATTTTTTTAATCTGCCCTTCTACGACTTTTTTCATCTCTTTCCGTTTGAAGAAAAAAAAAAAAAATTGAAAATGAAACACCTTGCTTCGACCCCCTAAAATCCCCTTTTATTAGACCATATTTAGTAGAAAATTTCTTTTCTAATCTGCTTATTATTATTCAACAATATTTTATGGGATATGAAGTTTAAACCTGGTGAATCTAGTGTAAATTGAGCTTTAAATTTCTTCGCAGTGGCGTAGCATAAATTTATTACATATTTTATAACACTTTTTTTTATTGCTCACGTACAAAACCAATGCCTACTATTCATCACACAACGATACATACTTAACGTAAAACTTTAATGCGTTATACGAGGATGGGCTTAGTTTAGCTGAAATTTTAAAATCCCCCCCACATACGTCACTGATGTTAAATTTTCAAATAAGACACGCACACAGGATATTCGGATCCATTCTGATTGTGTGTATATCGAATCATTTATACTCTGACTTTACGGGACAGGGTGTGAAAGAATAATAACAATTGTCACAATAGGGACATATCCAAAAAAAAAAAAGAGAATCATTGTGAGATGAGGGGAGAGAGAGAAAAATAATTCTTTTCATAGGCAAACTGATTGTATTTTATACATACATACATACATATATCGGCAGTAGACAAATTTCGGTATTGTGTCAAATGTCTATTTAGCAACCATTTGGGATTAAATATAAAACCCCATATTGAACGACAGAGAAAAAGAGGGTGCATTCGATATTATATCATACGTAGTAGATGTAATAATAGAAAGAAAGAATCATAAAACGAACCGCGTACGTGAGATAAAATATATGGCGATTAGATCAGGTGAAAAGGATGGACAAATACATAGGGAGACGCATAAGAGAAGAATGGCAAAAGAGAGAGCGAGAGAGAGTGAGTGAATACACCTGGAATTTTTTTTTTTTTTTTTCAATAAACGAAAGATCAACATTTTTTTTGAATGAGAAAAATATCAATTGTGTTTATAAATTTCGACCTGATTGTGGATAAATTTGGAACTTGATAAAGAAAGACAAAACTTAAATTGAAACCTGTTGCCTCCTGTATTATATACTGTGCTGTGCGAGTGAAATATGCCGTTTTTTCTTTCATAAAACTTTTGACCAAAAATGTGAATTTCTTCTCTTTCGATCGAATCGTTTTCATCAATTTTTCCTGTTGATGACAGGATTTGTCTTCTTCATTTTTTCTTTTCCAAATCTTCTTCTTCTTCGTCTTCTTCGACGTCGTCAACCAACAAGAATGCGTTTTAAAAGATACATTTGTGTGTGTGTATTTGTCTCCTTTTGTATGTAACAAGAAAAAGAAGAATATCACAAGTGAAGCAAGCAAGCAAGAGTCAATGCGGCAGCAATTGAGAGAAGAGAAATACTACATATATATAAATGCAGTTTAGCTAGTTTTTTGTCAAGGTACCTTGGCAATCTCCTTTTTTAATGGTAAAAACGGGAGACATTAAACTCAAGTTAAACTTTAACAAAATAAAGAAAGAGAAAAAAAAACTAAGAAAAGAAGAAGAAATAGTAGTAAACCTCATCATGGTGTGTCTCTTCATTCTCTTCTTCTGCTTCTTAATCTGTATTTTTACGTCGTATATGTAATTTAATGTGGTGATTTTGTTAAATGCTTTTAATAGTAGAAAATTAACTGTAAAATGGTTAATTATTACATGAGAAAAAGGAGCAATAACAAGAAAAATATCTCGCTTTTGTAATTGGTACAAAAATTAATAAATGAAATGAATTTAATAAAAAAATTCGATTCATACTTCAAAATGTGGGTGAGATTTATTATTCAGAATTTATATTATTTATGTATTATCGTTTTCATCTCATTTCAAATTAAATTTATTAAGCAATAACTTTTTGCGAAACGAAAAAATTATTCCGCGCGTCGCGTTTTTTGTATGCAAATTTTTAAATTCGTTTTTTTTTTTTTCTAGTTGCTTTCCATCCACCTAAATAAATAAATATTTAACGAGAAACAAAAAGATAATGAGATTCGAAAAATGCTAATTAAACATCTAAATTTTATAAATCTATACGCAAAAATGTATATAGCTATTTTGAATAGAAAAACCATTATTAAAAAAATTATAACTTAATTTTAAAGTGTATAAAAACACATGGCAATATTTCATTTTGTCATATATATACGTATACGTATACACACATTGAATTAAAATTAATTTTGCATTCAACATTCATAATATTTATTTAAATAATAATTTTACATTTAAATTTATGTTTTCCACATCTATACATATTGTAAAATGAGAGAGTAGAATATGATACCTACATGCATATTATTCAAAATTTAATTTATTGTAGTAATACGGATTAATAATATATTCATAATTATTAGATTCGATTGTAAATATCGAGTAGGTACGAACGAACCTCTCTAATTTTTAATAGCTGCCAATAAATTTCATTCATCGTGTGGCGTAACAGGCCATGGCAATCTTGAATCGTTTATTCGCCCAATTTAAAAAGAAAAAGGAAATTATTCATTCACCAGGAAATTTTCAGCGCAAAGAATATATTTATAGTATGAGGGTTATAATAATATGTTTCGCACCCCTTAAGTAAGCAATAAACTCGCATGTAAACTTTTAACAATAAGAAAAAAAGAGTACCATGACGTAGCTACGTTCGGTAATTATGTCTTACCATTGGACGATTAGTTCAAAGTTGATTTGTGCATAAAATGAACTAAAGGGATGTTTATTCCTGCCTTAAACTGAAATTGAAAATGATAGTCAGCACAATACTTTCATTTTATTGAAATCGTTCGAAATTGCCTTGATAATTATTGCCTGCTACTTACAAACTAGACAGTAGACGTTAATGACCTTGACCAATTCCGTTCATTATCAATAGAGATGAGTAGTCTGTGATTATTCTGTGATTTAGTTAGTTTAGTAGTTGAATTTGATGAATTTTGTATACGTTTTGTTATATTTTACAGTTTTTTCGATATACATATGTTAATTTTTCTTTAATTTATTGTTATTTTAAATTTAAAATTGGCAAAGAAATTATGATTAAACTCCATCGGAATTAAAAAATTGCCATTGGCATTATAATTTTTCAAAAAAAAAAGGACAGAAAGAAAAAGCAACAGGAATGTATATATTATATGAAAATTAATTGGCCAATATGTATAATAGCTATAATAATTATAATTTATAATTATAATTGTTGTTGTGTTGCTGAACTTTGTAATTATTGTAAATTTAATAATAAATCATATAATTGCCATTATTATAATAGGTACTTAATTTAAATTTTGATTGGATTTTTATATAAATCCATAAATTATGCAAGGTGGAAATCTGTTAATTTAATTTTATTACTTTTCAAAATGGTACTTTTTTTTGGAAAGGTGGCAAGGCAAGTAAGATCACGGCCTACTTTGTATTTTTCCATAAATTATCATCACTTACATCTCATCAAATCAATAAATAATCTAAATTTTCAATTAATTTATAAAAGAAAATAATAATTAAGAACAATTTCGAGCTTGTTTATTATTCACTCGGTTTTCCAATTAAGATCCTACATGAAATTAATAAATAATCATAAAATTCTCATTCAAGATAAATAATAGATAATAATTAATAGATAATGATGAGATATTTATTAGTATTTGTTTATTATCAATTTAAATAGTTTATTACCTGCTTAATTTGTGATTACGGGGTGAATTGTTTATGATTCCATGCCACCACCTGAAAACAAAGTTTTGCTGAGGGCAAGGGTGCTACGTGTGGTTCAATTTTTTTATCATATTTCCGCAAAGATATCAACGTATATTTGGGGTGGAAAAAACTATAAAACCCGTAAAAAAAAAAACAAATAAAAGCCACCAAGTACTTGAGTATATTTATCTGGAATTTATCTAAATTTTCCATTATCATTATGGTTATTATTATTATTATTATGGCGGAGGCTTTATATGAATTTTATCTATGTATATGAAGCACTTAAGTTATGGCCGTAATTTAAACATTTTGACATTTTCTTCGGAGATTTTTTTTGTTTTGTTTGTACATTAAAGTGTTTAATGTTTATTAAAAGTAATTCTTATTATTCAACGCTAAATACAATGTTGCTCATATATATCCATATTTGTATAAAAACAATTTGCCCTCCAATCTTTCTTCGTCCTTATTTTGTATATTATAACTTATTTTTAGTGCTAATTTTTTTAATAAATATAAAAATGCCACCACGCCTTCTACATCGCGACCACTTTTTTTTTGTTTTGTTTCGATATGGGAAATTTAAATCAAAATGTCGTTAAAAAATATTTCCAAGTCAAACGAACCGATTATACTGAAATTAAAAATGAATTATGGCTTCAAAAAAGAAAAAACAAAAAAAAAAAACGAAGGAAGAAAAAGCACGAAGAAATTACCGACGTCTTTCTCTAAAACTTTTATGTACCTATAGCCATATGGCAGTGTGCAACTAAGAAAATTCTTTTTTTTTTCCTTGACAGGAGAAAATAAGGGCTTCGTAGTGAGAAAATGTGAAAAATACGTTTAAAAATAGATTTCCGTTTACTAGTTTCAAACTGTGAAACTGTGGAAAGTTCGGTAGATTTTTTCAAATTTATTTAACGCTTTTTAACTATAAAATATGTTTATTTTTCTGTGAATAATGCTAATATTCCTGAAGAAATCTCACACAAGTATGTTGTAATAATCTTTTAATTAGTTTCATTCCTAAGAAAAAATAATAAACTACTGTTTATTTATAATAGGTAGATACATAATATAGGGCTGTACATATTTGGAAAGAGTTAGCAAAAGTAGCCGATTCCTATCTTCATTAAACAGAAGTTCGAAATTATTAATATCGCCTATAATAGTATGGGACCCCCACCGAAACAATTCGTTTACTTTGCATTATTATTTAGCAACGCCCAGTATACGATTCTCTTTGAAATTTAACGAAGCTCGATACTTAAAGCTGATTGTTGATAAACACAAATGAATCGCTCTGTATGTAACGTACTATTTCATCGACTATAGAAATAGAAAATTATAATAATATCAGTCGCGACTCTCTTAATTAAATTACGTACAATAAAAATATGTTTTTTCCTTTTCTGGTGGAAGACACATATCAGAAATATATCAGATATAATTTATTATAATTTATTATTAGATAATATTTTAGTAAGTATACGTAATAAAACCGTTTTTTCTCTCTCTCTCTCTCTCTCTCTCTCTCTCTCTATTTGATAGTCACAAGTACATTGTACATCTTTAAATAACGGACTTCATTGCATTTACATGCATGTAGAAAATGAAGAAAAAAAAAGAAGACGAACTACGAAAAAAAAAAAAGAAGAAGAACCAACAAAACAACACAAACTTTCGTCTCTAGTAGTTCATAAGTGCTATAAATCAAGAAAAACGAAATTTATGATGTTATAATTTATGTTTATGTCTGTTTATAGTTATGAAACAGACCGCCTTATCCTCCTCCACCCATTTGACGCCCAAAAACCATCCCCTTTACAGTAGGCAAGTTTGGATAGATAAGAACTAATTATAAACAAACAAGAATAATAATTTAGGCCTCATTGCCTTTGGGAAACTAAAAAATTTAATTGGAAAAGTTTTCGCACACGAAAAAGTATAGATGATAACTTGCATTTAGGTCGCCAATAGCATAGATAAAATGTGACACCCACCTATTAACCAGTTTCTATCACAGCTTATCAGAAATGCCCTCTTATCAAGAAAAAAACCCTTATCAGGAAAAACTGAATGTGAAAATATTTTATTTTTTATATAATTAAATTTTAATTATTTTTGACTGTATTCACTTGCCGACTCGACCCCGATCTCTCCCCCCCCCCCCACACACTTATATCAATTTAATTTATTTAAGTTTATTGCTCCTTAAAATTAATTATCGTAATTAACTTTGTGAATATTATTGAATAGGAAGGAAGTTTTCGTTCGTTTCACTTTGCAACATCTTCCTTCTTACATCTGTGCAAACACGCACATACACACAAATAGAGCGCAAGGCAAATTGTAAAATCGAAGAAAGGAACGATGATGATGATGATTAGGGTGTAGTAAGAAAACGAAGGGGAATAAGAAATGTATAGAAATGTTTTTTCACACTATCACAAGAGAAAATTGAAAATAGAAACAATTTTTTTGAGCAGCTTCCGTGGAAATTGCGTTGTTGTCAAAATTTAAAATTAAACATAAATTTTCAGGATTGTTTTGTAATTTAAATAGAAAATGAAAAAAAGAAGCAAAAACAGCAGGACCTATTTCTATTTTTCCTTGTTTCGTTTTTCTTTCACTTTTTTTTTGTTATTTTCTCTTGTTATTTTCTCTTGTTATTTTGCATTAAAATTTCTATATATTTTTAAAATTCTATTTTTATCTTCTAGTTTCATCCCATTCCTTGAGGTTTTTACGTTTCATAGAAATGAATTATTATGACACGAGAAATTCCAAATTAAATTAAAAAAGAAATACGACAAAAAAAGGAGTTTCAAATTTATTGCCCTTTTATTTATTTATTTATTCAAGAAAACATAAGTAGAGAAAAACGTTTGAAAATCGTAAGAGTAATTTGAAAAAAACGAAAAAAAAAAAAAAAATAGAGTAAAAACAGAGCAAAATTGCAATCGAAAGATGGTTTTCGTATCCTTCAATTTACTAATCAATTCTTCATATTGAGTGAATGATTTACTCACTTTAAGATCCCACCATAATCAAATGTGAAGCAAGGCTTATTTCTAATGGAACAAGAATTATTATCCAACAACATTTTTATGTACAAATAAATATATTTCTAATCTAAATTATAGCCATCATAAAACATTCATTCACGATCCATTTCACAATACTCGTATAGTAATAATTAAATTGATTAATAATATCGAATATTAATAGATAATAATAAAAAATATGAACATTTTTATTCTTTTTTCTTCTAGTATTTTCTCATCTTGTCTTCTATCCGTTGCCACTGGGTGTTTTAATATTTATGTTCATGTCAGTCGATTGAAATTTATTCATATTTTATTGTTCTTTATAAAATAAATTAATAAATTGCCTTTTGCTTTGTGTTTATGTATTATTATTATTATTATTATGTTTAGTGGTACTATGTGTGTGCAGATGATGATGAAGAAGAAGCTCCATCTTCTATTTAAGCATTTTAAATTGTTGCTTGCAGTGGTGCAGCTAATTATTTTGATAATAATAATAATTGATTTCGCCGCCACTGACAGTTTTCATGTATTAACCGTAAAATGAATTTGTAGTTATAAATAATCAGAATATTATTTGGATCCTTATTAAAATTGTCACTATTTTTATATGTAATTTTTTATACCTAATGGTTTTATTGCCCTTATAAAAATTATAATGCTTCCAACGTGATCATAAATTGAGAGTGTCTGGTCTTTGGTGGAATGAACTGTATGTTCTTTTTTCTTTTATTTTTTTTTTCTTGTCAGCCTGTGCTGTGCTCCTACTGAGAGTGAGATCATAAAATTTACAGCAAATCTATAAAAAAATCACATATTCAAAAACGTAATGATTATTATAATATTTGCACAGTTCTTAAAACCATGTTTTGTTTTTCAATTCGGCAATAAAATTTTCGATTAAATATTTTTCGGTATTCATCCACCTTAAATTCCACATTTTTTAATTATTATTAATGAAATAGTGTTTTGACAACTTATAAACATGCCTAGTATAAGGCTACTTTTGATAACAATCAGCGTACAGAAGACGACAGGATCATAGATTATCTTATCTATTCAGTATTTAGAAATTAATTCATTTTTGTAAATATTCATATAAATCGATGACCAGAAATGGAATTCTGATAGAGCTGCGAAACTGAGCATTTTAAGCCTTTATATAGTCCGTTCCATTTTATTAGATAAATCATTTTACTTAATAATATCATGATTTTGTTTCGAACCATTAATCAAGTAGTTATTGTGGCTTAATTCACGTACTTAGACATTAATGACCTTTGAAAAAACTTTGGGGCTCTTTGAACGACGGAACAATTTATCTCATTAAACAGTACGGAGTTCTATGGATTTAAAATCATAAATAATCAGCATTAAATTGTGGTTATGATGGATATACATACTAATAATAGTAGCAAAGCATAAAATAATATTGAAAGACAAAATTTGGATACAAAAACGAGGGCAAAAAGAAAACCGACAACAATTGGAATGTTAATTAAAATTAAAATTTTATCATATGAAAATTTATAGCGCAAAACTGTTACTACATGTAGAAAGATAGACATTTTAACAACATGAAAGGCAACGAGCTCATAATTTTTAGAATAATCAAAAATTTATATCGTGATGAGAAAAAACTTAATTAAAATAAATAAATAAAAAAGTAGCTAAAAACTACTACCGCAGAAGGTCAACAACGCCATCATCAACCATTTGCAATTATTATTATTATTATTATTATTATACATACATATATAATATAGTAAGTTATAATCATTAAATTTTAATTTTAGATGAAAAATTTTCGAAAAAAAAAACGAGGTGTTCAGTAAATCATTAAGATTTTCATTATTCATAAATGTAGCACAAAATATATTTTGTATCTATTAAATAATAATAATAAACAATCTTTTTCCCATTTGTATCAGTTCTATAATGTGTGTATTCTAATCATCATTAGAAACATTTGGAAAAAAATTACCATTAAAACTAATTACTTGTGTTTTTTCTTAAAAATTCCTCAAATTATCAAAAAGTGACTATGCTTATTATCATTTCTATTATGAAATATTTTTTAAAAAATTACTCCAACCGGTTATTGTATAAAATACATATTTTTATTCAGGTGCTGTTTTGTATTATGACATTTCCTTCTAGTAGGCAAGAATCTTGTCATTTTCAAGAATATAAATGGTCTTTATTTCAATTTTTTTTGTCCCATTATTAAATAATTTTAATGCAAAAAACAGGAAAGCTCGATGTACAAATAACAACATGGAAACCAGAAAAAAAAAAAAACAACGAAATTGAACTGTTTCAGAGACAGTTTATGCATAGAAATGCCAGAGATTTGTGACATAGTTGATGTGAACGTGCCTTTAAAGATGCAGAGGTAATATTTTATTGAAGGTGGAGTGCAGGATGCTAAAATATTTAGAACTTTAGCTAACAATGTTTCTGTTTTTATGATAAAATAGCGATAGTTTATAAGAGCGGGGAGATTCTATAAAATAGAAGACAAATTTTCAAGACAATATTTCTTAAAATATGTACTAGAATCAACTGAAAATTTCACTATCGACTACTACATTGTTGTCATGACTATGACATACGTAAATTTTAGTACAAAATTTTCTATTTCTTCAATGACAGAATTGACGATGTTTAAATATGTACTATATTTTTTTTATATTATTATAAAAATGTATCTCGACAATGAACATACATTTGAAAAGATGATTTTCAATTTACACTTTTTATTATGACAAGGACAAGTCATCTTAAATGATTACTCCAAATTCTGAATTCAGTTTACATTGCATTTCGCTGCCAACTACGTTATTTCAACTTCAACGGTCAGCTTATATATCAAAAGTATCCCTAGATCGAAGATGTGTTTCGACATAGATTTTTTTATATTTTACTATGTCAAAAGTGCAAGTTTCGTTTAGTACATTCATCTTCCTTGTGATGTTTTGGCTAAAATAAATTACTTTTATACACAAACATGAACAACACAAGGAAACAAGTTGTCAATTTTTCATTATCTTTCCTCCTTTTTTCATTTTTATTATTGCCAAAACGTGTTCAACACAAAATAAAATTATTTTCAGGGTTTCAGGTATATAGACTCTATTCTACACATTCAATAGGAATGTGTATATAATAGAATTTGATTCTGTACGTGATTTTTAGCTAATCTGAGAGAAAAGTTGAATTTTTGCTATTTATTTGTGTATAAAATACTCTTTGATCTGCTGATGTTATTTTGTTGATCGGAATCATTATTTATTATTATATTGAATTCCATTCCACGAATAGGTTTTTATGATTTATTAGAAGAAGCAACAAACTAGGCTATATATGTTCTTTTAAAAATTGATTTAATATTTAGTATACTCTGTTCAGTTTATTTGATAATTTAACTTCAAATGAGATGCGAATTTTTTGGTAGGAAAAGCAATTAGGTCAATAAAATGGAACGGACTATACAAGTTCAACTACAACCGCCGAAATCCGATAGAAAACTTGTAAAATTGATTTTACAACTTTTTCTTACATCATTAAAGCAGCGATAAATGGAGTGCAAGCATTATGTTAATTCCAGGTTAATTGAGCATATAATTATACTGATATAGTAAATATATTAATTACGACACTGAATAATTAATTAATTTAACATTTAAAATCGCTCGAAACAAACAATAGGTGTGAAATCGGTACAAGTGTAAATTAATCTTAATTTATAAGGTTATTTGCGTGTACCTACTTATTTTAATAATGATTTAAGACCGTATTTTATATTATTATTAAGTATTATTAGTATTAGTGAAATGACAGTCGTTCTTTTCGACTTGCTGAATAGTGTTCTAATGAGAATTTATTCTCACTATATCTAAGTTTTTATTAGATCTACCTATAGTAATAAGTAGTACCTTTACAGTAATGGTACCATACAGACACTGAAAGTATGATTTTATTATGTAATTGGAACTAATCCATAATGCAAAACGCGTAGATAATTAGAAAAAATCATAAATTATTATTAAAATATCTACATGCCTAAGTTGTTCCTTTCTATTTGAAAAAAAATGTTGTAATTTCGAAGGTCTACTTGTAAAAGGGATCTATATAATTTTAAGGAAAAGAATGCAACCTTATAATGAACTAAAATGGATGTAAGACAAAATTCAACGATCTAATTTCTAAATAGTGATCGATTTATAGATTTTTCGTAAGTAAATCAATTTACCGAGTAAAATGGAACGGACTGTAAGTACACATTTGATATTTGGATAGATTTTCAGCAAGAATATAATAATTATTTGTTTACTGGCTTTACTTAAAAGTGCAAACAATACTGACAGCAGCAGATGGTTCTAAAACTGGCCGATTGTTTGATCAAATAAAGCGGGAAAAACGCGCCCATGTTCAGTGTATTTTTTATATATTATTTTGCCCTTTAAAGACCATGCATATGAAATAAATGATTCGTGTAATTAGAATTGCAAATGAATCAAAAATTTTATCACATAACCGTCACCCGCCCCGCGAAGTTATCATACAAAATTTTTCCATCCATGATTATTTTGGCTGTTATCCAAATAGAATTTTCCAGCGATTTTTATTTTCTGCTAGCTAGAATTTATGGTGTATCCATATCACTTTTTTGCTTATATATATATATAAATGGAAAATTCGCCGGGAAAACTGCTTTCAAACCAACGTGTTTTACATCTATTGTTTTTCGATTTTGCTATGAGAACGTTTTCTTTAATGTATTATTCATTGAATTTGAAAAAATGTGGTTTTTAAAACGACTTTTAATCATTTCTTGCAAAAATATGCCATAATTTTCAGTTAAGTGTGACAATACTATTGATATATTAATTATATTTTACATATAAAAAGTACTGTCGTTGAGTCACTCCTTAATCACATTTATAATAGCGAGTCTCTGACTAGAAGTACTACAGCGAAACCGGTCAGATGATTTTCTTTTGATCACGGAAAATAGAAACCAAAGCTCTCAAGTCTAGTCAACCTATTCATCATTAATTTTCTTCAAAAATCTAAAGGTCTATCTCCATAGATTTCAAATTATAACAATAAAAGTCGCGTGACTAAGAAGAAACAAACGATTCCTCTTTAAACAATAATAATAGTAATAATAATAAAATAATAATTAATGTAATAAGAATAAAGGAAACCGCCTTTATTCTTCCTATTCCATTTTCCAACGAAGGCGAATACAAAGACGGTTGGAAATGAAACAAAACAAATGGAAAAGGAGTTGCAAACTTCTTACTTTACTGCAGATACGAACCACTACATATTTTGCAGTAGCAACACTATAGACAAGGATTCGAAATACATAATATTACAAAATGGAATTTATATATATATATATATATGTATATACATATAAATGAAAAAGAGACGCCAGCAGGAGACGTAGAAGAAACAATACGAAAATGAGAAAAGGAAACGAACAATATGAAAGTGTATAATAAAGTGAACGAGTGATAAGTAAAAACAAAAATTTAATTAAATGATGACGATGACGATAATTTAATTATAAATACATGCATATAGCAGGATGAGAATGAGAATTTCCTTTGAAATTTTCCATTTTCTTAAGTGGAATAGATGAGAATAATTACTGTTATTAATTATTCAGTTGCTAAGTCAGAAAAAAAAAAAAAGTATACAATAATAATAATTGCATGGAAAATAGAAAAAAAGCAACTAGTTTTTCCTCTATATAATAAAGTTGCTTCTTGTTTATACTAGAACTAATTAATTTTATTAAGTATTTAGCTAGTCTCGTTCAAGGTGTTTCTAATTAGAAAGTGTTGGCGCTAAATAGATGCTCAGTTTTAATTAGGGTAATTAAAGTAGATTTTCTTTTCGATGAACTCGTAGTGGATGTAAAATAAAATAATTTCCAATGATAAGTGTCGTCCGTAAAAGCGAGACATTTCTTTACGTTCTAGTTTATTTTCAAAAAAATATATTACTATATGAATTTTCCCTTGAATGTGCTGTAATAATTTTCATGAAAGAGTGTCAGCTAACCCTTTTATAAATAATCGCTAAATTTCCGCCCCTAAAATGTAGATATATATGTACAGTACATATTGCACTGTTAAAGAGGGTGAAAACAAATTTAATCAACTGTCATACAGAAAAGTGTGTCAGTGCGCGATTTAAAATTATGTTTTATACAAGTTTTCTAACGCAATAAAAGCGTGTATTATGTTCAAAAATATTTCGAAAAATGTTTGGGAAATGATCAAGATTAGTAGACGAGATGGATAAACCAAAAAAAGTAAGATCTTTAGTATATGAATTTGAAAGCAAGATAGAATCAATTAGAAGTAAATTCCTGAAGAAGAACGAATTCCATCCGAAAGGCTTCTTATTTCCTATATAGGCGATACAACTCAGCAATTTTTTTGTTCCGCCAAAATTGACACATACAGACAGTAGATAGGAGTCAAGACAATTTAACAAGAAGATCTGTCAACATGTAGTAGATGATATTTTCCTTTATTAAACATGTTACATGTCTCCCAATGTTGGACGGGAGTTATTTTTATATAGGCGCCAACATATGTGTATGTGTGTGTATCAAGTTTCTCCCCTTTTCTATCTTTTAATCTTCCCTTCCAACCATCTCTCTTTGACCATCCCTCTCTCAAATCACCTATGAATGAATGTATATGTTCAACAGTGTTTATAAAACGATTAAAAACAGTCAGTTTTCGAAAAGATAAATATTAAACACTATTAAAAGTTTAATGGCATGTACAGATTTTACATCACATCATCATGATCATCATCATCATCATCACTGTCACGAAATAAATATATTTCGAATTTTAATTAGTCTTTGTAGAAGTATTATTATTATTTATTTAGTTTCTAACCTCCCCCCCCCCCTAACCCTCTCTCACTCTCCCTCTATCTTCACCTCTTTTAATCTTTCTCTTAATCTTCGTTTTCTTCCTCATGGCTGGTTGTGCGATAGGAAATTTATTGTTCGAAATAAAGATAAATATTAGTTTTGAATTCTACTTAAACTTTTAAAGGAAAAGAAAGGACTTGGTGGAAGAAAGGAAGTAGTGTACTAGAGAGGGGGGGGGGGGGTTGGTAACAATTAGAAATTCCATGTTGAACTGGATGGTACTGTAGAAAGAGAAGAGGATTGAAAATAATTATCAAAAGCGAAAAGAATTGGACAGTTGAAAGTATTAAATAAATAGAGGAATATAATTAAGAAATTTTTCACGTAAAAGAATGAAGTTAAATATAATTAAACTCTTCTTTCCCCCTTCTCGTTTCCTCCTCATTGTGATATAAGAAGATATATGAACATAATCAAAAAAAAAAGAAGCAAAAACGTTAATTACATAATTTTATAAACAAAGAATTACAAGAACCGTTGTTGCATGTTTTAAATTTATATATTTATTTATATGTACAATACACAATTTTTAGCCCTGCGACGATGATAATTAAAAATGCCAGTCAAAAACAAAACGGATTTTATTGCATAATTTAACTGTTGAAACATTAAAATTAAAACATGATAAAGTAATGAAAGGAATATAAAGGCGTTTATAATCAAAACAACAAAAGCCTACACACATACAGACACAGAGCAATAGCAACATGTTTTTAGATTTTATATAATTTTTCATTGAGATACTAAACTGTTCCTTTTAATATGGAGTTGAGATAATAATAATATACACAATAAAATTAGATAGAGAGACGTCGTAAAGCATCAAGTGGAATTCATAAAAATAGAAAACAAAAAAAAACAAATCAAATGATTATAGGGATGTAGGTCGAATATCGATAAAAGCGCGTGTACGTCGATACGATTGATCTATGACGTAGTCGTCACATATAGTTGAAAGTAGAAGTGTTCATGTCTTATGTATAAAAAAAACATTGGCGGCCCTAAACATTTTATCAACAGAGAACGTAAATATATCAGTCTCACACTAATTTGGGGAGCTTTTTTTTTTTTTTGTTGGAGAATAAGAGGGTTAGTAGTAACGATTAATTTTGTCTTTTTGGAAATGTAAAAAGGGAAATATATTCTTTTAGGGTTCAGAACCAAAAAAAAAAAAAGAAAGAAAGACGTATCCATTTCGAGGCCAGTTTCCCTTAATTGAATTTTTGTTTAATTTAAATGTTACTGTTAATTAAAGTAACTTTTGGATTTCGTTATTATCATCCCTATTTTAATGTTTCTTCTTTTTTTAAAAAAATAAAAATTAAAGACTATTATATTAACAGATTTAATCATTATTAGAAATGACACTTACACTAATTGACTAATTTAATTTTACTAAATGCAATTAATTCTAATCATTTCCTTTACATCATTGAAACTATTGAGTCAAATTGAAGCCTCCAAAACTCACAGACTGTATTTAATGTCTTTCTAAACTAATATACATCAATTTGACTTTTATTTTTTATACTTTTTCAAGTCTTAAAACCATAGTATACGTAAATTCTATAGCAGTAGTAGTAGTAGTAGTAGTAGGCTATGGCCAGTACAGACGCTTATAACTATTTTTTTTTTCTCTGAAACCTTATATCAGTCAATGAACAAATCATCATCAAATTTCACAAACCGCCTATATACATATACAGACAAATCGATCTGTCTCTTTTTGTCTTTACCAAGTAACTATTACTCGTTCTCTATCTAGCACATGAATCCCCTATACCTACACTATACTATAACGAAAAGGAGTGAGAGGGCAAAACATCAATGTCTTCTTAAATAATACTTCTTTTACCCTTCCTTCTAATGTTCCTTTGCCTAAATGAAATCAATGAACATTGAATTGATTGCCTGTCAACTTGAATTAAATTTAAATTAGCTATAGATATATAGACAGTGTCTGTGTGTCTATGGCTTTGCTGTTATTGAGTTTATGATTTGAGGGTGTGGGATACACAGAAAAGTGCTTGGAAAATATTTTATTAGAAGAAGACAATATTCGCAAATTGGTAAGCGCCATTATGCTGTCTTATCTTGAGTTAATAAATTCTCAAAAAAAAATACTATGAAAATTCGAAATGTTACTATTATTATGGCCATTAAATTACAAAAAATATGGCGAAGGCCGAAAAAAGAAAAAAATCTATACGAATAGTATAGATATCGTTAAATCAGGCTGGCTGGGAGGACGGCTGGGTTGGTGGCATCATTTTTATAATGTACAGACACTTTTTTATTACCAAATGGCAAAATTTAATGGAATGTACTTAAATATGTGTGTGATTGGCAATGGAAAGTCATTTTCAACTTAATATAATATTATTATTATTATAACGAATTTTTTTTTTGGGGTGGTTCAAATGATTTCCTTTTTCTTCTCTTTTCGTACGATGCCGACACGATGCCGTTAAATAAATCGAATGATGTTTAACGATAACGATAAAATATCGTTAGAGTGGGAGATACGAGGAGAAAAAAATCGTGATTCTTTTTTCCATTTTCGAAAGAGTTTTGGTGTTCCTTTTTTTTTTTATTATTATGTATCAAGAAAATCATAAAATCGACTATCAGTTGAAAATCCCATAAAATGCAAAAAAGGATATGATTTTTTATTATGCTAAAATAATCGATTGACTGACTAGTTCGTTCGATGGTGCTTGTAGAAATGAATTAGAAAGGCACTTGAATAGTTTTGCTTTAAATTCAGATATGGCTCAATACAATCAAGTGCAGCAGACAAATCCCCGATAGTTTAAAGGCCACAAGATGGCAATTAGGTGACCCTAAAAATCTTTAGGCCTCCATCATGTCGTTGACATACGTACGTTTGTTGAGCTTGAAGATAAAAGATAAAAATCACTTTAGAAGAATATTCGTGGGATATTTTCGCAATTCAAAACAAAATTTGACATTTAAAATTGTCTTTTATCGTAGCGCATTAATTACAATAATTATTATTAAAACAAATGTTTCAGTATGTGGGAAGATAGATCAAAAAACAAGAAGCGCGATTCTATTGTTCTGAAAATTAATTTTTAAATAGCAAAACAGTGCTTAAGTCGAGGTACACTTTAATTATGGGATATCTAATGTTGGATTGGTGCATTTTTAGCAAAAATGTACCTTTACATATATTTTTTTTGTTAATAATACAAATTTTATATTAATAACCACTATCTTCTTCCCCCTCGGTCCGCTTTCCACCGCATTTTTCTTTTGTTCCCATAATTATTATTTTGTATTTATGTATTATTTTTTGATTACAACTTATATTAATATAGCGTGTTGTTGTAGTTGCTTTTTTACATAAAAGAGCAATGAGAAGCACATTACAAATTGTTTTTTAATGATGCCGACAGTAGATGTAATGGAATTGGATTGGATAAGCAAAAAAAAAAAAACGAGAGGGGGAAAAAATCTATGTAATGATATAATTTAGTTTAACATCATCTATATGAAGAATTTCATCAGAAAAACTAGTAATAAACTTACTGGCTTTCCTGTGAATCTCGCAATGAATTTTCGTTAAAGATTTTCCAAAATTCATTCATCTAAAACGACCTTTAAGCCATCACAATCCAATTAAAAATGTAAAAAATCCCTTGTCACAACAAAAATAAAGTAACTTGCATAAATAATTCTCTAATTTCTCTCATTAATTGCACCTCTAATTAAAACTCATTAGGAGCATTTTTTGTTCTCTCTACCAACACCACAGTATTGCCAATAGTAATAATAATAATAATAATAAATTAAACATGAAATCAACAACAACAACAACAACAACAACCTCCAAAACTCTATGTAAATTTTATGAAATGAAAGAAAGGAGAGTAAAAGAGAATGGAATAAGGAAAAAGCGAGATAGACATTTACAAAGTGTAGAAATAGAGAAATAGAAGGAGACATCTAGTCCATTCCATTTTATTGGGTACTTTCTGTTTGCTTCTGTTTGCTAGAATTAGCCGCTGTTACGAAAGAATCGATCAGACTGGAATCCTGTACAAATTGCATTGTTTCCAGCCTGAAAAATCCATTGAATTTTATCAATATCGTTTAGAATCTTGATACTTTTTGCGCTGTAAATTATAGCGCTCAAATGTTTTTGATATTTTATAATTTCGGGGGTAATTTGTCTAGGGGAACCATGAAAACAAAATGGGACAAACTATACGTACAAATTTAATAAATGCAATAATTGCAAATAGACATTGTACTGAACTGAACCTAAGCTATCTAACATAACCTAACTTAAACGGCATTTAAAAAAAAAAACTTCTGCATGTTGAATTGCCGCCATTTAATTCTAACAACTTTATAAACCTGTATTGGCTTTTTTCTATAAATGGTTTGCTTTAGGGAATTTAAGTTCTTGTTTAAATAACAGATCCACAACAACCATTTTATTATTATCACTATTATTATTATTATTATTGTAACGGGTTTAATTCTGTGCAAAACATTCGTTCGAGAGTTCTGAAACATTCTCAATTTGAATCTGAATCTAAAATTTCCACTTTTAAATTGAATTGTGTTGCCTTGATTTGAATTTCGATCTGGGTTTTTAGGGTTCTAAACTGTCACATTGTGTAAACGCGAAGTTGAAAGGTCCGATCTCTAACCAGCTTTATGTAAAGTTCGTTTTACTATAGACGATAATATACTAAAACCAAATGAATACTGCACTTTTAACGTAGTGAAATGTAAAAAAAAAACAGTATGCCAACGCACATTTCCATTTCGAGGAAGACCTAGTTACATTTCAGCAAAATTTTAAAATTGGTTTTATAACTGATTAAATAACAATTTAAATTACAATTATCTTAGCTTATGTATATTTATTGTTTCCATAAGTTTGTAAACTAAAATTGGAGACTCTTTAAAAATCGTTCTGTCATTTTGGAAATTAACAAATTTTTATTGCAATTTAAATAAATCTACTCGTGGCAACACTGCATCAAAACCATGACGACGAAGTGATTGGCAAAAATTCAGTTTTCAGTGGGTTCTACTAAAATCCCTTTCGACCGTACAGTTACAATCATTATCACCAGTGACATACTCACACCCACACACCGAATCAACTAATATTCATTCAACAAGTTGTCATACCATCATAATTAATACCTGTTCAACCACCACACATTAAATCAACGACAACAAGAACAACGACAAAGTAAAAAAGCAACAACAACCACAACAATAACAACAATTGTCCATTAATAATAACATGAAGAAAAAAAAAAGAAGAAAAAGCAATGAAAAAAAACCCATCCTAGCAACATTTTTCTATTGACAACAAATTAAAATTTTAATTATTTTATTAAGTGTTTTTAATCGTTATCATCTTCACACATAATAATATCGTCTCTATAATAATAATAACTTAATTTGCTTAAAGAGAAATAGAGAGGAAATGAGAGGGAGAGAGAGAGAGAAAGATAAGGTAGATTAATCTTTAAAGAAAGTACGAAATTTCAAAAGGATGCCCTTAGGCAATTGAAGCGCGCCAAATCCAGAAAAATCTTTCATGGATATGAAAATTTGTATAATATATTTTGCACATGGGTAAAGAGTATAAATGGCAATAAATTTAACGTTGTTTAATAAGCACGAAAGAGAAAAATTACGAAAAATAAATTTTTAAAATGTAATTTAATTGACAAGAAAATATCCTTTGCTTTGAAGATAGCTCTAATTAAATTGTCGAGCTTTGTAGAATTAATTTTATTTATTCATTCCCTCGAGAATATATACATATTATATTTAATACAAAATAATATACGAGGTGTATTCAAAAACTCATTCGTTTTCATTCATTAATAACAATTTCAAACAAGACTGTAGTTTATTATAATTTTAAATAGTTGAAATTCTAATTCTAATAACCATAAAACGGGAACTGACATATTCGAAAATCAATTTACAACCTGGGCAATAAATATTGAGGGATACGCATATACGCATCTACTTGCCTATATGTAAAGAAAATAGACAACAGCCACACAAAAAAAAAGGAAAACGAACAACCAATACAAGAATAATATAATAAGAAGAAAGATGTAAAATAATTTTCTTCATACTTTAAACCTCCACCATGATCATAAATATTAATAGCCTTAAGTGTTTTCTTTTCTGTCTGTGTGTGTGTGTGTGTTTCCCTTTAAAAAATGTACGTACTACTACTACTACAAGTACTATAGTAGAGAGATACACAGATAGAACTAGATATAGATGGATAAATTGATATTATTCTCTATGCTGCTGCATAATAATTATAAATTCGCCTTATTTAATTTACATAAGTAATTATTACTATGGTGGTGGTGGTAGTTGTGGTAGTACTATCAACTAATCGCTTAAGAAATATTTTGCTTTGCATATTCCAACTTCTTCATATTAAATATTAAATAGTTCTCCTCCAACGTCTTTATTTTTCTTCTTCTTCTTTTTATTCTTTATCTTATCTCAGGTTATGTTCTTCTGTGTTTCTCTTCTTCTTTAACCTACACGTATTGATGTGTGCACAAGTAGATTATCTATCTACTATACTAATAAAGAATTTTTATAGACTTTATAATTTATATACGGGTAGAATAATGAATGAGATTTGAATAAGTAATAATACGTAGGTATTTATCAAAAGGAAGTTGGCTGTGTGATAGATATTTTGCTTATTATTCGAATATGGAAGCAAACTGTTAATTATAGCTATCAATTTTTCTACATAGTCAGTTAAAAATATGCATATTTCATCATAGGTTTGTATAAAAATAGTCGGTAAGGTGCCATTAACTTTAAATAGAGTTTTATTCATTCATAAATTGATCAATGTTGACTGCGCAACCACTGATTAGAAACAAATTGAATATAAAAGTAAATAAAAAATTAAATTAAATCTAGTCCATATTACTATTAATTGATTATATACAGGGTGTTACATACCCTATGTCCATAAGAGTGAATCACAATGAAAGGCTCCAAGTTGCGAAATTCAGTTACACGACTTGTCAAACACACATTATTTACAAAATAATTAATGAAAAAGTTCAAAAACAAATAAAATACAGAACGAATTTATAATTTTTATTTACATTCATTTTTCCGTTGTTTTCTTCGTGTTTCAAGTCAAAAAGGCGTGCCCAAGAGAATTTATCTCATCTTCAAAATACATAACAACAACAACAGCTACAATAATAATAATAATAGTTATAATAGTGATTATTATTATTATTAATTGTTACCAAAACGTCATATAACGCGATTGTATCAATTATCATCAATCATTTTTTGGAGGCTTGATTTAAAATAATTTTCTTCCATGATGATGATGATGATGATGATTTCGGTTTGCTGTTGCTGTTGATTTTTGATAAATGAAAATAATTACTGGCGTTTAAATTTTCATTTAGATTTTTTTTGTCGAAGTATAGCAATAATTATAAATGGATTTTAAATGGAATATGAAACAAATGTTCATCGAATGCGTGTACGTGTGTGTGTGTGTCTGCGTGAGCTACAAAAGTAGTTATTAATTATTTGAAAATTATTAATTGATTTTATATTTAATTTTAGTCAAATATGGACATACAAACAATTACTCGCTAATCGAAATAATTAATAAACAATTTATCCAATTTTCCATTCGGTTATATATCTCAATTTGAGGTTAAATTCTGTCAATTTTCTAATAATTCTCCTTGAGCATTTCTTGTTTATCATATTGAATTCATTTTCATTTTCATTTTATTCCCAATGAAATTTCTTCTCTTTTTGTAACACTTTTACTACATCATAATTCCACCTATATACAAAATCTGTCTTCACTCTTTTATTTTACTTATGTCATATTCCATTTCTATTTATACCTATTTATCTGTCACTCAGTTGTCACAGACGTCAGTCAGTCAGAGAGGAAGAAAGGAAGGATCTTGCTTGCTTGCTTACTTACTTACTTGGGGAGGACCGTCTGACAAATAACAAACAAGAAAAGAAAAAAGAAAAAACAAAGAACAAATTGGCCACCACTTCCGGATGTGCAATTAGGTATGTATATACGTTGATGTGTGCCCTTTAATTTCATTCGTTTTCTTCTTCGTCTTTATTCGTCTTCATTTTTCTTGCTTTTGTTTCTTTTTATTGTGGTTTCTTCTTTTTGCTTGTTGTTGTTGTTGTTGAAATTGGATGGATTGATGAATGAATATGGAATGGGAAGTGATTTCTCTATAGCCACAATTTCCTCTTACTCTCCCCAATCCTCTTTTTCTATCTATAACTTATAGTTGTATACGTAGATTAATGGAAAGTGAAATAGGACTAATGAAGTTTACTTAAAAAGAGTAGTGACGGCGCGGGAAAGGAACGGCAGGGAAGAGTAAAGAAGGAAAAAAGCGAAAGGGAGAAATGTAAAAAGAAGAGGATGTGTCACGTGCACGAAGGTTCCCTCTGCTCCTAAAGGCTAATTAAGATCGTTGAATTTGTTACGAAATTTTCCTTTTTAAAAGGGCTGACTAAGAGAAGGTGTTAGAGGAGGAATTTGGGGGGGGGGGGTGTGCTAGAACTGACGGTATAGGGAACTATTTTTTAACCGCGATAGTGTCAATTTAGGAACATAAAATACATTTTAATCGTCTGATTATTAATTAGCTTTATGTTTATCGTGGAACTGACATTTTATTTATTGTTGTTCGTTCTGCCATATTTCATATGGATTTTTTTTTCTGCTACTACAACACTATTTTATTATTAATTATACAATATTTATCACTCACAGAAACCACGGGGTTGTAAATTGTACTATGCTTGAAAACCCAATGAAGCATCACCAATCATTAATCACTTTTAAGTTAGTTAGAAGTTATTAGGTTAAATTCACTTAACTGCTGGTCTGCTGGTATTCTATCTATGATGGTGGCCAGCCAGGGGCACGGGACGCTACTATAGAAAAAGATAACAATCAGTGACAAGCTAATTTTTCGAAGAGGTCAGTCTCTTCTTCTGTTTGGGTTTCATTATTAATTTTTTTTTTTCTTATTCGTTATTTAAAGGTGGCCAAGTTTAGTAGATCAAATAAATAATAATAAATGTTGATAGATTCAAATAGTATATACTAGATATTGAAATGTTTCATTGATATTGAGATAAGAAAATCCATTAAGACTCGCGAACGATGAGAGGAACCAGTGAATTCTATTCTATTAGATAAGTGTGGTACGATGACAAATCGATGGAAACACAAAACAGGATTTTGAGGTTATTTATAACTGACATAATCAATTTAAAAATACAAGTGACAATAAAATTAGGCTTTTACCACATTGGTTATACTAGACACTATCTTTCCAACCATTTGACATATATTTAAATATTTCATATAAGCTCGCATGGATCGTATAGGTACGTACGTCTTGCTTTCCTCGAACCCATTAGCTATAATAATTCGTTGAGTAAATATATATTCATTTCCCATTTACAACATTGTTGTTTGTACCCCGATATACATATGTATGTAAATGAGCATTTGTATTTGGGAAACCATTTAGTACTGTGAGTACCAATGGCGCCAGGGGCCTTAAATTTTCGATTTTTTTTTTATTTCGAAGCCATCATCAGCCACCCTATACGATTCCATCCACACATACATACAAACAATCAGACGCGCACGGCCACAACATACATTATTTATTATGGAAGGTTTGCTATGCTATGGTATGGTATGGTATGGTATAGTATGGTATGGATGGGTAGACGGTCCGAACGCAGTATACACATACATACACGAATATTGGCTTCGAAGTTTATACGAGATGCTTAATTAAGGTTACGTCAACTGACCATTATTTATTTTTTGACTGCGATTTGTCAAGAATTACATGAAAATTGTATATGAGGCGAATAAATTATTTTTACCCTCGCTTTCTCTCTCTCTCTCTCTCTCTCGCTCTTGCTCTCTGGTTTTTTCCCCAACGAATTATTCGTGCTGTACTTCATGTATTTAATTTGTCTTGATTTTTGTTTGGAGGCAACAGTTAATTGAAGACAATTTTTTTTTTGTTTGTTTGTTTGGAAAGTTGCCAGTACAGTGTCGTACTGGAAGCATAAAATATTCATTTAAATAGCTAATAGATAAATATTTTATAAAATAGTTTAAGTCCTGATATTCATTTAAGGCGTAAAGATACAAGTACCGTATCAGATGGTATGTTAAAAGTTGTTTTCCATCCGCATATACAATATGCATACATCTAAACCAAATGATAACTGAACTTTTCGTAATCAATTCGTTGTCATGGTTTCGATGCAGTGTTGCCATAGTTATTTTTATATTATCCGTACAATTTTATAAAAATGCTCTAATTTTATCTATAAACTAAGGATTTTTAAATAACGACTCCCCAAAATTTTTGAATAAGAAATAAGACTCTGTTTTAATTCTAAAAATTTATCGAAACAATGAAGTAAGATTTTAAATTTAAAATATTTACGTATCACAAGATTTAATTCTGGCAACATCGCATTTCCATAGTAACTCATTTCAAATTTAACACTGGCTTAAATGTCCTCCCTAGATCGGCGACGTACATTTTCCTATTGTAAAAGTGCAGTTTCATTTTAGTTTCAGTTTAGTCAATTTTATCAGGCACATTGTATTATAAAACAACACCTTCCATGTAATATTATTATTATGCAAATACATTGCCCCTGCGAATAGTAATTTTGCCATTATGTTTTTCTTTTTGTTTTTTTTGCGATAAAAAAATTCTAGAAAATTATGGTAGGTACTAGTAGTTGTTATCTTAGTCTGTCTCTATCTCACTCACCTATACGTCTATAGCTTCATGTCTATCTTGACTTCTTATACTGTATAGGGATGGGATGGGTATGGAAGAGATTTACTTGGCTTATTTTTTTTTTTTTTTTTTTTGAGATACTTACATATTATATGGCTTGAATTAACTATTCATATCGTCCACGTACACGAATTTTAGCCTCAGGTGAAAATTGCTTGCATCATCATCATCAACATCAACAACATGATTGTTGATCGTTTGTAGCAGTATGTAAGAAAGAAGTTCGATGATGCAAAATATCAAAGAAGATGAAAAAAAAAAAAGTAAAAATGATACAAAGAAAAAGCGAAAGTTTAGATCAAAACGAAAAGATTAATTGAAGCAGGCGCTGATTATTAAGATGACAGCCCATCATCATCATCATCATATAATGAAGAGAGGAGCGAAAAAAATATACATTTTGGCAGATCAGATGGTCTGCAACTGATTCGTGACTAGGCAATATGGATATTTTTTGTACATTTTATTCGAGTGATTTTTAAATGAAATTTTAATAAACTTTAATTATTAAAATTTAATAAATGAGGATTTAGTATACTGAACCAATAAGTATGTCAAAATTGTCAATGCGGAGTATTTTATATTTTCTTTTCATTTTCATCTTTTTCTCGCTCGGAAAACAATATTTTAGCATGTTTACGAGGGAAGTAAAATTGCGATGAACAATTTTTCAAAAACAAAAGCGAAAAAATAGAGAAAAATTTCTGCTACAGCGCGAAAAATCGAGATGGAGGGAGATTTTATTTATCTTCACTACCACCACCATATCCTCGACCTACATATATATTTGTAAATATATTGGATTTTCTTTTTGTTTCGGTTCTTATTTTATTTTTCTGTGCTCCTTGCTTTTTCTATTATTTTAGAAAAGAGTATGATATACATTGCCACAGACATAAGTAATATTATAACAAAAAAAAAAAAGAAGAAATATATGAAAATTGAAGAAAAAATTTGAAAAATCTACAGAGTGACTCCTACATGAACCACTCTCTACAATCTGCATCAGAATCAACCAATTTTTTCTCTTCTAAAAATAAAAAATAGAGAAACTTTTTCTATATCAAGAGAACTGTGTGTCTGGAAAATTCACGGAAATAATAAATTATATTCTATCCCAAAAGGTATAGAGGAAGCTGATTCACACCCCCCCCCCTTCCCCTCCCCCGAGTGCAGGATAGTAACACCAAAAAGAAAAAAAAATTGTTTCAATATGATAATTTTTTCCATGCACATGCCTTCAAGGAAGTTGGATAAAAGAAAGAATGCATGGAACTTATCATAATAAGGGGAAAGGGGGATGATTTAGGTGAGCATCATCACAGGGGCGATGGATGCATGCAGTGATGGAAGGAAGTATTGATAAAACAGAAAATAGACCTCAAGGGATCTTTTCTACTGTGATTATTAATATTCGAAGAAGGGTAGATTAAAATTTTACTATCTATTTTGACTTCATTAATTAAGCAAGAACAATTAAATTTCCCGATTTCGATAGATTTATAAGTGAATTTTTTGTGCGCGTGAATATGTCTAACCGAATTCGATGTAGCTCCTTGTTTATTCAATTCTTTAATTGCATCTGTCAAATGTTCCATTCTCCATTTTGTTTGTCCTGTTGATATCAACTTTTTTTTTTTTTCTTTTTTTTTCCTGTTATTATCAACATTTTTGTCCACCGTTTTAAAACACTTTTAGTGCTTGTCGGAAACAGCCACTTTAAACACATACCTCTGCGAATTTTTCATTAATCGATACTGATGCAAATTTTTCTGATTTGATGCTAAAAATTCACTTTTTATCTTTTTTGCATATATTAGAAAGGATTAAAAAAAAAATATATAAAATATTAATAACTTTGTTCTTCATTTTGTAAATGGCTTGTTTCATTTTTTTTTATTACTTCACATTTCAGTTGTCTTTAATTTTTAAGCAAAAATTTAATGACACTCATTTATTTCTTTCTTTATTTCTTATTTATTTATTTACAGTTTCTTCTTTCTATTTTGGTCGTCTGCAGCGCTTATATGTATATACGGGAATGTATTTCAGGTGATTTTTTCATATATTCAATTTAAATATGCAAATGACTATCTTTACCGATCGATTCCTTTCCTCCACCTCCTCTTCCACCACTCCCCTCTTTTCCATCTTATTTATCCTATCCCAAAAAGAATCCCATCCTCCGAAACAATGCCTCCCACACCCAAAAATTTCAATTAACGGCTTCGTTACTTTTAACTAGAATAGTCAGTCTCTAACGGCAATTTGTTGTTGTTTATCTGTATAGATAACAACAGTACTTTTGTTATAATAATAATAATAATAATATAAATGTTATTATGTACTTAGAAATTATATAGTTGACTAAGGTATGGCAAAATTATTAAGTACGTCGTATAGGATAAAGATTATTGCAAAGAAATATCTATGTATATATCTAATGACTTATCTTTTATAAATACAATTTGTATTTGGAATATTTTAGGTCATTTATATAAAACATAACATGTAAAATATTTATTAGTATTATTATTATTATTATTATTTAAAATAATATTGAGGCATTCAATGGAAACAATTATTTGCTATTTAATATATCCGTGTATATTAATCTGTTTAAGCCCACCTGTTTTATGCCTCTATTAGAATATAATATATTGAATTAATTAGTGGCATTATGCACGGGTTCTTACTTGCCATGGTAAACTGACAACATCAAGGTAAATTGTGAAAGAGATTTGGTGCAAAACGATTAGTATTTAATCAATTGTTGAATAAAAAGAGGACGTAAGAGAAAATCGTGAATATATGGCAACACCTACTACTATAGAGTGTGTCACGACATAGTGGAACATAATATAGTCACAGAATCGATTCGTACAATTCAGGGTGAATTTTTCCATTGATTTGAATCATTGAAACTTCACACATTCAACAAAAAAAAGTTCAACTGGTTAATAGAATCAAAAAAGTTTTTATAGCCCAACAGTGATTCTATAAAGCGGTATTCATTGCATAACTAAACGTCAAATACTTTCGAAAGCAGAATTATCGATTCAAAAAATAAAACCATAAATTTCATTCCCTTTTACCAAATTTCAGTGGCATAACAATAATGTAGTAACGCATTCCCAAAGGGGATGATGCTGTACCATGATGTGCATAATGGTGGTCCACCCTTGCCATCTTGCCCCGCATAACCACTTCCCGCTTGCCCCATAATATATCGAAAAACACTACTGCCACAAACGTAATTTAGAAATATTTCGAATCTGTTTCCAAAATTCCAAACTGTTGCCAATTATTACTATTATTATCATTGTTGTTGTTGTTTCGCCCTTTTTATTGAAACACACACATACAAATAAATGACTATTTGCTCTCTTATAAATGACCAGATGTTCGACATTTAGAATAAATAATACATTCATAGTTCTGCATTCATATGTATGTACATATTTGTATTTAAATATGTGCTCACATGTACATTAGTCAATTTTCTTTACTATATATGCGAACATAATAGAAAAACAATTTTATTAGAACATTTGTATTCAATTCAGCAACCTAAAAATAATAAAAAAAAGAGAGAAAAAAAAAAAAACAGAGAAAAGACGACGGAAATTAAAAAAAATAACGAATCAATCTCAGATCATTGTTGGAAAAATTACTTACTTAAATGGAAGTCGTTGCCAATTTTTTTTTTCATTTTCTGCTTTATTTTTCCATTATTTCTAAAACAGTTTCTAATGACAATTTCAAAAACTGATTTAGGAAATGAGGAAATTTTTCTATGTGGTTCAAAGCATGTGTGTGTGTGTGTGTGTCTTTAATGAGAAAGGTCGTTCTTACTATCTGGTTCTTCTCCTTATGCGTTATTTTTATTAATAGTTGACATAAATTTGTTCGATATTTAATGAAGTTTAACTTATTCGAGCCTATATGGGTAAATTGTATCGATGTGAAGACAGTGGCGTAACTTTTGGCTCATTTAAATACAAAAATTAACTATAATAGATGCGAGAGTAATTTATAATTTGCGAAAAATGCTAAATTAAAACTGAAAATTACTCCCGCATAAAATCTCTCCACCTTCGGCTCTTTCTTCTCTTCTTTTCTCCCTCCTCTCGTCCTTATCTTCTATACATACATAAACCAATTATTACGATTTATTAAACACAACACGACATCTCATGGTACATCAATCTGTCTATCTGTCTTCTTTCATTTTAATTTTTCAATTATATTCCCGACGTTCCTTCCCATATATTCATTTCGTTTCGTTGTTGTTGTCGTCGTTTATTTTAGGTATTTTATACTATAATGTACGTCTGATGCCGTTACCTCTCATTTATCGCTTAATGATCCATAAGTGAAATTTCACCTAGTTACGACCCTGCGCTCAGTCTCTATCTATCTGTTTGTAGAGTCGAGATTGAAGGCGGAACAGATGGGTATAGGTAAAGCTACGTACACGTAACGGGGGTAGAAGGAGAGGAGATGCAGAAATCGTGTTTTATTTTTTTTTGGCATAAGTATAGCAGCAGTAGCAGCAGATGTGTGACACAAAAGAAGCATTTCAAATAGAAGGAGAGAGATGCTGAATGAACAATTTGCTTTGGTAATAACGTGTAGGTACTCTTTTCAATTTTTGCCAATTAAATTAGTGCAGTTAATCGTCCAAAAATGGAATGATATTCAATTGAATTGTCCAGGGAAATTTCTGTAAAATTGACTAATTTCTTCTCTAAATTTTCCACTAAATTGAAACTTTAAATCAATGGGTACCAGCTGATAGTACCCAGATACCCACTCATCTAGCCGCATTCATACCTACATACATACAGTATCATTTCTATCGTCTGCCACCCAATATCCGGCTATAACGGAAGTGTGTCCTTCATCTTTATTTTCTGGTAAAAATAGTGTGTGTATAAATTACCCTGCTAGATGCCACCATCATAATATAATATATGAAATTTTACCACCCCGCCAGATCATCTATATGTATAGCACAAAGGAAAAAATCATCTAAAACTTGTGCATGTGTGCGTCATGTGACATTGACATACGGTTGGCGTTTCGTAACGAATATACACGGGCGTAAAGTAATAATAGGTCACCAGAAGAAGCGAAATTACATTTTCACCTGTTGTACATTACTTAAGTTTGTATATTTTGTCCATGGATTTTTCTTTTTTAAATATATGCCATTGAGTAGATGACAGAAGGGAAGGACGAGTATAGGAGGTCATTTGTCAAATTTTAATTATTGTATGCCAAATTCGGCACATAAATTAAGCTCTTTTAAAGCAAAAAAAAACACACATTAAATTTATTCATTCCATTTAATTAATTACAGGTAATTTCTTACTTTCTTATTAGATATAAAATGTGCATCATCATTTATAATATAAAACTAACTTGAACTACTAAAGTACCGTATTATATGCAAATTTCAATGGCACTAACAATAATAATAATAATAATAACGATATTAATAATTAAAAATAACGAGCAAACATTTTACAGTATATTTAGGACAAACCATAAAGATAACTGCGCTGAAAAAGTGATGGCAGCTAACAACCCTTTCACTCCTATCGATCTATTATCTCTTTCCATCATAACGCTATCATCCACATCCTTAAGTTTTAATATCTGTATAGGTATTTTTGAATATACTCATTAGTTCTTTTGGCACACTTGAAATTATATTTCTTGACAGCTGCGCCAATGGCATTTAATTATTCTTATGTATGTAATTAGCATAGTTATTGATATTTACTTAATAATAATAATAGTAATAGTAATGTGTGCAAGTTTAAATTGTTCCAAAAATGTTGATCTTAAATAATTTAAATCCATAGAGTTAAGTGGGTACCTACATACACTAAAACCAAACGAAAATTGTACTTTTGGTAATCTCTTCGTTGTTATGATTTCGATGCAATGTTGCCATGGTTATTTTTATATTGTACACAGATTTTAAATGAAATTTTTTATTTTCTCAATGACACAATGACTATTAAGGAAAAACTAGGGTTTTCTAATTCTAATTAAAAAAATATTCAAAACAATAAATATACATTAAGATAAGGCTATTCTAAATTAAAAAAGTGTACATATGACAAGTGTACATATTTAAGGTGATCTTAAATTAAAGAAAAAAATGCATACATGGCAAGATAAGTCATTTTTAAATGCTTACTTCACATTTTCATTCCGGCAAAATTGCATGGCCCTGGAAATTCTGTTTTATTTTTGTTAAACTTTTTATTTTATTAAATTTAGCATAGCTCAAAAGTAAATAAGTCTCTTTATAGGACAGAGATCTGTGTTGGCATACTGTTAATTCATTTTGGTATGCCAAAAGTGTAATTTTTCATTTGGTTTTAGTTGATTACTAAAATCGACTTTCTAACTGAAGTGCATTCCAAAAATGATTTAATATTAGACCACTCTATACATATAAATAATAACTCAAGCCACTTAGGGGGGTCATGAATCTTCCTATATACACTGCTTATACACATACATATGTATATAGTCTGTTCCATTTTACTAGATAAGTTGTTATACGTCCAAAAAAATCCCGCTAAATGTTTTTTTGATTATATAGCCTATACTGAAATTCGACAACATAACAGCAAATAGTCTGTATAAAATTTCGATGGATTAGCATCTGTTAATTGTATATACAATTTTGTAGGCAAAGTAACTTATCCAATAAATAATGACGAACTATATCTAGTATAAAATTCTACCCGCATTCATGCTTCCATTGCACTTGCTGTATAGTAGGTACAACTACATTGGTAGTGGTACCATATCATTATCCCAAAGATAAGAACGCGGGTACTCTACATTAATCACTCGAATATGACTTTTGATATTCGAGGAAAAAAGAACTGTAAAGTCATTTTATAATTTATAGATCGAAACTATTTTCTGTGTCGATTATTTATCTAGAAAATGTGTAATTATTCCAGCCAAAAATTGATTAATTTGCGAATTTCATTCATTATTAGTGCACATTGGGGTGAAACTAACTGGACGAACTTTAAAAATATAATTAAGTCACTCCCCCGCCACGTAACTGCATATACTAAATGCATGCAACCAAATCAAAAAAGTTAAGTGACAAAATTTATCATTATTCAGCCACCTGCCAGCCATACTTATCAAAACAAAATCGTGTGATAAGATTTTTTTAGTCATTATTTCTCACAGTAATGATATAAAGATAAAGATAGATAGATACATATACGTACGTATGTGTGTGTGGGTGGAGCCGAGCTACACTCCATTCCATTTAACGAATTCACTCGATACGCTACGAATGTAACCGATCCAATTTCTTCAGCAGCTCTCCGGGAACTTGATGACATCTCTTCTCTTTGCCGTTTTGTGAGGCGATTTTATTTTATACGCGTTTCATCCGTCGGTGGCGTTGCTCTGTGCTGTGTATCTGTGCGTTTTATTTCATTTTTTTTTTATTGGTTTTGATCGAGGATTTTCACGACGCTCGTTGCTGGTTGTTGTTGACGGTAAATGTGTGTGGATTTTTCGATTTTTCACAGGAAATTTTATTGTTTTTCATGAAAGAAAGTCGTATTCAAACAGTTTCAGTGTGCATTTTTTGTTCCTTTTTGAGGAAAATTAGTGTACATTAAATACCCGCGGGATTTGTTTGTTGATATTTTTAAAGGCATTTTTTATTTGAAAAATTAACCGAAAAACAAACTGAATTGGTGGTAATTAAAGTGGTGGAAAACGCGGTATTTGTTTTTTGCCGATTTAAAGTGATTGTTTTGGATAATTATATTATACTTCCTGGATATTTATCTTACATTGGATGTTTTTTCTCTCCCTTATTTATGCGTAAGTATACCGAAATGTGTTTTTGGATGTCAAAAATTTTTTTCGCAAAATTTCCATTCAAAAATTGTGTTTATAAACAAAGCATTGGCGACGCAACCAAATACGGAACAAAGCATAAATTTTAATCTAATCGATTGCCATAGATAGAGATTACTCTTAAATAAATAAAATCCGAAAAGATAATTAAACAAAGGGAAGTATAGAAAATATTCTGAGCGCGCAGAATAGATTGCAATTTAGCATACATTTAGGTACTATAGTATGTAAGTAGATATGTAATAGTATACACAATAAAAATATAATAAAATACGTGCGAACGCTCCCTTAAATTTCGTGTTATACAAAAGTCACATTCCATCCATCCGCAGGCAACAACAATAAAACTTACAAAGTCACAAACATTTCACGAGTTAATCAAAATAACGTAAATATTTATGTCCGAAATTCCGGGAATTCTTTTTGACAAATATAAACTGTCAAACTGTCAACTCTTCCGTTTTTTTTTCGTTCGGTGAAATACCTATGGTTTAATGACAGTTCACACTAAAAGTAGTTGATTCAAAACGGTTTTTGCATAATCAGCTTATCGCATCGACGATTTTTTGTTTTTTTTTTTCATATATAATTTAAAATTGATAACAAAAGTTATTGTGACAATAAAATGAAATAACGAGTCGTAAACCTTCGTTTGGGACATTTATTAGTTTTTTATACAGACAGGTGTAAATAAAATAATTTGACATCTAAAAATCTGAAATCTATAAAATCAACAGTCTCGCTCTTATTTAGACGGTCCCTACATACATTAGAGATGTGCAAGTAATTTTATACGTTTGTGTTTGTTTATATTTTTCATCTTCATCATTAAATATTGACAGTTTAGATCTTCTCCTCATAGAAAGAAAACAATTTTAAAATCACTGTCTATATTGACTATCAACAAACATGGAGAGACTTCACTAATCCCCAAACTAAATAAGCCCATGGGTATAAAGTTTGTTTTGTTACAATTTCGCATATAGGTATATAGATAATAAATTCATATTTCGCTCTATTTCTACGTGCAAACTTATTTCCTCTCTTTTTTTTTTCTTTGCATTTCCCCTTGAAAGAAAAAAAAAAGAATAAAATTCTACCGCGCTCGCCTCACCATAAACTTTGTATGTGCGGGGTATGTAATTTAAACTTGCTTTTATACCTGGAGTTCCATCAGGTAAAATGATGGATTACCTTTGCGATCCTTTTACTCCCTTTCTGCTTTATACACGTATGTATACTACCCAGCGATCTTCTTATAAGTATATCATACATATAAAGGTAGACAGACCCATGAAAATTTCTTACATACATATATTACATAGCTTAACTATACAGTGAATTAGGAAAACGATTTGGAGTGGTCCGGCCTGGTAATAAAGTGGATTTTTGGGGTTGACAAATTGCTTGCACTGGTGCGAACACATCCATATATTTATTCTTCAGTAATTCTCGATGTTGTTATGAGAGTTTCGCTCGTTAAAATTATCACCATTTTATTTCTTTTCAGTTTATTTTTGAAAACATTAAAGTGATAATTAACAAGAAATTGTAAAATGATATTTATAGAGCCCCTTACGACGACGATGGTTTGTTGCTGCTGCGACCCTTTTCCTGTATACATCAATAGACCTTTTTCCAGGAAAAAGGGTCCGACGACGAATTCTAATATGTTTCGTTAATAGCTGTGGCTATTGTTGTAGCACTAATTCACTTAGGAATATTTGTAGAGAATGAAGGATAATTAACCTATCATGCAGGAAGTAACAACTATTTTTATTCGTTCGGGTTATTTATGTCTTTTGTTGTCGTAAAATGGGCCTGTACAACATAAAAATTGCCAAAACACTTTCTTTATAAACTAAAATCTGATTGCCGCCGAAAAAATTCGAATGTCGCGCCTTCTCAGTACTCTCAGTATCAGCCATTTTTATATGGTTCACGACGAGATCTTTCTCGTCTTTCTTCTTAAAAAAAAAACTGGTTCCTAATTCGTCGGATCACGATTTTTAAACTGATTATTATTATTATATGCGATGCTATATACAGATATGCGACAATTTTCTTTCGTCGAGAAGGGCAGTGGTGGAACCTTTATACATAAATAGGTTAGGTAGACAGGGCTAATTTAGAAAGGGGGCGCTTTTTATGTGCGAATGGTGCCTCAGGTGGTAATTAGGTTGATAGCCAAGAGAAGTGCTGATTAAAAATGAAAAAAATCAGAACTAAAAGGGAGTGACTAATGATTTATTTACCCAAATATGTGCATTATGCGTAATTGGGTATTTTTCTTATCAGGGAAATTACGGGAAAAAAATAAATAACCGGCTGAATTACTCAGATGTTAATGCAACTTATCTGTCTACTTTTGTTACTTTTAAAAAATAATTTCCAAATAAGTTAATCTAAGGTTTTTTTCAATATGCGTTATTACTGCCATAGTAATGTATACTAAAACTAACTGGAAGCTGCCACTTTTAACAATCACTTCATTGTCATGGTTTTGATGCACTGTTGCCTTGTTTATCTCTATATTAAAAACAAATTTTAATTAAACTTTATTGATGACAGCATCAATAACATCGATTTTTAAATATGAACTGTAATTTTCGATTTCTTATTCAAAAATTTATTTGGACAACATCAGATTTAGCAAGATAATTTTAGATTAATTTATCTTATGTATTACAGAATAAGTAATTCCTAGATGATTATCCTGAATTTTTCATTCTGGCAACATTGCATGTCCCTGTCAACTTTGTTATTTCTAATTCAACACACGATCGCTTAAACCCAATTAGATCTTCCTATAGATCACAGCTATGAGTGATCCATTTTTTTTGGTTTCGGAACATTAAAAGGACAGTTTTCGTTTGGTTTTACTTTACATATTCGAGGTGATTAACCTATTAGAAAACAAATCAAATACAAAAACTGTCTTTGTTGAAACTCGTATACATTTGAAAATGTACAATATAAGAATTCACTTTTCGTGACAGCTAAGTACTTCTTGCTTCCATTTGATAAACTACAGATAACACTGATTGACACAATACACAAAATCCACAATAGAAACCAGATTTACAATGTAAATACTACAAATAATTCGATAAAATTTGATTATTTACTGCTCCTGCTGCAACTTCTTCTTCCAAATCAAAATAAATGTTTACTCGAATATGTATATGTATATGTATATGTGAATAGAGTCGTGATATTCTTAAGAAGAAGATGCAGGAAGAATAATTATGATTATTCGAAGGAGAAAACGATAATTCCCAAAGTCAATATTGTTACTGATTTATCTCTATCTATGCTGCTTCCTCAAAAAAAAAAGGGAGGCAAATTTCTGTGGCGTCGAGAAACGGTGGGGAACTGCTTTCAAGACTTCTGTGTGTGTGTGTGTGTGTCAAAATTTGATTAAGATTTAAAATGTAAAGAGCGTAGAGATAGACTTTGTCGAAGGAAGCAGAAAAGAGGAAATGCTTTTGGTTTAACAATAACTAAGTTTATCCAATTTGTTTGGGTATCTATCTAATATGTAGATATAGAAGCGCTGCCTACTATACACCACAGTAGAATACTGTAAGTTAAAATCCGATCGATTGCTCTATTGTTGTGATAAAGAAATTGTGATTTTGAGTGCAACTGCAACTGAAAATGGATTAAATAATTTTAGAATGGAAATTTGCTCAGTATATAGAAAATTTCACTACGTGCATGATTAATAATACTAATTTGTGCTTAATAATTCCACGCTCAGTGCATTACATACTATTAGACGTGAACATATCTTGAGATTGACCATACTGTAAATTTCAATTTTTATTACATGCTTAATTTTCAATTAGCCAAAGTTCATCTAATAAGTGCTTTTCATACCTTGTATATATCGAAAATATTAAAACTATATAAATATTTCCTATAATAACCATGTTATAAAGTACCATCAACTTTAATTATTATCCTATAATTAACCAATTAATTACTTTGCTGTTTATTGCATTTATTACATCAAAAGTATGTTGCATCTTTTGCCAATCCGTCTTGCGTCTTTTTATGCTAGATAATTAATGACAACGGAAATAGTTTTTTTTTTGCCGTCAGTTAAGTGTCTATTCAATACATTTAAAAAGTGCTTAATATAGATGAACAAAGATAGTTCTGGCGCAGACGCGTTACTACTAATAAGATCAATCCGAATGGCGATTCTTTCGTCTCACACGATTCAACTATCTTCTTTTTTTTCTTCTTCTTCGATTTCTCGTTGGACTGAAGCAATAAATAATGTTATTGAACTAGAAGATTTATGTGTTTTAATTTCGCAAAGAGAAGAACAAGTAGAAGACGAAGAAGCATAAATGTATTTAGATTGGAATAGATGTTTAATTTCAAATTAAATTACATCTATATGTGTGTGTGTGAGAATGAGTGGCAGATTGAGTGAGAGAAATCAATAGTATAGAACGAAAGAATATGGCTATAGGCTTTATTTTCAGAAGTCAGTTGTACTGGAATTAATTTTAAATTGCTTCATTTCATTTAGGGTTTATTTTTGGTGCGTATGCTCAAACTACTTCTTCGTTTATAATGTCATATAAATGTCTTATATGCGTAGGTTTGTTAAACTGCCAGCATCTTTTCTTTAATTCACACACACACACACACACTGCCATACAGAAATACATTCCCATTAAATTAGCATGTTACAAACAAATACACTTTGAAAACGCGGTTGAGAAAACGGGGAAAATTTCTAGAAAAACTAATTGAAATTTACAAGTAAAATCAACACGTTGCGTGTCGGTAGATCTTTTCAGTTCTTCTTCTTTTTTTTTTCTCTTAGTTTCATCTAAATGTAACATTCATTTCATACCCATCCATCGATCCATCCATGTGGTGGCAGGCAAAAAAAAAAAACCTAAAGTTAAATATAGAAAAGTTGCTCGTGTGTGCAGGAAAGCAAGCAAGCTTAAAGTTAGTTGGTTTTATACCCAAAACCGGTCTTTGCTGAATTATACGTGGAAGAAGAAGAAGAAATAAATGGTGTCCTCCTATATATGTTTGATGGAAAGAGCAATGTTGTCGTCATCGTATATATATATATATATATATATATATACAGAAGAAGTAGATTGTGTTCTCCCAGGGAGTTGTTGTAAATGTTTGTTGACATTTTTACTTATGCCATACAACACCTCAAAAACTATTCGAAGAAAAGTCCTAAGTCACTCACTGACCAGTTTCAGAGAGTGAGAGAGAAATAAACATCACATTGAAATTATGGTTGTTCTTATCTAAAGTGAATGTCTACTGCAGCAGCAGCAGCAGCAGCATCCGAGTTGATGCTATTCATATGGCTGATGATAAAATTTTATTATTTTACCTTTATTAGGAAGATAGGCTGCGTCACATTTATAATCAAACGAGTCAAAAAATCATTCAGAGTAAATTCGGTAAACAGTTTCTTTTGTGGGTTAATTTTTCAGTCTGGTTTCGATTCTTTTATTTCAATCATTTTGTCTATTTTTGGCAATTTTCTATCTACAATGAAACCTCTTTATAACTGTCACCCAAAATGTCAGTCTTAGTGACCGTTAAAAGCAGCTATTGATTATCATTTTGGTAATTTGGCAACGATGCTCGTCGGTTAATTCCACACACCACACGAAAGGCCCCCGATCAGTCGTTTTCATTTGCGATGAAGTGAGAGAGAGAGAGAGAAAGAGTAGACTGATTATTAAATATTTATAATATAAATAAGAAAAAAGTCGAACCATAAATAACAACTAGACTTGATATAAATAACGTAAGCTGGGACTAATTTAAAAAAAAAAAGAAGAAAAAAGGCTCATATAATATATGAATTCCTTTCGTTATAGTACATATAAATGTTGAACAAATAATATTTTATTCCACTTTATATTAAATTTATATTTAATAATGTTGATTTAGTAGAATCGATTGGTTTCTACATTTCTTTTTCTTTCAAGTTCCATTTTCGCTCACTATCCTTGTCGATCGAACAGGTTATTCTATCAATTTTCTTCTTATGAAATGCTCACTCAATAGGTATCCATAGTTGCCTGCCTAAGTACACACACACACACACACATACATACATACATACATACATATTATGTTAATTGCATTTATTTCTCTTGAATTATTTCATAGCCAACTAATGTCTTTTTGGTATATACAAGATATAGATTATTCAAGTTACTATTGATGTTAAACTATTAAACGGTAAATGGCTTAAGATGATTTCATAAATATTATCGAGCCCAACCCTGGTGTCTGTATAACTATACATATACATAGAAGAAATATGACGTGCGCGCTGCATGGATGCGCGCTCTCATTTTCTTGCCTTTTTTTTTTTCAAACTTCAAATCTCAAAAGACGTCTTTAAATCATTTTTAAATCACAAATATTTACTTTTATTACATACACGTAATTTTACTACTTGTTGGATTTGTATTTACCGTAAAGAACGATGTTACTGGCTACCACACCACAACCATTTTTTTTTATTGCTTTACAAATATTTAAGTATCATTTTATGAGCGTGTGTGCTCCTTTTTCAAACGCCATAAAACCTCATCATGATTCGATTACACTAGGCGGTAACTAAACAGTGTAATTGATGTATTAGTTAAATTGGGGACTCAAATTTACCAATCGATATGGTCCACGCCCACTCACGTGACCTAGAAATTAGTTACAGTCCGCCTATCTGAATCTGAATAGTCAACTATCAAATAAATCTTAATGTAAAGTTTGATCCTCCCGTTGAGATCCTTCTAGATATTGCTTTATCTATTTATTATCTTTATCTATTCAATTCGTTTCGTCGAGATAGAGACAGACAGAATAACAACGAAAAGTTCAAGAAGAAAAACTTATTAGAACTTCTTAGCTCAGAGCTCCGCACTCAATCTCTAATGCTGATAATATTATTATTCTTAAGTAAACATTAATAACAATTTTGAAATCTTAATTTTAAGTCTATTAACCTAATTTCTAGGTATCATTCTCTAGCAATAGGAGGCAAATGCTAATTTCCCAATTGTCTAAGTATAATAATTTTAAATTAAGAAAATGTTCAATATGCTTCAATGTTTATTCAGAATTTTGCTATTTGATTTTTCCTTTAATGGAATTCATTGATTTCAACTTTAGTTTTTTTGTTTTTTTTTTAATCCGGATTAGATGCAGATGGCAGAGTAGACTAACGAAGGCGATTCTGGGCCAAAGTCTACAGTCGGCGCGGTCAACTAAAGATCTTGACAATCGCAGAATCAACGATAAGTGCGCCAATAGTGGCAATGGCTTGGCGGCCATTTTGGATGTTGGTCCGGAATCGGAGTAGTTGTACTACGTACATAGAATAAAACCGTTAGAAATCACTGCGATAATTTAATGATGAGTGTGAACATAGCCAAATATAGAAAAAATAACACGTGTGAACTGTTTTGAAATTTTTCTGAATCACCTGTTTGTTTTTTTCGTCATGAGAATCATTTGATTAATCTAATGATAGTCAAATAATAAAAACCATTAATAAAATAAAAAAAAAGAAACATACACACAATCATACTCTCTCTCACACATACACACACTGTAAACGAAAGACGGCCTCTATAGAATATATTCTGATTAAAACCACCGTTGTTTTTTTGTGCCATATTGATTTTTATTCAAGATAAAGATCTTGATTAATCGAACTACGGCTGCGACATGTCAGTTCAATTTCAGACTGGGTAATAATTTACCTTTTCGGTTTTTCGGACAACTAAAATCGAACCGACTAGTTGGCAGGCCGGCCGACCCATCGGACCTTAAAAAGATTCAAAAAGTAACTGCTCCGAACTGGGTTTGATGCTAGTTAATTTTTCTTTCTTTTTTTTTTTTTATTACCGTCTCGATAGAGGCTCGATGTATACTTAGGATGTAGGATTATAAATGGGTTGAATACATAACTAATTTAAATTGTTTTTGAAATTAAATTCAAATTGGACCTCATCGTTGAGTTGAAGAAGAAACGACGACACATGAAATTCAAGTGTAATTAGAATAAAATTTAAATGCTGCTTTTTTTTTTTCTGTTTCATTCGAGTGTTAATTTATCATTCTTGGTGACGTGCACGCACGCGATTAACTTACTGTCACATAATCCATTTGCATATTTAACGATAAAATTGTATGTTTTTTTGCTTTTTGGCGTCTTTTTTTAATTGTTTCTCGAACTAGTATTTCGATAATTTAAATATCGTCTGAATTTTTATTGAAATCCATTTATTATTATTCGTGTGACGTGCACGCATATTTAAATTTAATCTCGCTGATATTTTTTTTACGATAATAAATTTTGCAAAGCTGAAATTCTTTCGACAATTAATTACTCGCCTCCAAATTGCGCTTAGTTCAGGAAATTTACGTCGCACTGGCTCAATATACTATATGGCTATAGCATTTATGTGTATGTGTTGAGTGCATTAGAGTGTAATATAATAATAATAATATATTAAGACACCTTTATATGTAAACTAACTGCACAAACACACATAGCCTGGCTGTTAGATAGATAAAGTCTTATTTAATCTTACTAATTTATAGACCAATTGCATTTTAATGCGAATCTGCCGTCGCGTACCATTTAATAACGTACACAATAAGCGTAGGCAGTAGCACTATAATAATAATAATAGTAATAACAATAATATGTAGGCAATAATTATTGTTATTGTAATACACATAAATAAAAGGCTGGTGCATTCTGATGGAGGTCGTTGTGAAAGCAGCCTTCAGAATAATTGACTTTTTAATAAAGAAGCTTCAGCAGGACGTTGTGTGTGAATTGTGCCTAATCGCCAAAAGGACTGTTATTTATTAATTTCGGTATTCCAAATTATTTCAATAGAAAAACAAGTGGGACAACAAGTCTCCATTGAAATAAATAGAAGTTCTTTTTCTTTTCCTAATAGCTCATTTAGATCTATTTGGAATAAAAAAAAAAAGAAAAAAAGAAAAAGAAAAAAAATGTTAATCTCTCTTTTTGTACTGACTAATTAAGGTTCCGTCTGTGTCCCTCCCTTTTCGGGTTCCTCCTTTTTGGTGTGAACTTTTTCTCTATACAATATGTTAATATTTTCTCTATTAGTTAAGCTACTTACTGTTAATTTGAAATCATTTTAATTCCGACAAGGGCAATTAATTAATTCTTTTGAAATGAAGAGAATAGAATAGAAGAAAAGATAAAAAAATGGAAAAAACAGGACGAGGTGGAATGGAAAATAGATGTTTCTTTTTATTAAAATTTAAATACACGTTAAGTTGTTTTTTTTTGTATTATTTAATACCTGTTGTATTATTTAAATGATTATACTATTGTTGATATTGGACAGTTGGTTGTTTGGCAATGAATGAACAGATGGCCCGAAAAACCTATAGATAAAAAACCAACGAAAGTGGGATTGAAATTATAGGGAATTAGATAATTTTGCCCAATTCAACTTCATGAATCTATACTATAAGAATAAAATAAAGTTACCTACCGGTTAATGCATGGTTGTATATCCTGGGGCAACATTTCGATGCCTAATACCACTGCATGAGTGGAGATTTGCCTTGTCTCTATTTAATTGTCAGATTCTAGTTTTTACTCATTAAAATTCTAATAATTATATTCCATATGAAATATCATGGTCTCGTCATTATTCTTTTTTTCATGACATGCACAAGTTCCAAACACCATTTTTTAATAGAAAAACTCATTTTTGTAATATTCTTTTTTTGTCCTTTTCCACTTTGTAATTCCCTTTTACTTTATCTATCCCTTGTAACTATTTTGTTTCTAATCTGTTGTTTTGGTAAAACATTCAAATGTGCAACAACAACCGTCGCTGCCAAGTTAGAGCTGTTACTTTCACAGCGCTCTCGATAAGTATGTAATATTGTTTCAATTTTAATCTATTTATTTTAAATTATTCAAGTTACGAATTGCATCTGGTACATTTCCCATGTTTAATTTCATTTAAAATGGCGGATTAACTTTTCCGATCCTTCGTTCGTTTAAATGGATAGTGGAGTGGACTCTATTTTGATATGTTGAAAATAAAAAATTAAAATTTCAATGTTGCTAAAAATTGTTGGAATACATTTTGTTGGCCATTTCGTTGCCAGTGGATGATTTTTTGTTTTTTTAGTTGAAATTGTAAATCGTAAAACCATAATATTGCAACAATAATCAGTCGATTGTTACGATTAAAATTACAATACAAAAATTGAAATCAAAATTATAAATCTCGCGTGTACGTGTGTGTGTGTGTGTGGTATATTTAAAAAAATTAGAGCATAAAAGCAATTACTAGTGACAATTGTATAATTTCGCTGTTTCCTGTTTTTGTTTGTTTTTTCGATTGGTTTTTTTTTGGTTCTAAATTGATTTTCCCTTCCAATTTTTTTTGTCCTTTTCCGTTTCCTTTTGCTCTTCTTCTTCTTCAATTCGGTTTCCTCCTATTTATCATCGCCATCCTCCTTTTTCATTTTCTCTTTTACTAACTATTCCAGATCGACATACCATGATACATTGATTTGTTTCAGATTATGTTTTCTTATTAAGATCCGAGCAATCATCATCATCCTCATCATCAGCATGATCGTCATTCCATCTGAGATTTTTAAATTCATTTGGCCACGTTCTTTTTTTATTATTATTATTTTTTTTATTGGTGTGTGCGCTTGATATCAATAATTGGAATAGTTTGATTTTATTCCTTCTTTTTTATTTCTTTATTTATTCGTTCACCGAATTTGGTTTAATCATTTTTCTTTCACAGCAAATTTATAGTAATCATAATAATCGATAGTCAAGTCATAACTAATCATAAACTGTTTGATTGTTTGTTTTTTTTTTAACTATAAAAATATTTCAGCATTTTCTTTGAATGCCATATTCCTAGGAAAAATAATAAAAAAAAAAAATCAACAAACAACAAAACGAATCAACATTTTAATGTACGCAATAGTAAATAAAAAATTATAATCAAAATCATGATATGTCCACATATTTTACAAATAAAAATGAAAAGCTTTTATTAACTTCTATGGAAATGCCAATTCAGGAATTCTCTTTGATCTAAATTTACACTATTGTACCAATATACATATACATACATCCTATAATAACAACTAGCCTCGGAAGTTTATCGAAACTTTCCAGTTAACAGGAATTTTCCCAAACTTTCATATGCACCCTATCCTGTTTCCCCATTTATAAAGTTTTATTGCCACTTTTTAGTATGCAACGAAAGTTAAAAGTTTCCTATCGAACTACTATAATATACGTACTTACAAGTGGAAATCGTTATTTTAAATTGACGTCAATATTGCAATATATTTACGATATTATGACTTTTGACTGGTCAAAAATCTGAGTCGAATTTCAACAACAATTCAAAGAAAGATTGAATTCAGTTCGTTTGCGTTGAACGGGAATTGTTGAACTGAAAATAAACTGGTCTCCTGCTGCATGTTATCAGGAATAATAGGGTTACCTAAAGCGATTTTCCAAAAAATGGCCGTTACAATAGCAAAATTGGAAACGTCATTTTCAAGAAAATACTAACGAATAATGCCAAGAGCAAACGTATGTATGTATACTACTCGTAAGGTTCTAGTGGGGGTTATTTTCCATGGTTAAAATAGAAGATTTTTTTTTTTCTAAAGCTTTATTCACATATACAGGGTGTAAATCTATGAGAATCCATAGCTGAATTTCCTGTTAATACTTATCCGATCGAGATGATTTCTTCGATATGCTGTATGTTTGTTTCAGGTCTTGTACTGTGACCAATAGGCATCGAGTTCAGAGTTTTCCAAAATGGAATTTTAGCATTCACTTTGGGTTTCTTCGAATAAAAAGTGCTGTTTTGTACCTAGCAATGTAGACATTCAATAACTAATAATATTTTGCTATCGGTCCATTTACGTACATATACAGGGTGTAAATCTAGGAATGGCCATAGATGAGTTTATCGTCAATATTTATCCGATCGAGATAATTTCTTCGTTGCGATGTATGTTTGCTCTGCATTTTGATTAATAGGAACTTAGATCCGACGTTTTCAGAATAGAGTATTAGTATTTATTTCGGTTTTATTAAATCGAATGTGCTCCCTTTGTTACGTGGTATTTACTGTAAACATTCAATTCGTGAAATCAGTTTGCCAAACCATCCTTTAACTATTTGAGCCGTTTCAAATATACAGAGCTCCAAATTTTTCCAAAATTCGATACTTGTCATCCAAAAAAAAAAATTCTCATAGCTTATTTCTACTACTCACTGCTTGCTACTACTATATTTTAGCCACGCCTTAGGGGCATTTTTCTATTAAATTACAATTATTAAAAATACACAAAAACCAAACGAAAGCAGTACAACATCTTTTTTAGTGAAAGTTCACCTTCATTTTTGTTGTTTTTCCCGTTTGTTGTCGTGATCTCTTTTTCCAATATAAAATCATGCAATAATAATGGCGATAGAAAAACGGCAAAAACGAACAATAATCTATAAATTTCCATCTGTCATCCTGAATACAAATGCTGCTGCTGCTGCTGTTGCTGTTGCTAGTGGTGCTTATAAAACATTTTCTTTTTGCGTAACAAAATTTATATGTTGCTGCCTGCATGTGTGGCAATTACAATTATATCATTATTATTATTATTATTATTATGGGATTTTTTGAAGATTATGAGACCTGATTGTATTTATTAAATGGCTATTTTATATGCCAACAGTGACCGCCACTGTATTTAGTATGTGTTGTACGTGTAGAATTTTTTCCGCTCTTGTTATATGTATTTATCGCAAATTAACAATCGATAATGAAGTTGCTTGCCATAAATATTTAGTAGTGTAGTAGCTAGTGGGTTTTGACTGTTGAATGTAATGTTGTTCCACTGAATAAATGTAATAGAATTTAAATTAATCGCTAATTTTTTATTATATAATAATTTGAGATTAGAATAAATGAAATGATGCGGGTTCTTTGTCTCTATGATTAGTTTATCTACTAATTATCTTTCGCTTCTTTATTTACATTTAATTTAATTTATGTTTTGTGCGTGTTTGCTTGAAAATAAGATATAAATATGTCCAAAAAACAACAATAAGCAATTAAAAGCAACATGTTCCCTCTCGCAGTTCAAATTCGAATTTCTTGACAGAATATTATTTGAAATTGAAGAAAAACCACAGACCTCAGCGTGCCTGGTATACGGCAGCTAGCTGAGGCATGGCTTCCATCTGGTATCTATCCTGGTAAACCAGGAGTCATGTAATAAACAGAGTGAATGAGGAAATTTTACACGATTGATTAATTAATTGCATGCATAAAAATTTGTAATACTTATAATAATAATAATAATGACTAATTTTATTAAAACTTTTTTTTTGTGCAATAGAAATTTTTGTAAGAAATAATAATTATTGTGGCTGCACTTTAAAATCGATGTCACTGCATTTTAAGTTTTTATTTTTGTGTGTAAATTTTCGATTAAGAAATGTTTTTTTTTTTTTTATAAGAATACATTTGGTTTTTTCTTTTTTTTTAAACGGAAAACTAGGAAAAGGTTGGATGGATTTTTACATGGAGACACAGAAAAATATTACAAAATGACGTGCGACCTAATTATTAGAATGTATTTATTTATTTATTTATTGCGTGTACAATCAAACACTGAACTGAAACATACATACAGTTGGTTACTGGCCAACATATACATATTATATAGAAAAGATTATCTTGTAAAGTTATCTTGTTTTTATCATGTAGAAACATCAAGCATTTTGACATTTTAGAAATTTTGCCATTTCCACTTATTTTATTTCATTTCAGTTTCTTACATAATCGATACATTGTCTATATGAATGCATGTATACATAGATGGATAGATACCCTTTTGTTTTTTATTTTTACAAACTCATTTATTTCAATATTTTTAGCTACGAAATTGAGGGTAAAACGTCAAAGATACTTTCTACATATATTTGTTTAAAATATGTGCAAACTATTTGGTATTTTGTTATTGTTATGTAGGAGAAATACAGGCAAAACATCTTTCGATAATTTTTCATTGTCAATGTTTGAATTAAAAAAAAAAAATAAATAAAAAAAAACCATAATGCTTAGGCGAATTTTTAAATGTGCATGCACGGCATACACGTTTTATAATAACATTGAGCATATCGTCGATTAATTATGTGTTATGGACGTACATATATTTACACCCACATCAATAAGTTCTAATACAAAATATGTAAAATGTTTTAATAACCTTTTTCAATTCTGACTTGAAATAATATTTTGTTTCCACTTCAACCTGTCAAATACATTTTATACAAAACAGATTTTACAATACATAATAATTGTATGGATACAAGGTTATTACATTTTTAAAGTTTTCACTAGTTACACATCAAGACAGATGAAAAATATAAATTAAATTAATTTAGGCTCTACCTCAACGTCATTGATCAGAAAAAAAAAATTGAAAATGAAATGTTCATTTATTATTATTATTATTTTGTAATTATTATTACTTATTTAACACTTAGCAGATTAAAGTATTTGTAGACAGACAGACAACAAGCGACAGTGAAAGGGACATACATATGTACATATATTATAAGAGCGAGAGAGAGAGAGAGAGAAAAAGACAAGGCCGCTCTTGATGTGCGAATTAACTATGTATACCTTGACAGCTCTTTTTTTTCTCTTTATGAAAAGAATAACAACATTTTAAGCACTTGATAGATGGATGGATGAATGATTGTTAATTGTGAATTAAGTACAATTTTGTTAATTACTTTTAGTTTGATTCGAGCAGAAAAAGGAATTCAATAACAAGAAGTGACTAACTAGATTTTGGAATTTAAACCATTTTTAAATTAAAAGAAACAGAAAAACATTTTCTGTTCTTCCGAAAATTTAATGGTTATGCTACATACCTTGTCTGTGACGTCATGGCAGCCATTGGTCATTGAAATACGCGTATAGCCGCGTAAACTTACGCGTTAGACTACGTCACTGGGTATAAAAAGTGTTTTGGATAAAAGTGGATTTTTATTCTAGTTCTATTGCGAATTTTATTGTTAAAGTAATCAAACTGCCGTAACTGTGTCTAGAATAGATATTTTGTCTATGAACAAGTTCTTGTACAATTTAATCTTATCTTAACAATCATCGACCCATCCACAGTTATAAAAACCATATTACATTCATTACCATTGCAATTACCAAAATTAGCTTATTATTATACGAATCTACATCAAAGAAAAGTTGTGCGGGACAATTTGTCTAAAAGATTATTTTTATTATTATGTTTAACATTTATGTAAATGGTTGTTCGTTGGTAATTTGAGCTATAATAATGCGTAATAAAATTCGTGTAAAAATTATACACGTTTATATAAAATAATAAATAAGTCTGGTAGCTAGCTGGCAGCTAGAGCTACTGGTAGTGTCAAGAGGAAAAAAAAATAGAGAGGCGTGCTACAACCTCATAACAAATATTCTATTTTTTTTTTTCATATATGGTACAAGAGACATAATTTTTCTTAATAATAATAATAATACATACATACATTTCGTGTTAAATCACATCATAATAAGGGTGTTATATGTTTTTATTAATTATTCTATAAAGTCAAATGACCATTTTGCTCAGTTGGTGGTAAATTGCGTAAAAAAATCCATTAAAAGAAATTAAAAACAAGGGAAAATGAAAATAAAACTGCACAAACTATGTTTTAAGTAACACGATATTATTATCAAGTGGATGGCAATGATTCTGCGTATTTCATTTGTTTTGTTTTTGCTTAGAACAAGCAGACTATACGTATACATATACTAAAACCAAATGAAAACTTCACTATTGCCATTCGTTTTGTTGTCGCAGTTTCGATGCAGTGTTGTCACTATTATTTTTATATTTCATGTAATTTTTTTTTTCGGAATATTTAGTTGTCCTAATAACAATACGATTGCTAAATAGGAACTACAATTTTTTAATTTTAATTTATATAGACAATAAATATAAATTAATCCAAGATGGTTTAAGATAAATCCTTCTTAGATGATAACTCAAAATTCTTGCACTTCACTGCCGCCAACTCAGTTATTTCAAATTTCAACTCAAACTTAACTAAGTTTAAATATCAAAAGTTTCACCAGATTGGAGATGTGCGTTGGCATACATATTTTTCACGTTTTCGTATAACAAAAGTACGGTTTTCTTTTGGTTTTACTTTATAAACATAAAACATATTATTAATGCGTATGGATATAATCTCTTGGTAAAGACAAACTGCACAACATGTTCATTTAAATGACGATCATTGTTTTATCTCTCTGAAATTTTTGATAATCAATTTGTTTACATCAATTTTATTTATCTTGACAGTTTGACATATTCATTCGGTAATTTCTACTACTTCTTTCCATTCTTCTTCTTCTTCTCCTTCTTGTTCATTGTAGTCGTTTATTTCGTTTTGTTTCATCTCTATTCCTCTTCATGTTTTCTTGTTTTTATCATTCAAAAATAAACAAATAAAATACGTTTGTTTATTGATGATTAAACATTAATATTAAATTCTCGTATAGTATTTTTTTGAGTAGGTACTACTCTAATCTAAAGGCAAGTAGTAAACGTGCGTAGTACGTGTACGTGTGTAGGAAAAGTGTACGTACACGAATTTTTATTCGCTAGTTTATGCCTGCTTAAAGAACAAAAACGACAAGCAAGATTAAGTTTCTATTTATGTAAATTTATTCAGAAAAACTTTAGCCGAAAGTATAAAATATGTAAAAATTTTCTATAGATCTTTATCTATCAAACACACACACACACAGTCGTGATTATTATTTCTAATTTGATAAGTTGTTAAAATGGAGAGGACAAAGAAGAACGTGTGGGCATTGTAGATCGAAGGAAAAAAAAAAAACAAAAAAGTTGAATTAATTTTTAAAAAATGGGCGGCAAATTTAAAAACTAAACACATAATTTTGTCTATCCAAAGTTGTATAATTTATGTTTTATACAGATACTGTATAATTTTCAATATGCTCTGTAATTTTAAGAAAATAGTGATAGATGGTTGTCATGATTTACATGTATAACTTGACATGACATACAAATAGATAATCGTTTTGACATCGCTTTGCTAAAATCATTTTCAAGCGATTGCATATATATATGTATATATATATATGTACATACGTGTGTTTGTTGTTCTATTAGGTACTATTGAATTATTAATGGTGCGTTCTGTTTGGTGTTATGTGAGTTGCTTAATTAAACATTTTAATTATTAACCGTTGATTGGGTTCCAATTAATTATATATAGGCGTCGTTTGAGTGTTGGGAAATTTAATCGGCCCAATTTTAAAAGTGTTTTTCATGTCGCACAAGTATTCTATATCATACATATTCATTAATTGCAGTACTTAAAATGGATAATCATTAAAACTTCTTCAAATTAAATATTAATGTATTTTAAGTTTAATTATTGAACTTACTTAAAAAAAAACAGAAAAAATAAGAAAAACAAATTTGGACATAAAGTGGGTACCGTCATAATAGTAAAATCATGTAAAATTGAAGAAAGAAGAAACTTCTTCAGTTAATTTACATGTCGAATGAGACTGCTTGGACATGTTGGATAATTAGTATTGTCATTTTTATTATGTGGAATTGTATGTTTAAGTAATTTTAGTTTAACGGTAAACCTAATGATTGTAATGGAAGAATTTCGAATGGATTTTTTTCTTTCTATATAGGCTTGGTCCTTGTTAGTGTAGAAATCCACTCTTTGATGGAGGTAAAGAAGAAGCCGTAGTATAAACAAACGAGTTTTGTTTTTCAATTTAATCAAATATAAGAGTTTCAATTTCGAAACTCGGGCGCCATATTTGTATTTTTCTATAGAGGTTTAGAATTCAAAATACAATCTCTTCTTCTACAGATTTCAAGCCTTCTCTAAAATAATACGGAACAAAAAACAATGTGGAAAACTACCACGCGAAAAAGCTTGAGAAGAAAAAATGAAGTTTCTAAAAAAAAAAAAAAAATGTAAAACGACAACGTAAAATGTCTATGGCTATGTATGCAGTCGACATAAAACGTATGTATGTGTATAGTTTACAACAATAAAAAAAAAAAAAAGGAAAACTCGCGAATGAAGGCAAATAAAGAAAATAATACAAAAACGTAGAGAAAAACACATAAAAAAAGTCTCCCAATTTTGCGGTGACTTCGAAACCGGAGTGTTTTGACCCAGATCGTATTAATTAAAATTTTTATAACGTTTCGTTAACGTTAACAAAAACGAAATGAAAGAAATGAAAAAATAGAAAAAAAATCAGCGTGTAGGGGCGCGTTATTATGTAGCCAAATAGAGAAGGAAAATACTACCATAGATAGATAAAAAGAAACAAAATATATAGCATTAAAAAAAAAATAGAAATACAGAAACTAGCATGGTTTGGTTTGGTTTAATTTAGAATCTTCGAAAATAGAGCCTCGTATGACTACTGTCATTGATATACGACTAGTTGATAGGACTTCATATGCAAAGTGGCGTCTATACTCTATACATTGTTTCAGCAATTGACTGATGAAGGATTCGTGTGTGATCCGAAAAGCTTTCATTGGGTATGTATGGTGTTTTGAGTATGTGACTTTAGATTTGATTTACCACTTTTACATTTACGATTCAAAGGCAAATCAAATAAAAATCTGATTCTTTTAGGTACTTTAGTGGATCTGTCTGTCCATTATAATGTTTTTTGTTCTAGTGGAATTGTTCTAGTTTTTAATTCATATTTATTATAAATCTGTTATTTGAATTTTCAGATCCTTTTCTTTTATCAGTTTTGAGCTTCCAGTATAATAAATCCACGAAGAAAATGAGCAATTTCTAACTATTATTTAGCTAAAAATCATTCCTAATATCTTTATCTTCATCAGCTTCATTCTTATATGAATTAGGCTAGCTATTTTTTTTTTTTCTTTCATTTCCATTTACTTCCTCATTTTTTTCATCGCGAATCGATCTTCGTCGTGCACTTTTTCCTTCTTTATTATTATTATTATTGTGTTGATTGTCATCTACGCGCAAGAATTTTTAACGCCCGACATTATTAAGATATTTTTCTCAATGTTCCTTCTCAATTATTATTATGACATGACTTGACTACCAGAACGTAATACATAATACTTAATAATAATGCCGCCGCCTGCTATAGATATAGACATATTATAGAGGCAAAGGGGTGATTTTAAAGAATTTATAGAATTTATATTTTCATTCGATAAATAATGATTCCGAACCTCTGTATACTATACTTACGACGTATATAGAAAGGTAGGCTCGGGTACTCTATTGTTTTTTATTGGTACTAAATCAGTTGGTGTCTCGTGCACGTCAATTAGTTTAAAAACCTTTAGGCACACATTAAATTTACTTGATTTTACACACAGTGGTAAATATTACTATATACGTACATGTCAATTGTATGTTTTTCGTACGCATTTAAATTAAAAACAAATTCCTCCCCGTGAAACTGTATGTAGAGTCAAAGCAATATAAGACGAACATAATAAATCGTCTATTTCCCATATGCTCCCTTACAAATTTCGTAATTTACAATGTTCTTTTTACACTAATTCGACTCTACATCATTTTATAATGAATGAACAAATGAAATACATATGACGAAATATTATCTATGCATAAATTTTCATTTAGTTAGCTTCCTGATTTTACCTCTCTCTCTCTCTCTCTTTCTCTTTTGATTCAATATCCATCTTCATCACCCGTACATTGATGTTATGTTGTATTGCTCTTTATGGCGTGGATAATGTCTAATTTCCCACGCGACTTGGCATTCCATTCCAGGTTGATGCCAATTACTTAATGATTTCACTCATCGTCGTCGTTCCGTCGTTCATTCTGTGTGAAATTTTCTAACAATAATTGGAGGGATAGGGCAATTGGGACATATATAATATAGGGGTGAGATAGTAGAGGAAAGTTGTGTGATGATAAAAAGCATTTGAAGAGAGAATTTAAAAGGAAAACGGAAGGTGAGGCTACAAACGTTTTGTAGTCAATTATGAAAATAATTTTAACTGAATGAATATGAGAAAATTGATGGCATGAATTTGGTTATAATTAGGTCACTAAGGGAGATTTTTGTAATTCGAAACAAGAAGTAAGCAACTGTTAGGCCCGTTTCAAATGAGCGATGAGGACCAGAGCGCATTTTTTCGTCGAACTCTACGCGAGGCGTGTATCAGTCTCTTCAGGCTTATTATACTATAATAATATTTTTTGTTAACTTCAAATATGTCTGCGTTACGCCACTGTTTTTTTTTTTAATCAAAAAAATACCATATAAAATTCACAAACTTTTTTTTTTCTAACAAACCTGAGCTAATAAGATCCCACATGCAATTATTGTCCTCATCATCAACAATATGAATCTGGAACTGAAAGAGAGGAGCTCTTTTGAAATCTACTTCCCTCCCCAAAAACATACTAATAATGGAAATGAAATTATACACGTTGAAATCTTTTAAACAAGGTGTACATATGTGCATGAGAGAGAGAGAGATAGAGAGCTACTTTGGAAAGCTGTTGTGATCACGACTTAATTCACAAAAAATAAAATGAACAAAGAAAGGATTGAATTTAATATACTTTTATTTTTGTGAGTTTTTTTATAGGTAATTTTTTCCTTTTGTGTGTTTGTTTGGGGTTTTTTCCCTTTGTTTTAATGAAAAAGATCAGGAATTTTTATTAATTGGCCACCATCTCCCTTTACCCGTCTCGTTTCATCATCCGCTTGAAAGGGATGACTGAGAAACCATCACTCTGTATATGGTGCACAGCCCCCTTTGTCAAATACATCTGGAATAAATTAAAAATTTTGTAATTAACGTGACTTTTTTTCGCAAGCAACAACACTCTTTTCACAACTACAGCAACAATAAGAAAAACACGTTTTATAAATTAAAATATTCATCATCATCTTTGCAAAGCTCAATTTTTTTTATATTTTTCAGTCGAAAAACTTTTTTTTTTAATCCACTTTATTCAAATGCTTTCAGTTTTAAAATGACACAGATTTTTTTTTTATTGAATTTTTCTTTTTTCAACATGGTTTTTCAAGTAATAAAATTGAAAGAAGAGAAAAAAATCGCAGAAACAGAAAAGAGTTAAAAGCTCAAAGCTAGAAAAAAAAAGCGTCGCCGTCGCCGTTATCGCTATAGCTGTCTACAATGACGTCATCCAGATACTTCAGGAAGCCCGCTCTAATGGTGAAAACTATATAAAGGAGTAAAAATAATAATAATAATAATAAAAAAAATAGAAGTTGCTGTAAACAAAAAGGTGTGACGGTTGAATTTCGAGAAAAATAAAAATAAAATACTAATTAAAATTAATAAATGTAAAAGGGATGAAAATTAATGTTTGAATTATTAGGAGGGAGGTGTTGTTTTACAGGTTTTGCGAAATTAGAATTTACCCTTCAGATATGTAAAAGATTTATGTTAATCCAATGTTTTGGGCGCCTATACCCAACTCTCTCCTCTCTTTTGGAAATAGTCCTAATTTATTTATGAAAAAGTTATTTCTTGTTGTCTATTTACTTCTTGTTTATCGAAACATACATTTCTAATGTATATTTTTTTATTCTTTTTTTGTAATGAACAAGAAATAAAAAATCCTGATGCTACAACGCCTAGCGCGCCTATTGAAAAGACGGATGACGTTGTCAACGTATAGACGACGCCAACTCTTTCTGTTTCTCATTTTTTTTTCTCTCTCTCTCTCTCTCTTTATTGCTCAACGTCCTAGCGTCGCTTGTCGTCGCGAAATCGATTAAAACTTGAGGCCTTAAAGTATCTAGGTGACAAAAAAAAGCACAAAAAAAATGGAAAAAAGAACTAGTCTGCTAATGAGGCATTACTCCCTCTTGAGCCTATGTCGTTCGAGGTCCTTACCCCCGAATATATTTTTTTTCTTTTTCCAGCTTTTTCCAGTATTTTTTGTTTCACTCTTTCTTTTTTTTTTCATGTCGTTGTCGACGTCCTCGACGCTGACGTCGTTTTTTTTTTCTATTTTGTTGTTGCATTTGCATACATTTTTTTAGATTGGGATAGGTCGGGAATGTACACCTATGAATGTAGGCATACACATTTATTATTATTATTATTATTATTCTGATTAAAGAAATACAGGTTGGTTGGATAGCTATTACACATTGATTTTCAAAAAATTTTCGTCTGTATTGTTTAGGAATTTTCCCTATTTTTTCTTCTTTTTTTGGTTGTGGGCTGTTTAATTTCGAACGGTAATTAGGAAAATGAGTGCCGGCAAAAAAAATGAAGGCCCTATTCGCATACGTTTTTTCGTCTAATTAAAAGTTCGGCTAGAATGGTGTATTGTTTGACACATACGTAATTTTGATTATGCTCCCTAAAAAAAATTTTTCTTTTTTTTTTCTAATTACTTAAAAGGTTCGAGTGAGCGGATTTTCGTCTAACAAGAATTAAAATTTGAAATCAGCAAATTATGTCACTTTAAATTCGTGTAAAGTTCCTTATCTACATTTTGTTAAATTTCCTTTTTTTTTGCATTATTATTATTTTAATCCGCAAGCCGTACTATACAAACATACGTAAACCAGCAGACATAAAATAATATGCTGCGGGTGCAATGCAGTGCCAGACTGGAAAGAAATAGTATATTATACTACCTTACTAAAACTAAAAGTCGTATCTTGCGTATTGATGATTCCAAGATATTCAACGATTTGTCAAGTCATTAGTATTGTTTCAAATGGGATTTTCTCAAATTTTACCTTGAAAAATTCAGATTTTGAAGGCAGGTCGGAAATCCAGACTTGGCTTGTGGTTAGATTGTTTATTTGTCTGTCAGAATACGTTCTTATTTCAAAAACTGTACATTTCGAGTTACGACGGTTGATCTTAGTACAGCAGTAGTTGCAGTAATAATAGTAAAGCATTAACATATAGAGCCATTTGACATGACATAATATAGAGTGAGATGAAAGATTAAAGCATTAATGTTGCTTGTATGTTATAGGGCATGTATAGAGAAATAAACTAAATCCAAAAGGAAACTGCACTTCTGATATACGAATACATTAGATAAAGAACAGTATGTCAAAGGTTATTTCCAATCTAGGGAGAACCATTTACATTTAAGCTGCGTCAGAGCTAAAATAATTGTGTTGAGAGGAAATGGCAATGTTGCCAGATTGAAAGATTTTGAGTAATAATCTAGGAATGGCTTATCTTGTCATATAGTATAAATAAATTACGTGAAAGTGAAGTTTTCATTTGGTTTTAGTATGGAAAAGTATTGGAGTTTGTGCTGGTGTTGTGGGTCACCCAGTGACGACGCCCTTTGTCTTTTAATTTCGAACTTTTCACTAGTCAGTTTTCCCGCTTTGAAGTTTACCGTATATTTTTTTATTGGAAACATGACCCGTTTTTATGAGACTTTTTTGTCTTTTGTACGCGTATCAAATTGATTTTTTTTTATAAACGGATGGATGAAGTCTCCATATTACAGTAATATGAGATGGCCTATGTTTACATATTTCATTGTGAAAATCTCAATGAAATAAATTCAAAAGCTAAAAATTCAACTGTTTCCACGTTTTATTTAATCTCTGCTTCGGGCTTTTAAAATTTTAAATAAACAAAAAAAAAACTGTCACTCGTCCGCCGATAGAAATACGTGGATTCCATAATTATTATTTCTTTTATCGATTTTTTTTTCGTTTTTTTTTTTTAAATTTTTTTAATACTTTTAACATTAGTTTTCCTCTATTTTCCAACTGTTCGTTTCATTCATACTCGTGAGGATCACAAGCGAGATAGACAGAAAGAGAGAGCGAATAAAAAACAAAAGGATTCCGACAAAAGAAACGTCCGGATATTGCAATAAAGGCCAAGTTTCAGGATAAATTAAAAAGGATTTTGTTTGCACGGATGTGAGTTAACTAACTGATGGGATCTTTTTATAATCGTTTTTTTTATCAGTGCTGCTGCTGTTCCAGAAAATAAAATTTCAAAAAAAAGAAAAAAATCCAGAAATTGACATCTTTTTTGTTTGTAATTGAAATGGTTTTAGAGATACAATAAAGGTCGTTGTGTCACATGGTGACCAACTCAGAACAGAGTAGAATGGAGAGTTTCATTATAATGACTTTTGTGTTTTCGTTTTATTTAGTTATTTTTTATTAAATTTGGTTGCATTGAACCAAATGAACTGAACTTTGCAAACCAATAAATGAACAAATAAATAAATTCTTTTGTATATTACTTAACTACTAGTGATGCAACGGTTACGAATATGATTACGGTTTCATTCACGCTTTTCACCATATTACAGTTAACCGTAACTGGGCGAACCGTTAAATCCCTAATATTAACGTATTTAAAAAATAATAATCAAAAATGCAATTGTGACCTCATAGATTGTCTAACTGAAACATGCGCCTTATATACGGTTTCGCTGTATTAAGCCTTTTCATATAGAGATCTTACGGAAAGTAACAATTCAACGGCCATTGTTTATGTGAAGCAATTTAAGTGCAGTTAAGACTTTTAAAAAATCCCTTTCGAAATACATCATATCCAAGAGTTTTTCAAAGTTTTTCTGGAGTCGTTGCCCTAAAAAAATTCATTTTTTCTGAATATGTATGTAGTCAAAAAAAAAAAGAGATCCGAAACAATGTAATTTCAAGATAATTTTTTTTCTCTTTCGTATGCTTTCGAAACCATGAAATAGAAACTATACGAGGATTTTTTTTTCTTCTAGTGCCAATTTTTTCCAAGTGGTTTCTTTCTTCCCCTCTTAAAAAACTAAAGATCGGAGAATGCCCCTGCCACCACCATCATAACCATATCACCAGTAGTCAGTAGTAGGCCCTTCAAACAAAATTTCCTAGAAATCTTCCCGAAAAAAAATCAAATTCTTTCTTTCATGCTTCTTCTCTTTCTCCACTATAGTCATTCATTCATTCATCTCAGTCTTTCATCAAAGAAATTTTATATGCAGTACCAGCAGATTTTTTAATAATCGCTATACATACATATACATACGTCTATACAGAGTAAGAGAGAGATGGAGAGAGAGCGACAGGGATGTATAAAGGATTTTTCGGAACGTCACCGCGTCGCGGCGGTCGGTCGAGTGTACTTGAAAAATATTTCGACGCTTCTTGTCGTGCCGAAAGCAACGACCTACCTCAACCTGTATATGTACATTAGAAGCAGGAGAGGGGGTTGGGGTTAGGGGGCGGCCAGTATTAGTAGTAATGGTAGCGTCGTCACGTGACGTAAAACGACCAAAAAAAAAAAGAAGGAAATGAGCGTCCTTTTTTTGTCGACGATACCACCGTGTCTTTGTGTAAAGACTTTTCTAAGCTATTCAATAGATTACTTTACTAGTATCCGGAAAAGAAAGTATCACAAATAGAAGTTTAAAAAGTTCTATGCAAATAAGAAAGAGACAGAAAGAAATGTTTGATTTTGAATAGCTTTCTTGATTAATTATTGTTGTCTAACATCAAAAAACAAATAGAAAAAGATTCACCTTCTAGTGGAACAGAATGTTTCAATGATTAATTAATTATTTTTCTTTTTTAATTACAGAATGAAGTAGTCAACGAGACATTCGGCCCGCCAACTAACGGGCTGGATTATTAGTTTTTTTTTTCTCCATGTTTTTGGTTTTGTAATAATGGGTTTTTTATTACTGCGATGTGTATTGTCATTCCTGGTTATTTGGAATCAATTCTATACGTATTTTGCTAATGCAGAACAAGGTAAGATTTTGTTATACCATATTTCAGAATAGCTAGAACTGGCCATAGTAGAAGACTGATTTGGCCCAGAATTCACTTTTAATATGTACAGGGTGGAGTATTATTGATGATTATAGCTGAATTGATACAATGAAGACAATTTCTTTATTGTCTTGTTTGGCTTTAAGAAATCTTCGAATTCTATGGATGTAGATTCAGGATTTTTAAAATAGGGTTTTTGTAATCTCGGTGTATTTTTATATTAGATAAAATGTGCTATTTTCTACCAAGGACAGACAGACAGTGTCTTAAATCAATTTTTTCAAAATTTGGAAACAATTTTGACATAAAAGCATTCAATCTTCTGCAGAATTTGATACTTTTTATCACAGAAATAACTGAATATTCTTAAAATCCATCCATAAAAAGTATGAAAAAAATCATATCGATCGAATCAATATTTAAGATAAATTTATCTTATGGTCATAACTAAATTTACACCCTGTATAGTGGTATAAAATTATTAAGAGTGTTTAACAATTTTACAATATACACAGAGGAGAGTTCACATAAATTTTTTATGTGAACAATTTGTGGTGTTTACACGATTGTTCGGTACTAGTTCAAATACGTACTGTTACTATAGTATACGAGCGCATATCCATCTGTTACAGTCCAGCAGTGTTTCGAATATTTGGGATTCATTACCGATTAATGCCTCATTAAGTATTTCCTCTGCACGAAAACTGACTGAAAATTTTCTACGGCCATTTTCCATATCTATTTTCCCAAGACTAGAATCCAGTTATGTGTAGTATACTTTTTTATTCATAAAATGCAGTGGAGCAATTCAAGTTATTCGAACTAATTTACATTTAATAATAATAAAAAGAAGTTGGTCATTATTACACAGTGCCTACTACGATTTGATATCAGTCTAGGTTAATAAGTATTCCTATATATATGTTTATTATCTCTTTGGGGAAGAAGTGTAAGAAGCAGAGAAACAGAGGATTGCAATAATTAGTGATTCTTCATGGACAGTTATATTCGTAATTGTCCACTATCTACTCACTGTCTTTCCTCAATTATTCCTGCACTTAATGGAAAATACTGGTCGTAATATAAGACGAAAATTACTGTTGCTGTTTGATGTGTTTTTGAATTATTTTACCGTGGTGTTTTTTTTTTGGTTATCAATAAATTCACCCGGAAAATTAATTGGTCGTTTAACGAGGGCTTGCCGTAATTATTTAAATTAAATAACATAATTATTAGTTAATTACGATTTATTTTAATGCATCATAGAAGATTTATATTCAATTTATCCTTTTTGTAAATAATAATTATAAAAACTCTCTAAAAAAAAATATGTACAGCTTAATCACTTTTCCTAGTCTTTAAAAATTGACAGCCAACCAACGTTCTTCCAATCTATCCATATTTTATTTTATATCTAGAGATATCTCTATACATCTTTTTACATCTTCTCTTCAAAGTACCGCTTAATTAGAAAATGTTAATTTAACATTAATAATTCAAAAAAGGAAAAAACATCATCGGGAATGTTGCAAGGATTATTAAAACGAAATTTATAAGACTTCCGGATAAAAAGGCCCCTTTAATATACAAACGCATTAATTATGTATATGTAATATTCTATCTCACTCCTTTTTTTATCTACCCTTTACCTCCTCCTCGTCTTCCTCCTCTTCTTCTGCTGCTCATAATATCTAATATTCATATTTAAATGCCGTTTTAATCAAAGAGTTATTAGACACGCACAAGTGCACATGGGAACACATTTACAATGATAATGTTGCGTAGTATTACGACGGTGCACACACTGTTGGACACTCACACGCACTTATCATATATGTATGTGTGTGTTTGTGTGTACAAGGTAAATATGTCGTAATGTCGAACGAAGAATTTCAGGAAGAGAGTGAATACCTTTAAGATAAAAGAGATCTACAAATGGTACACTTATGTACGAGAAATAGATGGAAACTAGCCTATATATTTTAGGCCTCGGCGATCGAGGGCGGAGCTCAATTCTCCGAAAATTGACACTGATTTAATGTGTTATTTTTACAACTATATTTTTCACATTACACTTTTCAACTTTACCTTTTTTTTTGTCACTTTTAACACTCTTTACCCCTTTTTTTCTACCCTCAGAAAATATCTATATACATAGATATAAAATACAAAGTGAAAAGGTTGTTTTTTATTTTTAAAAAGGGCTTTTCAGCTTACACAGATTTAATAAATCGTTTCCATTTTACGTTAACTTTTTTTTTTTTTTGTTGTAAAACTCTTTTGTGAATAATATATACCTACTTCGTTAATTTTTTTATTCTTTCAATTTTTGTTTTACTAATCCCGTTTTCATTCCCTTTTCCACTTTGTTGGGTATGGTGGTAAATAGAGAAAAAGAAGAGGAAAGACAAGCTATATATATATATATATATATAATAGAGGATGGAAAGAGAATTATTATTATTTTATCTCATTTTCACTTTGGATCGTGTCTCTTCCATAAATACATTCAGACCCACACACATAGACAGAGACAGGATACAACCCTTTTTCGATAATACTTTTTCAACCCCTTTTTTGCGGTGTTATTATTATTATTATTTAGTAGAATATCTCTGTAAAATACTCGTATACATTTATAAAGCCGTTTGGTTTATTTCAGTAATTATTATTTTGTACCGAATGCACCATCCTCCGCCCCCGCCCTTCCCGCTATGAATTGCTTCCATAATCTACTCTCTGAATAATTAAAAAGAGCATGAGAGTGATAGGAGTTGTGGACGGGGAACGGGGTAGACGGAAGGACAGAGCTAAAATAGTAGTAGTTGAGTATAGGAAAGGGGGTGAAGCAAATGGGCGGGGGTGGGTAGAGGGGGTTGATTCAAAATTTAATCGCAGGTATGTTCGTTTTGTTACTAATAAACCTGTTAAATATTCATAGGACGTATGTATGTGTCTATGGATGATGCTATACGAGGGTAATTCGATTATTAGCAGTTGCAAGTGGAATTAAATTTGACAGGTTCAATTTTGACAATGATGATGATGTACATACGCATGTGTATTATTAGTATATGCACTTGTTTCCATGCGTCACGTTTTCCACGTTGAATGATTACTTGAAATGGAAATTGATGGAAAACGTAAATAGAAACAAAAAAATAAACAAGAATAATAATGGAAATGTTGTTTATTTTTTATGTTTATTGCTGCAGATTGGTTCTGGATTTAGAATACAAAAACATTGGACGATTCTGTGAAAGGGTTTTTTTTTTGTTTATCGAGTGGCTCTTCAAACAGTCAAAGTTTCAATTTTATTGAGATAACTTTTTCCATTTAAAATTCATTCCAATTATTGCCTTTGCAATCCTTAAAGAAGGAGAATAGGGAATAATAGGTAATGCCATATTTAGAAAATTAAAGTGATATACATATTTTAAATGTATATTACATACATACGTTTAAGTGCCTAAATATTACTGCTGCTGCTGCTACTGCTACTATATGTACGTTATACTCCCTTTTAATTAGCTAAAAGGTTAAGGAAGCACATTAATATTTAGGCACTCGTGTGCATGTGTGTTTGTGCTAAAAAGGTTTTCATTTACTTATACGTATACATAGTATAGTAATAGTCAAGGGACCACGGATGGATAGCAAGCAGTAAGCAAGCAAACAGGCCATGTAAATATTGATTACAATTTTGTGGTTCGTTAAACATGTGAGATATGAGTGACAGAATGTTAAATTTGCCATTAACCTCATTCAAACCTATCTCTTCCACTCAAATGACACATATTTATTTATTTTGCGTGTGTGTGTGTGTTTTTTTTATGCCAAATCAGTTAAAGTGATTTGATTGTTTTTGGACAATTTTATTGATAAGTTTCATTTTCCAAAACTTATTTATTGGTAATTTTTATTTTTTTTTCTTTATTTTTTTATTCTTTTTTTCGGTTATTTCTCTTTGTTTTCTCTTATTTCTGATTTATTTTTCTTCCTTTTAATTTGATAATTTTTTTTTGTTATATTTTTTTCCGTTTTGAATTTTTTTAATGTTGTTTTTATTAATTTTTCAACATTTTTTTTATCAACTTTTTTCGCATATTGTAATTTTTTTAGCATTTTTATATTTTTATTCGCAGTTCTTTTTTTTTATATATTTTTTTGCATTCTTTCTTTTTATTTTTTTCTTACCACCATCTAACTATCCCTTCTACCATATGTAAAGTTTTCCCTTATAACTATCCAGTCGAGAGATTTTACACGAAACGCTGCTACTGGACTGGAACCCTTTCACCGACTGGTACTGCGTGCTTAGCGACGTAGTACGCTAATAGACGTGTTATAAATACGTTATATACTTATACTATATCTATTAATATATCACCAATTTACTATTATTTAAACTAAACAAAAAAAAGAATTTAATAAATAATTTTATCTCGCATATTTATCAGATGCCAAATTACCTGCATGTGGGTACTTAAAATAAAGAAAACGTTATATCGTTTCGTGACTCCATAAAATCTATTTTAATTTCCATTCAAGAGAACTTAACTGACTGACTGACGACATTTTTGTTTTAAATGGCACAAAATGTTATCATTACAAAGGCAAAGCAAAAAATAGTAGATAGCATTCTTTAAATATTTTAGAGTCACGGCAAGCATATAATTAAAATGCAGGGTAGATACACTTATTTCTCCCCCCCCCCCACGAATCCCTTCTCCTTTTTGCAGTGCCAATTTGATTTATTGTTTACTTATTTATAACCCCCATCCACTATGTTATAGTGGAGGGTAGTAATTTATATAATTTTTCTAAAATCTTCAATTCTATTTAATAATAATAAAATCTAATAGTAAAAGTTGAACTAAAATCTTTCTAGAAAACTCCAGTGAAAGAAACGAATAATAATAATAATAGCACTGCACTCAGAGGCTTTTCCACAATAGTGGTGGAATTATTAGAAACTTCAAAATAATGATAATAATAACAATAACACTTTCAGCTTAAATTTGGAAATATCTTCCGGCATACAACTGAATATATGTATTATTATTATTATTATGATTGTCTTTAGCAGATAACTTTCCTTCTTCTGCTAAGTCGCTACGTATTTTAAGTTTTGAACACAATTTTGATATAATTGATTCAGTTTGAATGCCTCTATACATAAAGATAGATAAAGCGAACGAAAAGCTAAAACAAAGACAGACAACAAAGTGATTAAACTCATCTATTTATTTATAATTTATTGAAATACAAAGAAGTGAGAGAGACAGAGACTAGTCGTAGTCGAATTTGATGACTATCATTGTTTATTTAATTATTGAATTTTGATTTAAATAGATAACTAATAGCTTCTTTTTTTTTTAATTTTGTTATTAATTACTATGCTCACATTAAACTGTTCCAAGATAGACAGATCGCTTGGAAATTAATTATCTATTTTTGACTTGTTAAAGGTCTATTCTCATTAAAACTTGCCGTTAAAATACCACCAACATATTCACATATGTGAATCATTTCATCGAAAATATAGTTTGTAGACCACAGAGAGAGAGAGAGAGAGAGAGAGAGAGATCTGTTCTTACATCTATCTTGTCTTGATTTCTATAGGTGATCGCCTTTTTTACCTTGAAAACATGAATAAAAGCCACAAAATACATACGTTCAAAACAGCAAAAAAAAGAAAAAAAAAAAAAAAGAAGGAACTCGGCGAATTCTTGTAAATACCTAACATAGATAGTTAGATCTAAAAAAAATAAAAAAATAAGCATTCCGCAAAGATGATACGACGAAAAAGTCATGGTAAATTAAAAATTCATTAACTTATTTAAATTTGTTTAGTCATACAAACCATCCAGCTAGCTAGCCAAGTCAGCCAACTAACCAGTCAGTCGATTTCGGTAAAGATTCTCTTCTTCTCATTTTCAAATGATGAGATCGTTTTATAAATTATTGATGTTATAACAGATTGAATAACTATTGTGTCGTTTTGGGTTGGCTACTACTGGCTTATAATATGGAGAAAATAATCGAATTTTAAAAGAACGAATTTTTTCAAATCAGTTTTATAAATGGAGAAATAGATTAGTATCATGACGATGATGATGATGATGCTTATAATGGGCTCATTCAAGATAGAATTATAGCTTTTGATATCAGGCATTCATAGGTTTGATGCATCTGTAGTTGGTTCAGTGAAGGATGAGTGAGCATAGTTCGATTGATAGCAGCACAAGCGTAGTGATGCCTTTGGATTGTGCTTTGCGGAGGAGCGAACAGACCACAGTTAAATGCACAAGGATGATTTAGGATATGATTGGAATGTAAGGATATGATTTAGATGAATTTGTTTACATTAAATCAATGGAAAATTTGATTTGTTCAAATTGGTGCTTTGAAATGCAGCGCTAGCAGAGTGAATATTTTTTCTTGGTCGTTCAGGATTTGTTTAATATTTAATTTAATATGAATCAATTTTACTTACATAATATCGCAGAACTGTTCAATTTCTTTATTTTTGCTATTTTCTTGACAGATTTGATTTGATTTTTCAATTAAAAGTTGTTATAGTAGCGTTTCAATTTAAAGTATAGTTGTCTCTGTTGTATACACATAAAAAGCGAGACCAAAACTCACCAGTCTTGTCAGTTGAATATGTTAAACATATCGAATTAAAAGAATTAAAGTAAATATTTGTTTATCTTCGTCTATACTTACGATATTAATTATTTTTGAATAAATCTTCAACAATTGTCTTTATTATTTAAAACAATTACCATAATTGAAAAATTCTGAATAAAATCGATTAAAATATCAATACAATTTCAAGAATAATATTGACAACGTTGCACAAAAATTATGATTTAATAACTGTATGTGTAATAACTGACTTTTGCGCTTCCTCTGTTTAAAAGATTTTTTTATTTCTAAATCAAATATTTAATTAAATTTTTTTCATTAAATTTTAATATAGAATGTTATATAGAAAATAGTGTTAAATTATTAATATAGGAAAAATCTAATTAAATATTAATTAGTATAATACATCAAAAGAGCATTGACCATTTCCAAAATAATCCCGAACCTGTATCGATGTGAATTATTAATTGAATCGTAATTAGGTCAAAAATACTCGGATTTGTTATTAATTTGGAAGGGGAGGGCATTAATAACAAATGATCGAAAATTGGTTTGGGATTAAATTATTTTTCCGGTCATTGGAGTTAAATTGTGATATTATGAAATAAATAGTGGGTCATTCGCAAAGCTGAATATGTCAATAAAATTTTATTGATTGATTAATTTTCATTGGAGGTGCTCTTCTCTTTTGCCTGTCTTAATTTCATCAATATATTATATGTTTGAATAGACTGTTAAAGCTCATGTCGTCTCGCCTTTTAATATATTTCTATAGTTTAAAATTAAAATACAAGACCCCCAGGTACATTTACATTGGAGTGGCTTCGTTTAGAAGGATTATATTTAATATTTTTTTCCATATGGATGCATCCATTATGACATTTGAAATTAAACACTCACTTCTCCAAATCTTTATACGGTTTCATTCAATGCCTAACAAAATGGATATATGTATGCATTTGCGAAAAATATTTAATTTTGCCTTTCTTTTTAAAATCCACCATATTTCTATACAATTTGTTTACGATCGATATTACTTTTATGCCAACACTACCACCACTACCACCACTATTCGTATAAGAAAAAGAAAAATGCTTTCAATTTTCTCTGCGACATTTTCGTTCGTGTTAACTTTAATGCTTCTCATTATGTATAGAAAACTTTAATCTGCTATTACTTAATTTTCATTAGGTTTACATGGACCTATTTTTTCCTGTTTACTCTAAAAATAAATGTGAGCGACATTTTTCAAAAAGCTTTTACTTGTTGTTCATTTTGCTTGTCATTTATTTTGGCAGTGGTGGCGGTTTGATGAACCAAATATGTTTCTTCTGAATCAAACGAATCTATTGGACGCCACTGTCTTTTTTTCTATTCTCGAATTGAACATGTACCAAACATGGTTTTCTTTTGAATACATAAAGAAAAATCAATCCTTTCCTTCTTTGTATATTGTATAATTAAAAAAAAAATTACACAAAATAAATTCCAACGACCTATATTAATAATTACCTGTCACAATATTAAATTATATATTCAAATGTTATAAGGCGCAGTGTGGTAGGGGGAAGGGAAGTGCAGCGGGGTTTAGAGGGTAAAATTTCTGATAAATAATTATAGATTTGAGTGAAGGTGACATGCTATTGTGTATGCATGAATATATATGTATGTAGTTGTAGATGTAATGAAGGACATTTAAATATTTATAAATTAAAATAAATAAAAAGTAGTAATAATAATAATAATAATAATAATAATAAAAAGTATGTTGCAAAGAATTAAAATGGAAAAAATCAGTCAGTAGGTTCACGATTTTTGTTCTTATAACAGCGAAATATTGACGTGCGAATAAATTAAGTTTTGTCTATTACACGAAAATCAGATAAAATCTAAATTAGAAAAAAAAAAACTCAAGGAAGGGTTCAATGTCAGTCTTTTGCAGAAAGAGGATAATAATTTCTGTAAGCTGCATTTCACGAAGTATTCAAATCTAGTTTTTTTTTTTTTTATTGTAATATTAAACCTGACACTTTGTTGTTGACGTAATTTCAATATGCAATTTTGAAAGGTACTGACATGAATAGAAATAATAATATAATAGGCATACCTACATGTTAAAAGAATAAAATAATTAATTAAAACACGTTACCCCACGATTATTTACAATACATAAATAGTATTAATAAGATATGGCAGATGAAGGAGATTTGCGAAATTTTCGTAACTTATTGGAGCAACAGAAAAGAAAGAATAAAAAATTAACTAAACAAAAATCGTGACCTACAAGTGAAGGTATACAACAGGATTGGGTTGGTTGGTTGGTTGGTTGGCTTCAACATTTCCTATTGATGAAAAAAATTAACAATAATTCATTATTGTTATGTATGTTGTTATGCATTTTAATTGACCTTCTTCTTAAACACTCTTTTTTTTTTGTTCTATACAATGAAACAAGCATCTAATTGGACTTATTACGTAATCGGATTAATTCATCATAATCTGTCGAATTGTGCTGCCTCCAAGCAGTATTATTTTATCTCTAATTTTCTCGTAAAATGACTGAAGAAGAGTGAATTTCATGTCCGAAAGGCTTTCCATGCGTTAAAATCTGTAGGACAGCAATCAAATCTGCTTTGCCCAATTTTTGTTATTGATAATTATACAAAATATTAATCTATTTCAATAGTAATGTAATATATTAATTAATAGAAAATCAAAATAGGCAATCGAAAAGCAAAAACCGATAATAATAATAATAATGATAATAATGATGATGATGATGAAAATGTCGGAGGGAATGTACTGGCTGCTGCAAGGAGCATCCAGAGATGATTGTGTTTGTTTAGAAATTTCTGTAAACCGAAAGTTTAACAAGATTTGGTCGTCTTGTTAAACAACAGTTTAATTAACTTAAGTCGTTTAAGTCATAATTGGTAAACAATCGAACAATATTTGGGAAAACAAAAGGAAAATGGAGATGGGACGAAGTTAGTGAACGATTTAGTTCGTTATATATGTATATGAAAGTCTTCAAGAATTTGAAAGGGTTAGTTAATCTATGTTGATTGCTAAAGGTAGATGCGCATTATCATTAAAGTTTTGCTAACTAAAACTGAACGACAATGTCAGTTTTGACATACCGAAAAGTGATTTTCAATTGCTTTTAGTTTCTGTATCACTAGCAGTTAATGTTTGATCTCAATACCAAAATAAAAATGATACACTATATAATTTTTTGTTTTCTGACAGTTAACCGTTACTCACTGTAAAATAAATATTTCAAGAAAAGCAGCAGAAAAAAAAACCTTACGTGACTTAGCTATCAGATGAGCAGTACTCATGGTTAATAAACATCAAACAAAAACAAAAACCAAAAAAAAAAAAAAAAAGAGAAATCAAGCACAACCCCATTAACAAATATGGACACGGATGTTTTTCCTCTCTTCGTTCATATACGATCTCTATGTATCTCAGATGGTTGCTTATACCTGTATGTATGTATGTATGTGCTTCACATACAAAATTTAATTCAATAAATAAAACCTTAATTGAATCATCGGCGATACTAAATGAACTTGATATGAAAAGATAATACATTTACGTATATATAGATATACAATCGTTCAGTATGAAATGTTCAATGTTGAGGATTTAAACAAGTCCTTTCTCTCTCTCTCTCTCTCTGTCTGTTTTTCCTATTTTCAACTCCGTCTCTGTCTCTCTCTCTCTCTCTTTGGATCATTCCATCAACTTCTTGTTGTAATCGTTTTCGATAATATAAAACGATAAATTTAGCAAGTCATCACGGTATGAAGATACTTTCTTGTGTGTTGTGTGTGTGTGTGTGTGTGTGTGTGTGTGTCTTTTGTAGTAAGTAAATAAATAAATGAAATATAAGGACATAAGAAGATATCAAAATATTTTCAATTTACCTTCATTCTTATGCTACGGTCCTTCAAATCATCACATATAATTCTTCTGGGAAGTAGAAAACAAAAAAATTATTATTATGTAAGAGTAAACATCTATAGTCGATCTCCAAGTATGCGTCGTAGTCGTAAGACTGATTTCAATGGATACGTTATGTTTTTCAAGTGCTTATTTTCCAAGTAGAAAATCAACTATTATTTAATCAATTTCAACTTTTTTTCTCTTCCAGTTTTTTATTCGTTTGTTTGTTGGTTTTTTTCGAATGCTTTTTTATTCATGTTCGTTTTTCCTTATCCTTAAGAAGATCACTTCATCTTTTCAATTAAACTAATTAAATCACCAGATACAATACTTAAAAGTGGCTGTTAATTGAAATTAATGTTCCCATTTAATGGACTATAGTGTATTGTTTTCTATTGTTTCTATTTTTTTATTTTATTTTATTTTTTTTTGCTTTTTGTTACATAAATGTACATATGTATTTTTCTATTGTGTTCAAAAGTTGTGTGCGCGGAATTGTATTTATTTAGTTATCTATGTAATTGTTTTTTTTTTTTTGTGAATAATTTAATTGGTACGCCGTGTGGAAATTCTATCAAAATTTCATTGTTTTTTAAGATAAAATTCAAGAATAACCTAAATTTTCTTGTGGCAATTTATTATCCCTCGAAAAAGAAAAAAAAAAAAAGTTGCTGTTTTTCTTTCACGTAAACCATAACAATTTTCCATTCTAATGGAAAAATATTATCATCGTCTTTTTTCCCGCTTCGTCTTCGTCTTCCTTTTTCTTCTTCTTTTGTGGCTTAGTGTTACACTATAGTGTCGTTGTGTTATTTTAGTCAGTAAGCTCTGCCTCTACTAAACTAAAAACTGAAGTTGAAGCTCTAAAATCAACCTCTACAGATAAAACCGAAAGATAAAATACTATTCATTTTTATACTTGCATAAAGAGCAGCAGGAAAATCGCCTTTGCTGTTGAGGTTCTTTTTTTCTTTATTTTTTTTTTGAGTAAGATTAAAGTAGAATTTAATATTAATGAAGGCAATTTTGTATATATTTTTTAGCAGACAGTAATGACAGTTTTAAAGAAAATTGAGCTGAAATAAAAAATAGAAAATGTTCGATTTCAATAATGTATATGTGGCTTCACAAAAGAATTCAACGCCCTACAGAATAATAACTATATTTTATTGTCCATGAGCCCTATAGAGAGATTATTACATTTATGTTAATTAGACGACATTTTTCTCTTTTTTCTTAATACCTTTCAATGTAATTTTCATCTCTTCTTTGCTCTACTAATGGCTTTAACTTTGACCACCTGTGTTTTTCTTTCTATCTATACCTATTTTACTATTACTATTATCATTATTATTAACATGCCTAGGTATACATGTGTAAGTAATATTTTATAAACGTTTTTTTATTCTCTCTTTTTTTTTTCATTTGTTTGGCTATAACATGAAAGACCACATACAGATTTTTATATGAATAAATTTTAGATTTAAAGATTCGGCTGTTTTGGTGTGTACATGCTGGAAAACAAATATGTGCGATCACTGTGTTGGTTTTTGTTTTGATTTTCAGTGATTAATTACCAGGATTATGTTTGCCTGTTTGTTTGTTATTTTTCGTAGAGATAAATTTAGAATAAAATTAGAAAAGAAAAATGCTAGAGAGAGAGAGAGAGAGAGAGGTTACAAATCGATGCTTGACTCGCGATATTTTGGAATTGAGTATATACATTATGTACAATATCTTGAGTCGAACTATATATTTAAATGCAAACATAAGGTAACTATTACGACATAAAATGTGGTGAATTGCATGTTTTTATTTGGAGGGTTTTCTAGTCAATTTTTGATTGCTGACCACTTATTTATTAAAGCGCGAGGGGATTAAGGGGTTAATAATTATTACATTGCTAGGAAATTTATGACTATAAAATCTATAATCAACCGTGCACTAATAATGAGCAAAAATGTTGGAAGGGTACATTGAATACACGCGGTGATGGTTTTTTAATATGATTTTAATTCAACCATATACTTTATTATTTTTATTATTATCATTATAGAAGTCTACTGCATAAAATGATGTTACAATGATGTTCGTTTTTGAATAGATTAACGGCCATTATACTTTTACTTGAAAAACTATGTTAAATCGTTGTCACGAACAAGAAAACTTAACTAACAAGACGCTCATGCGTCTATGGCTAGCTTTAAATAGACATTTAATTGGCCGAAACAAAATTAGAGCTGCCTAAAAAAATCATTTGATATAAATGGAATTTAATTCGATTAAACGAAATGGAATTTTTATCGCCTAAAATTAAATGTTTATTTTATTTATGGGAAATTTATTTTCCAGATTCTTTTCCTATTGTATAAATTACAATTCCTATTCGATTAGATTTTCTTATCGATCAATCTGTGTCAACATTGATATTTCTAAATATTTATTCTGCCGTCTAGAATAGGAAAAGAAACCACCAATTGATACTTATAAATAATCCTAAAAAAAAATATTTATTCTTTTTCTTATACTCATAAATTGTTCTTTTTTCTTGTTATTCTAACTGGTTCTCTTCTTCATTAGTTGTTTTCTCTAAAGAAAAATCGCTATTCACAACCCACCCAATAATACTTTTAAATTAAATATAACAAACAAATAAAGACCGAAATCAACAATTTATTACCCACATTCTTGACATAACCAATAAATTTCCCCACTCTCTCTCTCTCTCTCTCTCTCTCTCTCTCTCTCTCTCTCTAGTATAAGTGGTAATGTATTGGCTGTTAGATTAAGTTACGCTTCTTCTAACTAGTTAATTAATTTTCGACAATTTTACAACCCTCCCAAAATAAAAGAATTATTAGAAAATCTGTCACTGTGCTGTCACATACACGCACACGCACACATAGATATTGAATTTACCTTAATTTGTCACAAACTGACAATTACTTTTATGTTTATCTTTAAAATAAGGATTTACTATGCTGCTGCTGCTGCTGCTGCCACTACAGGCATTATTACTTCTATTCGTTGTGAGGAGGGTGTAGGAATTGAGGAGTGGACTGTTTTTTTTTGTATTCATCTATTTTAACAATGTGTGATATGTTTTTGTGGTACTGTTAGTGTGTGCGTGTGCGAGCATGGGGAGCAATATGTTTTTGGGCGTGTGATGGAAAATTGATATAAGGATTTGCCCAGATTGAATGACAGATGAGTTGATGGAACTGATTTGTGTGTAGATACAGGAAGGATGGAAGGAAGGAATATATTCGTCCTGGATATGTCTTATTTGAAGTCACTATTTAAGTCCCGTTTCAGATAACTGCTGGCTATCGGCTCGCTTACCACCGCCATCCGTAAATTTAATTTTTTTATGGCTGCCAAACTGACAGGTAAATCATTAGAGAAAACTGACTGCTTCATCGGCATGCCCTGCAATATATCTGACCTAATACGGGCGCTTACTTGAAATTTTCTTCATCATATAGTCTTTTTCGAAAATGTTAGCTTACCGTCAGCGCCCATTTGAAACAGAACATAGATTCGACGTAATTGAAACTGTAGTGCACAGGTGCCCAATATTGTATAGATAGATAAACAAATAGAAGATCGAAGGGTAGATAATTGTAATATATTTTTATTAGTCTCGTAGTGTTCTAATTTATGAGGCCATCGACACGCCGGGCAGCTATTCCAATTCGAATCCAATCCTATAAATTGTCATTTATATTTTTTTTGTTCTAAAATAAAAATATACGATTTCATCTTTCATTTCACACACAAACACATACACAGACTCATATCCGTAGAAAAAAAAAAAAAAAAACAAAACAAAACAAAAGTCACATCAGATGACATCGACCTGCCCAAAAAACTAGCTTCGTTCTACATCGCTGATCGCTATGTTGGCTGTTGATGTTGATGATGCTGCTGCTGTTGCTGATCTGAGAAGGCTGATTACACACACACACACACACACATATGGAGAAAAAGTCACATTCAGTTTTTATCCGCTGTTGGAAAATAAATAATTGTTTCAAATAAAGACAAGAAAGAGCAGAAGACAGACAGTGAGACGAAAAAAAAAAAAATGAAGATAAAATGAAGAAAACGTAAAAGTCGTCGTCCACGATTTTACCGTTGATTCTCATTTCGATGATGGTTGTCTGTGCAAAAGCAGCAGCAAACAAAAAAAACCAAAGATAAAAAAAGGGAAAAATGAAAATGGAAAATCAAGTTCAAAATTTACTGTTATAAATACAATCAAGAGATTAATTTCTTAGATAGGTCAAATTGAGGAATAAAAACCACCTTGTCTTTAAACATTTGTTAAATGAAGAACTTACAGTTAGGTACACACACATCGAGGGACGGGTTGGGATGGCTTGTAAGTTTTCATTACAACGGCCATCATTTTCCTCTTGGCTGTCATCTATTTCACGAAACCATTTCAGCTAACCAGGAAGTTGACAAGTGAAATAGCAAATTGGTTCCGATCACTTTCAATCGACTTTCAAAACTTCCCTTTTTGCCAAGCATGGAGAGAAGAAAGTTGAAAGTTTCTGTCAAGCATTTTTGCTTTGTTCGTTTAGAAATATTACTACAACTTTCATCACATATTTTTCATAATGGTAAAGTTTTCTTTTTTTGTTTTTCGATTTATTTTATTTTTTTGCAAGATTTTCTTTGAAATCGAAACTATTATTGAGGAACTTTTAGTCTAAGTAAACAGCCAATAGAAACAGCCTACATTATTTACAATTAATGTAATTGTTTCGAATTCGTGGTGATTTATTCCACCTCAATTTCCTGATGGGTATAATATTTGTGTGCCTTTCTTTGTTTCCCACTTTTAAAATATTAGAAGCAATCTTTTAGCAGCGAAACTGCCAAGAAAAATGTCGTTCTCTCTTTATAGTATATAGTGAAATACTTAAAAATTTCCCCTCTATAATTTTGTTTATGTATTTTCCTTGTACAACATCCATTTTGCCCTCTTTAAAGGAAAAAAGAATTGGTCTAATACGTGCCTCAAAGTTAATCTTTGCTGGTGATAGTGTATGTATGTATGTTTGTAGCTGGGGAAAACTCACTGGCACGTAAGTGAGTGAGGTGGAGGAGAAGGACGTAAAGGAAATGAAAATACTATGAAAAATAGTAAACTGTCAAGCAGTAAGCTTATAGCTGCAGCTATATATGTGGGAAATATATTGCTGCCAAAGAACGTGTTATATTTTAGTTAGTTGATGTCTGACTCTTTTTCTTGGTGAGTTAAAATTATTAATACTAATACATATAACTTTTTTGAGTGGTAGTGGTGGTGCAAGTGCAAAGATGTGGCAGAATATGGTACGAACATAAAATGGAAGAAGATGTTTAAGGAAATGTTGAAATTTTCTAGATAAATTGGTGTAAAGTGAAAAGTTTTAACGAAGTGAATGAGTGCAAAAGGAGGATGATTCGTTGCTTGATTCCGCCACAGTGAAATGTTGCCATGACGAAAGTTTTGTATGAAGTAGGAAAATTTAATTTTCCTGAAATGAAAAGCTTTTAAATTTTTCGTATTCTGTGTAGATTTTTTTCACTGGATGGAATTGCGAGAGATGACCAAATCTGAACATTAAATGATTTTACTCTTTTTTTTTTGTCGTTTCAAATAGTTATAATAATAATAATAATAGTGACCATCTTTAGACATAAATACACATTTCTTTATCTTTTGCTTCCCTTCTTCTATAACTGTCAAATTTATATAGATTTAAGCGGATGAAAATTTAGAAATAGACTCTTTACCGTTGTTAAGTTAAGCTTCTTTTAGAAACCGATTTTCTAAGGATTTTTCTTCGGCAAAGCAAAGAAAAAGAAAAAAAGTAATGTGTTCGTTTAAAGTATTTTTCTTCTCATCTTATATCTTTCTTTTTTCCCTCTTTTCTATATATGCGTGTGTGTGTGTGTGTGTGTGTGTGCGTTCTCCGAAAACGCACATTATCCCTTTTCTATATACATATTATATACACCCCCCTTCAATATCCCACTAAAAGGTATAAAATATATCTTAAACAACGCGCCGCTTAAGGGCGGCGATTCAATTTGCTTTCAACTTTCGCAAAAGAGGGTGGTGGTAGTGGCAGCGGCGGAACTATTTACTGCTATGCTATTGCTAAAGGCAAAGAAAAGTCGTTTTTCTTCCATCGTCTATGAGATGTTAATAAAATTGATCTTTGCATTTTTTTTTTTTTTTTTTGCTCTCCCTTTTTATTCCGTCCGTCTCATTTTATTCTCATCGCATCGTGCTGCCGTGAAAGAATTTTGTGTAGTGCAATTCAGTAATACATATTTTATTCATTAAATTTTCCCGATGCATTTTCCTTTACAACATTTTGAAATGATGGAGGGGCGGACACGAGGCAAGCATCAGGGTGCAGTCATGAAATATTAAGAAAAATTCTTCTAGAATTTCTATCTTGAAGCCTGAAGGGCAAAGAAGTGGATGTAAATTTATATACTTTGAAAGATTGCTTCGCTTTTTTGAAGTTTCATTAGTGGTTGATTTAGGGTATGAAAAATTAAATATTAAATCGTCTATGTTTACTTTACTTCGCTCTATAAGAGTTTAATTTAGTTTAGTTTTCAAGGCGCCACGGAAAGAATTCATCCGAATAAAATGCTTATAAGAATTATTATATTCTTATAATTTTTATAACCGATAAGTTGATTTCTGTCATACTTAAAATATTGATTTAATGACGTAATAGCTGTTGTAATCGTCCCGTTACATTGATAATTTCTTCACCGCTGGATTTTCTATCATTTGTGGTAGTGGTGGCATTTCCTTTTTTTCTCCCGAATTCCCTGTTGGATACGACTTGGATCAATTAATTACAGCGTCACCACACCTCTAATTTTTTATTATTTGTAAGTGGAACAGAAAAATATCAAGAAATCAAAAGTTTTGGAAAAAAATAAAATTTTAAAAGCCTTCAAATTAAGGGTAAATAGAGTTTAGATTAACTATTTTTAATATGTATTTTCACGAGCTTAATGAAAATATCCATATTTCATGTTTACGTTACAATCGAACTGCATTTTTGCAGTTACAGTAAAACCTCCCTGTAGCAGTCACTCAAAATGCCAGCTTAAATGGTCGTTGTACGGAGGTATTCGTTAATATAGATTTCATAGAGTAATAGTTATTTTAGGGGGCTAATAAGATAAAACAAAATTCGGCAGCTAAACAACAGCAAGAAGATGTTGTTACGTCTCTTCTGTTTAATTCATTTTACGGAATTTCATAGAATAGACATATTATTATAGAATATAAATAATAGTACTACCTAGTTGGTCAATAGAATTTCAAATTAGAGGCACACTCTTTTTCTCATCAAAGAACGAATCAAAAGAGCAGCAGCAGCGGCAGCGCACGGAACAACTACCAAAACTAGGATAAGAGGAAACTGATCATTTTAAATAACGGAATCGGCCGAAAGCAATCTTTTTTCTCTTAGAATAATAATCATAATAATTACACTACAATGCGTTTCACCTTTTTTAATAATAATAGAAGTACCTATACATTAAACAGGAAAAAAGAGAAATAGAAAAGAAAACGAACACGGAAAAAAAAACGGAGAAAAGAATCGTATAAGTTAAATGACCAGCAGCCAAAGGCCACTCTGGAAAAAAATTACTTACTGTTCTATTTTATTATTATTATTATTATTATAAAATGATAGTAAGTGGCATTACAAAACAGTCTTATTTGTTCTAGCGTGGGAACTGTTTTTCACTATTTAAAAAGTGTGGCGGAACTCGTCGTTAGAACTTTCTTATCAAAGATGACATTGTACATTTTTTTTATTTCGTTTATTTCGTTTTTGTTTCTATTTTCTTCTCTTCTATTCTTTTGCTAAAGTCATTTTAACGTTAAAAAAAATTCTCTTTATTTTTTTCTGAAACAATTTCCTCCGAATAGAAAGCCTATTTATCTAAATTATATACCGTAAGTTTCCCTCTCGCACACATAAATTCTTCCGGCACCATAATCTTTTTGCTGCAATTTAGTAAGGAAAAAGGGCCACCTTAAAATACTGCCCTTTTAAGTGTAACTCAAAATTTTATTATTTATAATAATAATGCTTTCAAAAGCAATTTAGTGGATGAAGAAAGTATTTTTTTGTAAACCCAGAGGGAGGAGAATGGGGTTGCAGATTGTTCCACAAAAAAAAGGCGACAAATTATAGGCTTATTTTTGAAGAAAATATTAAATTTTTTTCCCATTATTTTCTATCCAGCTGCAACGAAATGATTCCAATTTAATTCCGTCTAATGTGAATCGGTCTAGACTGGATGAGTAAGTGGTAAAGCTAAGTTTTTCATCTAGAATTCGCTTTTCTAGCGAATTATTTATTACAGATCATCGTGTTTTTATGGTGTACAGGTTCGAAGAATTAAGCAACGTCTAGACGTGCAAATTTTATATTTGCTATTGCTACCAGCTTATAAAATTCTCTTTCGTTTTACAAAAAATTTTAATATTTTTTTAAAATTTCTCTTGGAGTCTAGTTACGCTTTACTCAAAAATAAATGTTTGCATTATAATAGGCAAGACTAAAATTATTCCTTTTACCATGTTCATGTGCATGTTTCGATGAAGCCATTAAAAGATTTTACCATCAGTAATTACAGGCTCATAAATAATAATTCTCCCGCAATTAACGTGCATTTCTTCATTCTAGAGGATTTTTCTCTCTCAGTCGCGTTGTTTTTATTTAGCTTCTCTCTCTCGCTCTCTCTCATTTTTATATTTTTCAACAGAGATAAACCACCATCATAGCAAAACGGTTTCTAATTTGTTCCACAATAATAAATAATAAGATTTTGTGAAGAAAATCGTATTTAAGTATCCTTTTTTTTTCCTTACCCCCTTTCTTGTAATCTCGAATGCAATATTTCATTTGTAATCTTATTATTATCATTATTATTTTTTTTACGATCCTTTCGTCTGAAAGCCAAAGGAACCATCATCATTGTATTTTCCATTTCCCTCTTTTTAAATACATATATAATACGTATATATAGCAAGTAATACATAAAGGTAAAAGTATAAGAAAAAGTAGTAGTAGTAGTAGTAGTAGGCCTGGATCGTGAAGATAAGCTGGGATATAAAAATTTTGAAGGAGGAAATGGAGAAGGAAAAAGAAAATAAAAGTAGCAGCAGCGGCAGCAAAACAAACAATCATAAAATTATTTTATATGATTAAGGTAGCGATGGTGGTAGTACGCACCCATTGGTTTTCTTATTTGTATCCCCCGGTTGCTCTCTGTTCTAACCATACAACATAATGTCAAATATCTAATAATATAAGAGAAACTTGGTCCGGTTATTAAATCACGAACAACAGCAGCAAAAAAAAAATAAAATAATAATCATAATAAAAAAAAGGACTCGCACAGTTATAAAACTGTTTTTCATTTATTTATATTTATATTTTTCGTGTGTACGTATGTACGCATTTCGTTTTTTCTTCGGTTTTTTTTTTTTTTTGGAAGAAAAAGCGTATCGCATTTGTTTTATTATGATGGTGAAAAGTGCGTGCGTGCGTGTAAAAGACGTTCTTATTTTTTCCTGTCTAAACAAATGGGATTTTCCACAATGACTTAGAGTAGAAGAAAATGTTTTGGAGTACAACAATGGCGGATAAATTGTAGCAAAACGAAAATTATTTTCTCAGAAAGAAAAAAAAATGCTATAGAAGAAGCCACCATCATAATACTAAATTTCATGATCATGTCTGTCTACCATTTTTCCTTAAAAAAATTCATTATCCCTTCATGGGATATTAACCCTTTTGCAAAATGCATAGAGCATACTTAACCATGGTATATTACCACTTCTTTCACTCTCCAATCATCCTCCCCAATACTATTTACGCGTTGCTATGTATATAAAGTATGGTACTCAAGTACTTATTTATGCCCAGCCCCCTTTTTCATTTCGGCTTCACCCCTTCTCCCACACATATATCTTTTTGTTTATTACCATAATTAAACATAGGAAAAACAATAGGTAGAGTATAGCCCCCTTAGAGATGAACCCCTTTCTTTTTTCTTTTTTTTTATATTTTATTATTTGCGTAACAGGAAAGGCGTTTCGGAAAACCTATAAGCTTGTGCTACGCCATTACGATTTTATATAATGGCTAATTATTTTTGGGTGACAGACGATATGTATGAAGAGAATTTTTTTGTTGTTGTTTTTTATGATGATGGTGGTGGTGGTGGTATGGAGTGGAACGAAGTGAATTGAAGTGGAAATCAGAGGCCGGAGTATGCAGATTTTTACGAAGAAAAAAGGCGGAGTGTGATTGAGACATGTGGCCAGAGGAAGAGTTGCTTTTTTCTCGTAAAATATTATGATTTATTAAAAATCGTAAATGTTTTTATTATGAAATTCCTCATCAATTCTCAGATTTGCTGTTTATAAATATAAAATTCCTCAATGATATAAATTACACATTAAAATCTCATAACTATCATCAATACGGACATAATAAACACATACACACACACACACACGTACATGACGCATTTCAAAGATATAAACAAAGAAAGAAAAAGGAAATTGCATAAAAATTGCATAATTACCTTTGCATAATAGAAACGTGCTTGAAAAGCTAAATGCTCTTAAACAAGCATTTTATTGAATAGAAAGAATGGGAGCTAAATAGCTATATACGTCTACCTGGTTTGACGCAATTCACATACTATATCCTCCATTATTACTGTAATAATAATAATAATAATAATAATGATTATTTAGTATTCTTAGCCGCAGTTAATTCTCAATTCTTTTCTTTAAATGGCGATAAGTTATTGGGAATTTAGAGCAATGAGGTGATGAGTTAAGTAACACCCTTACAATTTATAATTCATAAACTAGCGGAAGTACTCGACTTCGTCCGGGTTTCATCACTGAATGCAACATTTATAAAGATATTTTTTTAATAAAGTCTTAAACTAAATTACCCAACCAAACAGCCCATTATAAATCAGAATTCCGCTGTGGGCAACCAACTGAGAAAAGCCTTGTCTATGCTGAGAAGCGAACATCAGACAAATTTTCTTATTTTATTAAGTAGATATAACATATATTTTCCATATTCTAATGGTGAAATCAATCTTGGGTTTGTAGAAAAATATTTTCCAAAATCCAATGAAGGCATCTTTTCCCTTTTGTTTCTTTGGCTGGCAGCCAATCAGAGCAGTATTTCTTTTAAAAATTTCTGTTCTACGTGTATGTGGAGAAAATTGAATATTGTAGAAGGTGGTCCGTAGGGGTGGCAGGAAAGAAAAATATGGGAACACTGATTTTATAAAGGAAAATCTGCCAGAGTGAGTAGTAGAAGCGGCGGCAGTAGTAAGCAATGATTGGAAAATTCAATAATAATAATAACAATACGAGTATGTAATTGTGATTTTTCAGTTTCCAGTCGGTAGGTTGGGTATATTATTTGGGTAATTTGATTTTATTTGCTAGAAACTATTCGATTTTTCTCGATTCGAATTCCGAGTTTTTATTGCATAGATTTGAGTTCCTTTTCTTTGGGTTTTTTTTTTGTTGAGTTTCGAAATTAGTTTATTATTGTGTCAGATTTTAAATTAAGTGCTTAACAAGTTCAACTAAAAAAAAAATGAATGGTATGAAACAAAAAATAAACAAATTAGTTAATCCATTATAATTTTGCATTGTCAGTCAGATGCATTCACTTTTAATAATAAATAATAAATATAATTATTATTGATCAATTGTACAAAAAAAAACAAATAATAAAATGCCAAAAAATAAAAATACAATATGAATTCTATGGGTATACTAGTAGTTTAATCATTTTATCAAATCAAAAGAACAAGATTTATTACCAATAATTTTTTGTATAAAATGGTGGGAGTTGTATATAATTTATGCCCATATATATATATATATATATATGTTGATATATCTAGGTGCTTTTAAATTAGTCCCTTTATTTCGTTTTTTCTTTGTTTATTTTTCACCTTTGATATTAAAATTTCCAATTTGTATATTTTAATGTAATTTTCTTTATGGACTCATATTATTGTCCTGGCTTTTTCGAAGCCTCACTTCACTCCCATGTTTTTATATTGCTAAACTGAAACTAGAAAGAAATTACACTTTTGACACATCAAATCGACATATTTAAATTAAAATTTACATAGTTACAACAGTTATATCGACACACATCTCCGATCGAGGAGGATAGGGAGACATATTTAAGCTGAGTTGCATTTGAAATAACTGAGTTGGCAAGGAAATGCAATTTTGCCAGAGTGAAAAACTGGAAGTAATAATCTAAGAATAACTCATCTTTGTGATAAATTAAGATTTGAAATTCGGATTTTTTTCTTTCATTTATATTTATTGTTCAAATAAATTTTTAAATTAGAATTAGAAAATTATATTCCAAAATCGCGTTCTGTTGTTGAGGAAATTAGCTATTTTCTATTAAAGTTTACATAAAATATGAAAACAATCGTCACAACACTGTATCGCAGCTATCTCGACGAAGTGATTGTTAAAATTCAAGTTTCATTTGGTTCCAGTGTATTCATTACTTTTCCCAATTTTCTCTCTGCCGGTTCTTCTGTCTCTCATTTATATTCACACACACACAAATTGACATAATCAATTTTTCATTTCCATAATAATTTGTAAAAAAAAACAAAAACTTAACACAATAATTCTCTTCTACAGTCCAACATAAGAAAAAAAACCAACCTGCCAATTATTGCTTTTCAACATTAAAAAATGACTTTCATTTTAAAACAAATAATAAATAAATATGTAAAACGACGACGGACGAACGGACCCTTTGGGAAATTGTTTTATTTTTTAACAGGCCACATACACTTATATGTATGTGTATATGTGTATACACACGTATATATAACCGAAAATGAGATTCCTGGCGAAAATTTATTACATTCATTTTGTGTTTCGCCCAAAAATAATGCAAATTGAACTTGGTATTGCTGCTGCTGCTGCTGTTGTTGTTGATGTTGGCTTAACAATTTTTCTTTCTTTTTATGATTGGCTTGCTATATGAATTATTATTATAGTCTTTTTCTTTTTGGAACTTTTTCTTTCTTCCTCTTCCTTTTTTTTTTCTTGGTTTGGTGCACTCTGTGATTATACAATGTTTTGGTGGTTTGTTTAATCCACATGTCAAATTATTCTATTTTTCTTTTGTTTCTCTTTTGTCGACATAATAATTATAATTCATTTGGTTGTTTGGTTGGTTGGTTGGGTAACCTTTCTCTATTCGGAAAAAAGAAAATCAAATCAATGAGTGAGTTTATTCCCACGGAATTCAAATAGGCGAAACAACACTTCAATACGAGAGGTGTTGAAGAATATTTAAATATTTTAATTTTTTTTTTTTTTTTTTTTGGCTTTAAATTTATTCGTCCTCTCTAATCTTTTCTTATTCTTTATTCATCGAATTACCTTCTATCTTGTGTATTTATTGTCGAAGCAAACAACTAAATGCACCATCAATACAATCAATCGAGTGAAGAAAAAAAGATAGAAAAATTAGCAATGATAATTTGGATAATTCAAATGATTTTATTTAAATTTTAAATAGCGATAGAATCAATTTGTGTGGAGATTATATTTGAATAAAGATGATTGTGGTAGGATGTTGGAAAATGGAAAAAATACAAGGTAGGCTGACTGAGTGCAGAGGAGGTGGCGGCTAATAGAATGAATGGTGGTTGTCGATAAAAAGCTCTTTGGAATTAAACTATTTCGATTATCATAAATAAAATTAAACAAAATGTTTTCTCTATAGTCTACTCCTACTTTAGAAAGAGAGAGAGAGAGAGAGAGAGAGTGCGAGCGATTAGCTAAATTTAACAAGTTTGCACTGTTTTTCTTATGATGGCCCCTTTCATTGAAATTTCAAATTTATTTTTAACAGTTATAAAACTGATCGAAAATTTTGTTATTGTTCAGTTAAATTGTCTGCGGTTTATTTTTTAATGAAAATTTCAAGAAGGAATAGATCAACGGATAACAACGAACCTTTTTTGCATTTTACTAAAATTTCTTTTCTGTTGCCATATCGAATGAAACACAGTATTGATAATAATTGCGTGGAATGAAACTTTAACATATTATGTGTACTTATCTACAAATAGAAAGTTGAATTATTGATTTAATTACGAATTATTGAATGTCAAAGTAGATAATTAATTATGCAAAAAAGTACTACTCGTATCGAATCGACGTATAGTTGGCAAAACCTATAATTTGCATAATTGTAATTATGTATGTTTACTTTTCCTGAAATTCAAAACTTATCTGCTTAGTAATAATAATAATAGTGAGACTATAATTATTATTAAATAGCGTATTGTAAAACAAATTGTTGTAAACCACTATTATTACCCCAAATACATGGTTTATTCAGTTATAATAATAATAATAATAATACATGGTATGTTATCAATCAATCAAACATGATCATACTGGGAAAATATCCAAAAAAAGGAAAACTGTGTATGGATATCGATTCAATTTTATTTATCTACGTTATTATTAGGTAGTATTTTTGTTCTAATAAAACAATTATCTTCCATCAAATCTATTTTGAAAAATTATCTAGCATTAATTTTATTAAGAAATTTTTTGCTTTTATTTAATTTTTCACGTTATTAATGAGAGCCAATTTATTATTGTTATTATTTATTTATTTATTTCAACCTAGTGACTGACTTTACGTTTTTTTTTTTTTTATTTTTTATTTATGTTGTATTCATTATTATTATTGCATGTCTGAAAAGATTAAATAATATGTATATTTTTTGGGGATTTATTATTTGTACAAGGTTAACTTTAATAACAATAATAACAATAATGATAGTTATTCACGTCCAAAGTATTTTACATTAAAAAAGAATTGTTGCGAAAATGTTTATATGTATAACAAGGTAATTTTTTCTGATGGTTTTAATTCGAAATTCGCAAGTGCTCAATTATAGAATTATAATTGGCAAATTGCTCATATCTACCTAGTATATAGAAATAAAAAAATATCCATTAATCTACTTATTTATTAAGCAATTTCATTTTTGCCTTTCAAATTTTTTCTTTCAACATCCTTCTCTCATCAAATCCACTTGACATCAAATAGAACTAAAAAAAAAAAAAAAAAGGGAAGATAAACTCTAGATATATTTGAACTTTTCGATTCGATGTTTCACCTCAATTGACACATACTACTGCACAAAGCCACACTCTCCTCCCTGCTGCCAGGGAGAGAGTTCCCTAAAAAATCGCCATTAATAAAATTGACTTTATTTTCCATTTTTCATCGGCGTTATCTTTTTTTTGAGCCTTGATGTTTTGCTGGCGTTTTCCATTCAGAGGCGGCACCGTAATAGCGCAACAGGGGGGACATAAAAAAGAATTGTGTTGTGATCAAGGAAACTTCCACAATTCTTCTCTCCAAACACCACAACCATATAACCCTCACTCTATATACCAATTCACATCTCAGCAACAAGTTCATATCTTCTATATTATTAATAACCTGTCAAGCAACCAGCACAAATACGGGGTGGTAAAGTGATGGGGGATGGGGACGGGGGGCGAATGGTATATATCCTATAGTATTTTATTCGAAATTGAGGTGCAAACTTTCCAAACTTCAAATCAACTCGGCTTCTTCTTTCATTACAAACTGTGTTGCGCGGTTGCTTTATAATAAATAATTGAGATATTTCCCGTTGTCATATTTCACTTTTATTCCACCCCTCCCCTTTCCTCTCCATTACTCTTCGCATCTCACCATTTTTGACGTCCACCTGAAAATGGTAGAAGATGAAAATAGTTTGCGCTTAATCATTTTAGCTGTTTCCGTTTAATGAATTTCCATCACGGAGACTTTTAATTACTATTGCAATTTTTCTTCCTTTTTTTTATTCTTAAAAGTTTTAATAAAGACGCTCGATAAATTATTATCGTTCGGATTTTTTTTCTTTGATTAAAGATTTCAAATGCTTGTATCACACGGTGACACATGCGCAGAGATAGTCAGAGATGTACATTGATAGTCTGTTGTACTGTTGGATGGATGCGCGCAAGCTCAATATTCAACGAACTTGTGCGCAGATGCAAAAAGCAATTGTATACTTACAATTGAATGACAGGAAGTATGTTGATTAGTGGTAATTTTTTAAATTAAGATCTACAAAACTCATTAGTTTTTCGAATAGTTATCAAACTAATATAGTATGACATTTATTCGTTGAAATTTCGACAAATGAAACGATGAATTTGCACATTTTCAAATCGGTTAATTTGAAATTTTCAAATAAAATACTAAGTTTGTTTTTGCATCGTTGGATTTGTATCGTATATACATATATACTATACGTAGATAATATAGAGTCGGTTTATTAAACAGAGACAAACAGTTAATATCGGATTTAGGTTTACAAATTAAAACTGACGGGAATATTAAACTGTTATTTGAACAGAAAAAAAAAAGAAGAAAACTTTCACAGTAAGTAATAAATTTGAAATACCGAAAATTAGGTCGTGAACTTTTAGGCCATTGTTTTATATTATTATCATTATTATTATTCGTATACATACATACTATAGCTCAGTTTAAACGAGATGACAAGTCATATTTATAGTGTATGAAAAAAAAAAAGAAGGAAATGGAGGACATTTTACAATAATTTATTTTTTGATTTATCATTCATTCGTATGTACACGTATAATAGTTGAGAATAAAATAAATTTGATTTGATGCCCGCCTGTCATTTGCATTAGATTTTGAATAATTTTTTAGTGATGTCGAAGCGAACCGAACACCGATCATATAGTTAAATTGTTTTGTGATTCTAGCACAAAGCTAGTCTAAAACGAATCCTGCTAATCAATTGTGATAGTGGGAAAAGACAATTTGATAGTTCAATCAATAGCAAAGAATAAAATGAATTATATTTCCTATAAGTTCCTGATTAGTCCTATTCGAGCGGAATAATTTCGCAGGAAAATTACGATTTTTTCAGATGCAATTTTTCTTGTGTCAAACAGATTAAAAATGACTGGAGATAGAGTGAATTAACACGAAGACACAAATACGATTGACTATATGATGGTACACTTCTTTTCTTCCCTCTCTCTCTCTCTCTCTCTCTTATCACCATCATCACTGATCCTCTTGTCATTTTTTTTTTTTTTATTTGACGACAAATATAGGCAGAGGATTTATTTTAGAAAATCTACATACACGTGTCGTTCTCCTCTCTCTCCCTCTCTGTTCAATGTACATACATACATGGCATAAGAAGCAATTTGAATTTTCCATTTCCATATGCTTAGATATGGGCCATATTTACATACACATAATATACTATTTGCCATCTTCAATATTCCTCTCTGTTGTCACATGTTAAATTATACTTAACATTGGGACGCGCAAAGGAACTAGCGGGACGAGGAAAGAAAAAATGATGACAGATTCAACATTTGTGTGCGACTTTGAGCTTAACAAATATTGACTTGATTTCGAGAGATTTTAAAGAGTTTCATCTGTAGGTACACGTTCTTTTACTTTACTTCCAAATAAGAAATGACAAGATTTACTCGAATTAAATAACTTAAGTATTATGTGTGCGTACCTTTAAATGAATGTAGAGTGGAACTTCTATGTTGCGATACATACTTAAAATTGCAACTAATAGTATTTCGAATACGAGAAATATAGTCCATTTAGTCTAAGTAGTGGCCGCCTATAGAGAGTGTACTGTAATGCGCAATTGGCAATGATTAAGAAGTAGTTCCGGGTCGGTACTTCTGGGGAAGGGAATCTGTAATGACAAACTTATAATTAATAATGATAACAAAGTAGCTAATTATTGCGTATCATTCTGATTTTGTTGCTATTAATTCAATTTCGTTTTCGACAATAAATTTATTTGTTGTTTCCAAGAAGAAATCATTTAAATACCTACCACGTACACACACACACATACATGTGGATGGTTTTCAATTACAATTCAGTTGTACGGTACTTTTATTTAATGAGAAAATTAATAATTTCGCTAATTACTTAACGAGCCATTAAAATCAATAATATCAGTAAAAGATTGGCAATAAAAAATTAACTCATTAATTTAACAAAAACTTATTTAACCGATGAACTATTCTATTTGAAATGCGGGAGGGGGTCGAGAGAAATGTAGTTGATTTCATTTTTCAAAAATAAAGCTACACTTTATTAATTTCAAAGCTGTGATTGTAAAGGCCCGTTTTCTTTATCTATTATCGCCGACTGTCTTTTGAGCGGGATTTTACTACAGCTTTGAACCGAATAAAGTATAGCCATAGCCGATGAAGTTTTACTTACGTAATTATTCCCATTATTATTATTATTATTAATCGAAGATGAATGGAAAACTTTAATCATTTTTACCGTTAATTGATAATTAACGGTTTGTTTTCTTATACTAAAGGAAGTGCACATAAGTGTATGTAGATATTATATTATTAGCCATGTCCGTTGTTTTTATAATTAAATCTATATTATAAATAAATGTGGCGTTATTTATACTTGAATACTTCAAGAGGAAAAATTTAAATAATCTTCGTATGACCGCACCTTGAAAAAGAAATAAAGATCTTTTCCATCCAACGGACACACATACATATAAATACAGATAGATAAGTATGTAATGTATGTGTTATTGTTTTCCAAATTCCGTAGTCGCCTACGCACCTGTCAAAATAATTTCAACATACCCAATAATAATAATAATAATAATAATATGTTTAACAATAGTGAAACTTTTTTGAAAAATATCTAATAGTCACCTTCACATTATTATTATAAATTTAATTTGATAAGTCTGGTTTGCCCTCAATTTTTTCTTTCTTTTTGGCATGATCAATTGATTTATTTAAATGAATTGTCTCGTCTTCCTCGATGCCAAATTCAATCAACTGTCATTTAATATCGAATAACGGAAAAGAACTGATATACTGACCTGTTTTTCGTTTGTGATAAATTTATCTGTCCAAATTATGAAAACATCCTTCCACGAAAATAAGTGCATTAGCAATTCAATCGACTCTATTATGTCAAAAAAATAAAAGACCTCATAGGAATTTTGTTATTGTCTGTCCAAGTTAATAAAACAAAATTTTGAAATCTTGAAAGCCCAAATAAGAAAAAAAAATCGCGAACGAATAATGCAATCTGAAATTTAAATTTCTATCCTTTTTTTTTCTTGATTTATTCCTCACTCTCACTCACCCACGTTTCTTCATTCTTCGTAATTTTTTCTTTTTTTTTTTCTTTTTTGTAAGGCATATTATAGTTGCTGCTGCTGCTGCTGCTGATTCTTCGGAAGTTCTTATTCATCTTGTCACATTTCAAAAATGCACTGATAAAATTAATCACGTTTTATTTTCGAAGCATTAATGTCAGCCAATTGACAGTATAAAAAATAAAAAATCATTCGGCATACTATATTTTACAAAATAAATATAAATATTTTAATCGACGATGACATATACAAAGGAATAATAAGAAGATGTAATGGAGAAAATGTTAAGAAAAAAGAGGAGGAGAAAGAACAAACTCAGAAGATAATTTGCTGAATATAAGTTTTTTTTCCTTGGACAAGAAGAAAGTAACATTCATGGAACAGATGAGTTTAAAAATGTAAATTAACCCTTCTTTTTTTATTACGGTCATTTTTTTTTTTGGTTTTCGTCTTTAGTTCTTATCTTCGGTTTTATTCGTATTCTTTCTTTGTCATCTTATTTGTGTGTGGCAGTAGTTAATATTATTACTGGCGGCCTGTGTACACAATATGAATTATGTCGTTTTGAATGAATCGAAAGATAATGTCAAGTTGTGTCAGTAGTGGTTAATATTGGCCTGTCATATGGTGTGGCATACAAAAAATTGATTATGGTAAAAAGATGCAGAAATTACATACGATAAATTTTTGTTCTTTTGGTTTAGTTTTACGTTTCGTTGTTGTGCTTCGTCATGGGTAATGTCAAAATGGGTTCGCTGACTGAACAAATTTGGGCAACTACTCCCTTTTTGTCGTTCCCGTCGCGTCGCCATCCTCCTGTGGATTTCAAATTAATTAAGATGTCACTGATGGCACAAGTAAACGGGGTAAAACGGACCGGGATGACATTAACAGTTGAAATACATACATACACACACACACACACACACACACACACACACAACATACACATAGTTCACTCAGAACTTTGTTTGAATTAATTTTTTTTTGGTTCGGCCTTTTTTGTATTTGACAGTAATTTGTTTTTGGTCCAGACAGATGTCAAGTGACGTCACACAGCATGTTACATCACACATTGTTGCCGAATAAGATAAAATTTAATAGACAGAGAGTGACGGAGAGAGGATCGATACAACTCGGAACAATGTTGCTATGTACTGATAGAATTCTATCTGCGATTTGATTTTTAAGTTATATAATAAAATTCTACTATAATTCTGAAATAGGAAATGAACTATTAAACACACAAAATACATATTATGCACAACTAGTAGATAGAAATCGAATATATCAAGAAGAAGAAGAGTACAAAAAAAAAAAAAACAGAAAGAAAGAGCAGAGAAGAGAGGTTTAAATGGCATAGTAAAAGAATAATAAAATAAAAGCGTTGGGCAATTCAATTCAATTTAACTGGCGATACGTATCTGTGGTTGTAAATATCTCAAGAATGTCAAATGCCAAAGATATACCCTTCCTTCTTTATTTTACTTCTTCGTACCACTACTACTACTACTATTTTATTCGTTTACTCTACATTGCCATTTTGTGTTCTGTATTACATTAAGTATAAGAAGATATATTGTATCTGTTGGTGTTTGTTGCATGGTGTGTCTTCAGATGGAAATGCCGAAATTCCTTTGCGTCTTTTTTTTACATGTAAAGCTGATGGTGAAAACAATAATAATTGCATGTCGCACCGCGCGCATAAAAAATAAAATAAAAATTAGAATAGGGATATTTCTTGTTTGGAAACAACGGCCAAAATATTGAAAGCCTTTTGTTTCCTTTTTTACTCACTCTTCTTAGAAATTAAATTATAATTTCTTCTTTGCTTTCATCTTAATATTGTGTTCTTTTATTATCAATTTTCTTTTGTATTGCCATAATTCGGCACCATTCTCTTTTTTTCGATTAATAATTTTTTTTTTAAATCTTTCAATGGAGATTCCAATAAAAACCTTGTTCTGCCTCTTTCTTCTTCCACCCCAACATTTTTATTTTTCAATAAATTGATGTATTTCATGTTTTAATAATGTATTTGTTACTTTTCGTTATTGTTTGTTATACATAAATACATATAAATGAATTACTTTCCTATTTCTGCTGTTGCTGGTTTTTATTTTTCTTCCTTTTTATTTGGCTTCATCAAATACAGGTACTGTTTTCCTTTATTTTGATTTCATTGTATTCTTATTTTGATTTTCGTAACGGAACAAGATTTTGTCTTGGTTTTTCCAATACTGGAAGGCATTGTTTTATGTATACGAATTCAGTTTTTCTGTGTTGAGGAACACAGAACACAAAAATTTACATTTTATTTATATTTTTTTTTTAGTTTTATGTTGTTATGTTTTTATTTGTTTCAAATCTGTTCTTAATGATTTTTACGATTAAAATAAATTCGGAATTCTTTCCAAAACAACGGCATTTTCATTTTCTATTTTATTAATTTTCATTTGATCGTGCAACAGATGTGCTGGACATTTTCCAAAATCGTATTTTTTTTTCGCTCTATTTGTTTGTTTCTCTCTGCTTCTAATTGATTTTGATAGTTATAGAGAGAGAGAGTGTGAGACAGAGTTTTTATCCGTCGTAGCCGTCGTTTATATTCGAGTCGAAATTATCAATTCTCAATTTATTTGGTTTTGTATCTATAGAAAAAGTTTCCCACTAAAATTGGTTCCATAGGTATTTTTACACTTTTGTTCTTTTTGTTCTAGTATTTAGTTTTCGTTAATTATTCATTTACGCCCATTAGCACTATTATTTCCTTCACACCTTCTTTGAACTTTTCGACGGTTTCCTTTGATTTGTTTCCGTTCATTCGTTCTTTCTTTGTTTGGTTTTTTGTTGTCACAATTTTTGTTAATTTTTTTTCTTACACTTCTGCCACCACCACCACCACCACATGTTTGACAGCCATTTTATTAAGTACATTAAACTAATCTGCAGCGATTTTGCCTGTGGATTAATAAATAAATCTTCTAGTTAATAACCTAAATTTTATTATTGTTATTTTCCTTTTCTGCCGTAAATAATTCGTTCCGGTCGAGATAGAATAGGAAATTTTCTTCTAATGTTTTCCGCTGTTCAGTGCCCCCCAATCATGTACCGTTAAGTGGAAGCAATAATATGATAAATAATGAAAAAATATAAATTCAAAAAGTTTTACGCCAACTCTTGTAACAAAGTCGAATTGTGCGACACTTTTTCTTTTAAAGTTCATCCATCCAATTTAATATTGATTAAACATTCAATATGTTGCTGAAACTTAAGAGACGGGGGTGGTAGATAAGTGAGAGGCCAGACTGGCGAAGTGTTTGTGAGTTGGCGAGGCAAAAGGGGTAGTTTTAGCAAGCTGCTGCTACTGGTATATTAAACAACAATGCATATACAACAGCACCACTATGAAAATGCATGTTTTTTTTTCTCTGTCTCGCAAGCATCTACTATACCCTTACTACTTTTTTTTTGTTTTGTCTAAAAAACCTCTACAAGATGTGCACTCTCAGCAATGTGTTGTTACTTTTCTCTACACTTCCTCTTCGCTCTGTCTCTCTCTCTCTCTCACACACACACACACACAAACTTGGTCTAATAAAAAAACTGAAACATATAATGCAAGTATTCAAGTGAAAGAGACGAAGAAAAATAGATATAACCAAAAAGGGAAGACAGAATGAGATAAAGGATTTTATCCGGTGCCAGGCCTGAGGAAAAATCAATACTAGATCAAGGGCATTTTCATTTTTCACTCTCTCTGTCTCTCCATCACTGTTTTCTCATCATTTCTCTTTTCCTCTTCTCAGATGTATGTGTGTGTGGAGGAGTATAGTAGGTGGGTACAACTTATGTATGTATATGGAGATAGGGTCAAAATAAAACTCAAGGGGTTAATATACACCGCGGGTTTATGATATTTGGAACTGGCGCTAGTGGAGGTGGAGGTCGTGGTTTGGGAAATAGTATACAAGTATTTCTTGTATGTACTTACCTCAATCTAAAGTAATAAAATGTGAAAATGGAAAAAGGAAACGTAAAAGACGACAAATTCTTTATACTTTCTTTTTTACTACGTAGCAGGAATAAAAGTTGTAATTGAACTGTAAAAGAAAACCTACCATTTACTTTTTTCTCTGCTGCTCCTTTAGCCGCCCTTCCATTACTTTGCTCAACTACCATGGTGCACAACACACACACATATACATAAATTCAAAATGGTTTAAATTCATTCCATTTCCATGAATTATTTTCCTATAAATTGACAAATTACTTAGTTGACTATTTAGAAGGTTTCTCATATCGTATGTATAGAAGGAATTGCTCAATTTATCTCTTTTGCAGCCCACCCAATTTCACATTTAAAATACACATATTCTCCTCCATTTTATGTATATATAATATCTATTATACGTGTGTGTTTTAATTTATTATACTATTTATTCTATATTTATTTGTATTTCTAACATAGTAGGTACGTAAATACAGTTATTTAAATGTGTAGTACAACAAATCATTTTCTTTTGTGTTTCCCCATCTTAAAGGTATGTTTACATTATCCGATCGAAGCCGTGTGAACGAGTTTAACTCTATGGTATCCACACCAATCTAGTTCGATCGTCTTCGCATTGATACGCATGACGCGAGCATTTAGATTACACTGAAATTAGTGTTAATGATATTTTTACATTTATATTTTTTCCTTAAAATTTCTAATTAAATTAGCATAAGCATAATCTTGTTGCCGCCATTAGCAGCAGCATCTCCTGTTATGGGATCTAAAAACATAATTTTTGTCTTTCTCTTTTAAGCCTAATTTAATTAATTTTAATTGAATTTGCAAGAGAACGAAACGACGACAAAAAGAACCAAGTTAAGGAACTTCAGTTTCTGCCTGCTTTTTTTCTTCTTCTTAGGGACTTTAAAGGACGGCAATCGCGAACGGGTAAAAGGGACAAAGAACAGAGGTCACTAGCATCGTAGTGTAGTATATAGGCAAATTATATATAATTTGAAATTAAGTTTAGAAAATGGTTTTCTAAAAAGAGCGCGCATAGCAGTTTAGCTCCTTTATGATTTTAAAGTTAAAATTGAGTTGAAGCGTAATTTCAATTAAGTAAGTAGTATTTTCTAGATGAATTTTAGATGAGAAGTTTAGAGTTTTTTTTTTTGGATTGCGCTAGAATCATACAATCAGCAAAGTGTTATTAAATTTGTTAACAACTAAATGTTTTTCAACGATTTAATGTTTACTTCCTTAAAATGTACATTGAAATTGCGTCATTTTATGATCCAAAAACAATGTCACTTTTCCACTATAGAAAACAACAAAAGATACATTGATCTAAATGAAAATAGCCATTATATTCGCACATCTTCTTTTCTCTGCTTTTATTTTCATGTTCGTTGAATAAGACAATTTAAACGCACATAAAACGAATACTTTCATTACTTTTTATTTTTGTGTTGTTGCTGTTTCTGGTAGAGTATTTTGTTGTTGTATAATTTTCTTTCTTTTTATTCTTCGTTTTGGGTGGTTTAACGATTCTCATTTTATTACGTTCATTTCGTTTTTGTGTCATTTACAGATTTTATTCATTAAAAAAGTAGGAATTTCAACAAATTTATAGCTGAAAAAAATAAACGATCGATGACGTAAGGCGTCTTCACTGACCTTTACGTTTTTGATACATGTTTCAGCTAGAATTTAGAATCTAATTACCCTACAGATTATAGAAGGATCTGGTGGCGTTTGTTTTGTTGATTGTTGCGTTTGATTTCCTCTGTAGTGTACGCAAATCTACTAACGAACTGTTTGAGATTATCGAGGAAATACATATTCGATAAAGCTAAATGTTTTTAAAAAGCAGTGATCATAGTTGCAAAAATTATCGATAAAAGTAATAACAATGTATCGTTGAGTTGCAGATCAAGACATATTTCCATTGAATATGAAACAAACAGCTAAACATACCGCGAGATTAAAAATTGGACGTCTGTCTTTTATATGATCTGAATAAATCGGATAATGCGGACACGCCTTTAAAGGCATCGTAATCGCAGCGGATAGCAGTTATAGATTAAAATTCGCAGTTTTTATTTCAGTAAAAAGTAGATTTCAAAGTATCTTTTGTGCACTTTAGAAAACCCAATCGTACTACCATCATCTAATTCACACGTGTGCACCTACACAAATTCTAATAACCATTCTATTTCTTACATCTTCCTCTTCTTCTCTACATACAATAGAAATAAATACATTTAAATACACCCATTTTCGAATAGGAAAAACAATAGATACAATTCGCATAATACAGCAACACTATACGCAACATTAAACTTCTTCTTTATTTAAAATTTATGAGCTCGTTGAGGGGCGAAAACTTATAAAACAAAGATCGAGTTGTGAAAGGGTGAATGGGCATTTATCCCTTTCTCCATTTCTATCTGCATATATACATACATGTACAGTAGAGACAACATCAAGAGATAATTATTTGAAATGGAAAATGTTGGTGCCGGTAATAAAGGGCTATTTTAGATTTGAATAGGCTGTAATATAAGCGGGAAATGTATAGAATAGATGAAATGAGTGTCCAGTGCATTAAGGCCCTTCTATTTGTGTTTTGTAATTGGTAGTTTAAATATATATGTGTGATAACAGTAATTGTTCAGTGTTAAACGTTAAATCGGTGAAAACATGCGTCTGCGAGCGCCTTTAGATGTTTAGATATTTCATATTATAAGTTTAATAATGCTAGAAAACAGATAGTTGTTCCGCTTGCAAACAAATTGACGATAAATCATGAATGCAATTGCAAAAATTTTTCCATATTTTGACAAACTGGAAGCTGAAGGGGGGGTGTGCAGGCAGACTGTAGCTGTCACAGATGTATAAAATGTTTTGATAAATGTGCTGCCACAGATGTGCTTTTGGCTGAATGTTGCCTGCCCGCCTTCGTCGTCAAATGGAAAACTGAAATCTCAAACTGAGTACAGTAAAAATATGAAGGAAAATTCGCCATACCATTTCGTTTCGCTGGCCCCTATTTATTTTTCAAATTCAACTTGTTTTTAAGAAAATATATGATGGAACTGGTGTTGGAGATAATTTTCTAAATAATGTACTTTAAATTGATTTCTCTATTATTTAAAGTTGCGATTGAAAGTAACGACAAAAGTTGTTTTTCATTTTATTCATCCACTCGCAGATTAAGTCATTGCTGTTCGCATTTCTTTGTTTCGTAGTTTTTTCAGAAACTTTTTTACTAGTTGGATGGAAAGCTTGTTCTAAAAAAATCACTTCTAAATCAAACTTTGCATAAAGAAATATTAAATTGATTTTAAGAAAACTGCACAAACAAATCAAAATGACAATCGTTTTGTTGAAAAGCCAATCATATCAATGTATTTTATTAATTAATTTTAAATAAAATGTATGTAGCCACGAAGGAAATAATTATAATAAAATCCAATTCATAATCAATAAACATTACAAACGAAAGAGAAGATAAATTGATATAGTTAGTTAGTTAAGTCTAGAAACAAGGTTAAAAAGCTTTTATCAGATTACATTTTGAATTGATGATGAATAACTAACTAACTAACTAGCTAGCTAGCTAGCTAGCTATCTAACCAGCCAAGCATCAGCTATGCAGTCAACTTCTCCTGGTGAATAAGTCGTCTTTAGAAGATTTTATTTTTCATTTTGAATATTCTCTCTCTTTATCTCTGTTAGAATAATTATTATTCATTAAAAAGAAAATAGTTTTAAAAGATAATCGTTACTATTATTAACGATTCATAATAATTATTGTGCAGCAGAGCAGCAGCGTTTTGCTCTTTCTTTTTTATAAAGCTGTTTGCTGCTTCATTGAGAGATAAGGCAAGTAAATAATTAGAAAGTCAGAACGATCAAATACTAAAGAAAAAGAAAATGCGAAAAATGAAAAACAATAAAATAACAACGACGACGAATAATAATAATAATAATAATAATCATCAAGAAAAAGATCACAGTTGATGATTTTTTCGCAAAAAAAAAATATTATAAAGGATAATCTGATTAGCGAAATGAGATAGTGGTATGTATGTAACTGCCATTAGAGATTATCTTTCAAGACAAGATTTATGTTGTCTTATAATTTATAATATGTATGTTGGAATTATTGTCTCTCTAGAAAAAAGATAGAGAGTAATTTATAAAGCACATTTAGACAAGATTAATTATTAATGAGAAACATAGCAACATTAAACATGTATTCTTATAGAAAACGAAAAAAAAAAATCTTCCTTCCATAAAGAGAATTTCATTTCCTTTACCCACCTCCCATCATCACTTTATACATTAATACAGATTATTTTTATAGTGAAATGATCAACGATGTACGTACATACAACATGCAATTGCCATGTAATGGATTGCATATAAGCAATTGCCTTCAGGCCATTTTTTAGATAAAAACAAAAAATGGGGGCTCTCAACCCTGTCTCTGCCATGGTCCCATTGGCCCTTATTCTTCTCCTAAATTTCCCAAGTGAAATTTCGCTCAAGTAACAAGGGCCTGGCTGGCCGGATAGCTAGCGGCTCTTTTGATGTCGATTCGCCCGGACGAAATTTCTTAGAAGCAGCAATTTAGAGTTGCTGCTACTGAAACTATGAAAATTGTTACATACACACACACACAGGCACATAGAGTCTTTTCCACAAAGTGAAAATCCTTTCTTCTTGTCCCCCCTCCTTTGTGCCCTAGTCTAGCTAGCAATTTTATAACAAATGCGTTACGCATGAGGAATTCTATCTGTTGGTATTGGTAAAATTGGGAAGTAAAAATTCTTTTCTTTTCCTAGCCTTTTTTTGAAGCTGAGGGCATTAGGGGTTAAACGGATAGATTGTGGCCGATTTAATTTAGAAAGACTTCGTTTTTTTTTTTTTTTTTTTGCTTGATGAGAAATCCTTTGATCCTTATACGTTTCAAGCAAGAGAGGAATAGTTGACTAGTTGTTCTTCCAAAGACAAACTAAAATTCCAATCTCTACAAAGGATACTTTCGGAATAGTTTTCATTAAGCTATAAAATTCAATGAACAGACACAAATAACTACACTAATCATTCCACCCTCAGTTGTCACACAAAACATTAAACACTTTAATCTTCAACACATAAACACCTTTAATCTATCAACTAACGCCGCATGCACAACAAAAAAAAAAACGAGAAAGAAAAAGAAAAGTTCAAAAACGATTTTCTTTTCTCGTCGATCGACATTTATCAGCAGCGGTAAAAGTTTCAGTTCAATAAAAGTATAGAAGAAAGAAATTCTCTCTTTATTCCTTTCTACACCCCTATCAAGATTCCACCACCACGACTACAACCACCATTACTCTCCCTCCTCTTTTTTTATTTTTTTTTTTTCGCAACAGAGACTCGTCAACAAGCGCACCTCCTCAACAAAATCGAAACAAAAACTTTATATTTAACTTTTTCCCTTAAAACTTGACGCAACAACAAAACGAACCAAAAACTGAAAAATAAAAAAAGTTGGATAAGAGAAAAAGAAAATTGATCTTGAACAAGAAATAAAGAAAATTCTAGTTAGAGGTGGATTAAAATGGTTGAACAAAGATTCTAATAGTTCGCCTTGGCACGGCTCATCAGGAAGATGTAAAAGTATTGCGTCAAAAAGAATTGTTGTGGAACATGTGCCATATTTTGTATCTGTTTATGTCCCCAACTCTAAGTAAACATAATTTACAATTCATTTTTATTAAAAAGCTTTCTCTGTGGACAGAATCCACACAGAAAGGAAATTCTATTGGACTTTAACAAATAAAATTAAGAGAAGTGTGCCTTGAATGGACAGCTTTAAATTTTAGCACACACACACACACACAAACACATTTGATAAGGCCGTTAGCATACGTTCAGTACACGTAGCATAAAGGTATTATACACATACACATACGTACAACTGCAGACGACAGCTTTTGTCTGCGGTTTAATTGTATAAACTTAATTCGTTTTAGGTGGGACTGATGTGGAGTTTTTGAGGGGCAGAGAACGGGGTGACAGAGAAGACTATAGCATACGTGAAAATATCTAAATGAATTTGTCATTCGTTACGATGGTTGTGGTGGTTTAAATTTTGGTTCAAAGTAAACTTTGGGAATGTATAATGAATCTTTAGGTTTTTCCCATCGTTTTTCCTTAAACTTTAACGAATAGATTAACCGTCCCACCCTCTACGCTAATCAAGAAATCTAAATTGTTATAATTTTGTTATTAAAAACAAATTAACAATAGAAAAATGGCATGGCCAACGTGACAGATGGTATGCTATTTTTCTACCCCTTTTTTTATTATGGTTATTAGCCATAGGGGAGAGTTATTATTACTGTGCTGCCTCTTGGGCCCAAAATGGCTGTCGGGAAACGAAAAATTGCGTACAAATTCAGCTGTCACACGGTACGTATGTTTTTCAATCGTGTGATAATCGGCAGTGCCATCATTAATCCTGATATTTTTCAGAATTTTATCAGATTAAATTTTCTGTGGCAGCATTTTCAGTGTTTGGAAAACTTGTCAAGAAAACTAGCGGTAGTTTAAACTTAATTTTATAAAGTTTCATATATGTAGACACATACGAGCGTGTTTTTCTTTCAACAGTTTCTAGACAGAAACACGTTTATATTGATAAAATATCTTTTGCTGTTATATTGCTGCAAATTGTTATGTAGCAAATATTTAAGAAACACAGAGAAAACTTGTTAGAAATTGCGTACAAATTTAATTAATTAGTCGCTAGTGATTTGTACCCCCCCCCCCCCAAAAGCACAAAAAATTAATTGAACCCAAAGGCACCCAAAACAAAATGAGGGGCGAATGAATGAAGAAGTCACAAATGAACTGAAAACTTCTTTTTCATTTCTGAAGCGTGCATATTTAATTTACTTCAATAAATAACAAAATCCTATTAAAATTTAAATTTGGTACGATTAAAAATAACAAAAGTTAATTTAACTTTTTGCCATCGCAAAAATTATTCTTATTATTTAGATAACGGAGCCGCCGTTGCGACACTACGATATTGCCGTCTCCACGTCCCTCCTTCTCTTCACCACGATCAAAACCAAAGACTCAAAATGTGAGAGTCAATTTTTCTTACTTTTTTTTTTTTTGTTTTGAAATTCTAAAATGTCAAGTCACTATAGCGACTATGTAGCGAGAGGTATAGTAAGCAGCGAATTAGAGCAGAGCGCTGTACATAAGCAAAACAAAAGGAATTTAAATAACTAAACAATTGAGTGTCGTCTTTTGCCTTTTGAATTCGAGTACCGTTTTCATTTTTATGCTTTTCGAACAAAGTCTTCAAAAACCAATTGATGATGCCTTTAGATGCATACAGATATCATCAGCATAATAATATACCTAGATGACATTGTAATTGTATTGAAATAATTCTTTAACGTTTCAGCTACATTTCTGCATTACTTTGTCATCCAAATCCTTATATTCATTCATTATATTCTCCAATGTTTTCTCAAGAGGAAAATATTTATAAACATTATATTCACATCTACCACCACCATTACATCTTTACCCTTACTTTTTCCTTTCCTACTGTTATTATTAACATTGAAGCAATGGAGTAATGGAGAAGATACGACAACGACGACAACCCAAAATGGAGACAAAACGATGACGACAACGACATTGTTGCTCTCTTCTCTCTTCATTAAAATCTTAAACGACATTATCAAATGACTAAGCAGCAACTTCTTAATGACATTAAGAAAATGAGAGAAAGAGAGAGAGAGAGAGAGAGAGATTGAGTGAGTGAAGGAAAGAAAGGAATTCCTTCACAGAGAAGGGAGAAGTACATAATGATAATGGAGAAGAAAACTACTATACATCTAGAATTGTGTATAGTGTAGTATGTTGTTTATAGTTTAAGCATGTCACAATACACAGGGTTAATAATCCGTTTCCTTCCCCACATTGTCACCATTTTACCCCTTATACGTCTTTGATCACTAGATACTAAACCGACGAGTAATGAAAGATTATTTTCTCCTGTCTTCTCATTCCAAACTAAATCAGAGTAACATACACGCAATTAATTATTATTAATATTTAATCGAAATCAATTATTTATTAACCTTTTTTTTTTTTTGGTTTTATTATTAATTTTATTGTCGTTCTCGTGCAAGTGAAGGTTGTGTGTAAATTACTAAACACTTTGAAGTACTTGCTTATAAAAATACAAGTATTCGTATTCCTGCTGGGAAAGTTATGTTTTATAAAGTTGATGAAAAACAGCATGAAGTTTTATCCAATAAATTATGAAATGTATATTATATACATTTTTTTCTTTCTTTTAAATAGCTCCACGCTTTAATTTTTCTTGATGACGACTAAAGCAAGAATTTCATGGTGATATTAATAGCAATATATTACTCAGATAGATGATAGATATTGCAGCTCTTTATTTAGTATAGAATTTAATTGAATCAAGGAGCAAAATCGCATTGCAATCTACTAGCCGATTCATAGCATTCAGCGGCAATGAATCCATGTGTTTATCGTTACAAGTAAATTGAGACCCTACACAGATTTATGTATTGAAGTCGAATGAATCGAACTTATTCCAAATTTGTTTGGATCTTAATTTTGAAACTTTCTATCTGTTTCATCAACGAATTCTCTCCTCTAAAAATTATTGAAAGAAGAAGAAGGAGAGAGACAGAGAAAAAACGCTCAAGCGCATCTAATCGCTCCGGAAACCGGTGAAAAATTTTAGCGACTATTCAAGCGGTAAAAAGTAATAAGCTTATCCATAAGCGTATCACATCACCATCATCATCATCAATGATGGAAATATTGATGGTAGAAAAATCAATCTTTTTTTCGTTTTGTAACCTGTAATTTTTTCCAAAAAAAAAAGTGCTGTTAAAATAACAGAAAAAATTATTAATGCGTTCAAATTATAGGTTCGATCAAAAAAAATATTTCCGCCCCCAGCGTTATTTTTTAAAATTTATTACTGTTTTTTTTTTTTTTTTTCTTAATACAACAGTTATTATCTGTCAATTTGTTAAAAGAACATTTTTGGCGCGAATGCTATATTGACACTCGGCAATTTCAAATTTGTTCTGAACTTATCGAAATTTAATAATTCATATGATTTACTTAACATGCATGCACCGCCACTGATTGAAAAATCAAGCCAACGAGCCAATATCGTCGAACTCATCAAAAAGAAGAAGAAAATCATTATTCCTTCAACATTGCTCTTTATAGTATAGTATAAGTAGTAGAAAAAGTGCAAAGATGGCTGGCTGGCTGGCTGGTAGATAGTTGATGATGATGTAGATACTTCATTGGTTCGTTCACCAAAAAGGTTGATGAGCGCAATGAATACGCTCAAGTGAACTAAAGAGCTGATTTTTTAATATTTATAAAGAAAATTTATATATTTCTGATCTGGAGATGACAAAAGGGAATCAAGATGATGTCTGGCGTAGTACTTTTAAGAATTTGATATCCTACCTAGTGATCAGATATCTATACTATATTCATTTCAAAGATGTAATGAAGTTTTGAGTCTATCAAGTACAACTTGCAATGTATTCGTATTATAAAAATATACTAGAATCAAATGAATACTCCCAATTTTACCAATCGTTTCATTGTCACAGTTTTGATTTAGTGTTGCCATGATTACTTAATTTTTTCTAAAAATAGAATCTAGAATTTTCTAATTTTAACTTAATAATTTATTCGGATAATATAGTACTTACATAAGTATAGTTACAGTACTATACATTAAGATAATTCTGACAACATTGCATTCTTCTGCCAATTCAGTGATTGCAAATTTTAGCACTTATCCTAAATTTAGGTAAGTTTTCCTAGATTGGAAATGTGTGTCTTCATACTTTTTTTTTTTATGGCTTTGAAGGAAAGATTTTCTTTTGGTTTTAGTTTAGTTTCAGTAATATAAAAAAAAAAAATGCAAAAGTTTAACTACACCTTCGAAATGTATCAAGTATAATCACAAGTTGCCATGATACATCTGAAATTTGAGACACAGTTGTTTTTCATTTTATTTCTTGAATGTAGTTAAAGCGCATACGCTGCTCTCAGGAAGTATATCAAATAATGCTTTTTTGTTCTCTTTCTCTCTCTGTACAATTTTCATTTTATCCAAACTTCATTTTAAAGAGATTTTCCAGAATTTTGCATTTTTGCGCCCTTCAGCTGTATAACTGCCTGTACATTTAAAATCCACTATGTGCTTGCTTGTTCTATTTCTATTTATTCAACTTTTTTGACTTGCTAATTTCTCTGGCTGGCTCTGGTTTTCCGCTGGATATTCAAGCAATTTTGTTCTACTGCTCTCTTTCTCTATCCATTGCTTTTCGCTCCACGTGTTATTATATATATATATATATGTATACATTTTATGTTATGCATATAAACACATATGGCGTTTTTTATGCATATTATTTTCCGTAGAGCAACAACGTATGGTTTTCCACATACATACGTATTTGAATGCAGATTTTGTGACGAGGATAAATAAATTAAAATAAATAAAATGAAATTTTTTATTAATAAAGTCGAGAACGGGACAGGCGCGAATGGACACAAATAATGGAAGCAAATATTGATTTGTTCTTCTTAAAAGTTTTAAATGATGCAATTAAAAGCTACCTGTACAATTTTATTGCCTCATTTATTTACGTAAAAGAATGAGCAGTGTGAGAAATAGTGGCGCTGTCTTATATCTTCTGCATCTGCTCTCTTCCTCCCTCCCTCTTACTCTCTCCGTCTGAGTTTATCTTTTAATTTTTCATTTCCATAGATTTCCTTCCTAATTTGTTCGAAATTTATTTACCAACTAATTATTATTATCTTGACATATTAGCGGTAACTATTTGAAGAAATCAATAAAAACCACCCTCATCAATAGTTTTAATTCCTTCTATCAGTAACGGAACACCAAAAAAAAAGAAAAAAATGAAGCAAAAAGCCGTTTAGTAGTCAGAGAGGTACTTATCATCATCAAAGAAGTCCGAAATCGTAAAAAATAATGACGAAATTATATTATAGAAAAAAAACTAGGGCCATTACGTTCATTGGAGGTCGACTGGTCGGTCGATCCTCTTCTTCTCCTTCGATCCAGTGGTCAGATAACGTTAAAGTCTAACTTCTTAATTACCCGTAGAAGATGAAAAAGAAAAAGAAGAAGGAGGAGAAAAGCAACAGCAACAACAACAACAAGAAGCACTAGAAGAGAAAAGACTCTATGTACAGACGATACTAGTTCGAAAAACTAAGGTCATGTTTAGATAAAAGAAAAAAAAAAAAAAAAGAAGCAGAAGAAAAATTAATCGGCTTTAAAAGAATAGAAGACGTAGTCTAGCGGGGGCGAATGGGAGGTTTAATGGTCATACTATGGCTGGTCACATTTGGTTAGTGTGTAGAGTAGAGAGATAATGTGAGATAGAGAGAATGAGACAGGAAAATAGCGAGAACAAATTGGTGAAAGAGAGACAAATAACGAAGAAAGAGTTCAGACTTCTATCCGATTTTCGATTTTATTACTTTTGTGTGTGAGATAAAAACAGAAAAAATAAATTTCAATTGACATATGATTCTTTTGATTTTAATTAGGGGTAACGTTTAGTTGTTATTTTTTTTTTAATTGGTGAAAATCGTTGGGCGATCGTTTTAATTGGGCACTTTGGATTTATTTATTTAATTTTGCCCAGATTCGGATTTATTTTTTTCGATTAAAACGATAGCGACAATGTCACACTGTTGATGGAAATTAATTTAACTTTAGTAAGTCACATGAAACGTTTTTCCATTTTCACTAAAAGTTGTACTTAGAAGAAAAGTGTTTATACTTTTTTTCATACATTGAGGTACTGCTGAAGGATTGAGACTATTTGCTTCTATGATTTTGTAACCAAAAAACTGTCTTAACTGTTTCTATATTTGCACTCAATTTATTTGTTACTCCATATAATTTATTTCACAAACTAAAAATATACAAATTTGCTTCATCAATCTAAAGACAACAAAAAAAGAAAACCGAAGAAAAAGAAGCGGCAGCAGCAATAGCATGAATATCTACCACAGCAAAAGCATCCTCAGCTCATCTTCCTCAAGAAACATGACAAAAAAAAAATTGATCGAGAAAAGAAAACTATCCGAAAAAGTAATTTAAAAAATAAAAAAACATACAAAAAAAAAACGTTAAAAGATGAATGGTGCAATTTGTTCATTTTAATTAGTCAATTAATTACATAAATATACGGCGCTAAAAGAATTCCAGGAGTGTATAAAATTTAATGTGAAAAAGCCCATTTAAAATACTTTCACAGGTCTTTCTAGATACATTTTTCATTTATTTTTTTTATTTTTTCATAATGCATTGGCAATGTTAGTCCATTTCCATTTCAAATTCATGTATGTGAGGTAAAATGGAGGTTTGATTTGTCCCTTTTGTTTTTGTGTAATCAGGCATTTATTGCTTTCCATTTTTTTTTTTTTTTTACTGTTTTATGCCATCAGAGAGAATGACTGAATAATGTTTGGCTTTCATTTAGAAAAATGCACAGGTTTCCACCATCCATCATTCGTTTGCATCGCGATGGATAGATATTTATGTATGGATGATTAGTTTGGTTTTCATTTAGATTGACAAAATGTATGGTTCTGTGATTGCGTGTTTAATTTTTTTATGATGTTGTTTCGGACTGAATTCGACTGAGTCAAAGAGTTAAGCAATTAACAAATACTAACAACAATTATAGGTAATAACTACAGTCACTGCATTCTAATAAACATCGCAAAATGTTATGAATAGAGTGGGAGGACTTGATAATAGCTAACAGGGAAATATATACACATTAAAGCCTATTAGTTTTAGCTGAGCATTTTCTTATAGTCCAATCAATCATGTTCCCTTGTCATTGGAAACATATTGGCTTGGAACCTAAGTGATTTTTCTATTATGGTTATACATTATGTGACATGTATTATATATCTATAATGGGAGGGAATGTATGCATGTACCTACTTATACGTCTACATGTTCATTGTACATATTTTTGCTTCTGGAAGTATGCAATATGTAAATATCTTATATTATGGCATGCATAGACGTTTCATTTCTTTATTCTTTTTTTTTTTTTTCGCATATTAAATATTTAGAATATTTTCGTAGAATACATTCCATCTACATATGTATAGTTATTTGCAATATAATAACTTATTGCCATATAGATATGTCTAGATTCGTCTTGTTTTCATCAACTTTTTTTCATGTCTAAAAGTTCTCTAAATACGTATGTATGTATATATTTTTCAACCCCACTTATATCTATGTATTTCAATAAGTTTAAAAGCAAAGTTTAGATATAGTTTATTCCCCCAAGACTATGTGGCTAAGGCCCCTCACCGATCAAGTTGAAGAAGCGCGCCAAGATAATCTGAGTTTCAGCTTGCGTGTTACGAGTTATAACTAATACAGTTAGTTAGTGTTAGTTAGCTAACTGGAACTTTCCAGACAGTTTTTAAGTGAAAAAAAAAAAAAAAAACATTTTTTAATTGAAAAGAATTTTCCTTTTCGAGACAAGATTGTGTTCGTAAGAACGGTGTAACTTCATCATTTAGTGTCGTGTCTACTTTTTTTCTATCATACATTGATAAATTTACAAATTACGCAGCGGAAACAGTGGCGTTCCCACATGTTTTATAAAGCAATATTAAATAAGATTTATAGTTACGTATCAAATCTATACATACTTATACATCTTTTTTTCATTGAATTTATTGTTGATCTCCTGGGGTTTTTTTCAAAATTTAATTTTGAAATATGTGATGTATACAGTTAGGAGATTTTTATATACATAGGTATATAAATATATTTTTCTGGCACCGTTATTATTAAATAAAACGAAATTCAATCTTCCACACACACACATATATATATATACCCAAATATATTTACATTTTTATATGGAGATGTAAATATAAATATGTCTTTAAATAACTCGCACCCATCCGAAAATAATCATCATCGTCAAAACCTTATGTGGAATGATGGAAAAAATCTAATAGTACTCCAATTCCTCTGTCATCCCTCATATTATCCAAACCAAACCATATTCATACCAAATCAGCGGATAAGCCATCCTGTAGGTTAGTTGGTGGGCCGCTTCGCAAGTCACCGATGCAACAAAAACGTTGTAAGTACAAGAGATATGTGCTATCAGCTTCGTGAAGCATCACTAAAAAAATGAAAAAATGAAAAAAAAGACGTCGTTTGATATAATAATTCATCCATGACTTCCATTATCACTGATCATGATGGCACATCCTACAAATTAGCAACTTATTTAGTAGTAATTTTCAGAACAACCTAGATTATCGCCTGTAAGTTACTCTCTAAGCTGTTAGTTGGTAGGTCATCTTGGAGGTACCAATAACTTGCCGTAGGAGACACAATTCCTTCGCAATGTCGAGTCCACCTCGGGACTCACATCTCTACTAGATGATCTACGGACTGATTCAGCATGACCACACCTTAAAGATGAAGTTAATATCAACTCCCACAACACCATTGACAACAAATAATAAAAGTGTTTTTTGTATGGTAATGTAAAACGTAACGCGTAACACAACAACGAACAAACAAAGTTTCAATTTTAACCATTTTATGTAGGCAACATAAAATTGTTTTGTCAGAATCAATAAAATCAATCAGAAGATGTAATAATAATATGCATTGAACACATACACATACATATGCATACACGTAATAAATAAATTTATTTATAATAATAATAAAGAAAAGAGGAAAATGCGTGTTCTCTTATTATTCAAAAACGAAAGAAAAAAAAGTCTTCGAATTGTCGGTTGGATGGTGAGTGAGTGTGTGGGCAGTGGTATAGTAAGCAGCATGTCAGCCAGCCAACAAGCACAGCCACATATAGAGCCATATTGATTGGATACGACGACTGACTTTTGTGTTGTGTTGTGTTGTAGTGAACATACACTCAATTTTATATTATTATTATTATTACATGCCAGTAGGATGGAAAGCATTTACATAAACGAATATCTCCACCAAATCCACATAGCGACAATCTATTTGTAGTAGTAGTAGTAGTAATAGTAGAGGGCTTCAATGTTGTATATCTTCCATTCCATATGTATCATAGGGAAGAGCAGCAGTAGCAGCAGCCAGTCGGGCTATTTATGTTCAGTGGCGTGACAAATGATTTAAATTCGAAATGATTTAAGAAAAGATGAAACGTTAAGATTGTACATATATTTAGTTGGAAAAGTTTAATGTTCGATGTCATGTTCGATTTATTTCAAATATTTTTATTCAGTTCAAATGGTTCCTCTTAATTAAATCCGGATCCGTATCACTACAGAAAAAAATCGTTGATTAAATTATGTTAGCTAAAGGAAAATGATAATAACAATATATAATATGAGTTCATCGTAAAAGGACCTTGCTTGACTACTTGCTCATTATTTTCTTTGATGATCAACATGAAGTTTAATGTGACTTGATTTATAAAAATGATAATCGTAGAGAGTAAAGCAAGTAAGAATTCTAAGCCATAACAACAGCAGCCATCTGCCATAATTTGGAAATTCAACAAGCGTCTATCACACTCAAAATCATAATATATACAGCAAACACTCATTCATAATGCAAAAAAAAGGAACATTCAAAACCATACGAAGAATAACAATATGTCCACAGGTTTATGATGTGTCAAATTATTTGTTTTATTCCATCATATAATATGCCATTATGTACTTGTTTATGTGTATTTTCTTATATGCCATGTATGTTTGAAAATGAATTCACCAAACAGGCTTTAGCATGGCGTGGCTTGGCTTCGCTTGGTATAGCATAGCATGCTATGGTTACACTGATCATAAAATCAATGGTCTTATAACCGTTGTATAATAATTATTATGTTGTAGGTATACCTACGTGTGTGTGTGTGTGTGTGTGTGTAGAGTAGAAAGAGAGATTCTCCTTTTAGTTCGTTGGTTTGGATGATGAATATGAAATATGAAATTTCTTTAGTTCAAGTTAACTGATAGTGGATGGAGACGATTAGTCATTAATGCGTGTAATGTCATTATCATGTGAATGGATACGCCATTAGCTCATTGGGATGGATACGCTAATTTATTAATAAACGTTCTTCTTCAATGTTTAATTGCTGCGGGTCGCTTTTTTCCCATTTTCATATATTTTTCTTGCATAGAACAGAAAAAATACTGAGCAATTTAAATCTATACTAAAACCAAATGAAAGTTACAAGTTTTCACAATCATTTTGTATCATCTTTTGATACAATGTTGCCACGCATCTTTTTATCTTCTACTTCAATAGTATAAGATAAAAATTCAAATATAATTTCTTAATCTTAATTTTACTTACGCCGGAGTTACCCAGCTTCGTAAACTTAATGCATAAGCATAGTCGTATTTTTAGTACGTAATTCTTGATATAAACATATGCGTGGAAATTGGATAGTGGTTATACAATTTCCTAATTCTTATTTCTTAATGCATAAACGTAATTTTAAAATTCTCAACTTTTTCGTATTAAGAAATAAGAATTAAGAACGCGCTTGCGCTTGTACCACAATATTTTCGATCAGATTAAAGATGGACGTAATCTTAACCAAACTATTCTGACACTATTTTTAATGTTAATTCTTATGCATATTTAAATCGTTTATTTATAATTTTATTATTATTTATTAGTTATTTTTAGCTTTTTTTAGTATAATTGATGAATCTTTCGATTCTTCTCATCAATTTCATTTCAATGTCAGTTTTATCAAATTCTGATTGCGAATTAAGAAATAAGAAATTCTATAACCATGTTTTTAATTTTTAGTGGTTAAAGTTATGTTTACGAAATAAAAATTAAGTTTACGAAGCTGAGTAATCCCGGCATTAGCTTAAAGTTTATTTTAATTTTAAAATGTGTCGGGGGCATAAATATACACTGAACTAAAATTATTTTAAATGCCATTATTAAAAGTCATTTTTAGATGATTACTTCAAATTTTTCATACTGGCAGTATCGCATTTTCATCCCAACACGCCTATTTCAAATTTAACAGCCAACTTAAACAACAAAAGTTCCCTGTATATCAGAAATTTGTGTTGCGCGGCATACGTTTTTTTTTACATTTCTCTATGTCCCAAGTGCAGTTTTCTTTTGGTTTTACTTTATATGCAAAATTTTGTGTGTGGGACGTTTTTGAACAAAGTTTTAGTACTTACTGAAACGAATAGTCAGCCAGATAAATGTTTATTTTTATCTTTTTTTTTCCAATTTAACCTTACATTTACCTTTTCAAAATGGCAAAACAGACATACAAACATGTTGAGAGGCAACAAAACAAGAAAATTATAAAAAATCCTATCTCTCTCTCTCTCTCATTTTAGTATAGAAGAAAACGACTGTTCTGTGAGGATGAATTTATTAGAAAAACGATGAGATGAATTTTAAAATGGCACCACCAAATAAACTGAACTAAAATAAATAAAGCTAGCTAGCTAGCAAGCATTCATGAATTGAATTTTGATCTCATTCATTGACAATTGAAATTCAAATATATGAATTTCAATTCTATTCTCTACTTCTTGATTTTTAATTTAAGATTTCTTTAACTTATTTATTGTTCACTGTCTCTTTTATTACAGTATTTATCAGTCAATGTATCTACTCTCTAATTCTTTTTTATTCTCTACATATAATTTTCTATTCCCATCATTATTATCATCATCGTCAGAGTTAACCGGATATTATTATTATATCCCTTACCTCACTTTTTTTATTCTTTCTTTGTTTTCATACGGAATCAATATCTAATTTAATGTATTTAATTACAAACTGCTCATCGACCTTTAATTACAACAACTCTGTCTGAAATAATCGATAATGCAATTATTATTACATATGCATGTACATACAGGGTGGTGTGTCGCGTGTGGGCATGATGTTTGTTAACGAAATAATCAATGTTTCAGTTGATAGTATACATAAGTTGGTGTACTTTTTGACACAGTATTCGGATAATATATTATCAAAAACGTTCTCGAGTATTTTTTTTTTCTTTTCACAAATACATGATAAATAACAAAGTTGTTCTGATTCATCCTGTATATATCCCAATAAAATAGATGCATGTACATAGTTTCCAACGCCTCTATAAGAAGCTATTAATTTTACTTTATGTTCCGTCCTTCATTTTGATTAAAATTTATACATATTATAATTTTTTTTTGCAGAAAATAGTAAAATTTTATGTATTTTAAACGTAGTCGTCGTCGTCAGTTGGTTATGTAGATCTTTATCGAAAAATTTACTATAGTTCGTTTAGTTTGACTTCAATTATTATTACACATAGATACTACTTTATGTATTTTATTTAAAAAAAAAAATATAAAATAATAAAAAAAAATAGAATCGATAAACATAATTACTCCTTTACCTTGGGCAATCGAATGAATGGAAGCAAATACACACATATCGATGTATTTTTATTATATGTACGTATGTTGAAAAAGAAAAATGAAGACATTTTTTGATATACTGTTGATTGGCTTCTCTCCTTTCTTCAAGGTAGTTTTCAGGCATTAATTGCGCATATTTTACTGTCTGTTGCATTTTATTGCATTGTACGTAAATCCGTTGATTATGCCATTACTGCGTAATATCAATTGTCAATATGTATGATTGTTGTAAAAATTCCTTTTTCCATGAAGAAATATGTACCCGGAATATTCATTCATCTCGATCAATCATGATGTTCCCACCATCAGGATTCCTGATAGGCAATATTATACTACAATTGACACATTATAAGCAGAAACACACCCTGTCAGATTAAATTTACAAGGAAAACAACAATAATCATTAAAACCACACTTCAACTTACACTTATGACAGTTCAATTATTGTTATCTCTATAATTTCTTTTTTTTTTTCTACTTATTAAGATTTTTTTTTGTTAGTTTATGTACATTTTATGATCTAAATGTTTTCTTTTTTTCTGGTGTTGTGTAATAACCAGTAGCAGCGGAATGAATGTATGCCACGTAGATACACACTGTATAGTATAATTCCATTAACAACTATTGTTAATATCGATTAAATAACAATAAATTAAAAGATTGCTAGATAGCAATGATAATTAAATCTAGGTGTAGGTACAGTTGCACCTGGCATTAAAACGAATAAGAGAGAGAGAGAGAAAAAAAAGAGTAAAACGAAAACAATAAGACAGAAAACATTAATGACAGTTTTTTTTTTTTGCAATAATACTTTTTCCACTAGGAAAATTAATTAAAAAAGACAGACAGTGGTTCGTATTTTTTCGTTCTGCTACCGTGAAATTGTCTGTCTCTGTCTTGCTTGCTTTTTATTGTTTTTGGTGGTGGAACTGGCTGCTTGTCTGTCCTTATAATTCGTCATGGTGTCATGATGATTTTTTTGTAGTATGGACTAAATAGCTAGTATATCCCCACTACTAATCTGATTGCACCTGTCTACCTTATTATCTTCTTCTACTACTACCACCCTCTCTGCCCATCCTAACCCCCTTTTTGATAATGATTAATATTTGGTTAAAATTTTAATAATTATTTTAATCAAAAGGTTCCTCATGTTTTATTTTTTTTTTTGTTTCTGGATGATCATTAATTATTTGAGTTGATGATAGAAGAATTTTTATTAATGGAAATTTATTATAGTGTGCGTGCGTCTGTTTGTATGTGTGTGTGTGTGTGTTTTTTTTTTTTTGTTTTATTTTACTTAATGGAAATTTCTTGTTGCAGTTGTCCTATTGGATACAACAGCTGAAGAAGCCAGTTTAGATTGGACAAGGTATCCATATGGACCACAAAGTAGTACACCGGGGGTAAGTTTCATAACGATAAATTGATTTGATTGAAAAATTTTTTAATTAAATTTTCTTCTAAAAAGATCCGAAATTAATGCGGTTGATTTATATTTTTGTGTCTGTCGTCCGAGACAAATGAATCAACTTTTATTTAAACTTCCAATTAAAAATTTTCCATTATAATGGCTTAAAGTTCAATTAATTTTTCTTCTATTCCAAAAGTACACATGTCCTTTTTGCAATAATCTAACAAATAGAAATCTTTCCAATAAGACTGAAACGAAACGAATCGAAAAAAAAATTGGAAAGAATCAAATAATGTTTCAAAAGTATAGGCAACCAGTGATCTGCGCAATAAATTTAAGAAAACAAAAAAATAGCCAAGAACAACATTGTGTTTTGAATGCATAATGCGCATATATTGCAAAATTATAAGTGGATTTCACATATTATATGAATTTATTGTATAATTTGAATTCGCATCCCAACTTGGAATCGAAAGAGAGGATTAAGAGAATGATAAATGTTTGTTTGTTTGTTTCTTCTTAGAATGGCTGCCTATTTTTCTCATTTATTTATTTACTTATTTATTGTGTGTCTGTGGATTTCTTATATAAGTTGGTTGCAATAAAGTTTCTATTATTAATTAAAAAAAAAATGCAGAGGATTAACAGCAATGGCATAGCGACTATTAGCGAAGGATTTAGTAAAGTTTCTACATGATTTTAACGATATTTATTGGGATAATAATTATAAATTCATTGATTAACTCTTTATTGCAACAAACTGAAGAAGTTTACTGGAATTCCCACTTGTTTGGGAATCAATTCTTGCGCGAGAATGAAACTTTCTAGACAGGAAGGGGTCCTTTTGATATTTCGTTTCGGTTTATTAATAATTATAAATTCCTACATCGAAAGACTAATTAAAACCTCTCAGCTTGATATTTTCCCAACAGAAAACAATACCTTCCCAACGCAAAAGTTGAATCGAAAATAAACAATTTCTACATTTTGTATTGCTTGTCATCTTTGGGCTTTATCTTCTGCCCACACATACAATTTTTTTTTCTTTACCGTTAAATCAAAGCTTAAGGCCACATATTATTATTTCGAAATTATTATTATCATATTCCGTTTTTGTTTGAAATTAATTTTCCATTATGAGCAATTGTCCATTGTGGATGTATTTTCATAGCGTCAAAATTGGCATAGGTCATTTATATTTTCTTATTGATTACCAAAAAAAAAAAACAGAAAAAGAAAGAATTTTCCATTACAAAACTAAAATGACATGTGCATCGTCATGCGTCATCAACATTTTCATTGGGAAAACTTTACTTTTTACTGATGACTGAAGAAGAGAATTTTGATGTGGAAATGATGACGAGAGAAAGAGATGGATGGATACGAGGGACACATTTTACGAAAAAGGGACTTGAAACTCAATTATACGCACCCTCCTCCATTACGAACCAACTGATTTAAATTCAAAAGAACGTTCTCGCGTCTGCCATTTTCTCTTTTTTTTTTTCCTTTTCTGTTTTGTGGTAAAAATTGCGACACAGGATCGAATCTAGTAGATTTATCTTTTTTCGCTATTCTACCGCTTTATATCTATCTATATCTATACTATCCAATTGACATAATAATGTATTGCAGTATAGGTAATGATAAATTATACTCATTTATTGATCTTTGACGCGGTTCGCTTTTACGTCAATTTAATAGCATATTAATCTGTGAAATTATTAATAATCCGTTTCTGTTTCAAATTATTCCTACTTTAATGGTTTTTCAATATAGTCGAAAAAAAACAGAGGTCCTTGTTGCAGTATAGGCTTTTCCAAATTGGCGAATAAAATATAATTGAAATGCGCAATAAGTAAAGTAGCGTGTTTTTCTCTTTTTTTTATTTTGATCGTAACGCTTTTGTGTTCCTTTCTTTTTTATAGGCGCTTTCGCTTTATATTTTATACATTTTCCATGTTTTTTTTTTATTTGTCGTCAATTATTTATTTACGATTTTACTGAGGTCCCTTCAAAGGCCTCAGTCAGCCTATGCTTTTTCTCCTTTCCCTAATCACTAAATATGGTAATTTCATTTTGCGACTGCTGATGATGACGGTGATAGGATAGCGGACGGGAAATTTGTATATGTAGAGGACATTTCCAATATACATAGCCGCCCTTAATAAATAAATACTTACGTTGCAATACGGTGTGTTTGAAAATGGGGCATTATTTTTTTATTAGTGACGAAATCGATTTAATGTGGTGGCAATCGTTTGCCTAATTTTCCTTGTTGATGGAAAACTTTGTTTAAAATAACGGCTTAATCGATCATTTTGTTTAAAAATATTATATACTAACGATAAATATGCAATAAGAAGATTTTATAGTCGATCTCTGAAGAGACCTAATGCAACGAAACCACTCAGAAACCGCTTCTCTCGGAGCGATCGATTGTTTATTATGTTAAAAAAATATCGTATATATTATACGAAGGGTATTTGATTTAAAATTACAGATTATTGCCAATATTTATTGACAATAAATGACATTGAGAGGGGGCGCATAAATTCACAAGCAAGCGCATCCATAAATTCAACTTTGCTGACGCTAAGCGAAAAAAAATCGTAAAACTAAAAAACTTATGCCCCCTATCCCCAGATCTACTTTCCCTCTACTTATTACCATTCTTTTCGCAGACATTAAAATTATTTTTATTATAGTCCAACCCCTCCATCTCTGTCTCTTCTATCCAATGCTATTATAGACAACCCAACAGAAGTATATAAAAATGCCATTTAGAAACCTTTAAAAAAAAAAAGGAAACTTCTTTAATTTAACTTTGTTCTGGAATGATAAGGGATGGCCAGAGGGAGTAAAACTTTTATATACAATATTGTGGTGGTATAACTTTTTACCACTCTTTGGACGGTTAATTTTGATGACGTAAAAGTATACACGTATAGGTATAGAAAAGAATTTCTTTTGGGAATTATCAAAAAAGTTATATAGATGATTACCCATCCTATAAAAGTATGGGTCATATACAACGTACTGGATATACAATGTATCTAGCCAGTTAAAAATGGGTACGTTGCCATTTTCAGTTTATTGCAAATACGTGGATATAGTATAACAAGACAGATTCTGAAACACTATGTGAGAGAGCGCAGTCTTTTTGAATTATTATTCCAGAATCGGTCTTGTTATTCTACTCACTTTCAACTAATAGTGACATGACACTATATTATTTCTAATAGAAACTAGAAAGCCAGGTGCATTATACATTCAAGAATCGAAATGTTTGCGTCCACAATATAAAAGCATTTCTACTTTGAAGTTTTCAATTGAAAAATGTATATTCGGTTATTTCTTTTCCTTGTTTTTCCTCTCTTCTCTTTATTACTTTTTGTATGAAAAACTTCTCTTTCTCCAATGCGACTGTTAGTTGGTTCTATTTGCTCGCCATTTTGCTTAGTAAACTTTTAAAGAAAATTTTTCCAAGTTGATTCTAAATCCGATCGACCACCACACTGCCATCAGCGAATGTAAAGAAAACTTACGGTCCATAAATACAGATATGTCGATACTCAAAGATTTTAAAGAAAGCAGGAAAGAAATGAGAGGGCAACTTTTTGAAAATGGATTTTATTATTTGTTTGTTTGTTTTTTTCTGTCGAGTGCATTTTGTCGAGTGGCACTTTGAATCGTGGTTTGCTTGATCCTAAACATGTTTGTGTATAATATAAAATTTATTGCAACTAAATAAACTTGGTTTTACCATTTTAAATAGAGAAATTAAACGAATTTATTATATAGATAGGTATATCTCCTTCATATAGGGAAATAGAATGCATTCATATGCATACCCATATAAATAGTATATGTGTATGTATTATTGCATATATATGTGTGTGCTTGTGCCTGCCTATATAACATACATTTTAACAATTGCACTTTGCAAGTTATATTTATGAGATCGATAATCGTAATCGTACTAGAGCTATGGTATATGAATGGAAATTTGTAATATATGAGAATCGTGGAATTTAAATGTCTTTTGATTAGATTCTTGTTTTGTGCAATATTTCAATATCATTCCATTTAATCGATGATACCCATATAAATACTATACGAATAGTACAAATATAATAAAACGCCTTAAACCATTGCAAATAAATACATAAAACTCCTTTTATATATTCGATAGTTTATCGATTTTGTCTCAATTTGTGTATCGAGAATGTGACTCTGGCCTTTACCCTACTCGTATGATTATAAACATTCCTGTTCTGGAAAATTAATTCGGTTTATTGAATCACTTGCCAGACATTTTTGATTCAATAAAGCAATTTTTTTTTCTTTTCATTTTATTTCTGAGGCATTTTCATTAAATCGTTTTGATTTTCTTATGTGATTCAATAGAACGATTGATGCCATTAGCTGTGCAGTATTGAATCACTGTCATTCCAGACATTTTTGATTCAATTATCTTACTAATGTCTTGATTTTTCAATATGAATTAAACGATTGATTCTATTAACCATGGACCTGCAATCTTCTGATAATGAAATAACACGCTCTTGCTCTGTCCACATTTTCGGTTTATTGAATCACTTTTCAGGTATTTTTGATAGTTTTGGTTTCCAACTATGTTCCATTTAAGCGATTGATTTGATGAACCAATAAAGCGAAATCCATTGTATTTCGATGTGACCACATAATGTATATGTAGGTATAAGTGAAGGCTCACTTAATTTCTGTTATCGACATTTTCCTTGGCACACGTGCAAATGCCACATGTCGTGTGTCAATTATGTTCATGGTTCACGCCATTCTGGACATACAATTTTATATGGCAATTTATTTCGCTCCCATTTTTAATCGCGATGTGTAAAAAACGATAATTTCGCACGCCCATTGCAATTTTATGCATTTAGAAAACAAAATACGCCAATTATTGGCGTACAAATTCGATATTTTCTATCTGTTTATAATTACACTTCCTGGTCATCATTAGTTTTTCTCTAATTTTCTTTTACTTATAGATTTCGCATTTATATTTACTTATACTATACATATTATTACTATTATTATTATACGTTTGCAACATTTTAATCTTGAAAGCATATCGAAGAGTAAAAGAAATTGAAATTACTTTTCTTGATGCACATTAGTAACAGCAAGCACCTACATACCTACCTATATGTATGTAGGTACCTGTATCGTACTGTAAATTATTTATTTAATTAGAAAATTATTCAAGAACGTAGATATTATGTAGATGATTATTTGATAATTGGTTGCGATAAAGGTCATTATTGAGACCTCCTGTTGGACTTAATGAAATAAATACACACACTCAGATGTATCAGGTGAACAATTATATATGCATAAATATCAATTTATCCTGCAGTCAAAAAAAAAATCCATAGTTTGAGCACAAAAAGCTGCAAAGTATTCGACACAAATGCCACCCACATTCACAATGCGTTTCCCCATTCCATTATTATAAATATTTATTTCGAAAAGTGTGCGTGTCTCGAATAATTGGGAAAATGAGCGAAAATTTGGCAACACTACTAAGGGTGGATAACATCATCTATCTAGATTTAAAAGAAAGTGTGTTTCTGTAATTTAAATAATGCGTTACGTCGTTTAACTTCTCTGGATCTTCTCTACTATACCCAACACACATCCTTCTCGTTCCATCCATTTTCCGATAATATGATGTTGGTGGTGTAATGTGTGGGAGGTTATTTCCATTTTATAATAAATGATATGGGATTTTTCCCAGTATTATATTCGCTGCCGAAGTAATAAGTGCAGATGGCTGGCTGGATAGAATAGGATACGATAGGATAGATGGGTGGTATCAATGAAATTGGATTTTGGAGCTATTGGAATCTAACTGGCGGTTTGATGCTGCTGGTAGATCAGTTGAGAAGCGGAGAAGCGAGGGAGAGAGATAGTGATGGGATTGATAATAATGGAAATGGATTTAATTCGTTCTCCACATGTATTAGGGAAGGTAAAAAAAATTGCTTCGCATAATTAATTTCGAGAGATAATTATCTAGTTTCCATAAAATAAATTATATAAAATTAAATTAAAAAAAAAAAGAAAAAAAGTGCGTACCTACTGCTCGTCGTGTCTCTCAATCTTGATTTCGGATTTTTCGTCTTCCAGTCAGAGAAATCATCGTTAATTTTGCCATTTTAATGTTTTTCGCTGTATGTGGCAAAAATACGTTTCGCCCCACCTTTTTTCTTTCGGATAAATGAGACACTAATTTTGCTTTTAGCATGTTTTTTAATTATAACTTTTTGTTTTGTTTGTGCTTGTTTTTTTTGGGGGGGAGCTTGTGGTGTTCTTGATGAAAGATAAAAAAAGGTAGTTCCAAGAAGATTTTATTTTCAATTTAGCAAGAGCATAATTTGGCAACTAAATTCGAGGATTATGCAAAGTTATTTGGTATTTAAATAATATGATAATTAATACATATAGCCTATCACGTTTTTTTATTTTTAATCAGAATGTGAACAAACTACACCTACGTGTCTCTTCATTATATTTTAATGTCTAAATAAACGCTAATCTAATAAACCTAATAGTAGTTTAGTAACTCCTTATTCCAGTAGTAGAAAAAATCGTAAAGATAAAACGAAAAAGGTACAAATCAGTCGATAAAGATAAAAAACAAAAAGTCATTGCAACAAAGTCGAGAATAAAACTTAACTAAAATAGACTTTTTATTTATCTAAATTTTATATATTTTTACTAGGAAAAACTACTAAAAAAAAAAGATAATTAGTCAATATAATATCAAATCTAAAAGTTTCTTATATAGCTATGCTTTTAAGATAGACTGATCATAAATAGAAATTAAAATCGTAAATGTCATCTTAAAAGCCGAGATATAAAAAAAAAAAACAGGAGAAGAATAAGATGAAGTTGAAAATGAAAAGAAAAAGACGAGGAGAGAAGACATTCATTCCAAATCGATCTATTATGGTTGAAATCATTAAAATAGAATATTGTGAATAAATTATTATTATATGGATGACATAAAATGGCTTTGTTTTATACATATCTTAAAGGGAAGACATGCGGGTTTAAATTTCAAACAATAATACTACGTAGCTAGATGGTAATAACATTTTGTCGTTTATAGTATGTATTGTGTGTGTGTATGTGCATTTATATCACTAATAAAAATGCGAATTTATATTTATAGTGAGGTAAGTTAAAGTTATTGCTCTATTTTAGAGCTGAGCTTTGTGCGAAATTCCATTAATTCGACCTCATTGATGGAATTTTATGTTGCGAATTTATTGTATGTTTATTACTTCTTATTCTTCTTTTATTCGAGATTTTTCCACTATTTTATTAAATTTCTTTTTATCTATGTATATGTCTTATTTTTTTACAGTTTTCCTTTCTCTGCTTGCAGAGTTAATTACATTTTAGCTGCTTCATTTATCGCACTGTTTTAATTTAATTTGTCTTCGTTCTTTTCTTGTTTTATCAGCCAAATTCCTTTTCCATCACCTACATTCCCATCATCTATCTATTCCCATCTACCACCATCATTGCCGAAGATTAATGTCGGAATAGATTTTTAAATAAAATTCATCACTTAAGCCATTTTAACGACCGTTTTTAGTTTTTCCTTCTCGTCGTTCTTCTTCAGTGCGAATTAAAGTAGAAAGATGCGATAAATTTCCTTCTTTTTTCTTTTTCTTTTTTCCGTATTGGTTTTTCTATTGGGTATTTTTAGCATTGTGGTACATAAAAATCAAATTATCATTTGTTACTGTTCCCTTCTCACACACACACATACACACATAAAATGAGAATCGAAGAGAAAGAAGAACGATTTATTGAGTCTATGTACGTATGTAAGTGGGACAATAGGAAGAGAGGATGAGGAGGCGCAAAAGGTGGAAGATGAAGAAAAAAAAAAAAGGGAAAAAATCTAGGTAAGGAAAACACTGAGATGTAAAGGGAGGAGGGTGTAAAAGAAAAGAAAAAAGACGGAGATAAAGTGGGATTTGTTTCTGATAAATTTGTTTGCTAACGAGAGTTTTTTTTTTCTTTTTTTCTCGAGAAAGAATTTCGTTTAAGCTTTGTTTTTACAAGTTTTATCTTTGTTGTTTTTATGTTTTGATTTATGGATAAAAAAAAAGAGAAAGAATCAGTAAACGCAAAATAAGAATCGCAACTTTTGCCATTCATTCATAACTCTGGACAAAAAATTGGAAAAGCGAAACATGTATATGACAGGGGTCCAATGATGGAACGAACCATCCCAGACAACTAATCATTCTTTTTCTTGATTACTGATGGAGAACCATCGTCATTCCTCTTTCCAAAGTGATGAGGTACGTGCTCGGAAACGTTAAATAACCCCAAACTCGTCACGCAGTGTATCCTCACCTCCCTCCTCAACTGTCTCATTCATGACTATTTCAGTGTGTAAGTCCGTTTTTTTCACATAATGTGTCCGAGGGGTGACATTTCCTCATTGTATGTTTCCAAATAGAAAAAGTTAGAAGGGAAATTAGTCACTCGCTAATTTTATCCGAAAGATACAAGAGAAGAATTTTAATACTAATTCAATTATTTGCTTTATCCACCCTGTATATGTAAAACAAAAACTGGAATTGAAATGTTCCCCTCTTACCCGGTTCGCCCCGTTGTCAGTGGCTCCTGAGAAGTACAAATTGACTTTGTTTTGCCACCATACCACAATTTCTCAACCATAAAATAATTATTTTTATTGAAAAGGTTCATTAAAGTTTATTAGAGAAAAAAAAAAAAAAAGTCGAAGAAGAAGCAACAACACAGAAAAAAAAATGATAGAAGAGAATAGAAAGACAGAGCAGCGAAACAGAGGCGCACATCACTGTAATTTTCAAAGGATAATTGACCAATTATTATTATTATTATTATCATTATCATTGATGTGATTTTCTTCTTTCTCTCTCTCACACATCTTCTGTTTTTCTTTTTCAATGTTTAACTTTGTGTTGTTGATGAACTAACTTTTTATCCACCGTTTTTACTTTTTTTCTTGATTTTTTTTTTTTTTGTTTTTCATTTCAGTTTTCTTCTTCATTACTTCATATTCGTAAGAGTTGAGCGTCGCAAAACGCGCCATCGATTCTTTCGGTACTTTTAAAGACAAAAGAGAATCATAATAATAATAATGATAATGATAATAATAATTGATGTTAAAACCAGTAGAGCGTGAAGGAAATCAGAAGATGATCAAGAAGAAAAAAGAATGTTGTTTGCTTTAGATATTATTAAAATTGAAAATTGAGAAGAAGAAAGACGATGAAATGTAGAAAAGGATAAAAGATTAAAGCGAAAAAAAAAAAAAAAAGAAAAAGTGAAAAAAAACAAACTGTGCAGAAGAAATTAAATTCCGTGTGGAAATCATGTTGGATTAATAATAATAATAATAGTAAAATGGTGAAAAATTAATGAAAGTTTCAATGAACATTTAAAGAATGAAAAGGGGCACTTTTAATTCACTTTCCGGAAAAACTATCAAGTAATTTTTAAACGAAGAAAAATTAATATTTTAAATTGATTTAATAAGATGCGTGTATACAGGGTGTTCGATTAAAAATGGTCACAGCCGATACGACCTGTCATTTGACGATACAAAGTCATTTGTTAAAAGTGTTCCTTGTTAAAAATAGCAAATGGAAAACCGTGTGAATAAGATAAAGAAAAATTCTGAAAAATCTTAATTCTAATTTAACATTGCTTTAAATTTATATTATGAGCCAACAAGGAAATAAGAGAGATTCTATCTTGCTTTAATAATTCACTCGTTATATGCTCTTAGTGGTCTTTGTTATATATATATATCTCTCTCTCTCTCTCTCTCTCTGTCTCACTTGCTCCTTTAGTTACATTTTTTCTTCTTATTTTGTTCTATTTCTGAAAATGGTCTCTCGCCTTTATTTTATAATAATATAGGTACACCTTATCTCTGTTCTCTCTCATGACACCCCGTTACTCTTCCACCGCCAACCAACCCCATCTCGTCTTTCCTCTCAACCTCCACTCACTCTCTCTCTCTCTCTGTCTCTCTTTCTCTCATTTAACATTGTTGTAGAAAAGCCCTAATTAATTCCATCCGAAGCTCAGGTACGTTTTCGTTTTCCAATTTATATAATGAAACACGGAAAACTCCTTAGCCGAAAATTTATGGAGTTATTTGTATGTATAGTAGTAGAAAAAGACAGAGATAGAAAGAGCGGAAGAGCAATGGAAATCGCGCGTATCCCATTTAAGATAAAAGTGGGAAGATGACGAAAATGGTGGTGGTGGTGGTGGTTGGGAAATGTGAATGAAAAGAAGGTTTTTAATAATTATTATGCACCCTTAAGTAGGTTGGTTGGTATAGGAAAAGCGAGGATATAGTTTTATGGTGTGGATTTTAATTACTCTTCGATAATTAAAATTATTATTAATGCAACCTCTTTATTGAATCACTACTATCAGGTTGATTCTATTAGCGCTCAAAAAATATTCTGACGGTCATCGTTTTTTGCTGTATTCATCATTAAATTCAGGTGGCCAATGTTAGTTGTTTTTCTCTTTAAATCAGGCTCGCTTAAATGTTGAAATTATGCGTTCCTTATTCCATAAAGAAAGGCTTAAATACTATGGATAATAATAATAATAATAATATTAAAGATAATAACGTGTAAATGATGATCGTGACATCTGGGTATCGGAGGCATGTTTTTATAATTCCGAAGAAGCGCATTATTTATTATTATTATTATTATTATTGGTGTGTTACTTAATTGGCATAAAACTTCCTACTGAATATTAGTCGGTCCACCTAACCAGCAGCAGCAGCTATACATACCCAACGCTTTATTGTGTAAACCAGACCTAATAGAATTACGTAATATATTCTTAAATCAACCGATCTCATAAAATCCAATATTATTTGTAATTTAAAGATTGCATCTTTTTTTCGTCTCTCCCGCATAGCTACTTCTCTATCTGTCTGTCGCCCTCTCTACCACACACAACACGTACACGTACCGTAAAACTTTGCCAAACATAAATCAAAAAACTTTTGTTTTAATTGACCTACCGGATGATGTATCGAGTTTCTAATTAAACCGGATGTTTGAGATTTTGATGACAAATGGTGCGCGGGGAATTAAAGCTTCTGAATTATATTACGTCGACACTCATTGGATACCTACACTATAGATAGATGGATGGAGGGTGAGTAGACAGAGAGGGGTCTGGAAGAGGAGGAGGAGAAGGAAAATGCTGGTTAGTCGAGGAACGATACTTGCAATGGGAAAAAAGGAGCTCAAATATAGCAGGATTACGAAGAGAAAAACCAATTAAAAAAGTGACTTTCCCCAGTTCCGGAATGTGCACTTTATTAATGTGCACATACCTTTAGCGAGCGTTTTAAATTCCTAATACATTTTTCTTCGTCACCATCATAAAATGCAGTTTCAGTTTCCAAATATTTTCTCGAAATTCTATCCGTTTTTCTCTCTCTCTTTCTCATCCAAAAAAAAAAAAAAAAGAACAGAACAGAGCAGAGCAGAGCTTCCATGTGACGCCAAATGTCTCTCATGGAACTTTACACAGTGCACACAAAAACAAACAAAGAACACCCACACCTACCTCTCTTCGCCCCGTTGTTGCGCCCACATTGCCCAAAATTAAATTCCGTCAGCGTCTCTTTTACTATTTGCGGTATTTTAAATTGGGTCTGTGTCTCGTCCCCACCCCCTTCCCCGCTCCTTGTGTCCCACGCCATTCCTTCAACTTCACTTGGAGGCATCCCCTGGTCCCCTATCAGTATTATGCTTGTCACGTGCATCGGTGAGGAGGCACCCATGGAAATATTACATAAATCCTTATAGTCATAGAGAAACAAGAAAAAAAAAGAGACGAAAGAAGCAGTGATGCATTCCGGATAAGCAAAAGAAAAAGATGGAAGAGTATATGTGGAACGAGAGAGAGGGAGGGGGAAGTATCACGACTGATGAATGTGCTAATGCAAATAGAATAAAATTGGATACTTGTAATAATAAAGATGAAATTTATATTGCTTTAGAATTTTTTGAATGTTTTCAGTTTTCTTGGAAATTTCAAATTGAAATTTATTTGCCGCAAAACTTCTAAGATCCGTTTCCATTTGTTTCCAACATTTTCTCAGCAAACTATTTCGGAATTACTCAATAAACTATTTTGCGATTATACAAATTTTTAAATTAATTTCTTAATAAAATCCAAAAAAGCAACCCCCCTACACCAACTAACTTTATAATGAAACTTAATCTCTTCCGCCTCCGTCTGCGTTTTTTCCATTCCCCCCCCTCCGTCTGGTACGATTTAAATAAATTTCTAAGTAAACATATAGAACTTGTTAATCGTTTGCAATTTATTTTTAAGGAATTTGAAATATTTAAAAGAGAGAAGAATTTTCAATTGCATTGTGCGCTTCCGTCTATATCTTTCCCAATTTCCTCATCATTTCTCTCCCCCTTCCCATCACCCCACCCACTCTCTTTTTCTCTCACAGTGTTGATAAAACATCAACATCAACTTTCAAAGGATGGCTAGTCGAATGGAATTGGTGGGCGCAGGGTAAGGGCGAGACTAGGAGTTAGGAAAACGACGCTATGAAGGGAAACTGTTCTTTGAAGTTCCTTCTTTACTTCTGTTGTTTGCAACAATGACGCCTCGACGCGTTGTAAATTTCATCGCATTTGTCTGTCTGTCTCTCTGTTGTTTGACGATGTTTAATAAAATTTCTATTTATTTATTGTCTTATTATTGATGAACGGGGTAAAGGGACTAAACACTAAATAGCAATTCTACTTTGAATAATCATGCTGATTAATTAGTTATTTCGACTATGAATTATCATAATTTCAATTCCTGGCTGGACCTCTAGTGGATGGTTTCGTAATTGCAGTATACAGTTTCACTTAAATAATTGAGTGGTTCATATTACAAATTTTCCACTACTAGTAGAGTATTTTCATGGTGGGTGGATGATGCATGTATGCATAGGTACCCCTTTTAATTAAAAGGTTTTCCCCTCCGGTTTCTACTTCCTGATGTATTTTCAGGATAATAATCCTTGTTGTTGCTGTTGCTGCCACATAGAGTAGAGTAGTGTATTCAATTTCCGGTGTTGAATATATTAGAGCATTAACTTTTTTTTGGTGGTTTAAAGCCACGGAGCCAGAAATTTCGGAAATTTATAAAAAAAAAAAAACAAGTGGAAAAGTTGTTTTAGTTTATTCAACATAGAAAATTGATGATGTAAAGTACTTTTTGGGAATAAATTTAGAACAAAATACCTCAATTAAATATGAAAATTCAATTTGCAATTCTAAATTTAAACGGATATTTATGGTCTTTCTTTCATAGGTGCTTCATCTCCTCATGGGTCTCTCCTTCGTTTTATTTGACTCTTGAGGAATAGTTTTAATTTACATATTTATTGTGTTCGTATTTTTAGAGATATTTCAACGAATATATAGAGACAACAAACAAAGCCAACAAGATAAGGCAACACAAACACACACACACTCTGCTGTAAAAAAAATCATGAATTTAAAAATATCCTTGGCAGAAGGTGAACTCCTTCTTCATCTTTGTTTTTTTTCTTTGGCTTCTTGTTCTGACATATTTTTCCGGGTCCCCAAGTGATAAACAGCAAAATAATAACCACAACGCCATGAGCTCAAGGCTCATAGAATTTTTATTCCAATAAATCAAAATGTAAAAGAGAATGCATGTGAGTAAGTGTCTGCCTGCCTGTATGTGTGTATGTTCATGTATATTGGAGAGAAGGAATATGTCTCTCTAGCTCTGTTTCTCTTTCCATGTGTGTATGTGTGTGTCATGTCCTGCTCAATTATATACGCAAAATATGTTCTAGAATGAAATTTATGTTTCGGCGTGAAATTGTACATGTTTCGCATTTCACTGGATTTGTTTTTGTATAGTATGAATAAATTTGATGTTTTAATGTATATGTTGTAAAATGTATTGTAGAAAAAATGGCGCGCAAATGAATAAATTTTAATTCAATTTTATCGCACCTGGAAAAAAATGTTCATTAAAAAAAAAAAAACAGTTGACAAATATTTAAAGACTTTAAAAAAAAGACACTCATATTTTCACAAATCGATTCGAATAAAAGTTACATTTTTATGATACATGTTAAAAGAACATATAGACAGATGAAATGATCGTAATAAACGATGCAATATTCATTAAATTTAACTACAGTTTACATGTCTTTAACATTTTTTTTCTATCTCTCTCTCTCTCTCTGTTGTTCATTTTAAGACCTTATCTTTAATATGAATCGTGTTAGTTTATGTTAAGGCATTATTATTTTATGGGCAACAGCAACCAAAATAGTAGTATTTATTTCGTTGCATAATCATCGATTATTTTTCTTATGATAGTTCGTTGAAATCTGACTGACTTGAGTAAATGTAAATTTACACATCTCGAAAGGAAGGATTTGTGTATGTTTGACTTGAAAATTATATTCAAACTAGGTTATGTTAATAGAGATAGAGCGAGAAAGATAAAGTCAAAAGGACTGACAAGTAGGTATAGTAACTTCTTGACCTACTAAATTGTGCGCACTTAGGAAAATCGGATCTATTGTGAAAATGGAAATAAATTAATTCAATTATTGGCTATTTAATATTCCCCCGGCTGCATTCATTTGTAACTCAACAAAAAAGTAGGATAGATAATAAATAAACAAAATCAGTTTTACAATGACAGATTTACAGCCCGAACATAATTTAAACCATTTCAAGAAAAATAATCAAAAAAGAAATGGAATGTTTCTTTTCTACACAAAAACAAAGTTTTAAAGTGATGACAATGAGAATAAAAGTACATAAATAAAATTGAGAGGAAAGACAATTAAAAATTAGGTGCTAATGAGCAATTAACAGAAGAATATTTTTAGTGTGCTTAAACACACAAACAGTGCTGGTGAACTGAATTAATTAATTAATTAGTCAGTCTATGTGCGCCATAAACAAAATCAACAATCATTGCCGTATCATAGAACCGGCTATACGATATATAGTTCATTCCAAACATACACGAACTGCTATTAAATATCTACACTGCGAACATGATTTAATTAAGCCAACATTGTTACAGATCATACCAAAAAATTCACATATAATAACAATAATAATTAGAATAATTATTATCGTGGACATTTAACCGTAATTGTGATTTATATTGTCATGTAAAAGCGCTAGGCAGAATTTTCACAGCGAAAATACATAGTAATTATCATTATTATTATTTTACATGTACATACATCGTATATTATAAAGGATAATACGAATTAATCAAATTAAGTTGAAAATGTAGTAAAATGAATGAATGGAATGGATGAATATACGCGTAGGTATATTAAAACCGTTATTTTAATGCAATATAGCGTATTAAATTTAATTTTATTAATTACTTGTAAATCATTATTTATACTTTACATGAACCCCTTGTACATGTACCGCCAATGTCGCGCACAGCCTTCCAAATCCACCTTCGAAATGAAATTTTAAATATGTATGTAAAATCTACTGTTTTTTTTTTAAATCTTTTTTTGGTCTTTGTCTTTTCTTAATCTTTTAACACAATAGATTTTCTCCGTTGAGTCTCTTAATTTTTCCAACCTGTTTTAACATTAATGAAAATTTGAAATTTTTAACACTAATCTCCCGCTACACACCGCCCAAATTAATCGCTTTCTCTCTCTAGTCACTCGACGATGACTTTTTTCCAAAGTGACATTTCGATTGAACCCCAAATTGTATTTTTTTTTTTTTTTAATGAAATTAAAAAAGGGATCAACTATTGTAAACTAAAGCGTAGCGGAGCGGAGAGCTTATGCCCATATCAGATAAAGATTTTCATCAAGGGGATTAAAATAGAGAGTATTATTAGAGATTGTAAGTGACAGATGACAAAGGAGAGTGTCAGTTGCATGTCGTTAAGCTGCATTTTCAAATTAAGCTCCAATTTTATTAGTTAGATGTACAAACAGTAGAGTGCGAGTAGAAAACATTTTATGCATGGGAATATGTCCAGATGTATCACGTGATGCATCTGAAAATGGCATTGTCGTCTAAATGCCATGCCAAATTCACAAAACCGCGTGCAAATTCCTTTAAATTAAAAATCACATTTAACCAAATCTATTGTGCAAATTATCCTTTCGTCGTCGTCGTCGTCATCGTCCCAATTTTCACTTAAGTTCCCTTCAGTTCGCCTCAAAGTCGTTCACTTTTGAGATTGTTCTAAGCTTTATTAATCTGTTCGGATGTTAGTGCAATGTTATTGTGCAAATAAAATCCCCTTTTCGATATGCAGCAACAAAATCATCATCATCTTCTTCTCCTCTTTCTGTTTCGCCCTTTTTGCTTTCATGTCCATCGCTATTTAACGCCCGGATATTCCAGGAAAATCCTTCCTTCTCCTGCATCCACTCTGTTTCTCACTCACACTCTCTTTTTCCAATCATTAATAATCCCGATTTATCCATCTCACTTACAACTCTTCTTCTCAACGGGCTGTTCCTTCGTTTCAATCTCTACTTCTCTCACTCACTTTATCAATTCTAAACTACCACTGCTGCTGCTGCTGCTACTAATACTACTATCTTCGTTCAAGAGGTTGAGTCTTTGGAGGTTTGTTATCGCTGAAAAGTTGTTTAAGTAGCTTATATACTATATAGTAAGTATATAGCTTCTTCTTTGACAGGATTTCTCTCCCGGTTTCGAAGAAGAACATTGTGCGGCTGGAATACGGGGATCAACGTGCAGTGGGGGTGTTGGAAGGGTGTCCCCGTTGAGTATTAGGCGAATGGCTGAAGATCGTTTAGTAGTTCGACCAAGTAGATAAAATTTAATTTCTAGTCAGTTAAGAAAAGAATAGGAACATATGGCTGGAAAATGAAGAACTAAGGGGGCTACTTCTATTGGCATTTGCTCACCCCCACAAGACTAAAAAATAAAAAACACTACATGATAAATTTCCTTTAGAATTTCCACTGGTTAGTTAGATTAGCACTGTAAGACGAGTGCCCTTTCATTATTATTATGATTGTGGTTTCCCCTTTGGTAAAGGCCAACCAAGCAACTATTTTTAAAATATGACAGCTCTCTTGGGAGATAATTTTCGCCTTATAGTTGTTGTATAGTTATCGATCTCCTCTGTTCCTCTCTATTGCTATAACTATCCTCGAGATAAGCGATGAAATAATAGAGAGAAAATATGGTGCGAAGTTGAACCTGAAGGACCTCGGATTCTCCCTTTTTGGGATACATACATATGTATGTATGTACATGCACGGTGGTAGATATTAATAGAATGTAGTTCTTTATTGCTTCAATTATTTTAAGTATTCCTGCTTTAGTATCAAGTCTGGAAATTCGTGTATTTTATTCGCCTATATTTCATAAAATGTAATTTCCCAGGCAAAGAAAGCAAAAGAAAAAAATCGCCAGGCATCTACAGGAAATTTACCGTTCATTCTTTCCGGTTTTCACTCTTTTAGTTTCCATGTTTTTCGTCGGCAACCCATTTAAGTTTTCCATTCAATAAAACTTGTCCCGAAATATAATAATAATAATGACTAAGACAAATATAATCGTTTACCGCATTGGACAAAATATATAAATTAAATCGCGTGTCTGAAGTGGATTTAATTCAAAAAATACATAGAGAAGGAAAGAGAGAGAGAGAGAGAGAGTGCGGATCGTTTGCGCTTTTTCCCGCCGCAACTACTACCGACATCATATCTATGGCCATATTCATATTTTCCGTTCGAACAGTTGGGAAAATTATGTAAAATTTCTTCAAATAAATAATATTATTATAGTATAGGTAGAGTTACAAGCTCAGCAGCAGCAGCAGCAGCAGCGCAATATCAAGTTTTTGTCCTCCTATGCCGCTATCTCCTCGCTCCATTCCTCGTTCCTCCCTGCCTGCCTGCCTGCTATGCTGCTGAACTGATATAATTTGTTACGAATTCTATTTTATATATGTACGTAAAAGATAATGTAGACAGAATGCCTTTAAGTCTTAAAATGATTGTGAAGAGAATGAGAATAAGAAGAAGAATATGAGAATGATGATGATGATGATGATGAAGTAGAAGAAGAGATGGTGTGGGGTAAGACGGCGGGAATAACATGAGAAGAGGAAAGTCAGAGAGGCACGTAGTACTTACCTTTAGGCTTTTATTTAAATTTTCTGTTATCTTATAGCAAGTTCAAGTTTTTAAATTAGTAGTTTTATACGTGCATTAATTATTTATTTAAATATTTATTTAGTATCGGACGAACTATTACAAGTTTTCCAACTTGTCCTTGGTCACAAACAGAAAGTGTTCGTTCCCACTCTGGATGTGCTTAGATCTAAAAAGCTGAACTTTTCCTGGAGATGCCGAATTCCGGAGAATCGCTAAAATATTACAATATAGGCGGCAATAGTCTGTAGTTTATTCAGTCGAAACTGGACTTAAAGTGTACTTGCTACTAAACTGACTGTAGCTGACAAAAGGAGATGATGTTTAATGATGATTTTACCGTAATTATTTAATTTTCTTTCGAAGAATAGGGAAGGAAATCAATAATAATCGTGATGAATTCGGATATTTGAGAGAACGTTTTTTCACGTTTTCCATTTTTTTCCGTGCGCTTGGTTCAAATTTTGCAGTTCATAATTATCGAGCATATGGAAAAATAATGTTGATATTCACTCGGGCTAAAAAAGTGTGGCATTTTTTAAACCTTTCAAGTTTAAAATGCATGTGTCAAACTAGTCAAAACTAAATGTTTTAAATAAAACAACCCCGCAGTAAAACCTCACATAATCAGATTATATTTTATCAAAAAGAAAACCTCACCATAATGTCACCCTCATCTTTCACCAACCTGCACCTCCCAATCTGCCATTTTTATCTCGCATGCACTTATTCACATTCATTGACTATCTCTCTCTCTCTCTCTCTCTCTCTCTATCTCTCGTGCGTCGCTATTATCAAACATGTGAGGGTAAGTTGACTAACATACATAATATGATTAGGTACCTGACATTGATTTATATGGTAAATAATAGCAAATAACAGCGCCAGCTAAAACTCTTGTCTGTAGTGACGGGGAATATTCTCTCTGCATGTGAATCTAACCATCAATTCCCCCCACATGTCATTTTGGTACAGGGAAAGAGAGAGAATTCCCAAATTCTCCATCACCTCTATAACTTTCTCCCCCCGCGTTGCACCCTTTCATCGTAACTGTACCACGTTAATTTTGTTAGAGCAAAACGTGGTAAAATAGAGATGGATGTATGTATATGTATGTATGGATGATGGTGGTCGTATTGCCTGGAAAATTAGCGACCGACAAGAAGAAGAATAAGGCCCTAGAGGGGAGGGTGGGATGCCTGAGCACGAGGAGATCGAATATTGTATTATTCAAGCTTGCCTTTTGCCAGAGAGAGAAAAGGGTGAGAGACAGATGAGAATTGTCTTGATGAGTTTAGTATCTCTTCTTATTTACATCATCGCAATTCCCTGAAACATCGTCGTCATTGTTGATGGAAAAGGTGAAGTTATAAGTTCATTCCGTAATTGGAAAGAGGATAGAAACACAACTACCGTCGGTAGTGGCGGCAAAATGTTAATGCGAGTCGATGGGAGAGGAAGGCAGCAAGAGAGGAAATAGTTATAACTAAGTTTAGAAACTTCAATATAGTTATGTCTGTGTGTTTAAGCGGAATTTAAAGTCATTTTCAATAATATATTAGCATGTGGTGGCGTGGTAGCTTAGGTACACTGTTAAAGACATTTCAGAATATCTATGAATGTGTGTGTGTGTGAGAGTGTAGTTATGGCAGAGGCACATTTGCCATATGTGTGTATATGTTCGATGAATGAAGTTTAATTTAATTTTCTAAGTACCCTAAACTTCCCCCATCATCCCATTAAGAGGCTTAATACTGGCAGTCGTAAAAAGAGCGAGAGGTGGGAGGGAACTATTCCTGTAAATTTGCATGTATTAGCGCAAAACCTATTCATTAAATTGAAACGGATAAAAAAATCTTTTCCTTACAATGTCCAATGGGCGACATGCCCATATTGGGCTCATTTCAAATTAGATTATGGTGAGTAAAAGTTACAGTTCAAAGAATAATTTCATCAGTAATTTCATTAATGTAACTGTCCAATCTCCGGAAAATCTCGAAGATTAAAAACTAACAAAGGGATTTCCAAGGAATCACTTGGTTATGCTGCTAATGAAGATTTACTTTCTCATTTCCGTTTTTTTTTTTTTGTTAAAGAGATTGCAAAAGACTAGAAAATGGGAATGTGGTGGGCTAATTTCCCAAAAAAGCTCATACATTTTCGATACACTCTGATTTAATTATAGATTTCTACGATTCAGCAAAAGAAAACCGCTTACTTTTATGCAATATTAATGCAGAATGGGATGAGAGAAAGAGCCAAAGAAACATTTCGAAAAAACACAATAATAAATTTTGAAAACAGGCATATCCGATAGAACAAAAAGAAAAAGGAGAGATTGAAAAGCTCACTCCCCAGAAAAAAAAATCCAAGAAGCTATAAAAATGTCTTTTCCGTTAGTTCCATTTTTTTACATTAAATATATGGCTGTATTTTTTGTCTAAAAAATTAAAGAGAAAAGCCATTTATCTTTCATCCATATAATTTAGGCATATGCCCAATTTTTCCTCCTCTAGTCGGAACACAAAAATCATCCACCACCCTTCCCTATCTAACTATATTGTACGTAAAATGTACTTCTCGATTTCTTCCCGATTCTATTTTCTTTTGCTTCTGCTGCGCTTCTTGAAGATTAGAGATTCAGGAAATTATTTTGTCTGGATGATCGGTTTTATGGCCTAGAAGAAAAAAGCAATTGCTAGAAGGGGAATACGTGTATATGGGGCGCGCTGGTAAAAAACAGATTTTTTTACTCAATTGATTCGATTGAAATTGTGGCGGCGGTGGTGTGGCGGCGGCGGACATTTTATTTTAAAAGGCAACTATTATTTCAGTTTCTTTTTTTTTTTTTTTTTTCTTAGAGGGAAAGCAATACCAATGGCTTTTTTTATGGCAAAAATGTTTTACAGGAATTAGATTTTAGTTTTCTAAAATCCTCCATCCGAAAGTTTGCTCGTTCCATGCCACACATTTGGATATTCCACATCCGATGTGAATATCTAATTTAACTTCTAGATGTATAAACATAACTATAGGGCATTTTTCTTTTAGATAACAATATTGTGCGGGCAGAAGTGAAAGGGGGGGGGGGCTAGTAATTATATTTACCAAGACTGGACATTATTATGCTTCTGCCAGCTGGTCGCTCCCTTTTAAACTAAACAAATTAATTGCTGTCTAATATTTGCTTTCCAAATTATTATCGGACTGGACCATCGTGTAGACAACAACATAATTCTCCCCCTATTCATCCCCATTCTCCTTATAAATGGTATGGCGTGGTTATATACCCCCTCCTACTCCCGCTCGAGTATGGTGTTAGTTTAAATGACAATAGTCCAGCATCCCTTTTTTTTGCAGATCTATTTTAGGTTTCTAGATGACGAATTAGATCGAAAGGAAATGGGAAATATTGCACTTAAACTTTTTTTGGGACGTGATTTTATTGTACATGATAGAAATCGTCGTATCCTCGCATGAAATTCGAGAAAATATTACTTGAATGATGCGAAACTTAAAAATTGTTGAATATTCCTTTGAGAGAAACATCGATTTATTTCTTTTCTCCTCTCTTATGAGAAAAACCCTTTTTGTCCATTTTCCCTCATATTTTCTCTGATCGACAACGAATCAACTAAAAGAGCGCTTACTCATGCTTTGCCAATAAAAGCTTTTAAAAAGCTCGAAGAATCGAAGAAAGGCGAACGTGAATTATTTATGTCCAGCAATACTGGATGAAAAAGAACAAAAAAAAACAGGACGATTTGCATAAAAAAATAACTGAAAGAAAAGAGAAATATTGAGGAGACAGAAGAAGAGGATAGAGGACGAAAGAGGTCAAAATCTCCATTTTGGGAAATCTTGTTTATCATAACAATTGATGTTTTATTTCTTCGATAAAAAAAAACAATGGATATCCAATATTAGAGATGGGTATAACAGACCGATTTGCTCAACTGTTTTGCCATTCGCATAGAAACCATAGAGAATATAATTTAAAACCCGAATCTACTCTGACATTCTACGAACAAATTTTCACCCTCAACTGTAATCAAAAATTTTACCCAAAAACTCACTTGGCTATGGAAAAATTCCCTGGGGTGAAATAAAGAAAAAATAATAAACTAGGTAGATATGCAAGATTGGCACGAAATGAATAAGTGGTGTGGTGGTGGTGGTGGTAGTGGTTGCGCTTCAATGACTAATCAAGCGCAAAACCCTCCCTTATTCTAGTTTCTGCGGAAAAAATGGAAACGTAATGGAAAATTAGGTCCTTCGTATAATGGCTTTTTTCACTCCCCCTTCCGTTTCTCTGCTACTGTTTCCCAGCCAAAAGGTTATTGCCAATAAAAATTTTGACTCGTATCGAACAAATTGCAAATCGTAAAATGAATAGTTAATTGCGTTAACCAAGAAGAAATGGCATATTTCGGTTGAATGGATCCTATAGTAAAACCAAATGAAAACTGACTTGTGGCAATCACTTTGTGGTCGCTAGTTTGATGCGGTGTTGTCAATATTATTTTTCTATTATAGTTAAAGTTTAATAGATTTTTTTAAATTACATCAGACGGTTTAAAGGAACTATAATTTTCTAGTGTTAATTTACAAATTTATCGGGACAATAAATATAAACTGATTCAAGATAATTTTAAATTTAAATGTTAAATTAATGTTAAAACGTTTTTTGTAATGACTCAATAACTGTGACGTAAGATCACATCCTATTGCTTTACATAGGATAGTAAATAAGTCTCGCTTAGATCAGAGATGCGTGTTGGCACACTGGTTTTTACCATTTGATATGTCAAAAGTGCAGTATTATTTTGGTTTTACTATATCGCTATATACTTGGTTTAGTATACATAGTTGATGTTTGTGTGATGGAAATGTAACAGCCAAAATTCATATTTTGGATGTTATATAATCCATTGATCCATCTATCTAATAAACAAACTAATATTTAACTAATGAATCTATTGTTTTATCGTAGTAGTAAAAGGGTTGGTTATTGATGTGCTAATTCGATAAAATGTGTGACATGCGTGTGTTTATTGACATGCTGTCTACGTCAATTATTGCTCGATATAATCGAAAGTTATTTGACAATTTAATTAATCAAGTATAGATAACTAAATGGGGTGATAGGTTGTGTGTAGTGTTGCAGGAAGTGGGACAGGGAGGTATATAGATATAGAAAAGAGACCATTCGTTTGGTTTTGCGCTTTTTTTTTGTAGATATTTCGATAATGGGGCAATAATATTATTGATTATGCAATATGAGAACAATTTCGAGTTTATTTATTTTACCGTTACGATTTACATACATACATGTTTTTCGAAATATAAAAATTTCTACAGGAAATTGCACCTGTCTAGTCTATCTATTTATCTATTAGTAATATATTCTACCTTTACATTTTCTAAGTAGTGCGATTATTGATAAATGCTTTTAAATTTAATTGTAAAAACAAATCAGACAAAAACATATACTATAAAATATCAATAGTAACAGCATCGGCCTATTTTCTAATGAAATAAACATGTAGGTTTTAATTTAACTATAATATGTATATAACTACATTGAAGTAAAAAAAGAATTATTATGCGTGTATATAAATAAAAGTTGGTATCGTGACACAGTTTTTGATCGAATCTTGATTAGTTTTAATGCTAAATTAAAGTATAATGGCAATAAGGAGAAAATAAAATAGAGTATGTTGTATGTATTGTGCAATAATTAATTAATTAATTCGTTTACTTATCCTTTTTTAATGGAAAGTTAAAATTACAATATTTAAATGACAACCGATAAATATGTATGCACATATGTTGAATAATACCTAATAATATACATAAGTCACGTTTCTTTTGGCCACTACTGTATCCAGAACTTATTGTGAAACTTCTGTCATAAATATGTATATGGATTTAGGGAAAATGACAATAATAGGGGACTTTTACAAATCCTCCCAGTTATTATTTTCCTAATATATATTTTTCTTTCGGGAAAAATAAATATGTGTGTAGGGGTGATGAAAATCATTATGCATTAGACAAATAATGGATATTTATTGGTTTCAATTATAAGCTAATAGGATTATTTGAGAAACGTGTACATGCACTCACTGTAGGCTAAATCTAATTTTCTTCTTTTCGATTGTACTGGTCCAGTACAAAGGAGGAGGGGGTTGCTTTCTATAGAATTTAATTTCATAGAGTACATTCAATGGAGGCATAAATTAATTTAGCAAAATATGTTACTGAATCTAGTTTAAATATTATGAATCTAAAGCGGTCTTTACACGTTGATTCTCAATTAAATATAGAAACATTTAGTGGAGTGAAAGGGTGATTATTGAAAATATGACTCTCGCATCAACTTTAGCAATTAACCCAAAACGAGCGGGTTGATTTCGAGACACCAGTGCGGACAGTATTCGTGCTGCGAACAGATTAAAGAAAAATGAAGACAAACATAAAAACAAAATGTCACATCACATCACGTAGCGGTGCGTACATCCAAAGTTTAATCTTTGAAACTTATAAGCTTATGTTGTCACACATTAACTAGAAAAATAACAATAATAATATCATATCACCATCCGTTTACCAACGATAGAAAATCTGTTCTCAAACAAAAGCTTTTCAGCTTTTCTTTTATGGCGATGACGACCTTTTTATGTGGCACACATGATGCGCTCCAACTGCCCCCCCCTCCAATTTCACCCCCATGGTCCACCACTGTCTTTAATAACGAGCAGCGAGACCTTTTCAACTATCACCCAACAACTTTTTACACAATTTCGACGGACGTTTTTTGCTACCACCACAACTCGCCACCCTCTCAGTTTCGTTTACCGTGTTAAGAGAAATTTTCTTTTCTTTTTTTTTTTATTTTTTTATTTTCGGTAGTAGTAGCAATAATAGTGTTCAAAGGCGTCACGTCACTTTGAATTGAGAGAGAGACAGAATAAAAGAATGGAAAATGGAAGAAAATTTTATTTTTATTATTATTCTTATATGCCCTTTGGGAAACGTTAAATTGAAACAGTTTTGTATTTTCTCTTTTATACATACAGTACCATGTATATGAGGGTGTATAGTATAGTAAAACAATAATAGCAATAAACAATTCAGTCAGCACAGTCTGTCTTTCTCTCTCTCTCTCTGTTCTGCCTAAGTATTTCCTTTGGAAAATTTCGGAGAAATGTCTGGAAAAATACAATAAAATGTATTGTTACTTTCGTCTTTATTATGATAAAATTTCAGATCCGACTGCTGCTGCTGCTGCTGCGACTGGCTCTATTGATTGTACATTTTAAATGCACAGCCCCGTATATTTTAAACCTTTCGTTTTTATTTATTGTTTTCAATTACTTCAGTTGCCTACCTCCACCGCCGCTGCCACCGCCGCCTATGCATTTCATTTCATATTTACAGATAATCGGAACCGTACTTTTCGCCCCGACAAATCCGCAGGAAACGGGAAAATATACGTTTTGCAGAAAATGGGTGCGAGGTGAACGGTTTGGCGCTGTGCGAGAGCAGAAAAAAGAAAAGGCAGGCAGACACATAGATATACGTATACGTAGGTAAAACTCCTGCACGCGAAACGAAAAGAGCGAGAGAGAAAGCGAAAAAGAAAAATTAACTGTACTGGTACGTGCCTCGTATGTGCGATATCTCGTATATTTTCCCTAGGGTTAACGGGGGATAGACCGACAAGAAAAGAGAGGTGTTAGAGAAACGACTATAGTATAGAGTATAGTTTTATACGGGGTGAAATAGTTATTTGAACAATGAGCAACAAACGCACCAGGGGACTAGAGGGTGAGAATGAGAAAAAGAGAGAACTGAAAGAATGAGTCGAGACGAAAGACAAATTGACAGTTATTTATTTGGTTTTTGACCCGTGCACCACCTCCCTGTTTTTCACATCACATACTACTACTACTACTACTTACGCCTCAATTCACCAGGGTGGTATACGAGTATATCAGGGAAAATTGTTTAAGTTTCGAGGTGGTGAACTTATTAGTTTTTCTTTCTGTTATTAAGTTTACTTTGGATGTATTCACATCACCAACGAAACTCATAGTTTACTTGATCGTGTGAGGCACGTGCACAGTGGAAAATGATCATGATTTTTATTCCGTGGGAGCTCTTTACTTTTGTTGAGTTTAAGTCCAATTAGTTTTCCACATGCCATTCGACAATAAGTTTAGCAATAGAATAGTTGCCCTTTTATTGAATTACTGGTTAATTTATGTTGACGGTTAATTAAATCTAAATAAGAGAAACAAGACAATTTGTACGAAAATTTTATCTTCATTTCTCCATTTATTTGAATCATCTGAATTTTACTTCCCTCCTAGGCGACTAAAATCCACGTAACTAAAAATTCATTTTAAATGCCATTGAAAAGCTACCGCTTTATTGAATCACTGATAAATTGAATGAAAAATAGATTACCTAAAGTTGATTTAACAAAGCGGCGTACTTTGAAAATCTTCCCACCTTTTCTGGAGAAACATTAAAATATGCACCACAATTTCTTTCTCTCTCTCTCTCTTTCCTTGTGTGTTTGTATGTGTTTTTTTTCCGGTGGTGCTTCGTCGCTTTGCAAGTCAGCGAACGAGCGGAAACCCTTAGAAAATGCAAACTATAAAATAAATAGAGAAGTAGTAATTTTCTTGTCATGCATAATCCATAAAATATTCTAGAAACTACTCTCTTTCTCTTCTAATAGTAAAAACTTAAAAGACTATAAAAGTTTTCCTTCACTCACAGCGCAGCATTTTTAAAAATACCATTGAATTTCCACTAGTAGTATGTGGATATATGGATAGAAAGAAAGGAAGAAAACTACTACTACTTCTCTACTCTACCACCACTACCACCACTACCACTCGTTAAGTATTTGAAATTTGAATAGAAATTGTTCGCTTCAAATGATGAGAGAGAAATAGGAAGGTAGAAAACTAGAGAAAGAGAGAGAGAGAGAGAGTGAGCTAGAAGGAAAATAATAAAGTTTCAAAAGAAGTTTTTTGAACTTCACACAAATACGAGGGGTGTTAAATTTTTATTTTTATTATTATTATTGTAAGGAAGAAAGTTCGCTGTAATACTTAAGGTTGGTGGAAAATGCGAAAAATGCCATTAGACAGCTCGCGATTAGACTACTGCCAGATCTCTGGATATGGAGAGTATGAAATGCGAAAATTCTCGTGCTATATAGGAAAAAAAAACGTCCCATCAAATGAATTTCCATCGTAACATATCGTTGCAGCTGAGCTATTTCTCGAAAAATCTTTTTTTTATATATATATGAAAATCACAATGGAGAGGGCGCAATATTTAAATTTTGAATTATCCCAATTTAAGTTTTCCTGTTTGAAGTTCTCCTTCGTTTTTCTATTACTTCGTCTTGACGACGACAAAACTACGGGGAAATCTATTCAGTAGGGAAAGCATGTACATATGTAAACATAAATATATGAAATCCTCCAATTTTCCATGTAAACAGAAGTCAAGAAATGGGTGGGTGAGTTTTCCATGTTAGTGTAAATTATGTAGAAATAGATATTTACAAAGTTTCTCTGAATATGATTTTCAAAAAAATGTTTAGCTTCAAGATGTCTCTTACATTTTTAATGATTTTTCCTTTACAAAAAAAAATAATGACGTTTCATCTCGTTACATATATAGAAAATACTGCAAGCTTTTCTTTGCGTCAAAACGAAAAAGCAACGTAACGGGCATATTATACCCGGAAAGAGATAAATAAATAAATATATTTGCCTATACATGTATACTGCTGTATTTTGCAGGTTTTTTTCACGAGGAAATTAACTTCGTTATAATTTCTCTCCCTTTTTTTATATACAATATTTTTATTTTATTGCAATTGTTGTTTTGTATACTTTTCGTGTTGTTAGTTTCCGCTCTATTTTTTTTTTGTATTGATATTTTCCTGTTGAAAGTCGATTTGAAATAAATTTTCCTTTATAAAAATCCACACTGGCGTGTCTGAATAAATTGTTTAAAATTTTTATATGCAAATTTTTCAAGTATATTTGATTTATTATTGAAAATACAGATACAGAGTGTGCTTGAGAATCAACTTTAAAAAAAAAAAAATTAAAAATTTGAATAAATTTCGCAATAATAATTGTTTTAAGTACCCTACGTATATGTATATATGCACTTATAGTATATTTTATTTTCAAGAAACTCATAAATTTACCAATAAAAATTCACCCTAAAGCAATTTAAATAAAGGCAAGGCAGCATTAGTCTAACGAACATTCTTTAATTATAAAATATTTATTATAATAAATTAATTTAATAGAAATACATGGGTAGAGTTGCAATAATTTCTAAATTCGCTCTACCGTAAAAAAAATTAATCGTATCGAAGGAAAGGGGTGAATGGTAAATAAAATAATAGCTTTATATTATTTTTAAATGCTGAAATAAATTTCGACTTATCGAAGTATAAATACTAATGACAAAATATCTTTAGGTACCTACTCAATTTCTATGGTATTTAATGAAAATTTATTATCATACCGACTATACACAATTATGTACAATACAACAATAACGTATAATGGCATAATAATAAATTAAATTTATATAAAAATTTAAATAATAAAGCCGTTCATTTTTGTATTCATCATTATTAACTAACTAAGTATACTACCATTAAGGTAGTAAATAGCAACAACATTGTGATAATAATAAAGAGTTACCGACAAATTAACTACAAAACTTTCGAATCTTGATAAAAGAATCTTGTTGACATTCGAAATTAAGTTATAAATTTGAATATATTTTCATATATTCGTAGATAAAAAATGAGCAGCTTTCAGAATTAGACAGTGAAAAAAAAAAAAAAGATGTTTCACTGCTTGTCTGAATAAGTCTTATGGAGTAGATAATATTTTTTCGGCAAAAAAAATGAAGATCTTATTGACTAGAAATAAAAAAACGATTTTTCACATCTTTCAATCTGATAAATCTGTTAGATGAATTTGAACAAAAAGTTCATGAATATGTCATATAAAATTAGTATTACGACGATAAAGAATGTTGTTAAAGTGGCCGATTCTTTAATTTATGTGACACAAAAGCAGCCTTCCTCCCGCTCGCCCAGTTTCCTTTATGTTTCACATTAAAAATAGATGACAGAATCCAAATTGCGATTGGGTTGCCTTTGAAAAATATTTTTATAAAATTTAAATCTTAATTGGAAATCTCTGGCCGCTTTGTCTACACACCCTTTGACGGTATTTCGGGTGAATCAATTTCCCCCAAATACACCCTTTCTCCATATAGTATATACGAGTATATATTTCCCCTCAATTATTATCATTACACTGAAACTTTTGTATTAGAAGAGGAGACTATATGCCTGGAGGATATCTATGAAATTATTGCTATCATTATTATTATAGATTGTTATTTCTGTTTTAATTGGAACAATTTCGATGTGTTTAATCGACTTGCGAGACAAATCGGAATATTTCGAGAATTTTGTTATTTTTTGTTACGTCTGGCAGCATACGACACTGATCTAAATCAACCATTGACTATAAGTTTAATTTCTTTATGTAATATTATTATTATTTATGATTTTCTCTTAATTTTCAGTGGGTCGAGGAATCATTTACGAATTTCCAAAAAGGTATTAATTGGCGATCGTATGTCGTTTGCGATGTTGCCTATAATAATGCGAATAATTGGCTATGGACACCATTCATTGATCGAGGCGAAGCAAATAGAATTTACATAGAAATAAAGTTTACAATAAGAGATTGTAGCTTGTTTCCAGGTAAGCTAGATGTAGTCAATTATGAAGAATTATTCTTTTTTTTTAATTTACTGAAGACCACCAACATCTTAATAATAGACATTTGACCACTGAATTGACTTAATAAGGAAACATTTTAGTGTTATAAAAGCAATTATTATTACTATATGTACTATTATTAATAATATTCTTTCTTATATGACAGATGACAGCTGTTTTCTGACCATCTTGGCAACTGTAATAATATTTAATTAAACGACCTGTACAATCTAGTAGAGAATCTATTTAGCATATAAAGAATATAGAATTATTTTCGCAATTTATATGCAAAAATGCTTAACGGGAAACTTGATATTTTGTTGGTTCTATATAATTATAGTGTATGCGCGTCTGAATTTGTATATAAAAATACAAATGGTCGACATTCTAGAAAAACTATTTCCAGTTAGACTCTCTATACTGTTTGTTCATTCTCATCAGTTAGTAAATGACTGATGAAGGATCAATATTGATCCGGAAAGCTTGTACATGGTGTACCACAATGCTTGGTCAACTCTTGTTCAAGTTGTTCTTTTTTATAATATGTTTCTCTTCTTGTTTTTGTGCTCTAAAGATAATTTCATTTTAACACCTCCATATTTTATGTGTACTTTGACAAGAGGTGATATTGAAAATTTAAATTTTACCATCTCGTACACAACACTTCTCCCTATTTATATACATAAAATATACCATCATGCTATCATACACATGCATATTTAATATTGAAATTATTCATATATAAATCTTGTTGAGATTTAAATTTCAACACCACACCAACACACTATAAACAACAATAACAGCAAGAACCAGCAACAATTTCTTCCGGTCGTAGACCGTTTTCTTATTGTTTTCCTATAATAAAGTTTCCCGTTAGTTAATCTAGCTTTAGCAATGTATAGGTTAGGGTTAAATCTTGACGACCTTTCGATCTAAATACCAGGACAGGTGTAATCATACTATTAGATTTACTATAATAATAATCTACTATAAAGTAGGTAGCATTTGTAATTGACAATTCAATTTTTATTTCCTTTACTTATGCAATGTTTAATTACACACCCTGTTTGATTTCCTTTCCTAATATAAAATTGTATTATTCTTCAGTTAATTTAATATAATTTTGAATAATTTCCAGGAAATGCGCTGTCATGTAAGGAAACATTCAGTCTTCTCTACTATGAATTTGACGCCGCGACGCGCGAGCCCCCACCCTGGGACGCTGAAAGATACAAGCTAATTGGTAAGTGGTGTGATGGAAGAAGGAAGATGACACTTCTTTTTCCCATTTTTTTCTTTTTTTAATTTAAATTTTTTTCTCAATTATAATTTGCTTTCTCGCTTAGTTTCTTGTTGTATGTTCGTCATCTTGTTAGTTAGTGTTTAGCTTTAGAGATGTTTGTTTTTCATTATTAATTGGGTCACAGTTTTGTATTATGAGAGGGTACATCATCCCCTTTTCATGAGCATGAGTTCTGAGAGAATCTTTTTGTATTTTTTGCTGATGATAGAAAATTCGTTTCATCGTTCCGATGGAAAATAATTAAATTGTACGAATATTCGACGTGCATGAATGTTTCATTCTAGTTTTCCGGTTTCATGCTTAATCCATGTATATTATGTATAATTAGTTGCCAAAAATTAATATTTGTAAACATAATATATAATTTATAATTGGGCAAATATTTATTTTCATTGCCCAGTGTAATCACATTTTAAATTTTAATTTATTTATTAATGCACCATTAATAACAGCAACAATACCCAGTGCATTGTTTATTTACCTGTGATGCATATTGGAGGAATAATTATTTATTATTAGCATAAACAACGTAAACATTGTACATACATACATACATTTAAACAGGTCGAAGAAATATGAATAAATAATGAAAATTACAATTTATAATTATTGGTCGCTAAATAAATTGTAAATTTTATTCATCTATTTATTGCTGTATTGAGTGCTCCTTACGCCAACTTATTTGAGCGCCGAATAAATCAGTGTCGACTTGTGTTTGCGCCAACTTATTTAAATGCATTGAAATGGCTGCACCAATTGAAGAAAATGCTTATTAGCTAATTATAATTATTCTCGTGGTATTATTTTGATTATTCAATGCAAAAATTAAACAAAATAATAAAATATGTATCGGTTAGATTTTTACAATTCACCTTATTAAATTTAAACCTTATCTAATTCATAAATTGATTTATAATTATTTATTTAAAGTTTGTACAGTCTTATCTGATGGCAATTAATTTGCAAATTAAATATTCAAGATTAATCAAAAGCAAAATACTTGAATAAATAAATAAATAACTTGACAGACAGCTATTAAGCAAAAACAAAAAAGCAGATAGAAAGAAAGAAAGAATGAATGAGAAAATAATATATAGAAACACATGCATATTTATTATACTTAATCTAGTTCGACAAAACTAATTATAAATTAAAATGAAATCTTGTTGCAACAACTATTTGTTTAAATAATAATAATAATAATAATAATAATGGTAATATTGGTAATTAATTTAATCCATCCCATCTACTGCTGCGCTATTATTTTAATATGTTTTTTATTAGATTGATTAAGATGTTCGGATAAAAGGTAAAGTTAGATAATAAATTAAAACTTCCTGGGCTATTAATTATTATTACTATCATTATTATTATTATTTTAATAATCGCATGCAAAAGAAACTACGCGGTATATAATTAAGTTTTTAGTTCCATGCAACTAGATATTTTGCAAACAGAAAAAAAAAGCAAAACCAAAAAAAATAGAACATTCTTCTTGAACATGTAAATAAAAGTCTCTTTCTTATCCCGACACGGTCCTGTGTGAATTAATTAATTAGCGCCAATTAATTAATTAAATATAATTACATTCGTGATCGAGAATCAATTTACCGTTTAATTAATTGAGGTGTATTTTTCACTGATAATAACGATTGGATCGTCGACCCTTTTGATCGTCATTCAATCCGATTCGAAATTAAATTTCTCGAAGCAATTGCACGCACATGGAGAAAAATCATGGATACGCACAGACATACAATAGAGTAATATCCATTATATTCGTTAACACCTTTCATTTGTTTCTTAATGAAAAACTAAATGTCGATTTATACATTATCTATAGTTGCTCTTTGTCGTTTCGCTTTTCTCTTGCTCTCTATCTACTTCAACAATACGCCGCTGGGGTATCCAATTAAAATTACAAAACGGGACGAAGAAAGAAAAGCAATAACTAAACACAACCAAAAAAAAAAAAAAAAAGATTATGAAGAAAATCGACAGAAATCGAAAAAGTGTGAAAATTCACGATTCTTGTCTAGATCTTGTATAGCTCCATGTTGTTGTTGGAACAATAAATCAAATGATGTGTAAAGAGAAAGAAAAAGATCTAGCTGAAACTGACCACACTCAGACGAAGGAGAGGCCCAATGGAGAAGAAACTATACAAAACAAGGAAGTAAAACCAATCTGTTTGTCTGATGGTTGTCTATAGACTGACTGTAGTATAGCCAGCTAGCTAGACAGACACTACCATTTTGCTTTTAAAGAAAACAAATTACAGCCTTTAAACTCAAGTCAAAATGACATGAATGATACTTACTTGTAAATAATAATCGATTATAATAATCATCTCGAATAATTGTTTGGTTTAATTTAATTGAGTTTTAAATTGTCTTTTGATCGATTTTAATACAAACTGAAAATTACTACAGTCTTCGTTATAGTGTGCATGCAGCCTAGTGGATGGAAATTTACTGTAAATATAATTACATTTCCCTAGTATCATAAAACAAGACAGACAACAACAAAGAAACAAAACGAAATAACGACACAAACAAGCATAATGTATAAAGCTCATAACAAAATAAGAAGAAAAGGCGAATTTTTACAATTAATAACAAAAAAACTTTTTTAATTTATTACAAACTACTTTAACTAAATGTTGAAGGGAAGTTCTCAATCTCCTTGTGGAAGAAAAACACCACAACCACCGCGCCAGTACCTCAACAAGTTTTTCCATGACATGAATCCATTATAACTTTAATGCGTTTTTTTTTTATTTTTTGTTTTGTTTCTTTCATAACTTTTTTTTGTTGATGGAAAATATTTCCTTATTTGAGTTCAAGAAAAGGAAGACGAATGGAAAATGGTCATTAATCATCAAACATTTATGGATAGAAGTGCAGGAGGTAGATAGGAGTTGGCAGGCAGGAAGGAAGGAAGGAAGGAAGGAAGGAAAAACTATTTTAAGAAATATTAAAAGATTGTTTTTTGTCTGGATAAAGATATCATTTAGGTGGATTTCTGTCATATTTATTTATTTATTTATTATAAATTGTTATTTGCAAGTTATTAATCGAGGATTTCCTTTATTATTTATTAAATAATAAAGAAAATGATTACCGTAAAATATCTTTGAAATTTACCGAATAAAATAGCATCAATTAGCATTATGATGATAATCTGCAGCTTCTAGTTTTTTCAAGATTTTTTTTCCCTTTTTATCAAAAGAAAGAACCGAAAAATTGCGGGGATTAACTTATTCTCGCTCTCTCTTTTTGCTGCCTATAAAATTGACAAAAAAAAAATCAAGAAAACATCTCATATCAGAAGCCGAAAAAAAAATTTTAATTGCTAAGAGTTATTATTAGTGGAGAGTGTAATAATTATCAGTAAAAAAAAAAACAAGAAATTAAGAAGCAGGATTAAAATGCCGAAGATTTCTTAAAGGATTATAATTCAATTCGATTAGACGTTATTAATTGGATAAAAATTTCCGAAGAAATTTTAACTAAGATGTGTCATTTTTATTTCTTGATAAATTTTTCGATTGGCGTCATTTTTGGTCCGGTTATTAATTAAGAGTATTAGTTAAGTAATCGTTAGTCTTCGAAACAAAAAAAAAAAGAAAAAAATCTAAACCGAATTCCATTTTATTTATTTTATTATATAAGTTAATTTTAATTACCTTTTTTCCATTCCATTGAAATAGTATTTTTCTGCATTTACAATAAATTACTAATTATATATAAATAACATGACTTAAAATGGTAATGTGGTGGTGCTTCGATAAATAATTATTTTCTCTCTCAAAGTACTTATCAATGGCAATCTTATAGAAGGCACATTTTTACTTTAAAACTCTGGTTTTTTTTTTTTTCGTTATTGTGGTTGTGGTCTTCTAGCATCAGAAACCGGTCGATCGTCGTGATATTTTTCTCTACTATATTTTCCAAGAAGATAATTGCAAGATAAACGTCTATAATATGTTTATATCCTATTATAGGAGGATTCAATATGATGAGATGAGAGTTAATCGTAATTTCAATTTTTTGTTTCTCCATATTTTTTATTTGTTCTGTTTTTAAATTCATTGCTTTTGTAAATACGAGTATCGAAGAGAAAAACGATAGAAACGAAAAATATAGAGAATAAATCATGAATTTAATCTTAATGTTTCTTAAGCTATGTTTAAGTAATAGTATATACTTTTAGATCCTTCGTATATTAACTAAATTATAATTTCTATCCTTTTCTGCTTCTCCTTCTTGTTTTCGACATTTTCTAAGCTTCCAAAGACATAAAAAATGATAAATTCCTAACAGTCGTTGCACATTTAATTTTTTTACAGATTTATTGCTTTAGTTCCCGTTTTTCTTTCGCCACATATTTTTTCGATGGGTCAAATGATGAATTTTTTGCACTTATTCTACCATTACAGCTTCCGTTTCGGAAAATCGTTATAAATTATTAATAAATGTGAAACTCCTCGAAGTATATCAATCAGAGGTGATTGTTATGAAACTAGCTCAAATTGAACCGTTTCATAAGTCGAACTAACGATATTGATTTGTATTCAATTATACACACATTACTTGAATTCGCATTTATATTAATCAAAACTTTCATAATTATCATTTCGCTATTCGCTCCATCCGCTTCTCTCCACTCTAGTTTTCTCTACATAAAATATAGGACATCATTTCAATGCAAGAAAAGTCAACTTGAATTTCGTGGAAATTTGAAGTTGTCTTGAAACAACATCAAGAGAAATTCATAATTGCTTTTGCACTAAGATTGATATATTCTCGTTGAAGAATACGAAGAAGATCGACGAGGATTTGATTACTAATTAGGAATCGAATAATAATAATGATAATGGGAGGTATTGATGATTGTTAGAAATTGAGTTTGGATGACGGTATCAATCAATTTATGCCGAATTTGTATAGTAACTTTGGAATTATGCAAAATTGAAGAGCGTTTGAAGATTTTCGATTTGGAATTTCTGGATAGTATTTGGAAGTTTTGGAAGAAAATCAGCTAATAAATAATCAAAGTTTACAGTTTTCTTTTAAATTCAAGTAAATTTTACTAATTTTAATTCGGAATGATCGGAAAAACCAACAAACAAACAAATAAATCAATTAGTTGAACCTATATGGACCTTAGGGAATTTCCATAATTTATCATTTGAGATTAATATTCCCTTTTATGTGCACTCTTCTAAAATGCAAATAAAACATTTATTTGTTGACCAAACTGAAACGATTTTATATTGATGAAAACTTTGGCGCACTAGTGCGTAAAATCATCGATTCCAACAACGTTAATCATGCAAAATGATGCAATTTAAACGTAATCGTGATAGTGGCGGCAGAATGGCTTTAATTGGGTTTTTTGTCGATTTGTAATTATAACATTTACTTCGTTGATTATGATTATAGTTGGATAGAGAAGAATGATAATAATTATTTGCACCTTTTATGCGGAAAAGGAAGCCAACTGGAAAATAGTTTGGCTGTTCAACTATCTTCCTTATTAGATTTCATATTAAGAATAGGAATGTGGGGAAGATGCGCAAGAATTGCAAAAGGGAGAAAAAATATTTCTTTAGCTTTATATGAAATTACGCTGAGCCTGATACACTGAAACCAAAAGGAAATTACACTTTTGACATAACAAAATGTAAAAGACAGTATGCACATCTTCAATCTACGGCGATTCATTTATATTTAGGTCGAGTGTTAAATTTAAAATAAGTATTGACAGAGAAATGCATTGTCATATAAATTTAAAATCACCTTGGATTAATTTATATTTATTGTCCAGCTAAATTGTCGAATAAAAATTATAAAATTCTAGTTAATATTTAAAAATCGTCTTGAGGAAATTACCAATTTTTTATTCAAATTTACATAAAACCTAAAAAAAAAAAAGTAGCAATGCTTATTGAATTGATTATAAAAATTCAATTTTCATTTGGTTTTAGTGTAGTTCAATGAGCCAAAGAAGATAGAATTAAAGAATCTGTCTAATGACTAGCCACACCATCATCAATCTATTTATTGTATATCATCACATTACTGCAGGAAATTGATTTGAACTAGAGAAAAATATAGTAAAAACAAAAACCAAAAAAAAAACGTCAATTTCCAATAATAAGAAATTTAATTAAATTACCATTTGCTCATAAATCTTTTCCTTCTTACTTACTTGAACATGACTTGCACCTGCTGTTGTTACTGCATGCATGCATGCATTCATTGCAGTGAAATGAAAATACATTTTAATTAACGGAAGAAAGTTAATGATAATATTTAAATAAACTAAGCGAAATGGTGTAGACGAAAATTATTGACAATTTGAGCAGATTACTAATTTTCAGAAATTCAGATTTTACGGACTTATTCCATGTTTTGTTCATTTAAATTTATCAACTAGCAGACTGAAAAACATTATTCAAACTCCCCATCTCCATCCATGTGCCAATAACACATCCCTAAAACACATTATGGCGGCAAAATTGACCAACAACGAATTAAACAGTCTGCTACTAATAAATTTATATATCTATTCATTTAGAGTTTATTGCAGCTAATGTTATTAGGAACGTCTGCCATCCACAGTCCAACCCCTCATCTACCCCCCCCCAAATGCATGCAAACTAATCGTTTAACATTTTCCAGCATATAAATTTCCACTGACAGTGTAATTAAACAGTTATTTTGCGCGCATAAAATAACGTCAACTTTTGTTTTAGAAAATAAAAATTCAACACACACACACACACACACACACATAGCCCTTTGATACACCTAAATGCATAGTACGTGCATATGTTTATTAACATTATTAACAACCCCATTTCCATTAGCAACAACAGCTTTTTTTCCTGCTTAAATTGAAACAATAAAAAAGTTTTTCGTGGTGGGTGTAGATTGTTTTGTGTGTTGATGAATTTGTAATTTGTTTATGTATTTAAATTCATAATTAAATTTATTGTTGCGCATGATAAATTCTCAGATTCGACCATAAAATAATAGACTAAAACCAAATGGAAACTGCACGTTTAACAATCACTTTGTTGCCATAGTTTCGATGCAGTGTTGCCACAATTACTTTTATATTATAGCTAATAGCACTTTGTAGTATGCAACATTTTTTCGCTGCAAAAATTAAATTTGTCCCCGGTTCGTTCTTTCTGTTATGAATTCTATCCAGCACTTGCTTTTTTCCATTCTCAATTTAAAATCAAGCATGAAAATGTTCTACATAGTCGTAAAATTTTTGTGGTTTACTGAAAATAGATATAAAATTTTACAACTGTCTGAAAGCATCCACGATATATTCCCATATCTCGATGGCATCATGATATACTCTACTCTAAATAATCGAAATATCGAACAAAAATAAAAATAATTTCTAGATTTATATCCCCGTTCACACGAATATACCAAATAAAATTATTCATTATTATTATTATCATTATTGGTATAAATGTATATTTCTATTTAGGAAAGACATTTTCAAGAACGGCATTAGTTTTTATCGCTTTTATAGTATCAAAAGCTTTCAAGACAACAACAAATCAATGAATGTATATTTTTAGATTATCTTTTATATCTTTGTTTATCTGTGATGGTGTTTATGTTAACGCCACAAAATGTGAGATGCCATCATAAAACAAGAATTTATTCAATTTTATGTTGGGCTGACAAGACAATCAGTAGCAAAAGTTTCAGTATAATGCACTAATTATGAGATACACACACACACACACACACATGTATCTACTATACTAGCTTCTATCTTTTTGACACATCGACTATAAAAATTTGTTACTAAATCTGTTTCAGGTCGTATAGCTGCCGGTGATGGACGATTTAATTCAAATAGCGAAGTGAATATAAACACCGACGTTCGAAGTATTCCAGTTACGAAAAAAGGTGTTTATTTCGCATTTAGAGATCAAGGAGCCTGTATATCTCTACTGGCAATTAAGGTATAGATTCTGAATCTTTTCACTCACTTTTTACATTTGTTTCCTTCCTCACGTTCCCATCATCATCATCATCATCATCATCATCATTCTTCTTATCTCTCATATACTAGAAGACAATTAATTTTACTCTAAAACTTTTCTTCATCAATCATTTTCTATGTACATATATATTCATAAATAATTCCAGGTGTATTATATCACTTGTCCTGAAGTTACAATTAATTTTGCCCGTTTTCCGGCAACGCCAACTGGCAAGGAAATTACCGTTTTGGAACAGGCCGAAGGTACTTGTGTAAACAATGCTGAAATAGTTGGCGGCACATCACCGATTTATGTTTGTAAAGGCGATGGTAAATGGTCGTTACCGACCGGTGGCTGTAAATGTAAAGCTGGATTTGAACCTGATGTGGAAAAACAAGCTTGTAACGGTAGGAGATTGATAAAAATTCTACGATTAAATTGCGTAAACAAAAAAAATTTTTAATTTCAGTATGTCATCCTGGGACATATAAATCAGTAGTAGGTGATGGCACATGTCTTCACTGTCCATTACATTCTCAAGGTCTCGATTATGGTTTATCAGAATGTAAATGCAACGATGGATATTATCGGGCGCCAAATGATCCCAAAAATATGTCTTGCACACGTAAGACTAATACTTGAATCATAATCTATATTTAGCATTCACATAATCGCTTTTATTGTTCATTTCAGAGCCGCCTTCTGCTCCTCTTAATCTAACTGTCAATTTTGTCGATCAATCGAATGTGATTTTAAGTTGGTTACCGCCCGAAAATCTCGGTGGTCGAAATGATACGGTTTATCGTGTTCGATGTGATGCGTGCAGTTTAGGACTTGTCCAATACAATCCACCAACTGTATGTATTTAAACATATTTCTAGTTCACAATGGTTAGACGGCAGCTTTTTTTTAGGAAACATTCAACGATACCCGAATTCATATAAGTGGCCTAAATGCAGTTACAACATATCGATTTCAAATTTTCGCTGAGAATGGCGTATCGCATCATACCAAACGGCCTAATTCCGAATATGCTGATGTTGTTGTAACCACTGAAGCTTCAGTTGCTAGTAGCATAACAAATATACGTGTCACTTCGGTTAAAAGTACTGAAATTACATTGGCTTGGGATGCACCAATTACTGATGGTGATTTAGAAAGTGATCAAGTTGAAACATACGAAGTCAGGTACTGAGATAACAAATCAACTCGCACTTAATAATCCAATTCAAATTAATTCTTACTACATTCTCTTCCAGATGGTTCCCTAGAAACGAAGAATACAGCAATTCAACGAGCTTCCTTGTAACAACACTAATTGCAACGATCACTGGTCTTCAACAACGAACTGAATATGGTTTACAAGTACGAGCGAAAACGCCAAGAGGCTGGGGCGCTTGGTCACCTGTCATTTTTAAAACGACTGGACAAGTATTGAACACCGGTAAGTTGAAATGTGTACACATTTATACAAGTACATACATATCGAAACATCATCCCAGCAACATGATAATCATCTTTTCTTGCTATAGCATATGTTGGAGTTGATGAAGGTTTTCGACTTCAGTTGGTTGCCGGTGGAATTGTTGTTGTTGTCGTTGTACTTGTCGCCATAATAGTATTGACAGTTGTATTTTTACGATCCAGATCGAATGATGAGTGCAATAAAAAACAACCAAGTGATTGTGATACGTTGGAGTATCGAAATGGAGAAGGTAATGATGACGAATAGGTGGTGGTAATTTTTTTTTTTTTTTTTTGTGGTGTTGGTATATCAGTTAGGAAACCGTAAATCGAATGAATTAGATGGGGATGCGACTGTTAATTATTAGACAAGCACCTTGAATCGATCGTTTAGTTTGCAGCCATACTAAAACTGAATGAAAATTGCACTTTTGATAACAGATCGTTGTCATGGTTTTGATGCAATTTTGCCACGATTATTTCTGTATTATACGTAAATTCTGATAGAATTTCAATTTTCCAATTTTAATTTTAAACTTTATCTGAACAATAAATATACATTAAACTACGATGATTTTAAATTTAAAATATTTATATATGACAAGTCATTCTTAGAGGATTACTCCAAATTTTTAATGCTGGCAACATTGCATCTCCCTGTCAACTCACTTATTTGAAATAAATGTCTCTGGGTTGAAGATGTGAGTTACCATACTGGTTTCTACCATTTGGCATGTCAAAAGTCCAGTTTTCATTTTGTTTCAGTGTATATATTTGTATGTAGGTACGTCAATTGTGTGCTAGAACTCTAATAAACTAATAGCTGGGCGTCAATTCATATTAATACCCAAAAGCATCTGTTGATATTCCAGTAGAAGAACATTGAACCCCTTGTGTTTTTACAAGCCGTAGATTTAGCATGTTTTAAGATATTGCTGCTTCATCGACCCCAATTATTAGTGAAACCTCATCGATTAGTAAAAACATAAACAGCCATATCTTGAAACTCGATTTATACTGTAACCCTTTAGTATTCCTTTTTATTACTCTATCTAACACAAGCCCTTTAATGCACTTTCACGCTACGCTCCGAATCCAGGACTGGTAGTCACTTACAGTAAGTAGTTTAAAAAATAGATTTAATTAAATAATATACATAATCTACTAAACGACACATTAAAAATACTAACTCATTAACATCCTTTTTAAAGAAATTTATGACACAAGAAAGACTGTTGTTGTCTTAAGTAAGTACATACTTATAAATAATATAAATACAATATATAATTAATGAATTCCATTCGATACACATCAGTGTCCATGAAATATTTAATTACATATTCTTTAAGTAAATCATTTACGTTGTAAATCGATATAATTTCTTTAGAAAGGTGTTATTTGCTTTTTACTATACAGAGAGTAAAATGAATTCTTTGTCCAATAGGTTTTAATGGCAATGAAAAGATTTCATCGCTCCCTGTATATAAATTGATAATATTACCAATTGGTGTGGGTTTTTAGTCTAGATTTTTTAACACGAATAATAATAATAATCATAATAACTATAGCAAATCAAAAATTCTCTTTTTATTTTCGTTTGTTTTTACCATTATTTTTTTTTCGAATTGTTTTTTTAGTACATCATTCCAGCTTGGACAATCCCACTATTGTCACGACCCATACCAACGGTAATTTTTTCAAATTTACAAAAATTATATTAGTAGTACAGTACGGTCATAAAAACGTGCATATCGTGATTTTAAAACTAAAAAACCAAAGAAAAAATACAAAGTTGAAAATTATGGATAATATGTGTGTGACACACACAGTTATTGTGTCCTTCGAGCCGGTTATCTGTACGGTGCACTGTTCCGCATATCGCATACACATTTCGTAAGACCAACAACGATGTTAAAGTTTTAGACTTGATCTAAAATTCATTATAATTTATAACGTGTGTATACATGTAAAATGTATTGTCAAAATGAATCACACGATGTCATGATGGCAAATTTTGGTGAGAAATTTGCCACTCTTTACTCCTGATATGCACGTTTCCATAACATTAATGTGTGTTTCTCTACTGTCTCTGTCTCCCTTTCTCTTTCTAGTTAGCTCTCTTTATCATATCCAAAATGTAGATTTAATTTCAAAATCGTTGAATATTCATTAGGTATCGTAGCGTTCCAGATATTTACTTAAAATACATGTTAAATTCAAACTATTTTATAATAATTATCCAGTTTTACATTTTTAATAAACTTTAATTTGTGATACAACATTTCATTAAAGCGCTATTCTGTCTCTGTCATTTATTTTTCGTTATTCCAATTCTTAACTTACTGAATAACTTCGCTCTCTCTCTCTCTCTCTGTATAGTGACAACACCATTGTTTACTGGAATAAGTGGTTCATCTCGAACTTATATAGATCCACATACATATGAAGATCCCAATCAAGCTGTCAGAGAATTTGCAAGGGAAATTGATGCGAAATGTATAACAATTGAAGCCATTATAGGTAAGACAGTGTGAAATAATAGTGATAAATAGTATTGGTAATTATTAATATTTTCTTTAGTTTATTTTAGTTTTTTTTTCGGGTACTTTCATTTTCTATTATGATTTTGAATATGATTATAAAATTCTGTTAGTTTTCTTATGTTCGATTTTATTATTTTTTCTGATTTAGTATAAAACATGGCAACGCTCTAAGCTAAACTCCTCCCATTTTATTCAAGATGGGCGGAGCCGCGCATAGCAACTAACATACACTCGTCGTAGATACGTAGAGTACACAACGAGCACGTTTATTTAGGTAGAGATCACTATATATATGTATGTATATAGAAGAAAATCATCACCTTTAGTTCTGACTAACATCCGCTATCAAAATTCCAATTAAAAAGTATATAGAGAAACTTATCTAGAAGAATAGCCATAATAAAACAATAGTCATACACTCACACACCGAACCTTCATTTATTTATTTATTTTTCGTTTATTTCTAATTATCAATAATATTTTTATTTTCTTCAAACTTCAAAGGTTGTTACTTTCAAGGTGGCGGAGAATTCGGTGACGTATGTAAAGGAAAATTGAAAATGAATGGTGCCGAAATTGATGTGGCAATCAAGACATTAAAAGCTGGCTCATTGGACAAAAGTAGAAATGATTTTTTAACTGAGGCATCAATTATGGGCCAATTTGAGCATCCAAATGTGATATTTTTACAGGGTGTTGTAACAAAATCAAATCCAGTTATGATTATAACCGAGTATATGGAAAATGGATCGTTAGATACATTTTTGAGGGTACGTGATTGGCCCCAATGTATTGTTAAAAACAAAAATTAAAAAATAATAATATTTTGACGATGGTGGAGGTTTATATATATATATAATATATAAGAAGAAATAGAAGGAAAAATCTGAGTTATTCGTTCAAACTAATTTTTAGTTATTGTCCTAATTTTACATTACAGGCAAACGATGGCAAATTCAAAGTGATTCAATTAGTGGGAATGTTGAGGGGTATCGCATCAGGAATGCAATATCTTAGTGAGATGAACTATGTGCATAGAGACTTGGCAGCTAGAAATGTGTTAGTTAATTCTGAATTAGTGTGTAAAATAGCTGATTTTGGTTTGAGTAGGGAAATAGAGAGTGCTACTGAAGGAGCTTATACAACAAGGGTAAGTAAATATTGAATTGGATTTGGCATATAGGTCTAAAGCCCATTTCCATTTTACACTGCTCACACACATACATTACTGACATATATCGATATAAACTAAAACCAAAAGAAAAATGCATTTTAACATGGCAAAATGCAAAAAACAATATGTCAACACAAATCTCTGATCTAGAGAGATATACTATACATACAGTTAAATGCACAAGGATGTGATCTCACGTCATACTTAGTGAAAAACAGTATACCAACATTATAACTATATGATTTAGAGAAATTTGTTTATATTAAATCAATATAAAATTTGATGTGTTTAAAATTGTGTTAAAAAGTTTAATGTTGTTAATAAAATTGTTAATTCAATAATATGAATAAATTTCACTTACATCATTTCGTAGAAAGGTTTAATTTCTTAATTTTTGCCATTTTCTTGACAGATTTTATTTGATTTTTCAATTAAAAGCGACTATAGTAGCGTTTCAATTGCAAGTATAGTTATCTCTGTTGTATACGCATAAAAAGCGAGACAAAAACTCACCAGTCTTGTCAGTTGAATACGTTAAACATATCGAATTAAAAGAATTAAAGCAAATATTTTTTTATCTTCGTGTATACTTACGATATTAATCAATTTCTGCATAAATCTTCAACAATTGTATTTATTATTTAACATAATTATCGTAATTTAAATATTCAAAATAAAATTGATTAATACAATAATAAATACAATTTTAAAAATAATATTGACAACGCTTCACAAAAATTATGACTTAATAACTGTGACGTAACACCACATCCTATTGCTTTAAATTGTATCTCCTTGAGAGCAGTGATTATCAAAAGTGAAAATTTTATTTGGTTTTACTATATGTACTGATTTGAATAAATAAAAATGATTTTCTAATGATAATACGTACGATTATGTCTTAGGGTGGTAAAATTCCTGTAAGATGGACAGCACCTGAAGCGATTGCTTTCCGTAAATTTACATCGGCCAGCGATGTATGGTCGATGGGTATCGTTTGTTGGGAAGTAATGTCATATGGTGAGCGACCATATTGGAATTGGTCGAATCAAGATGTTATAAAAAGTATAGAAAAAGGCTACAGGTAATAATCAGTCCCATTCTATCCTATAATAGCATAATATTCATGCGTATATTTACATCCTATACGTTTTCCCATCTTAGATTGCCAGCTCCAATGGATTGTCCAGAAGCAATATATCAACTGATGTTAGATTGTTGGCAAAAGGAACGAACGCATCGTCCAACGTTCCAATCGATTGTAAAAACATTAGATAAATTAATTCGTGTACCGGATACATTAAGGAAAATTGCTCAGAATCGGTAAGAATTCATTTGTTTTTTATGTTTCTTGTTTCATATGTAATTAAAAGCTTTGCGTGCTCTTTGAAAATCATGTACATTTTTTGATCTTCAAATAAACATATTTCATCTGATTTTATTATTATCATTGAATATTTTATTAATAATAATATTTCGAATTGTCTCTTTATTTGCAGCATGAGAAACTCTATGCTTTACATGTTGTAAGTTTCATAATCGTTTTTTTTTTTTGTTTCTCGTTTTTAATTCACTTATTTTTGCTTGTTAATTAACAATATAGATAATATTTGTACAGTGCACATACAGTACCCTTTATTCCCCTTCAACCCTCTATAAAGTCTCATTGGTATATTTGCTATAGATGCACTTGTAATAATAATTAAATTCCCATGCTGTAATTAATAAATGGGGTTGCTACAGATTGGATTTGTTTTTCGATAATTTGCTCATCTCAGTGTTGTTTTAACATTAAATTTTGTGGGTTACAACAGATGCGGAACTAAAACTTTCAACCATTTCAAATTGATTTTTATACGGTTTGATCAACATTCACTGTTGATTTTATTGTTCTAATTTGAACAATAATCCTGAATACGTGTGACAATCTAATTAAATCCATTTCGCTATTTAGACAAATCGAATATGTTGCAATTCCATTTTATCATCCACATGCTTACACATTAATATACACCCATCAATGCACCACTCACGCACTCACACACACTTAGCGCTTTTTCACTTTACATTTTTTTAGAAGACCACTACCATCGCTTTCTTCCCCCATAAGGCAGATAAATCCAATCCAACATGAATTGCTGCATCCTCAAGCACTAACCGCTAGTAATCCCTATTTTGGTCAAATGCAAAATCGATTCTTATCATCACAACACGATGTCAGGACGTATTTACCGGATGTTTTATTATTTCAAAATTATAGTTTTCCTACTACTGCTACTTATAATTTACCACCACCACCACCACCAACACCAGCAGCAGCAGTAGCAGCTGCCAGATGTATAGGTGGCAACGTATTACCTCCACCACTACCGCCACCACGTCCTCCACTGCCTGCCGAATATGGAAATGCTCTAATTGAACAGCAACAAAATATGAAAAGGCATTTCAGCAGCTTACTGAGTCTACGTGACGAGAATATTTATAAAGGAATTGGTCATCAAATGAAAGAACTGAATACGGAAAATTGGATCAATAATTGTGCATTTGATGAGCATTTTTATAGTGGCTCGTCAAGTAGTTTATCAACATCGAATTATTTCAATCCAACTAAGCAACATTATTATCCAAATTTGGAATCGAACTTCATCCATCATCAGTTACGCAACGATAATTTAATATTTCAAAATAAGCGACCTGAAAATATTTATGAAAAAATTCATCATCAATCAATTGTTCCATCGAAAAGTTTCGAGAATAATTTGGAAGTCATTTTTGAAAATGCCACTAACAACAACAACAATAATAATAAAAATAATAATAATTTATCAGAAGCAGAAGATGAAGATATGGTTTCAAATAATAGTTTAACGAAATTGTTTGTTAAATGCGAAAAATTGGTGGAAAATACGACGAAGGCGACGACAAATCAAAATGACCGACCGAAAACTTGGGTCGATTTTGATCATTTGTAAATAAATAGTCATATGCTTTCCACTGCTTAATTTTTATTTTAAATTAAGGTATCGTCTGTTTGGTTAATTCATTACCAATATACTTAATCAATATGTTGCATGTTGCTCTTTTAGTTGCTTTTTCCTGTCACGCTTCTTTCACATAGTTTTACTTTCTAATTATAATAATACAATGAATTCATTTCATTAGAACTTAGTTATGATTTAAGACTTTGCAGCGAAGATAATCTTAATTAAATCATTAGCAAAGACGAACAAGAAAACACATCTCGTACTCATTTTTTTAGATAACCAGACATACATACATTAACGTCAATTTCAAACCATGCAAGTATATTGCAGCGTTGCCGCTCGGTGAGAGTACGGGACGTGTTTATCCTTCTATTATTCTACTTTCACACATTGATTAAAAATTGAAACAAAAAATAATGTTTCAATTTGTTTTTATAGTTCCACGAATCCTTTATCAGCCGACGCTCCCGATTTAACGCAATTCGCATCAGTAGAAGAATGGCTCAATTCGATAAAAATGACACGCTATTTGGAAAATTTCCATGCTGGTGGTATAAACAGTATGGATGCAGTTGTTAATTTAACAGTGAAAGAATTAACAGATTTAGGCATCACATTAGTCGGTCATCAAAAGAAAATAATGAACAGTGTACATAATATAAGGGCGCAAATACGTGTCAATGGTAATGAAGGGTTCTTAGTTTAAGTGTATGGTGAAAAACGGGGACGCGTTTAGTACGCAAACGAACAAATTATTATTATTATCGATTTTTCTTATTATTTTTGTGTCAAATTTTTAGCTCTTAATACTATAAAGTGATAATTTTATTGTAAAAAAAAACATAGATTTAAAGAATGAGGTGTCGTCCGTCTTTTTTATTAGGTTGTTTCGTCCAACATCTCATTAATTAATAAATAAGAAGCTAATGGACATTTTTATATAATTAATTAAGCATTAAGTGATTTAATAGATTATTTTTTTAGTGAAACTATTGGCTTTTATGCTTTTATTATTTATTATTTTGTTTGAACTGATTTTACAAGAATTCATTGTGATTTTTGATTTTTTTTTTGTATGTATTTTTAACTTTATAAAGAATTTATCTGGAAATGCATGACAAACTATTTATTTTTATTCTGTACTTAAATTTAAGAACTTTTATAATACGTAAGAAATTTATATGTATTAGAATAAAAAATATCTAGATAAATCTAACTAGAATTAAATCTTTTCTTTAGATTGGATTTCAACGATTTTTTTTATTGTTTTTTTTTCTGAACATTTTCTTTGTAATCTCGAAATTACTCGACGTCTTTCAATGTATCTTTATATGTATATAAAATACTTATTATTTGCCTATATATTTATCTAATTAATTTAAACTATTTCTCTTCTTTGTTATGACCTAATATAGGGGCAAAGGAAATGTAAGGATAAACACCAAAAGTATATAGATAGCTAGAAAGAAAAATAAGAATTAAGATATTAAAATTAGGTGAATATTATTGTTTCACATATCAAGTCTCTATATAAGCAAACAAACTTTGTTTTTAATAGATTCTATTTCCTTTATCGATCGATACTGTTTGATTTACTCTTCGTTTGATGTACTTACTACAAAATATAATAATCAAAAAGTATACTTAATAATAATAATAATTAAAAGTGAATGGCTATTGTAATAATCAATACTAGCTATGATAAAAAAATCAAAATTTATACGATAAAAATATGTCTAGTTTTAAGATAAAATATATAGGGTATTTTACGTATGAAACACGTACTTGAATGAATTATTTCAGACCGCATTAATTACATTTTTTAAATTTTTAATTTACAACATATTTGCTTGCCTTGGGGCCCCAATTTTTTGGTAATGCGACAAATATTCTCGGTTATTTTCAATATACCGCTCAATAAACATGAACTCACTCAAAATCACACAACACGACATTCGTATAAATAATGTAATTTATTGCCCTGAAATAATTACTAAAATAAAATATTTAAGTATATTCATTCATCAAGTCATCTTTATTTCATGTCATTTGACAATTGTTCGTTTTTATAATATTCACATTAAATGTATGTGTAAATCTATTTCTCTATTCGTGTATATTAAAATTAGAAAACAAAATGAATTAAAGTAGATAGAGAAATTTTGTAATGTAAAATTTTAAATGTCCGTAGACGTATAAAATTAAAAGGAAAGACTGTTTTGTGTTTATGAAAAGGAAGAATTTAAACTTATAGTTTTATTCACGGAAACAAAACTTTGATTCAGATAAGCGGAAAACTTCCAACTTCTTTACGTAATGTTTTAATTTAGAATTCCACTTTGATTTTTCTGTATCAAATATCGAAATCACATAGGTACTTAAGTGTGTTTTATTTGATAAAAATGAATCGTGTAGATTAAAAGTTCGTTTTGTTCATCAACGATTAGGTATTTAATACTATACCACAACTACCAACTATTGCTTTTATATCTTTTTTTAAACTAGATGTTAATTTAATAGCAATTAAATTATCACATATATAATGTATAATATATACTTAATTATCTTATTTTAAGACTTTTAAATATATCTCGTCGTTACTTTAGTGCAGAATGTAAAGTTATTGTAATATATTTATAATAATAATTGTAAAAATAAAAAATATTACTGGAAATTCAAAAAAATAACGACTTTTATTTCCACCGACAAATATGGATGAATTACTTTGCAGTCACGATTGTAATTAACAAGAAAAAAAGCGAAAATTTAGCTTTATGACACTAAATAATAGGACAAACAGAAATTAACTGATCTCAGTAGTAATCAATCCGAAATCAAACTTAAATTTTTCCTTTTTGACTTGGAAATTTTGATGGCGTACTTACTTGGAATTGCCAAACTGAACTATATCAATATCCAAACACGATTTTGTAAAATTACATTTCCGGTTAAATTTATAATTGTTATTAGTAATTATGATGTACTAGAAGTACTATAATATAAGTGATTATAATATAAATTATAATCAGGCAATGCCCAAAATGGCCAGGGTAAAATAAATATCTGTCATTCTGCGAACTGAATCGATGTATATTTGGTTGTCTAAACCTTCATAAGCAATTCTTTGACATGTTTTTTTTCTGTTTATGTGTTGACAAATTTATCTAACGAAATAACGAAACCGGAAAAAAACAACAAATTATTATTTACTATTTATTGCACCACATCTTTCAGTCCTAGGCAAGATCAAATTTATTAATGTATGACTCGAATTACATATTTGCTGTTTAGATTAATGAGGTAGTCCAACTATATAATTCCATATCTTATCAGACAGAAGAATTACCATTATTTACTTAAAAGCTAATAACAATTAAACATAATTTGGTATACAGGTAAATTATTGAAGCAAATTATAAGAACCTTTCGTTATAAATTTTGTCACGATGGCCCTGATTAAAGATGTGCTTAATAGTAGATTCAATATTTAATACTCGATCATGAAATCGTGATCGATCTCTGGCATGTTGTTCCCATGGCCCTTTTCTTGCACTTTGATAGGCGAAAGACCATTGAACCATTAAATGTACCTCTGTCAGTTTATTTTCTTCAGCAAAATGAACCTGAAATAATTCAATTTAAATTAAAACAGGAACTGATCACACACAGTTGTTGTGATCACACAACAACACAAATTTATTAAATAAACACGTATTTGATATTTCACCTTTGTATTTCTGGGTGTGGTAATATCAACAGTTTGCTGGATACATTCATTATAAATAAACCAATCGGGACAGTTCAAAAATCTTTTCCGGTACGTTGTCTCACGTGTTTCTGATGCATTATATTCTAAAATATCATCATCGCTTGATTGTATACTACTTGAGTCTTCTTTATCATTATCACTATATTGGAATACAACAAAATCGTCCTCATCATCTTCTTTTAATGCATGTTCGGATGAATTATGTACATCAGTCTCAATTGCTCCATTTTTACATTTCATAGTGTAACTATCAGTATCACTAGGATAATAATCATCTTCATCTGTTGTTTGTTCATAGTCACTCTCTTCATAGTCGCTGCCTTCATAATTAATGTCTTCGTAGTCACTGTTCAAGTTACATGTTGATGCATTTTTTTGATTGCCTAATAACAATATAACACCACCGTTGTCGTTTGATTCATTTTTCGCAATATTTATTGGTATTTGATTTTCTTTATCAACATTTTCAACGAAAACAAAACTATCATCACTATCACTAAAATCACTTGAACTATCAAAAATTTGACTCTGTAACCTCATTTTCGTCTTTTTGTCAACTGCAACGTGCTCGATCATATGATCCGAGCGTAAAAATTCTATAAACCAGGTAATAGATTTCTGAGTGACGATTTCGTCCCTTACTTGAATGGGGGTGGGGTTCAAAGCAGTACATTGCCTAGTGCTAGTGTAAGCAGCATCTTCTGGTATACTTTGAAAATTTACAGGTTCATCAGTCATCTTATTGTTTGACAGACCTTTAGATTCCATTCTACTGATATTTCTTGTGATTAAATCCATATATGCATTAAAAATATCTCCTTTAGATGTTCCTTTTAAATAATTGGCAGTTAATGTAGAGAGCAATTGTGTTTGTATTAGAAAAATGTTCTTTTGAAATGCAAAAATGATTTCTTTGTTATTGTTGAAGTTGTCTGGCCTTGTAACTTCAGTCCACATAAAAGGCATATAATTGAGCGACTTTAATTCATAATTCATTCTATTTTTTATGTTGCATCCATTTGATATGATGTAATTTGTATAATCTCCACGGAGATTGTTTTCATCATAAAAACTAGACATTGTTGTTTTGTTGAAAAAATTAGCTACTGATTGTGTAATCGCTCTCTCTTTCTTCCGTCTAACAGCAATGGAATTTCTAGGAACCAATAATAAACTGGTTTGGACTATTTTACTATCGCAATGAGTAATTTCCCGTCTTTTAAATACTCCAGTGGTGAGCATTAACGTCCATTTAAACCAGTGCAATATGGCGTTAAGAATAACCCATAAATACAATCTTAATATTTCATTAGTTAGAATCATTTAGACTAAATAATGATGTCTATAACAATTATTATAAAAATTAAAATTTAGAAAAAAACCTGATTGAAATTTCCGAAACGGTGACAAGGTCGTTTGTTTCTTTGGAATATTTTTCTTGCAACCACAACAAATTTTAGCGCCACTTAAAACACTTTTGTTTATTTGTGATACAACCACGGACTTTTTGGTATACATTTTAATGGTTATAATAATTGGTATATATATCGCTTTTAGTATACGATATAATTTAGAACTTCATTTTGTAAATTTCTCAAGACAATTAAAATCAAATGATGCCTAATCAGCTTTATTTATATATAAATGACAAACTGTGCGACGTCATACAGTGTTGCCGGCAACAAATTTTGAAAAATAATTGTTTTATAGAAGTTATAATACTTGTAATATAAAAGTTTTATAACATTGTTATATAAAACAATAAATTAAAAATTAAATTGTCTTATCAGTTTTATTTAATTTAATCTCTTAAAAAAATAACCGAATCTTGAAATACAATTAAATACTATAATCAAGTTGAATATCATTGAAATTAAACGGAAATAAACTAATAGTAATAAAAATCGCTTCGTCTGCAAGTCTTCAAGTTAACGCTATGCCTCATATGAGCTCATATTGATATACCAATCAATTCATATCTAAATGAATTGATTGGGTTGCTTAGTATTATTATTAAATCACAAAAAGTCTTGTTTTTATTGTCTAAATCTAAAATGCTTATCATAAATTAAATTTTCAAATATCAACTTCAGAGAGATCGCTATCTTCCAAGTGTTCATTTTTTTTGGTTTGTTTTTTTGTCTTAGTTGTTTTTTGTTTCGAAATCCGACGACTTTCTTCAACAGTAGTTTTTACTTTGGGCTCTATATCTTCCAATAGTTTAAACTCATGAAATATTTCATTGTAAGAATCTTTCAAAGACTTAATTATGGTTGATTCAAATTGATCTATAGTTGGAAATTCAGCTAGAAAATGACAATTTCTTAATTTAGCAACTTTAAAGATTGATTTGTGCATAATTAGGTAACCTAAAATTACCTGCGTTGTCTTTTAAAATAGTATCGTACTCTTTAAATACTGCATCCATATCATCTATAAATTTGCTACTACAAAGATCCTTAAATTGAGTAAGAGAAGTGCTCGCCTCTTTTTCCTTAAATGTATTGTCACGTCCTAGTGCTTTGTGATGTTTAGAGGCATTCATCTGTTCAATAGCTGTAACATGAGGAAATATTGACTAATGGAATATAATAGATTAAACTTAATAAATTTTTACTGTATGTTTTATATTGTGCTACATAATAAAACGCATTATCGGCTTTTAATTTAGCAAATGCAAATACAGGTTCATATTGTTTTTGTTTTATCATTTCCTGCATCAGTTCTTTGATTTTTTTATATTCTTCTAATGTTACACGTATTTTTACTAAACCTCTAAAAGAATATAAGGACTGTTGCACATATTTTTCAAAATAAGGCTGAGTTTCTACTTACTGTACTGGGCATTTGTAGTATAAAGCATATAACAAGTAAAATGCCCCTAATCTTATATATATACTGTTCTGAAAGACTATATACTTCTTTACTGTTGTGTAACAAATTGAACATAAAATTTTCAACGTAGCAACATACTGTTGATCTCTTAAAAAAATAATTCAATTCTTTGTTAAGAATCGCGATTTTCAAAGTTTAAAGTCTTGTCTCAAGTTAATAAAAAATCTTACGCGTAGATATTTGTAAAATTGGTATTCTGCCAAATTTTAGCAAAACTTTTAAACTCAAAATCTTTCAGCGCTTCAAATTTTTCCAGAAACATTTCGAAATCTAATTTAACGGCAGGAATTATTGATTCTTGATAACGTTTTAATATTGTATCATTTTTGTGATTTGCTGACAGTTTGTGATAGTCGGCTGTGATAGTTTCTGTTATATCTTCAGTATCGGACATTATTAATTAAATAAAATAGAGAAATAACTTCTAGTTATTTAGTTTACTATTGTTTTGAACAATTTAATTTTTTAGGTTAACTGCATAAATTCCTATACCTACTAGTATATGAAGCATAAGTGTATTACAGGTCATCTAAATTACTAGATTTTATCGGAATAGTAACTAAAATTTTTCTTTCTAGTTACTCTTTAAGTTTTTAGATAATATTAATATTGCTAAATACTCATCAGTTTATTAACTCATCTATAAATACTAGGGTTCATTTACAAGAACAAACAATGAAAATATCACTATACATAATTTTATTCAATCAAATAAAAAAAAGTCAGTAAATATAAAATATTATCACATCTAGAAAGGTTTACATAAAACAATAATTAAACCTAAAAAAGAAGAATAGAACAGTAAAAAGACAAATAGACATGAAGACGTAATGTAAATTTGTAAATAAATAAACTAAGAAAAGAAATAGAAGACAGAAAGAGAAGCTTAAATTTGGACATTCTTAATGAAATTTTATTTGTTAAAACTAATATTCTTGCTCTATACATAATTAATTAGGCTGCGCTTTTATCATGTTCATTAAGCTGATTTAGCAGTGGTAGAAGATGCATCAGCAAGTTCGCCTGGAACAGGGGCAACAGTTGGAATTTCCGGGTATTCCAATTTAGCTCCTTCTTCACATTTGAATACTGGACAACAGCTAGGGAACGATGCTGTTTTATTGGTTTTCTCTGCAAATTAAAATGAATTTATTTCAATTCTAATTAGATTAATTCGATATTTATAAAATAAGTATATAAGTATACCTTCGTCGAGGCTGCATTTTTTATTAGCCAACGGCAATGGGCCACAATCTTCAACCAATTCTAATAATCTTGGTGGTTGATCTTCGGAAAGTACACAAGTGGAACGGCCACAAAATGGACTCAAATCCCATGTTTTGCCTGGTTCAACTGTTGCACATTTAGTTGATGCGAAACACATACCAGGGAAATCTGAAATTAGAATCGAAATTCCATTTAGAATAATTTTTACATTGAAAGTAGATCGATAAAAGAACGCAAATGTAGGGACGAAAGGAGATCTATTAATGTGTCCAATCATTGTTTTTAATTAGTGCTGTTTTTCTTGTTTTGATTTGCATCATTTTTTTTTTAACAATTAACTGCATTTCCGTATTCTTTTTTTTTTAATTTCCTTGAATTACGTTGCGTATTACAATTTTTTTATATTGATTTTCTTTCTTATCTTGTTACAGTTTAATCTAATTAAAAGATATTAAAAGAAAACCTAGAAAATTAATACAATAAAGCGAAAATCCTTTGCAAAAACAGAGGCATATAAATTAAAATTATTATAAAATCATATCTTTTAATTTTTATAAATTTTATGCAATGTAGAATTCAGATATGTCATCAGAATAATCTAGAAGCCTCGCCTTATTGCCTCTCGATTACCTTCACTTTCAATAAATGTTTTCTAAATTAGTTTAATTATTAAATTGCCCTTAAACTTTTTCATATCTTTTGCATGTAAATACTAATAGTCATTATAGGCGGTGATGACATGATAATTATACAAAATTTATCGGAAAAACATCAATTAAAACATTTACAACTTAAAATTAAATATTTCTAAGAGTTAATTAACCATGAAATTTCTTTCTGTAATTCCCTATATTGTTATATGTATTCATTTCAAGCATTCGCCAATGCAAATTATTATTATTATTATTACTATTATTGCACATATTGCACAACTTCTACGACGGATTCTTAATTAAATTTTTTGCTTGATTAAAAACAATTTGTGTGTCATGATAGATGTTGTAATAATAAATGAAAATCAATTAATTCACTAAATCTGAGTATGTATTACAAGTCGTTTATAATTAATGGCTACACCAAATGGGACGTCTGTTGCAGTTTGTTTTTTTTTGTCCTTCGAGCTGGTTCTCTACTATTTTTTTTTTTTTTGTTAATTATATACTGTATAGTATAAGCGGAGATATGACTGTATGTTTTCCGGAAATGGGCTTTACTCTTCGTTAAATTTCATCAAGGTTTCATGACCTGTAATTTATGGTCTAATGATTAACAATAATTCTCTAGTGATTTAGGATATTACATATATACAATACTACTATGAGGGTACTAATTTGTATTAAAATTTTTTTACTATTCTGTTACAATGGTTGGTAATTGAAAATTAGTGTCGATGTCTCTGTGGAATTATTTTGTTATGTTCAAAAATAGCTGAATGAAATTGCCTCATTTAATGCTGCATTATTTATTTGCTTGATTGTACCTACGATATTTCTTTAACAAACTAAGATTCTTTGCCAAAAGTAGCCTTACAGATTTATTTTTTCACTTAAAATTTAGAGTTTATCGATCGATACTATTCGATGCTTTTACTTTAGCTTCGTAATTCCGGGAATTTGGATTTGAAATTCAGATATGAAAATTATGAACATTTTTTCATATTTTTATTTTATAAAAATCAGTTGCCTTAGCTGCCTGAACTGGCTGTTGCAAGTCTGACTACAATTATGTGATTAAAATTTTTAAATGTAGCATGAAACAGCTCTTCATTTTCTTTTCTTAGCCTGACATTTAAATGTTTGTTATTTTCGATATCTTTAAATTAAATCTTATTATTATATGAGTATTTTGATGATACCATCGATCACTTTCTCTTCAAATTTCCCATTGACTAATAGAACAATTATAATACAAAATACAAATAGGAAGATTTGCATGAAAATATCGTATAATACTCTATAGACAATAAGAATTTTAATATAAAACGCCGTATTTGTATGTAGGTAGTAAAATAATCGACCAGTGACATATGAATAGTAGAAAATGCCCCACATTTGAAAGTTTATATTTTTATTGTTTTTTTCTTTTGCGAAAAAAAGTAAAAGTTTATAGGTGAAAGCAACCATACAGTATTTTTTTTTTTTTAGAAAGAAAGTACTTATGAGGGGGTCAAAATGGGGTAAAATTGAAGCAACCACGCTTAGAATATGGCATATATTTTGGCAATGAATTTAACTAATTTCCATATGTCAATTAGTTAATAAGATTTATAAATAATAAATCATAAGTTGGTCAACTAATAATTCTACTTTTAATAATTTAAATAATATTTTCTACGTCTACATCTTCCTTTCGAAATTTCTTTAATATTCATTTTCACTCACTCTCACTCTCATATTATCTATTGCCCCGTGGAGAAAACTTTACGTAATATTAATTTTCGTATTAAATAATCTATTGTAATACTTTTATTAATTTCTAGTTTCCATTAATGGCGAAATAGTACCTGTATATACATACATATAAATTATGTAGAACAGCAACTAGACAAAACAACATTTATAACAATTTTTTACATTAGATACGAAGAGGCATTCTCGATTGCATTTCTATATTGCTAAATTTTTATTACAAAAGTGAAAATAATAGTACGAATTATTATTCTTATTATTAATAGAATTGATCTAGAAATTTGTTAAGTAATATGTAATTAGATTCTGAAGGTAATGTTCTACATAAAAATAAATGAACACAATAAGATCAAAGATGGTTGAATTATACAGGGTGTTTAAGAACGGTTGCTGTCGATTTTTTAACGTCGGCCGCTGACGTGTCTGAGGGTCTTATTTTTGCTTTTACAGGTTGTTAGTCATCATAGTTTTGTAGGTAATCATTTTTACGTACAAGTATCGGCAATTTTCGAATAATTTTCATGCCATTTTGGATTTATAGAGACATTAAATAATTTCCTGCATGTAAATATGGATAAAACTTAATGAAGATTCATTACCGATTCAGGTAACTACCTATATATTTATTTTCCGGCTCGTGTTCGTAGGATGATAATAAATATTGATCTATTGCATTCAATGTGTTCTCAAAATGGGCATGTGTATGGAGTTTAATTAATTTAGAATTGTAATTAAATTTACATAAATTAATAATTAATTGATCGATTGAAAATGTCGAAACAGATTAAGTATGCGATAATAATATCGAATAATAATAATAATTATTATTATTATTAGACAATAATAAATTGTGCGTTTATGAACAAAAAAATATCGCCTAATTTTAATATCCTTCAAAATGATTTCACGCTATTTAAAAATCATTGTCTGATTTTTTTGTTGTCTTTGCGGTTATAGTTAAAGTGAACTGACCCTGAGGTTTATGCTATTTATAATAATTTTAACTTAGATTGATCATTATTAATATGATATTGAATAATAGCAATAATTTCAAATTAAAATTAATGACTCACTGGTTGGGTTCATATGCATTTAGTGGACCAATTTGAGTAAGAACCATTGAGTACTTAGTAGTACATTTTAATAATGGGGACAGTCATATGGATTTCGTTAAATCAACTTTGTATATATACAAAATAAAGGCGTTATATGTGTGTGACCTTGAGACACAAAATGAAAGTGTATTTATTTCAGTTTTTATCTGTACAAGAAGAAAAAAGTAGATTATGGAATATTCCAATAGACAACATTTTTCTTTTGTTAGTAAACAACTGTTTCGTTTTATTGTTATTAGCTTAGAAAGTGCTGTAATTTCACTTGAAACTTTAATTTAACTATCAAAAATTAACATTAATTTAATTGCTGCATTGCAGATTAAAAAAAAAAAAAGAAAAAATTACCTCTCAAAACATCAGCTGGAATCAATCTTTTATATGTTTTCGGCTTATCACCATTAGCGGCAGCAGCTGAAACTGCAGCATCTTTTTTCTCTTCTGCAGCAAATGTACCAACTGCAGCAGCGACAACTAAAAATGCTAAAACAACGAAAGATTTCATCTTGTTGTTTTTCTTTTCTTTTTTTTTTCTATTCACAAAAATTAATAGTGTGCCACACAAAAATCTGTGTTTCAAATTAATTGCCTTTTTGGGCCACTATATAGGTAACTTTTTTTTTTCTTTTTACAATACTGATCTGGTTGGCTGTGAAATTGCAGCTTTTATAGTTTCAATGGTGTTGGAGGGGTTGTGTAGGGGGAAGGGTGGTGAGGAGAAGGAAGCGGTTACATGGGTGAGAGTAAATAAATAAAATAAAAACAAACAAACAAACAAATAAAGAAGTGAAGTAATGGATAAACTTATGAAAACGACGATTTTTCTCCCGATTTTCATCGATCAATCGTGTAATTAACAAAAAAATAAAATTGTTGCAATATTCCAAAATCAGAATTTAAAAAAATCATAAAGTAGGTGTTTTTAACAAAAAAAAAGCTCGATTAAAATCAATTTAATTTTCGCGTTATTTAATGTCAATGTCATACAGTTTCAATTGTCATTTAAATGACTATTTCTTTTTTTTTTTCTTTTTTAATTTCGGTTATGCTGCTGTTGTTGACATTGCTTGCAAAAAAAATCTAATTTGATTTCATTTAATTATTCACAAAAAAAACAAGATTGATAATCTAATTTAATGATTTTATTGTTTTAGTAATTCAATTGGCATTTTGAATTCGAAAGAATTAGATTAGATAACTCAATTTGGCTTAATTTAATTTTATTATTTTTTGAATATTTTTTAATTGCTAATTTTAATCGCTATTAAAAAACAGATAACACTCGTTTATAAAATAAGAACAACGTATACATATGTATGTGTTGTTAATTTTCTCTTATTCATGTGATTTTTGTAAAAAAATAAATAAATTAATGTACTTGCATACAAAAAAGTATACTTATGAGTCATATTTTTACAGAACTCACAATTATGTTTATGTATATCTGAGAAATTAGGTTATGTAAAAGGACAATTAAGGTGTTTTTCAATATTCGAGTAATAAATTAGAAATTTCGTCCATTTAGTTAGCTGTAATTTTCCATATTCTGCAACTGGGTATACGTTGATCTCTTATATTTTCGAATCTGGTATTAATTTGCATAAAAACTAGGCCACAAAATTAATATGTATAATATAAATAATGGCAATAAATCTATTCATTGTTGTGAATTGTAATTATTAAACAAATAATGATCGTCCACAACGTATCTATTATAACTTAATCACATCTAGCATAATACAGTTGACATTGGAATATTCTTTTGACAGAAAACATAACAGTTATTTCTTCGTTAATTACATTGTTTATCTTTATACTTATTTCTATATACCTATTTACGAAAAGATTTTTTGAGCGCATTTCGAATTCAAATATGTTTTGAATTGTACGTCAATATTTCCAGAGATAACTCGGCTTGACAGAGAATGAAATATACAGATAAAGAAATTAATTTTGGGAAAAAAACTTTCCATTGTTTCTAAGAAGATAAGATTTACATGTTATGATGTGGATGACATTTAATGGGTAGGTATATATTATTATGTAACGGCGATTACAAGGCTATTGAAATCGTGTATGTAATGTAAAACTAAAAAAGTATAGATAATAAATTACTGAAAAAATGAAGTTGATTTATTTAAATTTGGATACTTTTTTCTAGGATTTTTTTTGTGGATTCCGGTTCGAAGGACCAAAAAATGCAATATCATATAATTGACGTACAAATCTTCGCGGCCATTACTTTTTTTTTTATTTTTAGTACTTATTGTATTATTGCTATTTAAAATTGCCTATTCATTGAGAATGACTTCATCAAAATTCAGTCTACTATAGCATGAACTGAATACGAAATTTGCTACTACTAGATTTTGTCAAATTTCTGGAAATGTAAACAACTATAGTACACAGAAACCTACAGTTACAAAACGACCGTGATTCTTTTTTTTATTGACGTTAATACCTGATCATTACATCAGAAAGTACTTAGAACTCGCAGAGAATAAAAAGATGGGGAGATAGAAAAATCAATTCTAGCAGTACCAATTTACCAAAACGATAATGACCTAAATAAACACTATACAATCACATAACAAACAATAATACATAATAATTATTCTATTGTCTCCCCTTTTTTTCTTTGGTTGAACAAAAAAGTAAAAAATAAATAGATTTACCTATTTTTAGCTAAATATCTATGTATACTTTTAATGATACTAATTAAAAACAAAATTCACGTCCGTTTTAATACACACATAGATGAGCGAACTGAATGATGTGAAAATACATTTAATAAATTAAACAATAGAATCTAGATTTTCAGGTGAAAATTACATATTCTTATATTCTGAAATGTATTTTTTATTAAACAATTAAGAATTTTTAAAAAAATGGGAATTTTCCATGCTTTTTTTCACATTTTTTTGAGATTTGATTTTATCTCAAAAATCTTAACCAAACTGTATTTAAGCATAATAAAAAATTAATAGTTCCACTACTACTACGCTTTTTAGGGAAATTAATAAAAAGATTTCAAGATAACATTGACATAAAATCAACGTCAAACCTCTAATTTATAATTTAAACATTTGCATAATTTTGTACAACAAATTAGATCAAGGAAATTAAATGAATTAAATTAAGCTATATAATTATAATAATAATAAAGCGCTTTTCTATATAAAATAAAGTGTCTAGCACATTTTTAATAAATTAAACAATCATTCGATTTCTATTTTTACATAAAATAATCACTCTTATTTATCTCTGATTAAGAATGGTAATATCATGCAAATACTTATAAAATTCTACATATATAAAATAAACAAACAAAATACGTAAGTTAATAAAAGTGTTTGAATCGATTTTACTTTCAAAACGAACGCTCGTTGATTGTATGCGGATAAAATGGTTGACTTAAATAATTGTTTATTTCGTTAAATACTGGAGAAAAGTGTGTTGTTACATTACAACTGTTACAACTCACAAGCTAAAAGACAAGGCAAGTGTCGATTTAATTTTTTTTATTTTCAAAGAATTCAAGAACCCATCCAATACAACACCCTGTATAATAAAAATTTGTAAAGATTATAGTGACACCTATACGCACTGCTGCGACTAAAAGCACAGATACAGTTTCATCTCTTGTAGTTGAGACGAGCTTTGGTCGATGTTCCACAGATTGCGCCACCTTAATCGAGTTTTTTTATAAGTTTAAATTAAATTTAATAAAAATATTAATTTTAAATTGACCTTGAGTTAAATTCATTCACATATATTATTTTCATTTGTTTAAATGAAAAATTAAATCCTCCAAAATAGTCGGGTTAATAGCCAACTAAATTAAACAAAAAAGTTTAAAATAGGCTACCTACCTACTAAAACATAATTCCAAATATCATCCATTTTCCAAATCACAATTTCTATCATTGCCAATTAAGCAGATAAATAACATATTTCCATATAGCTGCTTTTGCAAAGTTCTAATAAAAGCAAAACAAATAAACAAAAATGACCTAAATACACAATACTAATTGGACTACTAGTAGAGTATAGCAAAAGTAGTAAGTACTAAATTGAAAACGAAATGAAACCATATACTTTATGAGTCTCTTATAGGCAGCTCGTGCTTCTTCTATTGGTCTATTGACAGGGATGAGCGAGTGAGCAGGGGTGGAAAAGTGTCTTGTGCAGCTTTTAACTATATGTGTGTGTGGGTTGTAGAAGAATATAAATTTATGGGATTATCAGATATTTTTGGGACTGTTGGTTGATACAGGGTTGGATGTTGTGTTCGTTTATGTTTAGCTGATTGCTGATTCAGTTTGATTTTTTCAGATTTTTATTTGTTTCACCTAATTAAGTAAAATTATAAACAATTTTTACATTCTAATGTCTATTATTTACTTTAATTAAAATAGCTAAGTGAAATGTCACATTGTTAGCTGAGATCTTTTATAATCTGATCTTTTTTACAGATGTTTTTTTAAACTAAACTAAAACCAAATGCATATTGCACTTTGGCACCCGCATGCCTACCTGTCAATGGTTTCGATGCAGTGTTGCCACGATTACTTTTATTTTATTTGTAATTTTAATCAAAAAATTTTAATTTCCTCAGTGAATTAGAAAGATTTTCAAATAGAAACTATAACTTTCTAATTTTAATTTAAATATTTATCCCGGCAATAAATATACATTTAGATTAAAATATTTTCAATTTGGACTTTTTCTATTTGACAAGATAAATCTTTCTTAGATGATTACTCCAAATTTTTCATTCTAGCAACATTGCATATTCCTATTAACTTATTTCAATTTTAACACAGGTTAAATGCAAATAGATCTCCTAGATAGGTGATGTGTGTTCGCCTACTGTGTTTTATATTTCGCTACATCGAAAGTGTAATATTCTTTTGGTTTTACTTTATTTTCCTCTACAGTAACAAATTCATCCCTTTATTCCGCCCCTGAACTCAGCTGCTACAACCACCACTACTACCACTTAGGCTCCTACGCCACCACCACCACCACCACCACTGCTACTCACTCACTCACACGGCAACCATCTCTCTCTAAAGGTTTTTTTGGTCTTTCTCCAACACATTTCATTTTATCAGTAGTCACTCACGGTGTTGTATTCGTTCGTGGAGCGGTGGCATTGCTATTATTATTACTATTATATTTGTGTGGTGATCGTCGGCTCTTGTTTTCCACAAGCAGTTTTCCAGTTACAGATTTTCGATTTGCTCTGATTAATTCGCTTTAATTTTGTACCACGTGGAGCATAATGAAGATGGTCACTTAACAATGGGTTGTATTATGATTGAGTGAAATTTAAAGCCTAGAGGTACTGGCCTTAGGCCTAGAGACTGATAGGCTAAGGGTGTGGATTGTTTTTGACGGAAAATTATAAAAAAAAAAAAAAACTGACAATTAATAAGAGTGCAGACAAATTTCAAAAGTGAGGACAAAAATGTAAACACAAATGAAAAAAAAATTGTTAGAAAAAAACATTAAATAAGAACAATTGAAGAACATTTATTGAAACTGTTAAATAGGTAAATGTCGAGTTGAAACTAGAGTAGAAGAAAATCTAGATAAATCAAGAAGTTTTCCGCAATAAAAACAACCCCGAAAATGACACAAATACATAAATGAATTTTTAGGGCATAAAATAAAATATTTATGAACTTGTCTTAATAAGCTGTTTTTTTACTGCTTTTTTGATGTTTGTTTATTTATTTTTTTAAACTAACTTTTTATGCTTCGAATTTATTTTCCGATTTTCTTTTAATTAAAATTTTCATTCATTAATTTCGTACGTTTATTTTATAAAAGAAAATAAAATATTGAGGAAATTTTCCAATGAAAAAAAATCAATACCCTCTATACTTACATATACATATATAAATTTTAAAGAAGGGATGAGAAAGATAAAGGCAGACAAGAGGGAGAAAAACGATGAGGCTTGAAAATTTCATTAACGATGACACACATAAAGGACACAAGCATTTTACTCTTCTATCTCGTTTAATATTTAAAATATGGACGATCGTTCTTTTCTTGAGATAATTTCCTTAATTTATTTTTTTTGAAAAAAAATTTTCAATTATTTTAATCAGTATTTTTTAATTTAAGGAAAACCGCTTCATTACAACACGTGTATTGCATGTTGCTGTGATATTCGTTTTATTATTATTATTATAATAATTAACCACATATTTGACATTATCGCAGTGACCTTAGCCTATAATTTTTATTGATATTATGTATTAACATTTAGAATGTGAATAAATGCATGCCTGACTGAGATTACAATAATGAAAACGAAATTATTTTTATTTTTTAAGGTGTAAAGAGAAATTACAATTAAACAACATAAGTATAATGTATACTACGTATAACGTAATACGTACTAAACCCACCACTCAACATTTTAATAGCTCTAAAATAATGAGTGCAACAGTTTATTATACATTTTCTTGTCGTTATAAAGTGAGTTGTTCATCTCAACTCAACAATTTCATTTTGATAATTATTGCATTTGGCGTCCTTTCTTCCCTTAGAGACAATGATTGAAATGGGGACGGATGAAACACTGTTGAGTTTAATTTTAATTACTTTAAATTATCTTTTTTTTTTTTTTTGTTTCGAATGGAAGTTGCAAACATTTTTAGGAAAAATGTGTAATTAATCTAAATGAAAGGACAGCTAGCGTGAGAGAAAGAGAGAGTCATAAATTAAAAGTTTTTTTATTGTTCTTTTGCTCGTGTTAAATGATACTTGAAATTATACGTGTAAATAGCTCAATATTGTGATGGTATTTGACTTTTATGAAAAGAAGGATGCCCTCTCGGCGCGGTTTCTTAAACTACTATTTGAAGCAATAGGATGTGATCTTACCTCACAGTTATTAAGTCATAATTTTTGTGCAGCGTTGTCAATATTATTTTTAAAATTGTATTGATATTTTAATCAATTTTATTTTGAATTTTTAAATTACGATAATTATGTTAAATAAAAAATACAATTGTTGAAGATTTATGCAGAAATTGATTAATATCGTAAGTATAGACGAAGATAAACAAATATTTACTTCAATTCTTTTAATTCGATATGTTTAACGTATTCAACTGACAAGACTGGTGAGTTTTTGTCTCGCTTTTTATGTGTATACAACAGAGACAACCATACTTTAAATTGAAACGCTACGATAACAACTTTTAATTGAAAAATCAAATCAAATCTGTCAAAAAAATAGCAAAAATAAAGAAATTGAACAGTTCTACGAAATGATGTAAGCAAAATTGATTCATATTATGAAATATTAAACAAATCCTGAACGACCACGAAAAAATATTCACTCTGCTAGCGCTGCATTTCAAAGTACCAATTTGAACAAATCAAATTTTCCATTGATTTAATGTAAACGAATTACTCTAAATCATCTAGTTATAATGTTGGTATACTGTTTTTCACTAAGTGTGACGCAAGATCACATCCTTTTGCATTTAATTGTACTTTGATCCATATTAGTTTTTTTATATCAAGGACATAGACAATAATTAATGAATGACCAGTAACTTTCGCGCTTGATAGTTTTCTAACTAAAAAGTCTGCAGCAAAAAATATGAAAGTAAAATTACATAAATAAATCAGAAATTGGGTTATAATTGCTGAAATTTTAAATATAGTTCTATCAATTTAAACATCTAATTAAATAATTAATTACCTACATAATTCAAACTATATTTACGCCCGTATGTATGTATGTATACAAATCCTGATAGAATATACATTCCACTCCGCACATAGTTACGTCTAACCTATTTTGCAGGAATGATTTATTACCAATTTACACACGCGTCAAGTAGAGGGAATATACATAATATGTATATGTATACAACTGAAATCACGAATTAGTCCGTTAGGTCATTATTCGAACAGGTATTTTTTATGAATTTTCGACGTGAATCTTTTTCGCAATTATTATACAGGGTGGTCGATTCACAATTTTCAGTTTGACATTTTACCAGATTGATATTCTGTTTTATAATAGAACTGCTCAAGTGCAACTTACTTGAGCAAAGGACCTTATTTTAACTAATAGCTCGGAAACTCATAGGAATTCAGTATCAGAGAATAACGGCTTAGAATTGTTATGTTCGATTTGCAAAAAGCTGCTTATAAAAATATTTAGTCTCCGCATTAGTAGATAACAAAGAGTAGTACTTTGCATTAAAAAAAATTCAACTGGATTTAGAAACTCCATTTTGGAATACTCGAATCTGAGTCTCTATTGCTTAAAATGAGCTTTTTCGAGCAGCAATAAAGGAACAAAGCAAATATCATATCGATTTGCTAAATTCGCTAGAACTGGTGTGGACATTAGCAATCGACCACACTGTATAGTAACAGACAGTCAAGGATGGATTTGTTATACATACATTTTGATTGGGTAGCCAATATGTTCGTTGATATGTCTTATCATGTGCATACAAACATATATAGTCAATTACATGTGGATCTATAAAATATATAACAGTGACAGACAAGTAATAAATAAACATAATGTTTCATATCTGGAATCAAAACAAATTAATTAGAGTTTTTAATTAAAAATTATAAAAGACAGTAGATAACATTGTTGTACATTGCGTAACAACAGATATTTTTATTAAGATTATTCACTTGAATGGTGGTTGTGGCTGAAAATATTTAAAATCCATGAAAGGCTTTTCGTATCAGAATTGAAACTTTTTCAAGTCAAATTATTGTATTTTTTATTGTTATTATTTATAAATTAAAATCCAATCTATTTAAGTATACATTCTGAACATGGAGTCTCGATTAAAATACCTATCAATTTTGATAATTAATTACCTTGTCCGTGTTATTTTTCAATTATCATCCAAAAATTTTAATTATATTTTTCTTGTTTTTGTTTCAGAATTATTTTACCATATTTGTGTGGGTCACTGAAGCTTTTACCATATTGGACCTTGAGACTGGTTACATTAACATCGCAAAACAATATCGAAATAATGACTTTACTTAACTAATAAATTATCATACATTAGATTCAGACAGTGCTCATTACCAATAATATCGAAATAATAATAATAATTCACATCTGCATCCGGCCACTCAAACAACAACATTTTTATCTTCATTTCTTTGCATCCAATCCATCCATACAACAACACAAAAAAAATGATTCATAATAATATTAAAATAGTATTTGATCAGTTCCTCATTATAATAGTAGTCATCGTTTTACTAAAGAATTCTTCGCTGTTTTTTTATAACAAACACAACAACATGTTTAATATTATGTTTTTTAAAACAGAATTATTTCGTATTCGATGTAATAATCATAATAACAGTTAGTTTTTACTTTACCTGTACGTCGTACGTTACGGGCGCTGAACATTTTATTAACAAATATCTACTTAATTACCTTCTACTTAATTAATTAAGTAATTAAAAGAAGAAGAACAAAAATGCCGGGATTAATTGTATTTCAACGACGTTGGAGTGTTGGGTCCGATGATCTTGTTGTTCCTGGAGCTTTTCTATTTACTACACATTTAATATGGTAAGTTAATTAAATAGTTGGCAATAGCGTACATGTGTCAATTTGACATAACGCAAATTGTCTAATCAAAAATAAGCCCCAATCAATTTAAAGAAATCTGGAAAATGTAGTTTTAAAAAGAAAAAAAAAGTACACGTGTCTAAGTGTGTTAATTTATATTTTTGGAAATTCCTGGAATATAAAGAGATTAATAGTGATTCATCATCATTCCAAACAGAGAGAGAGAGATTTTTAAAATTGAAAATGTGCTATTTATAATTATTTTCTGTACAAATCTTTTATTGTTTACTGTAAGTGTATTTAAAAGTGATTATTCAAAGACGAAACATTATATCAAGTTTTACTTTTAGCTCAATCTAAAGGTGACAATAGATTTTAGCTCACTATACGGCATCTCTAATCTCAATTTAGTAAACATCTGAATTGCCTAGCCAGGTGAACTCAAACACCTGGCAAACTATTATAACTGCCACACTATAACCTATTTCCAATTGACCCAGTCCAATACTAAAAATACATATACAATTTAGAGTTAGGAGGAGAAATGCAATTTAAGTTAGGTTATGTTATAAATTCAAAGTTGTTTATAGTTAAAGATCATGAATAAATTCTATATGGCTCTCATAAATATTCTAAATACATATTAAAGTTTCAGTAGACGTAGAATAATTTGCATTTGAATATCATATTCAGACAGTTTTATACGATTAGAAGTGTCATTTTGATTAAAAGGCGAATTTACGTGTGTGTATGTAAGTGATATCTATAGTGAACGAGCGAGAGCGAGAGAAGTGCAAGTGGCAAGTGATTATATTATAACAAGCCATTTTGTGGTGCATGTATAAACTAGAAAATTGCGATACATTGTGAACATCCCTATAGCGATTTTAGTCTAGTTAAGAAGGTCGAAGGGAAGGGGGTAAAGAGGGAATAAAGTGCTAAAGTCATATCAAGTAATTTCCATTTGCAATAATAGTAGATAAATATGATTTGCATATTGAATTATTATGTACATAAATTGCGATTTGTCATCGACATTTTGACATCGAAACAATTATATTCCATTAATACTGAAATGTAGCTATTTAGTTAGTACCTATCATGTATCTACACACATATATATATATATTATACATAATAGGCATACTTAGAGCAATTACCAAGCAATTTATTTAATCGAAAAAAAATGTACTACTTTAGGCATAATTAATTCGTATGACGACAAAGCAATTAGATAAAGTAGATGTTACGTAATTAAGTTGTCAGATTCAATGTGTTTTGCGGTTGGAAATGTTTTTTGCATTTATTATTTTTCGCCATGAAATTTGCAGAAAATCTGTATTGATCATTTTAAAAATGAAATAAACCATTTGCCATAATAAAACTGTTCATTAAACTCTCCCGGACTCGAGGTCGAATTAATTTTCAACTTTCAACGTACATTTGCGATTGCACACATACATATACATATATTAAATAAAAATGCTTTTGTTTTTATTAATTAATGTAAATATTTTTTAGCTTTCATTTGAGCAAAATTGTTTTTATAGTAAATGTCATTTTAAAGGTTAAATCCATCTTGTAGCTGCAGGAATTTCATTATTTATAAACTGAAACCAAAAAATAAAAACAATACATTTGACATACTAAAATCTAAAAAACAGTATGCCAACATTTCCGATCTAGGGAGACTTATTTATAATCCTTATTATAATAACGAGACATTTGAGTTAAGTGTTAAATTTGAAGTAACTGAGTTAGCAGCGAGCTGCTAGCTAGAAAAAAGAATTTGAAGTAATCATCTAGGAATGACGTCTTTTGTCATATGAGTACCTATAAAATTTTTAAATCTAAAATCATTTTAACCTAATGTATATTTATTGGCTGGATGAACTTTAAAATTAAGTTTAGAGATTATTTAAAAACCGTTCTGTCATGATACAATTAAATTTTTTTAGCTGCAATGTCCCTGTAATATATAAAAATAATTGTGGCAACATTGCATCAACACCACTACAAAGAAATGATTATCAAAAATGTAATTTTCGTTTGGTTTTAGTTTACATTCTATTCACTGCACTTGAATGAATTTTCTACTTTAATTCATTTTCCTTTCTCCTATTTTGCTCCAAATTCCGAAACAATAACAACAAAGATTTAACTCAAAGCGAAGCATCAACTATTTTCTTCTGCTTCTTAGCTCGTTCTACCCTTTTGTTTCTTTGCCTTCTCATTGAGCGACCCTTTTTAGTTTCTCTACACCAACTATGGAAACTATCTATTCATATTCATATAGTTATAGTCTTTGAGTACACACACACACACACACGCATGCATGCATACATATATATCTATATCTTGCTAGAGAGAGAATTCACCATAAAGCATGGAATCCCTTTAAAATTACACACTATAACAATACAAATGAATCCAGAGACAGGATCTAGAATGTATATAAAATATTGAGCGTCATCGTATGAATTCGGTAGTTGTCGTCCGGCGGCTGAACGAATTCTGGAAAAGGTCAAAGGTTATAACAACTACTATATGGCATCATCAGCAGCAGCAGCAGCAGCAATAACGCGGAATATATGCCAAAAAGGGGTGTTTTTCTTTCTTTCAATTTTTTTTTTTTTTTTTTTGTTAGTGAAATGAGGTCCTTCGGGCAAAAAGTGATTTCGTTGAAATCTGGAATAGATTTCGGTGTGTTTTTGACGTGTTTTGCGATAGCAAAAAAGAAAAAATCTAGATAGATGGATGATTTATGCTGACAGTGAAATATTTAAATGGATTTTGAATTTTTATTAGCGAATATAAAGAAAATTTTAGACTTTTGTGCAACAAAAAAAATCACTAACATCCAGAAATAGATCTACATCTGAATGCTATCTTGTATTCGACTATTTTTGAAAAAGAGAAAATAGAAAAAACAACGATAGAAAATCAATATCAATTTCCCGTGTGCCCTAGCCTAAACTATAGTATAGGCAGGAATAGGCTAGATACGAAGGCACCTGCATACATCTATCGTAGACCTATATATTTCCAGAATCTACAAAAAGATCGAAGCAAAAAAATGAAGATGGGAAAACGGAAAATGATAAAAGCAGAAGCAACGATGATCGATTACGAACGAACGAAGTAATACCATAAAAAATGATTTAATAGCACACGATATTCCCAATTGAATTGAATTGTATTGCATATTGTATATAAGAAATGATGTGAAATACGAATATGATTTTTATTGAACATGATTTTCCATGATTTGTATCAGGAATGAATGAATATGTTAGAAAAGAACTATTATGATTTGATAAATAATGTTTTATTGATGTGCTTATTATTATGTTATGTTATGTATTCAATTCAGGCACTTGATACCCACAGCGCATTTGGGAAATCTCTTTGAAACTTCCCGTTTTACGTTTGAGACTTTTCACTTATAGTATAGGGAATTCAAATTGGCAATTTCCAGGCTTTAGAACTGGCATAGAGCTAGTTTTCAAGCAACCAAATGAAAAACTTATTGCTTTTATTAAAACAGTATCTTTGCTATGTTCGAGAATATGGTTAAGACATACATAAGACGTTATTAGGGCATTGGAGTACGTTAATGAAAAGGAAATTAAATGCTTGAAAATGTAGCTTGAAACTGAACTTTTTACTAAAAATTTGGACAATCCTAGAAATATCGTTAATACGTCCAGCACACTTTTAAGACATTTATAAGACGTTATTAAGACATTCGTGCAATTAGCAGTAAATAAAAGTTTTAATCGAAAATCTACATCACACTACACTTGTATAGAACAATTATAGAAACATCTTTAATATGTCCAGTACCCATTGAAGACATCCATAATACGTTATTAGGACATTAGAGTAGACTTATGAAAAGCAAATAAAATACTTGAAAATATATCTTGAAACAGCACTTTTTACCAGAACATAGAACAATCGTAGAAATATCTTTAATACATCAGCACCCATTTATAAGACATTATGAAGACATTCGTGCAAATTTAACTATATATCAAGCAAAGTTTGAATCAATAATCCACATCAAACTGCTCCCCCATGTTAGAACAAAATCCGGCTAATATCTTAGCCGGATTAGAGTCGTTTAAGACATATTTAGGACATTCAAAACACCTGTGCAAAGTTAGTATCTTTTCTATTTGTGAATAAAGCAATCAACAGTCAGTCAATTCTCAACCCAAAATTCTATTTATTTATTTGCTGCTCGTCATTGTTCCTCGCGTTTAATCGATATTTTTTTCATTAATTTGCACCCCCATTTTATGAACCCGAACTTGCTTTCTTTTAGCTTTACAAATGGGCCTATATTTCTTTATATGAAACTGGAACCCCTCTACTTAGTTATTGTTTTGGTCTACTGATGATGATTACCATAAATACCCCATTTTTTTTTCTCTAAGTTAAAATAATTGTCAAGGGACAAGGGTTCATACATGTAGTGGTGACGTTTTTTGTTTTGTACAACCGCTATTGTTTCGAGGGAAGTTTTTTTGTTTTTTTTTTCACGTGGTTTTATTATGAAAATTGTATGTAAATTAAATCCTTTTGTCATTCATTTTAATTATGATTCTACTCCATGTTTTTGATTTATTCATACTTTATAATTTAATTTTTTTCATGCGTTACTCGAATTTTTTTTTCAAAAAATCAAACTTTTGCCAATCGGCAATAAACTTTTTCGAAATAAACGCAACCATTTACACCCTCATTTAAATGATCGAAATGGCATAAATGACTCACTGAGAAACGTGCACACTGCATGTGGCTGCATGTGAAGTGTGCTTTTTGTACATTTCAATGTAGGTATAGAAGGGCTATAACGAGGGCGATATATGCCCTTTTTACTAACTCTTGTTTATTGCATTCTCAGTGAGCTTATACGATATTATACATTACCCGGTTTAGTTACTGGAATAGTTCGAGCAGTGATGTTATTTATGGATAAACTCTATTTGAATTATTAAAACTGGATATATACCGGACTGATGTGGGAGAGAGGGTGTGGTGGAAAGAAAATTTCTAAATTCGTTCTCAATTCGAAAATCCCTGAAGGTATTAATCTGGAACCGAATGGGTATGGAATAGGGATGAGTAAATTTTTATAGAGGGATTTGTTAAAAATAGTCTCGAAATAAAAAAATAACCGAATGTGTCGTAATAAATTATTAATTTTTGTGAAAACTAAATCTGTAAACTGGGACGTAACCGCACTAGATCGTCCAGGTAGAGACGAGTCGTGGTAACAGTAGGTGCGGGAGTGGGGTAGTACAGTATGGGGCGTGTCAACACTCGGCTATACAGGTGGCCTGTGGGCGTGATTTACTATATCGTTTATACTATACATTGTATGTCGTATAAAATCTGTCGCCTTCTCAAAATAATGTACTATAAAAAATACTCATTAAAACTTTATGTATGTTTCAAATACATATTTTACGGAATGCTTTAATTAAATCAACATATTAATATCTATAACATTTTTAAACAGATTTATTGAAAAAATAAACAACTTTTTGAAGCTCTCGTTTGGAAAAGAAACGATTATTTTTAAAATTTTATCGTGAACGCTCGTCTAAAATACACAAATATTCGATTTCAATTATTTATTTAATCGATAATTTGCTTATTGGTGCTTGTAATTAGGGAGCAAATTAGGACAAACATATCAATGTTTTCAATACAATTGTATATCTATAGTTAGCCTAAAATTATCCTTACGTTGATTTGTTTTTAATGTGCGCTCGCGCTTTATTTTTAACGTATTATTTTTATTCGAAATGCCGCTTTTCACTTTTCTTTATTGTGTTCTGCTCTGTTCCTTTCTAAATTTAGCTTTATTTTTGCACCTGCCTACATGACCTATATAGATAAATATGTATACATAAAAATCACAATATATCTAAAAGTAAATATATTCCTTTGAACCGAGCGAATATTTTCTTTTGCTATACGAGAATGACATTCCCACAGGAATCGTTTCTACTCGATATGAATAATATGGGACTTGAAAACATACATAAATAGATAAAGGGAGAGTGAAACGGGAGAGAACAAAAAAAGGGAAGAGAAAATTTATATACCATCAAGTCTAGTAGAATTTTAATAAAAAATATGACATCCCCGGGATTCCGTCTCTAACATACGGGGAAGAATTGTTTTTTTTTTTTTGCATCATGTTTGTGTGAATTCACTCGTTATTTTACATTTTTTTTCTCTATACATAAAATGTTTACGGTATTGGAATTGTTTTTTAAAAGCGAATGAAAATAAGTTGCCACAGAAGACACATTATTATTTTTTTGCCTAGGGTAGTTTACGGAGGTGTAATAATGTTTTAAGGGTGCATATACTAGTTGATAAAACTGATTTTTAGAATTAAATGTATACCTGTCCAGAAAACTATCACACTCATTTATAGTAACAAATGTATATGCAAAAACTCTATTCTAATTAACTCGGATCTAAGTCACCATTGACAAAAACGAACAAATTAAACAACCGCATAATAAGTGCAAGAAATCATTTGGATCAGATCAATATTTAAAGTCAAATCATCTAGGGCCATCTATAGATTGTCACGCTGCATATTGATAGATATAAATCTGGACGGATTTCTATCAATTCAGTTGTATAGTTTCCATTAAAAATGTTAACTCTAATGGAAGACAATGGATGGAAATATATTAATGGTTTTACTTAGATTTGGTTCAAGGTGACAATGTTTTTCTTCTTTCCTTTTGACGAAAAACGAGTACAATAAAATCAAGGAAAAACTGACTTGGAGACAATTAATTTTCATTAGTCTAAATTACATAATCGCGAAAACTTTAATGAAAATCTGAAAATAGAATTTTAATTCCATGTTTTCTTAATTTGCTTTCATCACTGACATAAAAACAAAATTATTATTTTTCTCATAATGATAAATGACTGTGGTTTTTCTATATATTTTTTGACATATTTTAATTTTATACATACACTGCTACTAAGTATATAGAATTCATAACACCTGTGAATTATTTGTTTAAAAATATCTACTTTTTGAGCCCGAGCCAGAAAAAAAAAGCAAAAAAACAAATGGAAAAAAATTCAAATAGGTAAAATACCGTTAGAAATCAAAGTGCATACAAGAATATGTATACATATATAAACTAAAACATATTTTACATTCAGTTTCAAAAACATATTTAAAATGTTTGACATATACATATGTACATGAAAATGAAACAACAAATCATTTAAGTACAACGAACAACAAACAACTCCCCTCAGGATACTAGATACCTACCTAGGAAAAACAAAATCGTTCGGTAGCACACAAAATAAATCAAATTCTTTTTTTCCATTTCGTTCAAGAATTATTTCACCGCATAAACCGCTTAATAGGGGAAATAAAATGGTGCAATTTTGTGCAATGGATGATGCAGCAAAGGGCGGCAGAAATTTATGAGATTTTCTATCAAGAGCCATCAGAGCTCAAACATGATGAGAAGATAAAGAAAGCAAAAAAAAAAAAATGTTTAAGTTGATTATTAGGGGAGATTGTGTTGACCTGGTGTGCGTTAGACTTTATGTTAATACTATACGCGTCGATAAGAGATTCACTTCCGAATTCAGCATTTTCTATTAGCAGAAAGTTGAAAATTTCCGGTGTCCGCTAATAAAAGCTTGTACTGTATTTTCGATTTATAATTATTAATTTATAGTTGGAATTTGTTGACATGAAAGTCATCAAAATCAGACATCAAAACTGACTTGAGAAGCCAAAGATTTGCGTGCGTGGCCAAAAACAAAATGAATTCACTTTAAGGAAAATCGAAAAAGGGGGATAGGGAAAATTAATTTTCTCGCATCAGCAACAATATATTTTCCACTTCCATTATTTTCGGACTTTCTTCATACTATAAAGTTATAAAACACACACACACACACACACACGCATTGACACATAGGGCACAACAATCAAATAAAGTCCCTAAAATTCATGTCTCAACAACAGCAATACGCTACTGTGGCGTTATTGCTTTTCTTAATTCCTTGAGGGTGCGATTTATATAAATTAAAGGGGATGTGAACTATTTTCCCTGTACTTTATGAAAATAAATTAATGCAACTTGAATGTCATGCATATTTATAAGAAGCACCAATCGAATATGGTGTAATATAATTAAAAAAACAAAATGAAAGAGCAGTGTAACATCAGAAAATTATGGCTTCCACACATTTTAACCTCACTTTATTAATAAATCTATCATATACAGGATCTGTATAACTACCAGGAATCAGACCAGTTAACCTAAAATCAAATGTTGTGACAGGTCAAAATGTAAAAAACTGTGTGCCCACGCCACTCTGCGATCCAAGAAATCGCTTTTACATTTAAGCACGGGTGCTAAATTTTAAATAATTGTTTTGGTAAAGAGATACAATGTTGCCTGAATGAAAATACATATAAATATAAAATCATATACATATAAAAATTTCATATTGTAAATTATCTTAATTTGTATTTATAGTCACGATAAGTTTTTAAATTAGAATCAAAAAATTGTAGTCCTTATTTAAAAATCATTTTGTCATTGAGGAAATTAAGAATTCTTATTAAAGTTTAGATTTAAATAATCGTGGCTACACTGTTTTTTTACCCAACTACAAGGAAGTGATTGGCAAAAATTCAATTTCCATTTGGTTTCAGTATAGTTTCGTTTGTCTAATGCATAGCTATGATGACAATGTACATAATTTTAAATACTCAGCCGACTAATTTGGAACTGATTCGATTCCTAGTTGGACGAGACCTCTAATAATCACATACTTATATGGATATAGTTATCATTTACAGTTGGTATATCTTGACTGAACTGGAATTAAATTTTAACCAAACGAGAAAAATCAATAATAATACATCGCTACTGCCTACCGTTGCTGATGCTGCTGCTGCACATTTTACGAGAAATTTCCTCATCAGCTACTTGTTGAAACATTCTATTAGAGAAAATGGCTACTAGCAAAGGAAAATTTCGATTAATGAACTAGTAGCTGTTCCCAATTTAAAATAGTAGTTGGTTTGGTTAATAATCTAATTTAACTTGTTTTAAATCTTATTCGGATAGAGAAGGAGAAAGATGCATGATGGTGGATTTTAGATGAGGAAAAGCAAACGATAGAAAATTGAGAAATATGAGATAACCGGAGCAGTGTAATTATTATTTTCAGCGCACACAAAATGAAATGATTTAATTTGGAAATGACGCTGTTAAAATTGGAAAATTGAACTCAATACAGTAACAATACATATAAAGAATTCATATTATTTGGAATCTGCGCAATGAATAAACCGTATTTTATACAACAATTCCATTCATTCATTCCTGAAATACAAATCAAATCTAATTTATTTCTGTTGTTATCATTAAATTTCCTTCTTTAGAAAATTCGTTATTCTATGAGAGAACTCGTTGCGGAAATACGAATTTCCACTAACATTTTCTATAGCTATACAAACTACAAATAATACTAAACAATAAATTTAATTTCTTAATGTAAATACAATTCGCGAGCGAATTTTAAATTCTGTTCGCATGGCACGTGACGTGATGCTCCTCTTTTTGCGGTGGGCGTGGTATGGGTGCGTGTGAACGTGTGGGGATCCTAGTAGAAGAAACTGTCAACCTTTTCAATTAAAAAAAAAAGAGGAAAATCCCAGCACGTTTTAAACAATGCCATTTTCATCACCATTCACAGTCACTATGCTCTGTTGATTGTTAAAAATCCTATTCTCTCTCACTCTCTCTCTCTCTTCCTCTTTTAATTAGGTTAATAATAGAAGTCCCGACTCGTTTTTTGTTTCGAATAACCTGATTAAGAGTAACAATAATAATCAGAGAACCTGTCATGGAAATTAGTTAATGGAAAACTACTTTCCAAAATGACACAATGATGGGCTTTTGTTTAAGAGCAATAAACTTTTTATTTGATGCATTTCTCTATATTAAAATAGTTAATTTCATTAAATTTAGTTTAATTGAGGCGCTAATTCACACATTCGACTGATCATCTTTTTTTTTGCAGGACAATAATATTAGCAGTGGCCCTTTTCGTATTCAAATTTGATCGTACAATATATTGTGTTTTGCTTCTATGGAGTTTAATTGTTGGTTATTTAGTCATATTAATTCTATCAATGATTATAGAAATGTGCGTTTGTATAGTGGCCCTTAGAGGTAGTATATTGGAAACAGGACCTAGAAGTTCTATGAGATACATTTTGTATATAAGATTATGTAAGTAGATTTGGTATGGGTGGAGAGGAATGTTTTTGTTTTTTTTTTTTTGTTTCTTAATTAACTAATTATTTCCTATTTAGCTGTGATGGTTATAGAAGCTGGCTGGCTATCTGCTGGTATAGCTTGGCTAGTGAAATATTATATTGATTGTCCTATAAGTAATGCAAGGGAAACTGTACTAGGTAAGACACCTAGTCTATAGACTGGGGTAGGCAAATGATCTAAACTAAAACCAGAAGAAAATTGCACTTGGCGTATCGAAATAGAGAAAACAGAATGACAACGCACATATCCTGCGATCTGAGGAGACTTATTTACATTTCAACTGAGTTTAATTAATGAACTAATTGAACATAACTGAGTTGGCAGGGAAATACAACGTTGCCACAATGAAACATTTGGGATAATCATATAATCCTGACTTATCTTGTCATGTAATAACAATTTTAAATTTTAAATCATTTACCTTCATTCATATTTTTATTGAAATTTACATATGTATAAACTAAAAAAACTATTGTGGTAACATTGCATCAGAACCACATAACAACGAAGTAATAGTCGTCCAAAGTGTAATTTTCATATGGTTTTAATCTACTACGATCCGCCCACCAGCAGTCAATTTGAAACATTATAGTAGGCGGAGCGAGGGCGTGATTTACTGGCCACGTCCAATTCGTGTTCTTGTTTAATTTTTAGCTATGGTAGTTTTTAATTGGTGCATCCTATTATCAGTATTAATAACTGTATGGTGTTGTTACGATACAGCTGGTCGATCGTGGGTAAAAATGAAGAAATATCAAAGATCGATGCGACAGTCCGAATCGAAATTCCAATACAAACGATCGGGAAGTACACGAAATTGGAGACAAAGGTAACATTATCAGTTACTAATTTCAGCAATTATTTATCATGTATTAGGATAAACATTCATTTTTTTTTTGTTTTTATACATATATTTAGTGAGCAACACATCAGTAATCGAGTGTGCTGTGAGAAATGTGCTTTATCTTCAATTGTTCTTCAACGTTCTGATGTTCCATTTTTTCTAGTTTCAAGGATGTGAGTTTGCTTGATGGTTGCGATTATGTGTAATTTTTCAAAAGTTTGTGTTTCAATTTGTATGATGCTTGTCTTGTCACTTGCAGCAGCCTTTGTGCACTTAATTGATGTAATTTCGGAAAATATCAGTTTCTTGGTCACTAGAGGCTCAACACATAGATTACACAAACCCACATAGATTACACAGGTTTGTGTAACCTGATGTGGTTACACTTTAATTTTTAATCAAAAGGAAAGGGAATGATAAGAAATTGAATGATCCTATTGATTGGATGGAAGTTGTTACCAATAGATCTAATATAATAAACGATATTTCACTCCTTCTCGCTTAAAACCGAACTATAATGAACTAGAAACTGGCTGAAGCTTACAATTAACCCAAAATGACTGAATACGCTCAACTGAAAGTGATTTTTTTCTTGTTTTGTTTTAATCTAAATAACACTAGACAAGCTGATTGTGTCAGCTTGTTAAAATATCACACTGTTCAATTTGTTCAATTCAAAGAAATTGAATTTTTCCGTTAAAGATTTGTGATGCTATTAACCTGAATTTGCAAATTTCCAATGGAAACTTTTAGCGAGAAGAATTTTTTCGTCTTGGAAAATGAAGGAATTTAAAATATAAAGCTGCTTTTATTCTGGTTTTTATTGGATTTTTATATGAACTAGGTTAATCGGTTGCATGACATTTTTAAGGATTTCAGAGGGACATTATCATACAAATTGATATTATTATTATGATTATATAGAAAGGATATAAAAATACAACATTCCATAGTCGTTTTACTAACTATATCATTATAATCTGACATTGAACATAAGTTTCGATCCAGTTATTTAGTAGATAGGTTTATCCAAATGATGTACAATGAACTCTCTGGATTAAGTTTTGAATAACTGAAGAACGATTAATGTTTAATTTTCGAAACATATCCAAGTACACTTGTTTTTAATTTATTACACTCCCAGTTTTCAGATTTACAAAATTAATGAGATCTTAATACATATAAATAAATGTTGGGTGTTTTTTTGCTTACAAGTTTTGTTGCCTCTCCAGAATATTTTATAATCTCTGAAATTAAGAGAACGATTACTGCTATATAAATTTCAATTTTATAGTTTCTTTGCGTGTTTGTTGAGGTGAAGGACTTCCAATTTCCAAGGTTTCCCTTTAATAGTTATCTTGGATTTTTTGCTTATTCTTTCTTTGGTCATTAGAAACTCATTTTTGTTGATTTTTGTTTTTTTCTTTTTGGAGACACCGAAATCAATAAACTACGATATTACACTTATAATTTGTATATATAAAATATACCCTATAAACCTTATTGGGAAACCCCCTAGCCAGAAGCCATCGAACTAATCAACATAGATAAGTTGCAAATAAAAAATTATACTCCTAATTAATTAAGGTTTATCTATATAGGACCCTGCTGTCTTCAGTATACTTTAAATTATTAAATACAAACCCAAGAAAAATCCATACTAAATGAATCTAGGTTTAGTCAATCCAGTTTTATAGATTGCGAAAACAAATAGCGAAGTTGAAATTGATGTTTCTAAAATCTGCAATGAGGATAGCTAGGCTGCTTAATCCTAAATCAACAACAAACAAAGTAACATGAGAAGAAATGCGAACGGATTGAGAGAATATATTTGCTTTTACTTTGAGTTTTCTTTTTTTAGTTCCTATACGTCTATTGATTCAATTTTTATTTAAAGAACAAAATTCATTATTTGTTCTCCCAAAATTCAGGAACGGCAACCATAATGAACTTAAATATATCATTATTTTTCAGGAAAGTACTACGAGCTTATCAAGACAGTTGGCACAACCGATGCCGTTTCTTATTTTGTTGTTCAACACAATCGGATCGTAACCGGAATTCATTTGCCGATATTGCACGACTTTTATCCGATTTCTTTCGTGATTTGGATGTGGTGCCATCGGATGTTATTGTTGGATTAGTATTATTAAGAAAATTTCAAAAAATTGAAAGAAAAGCAATTGTGGAACAGGTTAAACTCGCATCTATTGTGCATTTAATCGATGTGGCTATTGAATTTTTAATTTTCCAGCGGAAAAATGACACGTATGAATACTTATCAGGTGTTGCGATAACGCCACGAACACAGTTTCTGTTACTCCATGAAAATGGAAATGATTTGGAATTGTTTCAGACAGTGATACATTTTGCTCATTATGCTGTGCGGGCATATGGATGGCCAGTTTATTTAATGACAAATAAAACTGGAATTTGCCACTTGTGCAGACGTAAGATTTAATTTAAATTCCTGACGGGCATATTAAAGTCACAAAGCACCGAAATCAGTGCCTTTTTCGAGAACAAGCTTAACCGCTAAATTTGAAATTAAAAACATTCAAGTAATAAAGAATTAATAGGCTAAATTTGTTGAAAAATGATGGTACGAAATGGTACTTTGAATATATAGTAACTTTAGAGCATATATTACAGTTACTTCTTTCCCTATTCTGCCATTCGAACGCGATCTCTTTAATTAAGTAGTTGCACCTACTCAACATAGATGGCGATAGACTCCAAACAGATTATAGTTTAAAATTTCTTATTCTCCAATATTTAGGTCTTCGTTGTTATTGTTGCTGTTGTATTCCATGTCGTAAACATTCAGATCAAGAAACTGACGTAGTTGATGATAATTGTTGCCGCTGTAATTATGCAGCGTTAAAAAAATTAACGGATTTAGGTAATATTGAAATTATCTATGCTACGTATCATGTTGATGTTGGTGAGACGCCATTTTTTGTTGCTCTTGATTATGATCGAAAGAAAATTGTTATCAGTATTAGAGGGACATTGTCTATGAAGGTTAGCCGGTTTTTATCCGCCCTCCTAATTACCAAAGTATGTAATTGACTTTATTATTTTTAAAGGATATTTTGACGGATTTGAATGCCGAAAGTGAAACCATACCTTTGGATCCAATTCGAGAAGACTGGGCGGGTCATAAAGGAATGGTACAGGCCGCTCAATATATTCTAAGTAAAATTGAAGAGGAACAATTGTTGGAACGCGCTAGAACTCGAAGACCCGATAAAGGCACGAAGGAGTTCGAAATTGTTATTGTCGGCCACTCACTGGGTGCTGGTACGTATTGAAATTGGATATCTTTTAATTGTCTCAATGAATCCTCACTATCCACACTAGGCACTGCAAGTATTTTGGGTATTTTAATGCGTCAGTATTATGCAACACTTCAGTGTTTTTGTTATTCACCACCAGGTGGTCTTCTATCAGCACCAGCTGTTGAATATACAAAAGAATTCACTGTATCAGTGGTTATTGGTAAAGATGTCGTACCACGTATTGGTTTACATCAATTGGAAACATTACGAACTGATTTAATTAATGCTATTAAACGTAGTGTTGATCCAAAGGTAAAATTGAATAATTCATTTTGACATCTATAATTTGAAGCAGTAGGATGTGATTTACGTCACAGTTATTAAGTCATAATTTTTGTGCAACATTGTCAATATTATTTTTGCTATTGTATTAATGTTTTAATCGATTTTATTTGGAATTTTTCAATTTCGGTAATTGTTTTAAATAATAAACACAATTGTTGACAATTTATTCGTAAATGATTAATATCGTAAGTATAAACGAAGATATCAAATATTTACTTTAATTCTTTTAATTCGATATGTCTAACGTATTCAACTGACAAGAATGATGATTTTTTGTCTCGCTTTTTATGTGTATACAACAGAGACAACTATACTTTCAATTAGAATGCTACTATAATTACTTTTAATTGAAAAATGAAATCGAATCTGTCAAGAAAATAGTAAAAATAAAGAAATTAAACAGTTCTATAAAATTATGCAAGTAAAATTGATTCATATTATTAAATATTAAACAAATCCTGAACGATCAAGCAAAAATATTTACTCTGCTAGCGTTGCATTTCAAAGTACCAATTTGAACAAATCAAATTTTCCATTGTTTTAATGTAAACAAACTTCTCTAAATCATATAGTTATAATGTTGGTGCACTGTCTTTCACCAAGTATGACGTAAGATCAGATCCTTGTGCATTTAACTGTATCTATCTATATATACATAAATAAATCGGTTACTTTCTGAACGATTTCCACAGTGGAAAACAATTACATGTAGTATTATATGTTGTGGTTGTTCGCAACCAACTTCGGCTGTCGAAATGTCAACAGGTGAAACGGAAGTAAGTGAATATATGAAAAGTAAAAAGGATGCTCGATGTCTTGGCATACATCCATCAGATAGTTCAATTGCCCTTACAAGTCATCAACCGTTATATCCACCAGGAAGGATCATACATGTTGTACGACATCATCCAACTAGTGGACAGTAAGTGTTGAATTGATTGATTGAAATTTAAATAGATTATTTTTTGAAGTACTTATATAAAAGCATCAGAATTTAGCAAATAGTGTAAAGTGGCAGCGATTGGGAGATTAATTTACATGTGCGCAGTAGTATTGTCATACCGTCATAGTTGCCAAATGCTTAACAAATTATGAGAATCTCTTGATGATTTGTTTTAACGTTTTTTATTTTACATTCATATAGAAATTGTCGAAATTAATTTAATTATTTTACTATTTACAGACAAAAGTATGAAAAAAGATGGAGGTAATAATATTAATAATATAACCTGTATGTTATCGTACACCTACGGTGATTAATGCATGGAAAAATTGATGTGGATTTTTTTTGTAATAAAATATTTTGTTGCGATCGAATATTTGTTGAAATTGAATAATTAACGAAATATTTTATTAGAAAAATATACAAAAAATAGTCCCTAAAATGCATGTCGATTAAAACTATTAATTATTTATGTTTTTTTATACTTTTGTATGGTATTTAATTGGTTTTGTAGTTTCCATTCCAGCCTGGTAGCTTCTTCTAAATATATTATGTTGAAATGTCAATAAACTAGTTAGTCTCATTATAATTAATTAAATTAACTCATCGATTGCTTTTAAAGTATGAGCATATTGGAACTAAACTATTTCCTCTTTATTTCCCTCTAATTAGACAAACACTATCCAATAAAGAGCCAGTATACCAAGCATTGTGGGCATCAAATACTGATTTCGATGAAGTATTAATATCGCCAGTCATGATCCAAGATCATATGCCCGATAAAGTTTTAGAAGCACTAAATAAGGTACGTTCACATCGTGAACATTGTGATATCTCTGTTACCGCTAGAGAACTTAATGCCGATTTAGAATATGATTAATATTAGATTAATTAGGTAATATATTATGATTAAAAGAGTGAAACGATACTATGTAGAATAAAAAGATGACGAGTAGAATCTCTAAGCTCCAGACTGTGTTATTTATTTATAATAGGCATGTTGCTTTCAATTTGATTAGAGTAAAATAGATTTGACTTGATTGATTCGCTCATCAGTAACTAATAATGTTTTTTTTTTTTGATGAATTTGTGTATGTATTTTTCGTTTGATTTTCTTTCTTTTGTATAATGCTTTCCCATTATTGATAGAACAATCTTAATGAACAGCAATAGATGCTCTATCGATATTACCAAATGTCAGCTATAGAAATTGAAATATTTATTACTTATAACATATAGCTGATAAAGAAATGGACCCTCCATTATTTATATCGATTATTAATTTTATTATGTTGTTGTTTTTTATTGCATTATTTTCTTTGCTAAATTTTTCTATTTGTTTGTATTTGCTTATTTTTTTTTATTTTTAAAATAAATGCTGCTCAATTTACTTATTTTATTTTTTTTAAATTTCTAATTTGATTTTTAATTTTCTAATAAATTAATTTTTCTATTTTTTTTTTGTTTTATTTTTCTTTTCATTTTTCCTCTGTATTTTTTATTTGTGTTTTGCAATCGTTTTGCATGTTACTCTTTGACATGTAGTGTCTGATTGGCAGTGTGTGACAGGTGGACAAGACATGTCAAATACATCATGGCTTGCTGGATATAGCGGAAATGGCCGAGGCACTGGCGTACGACCACAATGCTCCACCGCCACCACCATCAGACATCAGGTAGATACTATTTCTACTATAAGAAAAATCCCATTTTTATTTAAAATTGATCTTTGTTTATTTTTGGCAGCTTGTTTTAGATCTTTTTTTGTTTTATTTTGTATTTGTTTTGATCTCGTACTGATATGCGCACCTGTCCATTCGATTCTTATTTGTTTATTTCTAATTTTTATTTTTCATTTGCTGTGAAAGTTTTATTTTGTTTATATTGTTTATTTAATCCTTAATTATCACAAAATGAATCTAGATTATGTCTTGAAATTATCAACTGTCCAGTTTTAAAGGTCTTACCTTTTCTACGCTCAAATACCAATTAATATTGTGGTCAATTCTGATCCTAGATGCTCTGTAAGTATTGTTGCATGATTTTTACTGTATAAATCAAAACAATCATATCATTTTTGTGTTGCTTTCAAATGTTGATCGCACGGCTTTGTTCATCAGAAAAGATTTTTTAAACTTTGCACAACAATCTATTAAAGAAAACAACCCTTTTCCTTTTTTTTTACTACTACTCATCGAACAAACCACAACTGTCCAAATTCCAGGTTGTAACAACAATGGGCCCAAAAAAACCACATCGATCATCATCAACGACTACTGAATCGGCGACTACCGGCAATTATTTCTCCTCATCGTCTAATCCAAATTTATTTCTAGAAACTAGTTTTACATCATTACAAAGTCCATCAAGTAATTCATCATGTACAAATGGTTATTATTCGACTAAAAGTCAACCATCACCATTATCTTTACGTCAACCAATTACATTTAATAATTTTAATATTTCCATTCGAAGTAATCGATCTGATGTGTCAATTAAAAGTCAACAATTAGCATTAACTAAGGTAGTGTCTGTTTTAGTGGATTTCAAAAAAATAAGTTACTATCACGCCCTAGGCGTGACAGTAACTTATTTATTTTAAGTATTTATTATACTTGAAATAAAAAGTATTTTGTTTATAAGGCGTGATCCAACTCGTTAGGCTCTTTGGTTATAGGGCAAGCGTATTAAGGTAAGAATACAGATTGAAATAAAGCAGAGGAGGACAAAAGAAGAAGCCACGCCTCTCATAGAGCATGTATCATTATTTTCTGCTCCATATACGCTTGCACTATAAAACAGGGTCTTACAAGTAGTTGGGCGTGACAATATTGTCTATTGACAAATAAAACTTTTTCTCGCTCATGGCATCTTAGCATGAAGAACCTCCATCAATTACAAAAAGTCTCAGTTTAAGTATAGTACCGAAAGTCGATTTAATACATGACGATTGGTTTGGTTTGGCACCACTTGCCAGTCCGGAAAGTATGTCAGAACTGTCAAGTATTAGTTCGCGAACTAGTCTAGTTGCCAGTGTTGTAGTTGCAGATGTGTGTCGTACCCCAAAGGTGAATAAAAACTTGTTGGTTAAGTCTTTTAGAACAGCTAGAATGTTGTCATTATTTTTTTTCTTAGATAATGAGACGGACGCCAAGGATAATTGGAAATCTGAGTACATGCGCCGATGACATTAGAAATGTACGAAATTTTGAAAAATGTAAAGTTTTCCCTAGATTAATAGTTAATAATAATAATACGGAAAGTACTTCGAGTAGTAATCTTAGTTTTGAATCGGCGACAAGTAACAAATGTTGTAGTGTACCCTCACGAACTACTCCAGAAATTAGCAGTAGTCATAATATGGAAGTGATGTGAGTAAGAATTTAAAAGAGCACACCCGAAACGAAAGAGTTTCTCTTGCAATTTTAATCTACACACGACTTTTCTTGTTTCCAAATTCAGACCAATTAGGGAAGGTTTATTGTCAAGTGGCAGTGATTTTCAATCAGCAGAAGACATATTGGATAATGTATTGGCTAGTGCTGGCTGTAAAGAATTCTTCAATTCCGATTCGAATATTCTTGATGTTTTAGGTGAGACTAGTCCTACTACTAGTAGTACATGCTATTTTCCAACTCCAGTGTATCCACAGGTACAAAACAATACTTTATATACATATTGATCACAATTAACAGTTAACTTTCACAGCTACTATCACCAACATCACCACAAGAACTCGATCCAGATATTGTATCAAATTTAGCAATTGATTTAAGTTTAGATGATGAACATCGATCAATTCAATTCCATCAAAATAAACCAGTATCAGGACCAGTACCAACAGATTCGTCGATTGAATCGGGCAGTAGTTTATGTAAAACGCCATCGGATACAACTAAAAATGTTCATTTCAATCCACAAGTAATTACTGTTGATACAGTTCGCGATGTCAATTATTCACCACCAATTAGATGGAAACTGTTTCGAAGTAAACATAAAAAACAATCGGATTTCGCTGGTCCATCATCTACAATATCATCATCGTCACTGGCAACAACACCAATTCCTTCAGCAGTACCAATAAAAACAATTTTATCGAAAGGTAAACGGACAGATAGAGATTTAACTGCTATTATAGACTCATCATCGTTTCATGAACCATTAGCATCGTGTTCTAGTTGTAGCAGTGATATGATAGAACCGCAACAGTATTTTTCTAGAACGGAAGCATTGCCATTATTAAGTGATTTAAATAATAGTGCCAATAATAGTGAACGAACATTATCACCAGGTTTTGTGCGACGTAATAAATCGATTTATCCGTCAGATGTTGTTATTATAAATAAGGCATTGCCACATGAAAGTTCCGTATAAATTATGTTAGTAATAAGATATGAGTTTGGACGTTTATGTTGCTCTTTAAATTTCTACGTCTATGCTGCTCTTTAGTTTGAGTTATTCAGTATTTTTTGGTCATATCTTCAGTTGATGTGGATTTTAGCGGTGCAATACGTGCTTATTTATTAAACAAAATTGAATTAGACATGAAAAAGAACTAGAGATAACTTTGTTAAAAATTTTTGTTTATTAACTTATTTAGAGATTACTAATTTTCTTAATTTATGTAATAAGACAAAGACACTGTAGTTATAACTACAATATACTTGTAATTATTATTAGGGTCCAATCTGTACTATTTGTTGTTTTCGAAGGGTGTCTAGTATAAAAAGAAATACATAATTTATATCTGAAGAATTCAAATGAATATCCAGAAAAAAACCATTCCACATACAGAGTAAATATTGAATTTTATTTTAAAGCAGCTGAACGCATCACTTTCGTACAGATAAAAAAGATTTATTTATATTATATAGGAAAATGAATTCGATATCAGGAATTAACTAAATAAATACACAAAATAATTTGCAGGGTTTTCATTTTTGTTTCTATTTGGTCTTGTTCGTTATTTGTCAATCTTAAAAAAATCAATACGATTTTGTATTTTGTTGAATTTTTATTTTTAATACAACAAGAAATCACTTTTTTTTTTTTGTTTTTGGAACACACACATAGTTATAGGTGTAATAGCAACCCGTTTTTTCAAGTAAAATATTATTTACAGAACATCACAGTTATTAAATTTAAAAGCTACAACTTCCTAAACATTTACAAAAAGTAGAGTATAGAAGTAGAATACAATGTATAAATATATATTATTATATGTCCTTAGTTATTATAACTTTTAAATCTATTGCTTATAGAACTTTTCTATTAATTTAATCTCAAATACTTAGAAGTAGAGCCGATATTTGTCTAAACAAGTCTTCATATTAGATGTTCCGCTTTAACGTAAAGTCAGCGTCAGTAGTAAGAAGAGACTACTTTTCAATGAAAATGACGATAAAAGTTCAAAAAGCAGTAGTTTCTACCTACATTAATTGATTTCACAAATGACTAGACAGACAAATATTATTTTATTATTTTTTGACCTGAGTCAACAATTTTTTCAACATAATAAATTAATTGCTGTTTAAATAAGTACTTCGTAATTTTCCGATCCACACGAATAATGATATACATTTATCTATTATTTTGTAATTGAAATAGTTTCCATTTAATGAAAAAAACGAAAAAAAAAATATACAACAAAAACAAAAAACCCAATGAAAGTTTTCTAATATTTCATTTTACATAGAGCCTGATATGTCTGATTGATGAAAAATAATCTCTTGACGGATCAAAAAATTCTCAACCTCGGTCATAATCTAGTAATATTTTTAATTTTTCTCACATGTTCCAATTTGTATTCTAATAGAGCAAATGGTATTACGGAAACAATTAAAACAAACGCTAAAATGTAAAGTTTCATATAATTACATAGTAGACTATGGAATGCAAATGCTACAGAAAAGCCGATAAATTTGAAAAAGTTTCGATTGGCAAATGGTGCCTCCCAGTGATCAGCATATTGTCCAGTAAGTAATGCTTTAGATTGAGGAAAAATAGAAAAAAATTGAAACATTTTAAAACAGTTAGATTTAAGGTGTATTGATTAAAACTAAACTGTGGTACACCTTATTCGCAAGCCACACCTCTATAGGGAGTGGCGCAGACATACTCAACTATATGGAGTGGGCGTGTCGAAATATATGGCGTGGCACAATTTAGTTTTGCACTCCTATTTGTTTTACAATAAACTTACTGAAGGTGATCATTTCCCAAATTGCATTACAAACACCCCAAGCAGCTGAAATAACATAAAATTGAGCTGGATCATCTGCAATAGGTTTCCACAACAGCAACACCATTATTAGACAAATTTGAAATGCAAAACCAACAGCTATAATAAGACATAATTTGTCAATACGAGCAATTTCATAATACAACTTTAAATCGATAGTCAAATACGGATGTACAGAAAAACGCAAAAAGATGTAATTTTATGTTATACTTAGTGAAAATCAGTATACCAACATTAGAACTATGATTAAGAGAAATTTGGAAAAAAATTATGACTTAATAACTGCGACGTAAAATCACAGCCTTTTGCGTTTTAGAATATATGATACATTAAGTAGTTCGTATTATGGAATAGGCCATTAATATTCTAATTTCTGCTGTACTTACCAACCACATAATATCTTCGGATTGTTCTCAGCAGCATACTTAATGTACATGCAGCAATTGATTGTAACAAACCCATAGCAAGGAATACTAGATTTAAACGATGAATACCAAGTGTACACACAACATAAGACTAGATAATAGAAAACAAGCTATTAGATCGCAACTCATCTATACATTTCAGTAAATAAAACTTACCGCACTAAAATCCGAATACATAAATGCCTGTTCTAAACCAATAAAAAATGATAGTGGAGCGGCTAGTTGTAATCTGGTATCACGAAAACTGTCCTTTACAGCTATTAATGTTGTTAGTCCTAGTTCGCGTTGCAGTGGATCTTGATGAATCTATAAATATGATTGTAAATAGACGAGAACTTTCTCTATCAAGACTAACAATTCCTGTATAAAAATCTGTTAGGATAACATACCAAAATTCGTATTTTATCCAATCCGAGAGCGGCTAGTAAAAAAGCCGTTGCACTTAATCCAACATATGTGAAGATCAAAGTTTCAGCCGATGCCTCCGGTAGCAAACGAAATCCAGACAATAATGAGGAATTGGCAAAGAAATATCGTGGGCATGCAGGAGCGCCACATACTCGTCCATCTTCACTTATTCCGAAAACATCATCCAGAAACGAATTATAATCATATGGACTGGCTGAGGCCACTATAAGTGACATTGTTTCATTTGAGCAAATAGGCATGGTGACACGGTTGGAGGTGATGGTAGTGGTAGTGCTAGTGGTGTTGACTATACAGTCCTATATATATATATATTTATATGTTTTATCTAAGTGTCATCGATAAGGCAGTGAGTGATGCAGCACTTACATTGGTAATCATGGTACCATTTTCGTATTCCATTGTAGAAAACATATGATTCAAATTGAGGGTTAAGTGGATAATGATGAATGACAAAACGGAACCGATTATTAATCCGAAATCTTGAGCAGCCTGGAAAAACTTTTTCGTATAGTTTAAATTTTATACGTATAGCAATGCGCACGTTTAAAGTTAAATGAAGTGGACACGCCTTGCACATTGAAAGAGGCGTGGCCAGTTCTAACTTTATATAAGTTATAAATGAACTGTAGTGCAGTGAGAGATTTCTATAATTTCTATTAATTTATACCTGAAATGCTCTGGCCACTCTTCTAATTATACAAGTTTTTCTACCATATCTACTTTCTTCGTCATCTTCCTGAAATACACTTGTTATTTTATGAGATAGAATCATCAGGAACGATATATGTGCACTGGATAATAATCCATACAATATGCCAAATACGATACTAATTGGTATTGTCACGTACATGAATGGATGTAGATGAGCGCCAAATGATGCGGCAAAACCAGCTGCAAACAAATAAATCTTCGCAACATTTGTGACATTTTAACATTCCGCATTTAATTTTTTACCATAACATATGACAGTGATTACAGTTGAACCAAAAATTCGTACAGCACTTGGTGCTAATAAGGCAAAAAATGCCGCTAAAATAAACATTAATGAACTTAAAAGTGACCCTGTATTGAATTCAAATCCGGAATTTGTTGGTAGTGACCAAACCCATACCGATACACTACTTTGGAGTGTTAGAAATGGTAAAATGGCTGTTGTTGTAAGTAGATGGCATATACATATAATAAATAAATTTCCCATTAATATCGTTTTACTAAACTCATTTCCTGAACTTCGCCCTGAAATATTTCTTTTTACTTAACAAGTCGTACGCCGACATATTTAGAAAAACTACATAGTTGATTTCGAACAAATGGATATTACCTTTAGGAAAACTTTGCTGCCCACCACGTACAACAGCTAAAAGTCGCCTTACCGATGTAGCACCTATTGAACTGGCCATTGAATCGATTCGTTTCATTTGACCCGAATGTAAATGTATATTGAAACGTGATCGAGCTGAAATTGGTGAATATGGAGTACCGTGCTGAAAAATGGAATAATATATTCAAATTATGTATTAAAAAATGAATTTAAGTCAATAATAAGTGCTGTTATAAGACTGTTAATTGACCACGCCTTTGGGAAAGGCGTGGATTAGATTTTTAGATAGTGTCATTCACGCCCTGTAAGATCTCCAACGTGGCTCTTATAAAGCTTATTCTAAATTTTTATTGCCCAGATCGTACCTCCATCATATTTTGATCTTCGTGTACTATTCTGTTTGGATCATTCGGATTACTTCGTACTTTAGTTATTTTATTATGAGTGGAATAGCGATGTAAAATTTTTGAACGTTCTTCTTCAGTAAGATCACCATCATAACCACCACATAGATGGCCTAGTGCTGGTCCAGGTGTAAATCCGACTAATAGAAAAAGAAGTACTTAACAATTAAAGTAATGTTAGCAGAGTTACTGAGAAAATTACACTTTTGACATAGCCAAATGGAAAAACTGTATATGAACGCACATCTTTTTATCTAAAAAGACGTATTCATTCTTTTATTGTACAACTTAATAAATTTCTTATTAAAATGTACGTAAAATATAAACATCGTGGCAATATTGCATCAAAGTGATTTGCCAAAGTGTAATTTTCATTTGGTTTTAGTATAGTTTATTACTTGGTTCAGCGCTTTCTTCGATTTTATCTAATTCATGTAAATTTGGTAGACTTCCCATTTTTTCTTTCTCCTACGTCAAGAACGTAGATTACATACTGTTGCTGTTTTTAAATATTCTACAATCTTAATTTTCCATAATTCAGTAGGTTCTGTAATGAAAATTATAAATCGATCTAAAGAAAAACGTGGCAACCTCGAATTGGAGCATAGTTACTTTTATTTATGCTAAACATGCGCTGCATTACCATGAATTTTTTATTACAGAACTAAAAGGAAACTTTAAAATATCTTTTAAAACTTTCCATTTTTTTTTTTTATCGTTGACTAATGGATAATAAAAATCCTTTTATCGTTAACTTTTACCATGAAAAATAAATTTTCTAATATAATAATTGTGATAAAAAGACATGGACTTACAGTGCTACTAACTTCACCCCCAAGCCATCTCCCCCTTCCCTCAATAATACCTAACTTTAATTTCCCATTTTTCCACCAATGAAGTGATTTCGAAAAAAAGGAAAAAGAAAAAGAATAGGAAGAACCTTTTTATTTTCTATTAGAAAGTAATAATTTTCAACTACTGCGCTATTGTGAACCATTCGTTTACGGAAGGAAAAACTTCTTAGAATTATTTCCATGGAAAAACTTTTCGCAATAGATATTTTCCATAGCTTAGCTTGAGGGTAAAAAATTTCGATGTTGTTCCCTAAAAAGATGGTTTTGCACATTTTTTCTGTTGGGATTAACCTATTTTGGTGATACATGTACATAGGTGCGCGGGGTGATGAGGAGGAGGCGGGGTTATGATTTATATGTTTGTTTGCCTATAGCAAAAAGGAACACAAACTCGTATTCGAATGTTAGTTAATAAATCTTGCAAAAGCAAAATCTTTTGGTACAAAAATGGATTGACCTAATTTTTTATTTCACCCCAAAACATTTTTGGATCACTTCGCTTATACTGGATCAAAATATTAAATTCTAAAAGCGAAAAAGAAGGACAAAAACTCAATATTGATGCCTCTTTGGCTTCTCTTCTTCTGCTTTTTTCTCTTTATTTTCTTCATCTTTTTACATAAGTAGGACACAGATTCAAAGGATTGCTTTATTTAATATATGCATAGTCACGCGAATGGAAATTGTATATTGGGTCCTTTTAATCTGGATTTAATAGCCCTTTTCTGCAAGCGCACAATATAATCTAGGCTGATGTATTATTGGACTGGATGGATTTGCTTTTTGAATATTCGAGAAAAAGGGTTTTGTTGATCGAATCTCTGCTCTATAGTAACCAAAACAGTCGAAGTTTTCCAAAGGCAAAATTGAAATAATTCGTGTTTTAATAAGCTTTCATTCCATTTCATTATATTCTTCCTCTTATTTTAACGCCTCTATTACTTATAGTTAAAATATTGATTTTGATTTGAAACAATAATAAAATTAAATTGAACGTGTATTTCGATTTACGCTCGTTTTGGAGGGAGGGAGGCGGACAAGGGCAGAGGGATTCATTTCCAAATAATAATCTTGCAACTCATTCTATTATCTTTGTGTATGTTTTCTCTATAAATAGGGTTAGGGTAGCATAAATATGTTACACTCGCCCTACAGGGAGGAGAAGGTTTAAATATAGTAACTTTGAAAGGGGATTGCTTAAACTATTCTATCTACTTCAAATCAGATATAATTTTCCTTCTAAGTAGTAAATTCAATTTTCCACATGGATTTGCAGCTTTATATATATATATATATATATAAGCGATATATATATATTGCTTTATCCGTTACCATCTTTGATGTTTTGTTAGTTAGTTACTTAGTAAGTATTATAATTATTATTATTATTAGATATCATCATTATACTTTACCAATCTGTTAAAATTCTGCTCGAATTTTTAATCCAGTTTTGTTCGGTTGTATAATCTGCTATATAAAGAGTTCTAAATAACAACTCAACCTAGACGAAGACAACCCGGACGAAGTCGGGTACTTGCACTAGTTCAAAATGAAACTATAATATTTTGCAATAAATTGCAATGTAATCAATTATTATACTACATCCAGTTCCTCCCACCTTCTCCCCACTCCAAAATCATAATCACAAAAGATTTATTGTTTCTTGCCCAAATACATCAAAAAAATAATGTCCGAAGCGCTTTTATTATTATCCTTTCATCCGGCCACTACCGTTTTTCACTCCTACCCTCGTCACCACCTCCGCCCACTAGCTATTTCCATTATCCCACCAGGCATAGCTCTTTATCCACCATCATCATGAAAGGGTTTAGTATTATTAGGTAAATATAGCAATGACTAAAATTGATATTGTATTGGGTGCTTGTAAACGTACAATCTAATGTTTCAGTTCCCAGAAAATTAATCTGGATTATATCTGGATCTGGTTATTAGCTTTTTGAATATGTTTGGAGGTGTTTTCATTGTGTAATTAATTACGAATTTCAGATGGATTTTGTTGTTTCAAATATCATTGTTTTGATTTGCTTTTCTTTTTTGTTTGCATTTAACAAGATTAATGATGACGAAATAAGGGTGGAAATGTAAAGGAAAAATAGGAACAAAGAAATCATTTCAAAACACAAACAGAACAAGAATTCCGGGTGAAACAACAAAAAACAACAACAACCATTTCTTTCTAGAATTTTTTAACTTTAACTGAAGCCCAATCTTGCATCTCTCTCTCTTTCTCTCGCCGTCTCTCTCACCGTCTATTCACTGATCTTGTTCTTCTCTTTAATTAACAAATAATTTTTTTTCTCGTTGTTTTTTATTCATTAATACAATTTTCTTCGAGATATAATTAAAATGTGGAAAATGGAAAAATGCTGGTTAAAAATAGAGCGCGTGGTAAAATGAATGCGTTTGGAAATGGGGAACGGGTAGGAGGCAAACGGGGTTATAATGGAGAAAGAGTTGAAAAGTTATGTATAGTCATTATTCAGCAATAATGTTTTTCCCTTAAAACAGGGCTGCTGTTGATTTTTCTAATTATTCTAGAACGTATAATGGATACTATGCTTATTATTATTATTATTATTAATTATAAATTGTTGTTATTATTATCATATTCGTGATTAATATTTTCATCAAATTCCTGTTTACAACAACAACAACAATATTGAAAATTGTGGGGGATATGAGTAAACAATTTATATCAGATTTCCTTATTAATTAAATGGACATAGTCGGGGATGTTTTCATTAATATGGAAATTAATTTTGAATATATCTTTACACCTATTCGGTTTGACGTCGTTTTTTTCAATCTTTGTTGTTAGTTAATTTGTATTTTTCGGCAACTAATTTAACGGTTATTTGTTTTATTAATTTTCTTCTTTTACTTATTTAATGTTATTATTTGTTTACTGCTTTAATAAATCTTATAGGCTATTAATTTTATTTCTAGCTAAATCTTATCATAATCCTAAAAATTATTGTTGGTTTTTCTTTCATTTTTTTTTTTCTCTTCTTCAGTTTTTATATCGTTCAGTTTTGTTCCAATCATTTCCGGGATCATAAAATGAAAGCCACCATCCATTTTGATGCCGTCAAAAAAACCCAAACTGGTATTTTTTTTTTTCCGGGGTGGTAAAAATAATATCTAGGGCAAGGACAGAGCAAGGGACAGCATGGTATATTTTATGGATAACGTGATTAGGATTAGAGGAGCATTGCAGGAGCGTTAAAGATAAATCCTGTCAAAAACCAGAACACTTCATATTATTATTATTATTATTATTATTATTGACAGCAGGTACAGTATATGTCTTTATTATTGTAGGTGTTATTTTTTTTTGCCCTATAGAGAGGATCAAATGAGGGTGTCTGTTATGAGATAAAAGGGACGTTTTTTTTTCTTTCCCAAAAGAGAGTATTAAATTACGGAAATGAAATTTACGACAGATCCACTTCCTTTCTGTTGGTGAAAAATACACCTACCCCACTTCCTACATTGCGTCATCTATTAATTATTAATGACACAATATAATGAATGTAAAGGCAATTAAGATTTAATAAATATTTAGTATGTATTATTTATAAATAAACAATAGATGAGCTGATGTAGATACAGATAATTTTAAATTATGATTATTTAAATCAATAGAGCGTCTAAATTCGATATTTTGCTTTCATCAGAGAGAATTAATTGCTTTTCTAGTTATTCTTACTACTATTATTATTATCATTATTATTATTAATTAATTATTAGTTATAGTTCTTTTAGCAAACATGAAATTGCAATTAGCGATGATTTTATTTAATTGTTCTTTCTTAAAGTATATTTACGTGTAGATTGTGTATTGTATAAAATAAATAAATTGTTAAGCACTTGGAAAAGAATAATGGAAGGAGTGACAATAAAATAAATACAGAAAATACAACAATAATAGTAATTTAAATAGTAATAAGAAATCTTTATATTGAAACACTAATAACAAAATAGGAACAAAACGTTCGTTCTGATAAATTGTTATTATCGGCAACAATGTATGCTCTTTTAACAGATCAAATGATTCGAATCTCCATGCATGCTAGTTGGACAGTCTAAGCAATAAAATATGATTAAAAATGTGTTATGAGAAATCATAAAACTACGACATATTATGAATCGCAAAAATCAATTAAAACTTCATATTTTTCGTAAATGCATCTAAGTAGTTTACTTTACAAAGTATTTAACTTTGTTCATATATTCTAAAGCGCAAAAAGATGTGATCTTACGTCACAATTATTAGGTCGTAATTTTCGTGTAACGTTGTCAATATTATTTTTTGAATTCTATTGATATTTTAATCGATTTTATTTAGAATTTTTCAATTACGATAATTGTTTTAAATAATAAAGACAATTGTTGAAGTTTAATTCGAAAATGATTAAAATCGTAAGTATAGACGAAGATAAACAAATATTTACTTTAATTCGATATGTTTAACGTATTCAACTGACAAGACTGGTGAGTTTTTGTCTCGTTTTTTATGTGTACACAACAGAGGTAAATATAATTTCAATTGAAACGCTACTATAATCACTTTTAATTGAAAACTCGAATCAAATTTGTCAAGAAAATAGTAAAAATAAAGAAATTAAACAGTTCTACGAAGTTCTGTAGGTAAAATTGAGTCATATTAACACATTTCACATTAAATATTAAACAAATTCTGAACAACCAAAAAAAAATGTTTACTCTGCTAGTAAACATTTCAAATACCAATTTGAACAAATCAAATTTTCCATTGATTTAATGTATACAAATTTCTCTAAATCTTAGTTATAATGTTGGTATACTGTTTTTCACTAAGTATGACGTAGATTATATCCTTTTGCAACTTAGTATACATAGTGTACATGTACAATATGTGGAAGTATATCATCAGTAAACTCGTTTCTATTTTATAGTTTTGCCTCTTCTTCTTTAATAAGTTGTCAAGTATTTAGTTTTCAAAAAATATATATAACATAAATTGAGTTTATGTCATGTTTTTAAAAGAAGTTTTATACATACATATAACTTTTATGTCGTCATTTTGAAAGTCTTATATGTATGTACTATAAATTGAGTATCCATCCGGAGGTGATGATCGAAAAATTTCATTGGAAAATGTCGAGGAATAAACATTTTATGTCTGAATCTTTAAGATTATTATGATTATAATGGATAAATGACATAAAAACTTTTATAAAATCGAATAATATCATCTAGGAGTATTATTTATTAAAGCTTGCATCATTAAATCAAATAATACTAAAAGCTACAGTGCAACATTTCAAAGTTTAGCCAAATCACCCATTTAAAAATTAGAGCCAAGTTGATTTGATCAGTTACGAAACAATCGCTGAACTTCAATTTAAGTTTGAACAATCAACCAAATGCATATCGATAAACTCAGCCAAAAAGCATCGCTTTGGCACCTCTCCAGTGTTTTTCACACCGCGCTCTATGAGTGACACCGGGTAAATTTCAATTTCCTCTTTGCCTTTATCCTATTGCAAAATTCAAAATCTGGAAATGGATCGTCAACATTCACGCAAACATAAATTTTCGGTTTTAAACCATGAAAATTGTTCATGGACAGTGAAAATGTGGACAAATTAGTGCTTGCTCATTCTAGGAATGTCAATAAACAAGTTCACCTGTTTATCGACACCCCGCCACATAGATTTGATCCCATTCTTCTCTTGCGAAGTAATCACTTGCAGGGAGTGGTCACATATTCCTGTGACTCACAGCAAGACAGGCGGCAGCAATGTTTGACAACATTATTAACATTATTTCCTTAGTGGTAAAGGATAATGTGAAATAATCTACGACATGACGAAAAATATCGAAAAATCAAGCGTGAATTCAACGATAAATCCTGACGGAAATACAAAATGAAAAAGAAACCAATTCGAACATATATCTTTTCTTGATAGACATTTGATTTGGCATTTTTATTGGGTACATTGCCTTCTACCATATGAGAAGCAATATAGAAAAAAAAAAAAAAAAATAGAAAGAAAATGAAATTGGAAAAGATTTTCCTCCACAACTAAACAACGTATTTGAAAAGACATTTTCTAGACTTATAAGTCTAAGTTGTTTTTCTTTCTATAATATAAAGAAAAAGGAATAAAGAGAAAAAAAGGAGAGAGAGACGCGTGTAAATGGTTTGGACAGGTAAAAGGCGATGACAATATAAAATGGAAAATGTATCCCTCCCTTTATGTATGTAGCATAGAGAGAATTTTCTCTTATTCTTTTTCTCAAATTGTCGTTTCATTTCATGACATGACGCCCCCACTTGGTTGGCTGCCATTATAATAGATTGCTATTATACAATATGTATTATTCAATGTATGATGAAAAATTGTTGAATTTATTTTCGGGAATTTGTTGATATTGCTAAATTATACACGTAGTATTACATATGTATAAAAAGCCAGAAAGTAGGAGGCAAAAGGATGAATCATTTGTAATGGATATCTGAAATAATCTACATAACCAAAGAAAAATTGATGTCAACCATATTCACCCTCCCTCGTATAAATAAACGAGGGCAAAGTTTATTAAAATTGATGCGTCACTTTTATATAATTTCGAAAAAAATTAAAAATTACAATTTCATTTTATTCATTCAACAATTTTACTAAAATCGTATTAAAGATTCTCTAGTATGCTGTGCTTTTTTTAGTTTCAAACCAACACGTGCCAGTGTTGCCACATGATCATTTTTTTCCTTGATTCCGAACGGTAATAAATTATTCCACGAAAACTTTCAAACAGGAAAAATGCTTCACAGTTCCGATTATTTTTTAAATCTAATTCAGGGCATTACTGTACTATGTATAGTTTCCATAAATAGGAAGTTACAGATTAGATAAGGATGCAATATATTCAGCTAAAGTGACATATATTGAGTTTAGTTATACTTTTTCTACACAGGCTGTAAAATGTGAATAAATCAAATTAGTCTTTTGTTACGCCATACGCACGCATATTTGTGACCTTTCCTGTCACTTTTTCTTTCATCTATTCGCTATTAAATAAAGGTGACATTCTTAGATATATAGTAGGTATATAGTATAAAATCGAGGATATAAAAAGTGTACGTAGCTATATGATGTTATTTATTATTATTATTTTTATGACATGGCAAGGTAGTTTTGCTCTAATAAATTCTTTCAATTTATGTTAATAATGTTGTGGGTTCATTTTAATATGAGAATTGCAATTCATTAGGCAAATTTCTTATTGTATATCTATAAGTGTATTTCGTCTGATTGTTGCTGCATTGCCAATGATTTTTATAGCTTTTGAGGAGTTTTAAACGGAACATGTGTTTCAGCACTCGATTTGTGCAAATCAACCAAACTGAACTTTTCTAGGAGATGCGAAGTTCGGGAGAATCAATAAAATATTAAATACTGAAATATGTAATAAATAATCTATAGTCTATTCAGTCCAAACTTGACATAAACTCGACTGACTGTGGTTGTCGAGAGGAGATGATCTTTAATAATGGTTTCACTGTAATTATATCATTTTTCTTTCGAGAAATAGTGACAGAAAGCAGTAAAAATCGAAATGAATCTGAACATTTGATTAGACATATTTTCACCTTATCCTTTTTTCTTTAAGTTTTCCTTAATTCAGACATTGTACGTATTCCCCATTTCCCTGTGTTTGACTAGCATTCAAGTGAATACTGATTAGATAGAGTCTTCCAACTTTTTGATGGATGGCGGCTGATAAAAAGCATCTATTGATCAGTGATCAATAATTTAACTTTGCCAAAACTATTTTTTCCAATCTTCATATTATTCATGATTTATTATTAGGTATGCATTAGTGGCATAAGGTTTTCCCATTCCATTTCCTGCTGCTCTCATACACGTGGAGATTTTCGAGTATCTCTATAGGAGGATTAAATCAATAATAATAATTTGTAAAATAGATTTATATACTCTTTTTTCAAACTAGAAAGAAATAAACTTATTAAACTTGGGAGATATTTCAATTTTCTTCTTTCTTTTTTATTTTCGCGTCTCTGCCCCCAAGCTGTGCAGCAGTAAGTCAATTTACACGTGGACAAATTACAATATCGTATCGTATATGGAGAGACTCGTTGTGGATTTAATCTGCTGTATTTACATTCATTTTTATATGGATTAGAGAGCGAAAAAAAAGAAACACATGCAGATTAATTGGCTTTTATTTGTCATTAGTTTTTTAATATAATGACAGAATTTAATTTTTTCAACCCTGTGTGATGTGGTGGGATAAGCTTCAACACGTGTAAAGGGTGTAAACGACAGGCAAAGGTCATCTCAGCTTATCATATCCAAGCGTAATCTAGTCATTTTCGGGATGAAAAAACAGAACGTCAACTGCAGCAAATAACATCGAAAAATTTATGATGATTAAGTGTGAATGAGAGGCGTCCATTTTTGAATTTTCCTCATAAAAATGGAACGTTAGCAAAAAAATCCAATTTTTCATAGATACATATGTATCTATGTACATATTTCGAAGGGATTTTTTCATTCTCTCTCCATTTTCTCAATGAAAATTTATTGACAATTTAAAAGTCAGTGAACCAACTCCCTCCACCAAGCAATTTGATCTCTGGAAATGCTTATTATATATAGAATATAGATAGATAGATGGAGTTTTTTCCGTTTTATTTTATTCCATGTTTTTTTTTTTTTTTTCATATCAACAAGATTTACGACGAAAAAGATGAGAAATATAAGAAAATGCTTTGAATGGAAATATTGTCGAAAAGTTTAACTATTAATTTTCGATAGATTGACAAAAGTTTCTTTATGTCGAGTTTTTTGGATTGGAAAAATTACCATTGAAATTTCCATGTGGAAATAAGCAAGCAATCGAAAACTCTCAGTTGTAGATTTTTTATTTTATTGCTATTTTTACCATTTTATTGAATCGTTTTTTCACTATAATGAATCATACAAACGGTTCATTGAACAATTCCAGCCGAAACTGAAAGGACTATTTTAAATCTAAGTATTCAGAGGCTAGAACAGGGTGTTCTAGCCTCTCACCTCCTGAGTATAGTCAAAACAGAACAAAAATTAACCTTCCTTAATAGGAACGAAATAAGCTGATTAAAATCAATAAAATTAACTGCAACAACAACAACAACAACAAAAAAAAGACTAGTTATAACTTCCTAATTGTTTCCTATTATCAATAAAATTGATTGATTTGTGTGTACATGTGGGTGAGATACAAATCAAATCGATTGATTTTTTTTTTTCGATCAGGGTCAATTTTCATTGTCAAATGTCGGACAATTTTTTTTCATATTGTTTATACGCGAGTACAAATAAATTGAATGCAAGGATTGGTGCTAATTTATTTCTTTATTTATTTGCTATTATTTGTTTTACTGCTACGTTTTTTTTCTTTTTGCTTCGGTATTCTGTATGCCAACACAGAAAAATTAGGAGCGGAGCGACGAATAAATTCGAATATTAATTAATTCATTAAAATTTCACTAACTAATCGTTACCATTTTATCACTATAAATTATCCCAATGGAATATCTCGCCGACAGGCAGAAAATTAAGATTAACAATGGAAATCTATGACAGATTAAAAGTGAGTTACCCTCCAAACAAGACTCGACGCATTATATGATTATTAATCATTTCAAATTTAATCTAAGTGGGGATAAGATAAGTCGAAAATGTTAATTAGCAGCAATAATTTAAAGTTTTCATGAAAAGAAAACATCGAAATGTAGACGTCATGTGGAAAATTCATTGTTTCCTCCTGCTTTCGCGCAAGAACAATTATTGTCTCTCTTTATTTTACACATGCACGAATTGCACATGCAGCATATTTTCCCAGAGAAACTTTTTGTATAGGTACTTTAAATTACAGTTTACTTTTACGTGAAATAAATTGTTTTTCTCGTCTTTATAGTTTCCTTTTTTTTTAAATTGTTATCTCCTATTTTCTTTTATTGTTTCTTTTTGTTTTGTTTAGATATACTCACTGCTTATTTGTTTCGAGAAAATAAAATAGAAAACGAAAAGATAAAGTGAAATACTGCTGCTGCTCTACCTGTACATCAGCTGTCATTGGAAAGTTTCTCAATTTTATTTCAATGTAAATAAACAACAGTTTATTGTTTATTTGTGTCGTTGTGTTTGTTGTTTCATTTTCAGTTTTCATTTTGTGTCGCTTTTATTAATTTATTATTAAATTGAAAAAAAATCCAGAACGAAAATATTAATAAACCTCCGTGTTATTTTCAATTATAATAAATTATTTTCTTTCATTTTCTCTCGCTATTCTTTTCTTTTTCTAGTCCAGTGTACCTGTACGAATTTCATATCGAATTTTTCTCCGACCAAAAAAGAAAAGACCTTTTATAAAATTTACCGAAACTAAATAAAATTCCAAATGGAAAGTGCCAAAAAAAAAAGAATATGAAAGAGAACTCGAAGAAGAAAAGATTAATTTTCTTCACTTGAAAGTTGTTTTGGAAAATCACACTTTCCTTCTATCTTATACTATACATATACATATAAAATGTAATAAAACTTTTAATTATGGGGATAGCTGGCAGGTTTTGGCTGAGGAAAACTTTTCTACGAATAAAGAATATTGGTAATAAATTAGTCAATTTTCGCAGTGAAACGCAGATGGTTTAAAATGGGGAAAACAAGATTTCCATGGGAAAAAGTTAGATATGGGCGGGGTAAAAACTTCGACTGAAAGTTATCCAAGTAAAATTTACTGTCGTCGATGTGGAATCCTTTTTGTTACACCTCATTCATTGTGCTCTTTTCCACCTATTCACCCTCTACTCAAATTAATTTTAATTTAACTTTTTCCCCCTTCTCGGCAATTTATTGTCGATGAATTTTTATGTTGTTTCTATTTTTAGATTATTCATTCTGCTGATACTTTTTGATACTTTCTCCATTTTTTGTTATTTTGATGTATAAAATTTTCCCTTTTTTTATTCTCACATAAGTAACTCCATTGATCGAGAATATAATATGTTATCAAATCATAACATGAAAATCGTTTTTTTTTGTAGGTAGGTGGGTATGTTTTTGTCCTAGATATTGTTCGTCCTGGTTTTTTTCCCCCTTTTTTATTAGGTTATTCTCCCTTTTTTATAATTCGATTTTTCAGTTATGTTTCCAGATTGGACCATCATAGTTCTGGTACTTAGCAACAAATAAAGGATAGAAGAACAAATAACAGAATTATTTGTTAAATTAAAAAGTCCCTATAGAATTCATTATTAATACGGTAGATGGCGCTTTATTCAGTCATTGTTTGGCAAATTTTTTTTGATTAAACTAAGTAGTAATTCTATAAAGCGGCACCCACAGTACAGTAAAATCCCTATTAATTAATAACCACCTATCAATAGGGGTCACACCCACCCAACGACTATTCAGGCTGACATTTTAGGGTTATTTTTAAGTTTTACTATATCAGGATAAAATCGCAACGATGAAATGTGTCTAATACATACCCAGACGAACTGATTATATAAAAATAAAAATGATTTTCTATACTATTATAAGTCATATCCAGATGACACCATTCATGGGCCAACAATCGAGTTATTACTGAAAAAACCAGGCAAGAAAAATGGAAAGGAAAATCTGCAGATGACGACGCAAAAAAAGGGACGAAATTTAATTGTGCTAATTGTCTACCTCTCTCTCTGTCTTTCTCTCTATGGATATGAAAATCTAAGAATGTTTTTGGGTCTATTTAATATAAAATAAAACGAACAAAGATATAAAGTAAAAACGTCGCTAAACATTGAACATAATAATAATAATAAATATAGAAAAACGTAAATGTACAAGAAAAGAAAATACGAATAAAAGGAAACAGGAAATAAATAAAAGAAGAGAAAAAACAGTATAAAATAATCAAAAAAGAAAACACGCAACTGGAAATTAACTTCATTAAATTTAATATGTATGCGAATACTTTTTCAATGGTATTTTTTGTTGAGTTTGCAGTTAGTTAAGGAACTCGAGCTTGTAAAGGGCTTTTCTTCACTGTATTCAAACTATCTCTCCTTCCCCGTTCTTACTACTCTTTCTTCTTTCCAGTATTCTATGTAGGAAAATAATGAGAATTCCTTTTAAGATTACGTTTTATAAAATTCATATTAAAAGCGTTCCAAAAGAGCCAAAAAAGGTTATATAATAAATTGCAAAGGAATATTTTCGATTCGAATATATTAAACATGTTTCCCCATTATACCCAAATGCTAATAATTTGCTCAATTTTCATCTACTTTAATATGTATTTATTTATGTATGTATTTCCTCCTAAATCGAAAATTAAACCGCTTTTCAAGTGGAAATCAGTGTGCAAAAAAAACTTTTTAAACGAGAATATTTAAAATCAAGTCAAAATGCGTAGGAAACAGACAAACTTTGTTAAAAAGTCCATCGAATTATAATAATAATAATAACATTTCCCTTGAGTAGAAACTCTACTATTTCATTGGGTTTTACTAAAATAACATTCGAATATGTCAATTTGGTGTGGCGTATTTTATTCTGAATAGCGAAAGTACCCGACTTCGTCCAGGTTGAGATTACTGAATTACAAAGATATTTGTTAATAAAATTCTAAACTAAATTACCCAACCAAATCAACCCGTTATAAATCGGAATTCTCTATACGATGTACCTAGAATTTTTTATAATTTCTTATCTCGTTCAGTCCCCTTGTTACAGTCCTCCATAATTTTACTATTGCAAATAAAAGTGGAGAAAATACTACAGCAAACAGTCTTTAGCTACTAAACTTTGTCCGAAATTAATACATGCACGGTGAGATGGCGCCATGATGGATAAATTTTGAAAGTCACACATAGTTGTCGATGCTAAGAAGCAAAAATCACAAACAGATTTTCTTATATTATTAAGCAGCAGATAGTTTAGTTTTCCATATACATACTTTCACACATGTACGTATTCTACGACCTTGAACCTACAAACAACCTAACACAAAGGTATCTACAATACAAACTAAGTAAATACTTTACATAATCGTTTTCTCCCATTGATTTGTGCTTTTAGCTGCCATCTTTTAATTTATCACATCGAAAAATCACTAAATACAACAACAAAATGAAAGTCTTCATCCCTTGTGTGGTATTAAGAGAATTCGTTGCGGGTTATGTTTGAAACTAACTAATAGAAACGGGAAACTTTCTACATCTACCTAAAGGGGCTATGGATATGTGGTCGAGGCCGCTTCATTTTATCGGCCGTGACAAATGAACAAACTGAAAGCCAATTGGCTGTCTTTCGGTCGGCCTATAGAAGGTCTCGTGTTTTGTAACCGCATCAAATTTTGGTAGATGTAAGTTATATAACCTTCTAATTGGGGACTCTAAATTAGATAATATATGAGAAGAGTGAGAGAATTAGGAAAATGAGTAAAGTAAATAAAACCATTTATTTATTTACCGTTTACTCAATCCCCATAGGGAATGAATCATTAATTAATTACGTAGTTGTTTGTAATTATAACAGAATTAAGCAAGGGAATGGCAAATACTGTAATCAGTAATTACGAAATTAGTTGCTAAACGTTAAAGAGACAACATTTGCTTAAATGACATAAATTCTAGGTTTAATTGTATTTAATTAATTTGTTTTACTTAGTTTGTTATTTGCAAAGAAGACTTACTTTAGGCTACGTTTTATAATTTCTGAGCGAAAACCAAAAAAAAACTGCACTTTTGCTGTAACATAATGCAACAAATTGTATGCCAACACCTATTTCCGATCCGAAGAGAGTTGTTTGCATTTAAACTGTGTTAGATTTGAAATATCTGAGTTGGCAGAAAAATGCAATGCTGGCAGATTGAAAAAATGTGGAGTAATTAATAAGAATAACTTCTCTTATGTCATAAATTGTAAATTTATAATCATCTTATCTTAAATTACATTTGTTGTATCGATAAACTTTTAAATTAAAATCAGAAAATTATAATTCCTATTTAAAATTCTGTCATTAAAGAAATTGAAAAATTTACCTCATATTTAAAAATAATCTGGCAACATTGCACCATAACCACGACAACGAAGTGATTGGCCAAAAGTGCAATTTTTATTTGGTTTTACTATAGTTTAAGACCGTTTCGCGTGGACTATTTCTGAACCCAGCAAAAAATCACTTCTAAATAAAATAAAACCTAAAAATAAACGAATTTATTTCTTGTTTCTTCCTGTTTCTTCTCGTTTTTCTCCGTCTTTTAACCCTCCCACTTAAAGTAATCATTAGCAATTTGTTCCAGTTATTTTGATCACAAATTTATCGGAAATAAATGAAATCGATACACTGAGAAAAAATAAAATAAAAATATGTACATCCTGCGAGCTTATTCTTCTAATAAAATGTCATTGGTAATGACGCAATTAAATAATTAATTGAAGAAAGAGAAAAGATGGAAGAAAAAAGAAAAATAAATTAAAGACTAAAGGTATTAAAAGATTAAATGTTATTGCATTCTTTTGAGTGTCAATATAAATTTAGCATGCGATATTTAACTTACTGGAACCGGATTTTGGATCGGATTATAAAAACGAATTAAATTATAACCTTTATTTTACCAAATTCCTACTGCGCATACTCAAAATGTAACCAATTAGTCGTCTACAATTTGCAAATATCTTCACAGTCCAGAACTACAAATGCATATAAAATATATACTGCTTGTCTGGAGGCCGCTTTAGACAAACATTTCGTATTACATCGTATTAAATCATGAATAAATTTGTTTACATTAAGACAATGTAAAATTTGATGTGTTCAAATTGGTATCGAAATGCAACGCTAGTAGAGTAATAGTAGGTTGCAAGGCGAGCGGGAAAGCTTGCCATTACAGTCGAGAGATTAGTCTAGAATTCTACACTAATCTCGAGGCTGTTATGACAAGCTGACACAGCCAGGCTTGTATACTATTTTATTCCAAATCGCATACTTTGATTTTTAAATCAATAAAATAAACAAATAATAATTAAAATTTTTAATAGGACTGGCTAGTGGCAACATTTATTATATTATTTTACTTATACAAAAATTACACAGGAGCAAGCATGTATTTTTTTTTGTTTGTTACAATTTATTTATATATATATTTATTAATTAATTCTAATAAAACAAAATAAATTATCGAACTAAGAAATTGTTTTGTTTGGTTACTTTTGTTAGTAAGTTAGGTTAGGTTGACATCTATAATTTCAAATATTATATTTTCTAAATAATGTTTTTCATTACTTAAAAGTATTTACCTATTAGTTTCTTTTTTTTTAATTTAATTTCTTTCTTGTACTAATAATTGGTTGGTTTATTATTAATACACTTTTCTTATTTTTCTATTCACTACGGAAGGGAGTGAAAGATACACTCACTCTAGTTAGATCACCCCACATACATAAATTTGAAAACAGTTAACATGCCAGTTTCTATGTAACCTTTGAAGAAATAAATACAGCCGCCATTATTTTTTCCGCCGCCTTAGCGGGAAAGTATATTACTTGCCTCTTCTTCTCCTTGAGTAAAGAATAGCCTATTTTCAAACTTTTTAAATGTCAATAATAAATGCCTTACATATGCGATTTGGAATAAATATTTTTTCTTGGTCGGTCAGGATTTGTTTAATATTTAATTAATATCAATCAATTTCACTTACATCATTTCGTAGAAATGTTTAATTTCTTAATTTTTGCCATTTCCTTGACAGATTTTATTTAATTTTTCAATTAAAAGCGATTATAGTAGCGTTTTAATTGAAAGTATAGTTGTCTCTGTTTTATACACATAAAAAGCGAGACAAAAACTCACCAGTCTTGTCTGTTGAATATGTTAAACATATTGAATTAAAAGAATTAAAGTAAATATTAGTTTATCTTCGTTTATACGTACGATATTAATCAATTTTTGAATAAATTTTCAACAATTGTCTTTATTATTTAAAACAATTACCATAATTGACAAATTCTGAACAAAATCGATTAAAATATCAATACAATTCCAAAAATAATATTGACAACGCTGCTCAAAAATTATGACTTAATAACTGTGACGTAAGATTACATCCTTTCGCGCTTCAGAATACTTTAATTAATCCTATAGATTAATTTTCTTGCAAAATAATTAAATAACAATTAGCTAAATAATAAGGTCTAATGAATATCTTTTTCTAATCAATCACATGTCATTATATTACACGTTATCTCTGTTGATGACATTGTGAAACTCGACAGTTCAACGGAACAAGATAAGTCCATGATAAAATAATGAAAGACTGCTGTTAATCATATGACTTCAAATATTCTAACCTTAGTTTTCAGTAAATTTCTATTTTAAACGATACATTTTATTAATTTACGCAGAAAAACAATGAAAATCTTCTTAATTTTACCATTACAAACCGATTCTGCTTCCAAGTTGCTTAATTAAAATAATCAATTAATTCAATTATCTTACCTGTTGTTCAGCATATTCGCATAAATCACTGATACTAATGGAAATTCTCCATTAATATCACCACACCAACTTAATTACCATTATCTCTTATTATTATGATTTACATCCAATTACATCAAACTGGCAATAGGAAAAATTAGAAAAACCGCCACTAAACGTATGTGAATCTACACGTAGACCAGTCTGGATCACGTCTGGCTCAATGCTATCTTTATAATAATAATAATACTGGAAAAAAGGCACAGAGAGACAAAACTAACAACGAACGAACTGAACGAAGCGAATGAAATGAAATGAAACATCATCAGTCTTCATCCTGCTATCTTTCTATCCTCGTTGTTTTTTCTTGTTTTTTTTTTTTTTTTTTGGTTTTGTCTGCTTAGTTTAGACTTTAACCGATAGAGAGCCAACAAGGATGGTGATGTGATGATGATAACTACTATGAGAATCTGGAATCTGTTTCATTCCCAATCTCTTTTTCATTCTCACTAACTCTCTTTCTCTCTGTCTGCATTTCACAGAATCCTGGATTGATAGAGTTCTCTGTCTGCGCACGCATACCTACATACAGCAACATAGAGTGGATTGTATATATAAATTGAATCGATTGGGTTTTGAGGCGAATGAGAGAAGACGGCCGTTTAAAATTTCATCTCCATAGTATCTAGATGTATCTAGTGCTGGTTGCTACTGCTGGTTCATTAGTTAATTATATTTGGAAAAGAAATTGTGACGTAATCAGATAATTAAGTTAGGATTTTGTTTCGTTTTTTAAATTCTTTTAGACGTGAACGCTGCCTTAGATATATTTATATATAATTATAACCGTAATTGTTTGTTTGAGCACTTAAATGCTGAAAATAATATGTAATAATAATCGACAATCATAGATTAGTATTGATAGAAAATGGATGATATTGTTTGAAGGAAAATCTATTTTCCAATTGTCAAAATACATTGTCGTATTTTACGATTGAAATTTTTTTGACTATACGTCTTTTTATTACCATTGTTATGTCACTAATGTGATTACACGGTAAAATCGAATATTGAAATATTCATTTCCCATGAGAATGGAAAATTTATTGAACTGTCCATTCCATTACGCAAACTTTTAAAATCATAAATAAAGTATTCACTTTGTTTATAAGTAATAAAGAAATAAATACATGTTTTATTAAAATATTATTAAAATTTAATGGGGAATTTTCACTTAAAATTCAATCTGGAAAATTCGGTCGAATAAAGAAATGCTTTTCAGTAATTACTTTTCTCTTTTCCTTTGTTTATGGTCCTTTTCGTAAAAGTACCTACTCGTAATACTAAAATATACTAAAACCAAATGGAAATTGACTTTCGGCAAATCACTTCGTTGTGATGGTTTTCATGTAATGTTGCCACTATTATTTTTATATTTTACGATATTTTATTAGAAATTATTAATTTCTTTTATGGTTCAACGACTTTTACATAAGAACTATAACTTTAATTTAAAACTTTATTTGGACAATAGATATACGTTAAGGTAACACAATTTGAAATTTAAAATGTTTATATTTATGTGACAAGCAAAAGTCATTCTTAGACTATTACTCCGAATTTTTTCTAATTATGGCAACACTGTATTTCTATAACAGTGAACTATTTCAAATCTAACACTCAACTTAAATCTAAATGAGTCCCGTTATACCGGCGATGTGGGTTTACCACACTGTTTCTTCTATTTTGCTATGTCAAAAGTGCACATTTTATTTTGGTTTTAGTTTAATTTACTGAAAATAGTGAAAATATTAAATAAAAGTACAATTTTCACTGAAATGTAGGAAAAAAATTCTGAAAGCTGCTTAAAGTTGTGATTGTCAAATAGTCTACGGTCTGCCAAACTAGTATACATTGTTGCCAGCAATAGGGGCAATTTTTCAAAAAGATTTAAAATTAAGTTTTAGGCCGGAGTTACCCAGCTTCGTTAACTGAATGCATAAACATTCAGTCGTAATTTTAGTACTTAAATCTTGATATAAGCATATGCGTTTCTTATCGTAGTGGTTACCCCAATTTCCTAATTCTTATTTTTTAACGCATAAACGTAATTTTAAAGTTCCCAACTTTTAACTTTTACGTTTTAAGAAATATGAATTACGATCGCGCTTGCGCTTTCACCACACAATATTTTCGATCAGATGAGAGATGGACGTAAATCTTAACCAAACTATTCTGGCACTATTTTTAATGATAATTTTTATGCATATTTAAATCGTTTATTTATAATTTTATTATTATTTATTAGTTACTTTTAGCTTTTTTTAGTATAATTGATCAATCTTTTGATTCTTCTCATCAATTTCATTTCAATGTCAATAACCGTCAATAACACGGTTAATAACCGTGTTTTTAATTTTTAGTGGTTAAAGTTATGTTTACGAAATAAAAATTAAGTTTACGAAGCTTGGTAATTCCGGCCTTACCCTCAGAATAGTCGCGTTTAAAACAAATAAGTTTATGAAACTTTTCTCTATGGAAAATGTGTATTTTTTTGTTCAAAAATTAACAAAAAAAATGCAGAGCAAAAAAATAATTTAATAATTTAAGGGTTCCACAAAAAGAATTATATTCTTTTAGAATAAATAAAAAATAATAGAATAAAAAATTAGTATTGTGTAATGCTGCGATTAATTTTCCTTCTTTTCTGTTAATTAAAATTTGAGGCAAAAAATGCCTCAAAAAGTACAAAAAATAAAAAGAAAACTAAGATGAAAAAATGCAAATAAAAAACTGTATAATAGAGATTCAAATTCATTCAAAATCAATTAGCCGCTAGTTGAATCAATACGTAATATCTAATTGTGATCATAATAATTAAAAATATGCACAATAAAACCAATAAATTAAATATAATTTAATCTCCCTTATGCATTAAAATAAAATAGACAGAAAATAGAATGTGAAATTATACTTAATTAAACATTATAATTATCTGCACGATAAGAAACATCTCTATCATAGTTTTCCTTGGTTTGTCATAATTATTATCTATCCATCTGTCTATTAATAACTTCAAATGATTAAATTAAATGTATTATAAAATACATACATATTATGTGAACCCTTGAAACCAGTTACGCACACGAACGTAATCGTTTTGAAGGTCGTTTTTGCTGTGCATTTTCCTGATCGTCGTCTTGTAGTATTTTCTTTATTTTTTGAACCCAATGGCATTGTCTTATGTCTCTAGCTAGATATACCACATATGCTTTTATATTAAAAGCATAAAGTTTTTAAAGTAAAAGTTGTTATTTATATGTAAATGTTGGTATTTCCAAAATTTTGTAATTAATAATAATTATTAGAATAAATTGAAGGGGATTACCATAAAACCAACTCTTAATGTGTTACAATGAAATCGATAATGATTTGTCTGAACCAAACAAGTTGAATGGAAAAAAAAAGTATAATTTTTAATTATGCATACATATGCAACCAATTAAACAACCGCCAACTAGAACAATAAGGAAATAGAATATAAGTCGTCCAATTTACATTACAGAACGATACGCAAATTATCGATAATTTATTAAAAAATAATTAAAATCTTTAGTTGGATATCTCCATCTCTGACATGCTCATGCTTTAATTTAAAATGTAATTAATTGATTTAGTTAAATTTTATTGTTAATAATAATATTAAACGCATCAAACGGTAAACAAAAAAAAAGTAAAATGCAATACAAATTATCGTTATTATATTCATATGTAAATAAATATTAACCTTGATTCCATGTAATAATTAACAAATAGTGAGACACTTTTAATTAATTGTTATTGAATTCTTTATTAATTATTATTATTATTATTACTATGAACTGAAGCTTTTAAGGAAATGGTAGCTTGATCTCATGTGAGTGTTAATCGATTGATTTAAATCAATTCTATTGTTAATTAATAACAAAAAAGGTAAGAAACGGAAAGACACAATCTTTTAGATAAATTCAAATTGCTAAGAATTTTTACCAATTTTAATTTTCTCAGTTACAGCGGGTTTAAATTTAAACGTTTCGGGATAGACACTTTCTCAGGTCTAGCGGCCGGAATTCAATATTTACTAATGCGACTTTTGTGTGTTAGATGGCACTCTATAAAAGATGTTTAAATCCTCGACATTTTAAAGAATTCGTTACTGAGTTACTAAGCAGATAGGCTCACGAAAATAAAATGCCCAGTAAACGACAGATTAAGATTTAAATTAAATACAAACTCTCGCCAATTAGGCGTCTAATAGATTACATAACTTTTGTGAGCTAAATTTAGAGGAAATTAAAACCAAATTATGAGACACATAATAATGCCTACAGAAAAGAATTAGAGGGAAATTAAATAGAATTATTAATGAGACAGTAATTCGCAAGTAAAAAATTAGTAGAAATAGAGAAATAATCAGACAGGAAAAGAACAAAACATTTCTTTAAGGACTAATTAAAAAACATTCTTTTTATCAAATTTTCCGCACCGCAAATCTTGTATTAATATTTCTATACAAATCAATGAGAAAAAAAAGCGTCCATAACCTTCATTTGGAATCGATCATTATAATTCTTCCATCCTTCCTTCTCACTTTTTTCTTTTCCAAATTTTTATTTCCTTTTATACAAAACATAAAAATCACAAACCTTACTTCATATTACCTATCTCATTAGCGCAATATAATAATAATAATAATACTAATAATAACAATTATTCTACGCATTGTTAATCAATTTCAAGGTTATTCTTGAGTGGTGACTATTTTTTTATATTCTTCAAAAAAAAACATTGTATGTATGTGATTATACCTCACTGGGTGTTTAATGGGGAAGTGAGGGGGAGCTTTTTTTCTTTCCTCTTTTTATTAAAAAGAAGGGTTATTCGTAGTATGTCTGTGTGTATGTGGTGGGAATAAGGAAGAAGGAGATGACTAGTAAATAGAAGAAAAATCAAAGAAAAAAAAGTACACGAAAACGTCGGAATTTTCAATTCGCATGTCGGAGTTGTAGAACAATGTCCATATAGTGTGTTTGTGGGTAATTTATTTATTTAAAAATTAATAATTTAATAAATTATCATAATTCAGTTAAAAAGAATGAAATAACAACGATGGTCTGCCAGTGATAAAATCATTTCGTTTAATTTAATTTATTTTTATCTTAGTTTATACTAATTCTTGAATTAATTTTTAAGTTATCAAAGGTGAGTACTTTAATACTTTATTTTTTCCTTTAATTTTAAACTTTAATCATATTTGTAAATTACAAAGAGATGCTCAACTAGAAGCTGTTTACAAAGCGATTTAATGCTAACTGGTACTGAGGAAGATACGAATTAACTTCGAAACGTTGGAATTATAAAAGCTTTCTCAGCAGAAGGGAAGATTGAAAATTATAAAATGCTGAATTAAAGTTGAGTCAGGATTAATTTATTTCAAAGAATTTCCGACAGATTTCTGGTGTAATAGAAGTTAATGTCATGCCGTAATTCTTGCAATTAAATAAATAGTAATAAAAAATTAAAAATTGATAAAAAATAGAATTTAAAAAACATAAACCTGTCATATTAAAAAATATTTATAAAAGAATAACAACCATCTGAATTGTTTCGAGATTTTTGCCATTTTTTATTCGTACTCTTAAATCCTGTTGTACAGGATGTCCAGTAAAAATTTGTTTAATTTGTGATTGTTTTCCTTTCATAATACTGACACATTACAATTGTTTCCTGTATAGCCGCATTCTTTGGTTGTCCCCTTATCTTATATAGCAATCAAATTATCGTAGGCAGTTCTAATTGCATTGCGAATATGCTTATCTCCTTTAAAAATCTAAATCTGGTACCTTTAAACAAATGCCCTTGAACTAAAGACATCAAATAATAATAATAATAAATTTAATAATTGTTACAGCGAATTCTGAAACAAGTTTTAGCGATCCTTTTCCTTTTTCTGGTGTTGTAGATGTGTAGGTACTACCTAGCTAGCTATAGATAATCATTAGATAATTTAAATCTATCTCGATACTTTAAAAATCTGCTACTGGTTGAAAGTAAGTTAAAATCTATTTGTCTTAATATCTATTTACATGTACATATACTATTCTCAAACTAAACTGACAACTACGCAATTTTTGCGTAAAAATTACTATTATATTTAAAAATTTATTTCATCTGCATTTAGAGAAATCTTTTGCTTATAGGGGACAATAATATGTTTCGATTTTATAATCTAAAAAACTCATTTTATGCTTCGTCTTCGAATTGCTGAATATTTCAGTCAATTTTAATAGATATTTTCGGCTATTTAACGGATTTTAGACTATCCGTTTAGACCAACACATTAGAAATCGCCACAACATGCCAAATTTCGTCATTTCACTCTAGTGAGCAACTGTTTCAGTTTATTATTATTTACAATTTGAATTTTTGTTAACAACTCTCATAGAATCAATTGTCATTGTTACAACCATAAATCAGATTTGTACACATTTCGATTATTTGAAAGCCAAATTTTTCTTTATTCAAAAGTCAAAATATTAGCCAACAAAACAATAATTTTCTCTGAATAAATGTTGCATAACTGCCAATTTAGTTTGAGAATACTATATACTTATGTATACGTAATTTTAGGTGGTAAAAAGAAGTAAGCACATAAAACTTGTAATTAAGGTTCCTACTTGTTTTTCTTGTACATATTTTTATAATGTCAATTAAAAATATGCAAAGTCATTTTAGGATGAGTTTACTAAAAATAAAATAAAAAACAAAACATCGCATAAAAAATTTTATGGTTGCTAAAAATTATCCCTCTTTTTTATCTATTCTAAACCCAGCATATATAATTCGTAATTACATCCAGTAAGAATTGTATAATACAGTTATGTTAAGAATACAGGGGATGTAGCTTTATTGAATCACTTTTATCTGATTTAATTAACAGAAAATTCAACTATTTTAAATGTGTTCCACTGATATTTAATATCGCTCTATGACAGTTTGAGAGATAAAATTATTATTTGATAATTCAATTAAAAAGACAGAAATTCTCTTTAAATTACATATTTAGTTTTCGTTTTACTACAGTAAACCCTCTCTATAAAGGTCACCTAAAATGCCAGCCAAACTGACCGTTAATAGAAGTTTCACCGTATTATGATCTAATTAAGCTCTGATTTAATTATTCAGTGATCCGATTAAGTGACACTACCCACTATGAGTGTACTACATATTTTCAAATTTTTAAGTTTTTATAACATACTTATAATATTAACAATTTAATAAATTATAAAAACGGAATGGCAATTGAATCATTAAATATTAATTCGTTTATAAATGTTACATTTTATTATTTATAACGCATAATTTTAGTTCTTGATTCGATTTAATCATAGGTTTTTTTATTGTTTTATAAATGCAATCTATTCATGTTTTACTTTCATTAATTTATCATATCTAAATAGATTATTATGCACATGTTTCTTCCATTTTGAGTGTGTAATTTTTTTGTAATTTTATTATATTTCATAATGATACTAATTATTTATTTAATTTATGGGTTTTTATGCAAAAATAATAACAATAATTAAAAGGGAACAGTACAAATAAAAATTAGTTGCATTTTATTCACAATTAATTATAAAGAATTTATTTAATGAACGTTCTAACACTTAACCTAACTTAAAACATAATGGGCGTGTTCAGCTATTCCAACTGTTGAAATCTTTAAAATGAACTTAATCAAATTTGATTCAATTACTGCACGTTCCGTGTTATATATGACTATGAATCAATTTTACTCACATAATTGCGTGGAACTGTTCAATTTCTTATTTTTCCTATTTTCTTGACAGATTTAATTTGATTTTTCAATTAAAAGTAATTATAGTAGCGTTTCAATTGAAAGTATAGTTGTCTCTGTTGTATACACATCAAAAGCGAGACAAAAACTTCCAGTCTTTTTACAGTTTTACATTCAGTTCAGTTAAACATATCGAATTAAAAGAATTAAAGTAAATATTTGTTTATCTTCGTCTATACTTACGATTTTAATCATTTTTGAATAAATCTTCAACAATTGTCTTTATTATATACAACAATTGCCGTAATTGAAAAATTCTAAATAAAATCGATTAAAATATCAATACAATTTCAAGAATAATATTGACAACGTTGCACAAAAATTACGACTTAATAACTGTGACGTAAGATTACATTCTATTGCTTTAAATTGTAGATATAAACATATGGAGTTGTCCATTAATAGAGATTTTACCGTAATATGTTCACAATAACTTTATTGCCTTCCCTCAAAATAATTATCATTTTGATTTTAATTTTTAATACATAATACGTACCTACATTCAAAACGTCAAATCTATAGTCGCATGAAGGTCCTTATCACATTCTATTTTAGGTGTGTCATATTGTTATACAGTGCTTACATTCAAATATACATGTATTCATATGTGTCTGTACGTGTATGTATCATAATAAGATTAACAACAATTTATTATTATTGCTATTCTGACTAATAATAAGATAGAATGTAATTATAAAAAACACATAAACAACAAAAAAAAAAGGAAAAGCGTTGGCAAAGACAAAGGCACAAGAGAATAATAGAGCAATTAGAATTCAAGTTAATTAAATAGATCTAAAGATAGATGTCAGTAAATAGTTATGAAAAATATGTAAATCATATCTTCTCACACTATAGATAATTAATACATTTAACACTTATTGTTTATAATTAATATGAACTTGTAAATAAAGATTACTCAATTTACTATTTTTGTATATCTACTTTTTTCTTAATTTGCTTTTTTTAAATCGTTTTCCAATTAAGTCTCTAGTTATTTTAATTTAATTTTTTTAAAATAGATTCCAGCGGAAATCATCCCAGCCAGACAGATTTAATTATAATTAATTAACTTTAATGTAGATATTAATTAAGACTTAATCTTATGACTAGGCTCCATTTACATATCATTAAATTGTTTACTTAAATTAAACCAATTTTTAGTAATTAAGTCGATAGATATTAAAGTTCTATTTGCATTTTTTTTTTCTATTTCAGAGAAGAAAATCTTCGATTTTCCCGTCTGGAAACTTCTAGTAAAATAAACTATAAAAAGAAAGAAAAAAAGAGGAAAAATGCTCGACCTTCGAGAGAAAATTGGTTTCCTTTATCAGCCTTATGTTTTAGGGATTTTATCTATTGGATACGTTTTGGGGGAATTAGGACATTATTTAATTGGTGTAACTAGTAAAGCCATTGCTATCGATCTCCATTATGGTTAGAGTTTTAACTTTTAATTAAAAAATAACCTAAAAAAGTCAAGGTCATCACATACATATTTTGACATTCAAAATGGACCAAAACTAATATTGCATGCAACTGTCTGTCGTAGATATTAACATTGTTGACAAAATTTTCACATTCATGACCAAAATTTTGTTATCGTCGTTGACTGTATTTTATTTTTATATGGCAATCTATTTTCTTCCAGGTGACATAACATGTCAATTAAATTCATCAGATTATTATTTGCACGAATTACCAAATGACTGTAAAGAAGCGAATAATTCCGATACCTGTTTATCGTACAATGTCAATGGTACGTCATATTGTGAATGGAATTATAATGGATTAGGTTTAGATTATCAAATATTAGCTGGTCCAAGTTTTATTGCTGTTTTTACTGTTGTTGGTGTAATTATGGGTTATTTAGCTGATAAATTTAATAGGTATAGGTGTAAAATATATGTATACACTAAATCCAAATGGAAATTGAACTTCTGATATACGAATACAAGTAAAAAAACAGTATGTAGACACATATAAAAAGACTTATTTACGTTTAAGTGGTGTTAAATTTGAAATAACTAAATTGGCAGGGGCAGACAATGTTGCCAGAATGACTAATTTGGAGTAATCATCTAAGAATTTCTTATCGTTGTCAAATACAATAAAAATTCCAATATTTTTATTTTGAAATTTGATTTTTTATATAATTTAGTGAATTATAATTAAAAAATTATAGTTTTTATTTAAAAATCGTTGTTACTGTGGGAATTAAGCAATTTTTTAGCCAATTTACGTATAATATAAAAATAATTGTGGCAACATTGCATCAAATCCATGACAACGAAGTGATTGTGGAAAGTGCTATTATCATTTGGTACTTCAGTATATTTTTCCTATTAACCTTGTTTATTATTATAGCAGTAAAGGCAACACCCTATATATTTCTAAGACATAATTGTGTTATTTTACGCTTCGTCAATTGTAGTTCCACATGATTTATAAAAAGATTATACCATATAGGTATTTTCTTCCTAAAATGTTTCGCCTAAAGAAAATGTTATGAAATTCAATAGCATCAACCAAAGGTTAAATCTTTAATTGGACAATTAGAGAGAGTTATAAATTGTTAAAGTATTATTAATGATTAGCAATAATACGTAATATCCTAAAAGGAACTATAATCATTTTCAACATATTTTATTTATAGATCAAAGATATCCTTGAAATATGATTTATGCTGGAAAATTCTAAATATATGTCGTAGATTGTTGCATATGAAATGTTACAGAATTATAACTACAAATAATGACATTTGCTTATATTTTCCGACATAAGCACAATATTCCAAAGCCAATTGCGCCATAAAAATAAACTCTTAATTAGGAATGCATTCGATTGGCACCTAGTGCCATCTTCTGATCAATTTTAAAGTAATATGTTCTTTTTTTTCCAGAGTGAAACTCTTGGGAGTTTGCACATTGGTATTTTCCTTGGCAATAATTGCCAGCGGCAGTGTAACAAAATATTGGGAACTAGTCGTTCTACGAATGATTTTAGCAGCAGGAGAATCTGGATGCAATCCATTAAGTACTGGAATTTTAAGCGATATATTTCCAGAGGAAAAACGCGCATTAGTCATGTCAATATTTAATTGGGGAATATATGGCGGCTACGGTAAAATGCTTTAATCAAAATCTCGTCGTCGTCGTTGTGTTAATTATTATTTCATGCCATCTGATATTCTTTCAGGTATTGCTTTTCCTGTTGGCAGATACGTTCCATTGGAAAATTATTGGAATTTAGGTTGGCGTATTTGTTATTATGCGGCCGGTATTGTTGCAGTGATTTTCGCTTTTTTGACATGGTCCACATTAAAGGAACCGGAAAGGAAATCAATTGGGGAGGATGCTAATGGACAACAAAGTGACAAAAAAGTCACAATAAAGTAAATATATTGCGAAATAATGAATAGCTTTTGTGGGGTGAAGTTATCTATTCATTCAATGTATGTTCAAAATGTATTTCAAAATGAATTATGCATTGACGATACTCCTGATACAGCAGCAATATAATCATCATCAACACCATCATCAGTAATCAACACACATTTTTGTGACAACGGAAATTACACAAATTACTTTTCATTTTATAAATAACGAAGTGGAGTAAATTCAAATGGAAATCGTTTGGTAATGGAAAATAGTATATTTATATAGAAGCATTTCCCATTTAAAATCCATCTATGTCAACGTATAACAACGATAAACTGCTTCACGTATTTGAAATTAAAAAAGGGAAAACGAAAATATGGAAAATAAACGACAATCATTTTCTACATGAAAAATTATTTGTTTGTTGGTGGTTATCATGATGATGATGATGATGATGATGATGATAAATGAATGAATGAATTTGAAAAATATATTGCAATTATCTAGATAGACAGATATTTATTTAATCAAATTTATTGTTGATACGTCCAGTTTATTTTATTATAGATTCAAAAATAATATCCAGTGAATTAATTTACAAATTATGCAAGGGAGCGTATTTTCCCTTTTTCAATGTTTATTTCTCTGTTGAATTAATTCTTGTTAACATTATGGTTATTTATTTAAAAAATAAACAATTCGAACCTTCCACATTGCACATATCTAAAGTAGACTCAAAACTCGTGGAAAATTAGATAACTTTCCCATTTAGTTGCTTCACTTCTAATGAAATACAACATCCTCTTTCCAGAACTGTTATATCAGATCCAAGAATTATTATGCTATGTTTTGCAGCATCTATACGACATTGTGGTGGAATGTGTTTTGCATACAATTGCGATTTGTATTATCAAACCTATTTTCCAGATTACGATTTAGGTTTGTGCTCGATTCGAATCTTATGAAATATTTAAAGCAAATAATGCGCAATTTTAGCGATAGTTTCTGATTTATTTACCAAATTAGGACATATAGTAAAACCAAATGAAAAATGCACTTTTACCAATCATATTATTGTAATAGTTTTGATGCAATGTTGCCACGATTATTTTTATATATGACAAAGTACGTTATTTGAATACAAGTTCCATTTTTTTTTCTCAAAAAGACGTTTTTTATAATTATTATTACAAAATATTTTTCAAATTTACGTCTCATACAACGTTTGACAATAAAATAAACGTCACAATTATAAATAACAATAAAATACGTTATTCTTAGATGATTACTTCAAATTTTATATTCGGACAACGCTAAATTAGTTGGCATTTCTTTGGAAACTCAGTTATGTCAACTTCAACATAACTTATAAATATAAGTAATAATGATCTAACCCAGATCGGAGATGTATTTTGGCAGTGGCAACTATTTTCTCTATTTTGGTACGTCACAGTGCAATTTCCTTTCGGTTTCAGTTTAATACTTAAAGCTATCTAATTAATTAATCTGATTATTATTAGGTTGGTGGTTATTTGCTGTAACAATCGGAATTGGCAGTATAGGAGTGGTAGCTGGTGGTGTTCTCTCTGATAAATTTGTTGCTCATATGGGCATTAAATCCCGAGTAATTGTTCTGGCAGTTAGTCAAATAATCGCTACGCCATTAGCGTTTGGTAGTGTATATTGTGAGCCACTTTGGGCAATGATTACACTTGGAATCTCATATTTCTTTGGTACCTAATATAATTTATTAATTAATAATATATACTACGAATTACAAATTAAAAATAAAAAGCATTTACATATAAAGATTAATCTACTATTTATATTCCTCATTTAGCTGAAATGTGGTTTGGAATTCTGTTTGCCATATTGGTAGAAATTGTACCTCTTCGTTTAAGATCAACAACCATCGGTATTTTTTTATTTGTAATGAACAATATTGGTGGTAATTTACCGATTGCTGTTGAACCAGTTTCTAAAGCAATCGGATACAGGGAAAGTTTGTTCATATTTTATGTTGGAGCTTATGGCATTAGTATGTTAAATATTCTTATATTTCTACCTATAAATTTTGTTTATTTATTCACTTCTTGTTTTATTTCACAGGTTCTATCCTATTTTTTGTGACTGTATTTTTAATGCCAGGAGCACCTGATACAGCGCCTTCGCCACCAATTAAACAATTAACTGGTCATGATAACCGTGTATTTACATCCGATGAAATGAATATACCAACAATTACAACATTAGTAACCAATTCTAAACGAAAACACATTGAGAATAGCAGACTGTAAATTCCTCTTCATTACGCTCATTAATTTATAAGTTTATAAATATTATTGTAATATATTTTATTTAAGCGGTTTATTAAAAAATTAATGTATTTACAAATTATTCAACCTGTTTTCTTTTTTAGTTGTCCAATAATCTCATTAAATATTCTCGTAATTTTATTTTATTATTAAAAATTAAACTGCATACATAATAGAATGAGTGTATGATGTAATACAATCAAATATTAGTCAATAAATAATTTATACACTTTTTTACTTTACAAAAATTACTGCAGCCATTTTAATTACTAGTCCACATGCGCGAAAATCATATGCTGCAAACTTTTGCAGCACCGCCATTTGTTTACCATTCACATTCATATATCTCCATCTCACCTGCACCTAGGTAATGGGTCTATATTATAGTGGAATAGGAGACGTTCTATCACGTCGACAAATAGAAACTAAAGCAGTAGCTTTCGAATACTTTATTATATCCAAAAATATGGATTTCACTCATTTTTTAATCAAACTTAGATTATCTACAATACATGATAAATTTTCGGTGAAAAAATATTGACTCTTTCAATTATTCCTTACGATCACACCACAGTTCTTAAATTCTACGTTAATTAACACTAATCTAATTAAAAGAATTTAACAATGTAATATACATATATTATTAATCAGTTTCTACTATAGAAAAAACGAATGCAATGCAACCAAATCTTATTAAGGAACCATGAGATAGTAGAGCTGAACCTTCCCAACCTTTTCGCAATTCATCTGAATCTATTGAGCAACCACATTCAATTCTATAAATAGATTTAAGTAAACAGTAAACAAGTAAAATAAAGTATTTCCAACCACAGCCATCTATGATTTATATTTACTTGTCAATTGCGTCGGCAGCCATTTTACTGGGCTCAGTTTTCTTCATTCCATTACCAACTGGATGTAAATAATTAATACTATCTGATCGTGATGACGATGATGATAATTTTCGTTTTCGATTAATTACATCACGTATTTGTGTTTCGACTGCTGCAACTTTTTCTTCATGTACAGTCATTGGTGTAGAACGCTTATTATCGTTTTCTCCATTAGCATTAGATGATGGTCTTTGTATTAATATATTATTTGAATATAATACACCATTAACGCATGTACCATATGGTGCGTAATTAATTAATTCATAAGATTTTGTGTACTAAAAATTAATTAAAAATTTTATCACAATCTTCACAATATATATACAGTCGGGCAACAACTGCCTGTAAGAGTTCTTGAGCAGGCAATTCCTGCCAATTAAATATTTGAATTTGTCATTGAAAATAAACATTTCGATTTAACAAATAAATGAATGTTGTTCATACATCATCGAAAAATATTGTTGCATGTTTCGATACCACATAATTACACGATCCAAATTTCTCTAAATCAACATCATTCGCTGAACCTTTACCAACATTTAATATGCGATAACGCATTGAAACAGCACCAGGAAAGCGAAGTGAAACGGTCGGCCGATAACCGGAAAAACTATCAAAAAATTTAATATTCAAACTTGAAATTCGAATTAGAATTTCAAATAGTACCTTGCATCGTGTCGTACATCAATTGGATCAACTTCATGGGTTCGTACATTATAAAAATACTTGGAAACAACTGGACACAAAATAGCACGAACACGAATCGTTAATTTTGGTTTGAATTTTTTGCGGGAATTTTCAAAAACCCTAAAACAGATAAAATAGGAAATTGTCCAATTTTAATTAAATAAATGCTAATAAATAAATTGTGTTTATAAATATATACAAACCTGCTTATTCTATCTATATCTGCTGGTGTAAGTAAATCACTTGGTAATGGCATTTTGTTATTAGATGATGATGTTTCACTTAAACCAATTCCAACTGTGGGCGATAAAATTTGTTCGAGACGTTGATATGCCAATATTTTTATTAAACGATCATCAAAATGTTTCAATTCTAATTCAACTTGAAAATTAAATGACAAAAAAAAAGGTTATTATAAACAAATGAAAAAAATTTGTCAAATTTGCATGGTCTACTTGATTTGAATATTTCAATTATATTACAGTTGGCCACTGTAATATAATTGAAGCCATTAACTGATGATTTACCAGAGTCAATATACATATATATACAGTACCACATCTTTTTGAAACGGAGAATATTCGAGAAGGCAGCCATTTATGATTTGTGATGACTGGTCATTGGTTTGATCATGTGTGTTTACGACCAAAAATTTAAACTGACAGATACGCGAAAAGGCTTATTCGATGACCAAACGTCAAATAGTACCGCTAAAACGCGGTTTTGGAAAACAAAGTTAACATCTTTGGTCAATCAAAGGTTATTATTAGTCATCAAAAATGTAAAATAATTGATATAAACCCAATTTATATAAAACCAATATTATAAAATAAATTATTAAAATTGATTTTTGAGTTGAATAATTAAATTTAAAATAAAATTATGTGAGAAATAATATAATGTAAACTCGATTCAGTGTGGATTTACGTAAATTTTCTGCAGAAACTTGAAACATTTCATATTGATTCGTTGTATGTGGTCACGTGCTTTAAAACTTTACAACATGTGACCACATACAACCAATCGCAATATCGAAAGTCTCTTCATTCCGCAATAAATTTACGAACATGTGAACTCACACTTAAAAATTAAATTGTAAACGCTTCTAACCTAATGGAATAATAATGGCGGAAGAGTACGGTACTTATATATTAAAATCCACTGGCTCTGATTTACTAGTTAAAACTTATTGCGAGAATATTATCAGAGAATAGCATACTTTCTTGAGCAACGTAACTATCCATAATATCACGTACAACTGTTTCTTCTTTCTTTAACAGTTCCTTTTCATAATAACCATTACTTAATTCCATTTGTCCATTTTCCTTTGTACTTATCGTATGATTTCCACTTACATTTACATTTACATTAACAATATTATTTGTATAAAATGAATTATTAGTAATGTTTATACAGGTTGTTGGTGTTGCTGTTGCTGAATGTGGATTTTCCAATTTCGGGTTTTTATCAGTAATTTCTTCATTACTAAATCCGATAATTATATAAATTATTGTTAATTTCTACTTATTCATCTTACCGTGCTTTGTTACTAATGTCGAATTGTTCTATTTCCAGTTTAATTTCATTTTGTTCTTCGTTTTCCGTATACATAGTTTCGTCGTCTTTTTGGCTCATCGCAACATTTTCTGATGATAATAAATTACTAGTGTCATTTTCTTGGCTTTTCTCCACTTCTATTTGCTGCGTAATGTTTTATTTGAAAAAAAAGTAGAAAACCCCAATTTTCCCTTACTTGTTTCAATCGTTTCCTTCGCAAGACATTTTCCAGCCTTAGAATATCTCGTAAATTAGGAAGTAATGCAACAGGTTTTTTGTAATGGTATTTAATCATATCTGGCACTTGCACCTAAAAGATATGTTTATAAGTATTTTAATTAAGATAAGCATATAATGCGGAAAACCTTAGGCTTTGCCAATAGTTTCTTTTTAAAACGAAATGGTGGATATTTATTATGAATCTTACGGAAAAATTCCAATTTAACTAAATCTTGATCAACTGGACCGGAAAATTTATCCCAAAGATTTACTCGTTCACACAGTGACACTGAAGTTAGTAAATTTGAATCCTGTAAAATCAAAACTAATAAATAAAAACGAACACGTTCCAAACAATCAAAAAGAACTCAATTCATACCAAGGTATGTTCAACATGTTGTGGACACATCCATATGCTTGTAGGTGGTACAGTTAATGGTGGATCTAAGCAATCTAAATGATAATACAATGGGCAGAAATCGCATGCCACCAACAACCCAATACGGCAAGATTTACGACATTCTGAGCATTTTTTCGCTGGCAGTGGAATCACACCGTTTAATTGTCGTTCATGTTCTTTTTGTTTCATTTTTTTCGCTATTTTTGGATTTTCTATATCAATTTACACAATTATTGTTGAATTGCAAAAAATAGTGATTAAATTTTACCTTTATCAGCACCTGGAAACATTGTATTTGGGACACTCATTTCTTTTGGCAATTTAAATTGCTTTGGATTCATTGAACTGGCCACATCAATTAAAACATCGAACGGATTGGATATTGGACTCTTAGCTGGAATTCGCTTTCATTAAAATATCAAAAATTTACAAAAAAAAAAGACACATCATACAAGTAATAATTCTTTATTTACAATCAAGGATTCTCTAATTCTAAATTGTCAATATCAACTAATAAATCTTGTGGTACAATGTCTTCAGCAACATGCTCCTCTTCATCTACATGTGGAATTTCTTCATATTGTTTCAAATATTCAATAATATCAAGTAATGATTCCTCCGAGTCTTTAATCATTAATGGTACTGGTTCTGGAGGTAAAAGATCTGTATTGTATTCGGTTATTTCACGTGCCCGCCATATTGGTACTAAACCCAATGACGGATCATCTTTCAGAAAATCTTCGATTCCCTGCTGTTGTTTGTTCAATTCTAATGCTGCGGCTCCAATATAATCGAATGCCGGATCTTTAATGTTTATATAAAATCCATGTTGCATATACTTTCCATCGAATGTAAAACAGCCTTTCCCTTTCGGTAAGTTTTTTTCAAAATTACCATGAAATCGATAGTAGGGATAGTTTATAATACCCGATCCTTCCATTTGTCCATTTTTCCACATTCCGTAATAACTGATATTAAGCGCTTTATAAGTATACGTTCCCAAACCGTGACGTTCGCCTCTATACCAAGCACCATCATATGTATCACCACTTACATAATAATAAATACCATGTCCATGTTTCAAATCTTTTCGCCATTGCCCCACGTACCGGGAACCATCAGGATAAAGGAATTCACCGCTTGTATGTTTTAATCCTTTACGCCAATAGCCTGTGTAACGAGCGCCATTTTTAAAATAATACGTTCCAATACCAGTGCGAAGACCACGATGATATTTGCCTTCATAAATATCACCATTTGGTAGAAGAGCACTACCGACACCATGCCGATCTAATTGATCGTCTCTTCCCCCTATATATTCACCATACGGATAGATTTCCTGTGCTTCACCACCTTCCCCAGCTACTTCTTCTTCCTCCTCCATTTTCACAAAATATTAATGACAACTAAATTAAAAATGGTTGGTAAGGTAACGTTTCATAGACTACTATGGCGTAATAAACATTTCTCACGCTTATTATGAGAAACTCTTTTCCTTTAGGTTATGTACTACGATATGAATATGAATTCAGCTTAATATAGCTATTTCAGCCGGTTGCCAGTACAAAAAGGCGTAACCAATTTCGTGGACATAAATCATAAACAAATCTAACAAGCTTTCTAATTACAAATTCGAAATTACCTGATGAATTTGATGAACTGCTGGGTACATTTGTTAGAGAAATACTTGCAGCGGCCGATTCGTCTTTGATTTTTTGATATTTACAACTATGGCATAACCAGTCACCTCGCGGAATATCATCGAAATCTAATGGTGGATCCCTATAAATTTTAGCTTTGCAATACCTTCCCTCAGATAAATAAATTAATTAAAAAATTTACTGGCATCCCAAATGAAAACTACTTGGACATTTATCGCAACATATTAAATCACCTCCTTCTCCGCAAGCATCACATAAATCATGATTATGACCTTTTCCAGGTCGTCTAAAATATGGATGTTCCGATTTTTTTTCATTTTTTTTCTTGTCACTACTCTCTGGTGGTGCTATAAGAGCTTGGATTTTCTAGGACAAAAGCACAAGTAGAAATTATTGTTAATAGTATTAAGTGATAACAATAAGCGTTTACTTACATCCATTAAACCACCAGTTGTATCCAAATCATATACACAATTATTCGCCATTTTAAAATTCATCAAAAAAGCTTTTAATTTAATACTAATTGCCAAAGCATCGTCGATGATTTTTGGTGAACTTAATTAATTCTTTTGTATCCATTTTCTGAGAAAATGAACTATGTTACTTTATATAAATTTAATACATCAATTTATATACATTTTTAAATAAATTGTCATTGAAAATATTTTTATAAAGTGGGTACAAATAGAAAAATAAAAACTTATGGAAAAAAAGTAAAAAAGTAAAAAACTGCTCTTTTTGCCAAACAAAAATTAAAAAGGTTGGTATCATGGTTGATATTATATTTGACTTATATCGGTATTAGCATTTTGCCTAAAAGAGGAAGAAGAAATGACAGAGAGATGAACAGAGTTTAGAAATATCGATATTGATGACTATCGATGAATTGAATGGAGGAAAAAATTCCGAAAATTTCTTTAAAAAATTCAATCTCTTGAATTTTTTCAATTTTTAAAATTGAAATGCATTGTGTGAAAAAATTTAAAAAATGTAAAGCCTAAACCCTGCAAAACCTGAATGCGACATTTCTAAGGATCTCTAAATTTACTGATTGCATTTGAAAATTTTTAAATGATATTTGATTGACATTGAATAATTCAATGAATATCTGATCTGACATCAATATATAAATATATTATATAATTTATATATAATAATTAATAATATATTCACTATTCTCATATTCTGACTATTAACAGAATTAACAATTTTTTCAGATTGATTCCTAATATGCATCATTCTGAAAAAATAGTGAAAAATAGTGAAATATGAATTTCATATTTCACACATGCATACTATATAATAATCATGTTATTATTTATAATATACTGTTATAACGGTGTTAACTGTATCCAATCCAAACTCACTAAAGTTTAGATTTAGTTACCAAACTAAACTGAACTGAACACAATAAACACTGAACTACCGAACATGATAAAATCAAATTTAGCATCGAACACAATACGTTAAGCATCAATGCACGTCCCTAATAGACATGACATAACCCAATCAAAATATAAACAATATTTTGTTTTTATAAAATTTTTTGTTTACACTTTATTATTATTATATTTTAGTGTATTAATTAGATAATAATAATCTAGATATAAATATGCACATTTCATTAAAAACTGTATAGTAATAGTAATAATATTCCGCAATAGTAAATTCACCTAAAAAATATATTTTTCAACTTAATTGAATCAAAATCATGAAATTAAAAAACTTAAACAATCATCATCAAGTCACTGAGTATTTTCCAATAAGAAAATCAATAAGGAAAACCAAAAAACAAGTTCAACGAGAACAAGAAAATCACATAGCATACTTAATTAATAGTGGGATAGAAGAAGGCCTTGAAGTAAGTACATATAATCGCACAAAAGTTGCTTTATTGCTATTAATTTCAGTGTCGTTATATTAAAGGAAAAGGTCGAGGTGTATTTACAACCAAATCATTTGAGAAAGGTGCATTTATAGTAGAATATTGTGGCGATTTTCTAAGTTTAATGGAAGCGAATTTGCGTGAAAAGAAATATGCGAGCGATAAACATACAGGATGCTACATGTATTATTTTAAATTTAACGAACAAAACTTTTGGTATGTTACCACAAAAGAATCACAGGATAAAAGTTCAGCGTTTGATATATTTGACGTTGGACAAAATAAATATTAATTTGCAACTATTCTATTGCTAATCGGTTTAATAAGCCACAAAATGGCTATACCGGTTACGACGATTGCTAATGATGATCATTTTTAGTATCGATGCAACTCAAGAAACCAATAAGATGGGTCGTTTAATAAATCATTCAAAGAACAATTCAAATCTTTATACAAAAATTATGAATGTCGATGGTCTACCAAGGTTGGTCCTTTTTGCAAAGGAAAATATCAAAACAGGTCAGGAATTGTTGTATGATTATGGTGATCGTCGAAAAGAATCCTTGATTTATCATCCTTGGTTAAAAAACTAATGTTTACTGTTTTTTTATCATTAGCATTGTTAACAATATTTATTTATTCATCAGGATATATATTTCGATAAGGTTGAATTTTAAAAACAAATTTATTGTATGGACGATAATAAAACGAATTTTTATTTGATTTAACTATACTTTTTTTAATACATTAAGACAAATATAAATATATTTGAACAATAAAATAGAAACGACAAGATAAAGAAATTAACATACGTTGGTTGTTTAGTTAGCCAGCCATTCAGTTTTTTTACCTATAATTTGTATTTTAATATTAAAATAGCTAACTACAGGTTTGATACTTATAGAATTATAAATATAGGTAAAAAAGAAGTGAGAATAAAGCTTTTCGGCTATTTCAATTCAATTTTTGTCGATTTTTCTCTTTTTTTTTCATCACAATTGCAGCCATAACAAAAGAAAAAAAAGAATGATTATAAATGAGAAAGAAAAGGACGAAATACACATTTATAATAGCTTTAAAGATAAATTGGAAATGATTGGAATAATATCACACAGAATGAGGGCATCTTTATTCTGTGATATTCATATGCAAAAGCAGTTCCTACTATTTTACTTTACACAATAAAACCCTGAATCAATTATTCCAATCAATTCGCGGTTAATTATTAAGATTTTCTTATACATTATATACCGTATTTGCATTATTTTTTTTAATATGTAATTGAGATAAGAGTACAATAGTAGAAAACAGTACACAGTAGTCGTTAGTAATAGCTGGAATACAGTATTTTAAAAATTGGAATTAGTAAAAACAGTAATAGCACATTATAATCATACACTTATATAATAATTAGATAACTCTTCTCTCCTCCCTTTTTTTAGTTGGAATGCAACTTTTTAAACAAAGAAAAAAAGCAGCAAACTAACTGAAAAATGTCATTCCTGTGTACACAGATATGCAACCCAAAATGTTACTAAAAAATAAAAAAATGCGCCAACAAACGAAAATTTATTCCAAATAATCATTATATTGCTAAGAAAAAACTTTAAATTTTAACATTATTTCCTAACTAAAAGCAAAAATTAAATAAATAAAAGTTATATTCCTACTCCATTTTTTAGCCAGGAAATATCTACTTTTGCGTCTCGAAAAGTAATAATAATTAAATCATTAATAATAATATAAACATCAATCTGGTAGATCAAATTACAAGTAGTAGTTATAATTAAAATATTTTTATAGCGGAATACTGATGGTAATGGTAGTGGTGGACAGAGAAAGAAAATTGTTGTTTTTTTTTTTGATTCACAGGAGTAGATTTAAAGGGATTGAGATTTTTGTTGTTGTTGTTGTTATTGTTGTCCATCCATTTTAACCGCTTTTAAATAGAAGAATTGCCACCTGCAAATATTACAATAGAAATCATACAAATATTAATGCATAACGCAAACATTTTTACCTGTCCGAGGTAGAAATAAATAAAATGGCGTGTCTCGTGTGTAACATAGGATCCAAAATTTCTTCCTACAATACAGTGCCATGTTGGATTGTATTTTTTGTCAAATTCTTTTTTTATGTAAGCTGCAATATCCTGTAAATAAATGAGGGAAAATTACAATCATGATCAATTCCGACTGGAAACTTTCCAACTGCAGTGTATAAATGCATATTGCACATGCGCATACATTTTTGCACAACCTAGCAAAAATCGCAATACGCATGCGCACAAGTGGACAAGAAACATCTTTTAAATTTCAAAATCTATTCTATTCTAATTAATTACAGATATTCTACCTTTTCAATATTATATTTGTCTATTGCTTGAGTGGCACAATCGACAGCGTCTTGTTGCATGTCTTCAGACATGTCGGCATTTTTAATCACGGCCTTTCTGTCAGTCATTTTGTTTAATTTTGAATTTGTATTAGACCTGAAAAAAGGAAATTAACTTTGTATTAATTAATCAAGATTTCTGATAATTTGTTGTCATCAAAATGAACGTGGCCTTGATTTTATGTCAATGAATTAATTGACAATAGAGGGAGATGATGACCGATAATGATTGAATGGACCGTTTCAATAACATACGTTTTTCGATATTCCTTAATATTTTTTATTCGAACAACAGCATGAGCAATAATTTCACTCATAATCTTTTATTAACTGGTACAAATATTCACCGCGTCTTATCTTTATGTTTTATCAATATCTACTGATTAACAAAAAAAATTCATTCATCAAAAATATCAGGAACGAAAATCGCATGCTGCAGCCGATTATTATTAAATCGGATCGGTAAAATATTATTCGATTTGATAATACAATCAGTGCAGGCGATACATTTCACAAAATCTACGAATTTGAATATCTGATTATTAGTTTTAAGTCAATAAATAATCGAAAAAACTTACGCTAAATTTTTGTTGAAGACGTTTTTTGAAAAAAATGTTGCTAATGACTTTTAATTTGTTTACTTTGTTGTTAATCAAAAAAAAAAAAAAAAAACGAAAACAGTAACCGATTTTCAACTATTTTTTCCCGGTGACTTCTGCCTGCTGCCTTTTTAACCAAATCACGTTTGTAATAAATATAATATATATCAAGTAGGATAAATACAATAGAAGCTGATTGGTTAACGTTAGAGGATTCTGGCAGAGGCATCTGGCAATCAGCGTATGACTGGTTGACGACCACGATTTTTGTGATGATGATACAGACATAGGCGTAGTGTAGTTTTGTTTTCTCGAATTTTCATGAAATACGAGATGTACTAAATTTTGTTACATACTATTGATAATTGATTTGGTAAAGCATACGATAATAAATTAATTAGTCATGCATATAAACAGTATAATAATCTAATAAATGACTATTTTCACATGCGAATTAATTAATTAATATAATCAGAACCTTTTACCAATTAATGTTTATTTTAATGTTCTCAGAGAAAGTTGCTTTGACAGTGCTCCGCATTAGATATCTTGCCGTGCTCTAAAAGCAACAAAAATTGTCACAACATTTAAAATAAAACAAAAAAAAATACGATCGACAAATGGAGTATAAGTTATACATAGATATCATAATAAACTGATAAAACTCAAAATAGCAGCAAAAAAAATAGAAACATAATGCAGTATTAAGTATTGGCATGCAAAACATATTTCAACAGCTCAAATGAAAAGTGAAATTTTTCAAAAGGAAAATGTAACTATAATAAAGTAAACGTACCCTGGAGGAGTGTAAAAATACTTCTGATTGATAACAATTTACTAAATATGATTGACGTATAAATTTGAAAAAGAAAAGTTAAACTAGAAAGATAGATTCTTTCAGCTAAAAAAAAATTAACGATTTTTTTCTTTTGGACCCCCGGTTTCAGCTAGCGGTATAAGCCGATGATGATGACAATGATGATGATGTTCCATACACATATACTATACGGCATACGGGCATAAAGGTGATGGTTTTTCACCAATTCAAATGAAAATCGATGTGCGCGAAACGGCGCGCAGTATCTCGGGGAGGCAGGAGCTCTAGCTGCCAACGCAAAATTTCAAAATTATTGACTAATTTAAAGAAGCCAAATTGGAAATGGAGGAGGTGGAGGAATAAAAGGTTGTGGTGGTAGTGGAGGTGGTGTGGCGGAGCAATTGGGAAGAGAAAGGAACGAGGAATGTTAAAAATATAGGCTTATTTTAAAAGTATGGGAAAGATGAACGGCTCATTGTCACGATAAGGATTTACTGTGTATCTATTGTACTATTTATTGTTTATTTGCCTAGCTCTATAGTAAGCAATTCATTTTAGAACGAATTGTTGTGGAATGAGAAATGTTGCAGTACAATGACGTCATTATACATTGTCATGTGGCTTAAAATAAAGAGAATCTCGGTCGTAATCATTAATCATTTTGTTTCTTTTTTTTTTGGGTCGCATTAAATTCACTTTCATGTATTTATTTGTTGAAGAAACATTTGTTATGTTACGCCACTGATTTACCGCTTGCCCACTGTTTATAAGATAGAAAGGTTAGTTGTCACATTAGTTGCCTATACAGGGTCGATGAAGTGGAGGACATACTGAAACCATTTTTTTTAATTAAGTATTTATGTTGCGCTGCTTTCTTAATCTAGAGTTTTGTATTGAGTATGGCTACGAAAATGTTTCGAAAAACAGAAGAGTTGAAGCTGGATGACATCCTATGACAATTTGTTCGTTCGTGCCGGGATTTACCGGCGGTAATATCGATCCACTTATCTCCACGATCATTTAACTTTTCAGAAAAAGTAATTTAAAACCCAACTTAAAATATCTTGATGTGCATATTGTATATTTGGTGTAAATATTTTTGTAATTTTAATAAATTTAATTAGACATACACATGTATATATGTACGTATGTTTTAATCGCGTTCAGACGTCACATCCCCACTACAGTAAATAAATTTACCAGTGAAAACGCAGCCTCAACGGTAGATTTTTTTACATAACTTTATTGAAATTAAATCTTCAACTATTTATCAAAAGCTCGCTCATACAAATGCTTATTTCATAAAGTACATATGTATAAAAAAAAAAGGTAAAATCATTCTAACAAAATGTATATGTATCTCGTGAAAATAATGTTTATCTAAATAACCATATTAATTAACCAGCGAGACACATAATTAATTTTATATAATTCGTATGTACAAAATACTTAAAAATTATCACAGTAGTATAATTAGTAGAAATGAATGTACAATTTGGAATGTAAATAAAGGCTTTTTAGTATTATTTATATCAAATTGTTAATATAATAATTAATTAATTGGCTATATTTCAAGATATTTAATACAAAAACAAAATGGATTTCGGAATGCAAACATTGCATAAAAATCAGTCTTAGGCAACATATTATACATTTCTGTTTGTTTACAAATGGTTTCAATTTTTTATTAAAACTGATGTTGTGTGTGTGTATCTTTTTTTATAATGCCGTAAATTCCGAATCTACACTACCTTTCGTAACTACTGCGCCACCACCGCCTTTCAAATCGACCACCAATTTCGGGCTACCAGAAATTTTCAATGAACTCCGTCCATAGCCACCTCGTACGCCACCAAAATGATGATCATCCTTTCGATTTAGTGAATCGATAATATTACGTACTACACTTGAACTATTTATGCTATTATTGTTATTATTACTACTAATAATTGGTTTAAATAACGATGATGATGATGATGACGTTTGATTATCTTCCTCATCGATTTTACAGGGTTTAAAACTTTTCCGTTCAAAAATTGGTGTTCTCCGAAGTACTTTTGATAAAATACTACTCGATGAAGGTAATTCTTCACTGTTTGCATGTGCACTAGTCGTGGTGACCATTTTCCTTTGAATTAATGGTGTCCGTTTTATTTGCGAATCTTTCGATTTATTTTCCGATGAGAAAATACTTTTGCTAATACTAAATGGTGATTTATAAAACTGACTAGCCCCCGATGACGGTTTTGTTAACGTGGAAGTAACTAAATCTGGAATTGATTTTTCTGGACTAGTTAAATTACAATTTTTTTTACTTGCTTCTAGTGATGGTGGTATTTGAGATTTTATGAATTTTTCAGTAATACGTGATGTGCTAGCATTATTTGGATTCATACAATCTAAGTTAACTGATTTATTTGAAGGTGGGGGTAAAGTGTTACATGATTTTATCAAAAATTTATTACTTGCCACGCCACTGTCGCCGCCAACACCGCTATCTTTTTTAACATCATTAAATCGATTCCGAGTGAAATTTTTCGGTACCGTCCGTAATCTAACATTAAATCGATTCTCTTTTAAGTTATTATTGTTTTCCGTTGTCTTTAATTGCAATTTTTCGATTAGTTTATTATTAGCCAGATCTTTAATGCAAATCGATTTGTTTGTATCTTTTGAAAATTCTTTATCATTTTTCAGAAAATCAATATTTTCATAATACGGATTATTTTGAGTATTAGTATTTCCCTCTGTAATAATGAAATTTTCCGAATAATCCACATCATTCTTGGTATTGGTGGTAATAATATCACAGGAAAATGTATTATTTTTATCAGCTAAATCGTCTGAACTCGATATTTTTATTATCGGTTTTAGAATTTTGTTTTGTGGTTTGGCAACAGCATCAGTTTCAACAACTGGCTTTTTAATAATATCGCTTGGTTTGCCTTCTTTGATTGGTTCTAAACCTGATGGGCTTCGATGACCTGATGGAATACCTAAACAACACAACATCAATCGATAACCCAGAAAACTATTTAAATTCAATATTTACTTTCTGGAGTTGTACTGCCAGAACTGCTAGGACTCAAACCTTTATAATGTTGAATATCAAATAGTAGATCTGGAGGTAATGGCATACCAACAGCTAAATGCATTGAAAGTGATTCCAACCATACTTCCATTACTTCAAATGGTGGCCTAAATTATTATTATAAATAACAATAATAAGAATTATGTTAGAATATATTTTCAATTCACCTTTTGTCCGGATTAAGATCAGTACAAAGGAATGCAACTTTATAGAACGGTTCCGGGCATGACTGACAAAATTTCTCTTTAAAAGTTATCTGATTCAAACCGAAATCGTTGGAGCGTGGCAAGAAATCTGGATCAGCTTGAACCCGACCAATTATCTGTAGATATAAAACAATAACTCACCTCAAATTAACTAAATACTAGACCAAATATATGTACCTCACACAAAATTATTCCGAAACTAAAAACATCGACTTTTTCATCATATTTGTTTCCTTTCATCATTTCTGGTGCCATCCAATATGGATTACCAACAACTGTATAACGTTTACGGCGTTCTTGATGACGATTTTTTCCTCCGCCGCCATTACCGTTGGTATTGTTACCAGTTGATCCTTTCGGTGATCTTCGTACACTGTTTGTTGTATGATGTGATATTATACGTGCTAATCCAAAATCAGCGACAATTACTGTTTTGTCATCGCGAACAAGACAATTGTGTGAATTTAAATCTCTGTAAATTGCAAAAACGAAAAAATGGCTGATCTATACTAACACACTGGCAACCATGGCCTAATACCACACTATATTTGATCACCTACCTATGTATTATATTCATTGAATGTAAATAAGCCATTCCAGAAGCAATATCTTTAGCAAAAGACACTCTTTGTTCCCATGGTAATGGCTGCGCGGCATCTTGAAGCAGCTCAGTTAACGTACCCCCTAAATTGCATTGCAAATTACTCTAAAAATATTGCCTCAGCTGTTTACTTACCTGAAATGTACTCTGTAACCAAATGAAGCCGCTGCTCTTTATAAAGCACCCCAATAAATCGAAGCACATTATTATGGTGCAACGATCTTAAGACGGCGACTTCTTTCAAGAAATTCTTCTGCGCCTCTTCATCGACACGATAAAGTTCCTTGAGCACCATCACTTCTGATGTGTCTTTAGTTGTCACCTAAATAATTGAAGAAAATTGTGAACAATTAATGAAAAAAAGATTTTTTCGATAAAAACTGTCATACTTTGAAAACCTGTCCAAAAAATCCTTGACCTAATAATTCACCTTTAACCAGATCCGAGGCACGAAAAACTCTTTGTAGTGGACGTGATTCTAGAAATGAATATGCTCGAGATAGTTCCAAACATCTTTTACCAGAACCTGGTGCTCTAAAAATAACACATAAAAGAAGTTAATAGAATATTTGATCACAAATAAATTTAACGTCATTACTCATCTAATAAACGACTCATTGACGAACTTCTTTCCTTGTCTAGAGATGATTGATTCTTTTCAGCTAAATGATTCTTTCGTCGCAGCTGTCTTGATCGCGTTCCACTCATATAACCTTCATCTTTTCTTTTATACAAACGTTCTTTGTTGTCGTTTCTGTTGAAAATCAATTTATAAGAGTTTATTTTAGTTGATCATTAAATTTACTTTGTATCGTTTACCTGTTATTTCCTTTTTTGTTTTTCTTATCGTCTTGTATAATCTGTTGCTGTTGTTCCTGATCCTTATCGTTACTGTTATTTAGTGATTCATTTGACCCAAATGATTTTATATCTATGATTTTCTTTATTGGAATATTTGTGTCACTTTTCGTTGTTGTTAACGGACAACCACCACTACTTATCGATGTGGAAAATTGGGAAATTTTTCGTGAAATTGTATCAGGGTCATGCTCAATTGTCAACTAAAATTTCTCTTAATGTTTAAGGCCGTTTTTTTTATTAATTAATTACCTACTACTTACTTGCAATACATTATCAGAATATTTAATTAAATTCTCTACATTTTCTAACGGTGTATCTTTCACTGGCATTCCATTAATTTCTAAAATTTTATCACCAATATGAAGTGACATCAAGTCATTGTTCACATCTAACCTGAAAATATGAAAAAAAAATGATACACTTTAAACAGGAAAAGATGTTAACAAACAGTAATCAATGTAATTTCATTAAAAGGAATTTTAATTAAAATACTTTCACTTGAACAAAATAATATTAATGATAATAATGGTGAATACGTACATATGTATTGAATAATGAGTAAAAGTCTGTTAGTACATTAAGAAGGAAAAACAGCAGAAAGGAGATGTTATAATCAATTTTATCTTTATAAATCAACCGTGCATATGTCTTAAATTTCGGCATTCTATTTTTAATAGATTTAGTATTATTGATGTAGTTAGTCCAGTCAAATGATTGATAAAGCCATTTTTAAAAAAGCTTTCCCGATGAATAAATTTATGATTATAATAAATTGTTAATCTACCTACCTAAATAATGGTTTTTTAAAGCAGCAAATGTTAAAAGCTGATGTTAATAATGCAAAAAACACCTTTAATAATTTCCCATGAAGTTTCCATAAATACCTAGGTAAATTATCAAAATATCAAATTATTCAATGTATAAGTATAATATAATAAGCGAAAAAAGCATTTAGTTGTTAATATTATTACGAGGTAGTCACAGTATTTACTCGGCAATTGTAAAACATTGACTATTTTCTATTGTTTCGGGTTCCTTAGATAGTTTTATGCCTTTTTGACCACCAGGTATTTCTACAAGACGAATTGAATGTGGTTTCCGAGCGAATGGAAATCGGGCAGTTTTCTGCAGCGGTTGCATCTGTCTCTTATAACATTGCCCACTAAAAATTCATATTAATAATAATAATCTTATCTTCCGAAGCAAGTTTCAATTACCAATATAATTTAGATCGCTCAACTAACGCATAAGAATCGCCGTCACCAATAAATGCACCACACGAACCACAACAAAAACATTCCGGATGGAATTTATGTTCACCGGCTACCATAACAGGACCTGTAATAATCTGAAATAAACAAAGAAATAATCGAACAAATTCGTCTTGTATAAAGAAAAATTATCAAACAAAATTACTTGGCTGCATTGCTGACAAGCTTCACCATATCGATTCCAATAATCATCCTTACAGAAAAGTAGTCCATCTTTTTCAAAATACCAATTCGATAATGATGCATCACACGCGGAACATCTGAATAGAATATTAGAAAATGTTAAATAAAATAAATATAATTCCGAAGTAGGAAAATTTATAAAAGAGGAGAAAAAGTAGAGTATGCAAATCTACCTGAAACAATCCATATGCCAATCCTGTCCTAGAGCAGAAACAAATTCTTCATCTTCCAGTAGATTCAGGCAACCAGAGCATGTATTATCTAAAGGAATTTGAGAAACTGTTGTTTCTTTACCTTTAATTTTAATAAAAAGCCATTAATTCAAATTGGATCAGAAAAGTTGTGAACGTGGCAACATTGTACAAGTGTCAATATAAAAAATATTACAGAAAATTAAACAAAAACACTCGATTAAATAAACTAAACATGAAAGAAAATCTAACAGAATATCAAAGTTTCTACTCTTAGCAGCCAATTTTTAATGCAATTAAATAAAATTATCTTTAATATAATTAAAAAATTGAGAATTTATTAACATGTTTTTGTTGACATTCAATTGTCATCCCACGCAAATAAATAAACATAGGTAATATTTAAGGCAAGGTATTTTTTTTTGGAGATTTTACTAATGATGCAAAATAAAAGAATGTTTTATTATTGTACAGAGAAACTATAAACTTATTTATTATTTACTCACAATTTTCCAAGTTGTTTTGCATCCTTTAATTTAATTTATTTTTCGATAACAAAAAAACACTTTTATCAAGTTAACCACATATGTCATTTGTTTGGTGAACTGATGACAAATCTAAAGCCATATTTACATTACATAATATAATATATACATAATGTAATTAATTAATATTTAATTTAATAGAATTACCAAAATGTTTATTTTTATTTTTACTATTTTTGTAACTAATTTGAAATTTAATAAACTGTTTATTTTTATTCTGGTTAAATTAAGAAATTAAATGAACGGAGGCGTTTGTTTGGTTGCCAATAATCTGTTGAAGTTATTAGATAGTAAGCTAAGACAAAGACGGATAGAATCGCTAATGTTTTCTCTCTTTCAGACTCTCAACACTATTCGAAAATCAAAACAAAATGTGTATCTTTCTTCTTCTTTCACATTAAATGTTTTTATCTAAAGCAATTCTAAATGAAAAAGCTGATTTTTCAAAATGGTAAATTATGCACTCGTTAATTGTTTAAAGAATTTGTGAATTTATTTACAATTCTAATTTTTATTGGTTTAATTAGAATACAAAAACGAAACGAGTTGCCTGGCCTTGCTACACGCTACACTACAAAACGTTATTTTATAAAAAAAATGGTTCGGGGTAAGTACAAAGTATTATAAATATAGAGTTTTACAAAAAAAATTTAAAAGCATGATATATTTATAGTTCTGTAGTATTTGCTATAATTTAAAATTTACTATTAAAAATATTTGAAAAATTATTCATATCATAACCTTACATTTGATTCACATTCTATGCGTTATTTGATGTTGCCAAATGTCTGTATTAATAAGAATAATGACTGTAATTAAAAATCTGTTAATTTAATTGGTTCACTCAAAGTTTCAATTTCAAAGCATAATAATTTTAGAAAACTGATTAATTTACAAGCACATAAGTTATATACATATTTTATATATTCTACAATTTTTATTTAAATTTTTTTTGAATCATATCTTTTGAATATATTTGTAATACTAGGGACCGGATATTTCATCTGAACTTCAATTTTCTAAATTTTTAGGTTTCGGTTTCATCAATCTTTCTATATTTGCAGTAATTTTTTGCGAAGTACCATCTAAATAAGTAATATAATAAAAAATACATATTCATCCACTTGCCGTGTTCACATATTCTTTTACCAGAATTTTTAAGTTTTGCTAAATATTCATTTGAATATTTTCGCAAAACTGGAAATCTTTCCATTTGCGATTCATTGATTAAAATATCTGACGAATTTTTAAACGCTGGAACAGGTGAACGTTCATTTTTTGTTAAATTTTCAGTTGTTATTTGAGTATTATTTGACGACATATCTATGCTTGATTTTGATTCAACTGAAAAAATCAATAAAATTTGATTGTAAAATACAAGAAGAAATCAAAATTTCCATCACGCTGACTATCTCTCTTTTTAAATTCCTGCTCAACAGTAAAAATAGTTTCAAGTTTTTGGTCATTATTTTCACTATTTGCCGATGATTTATCAGTTTTCCCTGATGTATCTTTTGTAGGCGTTTCTACTATTGTTAAATCATGACCACATGGACATTCTCTAAAAAAAAAATAATATAAAAGAGTTTGCTTTTTTGCACATTATTGTAATTTTTCTAGTAACTCATTTGGATCGGAGAATAGTGTTTCAGGATGGTCGAGTTTTATTTCAGTACCAATTTTTTTATTCATAAAATCGTCTGATTCTAAAGTTTGTTGTTTTTGTTTTAACTCCATTTTCAATCTGTTTGAATTTTCAACTAATTCGGTATATTCCGATTTTACTTGTTCGACAGTTTTGTCATAATTGTTTTTCATTTTAATACGCATCGATAGGCTTTTATTAATCTAACAGTAGAGCGCTTAATTAGTAATGTTTAACATATACGTTATTTATTACCAGGCATAATTTATGAACTAATTTTTCAATATCCATTTGGATTTTTTTACGTTCTAGAAACTGTTTTTTTATAATATATTCTAATGTGTCCCGTTCCTCTTGAATTGTAGATAAAATTTTTACAATATCCATATTATTATTACGTAATTCCCGTGATGTTTCTTCGAAATGTTTCTCTGCCATTTTGTAACGAAAATTTTGATTTGTCAACTAGTCAAGTCAACTGTATTTTAGTGGATTGAAGAGATCAAATCTTTGCCAATTAGATAGGCAACTAATAATGATTTTATTTTAGTTCCTACTACACCAGTTAAATTACAATCAAAAAGACAGAAGTTATTAATTGATAATGTTGATACTACACCTTCTACACCGCATAGAATTGAATTAAGATCGGATAGCAATGAAGAGATTATTAATAATGACGATGGTAACAACGGTTGTAAGATGGCTTTATTTCTACCGCAGCCGACTAAGACAAGAAAAAAGTAGAGAATCTGGATACTTATGCAATTTTTTGTTTAATTGTCTATTTATTGAATTTTCATAGATTGATAACAAGTGAGAGTAAAGCTGGAAAAATTACTCAAAAAAAGATAAAAAAGCAACATGACATCACAGGTACATATTCTTTACTTTTTGATAAAATTAAATTGCCTTAACAGACGTTTTGTGCCTATTAGAGTATTTTCCTGTTAGACGATCAGTTAGGAAAACATTAGTTAATTTATTACAAGAAAAAAAGTTAGCCATGGAACATCAGATACGTAAAGAAGTCGAAGTTGGTTTAGAAGTATGTATAGTTGCCTATATATAATAAATAAAATTATATTATTGAGTCATACCATTTTTTCGATAAGGTTCGGTATTTTGATGGAAAAGGACGAGGTGTAGTAGCATCAAAGAACTTTAATAAAGGTGATTTTGTAGTAGAATATAGTGGTGAATTAGTCGATATCAATATGGCAAAGAAACGTGAAGAGTATTATTCAAAAAATGAGAAGGCTGGTTGTTACATGTATTATTTTAAATATAATGAAATCCAGTATTGGTAATTAAGTGAATCATAGACGTTTTTATTTTTCGATGTCGCATAAATCTTTTTAGTATTGACGCAACAGAGGAATCTGGCAGATTAGGACGTTTAGTAAATCATTCCCGCAATGGTAATCTTATAACAAAGACTATTGCTATTGACAAAAAACCAAGGCTGATTTTAGTTGCTAAAGATAATATACAACAAGGAGATGAGGTAATGATAAGATTCTAAATGTATAGTATACAAAAATATAATTTTTTTATATTGGATAGTATATATATAATTTCACTTAGCTTTTTTTTGGATTTCCTAGCCTGTTATATAATTATTATATAATATATTATTTATTAACCATAATGACCACAAAAACAAAAATTACGAGTCAAAAATTGGCATAATATAAGCGAAAATATACACCAAAAAAATTCTTGACGAAGATAGAAATATCGAAACGGCCGTCGAGTAAAGCAAAGAAAATAAAAAGAAATATAACACGATAGGAAATCCAAAAAAAGCTAAGTAGAATTGTACTGTGTATTGATGGTTGCACACATTATGCTTTCTTTGATAGTTACTCTATGATTATGGTGATCGATCCAAAGAATCACTAAAACATCATCCATGGTTGGCTTGTTGACTTATTATTATTTGTTTATTAGTATTTAAAACTGTTTATAAAACTGAACTGATATTTTACAGAACAGTGTCTTGTCAATTTGTTTAAGAATTGAATAATATACTTAGATGTATTTATTAAAATAAAAACTGAATAATTATTGATTTTTTCACTTTAATTAAATGTATTATTGTTCAGTTTAATTTATTGTTTAGGGTGTATTTATTTAGAATTACTTTTTATTTATTGCGTATGTAAAAGCAAGTGCGAGCTCTACTTTATCGATATATAAATTGTTTGAAAAGAAAACGTACAAAATGTGTTGTTTTTCTTCAACAGCCTTCAGCCCTCACCTATTGACATTTTATCAGTCACAACTCAGTAGCGTGGAAATAGTAGTAGAAAATTCGTAAAGCCAACTTGATATCTATTAGGAAACAGATATATTTTGTTTAGTTCCATTAATTTATTAATAAAGAGAAAATATATATTGTTGGATTTAAATGCCCGCCCTTTTCTTTTGCCAGTTTGCCATATATTCATATTTATTAATGAAACCTATCCTGACCTATCCTAGCCCTTCATGCGCCCCATATCGCTTGCGCGATACGCCAATATAAGTTGTTACGTCATATTAGTCGATATCAAAATCTACACTACATCTTCGTGGATTTTTTTGTATTCATCCTGCTAATATATAAAAGTTTTCCATTTGGAAAACAATAAAATAGGAAAAGTCTTGCGAGTTGAACAGGAATTTTCAGTGTTTTAATCGTAATATAGTTCTATTTGTTGGTTGATTGTAATTTAATATTGTAACATGTAAGTATTTTAAATGTTTTTTTTTGTTTGCGATTTGATTTGATGCGGAGGCGGCAGTGAAGGTATTTGAAAGGGTGGAATTGTTGGGAAAAGGTCAAATATCAAGAAAATTCTCGTTTGTTCTTTTTTTTTGGGGCAACTGAATGTGAAGTGCGTGTGTTAATTATTTGATATCTTCCATGGGAGGTGGCTTTTTTTTATTTCCAAAAAATTAGTTCATTCCAGAGAGGGGTGTTTTTTGGTTTAATCAGAAATTTTTTATCTTATTTTTAAAATAAATTTGTTTAAATGGGAACAATATTAATAATAGCCAATTAATAAAGTTAATTTCAAAAAAATATGTCAATTCAAATATTTTGCTTAAGACAATTTCGTGAAACAAAAAAAAACACGAATAATATCGATAAAATGCATAATATAATAAAAGGGTGGCTACTTTAACATTATAAATATCAATAAAATAGAAGGAAATTGATCTTAAAGTGTTTTTCAGCCAGCGCATGCGCAATAATTAAAACATTTGTTAATCTAAGAAATTTATTTTTTTAATTTTTTTAGAATTTGTTTAATTCACTTTTTTTGTACTACAATTTATTTACAGTTATAATAAGTTGCACACAATAGCCCACAAAATCTCTTTGAAATTGCATATCTCCCAATTTAACTATATTAGGTCTACGGGTGATGCATTATCAGCTGGTGGTGCTCCTGGTGGTGCACCAGGTTCCGGTGGTGAAACTGATGGTATTGTTGGTGGTCCAAGAACACCCCAGCAAATTGCTGCCCAAAAACGACTTCAACAAACACAAGCGCAGGTCGATGAAGTTGTTGATATCATGAAAACGAATGTAGAAAAAGTGCTGGAACGGGATCAAAAATTGTCTGAGTTGGATGATAGAGCTGGTAACACAAACAAAATTTAAGATATATATATGTATTATATATATATATACATGCATATACTCACATCCTTTATCTATACATAAGTAGAAATTATTGATTTTATTTTAATGAATGTATGTTTAGATGCTTTACAACAAGGTGCCTCACAATTTGAACAGCAAGCAGGAAAACTTAAAAGGAAATTTTGGTTGCAGAACTTAAAGGTTATTATTTAAATATCTTCAAGACCCCTAGTACTATATATTGTGTTACTTAGGCCACACTGCGCATAGATCAGTAATCTGTGCGCTGTGTGGACTAGAAAAAGATGCTGATAATTTTTAGTTTTTTTTTCTATTGTTGCCTTTCTATTAGATGATGATCATAATGGGTGTTATTGGATTGGTAATTCTAATCATCATTATCAGTAAGTAAAACTGTTATTAAACTAAATTGCAATTTAATTATCTATTAAATTAATTAAGAAGAATCGATCCGTCAATTTTGTTTTTTTTTTCTTTTTTTCATCCCTCAACAGTGAACTTCATTTAACTAGTGTCATACGCGCATCCGGGTCTTCAAATCGGTGGTAAATCATCAATAACATTTTTACCGCATTTATTTTTTTTATTATTATTTTTTTTTTTGGTGTATATTGTAATAATATATACAGGGTAATCTGAAAACAAGCATGATAAATGTACATACATAATAGCATATTATCACTATTAGTAGCTAAAACGTCCACTAGGTGTTCAGTATCGGACGCTTTTACATGCCCTGATTGCCCCCGGAAAATATTTGTCTGTGGGATTTTGTGCTAAATAAAATATAAAGCCTAATAAAGATGTAGAAAATAACAATTTTTTGGCATCATAAATAAATACCCTGTATATTTTTTGCTTTTATCTGTCTGTCTTTCTGTCTGTAGCGAAAAATATTATCATTTTTTTTTTTACTGTTCACTAGAGAAATCACCATATTTTTTCCTTGCCCATTTCACCAGACAACAAATAAATTAAAAATAAAAAACTGGCACCCAATTTTTGCATGGGCTAATAAGGAATATTTATTTCTATTACAAATTTAATTAATGCATGTTAGTTTTGAATCTTTAACCAAACAAAATGGCGTAGCAGTGATATCTATTAGATGGAAATTTTTGCACGTCCATAGCCTTTATAGCCTGCGTATAATATACACAGAGTGTTTTATATTAGTTTTAAAATAGTTTTGCAATAGATCAAATTCGATACCAGACATTCTGTATATAGATTAAGCATTTTTTGCTTGAATTAGATATACACATATACATATACAGGGTGTTCATTTCATGACTTCTTAAGTTCGATTTGTCGAAATCTATGAATTTAATTAAATATATAGCCAAGGCACGTGAACACTGCTATCGATGGAAACTGTTTTCTACTTCTTTTATGCCTTGACCCTGGTGCCACCAAGATTTCCGGAATAAAGATTTTTAAACCTGGTAGCTCCATATCAGGTGACAAGGAATATTTTATGTAGCAAGTTGTACCCTGTCGATAGTACTATGTATGTGTCTCGGCGATGGTTAATAAAATTTCTAGTTTTCAAGAACTCAAAGTTGTGAAATGACTTCTACCCTAAAAGAGAGAAGTTGTCATCCATTTTGTAAATATATAATTGAAAAAAATTAAAATTAAAAGCAGGCAACATTTAGGATATTACTGAATATACAGGTACGATTCGAAAGGTAATTTTTTGATATTTTTTTTTTCAAACTACTCTTCAGCATGTACAAGTTTACTCTGTTTTCTTCTTTTTCTAATTCATACTGTAAAAGTTAAATTTCTACACTTTGTTATATTGATTGCTTGGAATTCTGTTTGAAAAACATTATATAAGCATCTACATACTTTTTATTTATGATTTATATACATCATTTACCTCTAATATAAATAATATACATTCTTGCAATTCTCTATAAACAAAGACAGACAGACAAAGTCACACCATATCCAAATTTTATACATCAAATGTCAAATAAAACCCGAAAAACATATCGCTCTCATACCTCCATATGGGATTATATGAGATTACACACTAATTTTATATATCAAAATTAACATTATTTAATACATTATTATTTACATTATATAAATAAATACTTATCAAACATTTTAATATTTACCGTTTGAAAGGTATATACAACCCACAACACATGGCATATTTGTATGTATGGCTGGTTGTATTATCCAGACATTCAATTATATACTTGTTCTCGTAGATTGATTATGGTGATTATTTTTTCAGTGAAATTCATGCCAGATGAAAAACAGCAACCAGCTCCACAAATTGTATATCAACAACCACCACCACAACCCCCAGCAGCTGGTGTAGCTACAACAGCACCACAGCCATCATCCGGCTCTGGACCCAAATAAACCGTATAGATTGCCGGAGGCTTAATAATGGGGATTATTATATATTCTCATAGTTTAAATAAGCTTTTCATTTATTTAAACTATGTTACTATAAAGTTTAAAAGCATTTTTTTTATTTAAACGATTTTTTTTCTTGACAAATTGGTGGATTAAATTTTAAAAAAATTGTTTCATATAGAAAATTAATATTTATAGCAGCAGGAGGGGTAAATTTAGAGGTAGTTTCGTCGAATAATGAATTATAATATGTATAGAGGGTAGTTCTTATTATTAGGAATTTTTATCTTATTATTGTTATTATACTGCCTGAATTTCTTTACTTTATTTTAAAATTCAATTTTATATAACGAATATCTTTGTTTATTAATTCGTATCATAATTAATAATCGCTTTATTGAATTACAATGAAAGACATTTTGAATCTATTTTTATTTGTATGTCTTTTACTAGTAGAAAAAATCCATGCTATTCAAAAGCCTTGTTCCAAGAATCCAAGTGTGGTTAAGTGTATCGTATCTGTTACTGAAACAAACAATAGAATAATTGCCATACTATGACGCCATTTTCTAGTCACTTGGAACAAAGTTTCAATCACATCATTTTCATGGCAGAATAAGAAAATACGAAATTAAAAGTTAAACACCAAAATAAGTGCATAGAAAACAAACACCAAAAAAAAATCAATATTGTAATGTTTATAGAACATAGTTAATTTTTTTTTGTTTTGCTACTTATAATGGAATAATATTAATCAATAGAAAATATTCATTATAGGATTTAGCTTTCTAAAAATCCACAAAAGAAACATGTCTATGGCAAATACTGTTTGTGTACGATTAATTATTATCTATACTGTATCTTTTCTTATTGTTCAATTGTATGCTGCAAACTGTAGGAAAAATATCATATAAAAATAACTATTATAATCTGTACGATTTCTTGTTGTTTCTGCTTATTTTCATCTCCGCTAATTAAATTAGTGACCGATCCAATTGAAATTAAACTAAAATATCAACTTTTTTTTATTTTTATACAATTTCTATATAATTCATATTCGTATTGCAGTTTAGCCCAGATTCCTTTACACATTCTCTCCAATCTTTGATCGATGACAACATGATTTTTTGCAAAATTATATTCCGATCGTATAATTTTCTTTGCCATTTTAAATCTCTTTTTCTGTATTAAACTTAAGCTTAAATATAAACGACATCTAGATGAAATAATTGGATCTCCTGAAATGTATATCGATTATTTCGAATGTAGTTATTAAATTGTGCTTCAGTTCTACCTAATTTCATTGCTAATTTTAATTGTTGTATTGATATTTTGCCAGCGATATGAGCACATTTTTCAAAATAATCTCCTAATGCTGAAAAAGCACCACCTAACGTTGATAACCAACTAAGAATATGATCTATTTCACATCGTTCTCTTACTAAATAAGAAATCCTGTCATTCCTACAATGACGACCTTATATAAAAATATATAATCACTAAAAAAAAAAATTGTACCATTTATAGTCGATTGTATTGTATTTTGTAGTTTCTAAAACAAATATTACATTCCATCGATAATGATATTTAATAAAACAGTTCCGATAAAAATCACTTCGAAGAAGTTCATCAACAAAATAATGTAACAGTAAACTATCCATATTTGTGCAAATGCATGACTGCTCTTTTTGTTGGTAACGAAATTCTTTGGGACTAAGATGCTTTAATTGATCAGGCTTCACATTTATATAATCATAGTCGTAAAAATCTGCACTTCTAATTAAGAGAGTTAAATACTTCATTTGCAATTTTTACAGTAAAATAAAAGTAAAATTATTTTAGAAAAAACACTTTTTGTTTAGTTAGACAATTTCATTTAAATGAACTGGGGTTAGAATTTCAATTTGAAATTTTCACAAATAATAATTTTTTATACAACCAGTAAAGCACTACTTTCCAAACTAAAAATTAAAGAGATTTAAAATTTAAATTAACTTATTTGGATTAAATCTTTTGAGGTCTTCTTACTAGGCAGTTTAGATTCTAGATTCTAGATGTTAATAAAAAACCTAATTCATAAGGCCAGCAGTGTATCGTCTGTCATAGCATTTTTAAAATTTTAAGCCTGCAATAAAAAAAATTGCACATACCAATGAATGCATAGGGATTGCAAGTTGCAACCCCACAAAGTTATGCAATTTGTTCATCAAAATAAAACAATAGTTTTTAATTTTTATAATAGCGTATTCGGGCGGCCTGCACTCGGTGTGCACTGAGATTTGAATTACCGCTTAACAATTCTGTTAAACAGAATTGTTAAATTGAATGTTAAACAATTCTTTAAATAATTTTTAAATAAAAGTATTTATAGTAAGTAAATTAATTAAAAAATTGTTTAAAAAGCTCCCAGTAACTCAGAATATGGGCAATTAAAGATCTTTGTGCGCACCGAGTGCATTCAGTGCAGGCCGTCTGTGTACGCTATGAGTGACATTTTTGATATATTGCGAAGTATTTATTTATATTTATTTAATATTATTTATTAATAAAGAACACTAATTTTAGTGGAAACTTTAAATTACTGTGTTTGCTTTCGACTTTCGTAATAATTAATATTTTAAATTTTGGTAACTTTCAAAGTAATAATTTTATAACTGAATTTTTGTTGGTACCAACCAAAAACAAATGCGTCGTTGAAGCATATTTTTGCATAAGTACAAATTTAACAGTTTGGAAAAAGATTTTGTATTGATATAATTATTTTTGCTTCAAACTAGAGAATTTATCTTTAATAGATACTATAGAAAATGGTGTTACATTAAAAATAAGTAAAAATTAAAATAACAAAATTTCTTTTTTTTTATGGTGAAGACGCCATTTTTGCAGAATTTAACTGTCAATATAAAATAGAAAGGTTTGTGTCAGCTTCTGAGTAAACAAAAATATTATTATTAAAACTTGCATAATTTTCTACTAGTAATAATAATAATGAGAGAACTATAAATGTTAGAAAAACTAAATCAAAAAATATCGTACTTTCATTTGCGAAAAATCAATTGGCAAGTTGATGGTGATTTTAATAAACAATATGGATTTATGAAGACCTACTTAGAAGAGGACTTAATTTTTAGTTCAACAACAAGCAAGCATGTAAATGGAAAAGGTTAAAATAGGGACTAAGATGCAAAGTGTTACAAAGACACCTATAAGTGATTTAAACGATTATATTACATGCAAATTATGTAAAGGTTATTTTATTGATGCAACAACAATTATCGAATGTCTACACACTTGTAAGTTAAATATAAACTAGTTTAATTTCCTGTTTATAAACATTGATTTGTTGCAGTTTGTAGAAGTTGTATCGTTCAGTATTTAAAAACAAACAAATATTGTCCAATTTGCGATGTACAAGTTAATAAAACAAAACCTCTACATAGTATTAGGCCAGACAAAACTATACAAAATATCGTCTACAAATTGGTTCCAAGATTACATCACAGTATGTTCAAAATTAACAAAATACAATATATTTAGTTCACAAAATTCTACTTTCAGATGAAATAAAACGAAAAGAGATTTTCTATAAAAATCATCCAGAAACAAAACCTACCAATTGGGAACATAATTCAACATTAGAATATGATTATATATTAACACCAGAAGAAAATGTATATATTACTTTAAGATATTATGGATCTAATGAGAAATTAAGGTAAGTCTTCAATTAAATCTGGGCATTTATTAATCTTTTGGAATGCTTTAGTAACTTATTCTCATAAATTAAAACTTAATTAATGACAGTACATCATAATTCATCAATTTTTCTCTTCCCTTTAATTCGGGTAGTTCAATAATAATTAAGCATTTAACAACAATCCCCTCTAATTTTTCAACAAGTTCACATGCCGCATTTAATGTTCCACCTGTAGCTAATAGATCATCTATGATTAATATTCTTTGATTTGGTGGTATCGCATCTTTTTGTATTTCAATTGTTGCCTTTGAACAATAAAAAGCTTATTATAATTATAATATCAGTATTTAACCGTCAAATACCTGGCCATATTCCAATACATAACTGTACTCGATTACTTGTCCTGGTAATTTGCCTTTTTTTCGAATTGGTACAAATGGTATACCAAATTCTAATGCTATCAATGGACCAAATAGAAAACCTCTTGCATCTAATCCAACTACACATTCAATCGGTGGTTCAATCTCTTTTATTGTATCTATTATAACAGTTCTTAATTGTGCAAATATCGGTGGATTTAATAATACACTGAATATATCTCTAAATTGTCAATAATTGATTAAAATATGGATTAAATAAATAAGAAACAGTACATAAAATTGAGGTTACGTATTACCTAAATAGGACTCCATCTTTCGGAAAATTAGGATAGGTTTTTATATGGTTCTTTATTGCTTCTAATGCAATATCATTGTTACTACACATGATTTTACCGATTTTTTGGTCACCTTGTTTGAATACAGAAAGAAAATAGTAAAATTACGTTCCAATTGATTGATTTTTTCATTGGTTTTTGTCATCAATCATTTGCGTGACGTAAGTAAGCATAACGGTAGATTAGCTCTATCGCATAGTAAAGCAATTGATCAAAGTGAGATAGAATGAATCCCGCACGACAGGTGATTAAATACTTGGTGAGGACGAATGAAAGGAATGATTTAATTCAAGGCTATTATTTTATGATTAATTTATATTTGTATTAATTAATTGTTATTAGATTAATTATAAACGTTTTTATTTTATTATTTCACAGATATTTAAGATGTCCGAGTGCCGTAACAATATCACACATATGTAAATTAATAATAGCGAAATACGACTTAACAACACGAAACAAAATCGATATTTTTTACGATCAAGATTGTCTTAATCCTTCCATGTCCCTGATGGATGTATCGTATATTTATTCATGGAAAAGGGTAAGGAAGAAACTGGGTAAAAAGGCTGATTTTATTTATGGTAATTGGGTTTTAATTTATAGACAGATCCATTAGATTTGACATATAAAATTTATGAATTACGTGCGAAAAAACGTGAATATAATGAAATTGCTCCGAATAATCTATCACACAATAATAATAATAACAATAATTGGAAGGAAGTACATTTGAAAATAAGTGAAAGTGGTGAAATGTCAGTTACAGGTATTCAAGATAGTAGTAATTTATTAGATTCATCGGAAAAATCCGATCGGGATGAAAGTCTCGGTAAAGAAATTATGAAGGAAAATGATGATAAAGAGAAGTTGATCACTAATGAACAGACCAAGAACAATGATGGGATAAACAACGAAAATCCATTAAATTCAATAGAAACGGAAAAAAGCCATTCACCTGTAAAACCAGCAATGAAAAAAGATCTTCCTGCATTGAAATATATTGGAAAAACATTTAACAAAACAAACAATGAAAATGATAAGGAAAAAGCAACTGGGGAAATTGTTAATTTGCCTGAGCCCGGTACTACATCAGTTGCAACTAATAAGCCCGTGAAAAATTTGCCGAATTTCGGTAGTGACATTTCCTTAGTGACAACTAGTGCAGCAGTAACAAGTACTTTAGCATTACCCAAAAGTGTTGAAATCAGTACGACAACATTGAATTTAGGTAGGAATAATGAACTATCTTTGATTCCACTTAATTCAACCGCACCATGCACTACAACAACCGTTTTTACAACAATTGATAAACGTATGTGTAGTACAAAACAAAACGATGAAAACAAATTGAAAAATAATCAGGAAAACCCAATAAAATCAATCGATTGTGATAATAATAATAAAAAGCTGGAAATTTTAAATGTAAAAATTGAAAATATAAAAGAAATTAAAAATTTAAAAAGGAAAAACCCAGACATGCCCGAGTTACCTCCTCCAACCAAATTACCAAAACCAACAATTTTGAATCATTCAATTAGCTGGTCGAATTTACCAGCGACAGTGAAAAAATCGATTAACCGTGCGAATCGCAATGGTGAACAACATCCACCATTGAAAACATCGGAAAATAGCGAAAATGTAATAATGAATCATCACATTCCTCATCAAAAATCAATTCTATCTCAAGATAATAAACCGATTATATTAAATCGAAATTTTAATTTAAATCGACCCGGAACACCAATTGGCACCAGTAAATCACTTCCATGCTACGCACCTAAACCGCCATCAATTTTGACTCATGCTAATTCTCCTGGAAATGGGGGAAAAGGCGGTAATAATAATTTGAAAAATGGTTTAGAAAAATGTGATCGAATAAAGAACAAAATGGAGGTATAATAATGTTATTGTGTTATTCTGAACTAGAGAAATTGATGACTTCTTTCTTTATTTTCAGTTTTCAAATCAATTAAATGTGTCTAGATCGTCATCATTACCTACTAATCCACCTAGTAGTAGTAGCCATTACCAATCGAATTTCTATCAGAATGCCCACTATAGACCAATTATAACCCCATCGCAATTACCACATAATATGAATTCCCTACATCATCATCATCATGCTAACATAAAACAATCGCTGTCCACCACCTCAAGCACTAATCCGGAAAAATCAACGGATATAAATGAATCCATACACAGTAGCTCCCCTGCTATCATTACAAACTCATTGACGAATAATTGCACATTGCTTCCAATCACAACAATAACCACGTCGATTGTCACGCCTTCCGCCTTCACAAAACCAAAATCAAATGCACCAATTGGCTACAAGACGTTACGCGATCCGCCGAAAAGTTGGAATTCACAAATTGCGAAAGCCAATCATCAATGTACAAAAATAGCGGCAGCGCATCAGCAACAACAGCAGCAGTTAATTGGAGCGACATCGGCATCGGCTCAGGGACGTAGTAGCCAACAATTGGGGGCTGATTTGAAAAACGTTCGACCACCGAAGTTTTTTAAAGGACGAAATATGCCACGGTATTTAGGTAGGCATTTTTTGTTAATAACAAAAATTAGAAATGTATTTATTTTATTCATTATTTTTTGTTTCTCTTTATTTTTGCATTTTTTATCTGCATAATTTTTTTTTATTTTGTTTTTTTTTTGTTTATTTATTTTTCGTTTTGGTTGTTCTATGGTTTAATAATATAGGCAATCCAGCTTCAGGCGTGAAACCGATGTATCAATTACACACCAACACCAGTCCAGAAAAAGATAAAAACAATCAATCAAAAGTAGAAAAATCCGAAATTAAAAAACATTCAATTGTTAAAATTGACCCGAAAACATTGAGACCAGTGAGTGAAAAGGCCCCCGATATTTCAAATTTAAGTAATATAAGCAATTCAGGAAGTAATCTGGGAGCCGATTTGTGCCGTTCAACTGTAACAACAGCGGAAATGAAGTAATTCAAAGAAAAAATTACCACTGATGTTTTATTCATCCCTAATTTTCATTGTTTTCGTAGATTAAATCCAACAATTAACGATCTAAAAATCAATACAAGCTCAGTGTCAATTTTTAGCCCACTAAAATTACAAAGTTCACCAAAAGGTGAACGAAAATCACCAAAAAGTCCACATTCACCTAAATTGAAAAGCAACAGCAACAATATCTCAGTAACAAGTACGTACATCAACTAATTCCTTTCTGCGCAAAAATTAAATAACTATATATTGTTGAAGGTCCGGTCGCTACCACATCCAGCACCACATTATCACCAAAACAACATCGAGATAAAACAAATCTCACCTACACACCACCAAATCCATTTGTACCAAATTTGGCAAGTCCTACGTTGAATCCTAGTCAATTTTTTATGCCACCACGTTTTCCATCACCGTATGATCCAAGATTTGTGGTTGCTTATCAAAGGTAATTTGATGATAAAACGTAATGCGAAGTGTTTAAATGTAATTTAAATCATTTGCGTTTGGCAGTTATTATCTTCGGCAACAACAGCAAATGGCCGCCGCCATTGCAGCATCATCACCTACGATTGGCTCACCGTTTAATATTAATATGGGCCCCCCAAGTTCCACAGGAATTGGACAATATAATAACCTAGTAAGTCGAATTGATTGTATACTTTTATCCATTACTATTTACTAAATTGATCTATTTACAGATTTCTTTGTCGCATTGTTTATCTGCATCCGAAACAACATCCGCACCACTTTTATCTGTTGGAAAGTCTGCTGATCTCACAACACATACGATTACCTCTCAATCATCATCGAAACAACAATTATTCTCAACAGCAGGAACAAAAAAACCAAAAGATTCACCGACAAATAAAAGTGAAAAAAGTCTTATAATCGCACTAGAAAAACTGTCACAGAATAAGGCAAAAGAGCTCGATAAGAACCGTCAGTTATCCGATGACAATAAAAGACAACGATCGTCTAGTAAAAGTCCAAAGAACGCAGTGGTAGTTTCTCCGAAACAACGACAAATTGAAATTCCATGTGAAAATAAAGTGGAAAAAAGTGAAACTGACCAAAATATGTCTGAAGAAATTCCAGTTAAAGAGGATAAAAGTACAAATGATGAAAAGAAATTATTAGAAAATCTGCCAAATAATATTGAAGTGGAAAAATCCAAATTAGAAAATACATTACCGTCTTCTATTGAAGCAACAGTTGATTCGATACAAATCACGAATATTGTAATAAAAGAAGTGACGCAAAATGAAGAGAAAGTCACTCCTTTAAAAAATATACCAGCTCCACTTCCAGTAGAGGCATCACTAGATAGCCAGTTAACTTCAGAAATAGAAAATGAGCCATTAAAACCAAATAGTAATAATAATTATGAAGAAAAACCATTACCTACTGACGTTATAGCGTCAAAAACAGAATTGACTGTGGATGAAAACAGGCCAACCGAACCTGTAATTGTCAATAATGTTAAAGATGTTGATAAAAATAGTTGTGAAACATTAATAATTGATAAGAATGGTGATACTAGTGATACTACAATTACTGATAAAAAGGATAGCGATACGATGTTGCCATCACAAAACGATGACGATAGTGAAAAGGCAAAAATTGACACAGCTCCCCCACCATTGCCGAAAATAAACAAAGACAATACGGAAAATGAGCAACGTTCTGATTCAGCAGGTACGACTACAACGGAAGTTGTTGATGGTAAAAATCAAAATGGTAATGGTGAAGCAACATTGGAAAAGCCAACATTAGAAAAGGTTGATAAACGTGAAGATGAGCCAGAAAAAAAGTTAGTATAATTCAGTTTTTTTTTTAATATCATTTTCAATGAATCGGGTTAATTAGTTTTATTTCTAAACTAAAAAGACAAAAAGATAAACAATGTTTAGTTTTTTCTTATTTGATGATTATTGGCAACGCTGTCGCGTGTAATGTCATTTTCCAAACCATAGCTTGTTTTGCTCATACGTATTTTTAACTTCCCTCACTTTTCTCTTTATTTTTTTTTATTTAAGCGTTGATTTGTATATAGTTTTGTGTAATTTGGTGTATTATATTATTATTTTTTATAATCATTAAGGATTTTTGTAAAACGGAATTAATTTTTTATTATTGCGGGGCATGGCATACTTGATTACGTATACGAATTTTATTGGCAGGTATGTTTGATTTTCGTTTTTCTGTTTATTTTTTTATTTTATTTTTGTAAAATTCAAAGCTCTCTGTTTTTTCGTTTTGTTCACTTCCTACTCAGTAGAAAAATGTGATGTACACCATTGTCAGGTTGAGTGCCTATAGATTGTTTATTTTCCATTATTTTAAAATGCAGAAGGTGATTGATTCGTACAATCACAGAATCTTAATTCTGTCATATGTGTGTGAATAAATTAATAGCTTCCAAAATTTATAATTACTTAATATTTATACATATCACATGTTTGCGTTTCTTACATTAGAATTTTTCATATACACAAAATGTACATACAAAGTAAATAAACTATATAGATAAACACATAGGTAGATACTATAAGGAAAAAATAATAAGAGTGCCTTGATAAATATAACAGTTTGTCAATAATACTAATAGAAAAAATTATTTATTTAAAATGAGAAGTAAAAAAGAAAAGATATGCTTAATGAAATTAAAAAGAAATACGTAGGAGTCTATTGTATATGTGGGAAAATATTGGTATTTTCTGTGGTATTTTGAGACAATCTGAAATTTTATTATAAAAACCCAGAACAACACAGTTCTGTGATAAAAGATTTGACAGATTATAGGTTATGAATATGCTGAACTTTATTATTAATCTTCATCTTCCTTCTTTTTTTTTCTTTTTGTATATTTACTATAATTTTTATAAATATTGTATATTTAAACAATGTAAAATATTTATAATAATTTTGATTCTTTTAAGGCACTTAAAACAGTACATTTTTATGCAACTTATTCGCCACTAGCAGCTGTCCGCTCATCTTTATTATTTCTCTAATTCTCTCTGCCATCCCTTATTTTCCTTGATCTTATCTAGTTTTACACATTCTTCTAGAGGAAAAAAGGAATATTTTTTTTAATAACAAATATTAAGTAGGCTGTGAGCAAATTTTACACATTAATAGAATCTAATTAAGAAAACTACTTATTTTTATAATATGGGTACCCAGATAACAGACGGAAAAATTATAAAACAATTGCGACGTTATGCTCAAAAAAAGTTTGATGGAATATAACAATTTAGACAATAAATTTTTATAAATTAAAATTTATACAAAACTTGAAAAAGTATAAAAATAAATACAAAATTATATGTAGAATTTTATAGGTATTCTTATATTGTAGATTTTATCTGGGTCAGAGGGTTGTTTCTTTTTCTTTTTTTTTTGTTGTATTATAATAGGTAATATCAATATAGAAATAGAAAACAAAAAAAATTAAATATATAAAAACTAAATAGTGGACCCGGCTTGCAGTTTTTATCACTAAAAAAAATAAGAAATTTTATAATAATATCTAGCTTTAAATCACGTATTTTTTAATTAACAGATTACTATTATTGTATAATTGTAAATAGAAAGCACAACAGAAAAGTTTTAATAAAAGATTTATAGTTTATATTTTACAATTGGTTTTATTTGCCTACTTATTTAATTTAAGCTTGGGCATTAATGCACAATTTAATGGATGATCAGTTGTTATTGTGATAAAAGATTGAAATTTCAATTCTGTTAACACTCTTTGTATTTCAAATAAAATTTATAGTTTCGTCGCGAAAACTTTCATTGCCGTCATTGCGTACGTCAGTCTGTGAGCTGAAGATTTTGTATTTAACTCACAGACTATTATCTATGATTCAACTAGTGTTTTCAGTAATTAAAGGAAAAGTATTGAATATAATTGTCATAGTAGTTACGTTGTCCGTGGCCCATACATTGTTAAATAGTAAAACGTTATTTACTAACTGTATGGTTATTTTAACTAATAACGGTATTATAAGCAAAACTGCTTCCAAAAGATGGTGAAGAGATAAAAACTTTAATTTGGTTGTATACTCATTTAGATAATAAATTTAATCGGATTAGTTCACGTACAATAAGTAAATGATTCTAAAATTTACTGTATACCGCCTACTTGTTGTATGGCAAATAAATAGTCTAAAATATCCAATGAAATTCAAGACTATCTTCTTGTTTTACATGTTTTATCCAATGCACTTGGATGATTTAATATAATTTTAATTTCATTGGCATCATTTGTAACATAAACATAATTATGAAATACCCATAAATTAAAAGGGAACCCATAATTATTAACCAACCGTTCTAAAGTCTGGAATACATCAAAGTCTAGAAAATGAAAAATATCCATAATTCACCAATGCCTTAAATATAAAAAAGACTTACTATTTGTTAGATTCTGTCAAATATTTCCGAAAATTGGAATAAATTGATCACCTGGCTGTTGACATGAAAATTAGAAAATTGGTCGTACTTGATAGAGCGACTTTAAAATGAGCAAAATTATTAATAAAATGACGGTGAAAAAAATGTACATGAAGGACATCATGATTCAATTGGATTTTTGAGCAGAATGTAGGTCAATTGGTCAAAATTTAATTTATAAATACCTACTTGTCGATGCGATTCTCTTTATTTTTTTTAAAAATTTAAATTAGAATGGGAAACTTCCAATTCGTCAGATTTACTGCAATGCATTAATTTTCCCTCCTCCTCGCCTCCCTAACGCCCTCCTTCATCAACCATTGTTTAAATAATTAAAAATCTATGAAAAAAAGGATTTTGCATATGTCTATAACGATATATATTATGACGGTTATAAATTTCTATATATATAAAACAGAGAATGGCCGAGTGAGTGAGTGAGCGAATGAGAGGCCAACCGATGGATGTTGTTCGTTTTGTGGTTTCACCTCGGCCATCACGCGTTGTTTATTGGTAGATCGAAAACCGAACAGGATAGATCGCGGGCTGTGTCAACACACAGCGCACAAAGCCCAGCAACAAATAATCAGGCAGTATGTATTAGGCATTGATGGATGTTTGAATTTTTATTTATATTTTAATGTATAATTTAAGTTTATATTTTTTAAATATAATCTATAATTTAAAGATAAGATAAGATAGATAAAAAATAATGAATATAAAAAGTAGAAATTTTGCAACGTTGCCAATTTTTAATTTTTTGGTATTTTACGTTAAAATTTTAAAATTCACTTATGATCAGTGGCAATTAGATAAGAAATTATGAATTTTAAGGCGAGAAATTTTGCGACGTTGTCAAGTTGCTATTTTTCTAATTTTGTACAAATATTGTAAAATTCACTTATGGTAATTAGTGGTAATTATAGATTGGTTGTGAGTTCTGCCTTATAGAGAATTCCAATTCATAATTCGGGTCGGGTTCTTCGACTATGCTTTGTAATTCCCATTATTTAGGTTGCAGAGTATTAGACGGAAGTATAATCCTTCGTAGACGAAACCTTTGATATATCACATGTCGTCAATTAATTAAAACATTTATATTAACGGCTATTTTAGCGGTGCTGATGTGGAATAAATTAGAGTACTCATAGTATTCAGCCCGGGAAGAGATCCCCGGATGAAGTCTGGTTTATACACTAGTTAATGAATATAACAGTTTAAAATTATGATAAATTTAATCATTATATCCATAAATGGTACTTATTATTTATACACATTGTAACAAATTAATGTTTAAATCTCGATTTAAATTCACAATGTAACGGATGATCAGTTTTCATTGTAATAAAAGATCGAAATTTCAATTCCGTTACACTTTTGTATTTCGAATAAATTTCATAGTTTCGCACTACATTTGCAACAGCAACTTTCATTGCCATCATTGCGTACATTTTACCTGAAATAATTAAAATTAGAATTCAGTTTAGTTATACTATACAGTGTCTGTGGTACCAATACAATTCCGTGGTCCAGCACTAAATGGTATAAAAGCGTATGGATGTCTTTTAGCGATTTCATCAGGCAAAAATCGATCTGGATCGTATTTTAATGGATCAGGCCAATATTTTTCACTTCGATGTAGATTAAATATTGTTACAAATACATCAGTCCCTTTTGGTACAATCTTCGTACCTAGTACATGATTAAAATTAACATATTAAAACATATAGAATTACTTTCATATACCTAAATCAATATCTTGTGCTAGTTTTCTTCCCAAATAAGGAACAGAAGGTAATAATCGCATTGCTTCGTTTATACATCTTTCTGTATATTTCAAATTTGGTAAATCGTCAGCGGTAAGTATGTGATCATGGCCAACTATTGATAAAACTTCATCATATAATTTTGACTAAAATTAACCATTACAGTTAATTAATTAATGCTAAATTACTTTTTATCTATCTGTTCTCATCATTCATGTGAGATGTTAAATTTTATTTAAATAAAATGAAAATGCAAATAAATCACGCACGTAATTTACTTACCTGTATTTCTGGATGCATACCTAACAAAGTAAATGTGTATGCCAAAGTATAACCACTTGTATCAGTTGCCTATTTAATAAATAAAAACCGTTAAACAATTTCAATTCTATAGAATCTTAAAATAAGTAAAATAACTAGTAAAACTTACGGCACCAGCGAATAGAATCATTTCATTAAATATTTGTTCGTCCGTAAATTTTTCCTTTTCGCATTTTAACATTGATTTGATTAATGGCAATGAAAAATCATTGTTTTCGATTGGAGCACTTTCTAAAATTATCATTATTTTAAAATGCATAAATAAATGATTGCCAGATTAATGTTAACGAAGTCTGTCTGTACCTGATTCAGACTGGAGACTTTGTCTTTTTGCTATAACGACCTGAAAATTATAATAATTTACTTCGATTAGATATATAATAAATAATAAATGCAGCGTACATTGTGAACAAATTTCTTTAATTCAACTAGAGACTTCATTATTAGTTTTCCTTTATCGCTCATTTTCCATAGAAAGCTGGGCAAGCAAGTGATATAAATTATTAGGAGGCCTAGATTGACTTGAAACCTATAAATTAAAGAAATTGAAAATTGTCATATTCGAATTCTCTAATTAATATTGATTTACATACTTTTCTATATGTGCTGCAACTGTGTCTTTTTCTACTGTTAATTGCAAATTGTAATCTTTCTCGAATACATTTTCTGCATATTAAAAATATCGTTTTAAAGCATGTGAAAACTTATATTGGACACGTATATTTACCAAAGAAAATATCCATTGATAAATTTTCAAATATATGAAATAGATCTTTGTTATTATTAGATTCTTTTAGGACTTTTATAAGGACTACACTTTTCCGATAGAAACAATAGACTAAATTTTTTAAAATTGATTGACTGAAACTTTTCGAGTAAAATTTTCTATATTCTTTCCATCTATGCGCTAGAGAAAATTAATTAATTAATTAATATATTAATTACGTTTGACTGGCTTAAATCATGCGGCGCTGCCAGAGCACATATAAAAAACAGGCGAAAAAACTTTTATATGAAATTACTAAAAATTATACTCAAATAGAACCCGATCCTCTTTGGAGCAAAATAACGTTATTTTAATGTCAAATTCAATGCTTGCCGATGTACCTGGTGCAGTTAGTATTGTGTCCTCAACCAAATTACTAAACGCATCATACATACTCATTTTATCTAATGAATTTTGATGATTTAATATCACTCTAATCTCATCTGCATCTGCTGTTATATAATTATAATTATGACCTAGCCACATATTACATGGCAATCCATGTTTTTCAATGAGATTTTGTAAATTTGTAAAGATATCTAAAAAAAATTAAACAGACGTCGCTATCAATAGATTTGTAATAAATAAATTATTATAACTTACTGTTATTGAGGAAATGCAATCCATTTCCAATAACTGGAATAAATCGGTATCCTTTATGCTGGCGAGCGAATTGGAAAATGTGACGTAGTCGATAGAGTGACTTGAAAACGAAGAAAAGAATTAGAGCAACTAGAGCAATAAGAATATGAATAAAACTCATCGTGGAACTCACTCTCTATTAACGGCCGGTAAAAATAGATTCTTTTTAGTATTTATATAGGTTTTTATTTTATGTATATTAATTGTTTTTAATCAGCAGCGTAGTTATAATTGCTTTCCAGTAGTCCGCATGGATTTCCTTTCGTTTTTCTCCAATGCAACGGCGACGCTGATTAATTAAAACAGAGAGATAATTGTGATGGAAAAGGAAACCATATCATTCAGCTCCAGGGCAATTTACCCCTTTTTATAGTATATGTATAAGTTGACATTGAGACTTTTTTTTTCTATTTCAACGGAATAATTATCGGTGCATGCGTACCGTAGAAATTTATAATGATCGTTGTGGTTTTCCATTATATTAATTTTTTTCTGCATGCCGTGTAAAACCTTTGTACTTTTAAATATATGTATGTCTTATTATTAATGTTAATCTGTCTATCCATACTATTTATTTATATGCTAATTAGCATTTTACTTTTAGTTGTAAGTAGGTATGTTCTATATCGACAGCCAAAGGTTACAGTCATCAAATTATTCAGCTACTTGCATTATTAATCTTATCTATTCCCCAATAAGGATTACGTTCCTTCAAAACCATAAATATGACATATTGCAGTTATTAGGACAATTCCGCGTCTCAATAGTAAATTCTTTAAGAGTAAGAAAGAATTCAACTAAAATATGAATCGATTCTTGTAGACAAATCGAAAAAAAAATATACCCATGGCTAACCCTTTAATAGTCGTAATCACGGACAAACTGTGATTGTAATTGTGAATGCATGCATAAATATTGAATCGCGTGTCTTACAAGGACACAGCAAAAGAAACAATTATTAGATTTTTAATATTCACATAACGTTTATTTTTTAAATTTACATATTTCTTTTACTAAACGTTAAATTAATTTGTTTTGTAAATACATATAAATGATTCGAGGAAAAATTGTATTCAGATTAAAAATATTTTTCTATTTAACTACTAAAATACTAATAAGTTGGTCCATTAAGATTTCGGATTTTGTACAACTGCTTCTGAATTTCTAATAAGTTCCGAATCAGTACTGAAAATCAGTAAAATTCAGATTCTAAATACAAATGCTAAAATTGTGTTTCTACCTTGCATAGCTTGTTGGACAAACAGCGAAACTTGAATCAATTGGACCCATTACAAATTTACTAATAAAATCATAACGTAACAAATGACTATTGCCCATTGATACTGTCATATGTACTACCAAGTATAAACAGAATGAAATATAACAAATGCCAACTAGAATTATAATAGCCAGCCAAAATCCGTTTAAATTAAATTCTTGTACTGTATTTATAACAAAATAGATATTAATCAAGATTACTAGGAAACTTAGAAGAATCGCCATAATTTTATTGCCACTAAAAATAATCGATTTAATATATTTTCTTGCATGAACAAAGACACTTACTATCCATTAACAAATTGTCCCATAATATGATAATTACTAGTAAAAGCTATTGTAGGAATTGTGGCAAATGGTAGCTGCATACTCATCACAGCATTTAATATATCATTCATGCCAGTCAGATCTTCAATTGTACTGAAAAATGCCAATAGGAAAGTTGGTACAATTGCTATTGATCGTGTGAATAATACACGACGCCAACGTGCCCATTGTAGATTTAGAAAACCTTCCATTGCAAACTGACCAGCATAGGTTCCTAAATCACGTCAAAATTCATTAATTAAAGATGCAGGTAATTAATTCAGAACTGACCTGTCATTGTAGAACTTTGTCCAGCTGCTAATATGCCAACAGCCCATACATATAACGCAATTAAACCATATGTACAACCTAAGAATATACCACCTTTATATAAATCAGCATCAACATAATTGTTTGCTTCTGGTCCAGTACTTGGAAAGATTGACGCATTTATCGATGGATAATTTAAACATAGTTTATGCTGAAAAAATTACATTTGCCATGAGATATAACGGAATGTCATTCGCTGAAAAAAACGATGTGTATATTCAGCAGTGAGTTTTGACATAATGAAAATAGGCTTAAAAAGATTAAAATTTAAAATTACAACAAATTATTATAATGGTATTATTATGAAGAATACCATAAATACATCATATTAATAACATATATAAATAATACCAAATCCTATGATTTGACAGAAACTCACCGGCCTCACTGCCAAATATACCCTTCCAACAGAAAATACACTAAATCCACAGGTTAGGATAACTGTGTTTTACGGGTTGCAGTAAAATTAATATTTTATTTTTTTCAATTACTTACAATATCAGCATTCTTTTTATGAAACAATCCATGTGCAAAAACGGCAACAACAAAAACGTTAATAATAAAACTAACCAATAAAGCAATGCATGCTTCAATGAAAAAATACAAATTTGCATCTCTCACTTTTTCTGGTTTTGTACGATCAATTTCACGTGATTTAACTAAAGCTGAATGTAAATAGAGATTATGTGGCATAATTACGGCACCTATAATCGACATTTATACATTTTAGAGGCAATTATAATAAAAATTAAACATTCAGTTGTTACCAATAATTCCTACTGCTTGTAGTAATGCTCTCGAATCACAACCTTTACACCAAGGTATAAACATACCCTCCATAACACCTAGGGCATCTGGTCGTGATGTTATATATTCATAACCAAATGTTACACCCATAATTGTTATTAAGACACCGAAAAATGATTCCAGTTTACGTAAACCGTATTTGTCAAATAATAGAAATGTAAATGTGTCAATTATGGTTATTAAAACACCACCCCATATTGGAATTCTGATAAGCAAAATGAGCATTCAATAAAAACATGTCAAAATCGGATGATTATAATATTGATTATACTTTCGAGAAGATAATAAATAAATTGCTATGGATGTTCCAATAACTTCTTGCATATCAGACCCAATAATTGCCACTTCAATCATTAACCATAATATTATCCTAGGGAATTTCCTGTATTGTCTATAACACATTTCAGCCAAATGTAAACCTGTGACAACGCCTGAAATGTAATCAAATCTTTAACAACTGTAGGAATCAAACAATGTTAAAAATACAATACCTAATCTTGCTGATAATCTTTGCATTAATAATCCTAAAATTGTTGCTGAAAATAATACCCATAATAACCGATACTGGGCTACATTGCCACTTTGTAAATCACTTTCAATATTTCCTGGATCCAAGTAAGCTATGGACATAAGAAATCCTGGACCAGTAAACGCCCATAGTTTACGAAAACTAAATCCATTCTGGAATCAAATCAAAATGATAAAACAATATTGGTGTTTTAATGTGAACAATTAAAAAGATAATAAAATCGAGTATACGTTGAAATATAAAAGATGGCGCGAATGTCATTCTAAAAAATGGTGTTTTACTGGTTGCATAAAAATTATCTTTTTCCATTTTCTTATAGAATTTGATTATAAATTCTAATTTAAAATAAACAATGGATAATAGATAAAAGAGGTTTTTGATTTAACATACATGTGATGTTTCAGGTATTTGTATTCGTTCTTCTGCAAAATAAGTTTGTGTTCTAGCTAACAATGTTGTTTCATTTGGCATTGACGACGAAGAATGTACAGATGTTGATGTAGAAGTAGAATCATTACTCGTCGATTTATTAATATCTAAATTACTATGAGTATATGCAGGATTTGTATAATGATTTTCTTGTGGACTGTATGAACGTGTAGGCATCTAGAAGAAAAAAAACATGTATTTTAAAAATTGACCTATTTTCAAGCAGAACAATGTTAATTATCGATTAATTACGAATTTGTAACATTCCCGAGTCTACAGATTAATAAAATCAAGGCTGTATTAGAACAGATATGCTTTTATTAATCCCCTGTTTTATCAGTATTCTAAGTGATTAGAAATAATATAATTCGTTTGTATATGGAACGTTGTTTATAATAGTAGAAATTAGCATTAATAGATTAATATGTTTGTATAATAGAAATATATAGCGCGACTCTTCTCATGGTGTAAACAAAATCTTAAGTTTTAGGTGATTCATACTTTGTTTACTTTTTTTACTGTTTTGATTTTACTGTAATTTTCATTAACATAAATGCAACAAAAAAATAAAGACCAATTCAAAAAAACTGTTTCATTACAGACTATGGGGAAACTGGTTTTTTATTACTAGAACCATAATTAGTCGATGCAGTAATAATGAATGTTCTTACCATTTTGAAAACAAAACAAAAAAAAATTAAATGGAAATTAGCCACTAAATTCGAAGAATGAATCTTACATAACGAAAAAAAGTAAAAAATGAATTGAATATTGAATAAATATCTAATTTTGCATTGTTGTAAAAGAACGAACAAAGTTATGAAATTGTTAATTTATTAGAATATAATTTATCTAAAATAGAAATGTTTATTAAAGGAAAATACCAATAATCAAAATATAAAAAAAAACAAAAAAATAATTGGTTAACATAACCTCACAACACAATTTAGTCATTGTGTCATAGATTAAAGAGTATATAGAGATTTAATTTAACATGCTCTTTATATCTTTATAATAAAATATTAATAAAGTTTTGAATTCCATTGGCCAAATGTGGAACTGGGAACTAGTTTCGCACTTAAAAAAAATAATAAGAAAACGTAATGAATAGAAGACATTAATAAAGGGAAATTGTAATCATAACTAATGATAAGTATTTACAACTAATATCTATTTTAAAAGTAAATTTTATGTTGTAGTGCAAAACTATTTCCACACCTTTTGCCCAATGGAATTCATGGTTTGAAATCTTTGAATTTTGATTGAATTGAAATAAAATATAAATTTTACAGTCTTACCGTTAAATAATATGAATTTGAATATAACTAAATAAAGTTTATAAATACTGAAAAATATATAATACAATTAAACTTAAAAGCAATTAAAAAAATTTAAAATTGGGACACTTTTTAAGACTTAAGATTAACTAATGTTTTCTAGCCTGTGCTAGCTCGCATACTGCATTACTTTACTGCAATAAAAAAATAAAAATTAAATTAAATAAAATCATAATGGTTCATTGCTAAACTGCGATAAAGTATATTTGTTTTTAAACAATTACATTATTATTTTGTCGGTTATACTGAGGGATTTTACTACTTGAGAACAAAGCAAACATAAAAATTAAATTTTAGTACACTGCTCGTTTTGATCCTGAAATTATTTCGATTTGCAGATACTTATATAATTTGTGTTAAGCAGTATAAATTTTCTTTCGACTTTACAAGATGTTATTTACGTTTTTAAATTAATTCAAAAGAATTCTATGAAAATCGTAAATCCCCTTTGATTAATTAGTATGCAACACCATATACGAATACATGGACATGACAATGTCAATGATGAAGACCGTGATTAACGGAGGAAATTTTATTTGAAATTAAATTAGGTCGTTGATATTTGGAATATTAAAAAAACACATAAATATAATTGCAAATATTAATATAGTATATTTGGCGTTAACTGATTAAGTAATAAAACAAAAAGTGATATAATAATAAAATAATAAAAAAACATATAAATTTAACATAAAGTTTTCGGTTCAAAATTATGCGTTTTCCTCAAATGTAAATTTCGATCATAATTATCACGAAACCGCTTTTCACAGTAATCACATTTCACTGGCTTCTCACCAGTATGCGTTAAAATGTGCCGTTGCAATTTATTATTAAATGCAAAGATTTTCGAGCACATTGGACATTTGAATTTTTTTTCCGGTTTTTTTATTTGATAATTTCCCACTTGATGTTCACTTTTCAAATGTCGTCTTAATGTTTCACGTTTTCTATATTCTTTTATACATAAATGACATTTGAATAAACGTTCATTGGAATGACTTAATAAATGCGCTTGTAGATCGATTTTTTCTACGAAACTCTTCTCACATAAATGACAACTAAATTGTTTTATTCCTAGAAAAACAGTAATTTAAAAATAGAAAGTGCAAATAGATGATTATTAACTTGAATATAGTGAAGGATGCAGGTTCAAGTTGTTGAGCACAACCATTTATAATCAAATGAATTTACCTTCATGTCGACGCATATGTTTAATCAGATTATTATTTAATGGAAATTTTTTACCACACGCTGTACAGACAAATTTCCATGTGATTGGATCCTGATGCATTTGTAATTTATGAGTTCTAAAAAAAAACAGTACCTATGCCAAGACTAAAAATCGTATCTGGCTACATCTAAGAGATTAGGCGTACCTCCAATCACCTTTCGAGATACGACTTTAACGCTTAGCAGATACAGATTAAATACATATTATACCTATTACCTTAAATTACTATGGGTTTTAAAACTTCTCTCACAAATATCACATGGATATTGTCTGATTTTGTCATGTATTTTATTATGTTGCCATAAATCATTTGACGAGATAAAACTCTTGCCACATGTAGAGCAAATGTACGGTTTCTCATTTCGATGTTTCCGCATATGAATATTTAAGTTATTACTACTATAATATCTACGAATAATTCAAAAAATTGCATATATTTAAAGAATACTTTCTTTGATGGCTCTAATACTTGGCATCACATATTTTACAACAAAATGGTTTTTCGAATGTATGTTTCGACCGTACATGTTGAACGTAACGATCGGTTCGATTAAAAACTAATTCACAAAAATCACATTTTCTTGGACTTTTACATTTTCGAGCCTGTTTTTTGGCAGTATAATGACGTTTCTTGGGTTTATTCAATTCGTCGCTAAAAATTAAGTTCAATGTGATTAAAATGAACAAAACAGCCATTTTTAATAAATCAAGGTCATTTGAACGGGTTGAAATGACCGCTGTAGTGTTTGTGTACATACTCTGAGTAATTACTATCATTCTCTTCTTTATCTGATAAATCATCAAATCCACTAATTAAATTGTAATTATCATTATCCTCTTCCTCACTCTTAATATTTACACTTTTAGAATAATTATCAATTGAACATTTTTCGTCGTCAACAATATCACCATTTCCTTGAGATTCATTTTTTCTTAATTCTTCACTTATGGCATTATCGTTATGTATTCTTGTTGTATGCAATCTTAATGCCCGTTTTGATCTGCATTTTAAATACTTAATTGTGTAATTTATAATTTATTCAAAAAATGAATGACGATAATACTTGGTTGCCTACCTAAATGTTTTATTACAATTATGGCATACGAATTTCAGTATGTCTTGAATTTCCTGAGATTGCTGTTTACGATAAAATTCACTAATTAAACATAGTTGAGCGAACACATAGGCTGTTTCCAGTTTTTCAATACAATCATTACATATATTGAATTCTTCATGCCAAAGCTACAATTTTACACAAAAAAATACCATTAGCTACAATTCATAACAAATCATCACAGAAACGGTACTTAAAAATGTTATGTAAGTTCATATCTTTTTCAGTTTTCTTAAATAAATTTTCGTTGTCTGCAAATTCCCTTCTATAAATTTTATTCAAATGTGTAGCACTAGCTACTATAAAATCAATGATTTTTTAATAAATATAAATTAATTACCTCATTTGGTACACAAAGTCTTAGTTTCTCTATTATTTTTATATTATCACAAATATTTACACCAATATTTAGAAATGCTTCATCTTGTTTTAAACAAATACAACAAATTTGCATTGTTTTTGTTTATTAATAACATAATAAATAACCAATATAAACAAAACAAAAAATCTCATCATAAAAGTCCTATGTCAATATTTGACAGAGCAACGAACAACATGCGTCATTTCTGAAGTATATCATTGAAGAAGATTTACTCATTAACCAATTTTCTCTTTGTAATGTAAATTATAATTGTTTACAAATTATAGAAAATGACAAAATTACAAATAAATTGTTGTATTTGTATGCGCCAAGCAGAAAAACTAACAAGTTTAATTATAATTAATAATGCGGATGTTGTTACTAACACAGTGAGATATATTGATATGTTAAATTATTGTGTGCCAACAAAAGAGGTGAGTTTACTCAAAACAAAACAAATGATTTTTTAGTACCATTAAGGTTAAAAAAACAATTACAGATTTGGAAAGAATGTTATCAGATATGTGATACATGTATAAATCATTTAAATGTAACATACAATTTTATTCGTTTATGTGCAGAAAGCGAATTTTTTCGAAAGCATAATTTAAATGACGAACACATTTGTTCGGAGAAAAACAATTTCAAAACGATTAGATATAATTGTGATGATTGCGGTAAATCGTTTAAGGAAAAAAAATATCTTACTCAGCATATGACTAAGTTGCATATAAAAAAAAAGGAATCACAAAAAAATAGCATTAAATACGAAAAAAAGGAAAATGAAGAGCATACATCGGACGAAAGTACCAGGTACGATTAAATTAAATATTAGTAATGGAACAAGAATTTATTTCGTTGTCATTTTAGTGCTGTTGTTAATGAAGAAGATTTAAATTTACCAACCAACAGAGAAAGTCCAATTAAGAATGAGGAAAGGGAAAATAAAACTATTATATTACAAGGATGCACCAGGTAAACGAAGATTGTAAAGATTATGGCTGGTAGCAGTTGATATGTTACTTTTATTTTAGTGCTGATGCAACTGAAAATCAACCCAGTTGCATCAAATTGGAAGAAGTTTCTGAGAATGTCGCACAAGAAACGATTGAACAAAAAATCGAATTAAAAGATGAACATCATTCAGAAGAAGGAGAAGATTATCATTACGCTTCTGATTCAGAGGTTTGTCTAGTTACTTTCCATTTCAAATTACCTAATGGTAATTTTCCATTTCAGACTGAAATAAATGAAAAGCCAAAACAAAAAACCAAATCTAAATATAAAAATAGAAAGGCTCCATTAAAATGTGATTTTTGTATTGAATTTTTTCCGAAACGTCAAGATTGGCTTTTACATATACGTGCCGAGCATAAGTTTGAAAAACCATTTTCCTGCGATGAATGCAGTGCAAAATATAAGAACTCATATAGTTTATTAATACATAAACGTAAACATACCAATGAAAAACCCTACATTTGTGCCACATGTGGTAAAAGTTTTGTTGCTTCAGCCGATTTGAATCATCATAGTAAAACGCATAATTTAAATCGAGCATATTCATGCCCGTTATGTGATCGACGCTTTAAAACACATAGTAATCTACGTACACATCGTTTACAAATGCATTTAGATCCAGCCGAATGGAAATTCCATTGTAATTTATGCAATAAGAAATTCCCAATTCGTAGTAATTTAGTTAAGCATTTAAAGCGACATGCCGGTATAAAGGAGTTCAATTGTCAAATATGTGAAAAGAAGTTTGTTAATAAAGCAGAATTAAAATTACATTTCAATACGCATACGAATCAACGACATTACAAATGTCAATTGTGTATAAAAGAATATAAAAATCGTGAAGGTCTCCGAAGACATATGAAAGTTGTACATGATTTAGGTAATTGGAAACCACCAAAAAAAGATAATATACATCCATGTTCCATGTGTACGAAAGTATTCCCATTTCGGAATAAATTACAAAGGCATATGTTCATACATACCGGAGAAAAATTGTATAAATGTGATTATTGTGATAAGGGATTTATGGATAATTATCGCAGAGAAGAACATTATAAAAAATGTCATGTTTTCTAAGTTCAGAATAATATTGATGAAGTGCCTTTTAAATCATTTCGGAAAAAGAAGTTAGAATTCTACCCACGGTCATCTACATAGAACTTCCTACTATCAAATAAGCCGTGATTCTACCTCCATTCATTGCATATATAACATGACTTTAATCTGTTTAGGCAACCAGTTATACGGAAAAGACTAAAATGTAGTTTTAAGCTTAAAATTTTAATGATTGTGTAATTTTTTTTTATACTCCTTTTTTAATAATCTTTAATTATGTAAATTTTTACTTTAAGTCAATTTGTAATTTCTAATTGTTTATATAACTATATTACGAAAATATATTCTTTTTTATTACTCGATATTCGTTTTTATTTCAAATTCTGTATAGTATTTGATTTGGTTCGTTTTTTGGTTAATTGCTCTATTTCTAATTTTTCCAATGTTGAATCATCCGGTAGAACCTAAAATAAAAGATAATATTGATATTTAGATCATTAGTAGATTTGTCCGCATTTTTTATACAGATTTTGCGTCAATTTCTCCTATTGCAATTCCTGGTTTTGCTTCGAAACCAACACTGATTTCATTAGATGATGGTTGTTTATTTTCTTGATTTGTTTTATTCCATTTATGCAACCAGCTTTGCGTCTCACTATTTTCCTACACATTCAAAACTTGTCATTCTGTATTGTAGATATCTATCCGATTATTTTCACTAGCATGTACTTACTTCTTTGGCTTGTTCTCTATTTTTATTCTTTTTCTCTTCCAATCTTTGCGCATACAATGTATTTGCTAAATTATTTAATGTATTCCTTTTACTGTTGCCATCGTCACCTTGATTTGCTAGTGGTTGTGTATTGGTTTGCGGTCCAAGCTCTAATAATACTTGAAAATCAGCTCTGTCTCCTAACCGAAATCCCCAGCCAATTCTAGAATCAGTACCTATAAATAATTAGAAAATTAATCCCATCTTAAAAAATAAAAAAAAAAACAGAAAAATAAATACCTTTTTTTAGTGTGGGGATATTTGAGTAAATGACAGATAGAATTGATGGTATTTCATCTGGTATGATGAAACTATATGAATTTGCTAGAAAAGATAATGAAATACGTGATTTTTTAACTCTATTAGTATTAAACAATTATACAAATTACTTACTGATTACCTGCAAGATGACATACGTAATAAGAAATTTCACTTTCATTCTGAACACACCGGAAAAAATCACTTTCTCTCTGTTTACTTTTAATTTTATAATTTACTTATTTCTCAAAATTTTTGTCGAATTCTACAAGAAAATATACTGTTATCTATACACTTCTTGTAATCAGTATTATGTATTTACCTGTACTAACAACAATTCCATGGCCAACTCTTCTATAATTTTACTTTCGTTTTCACTTATAGTTAATGGTAGTAGTAGTAATAGCAGGCTGTGGGAAGGTATTTTTATTAATTAAAAAAAATTAATTACTTCTAAATTATATGTGTAAAGGCACCTTGACATAATAGATAGATATTTATTGACCGATAATGAGTTATGTTAAATTAAATACTAACTACTTCTAAATAGTTGCTTAAATGTATAAAAGGGGGTCATTCGATCGAATTTTTTCGTCAACTTTCCCCTATAGTTGATTTCATTTTTGATAATATATACTCAGTGGAATTGTGCAAAAATAAAACAAGCTCCGTATTAATTTATCAAAATTCATCTTGGAAAAAGTAATAAATGCAGTAACTGTCTGATCTGTATATTTTTCAGGTGTATAAGAAAAACTTGTATATATACATATGTATGTGGATAAAAAAACGCACATCTATACCTAGATTATACCATAATCTTAAGATTATATTGTCATAGGTGCAAACAATGACTTGCTATTTTAATTTTTCCAAAGCCGAACTTAGTTGAATAAATACCATCTGACCATTTGTTTTGTCCTTGACAACTGTATTGTTACTTTTCCACCCTTTCACTTTCTTGTATTTTTTATTTCTGTTAAATGTTTTATTTATTATTCTTAATTACCGATTGTTAAACAGATAAATAATATTGAAGATTTGTTTATTTACTAATTTACATGTATGAAGCTTTTAAATCAAGTATATATCAATTATACACCATAGAACAGATGTTTTACTGGTTGTATAAATTAGTTAAATATTTTCATTAAAACGTAGATTTATGATGTTTTATTACAATAAAATTAAAAAGCGTTAAAAGTCAAATTTATCTCCTTATTGAAGAGAATTAAGAACATTAAATCGAAAATAATAGGATTTTCAAGAGACATTTGTATGTATATGAATCACTACAAACAAAACGGTGCTTTATCTAGATCTAGTGAGCCATGGCGTTTAGACTATTTTGATCCAATCTTCGCGATTTCTTTCCATAAATTTTTAACTAGTATTTGGAAATAAAACAAAGCAAATTAATTAATTTATTATGAATTATTTTATTAGATATTAAATTATTTTAATTTTATTTTTAGACAAGGTAAGACATTTAGATATTTAGTATCGATTCAATAATAGATCTTATAGGTAAACATAGGGAACAGATAGATCTATCTGTCAAAAATTATATAAATATACCGACAGTGTAAAAAATGAAAGAAACACGCAAATGATTTCATTAAATATTCAATGTCTTTTTCCAGTATGTCTATACTATATATACATAATTTACATACATACATATACAATTTAATTTATCATACATATTAATTTCGTTTATAAAGCAATCACGTGACATGTATTTCTTCATCACTATCATTAGAACTGTCATATTCAATAATTGGTGTATCATCATAACCAATTCCGTGCTGTTGCTGCTGCTGGTGGTGATTATGATGAGAATGATAATTTGTCGTCGCCTGATTGATTAATTGTTGTTTTTGATTGTTGATTATTGATGATACGTCTTTTTGTTGTTGTCGATCTTTTGGTGAACTCGCTGGTGATATATCCTATATATATACTTATATAGATTTTCATATGATTAGTATCAAGTATAGACGTAAATACCTGAACATCAGATAAATCTAATTTCGGTCTATCACCATCTGCATCACTCAGATCCGGATGAGGATTATTCTTATTTGGTAATGTTTGTTCTCTGGATCCACCGGCTGCAAGTAGTTCACGTTCTTTTGAATTGCGCCATTTCATTCGACGATTTTGAAACCATATTTTCACCTGAGAAAAAATTTACTTACTAATTTATTCCAATCGCTCTGTATATGTTTCACATACAGATAAAGATCGCATGAATCGCTTATCGTAATAATAAAATTATCACTACCCCTCACTAAACGAATATCATCATCATCATCATTAGTATTCCTGAGAAGTCCGATCGAGGGCAATTTTCCCAGTATATTTTTTTACTATATGTATACAAAGAGGGCGCCCACCATCACCACCACCACTACCACTACTACTCTGCCGTGTTAATGTAGTGTAGTAGTAGTGGGATAGAAAAGAGCTACGGTGATTGGTCCCACAAGAATTTCTTACTTTACCTTAAACTCCGCCTTCTTATGATGATGATAATAATAATAATAATAACCATCAGGGATTGCTATCGTGGCAGTTCAAGAGAATGAAGGGGGGTACAGAAGGGTTAAGTGGGGGACAAACAATCTTCCCTTGCACCCCAACCCCCCCGGAACTCTATCTCATTTATACCGAATCAGAAATGTTGTTGAGCCTCTTAAATGCTCGTTTAAATCGGCTCTTTTGCCACATCAGATTAAAATCTAATTTGATAGTAGTTTAGTGTTATTACGTATTATTATTATTATAGAGAGAGTTGATTGTTTAATGTGATTCTAGACGTAGCAGGGTGGTAGTGGTGGTGGTAAAGAAAATAGTATAGAATATAGATATAGATAGAGTTAAGGAATGGAAGGGATGGATGTAGAGAAGTGAGTTATTTATTGTTTTATGAAAAACAGCAGAATATGTTTCTGATGTTCTAAAAAAGTGATTTGTGGGTTTAAAATACATGCAGAATGATGATTATTATATTTCGTAAACATTAGATATTGGAGAGCGTGAAGTGAGGGTTTTTTCGTTGGAAAACAGGATTCGATTAAATACGAAAAATCGAGTTCCGATTTGTTGAAGTGTATAATAAAAAAAAATCTAAAATTATTGAAATGGAAATAATGGAAATTAATTTTCCATAAATATCATTATTTTTAATAAATTTTTATACGTTTTTTTTTTAGCAAAAATTGACTGATTTTTCGTAAAAATATGTAATAAAACTACAATTCTCATTTTTTCATTAATTATCCATTGATTAATGGAAAGTGATTTGACATGATAGTCATTATGGAGAATCCATTCTGTTTCGACACATTCACACTCGCAACTCATTTATGTGAAAAAAAGTATTATAAATTCAATAAAAACTATAACTAAGTGACAGTTGCTTATTTTCATATTCTTTCTTTTCTTTATATTACCCCCCACTACTGCCATCAACCAATACACTACATCATCATGATCATCATCATTTTCTTCTTATACGTCTTCAACTTCCACCTCCACCCCTCGCCCGCTCCGTTAGCAGAAAGCTGCTGATAATATAATTTATTTGACCGAAATCGGCGACTTCTGGCACTGACATTTCTTTTATTCCCAACAATATAATCCCGCCAGGGTGAAGCTTAAGGGGGAATAGAGATGTGGTGGCGTATGTGCTACTCTCTCTCTCTCTCTCACCCCCCAACCCGCCAACCCCCATGCGATTTTACGGCAATTTACAAGTGTGTTTGTGATTTGTATACTAAACACAAAGTAATATATCTTGAGCCGGTTTCTGATACGATTAAGGGTGACGCGGAGAAAAAAGGGAGGGGAGGGTATAGGAAGAATATTATTTTATATTTTCCTTTATTCCATATAATATGAAAAATCACATATTGGATGAATTTATTATCCATCAGCTTGTTGTTTATCATTTCCTTCTTTCTTTCTTTTTTTTTTGGGACACTGTGTATATGAGGCTACCACATCATACAATATTTGATTTTTAATTCGATTCTTGAATCTATTTACTTTAGTTTCAAGGGGAGAATTTTTTAGAAAAAATTTATCGAGGAAAATCATGAATTTTCCACCGATTTTCCCTCTGTTTCCGTTACTGTTGATCATGTCCTAATCTACAGTATCTTATCTTCTATAATGATCATTCGATGTAGTATTTTTTCAAATCGGAAAAATCGAAAAAAATTCATTCGAACAGTTCATACTTTAAACATGAGAGTGAGTGAGAGAGAGAGCAGAAATCAGCGTATAATATGTAGATGGTATAATATAAAAATTCCCCTCTCTCGTTAGTGCCTATCAAAAACATATGTTGCCGATCTAACGCACTGGATAATAATAATAATAATAATAATATAGCAAAGCGAATAAGGCGCCCTCTCCTTTCTTCGTTGTACCTAAATAGATGATGAACATTGAAGGGCGGTGATTGGGAGGTATAGAAGAAGGGTAGGTGTATATCTAATAGGAGGAAAATTGAACAGCGTGGTGAGGCGTACGGGAAGAAAAGTAAGTATATGATGATGATTTCTGATGGAAATCGATGCATCATGGAGAAAAGGAAATTTGATATTATTAAACTGCAATGATAATTGTAATGTTACACAAATGTGTGTGTGTTTTGGGGGTTATGTTATATTTCCACTTAAATCGGTAATTGATTTAAGTAGAGTGAAATGCAGACACATAAAAGCAGTCGCTTTTTTCTGAATAGATAAATATAAATACTATCCATTTTCCTTATATATCTGTATCGGTTATACCTATATAAAATAAAAGGAAAATCATAATTCTGTCACTAACAGATCGAATCGTTTGTTTATTTCTCTCTCGTCCTCTCTCTGTGTCTCTGTCATCACAAAGTTTTCAATAACGGGCACGTGCATTAAACCGAAATTATTTATGCGTCCTTAAAGATCAAATCTCCCCACTCATATCATCTCATCTCTTTTGCGTTCAACCCTTATAATTTATTATTGTGTAAATCAATAAAGTGCAGACATTATCTACTTGTGTGTGTTTATGTCATCGAATGACAGAAAAGTACTTTGATTTTGCGGTTGAAGAATTTAATTTGTAATTCATACGGAAAATTGCAATTTTCCGCATATACAATTTTGATCTTTTGCACACAATTTAATCTTTAGGTAGAATTCCAATTTTCTCAATTTACTTAAGTATAGATAAAATTGGCCATTAGGGGTTCAAAGAAAAAATTCTATATTTCACACTTACATACAGCTTTGCTATTACCTGACTATCTTTCAATCCTAATTTCTCTGCCAGCTTCTTCCGATCCGGTTTACTAATATATTTCTGTATTTGAAAACGACGCTCCAAACCCTTTCGCTGCAAATCGCTAAAAACGGCCCGCCGCATCATACCACGCCGTGGTTTACCACGGCCACTATGCGCCCATGGAAACGTACCGGGCAGTGGAAAAACGGCTGAATGTGCACCACCAGATACTACAGTGCGGACAGTAGATAATTGTGACGTCACTGCAATGTTGTAGAGAATCATTCGGTTGCCATGGCAATGGCTAATATTAAGTCAGAATGACAATTAAATATCTACAATTTAAAGCAATAGGATGTGATCTTACCTCATAGTTATTAAGTCATCATTTTTGGGCAACGTTGTCAATATTATTTTTGAAATTGTAATGATATTTTAATCGATTTTATTTAGAATTTTTTAATTACGGGGTAATTGTTTTAAATAATAAATAAAATTGTTAATGATTTATTTAGAAATGATTAATATCGCCAGTACCAACGAAAATAAACAAATATTTAATTTAATTCTTTTAATTCGATATGTTTAACATACTCAACTGACAAGACTAGTAAGTTTTTGTCTCGCTTTTTATGCGTATACAACAAAGACAACTACACTATCAATTGAAACGCTACTATAATTCCTTTTAATTAAAAAATCAAATTAATTCTGTCAAGAAAATAGCAAAAATAAAGAAATTGAACAGTTCTACGAAATTATTTGAGTATAAGTGATTAATATTAAATTAAATATTAAACAAATCCTGAACGACCAAGAAAAAACATTTCCTCTGCTAGTGCTGCATTTCAATGCCAATTTGAACACATCAAATTTTACATTGATTTACTGTAAACAAATTTCTCTAAATCATATAGTTATAATGTTGGTATACTGTTTTTCACTAACTATGACGTAAGATTACATCGTTGTGCATTTCACTGTACGTACCAGCATCAGTCAATTTGTACAAGTAATTTAAGACAATAAATGGTATCTTAATTGACAGTGTATAGATATTTGACTGTCACTTGTCCACCTGTCATGATATACGAACCTGTTAAATATGGTTGTGGCCGACAATGAGCTGCCAATAGTAAATGTGGATTGAAATGTGGTGGACGACTTGCTACAGGTTTTGCTATTGATGGTGGTGAAGAACCATTGCCGCCACCTCCACCTCCTCTTCCACCGCCTAAATACGATGACAGGCCTAGTAGATTTGGTGGTGTGACGTGTATTAGATTTTCTGTAAATGAAAAAAGGAAAATTTCAATTTATATTTTATTAAATTCCCGCTGTCATCAACTTTTGCTTTTTTCCATCTCCAACGAATTAACTCGTAAATAAAAACACAAATAATTTCTTTAAATTAATAAACAATAAATGTAATGTCGAGTTTAACCCTTCCCACTCCTCCTCTTAGCTCTTCTTTCTTCTGCCATCACCATCCATCTTCTACTCACATCTTCCTCCTCTAGATATCAACGGAAAAGGGATGTTTCATCACGATTTTATCAAAAGTATTTGATTCTTTTCTATATATAAAAATGGTTCTTTTCGTTATTGCGCGCGAGGGAAAACAAGGAAAATTTACAAATTGCCAGCGCTACCTACTTAGTAGGTGACAATGAGGCGGAAATATGTATGCATTAGGAAAATATCAAGTAAACTCTGATCTCTTTTATATTCGTCTTTTTTCTCATTTTCCTAATGCTATCGACTTTTCCTCGTGATGACATGCGGTTGGAAATACATAGATTTCCATTTTATCTTCTTCCTTTACCATTTAGCATATCTACACACAGATAATAATAATAATAATAATAAATCGAATAAAATGGAACTATCGGAAAAATCATCAGCATTTCACAAGGAAATTTCGATTTTATGGAAAGCATTTTGAAGGAAAAATGCTTTTCAAGTGCCTTTTTTTTTAAACATTTTCTACTATTTCCATTTCCAATAAAAAGAACAGTTAATAAATATAAAAAAAAGCTAGCGGCGACAAGCGAAGAAGGAGGGGCTGAATTGTATTTTTTTCGGATTATAGTTTCCCTTCGATTCAATTTATTATGTACGCCCAATAAACACCTTAAAAAAATAACTCACATTATTATTTAGCTGACAAATGAATAACGTATTAATATCTAGTATATATGTATGTATGTAGTAAAAATATCGTACGCAATCTGTGCGGGTAAAATTAAAAAAAAAGAGAAAACAAATCTCCAATTCGAAAGTATAATGAAACCTATATAATAAAAATAACACGCCCATTTAACAGTTACTTCTTTTTCCTATTCATGCCTATATTCCTAGATAGAATGGGGATGAACATTTGAGGCTTCTTAAACATAAACATGAACAAAACATTCAGTTCATTGGGATTATCCTTAAAAAAAATAATAATTCTTTCCTTGTTGTTTGTTTTGGGAACTTTTTGGGGGGATTGTATTCGGTGTCTCTCCCTGCCTTGGTTATGGTGGTCGTTGTTGTTCTTGTTGTTATTGTGGTGGCTTATTAAATTTTTATTGTTAATATATATATATATAGATAAATATAATAAGGGATGTTTTTACAAGGTGTAATAAAAAAAAGCTGCGTTATTTTTAATACATTAAAATAATATTTTTAGATTTAAACTTGGGGTGGTTTTTCATAAATATAATTTTAAAGAAAAAACCTCTGAAATTAAATCATTTTCCCCCCTTCGTATACGAATTAAATCTACGGGATGCACACAAAGAATGACACCTCCAACAGTAGCAGCAGCAGCAGCAGCAGCAGTAACGGAAGGCGTCGAGACGACAGCAACAACACTTTTAGAGCCGTCACTCATTGCTCTCGCTGTGCCTCTTTGCCTTTCTTCGGTTTGCTCTATTAAAACAACAGACACAGGCTGGAGGTGTTGACGTGTGCTGGCGAAATGACGTCATGGCCACCCTGATTCTTATAAGGTGTCGCTGCCGCTGCCTCCGTCGCCAAAATGGGGAACGATAAATTGGATAGAGTATAGTATGAGTATTTTAGCACTGACGAAATTACAAAATGAGAGTAAATTTAACTAAGATCTTGGAAAATTGAGAAAGTTTTTTGTTGATTTAAAGTTAGATAATAATAAAATTTTAATGATTTGACTTAAATGATTTCAATAAAGTCTTTGCTTGAATTTAATGAAATTATCTACGAATTGTATCGAATAATTATTGTGAAAATTTATCGAAAATCGATAGATGAAGATGCAATTTAGTGGCAATTAAACACACGAATAACCAAGAAATTGGTTCATTCGTAACACATTTTTCATTAGAATTTACGTGAGAATTAACGCAGGAGGTTTTGTTGAAAATTGTATGAGGTTACGAAATATTTTCTAGAATTATTTTATTAAAAATCGACGCCAAAGTCGTATCTAGATATTTCGTTCATTTCCAGAACATTTCAATACAAATCTAGTGAAATCTGTGAAATGGCCTTGGAGTGCTAACAGAAATAAAGGTACGTTTACACGTCCGTTTAATCGCTCTACGACACGTAACTGTTAAATTGAATTATTATGACCCAAATATAGCTAGCTGCATATGCAGATGAATTGATATTGAAATTCTGATGAAGTACGGCAAATTTATGGTCTGCTGTAATAAAAATATAGTCTTCACATAATGTCTACATAATTAAATGACTGTCACACGACAAATTCAAGTGAGACACTCACTCAATCGCTCGTTCATTTGTTTCATACATTCAGAATTTTCTTTTCATGACACGGCCAGTTAGCGATAACAAAACCTAAGGAAAGATGATGTATTTAGATATTTACCATTTTTTGTTCCATCTCTTAATTTATGATCATCATGAACTGCACTACTTGCACCAAGTATTGCACTAACACTAAATTTCAACACTGGTTTATTGTCCTTAATTAAATTCTCACTACTATTCAATCTACAATGTAAATAGTTACAATCCAAGCGGCCACAATTCGAACATATTCGATTTTTGAAATAATTGAACCTGGTCAGAAAGTCACTACTACCACCACCACCATCACCATTCCGCTCACATATACTGTTAATGTTCAATGGCGGCGGTGGTAGCGGTGATAAACGTTCATCACCAGTTTGATCACTCAAATCATCTTCTTGCTTATTTGTGTATCCTGCATCAGGACTTGGATAATTCGATGATATCATTAAACTACTGCTGTCCTCAACGTTCATGGCACCACGTTGTAGACTAGGTGCACTATCACACTCTTGCAAATCAGGTGAACATTTACCATTTGATAGAAGATTATCCATGGAAAATGTAAGATTTTGTGCAGTTACGTTCGAGTTGAGAGTTTTGAACATTTTTGTACGCTGATGATGATGATAATGATATGGAGGAAGTGTAATTAATTGAAAACTATTATATGAAAACATCTGAATCAGGAGGTAACATTTCTGTGAAAAAATTACAGGAAAATTGCAAATAACTATGCTCTACGTTCATTATTTGGTGATTGCCATCAGCAAATTTGGGCACCAACTACCAATTCGAGATTTTCACCGCTCAATCTATATGTAACAATCCAATTCCGCCGAAGATGATGTTCTTACAATCACTTTTTCCACCAGCAAGTTGGGTGCCCCATATACCAAATCTAGATCCTTTGGTCTTTAAATAAACTAATGCTGCCGAAGATTCCGCCACCGTCTCACCATGTCAAATAGTGTCGGTTATTTTAAAAATCTACCATTCGCTACCACCTGTATGCATAAATTACCGGAAGTATCCCAACTGGATATTTATAGGTAAATTTTCACGTTGCAATTGAAAAGGACACGCGTTGAAAATTGCGCAAATCTTAATTTACGCACCACCACCAACCACCACTAACGTTAATCATTCACTGACTCGAATCCTGACTGACTGACTGACTGATGGTGGTTGTTCAAAAACCACCCCTGCCTGTATGTTAACTGTTGTTTTAAAAAGGGGGTTGGTCTGCGCTCGTGATTCTCTCTTTCTATCGCTAAAGAGGGTGGAGTTTTCTCTTTTCCTTATCTTTCTTCTTGATAGATTGAATGAGACGGAGAGAGTGAGACAGAGTTATACATAAATGGGAGGTTTTTTTTTTTTGTTTTTGTTTGCTTCAGTTTTAAATTAATTTATATGAGAATTTTATAACGGTATAGTTATATAGCTATATATAGTTAGGCCACGCCGTATATTCTCGTTTTATTTTATGATTATTATTGTTATTATTATTATTATTAGGAAGTTGATATGTATGTATATGAGATGATGATGATGATGATGATGATGATAGGGGAGGTTAGTTATATCTGAATGTACAGCATGTAGCAATAATTATTATTATGAACACACTGATGAGGTTTTAAATGCATATACAGGGTGGTTCAAGTAGTGGAATTAATTAATAAATGTCTTAATCAGTCAGAAAATGATGTAGATTGAAAATTGGTGAGTTTCTTGAGCGAATTAACTGTAGAACGTCAACATCTTTGATAGTTTGAAAAATTGGTTAAAATTCTAATATTTGGTGTTTATTGCAAAAATGTCTATATATGTTCAATAGTTAGGCAATCGTCCAGCCATCCATCCATCCACCAAGCCATACACATAGAATAAAATCCGGCAATAAAACGCTAATAAAAGATGAAATAAAAACATAAGAAGCGAAGAAGAGGGTAGAAATTTTATATAAAAGCGGGCGGGACCCTATTGCCGGCCTGTGATGAATTTGCGCTGTTATTATTGGTTCTTTTCGACCAGAGCAGTGGCCGGCCAAGCTTTTCAGTCGTTGATTTTTTTCCTTGTTTTTTTTTTTGTTTTTTTTTTGGCCACCACTACCACCACCATTCCTTGCATCCTCATCTCTCATGTTTCTCTACCTATTATCATCGTTGCTGCTCAAAGTGCAACTACTTGCACTCTAAATCAATGATTTTTTTATAGGTTATGTTAGCGGTACCCATATAATAAAGTGCATTTTCCATTTTTCTCTAGATGGAGTTTTTTTTTTTGTTTTTCTAAGTGAAATGAATTTTATTTTTTATCGTTGTTTTTTAGAGTAAAAATCCATACGTTTTCCTTGTTAACTCAGGGTATATTTTGCCACGAAATGATGAATTTTCCTAGTCGAAAAATTAAAATGAATCATGGCAAGTATAGTAAAATACACTATTTTCATCAAAATACTGAAAGTCTAATCATAAACCACGCCTCTGCGGGCTTCAGAATGGATGCAAATCAGGTATTATTTGAATTACTCGTATTCAATAATAATCTGCACCTCATTTTTCCCTTTTTTTCTTTAGTTTTCCGTTAGTAAGCTCCCCTTGCCTCCAAGCCTCCTCAATCGTCCCTTCTATTTTCCCCTTTAATGTAATTTTTTTTGTTGTTTTCGTGATTTTTCATTCGATTTATGTAAGCAAATCGAAAATTAGTCAACCGTATTTAATGTTTGCTGCTGCTGCTGCTGCTGCAAAAGCAGAGCCTGCATTTGATTTAACTTGTAATCGCAAAATAAAAAAAGGAAAGGGTATAGGAGGGGCAAGCTAGAGGGAGGTTTGGGAATGTCGGGGGGGGGGGACTATTTTTTCCCGATATAACATCAGAAAGAAAAGAGAAATGATTAAATAAATGTGTCAAGACTAAAAGTCATATCGCCTTTACGTATTACGGTAAAGATACGACTTTATGTCTTAGCCTATAGCAGAATAACTGCGCGGGAGATGAATTTTTCAAAAATTAATTTTTCATCGTTTTTTCCATCGCGCGTGTCGCCCCTCGCCCGCTAATCCCCACTCAGCGAGGGATTTAATTAATTAAAAAGAGAGTTCATTAGCAGCAGCAGCAGCAGCACTATGCAGTTGAGTAAATGATTCTTAGTAGTGCGGAAAAATGTTAAATTTCCATTTTTTTTTTTTTTTTTTTTTCAATTTTAGTTGAGCTTGACTGAGAAAGAGTAGATAATCTAAAGGATCTCATGTGTAGCTATATACGAGTGAGAATTCTGTTTTTTTCCACCCTGCTTTTGTATCTGTGTACAGATATTATTATTGTTGCGAATTATTTTAAACGAAATGATAATATAAAAAATGATACAACAACAAAACAAACCATTTATCACAAACAAAGCCAACTGTAAAAAACGAATTGGCCCAAGAATATCCCTCTCGAAGCCCTTTTTTTTTCTTTTAAATCTTTTAAATCTGTTCATTCAATACATGCTATAAATAGAGGGTTAAAAAAAATTAGACCACCCCGAATTGAAAATAAAAAAGTTACAACGAGTATCACATTCTAATTGCACTGCCTTAATAATACGCTGGTTTAGTGTCGTTTAGAATGGAATTTTTTTCTCTTCCTTTTTTTTTTAATATCTAATGAATTGAAAGCCTGTCTGATGAAAACCCGTAAAATGACAAATTAGTTTTTTGATGTGCCGATAGGTGTAAAAATAAAATAAAATTGATTGAATTCGAAAATAAATTGATTTGTTTCGTTTTGCGTTGAAGTGGAACGATTTTCTAATGGTTCGGTTTAGTTTTTCATACGTATATCGTCGTTCCTATTATACTTTACTATAGTATCTAGTAAGTAAATACGAGACTTGTATAACAATATTTATTTCTCCTCTTCCTCCTCCTCCTTTTTGTCCTCAAGGAGCTTTTAATGTCCATCAATCCATTCCCCAAATAAGTAACTGTATGCATTTTATCTATATTATTATTTGCGAACATGTGTTCCTATTAAATCCTGTTAAAAGTATTTGCAAATATTTGAGAAGGCACACTTTTCTGATGCTGTATAACAACAGCAAAAATATCAAATAACCGATAGTAATAATAATAATAATAGAGCACTCTGTCTCATATGCTATTTGATTGATGACAGAAAAAGATCGTTAAAGGTTTTCAGTGATTTTTCTTTTTTTGTCGTTTTGTTATGTTGGTTCCGCGCACCAATAGATACTATGCCATGTATATGCATTACTCTCATTCAAATAATTGATACGCTTTTAACAACCGTATCATTATCACCACACCATTTAAAAAAAAAAAAAAGAGGCAACGATGATCGATTGATAGAATATATATAATTATACAATCTGTATACTGTACTGTAACTCGATGTATGCCAAATTCCCTCCGTTATTTTCAATAATTCGTGCTTTTTTCAGCCAGTACTTTTCCCCCAGGCACCTCTGCTGAAGGTATACCCTGTATATACATATATGCAACAGAAAAAGTAGGTACGTACTGTAAACGTAATGTATTGTTCTGTATCGTACATCAAATTCGAGAAACAACAATACAAAATGATGACAAATCAGTTTCAATTATTGAATCGATTGAATCAATTGAATTGAATGAATAACAATAGTATAATAGTGATGAATGATTGATGATCAATTTTCATTTTTAAATAAAGTCATTTTGTGTAATGTATAATTATATTTTGGTCTTACCCTCGTATAAAATATTATTACTGGTATAGAAATCATCAAAAGGTAAAGTATATTAGTGTACCGTATATGCAAAAACTCCACTTTGTCTAACTCAAGGTCAACAATGTCATCAGATTTCGGACAGCATCGTCGCTCTACATCGATAGAGCACATAATTAACAAAAAATTAAACATTTCATTTTTAAAATGTTTGAAGAATTCATTTTTTATCTAATTTATGCCGAAAAACAATTGTTTTAAATTTAAAACAATGCGTTCTAATTGTTGCTTAATTCTTGTCACATTGACATACAGAATTATCGTAGTTAGCCATGGATTTGCGTCCATGTTTGATTTGTTGTTATCATGTGAGATCTTAAGTTTTGGAACTTTTGTAGAATTAAAAAAAGTAAAGATACTAATTAGTTAGTTATGCTTTTATTAACTGCTATCTATTTTTTATTTATTGAATTTAATATGCAACACATGATACATCTATAAGCTAAGTATGCTCTGCAGTATAATAGTAGGCTGTGGAACATTATTTTAAGCAAAGATTAAATTTAAATAACAAAAGCAAATATTTACGAATCAAACAAAAATCTCCCTTAACTATATTTATAATACTTTTTAATACTTTTTTTTTGTTTGTGTTGATTTTTCCAACTGTGGCTTTTATTGTTGTTCTTCTATTTATGTCTGTTTTGACTGCGTAGGTAGATAGGTATTGTATATGTATGTATGTATGTATAAATTATACCAAATTTGATTGGGAATATGCTAATTTGTTGTGGTTGGTTGGCTGAAATGTCCATCATCCCTTTTAAATCTTATATCAATATTTACCCCGTTTTTTTTTTATGTACATATTCGAAGGGAGGAAAAAATGTATAATATAAATTTAAATATTCGTGCGGCCGCTGCAGCCTTTAATATAATCGGGATTTTGTTTTTAGAATTTTTTCAAAAATTTTCTTGATACCTATACGTTCACCGCTGCACTCATATAGCTAATCCCTTCTTTATTTTTGTAACCCCTGAAGTACCCGAATCAATCCTCTCCTCTCCCCGTTAAACTAAAAGCAGTTCCATAATATTCTTCGAAGCAGAAAAACTATTACAAAAATCTAGACCATTCCTCTAAATAAATATATCATTCACGTATCCTATACCTTATAACACATTAGTAGCATTTAGGTACAAAATTATTATTGTGCAAAATCGCTCATTTGGAAAATGAAATCGAAACGACATACAAAGGACTCCTCTTCTCTCTCTCTCTCTCTCACTCACTTACTCTTGTAATGTCTGTGTGTATGTATGTGTGTGTGTGTGTGTGTGTGTGTGTGTGTGTGTGTGTGTGTAGAAAGGGCTGAAGTCAGCCGGTTAATTTGTGATTAATTGACATGTTTATATGCAAAACGTTTCACAACGAGACTAGTAAGTACGTAAATATTACGATATATGTATGTTTATGTATCTCTCTCACTCACTCACTCACTATCCCCCCCCTCTCTCTCTCTCACCTCCAGAGAAAAAGATATTGAATTTTTGGGTAGGTGAACAAGACACGGGGGGCATGACTTTAATAGCAACTATTATTTTTTTCTACTTTATGAATAGATACCGGTTATGAAAAACACATAATGATGAATGAAAAAAAGAGAGAGAAAGAGAGAGGGACGATAAAAAGGTGTTAAAATCATAATGAGTTATTTATAGGTTAGGTGAACATCAAAGTGACACCAAAAAAAGAAAAGGGTTACATTTGCCCTTTTAGTGTATCTGTTGTTGTTACTGGTTAAATACGTATTTTAATTACTTCTTTGATAAATCGAATTTTTCGACTGAGTACGCATATGAAAATGACGTCTCTTTTTAAACAAGTTTCGAAATTGCACATTTTCATCTCTTGTCATCGCACTTGTATTATTTGGCCATACAAAAAAGTGTTGTTACATCGGAAAAAAAGGGGGACGGAAAATGCCTGATGGTCTTCCTTTTAGGTTACTTTACACTTTTCACACACACACACACACACACACGACGCCCTTTTTCATTCTTTTCGTTTTTCCAACACTGACCGGTTCATGCAGCCTTCTCTTTCTCTCTTTTTCGATTTTTCCTCTACAGCTCGGTGGTAGTGGTGGTGGTGGTGGACGTGTCAAAATATTAAAGTGAAAAATCGCACCATGTCATATGCACTTGTCCACTAACAGCAGCAGCAGTAACAAAAAAAGAAAATAAAAAAAAAAAACGATGGAAAAACATGTTTCCAATTGATAAAAAGTCTATACAATTTTCCGATGACAATATAGTGTATATACAAGTTGTGTTTCTTTCTTTTCGATTATTATTATTATTATTATTATTGTAGGTGTTTTATTTGTGATAAAATATGATATATTTATCATTTGAGATTCTAAGAAAATGGTATGGAAAATCTCGTTTCTCTTTTAAAATTTTATATTAAAAACTTTTCTGTCCTCATATTTTTGAGACAATCAAATTCTCCATTGTACGTCACTGATTGTTATTTTGTATTTTAAAATTTATTCTCCATCAGTCAGTTAAATAAAGAAGACTCTGGATGCAGGATGGATGTAATGTAGAGGGAGAGAGAGAGGGGTGGTGAGGAAGCTGAACCTTCTCTCATTAATATGAAACAAATTTGCATAGATTTGAAATAGGACGCGTCCGCGTTCCGCAACACCCCTGCAGGGACACCAACGAAAAGCCTCTATCCATGCCCCTGATGTCAGGGTGCAATATGCTACTTACTACTTACTCCAGATTTTATTTAGTTTTTTATTATTTATTGTGCCCCCTTTTTTTTCTTCTTTTTCTTCTTCTTCTTATTATTATTATTACTGTCATATCAGGGATGTTGTTGCTTTATTAAAAATAATTTTAAAATTCGAGCAATCACCTCCTTTGTAAGCGACAAAGAGAACAAAGTTAGCCTCCATTTAAGTATTTATGAATATTTAACGTTTCAAAAGCACTGATGTGAAACACATTAAAACTCGAAACCGGTAATGATTCTATACTTGCTTCAAAGTACGTTTTATTAAAATCTATCGAACTGTATTCATTATTATTGTTAGTATTAATATCATACAAGGGTTTTATCCCCTTTCTACTACTCTCTACCCTTCTGCACCTCTATACCTATACGGTATTATATTGAATCCTAGAATTTATGTGACACATTATCGGAAAATAAAACACTTTTTCTCTCATCTGCTACTAAAAGACTATTAGTTCGTAAATCACTGCGCGCGGCAAAATGTTATTTTATTACATCGATAATCGATGAGATAGAAGAATTGGATACAAAATGGATGTAGAAGACGAGATGGTGTATAAAGGGAGCGAGGAGAAGTAACGGGGATGTTTGAGAAAGAAATAAGTATAACAACAACATTTTTAAATTTATCGCCAACACGAAAAAGATAAATAAAAACGAATGATCTATTATCAATATGGTATATAGGTATATGTCACAAGTGTATGTTTGTATATGTTGTTGTTGTTGTTGTTGTTGTTGAATTATGGGAGTGCTTTGCAACCTTTGCTTTACTTCCATGCCTGCCGTTTCTCTCTATATTCGATACACATATGTTAGTGTTATTGTGCAAAAAGGCAAGAAGAAACGTTTCTCCTGCTCGAGCTCCGAGAAAGAGAACAGACAGAGAGGGAAAAAGAGAGGGGAACACCCTGTTTTGATATATGTATCTTACTGATGGTGTTGCGATTAGATTCATAATATATTGCTAGTGATTAAAAATAAGGTCTTCAAACATACCAATTGAAGACATTTCAATATAGATGGCAAATACGTGCATGCACTTTCAATTCGTGCTATGTTCAATACTTTTTCCTATAAACAGCCTGTATAGCTTTGCCTTTTTATCAATTTATTTGTTTTTGCCTTTAAGCAATCAATTTCATTCGCGTATATATAACAACCACCATATAACCACAACCACCACCACCACCGCCACTACCACCAACGGCGTTCCTATTAAATTAATCTACATGCATGCATGCATGCATGATGATATGAAGAAGATTTCCACTCTCTTGATCTCTCTCTCTCTCTCTCCTTCTCTCATTGTCTATCTATCCATAGAATACGAGTAGGTTAGAATATAATGAAAACTCAATTAATTAGTGCAGTGGTTAATTGATAATTAGCAACTGGAAATAAATGTAGACAGACATATACGAACAAAGTTGAAAAGTTAATTTTCATTTTATCAATTTGCATTTCATGTGGTTTTGTAGGGAATGTGAGATTTTGTAATATGTTCACTCACGTATCGACGTTCTAAGCTCAAAGTCAGAACACCCGGCTCGAAGGACTAAAAATTCCATTTTCAATTTTCCCACTGCTATATCGTTTTTTCGGTTCAAGCGAACAGCTGAAATACTTGGAAGCTGCAAAAATATCAGCGTGATACTTTCGGAAAAGCATTTTCCATGAACCACTTGGTATTTTTCTCTCCTTTTTTTTGCCGAACAATATTATACGAATATTATGCATTATAATGTCCTCCATAATGGAAAGAGAATGATGAAGAGGGGCGGCAGGCAGGCAGGAAAAGAGAAGACGAGGATGGAAAGAGAGAGGGAGAGAGCTTGATTTTCCATCGGCCGCCCTCTTATTTTCTACATATACTAGAAAGAACGAACGAACTGACGAGTAGTGTGGGTGGCAGTGATGATGGTGGTGGGTGTCGGGGCGGCACGGTAGTAGAAGGTGGTGTACATAGCGGGTGAGGGGGGGGGAGAAAACTGGAAAAGCGCGCAACCATCATCCAGAGACTTATGGCATTCATATTATATGCTCATAGTAGTATATTAGAGTGAAAAAGAAAGAGAGAAAAATATTGATAGAAAAAGAAAACCTATGTAATCGAGAGGTAGAGAAAGAGAGATAGGATTAGCTTCAAATATGCCAAAAGCAGAAATTGAAACGATCCAAATGTATGTTTTTAAATGTATATGGGCAATTCTAAGTTACGGGGGTCGGGGCGGGAAGGGGATGAAGAAAAGGCGAGAGAAAGGGGGGATATAATAAATGATTCTGTTTAAAAATATGAATACAAATAAATATATTATAAAGACTTATGTGTATGCGCCGCTCGGCAGTTTTATGATCATAATTTCATGATTTACGAACTGCATTTCATTTAATAGCGAAATCTGTAACTAATAACCTATTTAAAAGTTATTAATCTACACCTTCCCCAACCAAACCGAAACGATACAAACTAAAGGCAAAGCTTAAAATACAACAACAAAAAGATAGAAATGATCGAGTATTCTAGATGCTAAACAAAAACAAGAAAACGAAACGTAAAATTCGAATGGACACGCGCCTGTCGCGCACATCCACACATCAGCTTGTGACGAATCCAATTTTTCCATCTTTTTTCTTTTTTTATCTTTTCTTTTTTAATCTAATATCTATTTGGTTTTCCACGCCTGGATAAATGAATTTGAAATTGAATGGAACATCCCTTTATTTTATCCTTTCTATTGTGCATATGTGTGTGTGTGCGTACAACCCCTTTATTTTTTAAATCGGGGTGGTTTTGTTTTTTAAGGTGCAAAAAAATGAGCAAATCAGTTACAGCGGATAACAACGGTAACAACAACAATTTGTTTCGGCCGGATTTTAAAAAGTGAGTAAGAGCGAGACAGAGAGAGAGATAGAAAGATGGATAATGTTATTGTACAAAAGGGGGGTGTAGTTATATGGAATGTTACATCTATTAGTTGTCATCCGCGGCCCAAGCAATAACTGCCAGATGCTACAGATAATTGGGTTAATATATTTTGTTTAAATAAATTATTAAAAAAGGGTTGCTCACAGGGTCCAATTTTTTTCTGGTTCGAAGGAACAAAAATTTCACTATTTAGAAAAAATTGTTTTTATTTTCCATTGTGAGGAGCAAGCAAACAAGGAAAGAAAGAATACGGGTCAAATTATCTGGCTCGAAGGACTAAAAATTTTATTTTAATTTTTTCATATTATCTTTTTTCCTAGTGAAGGTGAAACAAAAAAGAGAAGAAAAAGTCGCTTATCCACTTCTTCCGTCTCCATTTCTTCTTCGTTTTCCTATATAAGTATATAAAACGTTAATTCTTCAAGAATGAAAAGCGGCTGGTTGCATTTGACAAGTAAAAAAATTGTATTAGAGCTTGACTGTGTTTAATTATTCCTCATTTACTAAATTAATCTTTTTTTCTTTTGCTTCTCATTTTCTTTCTTCTTTCCTTGTCGCTGGATTCGATTTGCGCTAAAGTTAAACGAACACAAAGGAAAAAAATTGCGAAAAGATTTAATTTAATTAAATATTTCTCTTTTTCCCAGTACACCCGGAAATTTCGCAAATTTTCGTAAACAAAACGCCATTTTAATACCTTCGCAAGTCAATGTTGCCAACCATAAAGTCATAAGTAATTAAAATAAGGCGCAATATAATGCTTTCCACCTGTCAGATTTTCCTTTTTCAAAAACCTCCACTTAATTATTTTACTTTCTTTTGCTTTCTATATTAACACCACCCCTCCACGGGGTGGAGTAACACAAGGTCCATGTTCGGTTCTTTCCAGTTCAGCACCCTCTTAAGACGAACGCCTCTGGCAACAGCAGCAGCAGCAGCAGCATCAGAGCAAGAGCGCAACGGGACATCGGCACCCCTTATACAAAAGCTGTCACTTGCAGGATCGCATCGTATCGTCGCTGTCGTCGTCGTCGTCGTAGTAGACGTCGTCCTGCTCTATAGCGGTCGTCCTGCCTGCCTGCTTGCCTGACTACGATCCCTTCTATATTATATTATCGCAGGCGGACTATTAGTAATACGATTATCGCCTGTTCCTGCTTCTGATTTCATGCATATTGCGTAGAGAGTTTTTGCAATAGCAGCAGGAAGAAATGGACGGACAACATCCAAAGCGGAAGAGTACCATTTGGTAGGGCATGTTGTTGTTGTTCTGGCTTGGTCTCTTGATTGATTTTTACCGCAAGCAAACTGCATCATCCATCCATCCATCTATCCAGCCCGCCAGCCAGTGATGGCCATTGTTTCTGACTTGCTGACTGACTATGAAGGCTAGGGTTTCCGGGAAGATTAATAATAATATTGTAAAGGAAAAGGGTGGGGAGATGTGATATTATATAGCTAAGTGAAGAACGTTTAGGGATAATGATGATGGGGAGAAGTGCGGGAGCAGGAAGAAGGAAAAGAGAATAAGCGGATTAAATTTGATTTTTTCCTAATTTCGCCGAAAGGCGCATAATATTTAATGAAACGACAAGTGCACTGCGACAACAAGCCATGACATACAAAAATTGCACGTCCTTCTTCATTAAACATTTTCTTAACACTGCTTCTGTTCCAGAATCACCCTGCTCCCAAATTATGACATAACCATCTTCAAGTTCATAAAAAACAAATCGTTTCATCAAATCTATGGCAACAAAAAGAAAAAAAGGATAAAATCCTAATAATCTCGAAAGTCATCTATAGAATGACAACAAACCTAGTTCGTCTAGCAAATTGAGAGAAAAAGATAATATCGAAGAGCCACACACAGTTTTTGTGTGTGTGTGTGTGTCGCACCATGTGCTCCTCTATAATCTTATATTAATAATTCAATGTTCCCTCCATTATAGTAATAAAGTAATATGTCATAAAGAAGCTGCTGCTGCTGCTGCTAAATTCTTCACTTCCCCTCACCGTTTTCATCGCAATGTGATCTTTCCGCTTTGGAACCGACCAGATGTTGGAGATTTAATATCACTTTTTCCTTGAGTTTACTATGTCAAAGTAACGGCCAGAAATTGCAGCGAATAGAATGTTTTGTGAAAGCGAAAAGAAAAAGAAAAAGGATATTTTTTTAAGCAAAAAAAATCGAATTATGAATTATTTGATCGACTAGTAATGGACTAATAACGCTGCCATCAAAATTAATATTTGTTAATTTATAATTATCCAGCTCGAAAAATCAATTGGTCCTTCGATCCGGACTACCCAACATTTTCTGCTAGATTTGCTGTTTTTAAGAAAATTGCAATTATAAAGTGATCAGTGCCTATAAAAGTTGCGATTTTAATGATTTTCATATTTTCTGGCTTCAAAGACCAATTTTTTTTCTTAATATTTCTTGACTACTATTCACATAGTAGGATTTCTGAATGCTCCATTGACCATTCAGGAGATTTTTTTCATTTTTTTTCTTTTTCTCCATTTTTCTCTTGTTATTGCTGCTGAATGCCTTGAAATTGGTTGCAATAATAGATAGATTTCGGAAAGATAATGGAGATTTTATTGGACATCTAATTGTTTAATAGTGGCTCCTATTTTTTTGATGGTGCCATCAATTCCTATATCTGATCATACGGAGATTTTCTTCTGAATAATAATAATAATACATCATGAGGAAGATCAAGCGGAAGTGGCCGACGAAAAAAATAGAATTTATGATGATGAAGTCAGTTTCATACAGTAAGCGGAAGGCGCTGGAAGAGGATTAATTAAATTCAAAATTTAATTAAAAGAAAAAAAAAGGGGAGTAGTTGGGTAAGGAACGAGAGAGCGAGAAAGAGAGAGAAAGAGGTGAAACTGCTGAATATAATTGAATAATTAATTATTTAGAAAAGGAAATTTAAGAGAGTAAGGGACGGATTAATAATTGGAAATTAATTAAAAATCGATACCAATTAAGGTGGCATTATGAGCGAACTAGAGAGGGAGCAAAGAAGTTGCATAAAGATGCATGAGGGAGAAAATGAAGAATAATAAAAATTTAATTTTACGAGTTTTTGATTTTGTTTTTGTTTTATCTTATTTTTTTTTTGCAAAATTTAATAATTTCAATTTTACTAACGTAAACATGGTGGTGCTAACCATGCTACTGACAGCTGCCATTCAAACATTTTTTTTTTACTTTATTACTTTTCGCAATCATGAACGGAGCATCAATGAATTTGAAAGAATTTTGCTGTTTATTATTAATAAGGTAAGTTTTGCATGTTTTTGCTTCGATATATGATGACTATTTTTCGTATGGATGCTTATTTTTTAACGCTCAACATATTTCACCTGAAAATTTATTATGTGGAATTAATACAAAAAAATTAGTCCTTCGAACCAGATACGTCTAGTTCGAAGGACCAATTTTTAGATATTTTTATTTGTTTCATTTCTATGTGTACGCCTTTGTTTTTTATGTTCCAAAATTATGTTGCTATCTAAAATCCATGGAAACACTAGCGGCAGGCAGATATTTCGACGTCAATCATTTTATTAATGAACCATTTTAATTGTTTTGATTTTTAGCCTATTGTTTCCAGATAAATATTTAAATAATTATTTATGATTTTATTATCTAATTCGATTAAAATTTAATAATTGAAGTTAAGTTATTGTTAGGTTAGGATTTCACAAACAATCAGCTCAACCATAAAATAATTATGAAATTGTTGTAAAATATTCGATAGATATTATTTATATTGCTATAGCATATGCAGAGTTGCCAGATTTCCTAATTTTTAGTATTTTAGTGGCAGGCACGGCAACACTGGGATCGAATAGATTCTATAAAGTTTACATTGCTATTTTTCTGAAATTTTTAAAAAGATATCTGTCAGAAAGTTATTTAAATTTAATTGAATTTGAAAGGCGCACTTCCACCTCCCTTTTTTTTCCCCGGTGATTTTCGCACACACACACACACAAACACAGTGGCAAAGCAAACGGCACGCTAAAATGGCAGGCAGGCAGGCTGCCACACTTTGACGACTGACATAATTAAATTTTTAAGCAGATTGTCACTGCCTGCTTGCGATTTTCATCTCGAATAATTTTCCATTTTCTTTTCGTGGAAACATTTTCCGGTTTTTCTTTTATTTTATTATTAGAAACTTTTCATTTCGAATGCTGATTTTTTATTCCATTTTTTTGTAAGTTTAACAAATAAAAATTCAATGATTAAATAATCAAAAGCAGCAGCAACCTTTACACTTTTTCTCTCTCTCTCTCTCTATCTAAATGCCTTGTTTAGTAACTAATTGATTCTCATCATCCCTTACTTATAATAAAAATAATAAATCTAAGGATAAATACATGAATTCAAATGGGATAGTTTTTAATCCTAGCAGGCGCCACGTGTCGTCCGAAACCGCGTTGACATAAATGTCACTGGCACGTCTTCGAAACCAGCATGAAACGGCTCCTGTATATGCCTGCCGCTATTCTCTCTCTCTCTCTCTCTTTCAGCTACATCCATAGATGTTGGACGGAATGGAACATTTGTGAAAATGGTGACGCCTTGAGGGTAATTGCTGTTAATGGGGGTGCGTGCGATGGACAGGCAGCAGCCTGCTAGATAGATATTGCAATAGCAACAACTGCTGAAATGGACATGGTAATCAAGCAAGAATTTGAGAGATAATAAATTATTATCTATTTGGGAAATTATTAAAAATTAATGTTTTTATTCCTATTATTATTATTATTATTATTATTAGGGGAGAATTTTAGCAAATAAAGAGTTATTGCGTAGTATAATAAATGATCGTAAAGTTAGATACCTACTAGTTTCCGCGGTTGTTCAGTTTCCGCCTCAAAAGGAGAACACATAAAAAGCAAAATTAACAAAAAAAAAGAAACTTTTTTACTCATTTTAGGGTAAACTTTATCCAGCAGAATGGAGGCGTGACCTCCAAGATGATGAATGACCATAATCTTGCCATATAAAACGCCCTAATTTCCATAAGGGTGTTAAAAATAATAATTGAATGATTTTATGTAAAAAATAACGTTTTTTTACCATTTTTGCTTTTTTTGTTACTTTTTTTTTTTTTCGTAAAAAGTACGAAGGGTGAGCTTTTGTCATGGAGCTCAGGGTGTGCGCGTGCAACAAATTGGTTCGCATAAATAAATTATTATTATGAGAACCATTTCTATAAAATACTGTTAAATAAAATTGTCGTTAGCGGTAAGTGCTATTTTTGCATGCCAAAAAAAAGCTAGAGGAGTTTTAGCAAAGAGAAATTTTGTGTGAAAAATATGCTTTATTCTGGATTAAAAAAATAAAAAAGGAAAAAGTTTTGCTTTTGATAAAATCGTTCCTTCAGCATCCTCTACTTCCAAATCCATAATAATCGATACCGAAACAATTATTGTAGCATTCTAAAAATAAATAAAATAAAATAGAAACAATTTGTAACTTTGCCATCATATTCGTACGTTTACAATAGATTTCCCCGCATCCTTCTGATACATTTTTCACATCTAAACATTTATGGCAGTTGTAACATGTGAAACAATTCATGTGAAATGCACCGCAGGCTACTTGAATCTTTTCAGCTGCATAAACCTACAAACAACATGGAAAAAAACGAATAATTGGTCCAATTTTTTTCCACTGGCTCTTTGTTGTACTTGTTAATAATTTACCCTTTGACCACATCGTACACAACATGATGTACACTGCGAACGGATTTGTGATATTTTGCAATTACATGGATTTATTCGTCCACATGGACAGTATTTTGTTGATGGAGGACAACATTTACAAGTAGGCTCCTGAAATGAGAAAAAATTAACAATCACGCATTCAGATATATGTATTTATATCAATATCATTTAAAGTTTAAGAAGAATCAAGCTCTTACTTCGATTTTATTGCAACAACAACATTTTGCAGTTTTTTCACAGCATCTTTGCATTACTGGTTGATAAGATGGTGGCGACGCAGGGCAACATGTAACTGGGAGACAACAGGAACATTTTGGTGGAGATGGTGGTGGGGATGGGCTATTTTTATTGCAACAACAGCGTTGAGGAGAGCAACTGAAACAATTTTTTTTTTCAAATAATTAGATAAAAGTTAGCTAGTTAGAAATTGAAAAATCTAACCTTTTGGGTAGACATGGAGGAGGACAAAGAGGCTTTGACGGTGGGCAGCATTTATTACAGCAATCTGGACATAGTTTTTGACAACATCTTTGCGGCGAACTAGGTCTCAGAATTAAAATAAAATAACTATTATTTTTACATTATTTTTATAATGACCGCTGTTGTAGCGCCATCTAGTATCACTAATACATACTTCGCGTTGTTATTACAGTCAGGTAACTTCTTATTCAGAATCATTCAATACACTGATCAAGAACCATTAAATGAAACTAATAATTAAAATTTTTATACCTGCATGTTGATGTTGAACAATTACAACAGCATTCATACGGTAATATTCTTATACGACATTTTTCTGCGGCACGACAACTACAAGGTTTTCTGCAGCAATTGGAACATGGCGGTGGTTGTGGCTTTTGGGATGGACAACAGGGGTCTCTGTAAGTCATGATTAGAACATAATTAAAAGGTGGTTATTCTCAAAATTCGATTTTAATTGATTACTGGCACGACTTATTTTTCATATGGGATCTGTTAAGATAATTTGCTACTTCTCTTGGAATTGGATAGATTAAATGACATTTAGTATTGCTTGCGCTCGTTATACAAGTGACAGATTTAACATTAGCTAGTGGACAATAATAAAATACTTCTTGGCTCTTGTTAATACTTTTACTACGACTGAAATATGTTTCGGAACTATTATTTGAGTTTTTTTCTTTTGTAGTTCGGACACAACTTGGACTCGATGCAACTTTACATAAATTGTGCAGGGACGGACTAGAAATTACCTGAGGGTGTAAAAAATTTATTATAGTTTGAAATTAACTAGGGATTTTCACTGAATACCTCAAATAATCTTTCTATTACACAGCTGTAACAACATTCGCAAAATAATTCACCTTGGAAAATTTTTGCTGTGCTTTTATTTAATGTTTTATTACATCGACCTGAATAAATGTATTTTTCAATTAAAAAAAGGTAAATGCGTAATTTAAACTTGAATTTGTGCGTAATAAAACGAAGAATTTTCTGATATTTAACAAAATTAATTACATTTTTAATTTTTAATTGTCATTTTGATTTGACAAGATGGCAACATACATACTTTGTTTTGTTTTTTCTTTTTGAAAATATAAAATAAAAAAAATTAGGTAGAAATATTCATAATCTTAATAAACAGTGAAACAAATTGTTACAATTATTTTGCCAAATCGAATGAGAAATAAATTCGTATTTTTTCCAAATTTACTTTCCAAACTTACAACAAGTAAAACAATTTTTATGCCACAATTTATTCATAGTAATAAATTCTTCATTATCATATACACCGCTATTACAACGTGCACAAGACATTATTATTAATAGTCCCCACAATATTTTATATGCAAATTCAAAATTATTTCTTACTATAAATTTTGACTTTGATTTGATTTACTGTTTGTGTTACTGACAATGCGCTTATTTAAATTTCGCGCCGTTCGTAGCGAAATGACGCAATCTCCAGCTGATGGCCGCAGCGCTATGTTTACATGTTTGACAGATGATATTGTCATAACCAAAAATATATATTTTAGTTAGTTGATTGATGAGAAATTGATATAGATAAAAAAAAAATAAAAGATATATTTTTATATGTAAACAATTTCCGGGTGTTTTTTATTGTTTCCAAATTTTTTCTTTTAGTTTTGTAGTTCCTTCAGTATTTTTTTTTATTAAATTGGTAAGTTCAATTCAATAATTGATTTTTATTAAATGGTCGTTACGTGTGGGTGTTCTCTACGCTCACTTGATTTTTTCTTTAATGCAAAATGTACTAATTGTTTAATTATTATTCAATGAAATTATAGTAAAAAACAAATATTAAATAAAGCAGTTGTAAATTCGTTTTATATAACTTGAAGATAAGCAACGATTTATATTTATAAGAAATTTGGAGTATTTGTTTATGTCCTGAAATGGCATTTGAAACTTAATTATTACATAACAATTGGTCTTAGTATATATACATTTTCTTCATTCTCTTATCAAGATTAACCATTTTTCTGTCTTATTTCTATATGAATATAAGCATATGAGTCATCTTTTGACCTTAAAAATATACATCTATTTAGAGATGTTTCTACCAATTTTACATTTTAATTAACTCTATTACTTTGTAATTTATGCCAGAATTAATTAAAATTTTAATCAGTTGGCTTTATTGCAATGCAAATTTTTCTTTTGTTTAACAATAATAAAAAAAGATCCTCATTTTTTATAAGAAAACCTATTTACATAATTATCACAGATATTTTCCGGGCCAGTAATTATGCAACTGTCAATTTTTCTTCTCTGTTTTCTAGTGGCTCATCGAAATAAATATGGCACAAATTCAAATAATTTCATACAGTAATATATTTGTATACAGAAATGGAAGATAATTGTTCCATTTGCTGAAAATGTAGCATAAATACGTAATTCAGCAACAACTAATAAGACTGGAATTGATTGACATTTTATAGATAAGCCCCAACAATTATTGTCCTAAACACTCGCTGATTACTGATATATTTATTAATTTATTGGAATCGACAAAAAATGGCTCAAGAAGATCGAAAGAAATTCTATTGTAGAGAATGGGCATTTCAAAAACTATCACACTGTCTAGATCAGCGTACCGTATCGAAAACATGCGGTGCATTATTATTAGGAAATTCTGGATGTGGAAAAACGACATTTTGTTCTGAATTGTGTTGGCCGTCACAGGGACCATCCGGCCGACAACAAAGAGCATTGAATCGTCGTTTATTATGTTATCATTTTTTACAAGGTCACAACGAGAAAAGTTTATCTTTAAGTGAATTTGTACGATCACTCGTTACACAAATACTGAATCACTCGACTGAAAGTCATCGAGAAAGAAGTATTCGAAGGAAAATGGCCGCACAACAACAACATCAATCATCTAGTGACAAAGCTAGTCCTAAAGATCCTAAGGATACAACTTCCTATGAACAGAATTTAACAAATATACCTCAAGAGAGTCTTTATAGTAATATTTATTCAGAGAATTTGTTATTATGTTCGCCAACAACATCGGAATGTTGTAAGAAAAACGCTGAACCTCATTCTCCTCATCATCATCATCATCACCATCATGAGCAACCTGCACCAAATTTACCAATTAATCCTCGTACAGTGATTGCCGATGCATATTTAGAAAAATTAAAATCAGATAGTGAAATTCAAATAGCGCTACGTGCAAAAAACATTGAAAACAATCCAGACGATTGTTTGAAACGTGCATTACTATTTCCGCTACTAGAAATCGATCCACCGAAAACATCGTTATTTATTATAATTGATTCAATTGATGAACACAGTTTTATTTATTCGAATTCAACATTGACACGTTCGAAGCCACGTGAACGTAGTAGTTCGCAATCACGAACAATTGCCGAATTACTTGCCAATCATCATCATTTATTTCCACAATGGCTATTGTTAGTTTGCACTGCAAAGAAACAATCGAAGAGTATTGCTAAAATGTTTACCGGCTTCCGTAAATTAAGTTTAGACGATTTACGTAAAACGCAAGTGGTACGTGATGTACAACAATATATTTTAGCTCGATTAGATCAAGAGAATAATTTGCGTCAGCATATTAGTCGTGACACAGCTGAAATGTTAAATCAATTGCACATAAAAAGTAATGGCTGTTTTTTGTATTTGGAAAAGGTGCTAGATGGCGTTGCGGATAATTTTATCGTTCTACGTGAAATTCGAGAGATTCCGGGTACATTAAATGGGCTCTATTTATGGTTGTGTCAACGGTTATTTAATCGGCGACAATTTGCCAAAGTGCAGCCATTGCTAAATGTAATTTTAGCAGCGAAATGTGCATTAAACGAAATGCTACTATTCGATATTGTTAAAGTGAACAATTCGAAAATGTCACTGGAGGATTTTAAGAAACGTTTCAATTTACTGAAACGTATAATTGCCGTTTCAACTAATGGCACAATACGTTTATTTCATCATTCGTTCGCCGAATGGCTATTGGATATTAAACATTGTACACAGAAATATTTATGTAATATATTTCACGGACATTGTATATTAGCAATGTATTATACATTGCATGCGAAACTATTAAATAATCAAGAGATTTACGATTATGCATTTCATTTGACACGAATGGAACAATTTCTATGTGAGAAACCGGCAACAAGTCAATCTAAATGTCCAACCACAACAACAACATTAATGTTAAATAAACAACAAGAAAAGGAAGCCAATAATTCGTTGGGTGCAAATTCATTAGAGAAGAGTTCCACAGAGATTTACGCAGACTTAAAAGCGCTACAGGTAATAATAATAAACTAAAAACCATTGTATAACTTTTCATATCGATTTTCATATAGGAATTGACAAAGAATTATGAGAAAGAACTAATCGCAATCGAAATGGATAATTGTTGTATCGATGAAACATTTAATCAAGCTGAAACCAGTCAAAATAATTTAGATGATGTTCATGGGGAAACGGGAAATATGGAGAATATGGATTTAAAAACACCTACTACGGAAGGCGGGGAGGGAATGGCCGATATGGAGGAGGAGGAGCGCGAAAAAAATCCTATTTATGCTGAAGTGAATAAATTGAAGAAAAACTCAAATTTGGTAAATTTCAAGAAGTTTGAGAACTTTTTTTGGCATGCCAACTCGATAATATCCCTAGATCTAGAGAATATTTAAACATTTTCTCTAGATCTAGCACAATTTTTGACGTTTTTTACGCACTTTTTATAATTTCCTTAAATTCAGGGTATTTTTGTACATTTATAATACGTACTTTTGACATTGTCAAAAGATTAATCGATTTTTTTGGAATTTACATCATTCTTTTAAGTTGTTTGAATCCTGTTTTCAAATTCTAGTTACAAAAAAACATTATCCATCAACCACCACCACCGCCATCATCGTCAACAATGACAACCAGTTGTGAAAACAATCTTCTAGTCGATTATACAACCCCCGTAACAGCTGCATCATCTTCATCAATAAATAATACGTGCAGTACACTATTAGATAATGTGAAAATCTTGGAATCGTCATCGTCATCATTAACACAACAACAACAATATCATAATAATCATCATCCCCTATTAGATACACATACTCTAACCGTTCTATGGTTAATTAATAGTGATTGTAATGTACAAGAATGTCTATTGGAAGGTAATGAGATGGCCGGTGTCAATTTCGGTGCATTTTTACCAACTGATCAAAAAGTAATGAAACTGTTATTGGAAGCTGGTGCTGTTGAGCAGCAAGATGTTATTGGATGTGATTATGATAGTCAGGTAAATAATAGACATAATGGATTTAAAATTATGATGACAATGTTGCACCATACTTTGTATGCTGCATAACTATATGGAAAAGTAGGTGTTTTAAAGAATTTAAAGACTAAAAATAAAATTACTTAACATTGTCAAGCTGTTGGATAATAATAATAATAATAATGATAAAAATATGGTCGTGTCGTTCAAAAAGTTTAAATTTAGGCGGGTCCATGTTTTCTATTTCCATCTCTGCCTCTCTTTTTATTAACATAAAATGTTTTGGCTGATTTTATTTTGGTCCAATTTTTTTGCTTTTGTTTTTGGTGCAAAATATGTCAAATTTTGACTGCTACATTAGTAAGCCGAGCAGGCAGAGAAAGTTCAAGGACAAATTTCACATTTTTTATTCGCTTCTGTGCAAATACCGAGTGTGATTATTTCTGAAAAACGATGACAATGTGTTTCATTTTGCATGCTCAGTAATAATAATAATTGTACCACTCTGTATAACATATAACAAAACTATCTGGGCAATAAATCAAGCGTCTTCTGGAACGTTTTTATTTGTTATTATTTTTTTTTGCAGGCAAAATTCTACTAAAAATAGACGAATTTCGTTTACATTCCACGATAGAAATTTCCCAGAACATAGTATAAAATTATGAGACTGGGCAATTTATTTTCGCTATTACGATACGAATGCGAGAAAAACTGTCATTATATACAGGATATATTAAATGAGTCTGTTGGAAAATATTTTCAAAATATTTCCAGTTTCTAAAAGTATTTTATGACAAACTTTAATTAATTTACAAGTCACGCAAATGATGTTATAATAATAATAAATACATTCTCTGCTCCCACACGCGTCGTCGTCGCTATGCATTTTTTGTGTTTCTCTTGTTTTACCATCTGATAAATGATATTGAAACAAAATAAACAGATGTTTCGCTTATTATTATATTTCAACATACTGCCATTTTATTTTATTTTCTTTTTTTTTTTCTTCTGTAGTCTGCAAATAGTACCGCCATATTTGTATTTTGGAGCAAGCGCAATGACTGCGCCATATAAATATAGATTTGATATTTCATTATAACAAAATTATTATTTTTAATAATATTGGAAGTATTCATTTTTAAATACGAAAAATTTATAATTCAAGCAATTTGTTATCAGAACTTTTTGTTAATTTCATCTTTCTATTTATAGATGTCTCTAGCTACGACATCCAGTGAGCAGTCACCTGAACCACTATTCGATTTACAAGATTTGCATGGACAAGCGGCCCTACATGTAGCAGCCAGATTAGGACAAGCACAAATTGTTAAGGTTTGTAATATTTTTTAACTACGTAACACAAATAATTGTCCATGTAAATATCAAAATAGCTGACGCCATATTGGCCATAAGGCTCCGATTTTTTTCTTTTTCTTATTTTATCCAATTAATTTTAGATTCATAATAATAAAAATTCAAAAGGAGATCGAACGTATTCATCTAAAAAGAAATTAAAGAGTAGTTTAGCAGCAATTCTTTGTAAGGTAGAAAGGAAAAAAAAATGTTTTGCTTTCAAAAACATTATGGCAACATTGCTTTGCGTCTTAATAAATACCTACTTGATTTTTTTTGCAACTAAGAAATTCTTTTAGCTTCAATTTTTAATGCAGTGACTTTAACAGTTAAAATCTTTTTATTCTTCTCTAAATTAATCTGTTCTCATTGGTTTTATGTAGGTACTTTTAGAATCCGGTTCAAATGCTGATCAAGCCGATGCAGATGGATGGACGCCATTAAGAGCAGCAGCATGGGGTGGACATACTGAAGTATGAAATTAATTTCATTGCTTATCAAATTAACTTTTGGATATTTATTCAATGTTTTGGTGATCTTAGGTGGTTGAATTACTTGTAAAACATGGATGCGCATTGAACAGTGTCGATGCTGAAAATCGGACAGCATTACGAGCAGCAGCATGGAGTGGGCACGAGGAAATCGTGAAAATCTTACTACAAAATGGTGCAAATGTAAATTTAACTGATCTTGAAGTAAGCTTCGAATAAAATTACAACGTGCGGCAACAGTGAAAACATATATTCTTGTACAGGGACGTACTGCACTAATTGCTGCCGCTTATATGGGCCATAGTGAAATTGTCGATCATTTACTAGACTTTGGAGCTGATATTAATCATGCTGATGCTGATGGTAGAACGGCTTTGTCGGTAGCTGCCTTGTGTGCACCACGATCACCAGGTATATTCTAAACGAAAAACCTCTATTGATAATTCTCATCTTCTGATCATAATTCCGTAGGTGTTAATGTTGTATCAACATTGTTGGATCGTGGCGCAACAGTTGATCATAAGGACAAAGAAGGAATGACACCTTTACTCGTAGCATCATTTGAAGGGCACAAGTAAAACACCACTTAATTCTACGTTATTCATTTTTATCTCTTATTTTTTTTACAGAGATGTGTGTGAATTACTGCTCGAAAACGAAGCGGACGTTGATCATTGTGATAATAGTGGACGTAGTCCATTATGGGCTGCTGCCAGTATGGGACATGCACCTGTTGTTGCCCTACTATTGTTTTGGGGTTGCTGCATAGATTCAATGGATTCGGAAGGAAGAACCGTATTGTCAGTGGCAGCAGCACAAGGTAGTTTTATACAATGCATTGATATTCTTCAAACTACACGATTTATAATGATTTCAGGTTGTGTGGAAGTTGTTAGACAATTATTAGATCGTGGCCTAGATGAACAACATCGTGATAATTCCGGTTGGACGCCATTACATTATGCTGCTTTTGAAGGTAACTTTCAATGGATGGGAGTATTTTCAATAGTTAATTTTTTCCTAAATTTAAGGGCATATCGATATTTGTGAGGCATTACTAGAATCTGGAGCTAGAATTGATGAAACTGACAATGAAGGTAAAGCACCGCTTGCATTGGCCGCACAAGGTGGTCACACATCGTTAGTTAGTATGTTTATCGATAAATATAATGCGCCAGTAGATCAAAGGCCACATGATGGAAAAATGGCTTTAAGGTAGATAATACCCTACCTTCGATTTTCTTAAAATGTAAAATTTCATTAAAAATGCGTTCTCATTAAGGCTTGCCGCACTTGAAGGTCACTATGACATTGTACAAATATTAATTTCGAGCGGTGCCGATGTTGATTCAAAAGATTCAGATGGACGTAGTACTTTATACGTATTATCGTTGGATAATCGATTGGCAATGTCGAAATATTTCATACAGCAAGGTGCCGATGTTGAGACAAGAGACTTAGAGGTTAGAACAATTAAAATATCACAAATTTTCATGTAAATTGCATTTTTGTTTCCGTTAAGGGTCGAACACCTTTGCACGTTTCTTCTTGGCAAGGACACACTGAAATGGTTAGTTTACTATTAAACTACGGTAAAGCACAGGTGGATGCATGCGATTTAGAAAATCGTACGGCACTACATTCCGCCAGTTGGCAAGGACACAGCGATATAGTAAAAATGTTATTGGATCATGGCGCATTGCCGGATCATACGTGCAATCAAGGTGCTACAGCATTAGGTTTGTCTGTACTTTTCAGTGTTTTCCTAGGAATTTAATTGACACACAATTTCTAGGTATAGCAGCTCAAGAAGGTCATGAATCATGCGTAATAGCATTACTGGATCATGGCGCAGATCCAAATCATTCGGACGCGTGTGGTCGTAATGCATTACGGGTTGCCGCGAAATCGGGGCATAGAGGTGTTGTTCGGCTTTTGGAAGATCATAATGCTAGATCGCACAAGATAGCATCGGCTGCGCATAATAGCAGTAGTGCCAACTCAATTGCTTCAAGTAATTTAATTTAAAATTCAAATTTATATTGTCTAATTTTCTTTTTTTTTGTCAGCTTCAACCGCTGATACAAAACCGTCATCATCATCAGCCATTTTGTATCCAATCGTCGGTGGTGTTGCCACTGCTACGGAATGGACAGATCAACAACGGAGATCAATGGTATCACTTGGTAATCACAGTTCAAATTCAAAATCAAGTTCGAATTTAACAGGATCTAGTCACGGAAGTAGTAGGCACGGTGGTGAACGGCCAAGGGAAGGGCAAACACAAAATACATCACAGGTACGATGATATTTAATGCAAGATTCCATGTGATTAATGATTGATGATTTCTAGCCATTATCTTTCACGCAACAGTTGCAACAATGCACTCGAGGCGGTAAAACACGACCATTAAGTAAATTACTATCTCCGCTTCAAAGTGAACCGCAAAGTCCTATTTATGCATCGCCACCCTTGAGTCCTATACATGATATATCGAATAATGTGTTTTGTAAGAATAATGTGATTTTTAATAGATTTCTATTCAGTTTCTAAGACAATTCAAATATTTATATTTTTAACAGCTATTTTTTGCACCATTTTCAGGTGCAATGAACATTTACCAGCCAGTTCTACGTCACACGAATAATTTCGCAAAAGTACCCGACACTCATTTTGCCAGAGACACCCATATGAAAATCATCTTAGGTAATTCGAATAGTTCCGTTTTTGGTAAAGATAAGAAATCAGCATCAGACGATTCGAAAGATGCAAATAATTCAAAACAAAAGTATGTCAAGTAGATATCACGTCTAGGAAGACAAGTTTATTGTCATTAAATTTTTTAGTAATCATAAATCGAAACGAAACGGTATAGTAACAAATCCGGCTCTACGATTAGTGGCCAATGTAAAAAATGGTTTAGATAATGCGGCTGCGAATCTAAGGAAATCCGCTTCCGGTGCAAATCCGGCATCGAAAACGAACAGTTTTCATTGGAGAAAAGAAACGCCGTTGTAAACATTTTAGGTTAGGCTAGATTAGATTAGGTTAGAAAATGAAGCAAAGTGTTTACTACAACCACTACTAGTCAATCATTACATTTAAAGGTAATTAATACTTAATTTAATTTTTAATATAATTGGAATATTTACATAAACCTTTTTTTTTTAGCTATTACAAGAAATGGCAACAACAACACCACCACTCCGACACTCCCTAGTCTTAATTATATCAAAGATTACAGTTCTTTTTCTGCATATTACTTTTCTTACAAGGAATTTTTCAATGAAATTGTCTTAATAGACGGCCTATGCGTCAACGACTCTTATTTTTCTTTTAGTTTCTATGAAACGAATTGTTGGATGCATGGTATTTTTGCTACGTTACAATTTTTTACAACGTAGCATTACGTTATTGTAACACCAGTTGGCTGCCTTTTTACTGCTGGACAATTAAAGTGAGGAATTCTCATAATAAGAGAATTCTTTATTAGTGTGAATGTTGTTTTAAGTATAATTTTGAAAGATTTAAATTTGTCTTAAGGTTCTAATTAATTTTTAGTGTGATGATTTAAGAAAAATCTTGCTACTAATTACTTCAGATCTCATTGCGACTGAACGGAGAAAGAAAATAAAATATTGTATTTTTGTATTTCTGATTATGATTATTAATTTTATTCATTAGTTTTAAGGAAGGATTCGAATTTTAATCTGAATATACATTTGTGCGATTTTATTTACGACTAAAGTTATAGTTGATTGAAAATGAGATATTTATTAATTTTTTAGTGTAAAAAACTTATTAATTAAATAACAATAGTTGAAATTAGCAGGTATGTATTAAATTTTTTTAATATGTAGGTTTCTAGTCTGTCGGTTTTAACATTTTTTTTTGTTTTGTTTTGTAAAAGATTAATAATTTATTCAATGAGGGTCTTCGCTCTTTTAGAGAACGATTAATTAATATGTTGTATTTTATATATTAAATGCTTTAGTTTTATACTATTAAAATATAATATGAAAAATGCACTGTATAATAAATGAAGAGAGAACAGTATTAAAATTTAATAAATCATATTTACCGTCTACACTTTTTTGTAATTGCCCTCACCATTTTGTACTTTTATCAACGAATATGTGCTACAAGAACGGACAGTGTCGGTCGGTTCCTTTGATGTGTTTGAAGCCAAATTCTATGACTGAACACGTTAACTTCCTCCTATTCATTCGGTGATTTGCGGGTGAAATTACATGCACAAGAATGTATTTGGTGTTAGATTAGTGAAAAAAAAAAAAAAAACAAGCACGCATGCCTCAAGCGTCTGTCCCAGCTGTTAAGCGGCAATGTCATTTGAATTAAAATCATTAACTGTTCGTTCTTGTAGTATATATTCATTGCTTTTACGCACTTGTAGTTTTCCTTTTAATTGATATTCCAAATGTTTGTTTTTGTTAGACGATGAATTTTTATTTAATTTGACAAAATAATTATTAACAATAATTATAACTTAATTACATTAGAAAAAAAATGAAGCACGATTAATAATAACGATATCTTTAAACATATTTTTCGATATCATTAACAAAAAAAAAAGAAACGAAAAAAGACGTAATTCTAGTACATAAAATTACAATAGTGGCTCTACGTCAGCTTTTTAACATATCTTTTTTGACGAGAGTAAAGACAACTTAAAAATTAGTATCGACACTGTTTGCAATGAGACAATATTTGGAAATAAATTAATAAATCTACTGTCGAATTAATTTCACCATTTTTTTTATACATTTGATAAAAATTGCAACAGTGTTTTGATCAGAATAACTTCTATAAAAATTGTAAAAATTATACAATGAATGCTATTTATGACACACAATCAATGTCATTACTAGTTATAGTAAAATATAATAAAATAAAATTTAGACACCTCGATAAATAGTTACCGCCGTCAGTAAGAGATAGAGAAGTATTCATACACTTTCTTCATACCCCAACGCAGTGTTGCCACACTTCCTAAAAAGTAAAGTGCCACTATATTTACATAGTGGACGGTTTAATTTTGGAACATTCATTCAAGCATAAAGAATTTCATTCGATTCATTCACATCTAGCTGGTTGATCAATCAAATTCTATGCCCACAATTTTTACATTACATACTTACACGTCTAAAAATTAAAATTGTTAAAATAACATTACATATTTGCAAAAAAACAATGTTTTAAAAAAATAATTAATTATTAAAATCCCATTTTTTTTTGTTGAAATGCTAATTAAAACAAAACAAGAATTTGGTAAATTAAAGTAAAATTAATTTTCCACGTAGCATTTTTTCAATATATCCCAATCGTATGGATTCAAATCTGGAAAACGTGTACAATGTTTCTCAAAACAATCCAATGGTATTAATTCAATTGGTTGTGCTACTTTTAGAACACTATCAGTTTGTCTTGACCATGATTTTAGAAATAATGACCATTCATTTTGTTGACTTTCGGTGATCAGGAAACCTTTATGATAAAGATTTTCGCATCGCATTAAAAGTGACGCTAAAACTGATACACCGAACTAGGGAAACAAAAAAACATCAACTATCGATAAATTAGTGGTTAATGATTAATTCTTACCTTATTCAGTACGACAAAAAATAATGGAACTTTTCCTAAATGACCCAATGGTGTATTTCGATTACTGTCCGATTTCACTACCTCAAGTAATCCGGAGACTAAATCTAGTAGGTCACTCATTGAACAAGTTAGAATGTACCTTTATAAAAAAAAGAAAAATATTTTACTACATAAAATACAAACATTGATAAACAACTGATAAGACTTTACTTTATCACTTTACCCTTATTATATTAGCTAGCAGCTACAGTTATATTATGTCTAATAATAGAGGTATAACGGTTCGATTTGATGTCATATGGGCACTATTCTCAGTGCGACCAGTGACACCGAAAAGTGACAATGGCTTTTGAGATCTACGCTGCTTCAGCGGCATTTCTTTTACCAACTGGAATTGTTGCTTTAGCATTTCTAGTTTGTAATAAATGGAAACACGACAAATTGTCGCAGCGACGGCCATCTTGGATACAGCCAACTGAAGCTATTGCTACCATTTTAATGGGTATTTTTTATATGTACTCGGCGATAGTTTTGTCATTGGAAAATCATTCAGTAATTGTGATGGAAGATAATAATGAGATGGCTATTGTTAATAATACAATAGAAATGGAAATACCAACATTTTTCACTAAATTTGTAAGTATAATACACATTATTTTCATAACAAAAATACGTTATGCTGTGCGTGTGAAACAGGAACTAATCACCCAACCAACACAAGATGAAATCAATGAAATTGAAGATACAAGAAATAATAAGAGAGACGATTTTCTGGAAAATTACCAAAAATTAGTACAGACAATTTTAGCTACGAGAAAAATCAGCGCAAATGCTCGACAATCGCGGAATAGTAAAGAAGAACGATATGGAAATAAAACCGACAAAAATTGTTTTCAACAGCTATTTTTCTATCACGCTCTTCTAAGTAATTGAATTCATTGTTTATGAAGCGAATTTCTTAATTTCCATTTCCCGTTACAGTCTACTCTTTCATCAATAGCGCCATCTCTTTATTCAATACATGCCAAAATTGCGATGAAACACAAAAAACGATGCAACCACCACAACATCAACCATTTGGTGAAGAAATTAAAAAATCGAAGCCAACTGGTCGATTATTTGACCAAGACAGTCTTGGATCACGATCTATATCACCAAATTTAGAAATTTTTAGTGTGAAAAATCGCAGTATACAAGCATCAACTACTTCAATCGATTGTCCAGTTGAAAAACGTCAAAATTCTAATGTAAGATACATTGGATGCGTAATTACATTATGTCTACCTGTTATTATGACGCTCATTATTTATTTTATTATCAAAAATGGAGCTGCTGATATAAATTCAACAGGGCAACTTGATTTTTTCAATTTTATACCGAACTTTAGTGGTATAACACCCAACAAGGAAATGACCAATTTTGTTAAGAATCCAACAAAAAATTACAGCCAAGAAGAACCGGAAGTTGAGATCATTTTAAGAAATGTCTATGGTATAATTGATAAAATTAAAGAACCTAAAAATGTTGCACAATTTACCCAATACAACGCCATCTTTCGTCAACAACAAGAACAAACAGTAAATTCCACTTGTACATTAATCTCTTCGGATAATATTTACTTAAAAACGTATGATCTATTAATTTTAGTTATTTTATTCTTTACAATCACTTTGTACACGAAACTATCTCACAGTCGCGTTGCCAATATCGACTCGGAACATGCGCAGCTAGTAAATAAACGTTTCTGGATATTTCTAGTCACATGGATGCCAAATGTTACCGATTTTCTAGTATCGACATTAATAATGCGCAAGGAACCAACATTTTTATCACATCTATTCTTATTATTTACCGATATTGATAGAATTTATTCGAATGCGATGAATGTTAAAATTTATAAAAATATGTTTGTAGAGCCAACTGTTGGCTTAGATTCGAAAGTTGTATAAGACAAAACTAAGATTCATTTTTGCCACTACTTATTTGGTCTAATTATTTTATGTATTAATTACTTACACTTTAAAATAAGGATAAAACGATGGTAAAATATTATCACTGGCCGTATCTCTACGTCCAATAATTGGTAAACTTAAAAGTATTTTCGTCCATATGTCTTGTAACGGATATTTATACGTATTTATGTCCATATATAATTCTGGCAATAAACGTATTAACAACATCTAAAACAACAATTGAATTTATTAACTGTAAAGAGTACTATTTATTTTCTTTTGTTACCTTTCCTTTTCTAATATTTACAAATCCAACAAATTTATCATCTTTCAGGAGCCCATTAATGACTTTCGATATGTAATCATGTGAGTTTTCATTATTCGGTTGACTTTCCAACATAAAATTTCTTAAAACCTGTTGCTTTTGTTCAGTTGTGGTTGCTTGATCAAGTTCACGTAACCTTCAAATCAAAACAGTTAATTACTTGTTACACCACTGCCTAATTCCTTTAATTTTACCATTGTTTTTGTTTCAATTCCGTCATTTTCTCTTTATTATCAAGATACATTGGATTTTTAATATCCATAGCTTTTAATAGGAGTGAATAAAGCCCTTCCAACTCTAATAGTAACTGTTTAATTTTTCTGGAGTCTTTTGATGGTTGCACACCATCTTGGTCTTTTTCATGTTGCACAACATCCATATCGATGATTTTCCGCGGTGCTGTTACCGACATACACTAAATTGAAAGAAAATACATAGCCAAACATACCAAATACAATGATTGATCAATTACTTGTAATTTTCCTAGCGAATTTTCAAACTGCATTGGCGTGTACGCCCGATGACATTTCGGTGTATTCTCTTTTTCACTATTTTTTCGCTGTCTACCCGCACCACCACCACCACCACCGCCTACGCCGACTGTGCCACTTTTCATTTGTTGTGATTTCTTCCTGCCGTCTTTGTCTGATTTATTTTGTTGTTCATTCTCTTTTTTCTCTGATAAAGTTCTCAGTTTGTATATCTGCAGATAACAAAAACAAACTTCTAAATAAATCAGAACATGAACAGTAAACAATTCTATTCACATTCGAAAAGTTTTTACAAAAAATACTATTTACCGTATAATAATAGTCATCAAAATATGGTGTTCCAGTATTTAATTGGATCATTTGTATATTTAATAACCATTGAATATCTCTTGGTGTCATTAGACCGGCATATTCATCTCGATTATATTGTAATTCATTCATTTTTTTCATAATATCTCTAAAAAAAAAAAAAAAACACCCGTGATTTATTAATTTGATTATTATATCATTAGTTAAATTATGATTACTTGTGATCACCACTGCCACCGTTCTTCATATTTTGTTTATTTGATTGATGAATTGCTATTGCTGATCGTTGTTGTTGCTGCTGCTGAAGCTGAAGCTGTTGTTGTGATAGATTTTGAGGTAAATATTGGTGTAGTTGTTGTTGGTGAATGTTATTTTGGGGTGCTTGTGGTTGCTGCATAGAACCAGCAGATTGATGAGAATGATACATCATATTTTGATTATATGGTAACGGCAACGGACGTGTTTGCGGCGGACGACATGAATATGATGAATTTGGCTGCAAAAAAATTAAATAAAAACTCTGACCAGATTATCTGTTTGATATAATTTGACAGAAATAATCAAAATGGCTTCCATTTCTACAGGGCAATTGTTATTTCTGCCTACATTTCTCTCAGATTCCTTTTAAGTGTACTTTAGGCTTAATAAACAGGTTAATACTAAATTAATGATAAATAGTAATGATAAATTAAATAAACGATAAACTTACTGGTAGCTGATACATAAAATTTGGTGGTTGCCTATGTAGACCATTTGGTGCCGGATGTCCGGGTGGTGGTGGTGGCATGGCATGATGCATATGCGATGGCATGAGTCGATATGGTCTTATGAGAGCAGGTGGTGGTAAAAATCTTACACCAGGTGGAGGTGGTGGTATGTCTATTTGTAAATATAAAGTGATACTGAATTAAAACATGTCATATGTATAGCAATACAAAAGATTATTATCTCAAATATATCTTACTAATTGGTGGTAGATTTTGTTGTGGTGGTGGTTGGGACATCTGACGTGCATTTGCAGGCTGTGAAACGCAAAAATATTAATGATTTCCTTTCTATTAATTTTAAACAAAATAATTACATGTATCATTCGATAAAACGGATGAGGCGGTGGTGGTTGCAGTCCTGATGTTCCTGTTGGTAGTGGAGGCGGTGCCGGCAATTGCAATAATGACCTTTGCTGCACTAGATTAGAAGGTGGCAACTGATGTTGTTGTGGAGCTCGGATAGGAGCTGGTTGTTCTTTATAATATCAATAATAAGTAATTTGTTTAAACCCGTCACATGAACTGTCTCACTTGTTAGCTGTTGTATTATCTGAGACTCCTCTCCAGTACTATTAGGAGTAGGAACAGGTTGTTGTTTTTGGCTAGATTGAATAAGATTTTTTTCTAATTCTTCTACTGTACATATTTGTTGTTTTTTAGATGGTGTAATGAAAGAAGATTGAATATTATTTGAAATTTCATTATTGTTAGAATGGTTCAAGTCGGTAGACGACAAATTTCCTTTACATGACTGAATCTACGATTTAGACAAATAAGCATCGAATTTCCATTGAATTATTATCACTTACAAAAGATTTCGATGCTTCCTGTAATGATGATAAAATTGTACCGGAACTATTACTAATATATGAATTATTATTCGTTTTATTTGATGGTACTGGTGGTGTTGGAGTATATGCCCATACCGATGATGAAATTTGATTATTAAAACTAGAATTTGCATCGTGAATAAGTGATAGGTCAGCAAGAGTACTTTCTATAAATAATATTGCAATAGAAGTTAATTTAAATGACAGACAATTTTTAAATAGTACCAACCAAGTTTATCCGATAAGTTCCTTGAACTTTCATTAATTTCAGCAAGTTGTTCATGTTGTTCTTCCCAATCATTTGAATATGTTGGGTCACATGCACCGAATGTTTCATCATTTAAAGCGTCATATTCTTCTTCATTTGTATAACTATCTTCATCATCGTCATCGGGTAATGGGATCTTAAATTTTTGCAAAAAAAAAAAATTGGGCATGGGTTAAAAATACATCATGAGATTGAACGATATGATTACATATAAAAATAATAAACTTTGCTTCTTTAAATAAAAATTTCCCTTAATAAAAATGCCGTGCCTCATTATTGATAATAAATATTATTAAAGCAATAAACAACGTTTTGCAATATCTACTAATATTAATTAGATAGACAAAATACAATTATGTACTATTTTTTGAAAATAAATCTTCCCGATTACCTTTAATCCTAATTCTTCATTTGGCAACGTTCCGAAGCCGAAATATGTATTTTCCATTGGATTTGTTCCAATTTTCGTTGCATACTAATTAAATCTAATTATTCGGAATCAAATTTTTATTTTTTCACTTATGTCACTTAACAATTACTTTACCTATGTCACTTTACATATGTTTACAAATTACCAACTGAATAAAATTAAATTACTAGTCACTAGATTTACGCCAATTTGGAGGCACAGGCGGCATAGCTGCGACACAGGAAAATGCAAATACTAGAGGGCGCATACCCATTTGGCTGACCCTAAGATGTCAGATGTCAAAGTGACATCTGTCACATGTCAAAGTAAACCAGCGGGCGCAGCCAAAAATTAAGCTATTTTCAACCTTGCTGTCAGAAAATTTGGTCTGCTGCTAATGCAGTCTGCATTATGCAGAGCTCCGTATTAGAAAATTTTAAAGTTCAGTTTTTCAGAAAACATTGAAAACATTAAGGTTGAAAATCGTATAATTTTTGGCTGCGCCCGTTGGCTTTATATGTCACTTTGACATCTGACAACTTAGCCTCAGCCAAATGGGTATGCGACTATGCGCCCATAGTATAGATAAAGATAATTAGATAGTCTATATATATAGATATAGATAGATACTACTATTGGCGAGCAGATATTCATCTTAAAGTTTAAATCTTAAATGACAAAATGAAGATTCCACAGGCGCTATGTTAATTTTTAGCGAAGGGAACAGAGAGCTGCAGACGGTATTGCCTAAAAATTAAATTAAGATAAGTGATAACCCGTGCACTATATTCATTTAGAGATTTAAGATTTAAAATTTAAGATGAATATGTGGTTGCCGTATTTGGGCACACCGGCACAGTGTATGTTTAGTTATCTAAGTTAGTTCATTTCATCCTTCATTCAATTTTTACTAAGTTTGAAACTTTCAGTAATCTAGCTGTGATCTAATTATGGTTTACAATTTAAAAAATCAATTCAAGTATCAATCAATATTAATATTAATAAAGTTAAATTTTGTAAAATAAATTATGTTGACAACACCTTAAAGTCAAATATTTTGATGTTTTATAATTAGGTTAGAAAACATAAAAATAAAATAGAAATGGTAGACGAAAGTACACGTAAAACATTAAGTAGTATACCACTTTTAAAAATTAAAGCCGGTCCCCGTGACAAAGAATTATGGGTGGAAAGGTTAAAAGAAGAATATACATCACTTATTAAGGCAAATATTTCATTTAACTAGATTCTAGAACAAATCCATATGTTCGGTTTGATTAAACGTATTACTTTTGATTTCTAGTACGTTCAAAACAATAAAACAAATGACAACGATTGGTTTCGATTAGAATCGAATAAAGAAGGAACACGTTGGTTTGGTAAATGCTGGTATATTCATGAATTATTAAAATATGAATTTGATGTAGAATTCGACGTAGGTATTGCGTCTATTTATTCTCTATCTCTATCTTGTACAGTAACAAACTGTTTAGATTCCTGTAACATATCCAACAACAGCACCAGAAATCGCACTTCCAGGCCTAGATGGAAAAACAGCAAAAATGTATCGTGGTGGTAAAATATGCCTCAGTGATCATTTCAAACCACTGTGGGCACGGAATGTACCGAAATTTGGCATTGGGCATGCAATGGCTTTAGGTGTAAGTAAATTTAGCTACGTGTATAGTAGCGCTTATTTAAATACTAAATTGTATTTTTCTATAGTTGGGCCCATGGCTGGCAGTTGAAATCCCAGATTTAATAGCTAAAGGTTTTATAAGTTATAAAGAAAAAGAAAAGAGCGATGATCAATGAAAATGTATATTTATTTTAAGAAGATATTATTATTGCTGTAATTAAATTTATAAATACGGTGTATCAATAAAGCTGTTTTTTCTATAAATGTTTTCATTTTTAAGTGTGACAAAATTGCGAAGGTGCTACATTAAAGTTCGCCTACTTGGTACTAGATGCCGAGTTTATCGAAATACCGTTTATCAAAAATTAATTTTTAAAAATTACGGTAATATTCGATATAGCAAAAATTAAAAAATGTACGAATTCTAAACTATAATTTACTCAAAACCATATAAATAAAAGTGCTAATTTTCCTTACATACACGACGGCCATTTAGTTTCGAAATAAGTTTTATTAAATACACATACATAAATATAAATTCCTATTTGTATCTATAAACAATACAAATTTACAAAACACATTCTACTATACTATATTAATAAAAACAAAAAAAAAAATTGCATGCTGCCATGTGAAAGTACAATTTTAAGAAAGTGAAATACCAGATTTGACCTATTGCCTTTTCTACGCTTTATTATCGTATTATTATATGATGATGGTATTCCATTTATCTATACGTTTGTTGGTGACTGGTGATTTACCGGTTCCTTGTTTTTACTTTTACTGCGACGGCGACTTGATTTTCTAATCATCAATCTTTTTTTATTTCGATTAATAATAAATCTACAAAAATAATCAGATATCTTCAAAGACATAGAGACAAAGATGATAACCAATCTTTTATTCACACATTTTGTTTCTACCTACCACACACACATACACTAATATGATTATTTCTTCACTTATTCTTTTTTGTTTATTGTATTATAATCATCATGTACATTATTATTATTATGTTTTTTGTTCTCTTCATTTTTTATTGTTTGTATAGTAGGTACATTGCAACAAATCTGTCGAAATTTTCTTCTTACATAAATAAAATAGTTTCTGAACACGGTTCTCATCTGCTTTTTTGCGTCAAGATGGCGATAATGTTTTTTAATCAAATTTCGTTAGCAATTTTGTTTTGTTGCTTCTATTTTGTTTTGGAAATGTCAAAGGTTTTTTCTGAAGTTAATAATTAGAACCAGCGTATAGTAATCTAGTAATAATAATGATAATTATTATTATTATTAATACCGACATTCACTTTTACATATACAGGATCATTATTTTTGATTAATTACAAACAAAGATACATCAACTGACTATCTATATAGTATTTGTCTATCTATAGAGGGCGTCAACGTTTCACCACTCCTACCAATTCATGTTTTGTAATTTTACCAAAAAAATGTTTTCAAAAAAAACCATTTGATTTGATTTAAATACGAAGCAAACATCATCGGCCTCAAGGGGGTTCCTTCTTGCAATCAGTAATAACAACACACAAAGTATGTTATTATATTATTCTTCCAGTAATATCTTTTGTGATTCGATAACAAACTATTTCTCTATACTATAGAGAAATAGATAATAAGGATTGTCGATCGTGACTGTTATTAGCAAAATTAAAAAAAAAAAAAAAGTATCGACAGACGAAAAGTGAATTGAATAAGAACAAGAAAAAGGGAAATTACAAGACAAAAAAAAAAGACGATGAAGTGAGTTCATGTAGTTGTTGTGAAATTCAGAATGATTTGCCGAATTATATCTATTTTCTCACGTCACGTCACGTCACTAATTAGTATTTTTTCGTAGAAATGTCACTTAATCTCAATTAAGCTTAACCTTATAATTTTTATATTTAATCTTAAGTTAAGCTTGGAAAAAAAAGATATAAGCTACGTTCGTTATCCTCAAAAGTGTAATACTTTCTTCAACCCCAGTCCACTAAGCGTATTTTATCTTAAAAAGTGCCAAAATAGTGCTTTATTTGAAGTGTTCGTTTTCTTTGAAGCTGCGTTTTTGGTGTAACACTTTTTGCTCTTCGTTTTCAGCAAATGTTGATGGTGTAACTCTGATATCACACGACAAGTGTTCGATAGAAACACGACACTTTCACTGTACTGACTCTGCACTAAGATAACGAACGTAGCTATAATAGAACAAAATAATCATATTCCAGGTCATCACCATCATATATGTGGATGTGGATCTATCCAAATGGCATTTCTCCAACATCATACCACTCCATGACCAAATTCGATTGATAGCAAATTGTTTTTGATGCAAAAATTGACATTTCATAATTTTATTGCTCTTATACCTATAGATATATGTATGTCATATATGTATGTGTATACATACATATACTATATTGAACCATCCAATGTTTCCATTCTAATTGCTGCCTGTAGGTATATGCGTGTTATGTTATGATTATCACTGACATAATTTTCGATCAGTAGAGAAGAAATACATAATTGTGGATTGTGTAATTTACAATATGAGGTTATGTATATATGGATGGATGTGTGTGTTTATACTTTATAGCTTAATATGGCTACATATTATGGATATCTGTCAAAAACTGGCGATGTTTTCTATAAATTGCCTTTCAAAATTTAAATTCAATTCAATAGATATTTCGCATCAGAAAACGACGTACATAATATATACATACATACATATGTGAAAGTAAAACTACGCGCAAAAAAAAGCAAAATGGCCCGCGATTGCACACAAAAGTTAGGTTAAATTAAAAGAAAAATTCATCGCTATAAAATCAAATTGATTGATTTTTTCTTCGGTTTCGGGTTCCTGATGTGGAACTCGTAAAAAAAACATAAATAATATATTTAATCAATAATTTCTATTTTAATAAATAAATAATGTATTCCGTTTAATGTTTAATTATCACTCACTGAAATTGGTTTTGCGATAATTATTACTGATTGATAATAATAATATAAAAGAAGAAGAAATTTCTCTTAATTTTCTTTTTTTTTTTTTTTTCATTTTTATGATTAGATTTATAAATAGTGACAGATTAATATACGTATCAATATTCATGATAGAATTTAAAAAATTGCCTCAAGCTAAAAACCTGTCATAAATAATTTTCCACACCAATAATATCCTTCTTGGCTCAATATGAATAAAACATACTTAAAATCGTAAATATGTGGTCAACAATACCACATAAAATCCATACATACATATACATAGTAGTACCATAACTACCATACACATGTAGATATAGGTAGTACTTTCTTCTGATCTGTAATGCTACGTCCATAATAAACAGTTTGTTGATTATTGTTCCGTATTATGTAAGATAAAAGAGATTAATAATAATAATAATAATATATCGAGCTAAAAAATGGAAAGAATCCTTTCTGTTCATCATACCTACGTAGGTACACATATTTCCTTGTTCGGAGGCGTATTCCCACGATATTCGCTCATCGTTTCTTTTTTTTTGCTTTGATTAATAATCAGTGACCGTATTAATTTGCCGCTGTTGTTTTTTTTTTTCATATGGCAATGAATACTATATGGATCGTTAAGTTGGTAAGAACCATTCGCGATTAATTTCGGTAATGGAAATCGACCGTTTCATTGCACTCTCCTTTGATGAATTCTATATGAATAATTTTATTACATAATTTAATAATAATATTAATTAATACCTTAATTTACCTATCTTCAAATTCAATCAAGACAACTAGATTGCACAGCACCCCAACCATAAAAACTATATAATAGTAATAAATAAACATATAAAAAAACCATTCCAAAGCCTACTTACAATATTTATGCTTAACGTGTAAATCTAATGAAAGATTTATTTTTAAATATATTAATTTTAAATGAAGATTGCATATTATTATAATTTCTTATTAGATAATATTAACTGATAAATTTCGTCTACTATTTCAGTCGTCTTTATTTTTTGTTTTTTTATTGAGAAAAGTAAAAGAGAGAAAAAGTAATGCTGGTCATCTGCATATGCATAAAGTTTTTCTATAAATATAAATTTGCATCGCAGTTTTTTTCTTGAGAATTTAATTGCTACATTCCATTTAGAATATTACTATGTATAAAGCTATAACTGTTTTGATAAAATAATAATTAGATGATAGGTATATGCGTACGACTGGTTGCATAACTACTATCTTTATCTCCATATAGGCTAGTATAGTATCTGTATATAATTTACGATTGTTTCTGATCAATATGTGTTACAAAATACAAAATATTCATTTATTCACATCGAATTTCCTTGAAAAATAAAAGGAAAACTGCATTTAAATTAACTAGTTCCATTTAGCAGTAATTGTAATATAATATTATTATATAATTTATATTTGAAATTTTCATGAGTTGTTTATGAATCATTGTCATGATTTCCTTTTCGTGATCGTGTGTTAGTGTATTAATATACTTTCTTTCGACACTAAATTTTGTGTACGAGGGCTCCCACAATCGATCATAGTACACATAGTTGTATTTTAATTAACTTAACTTGTATTCTATTCGTACTTCACTTATTCATTGTGCTTTCACTTTTTTTCGGGTAAAACATTGTTTTTGAGAATCTAATTTTATTGTATAAACATGTTTATTATTGTTTTATTACAATAAATCACATATTTCGTCTATTATATTGTTACTTTCTCGTAAATTGAAAATATTTAAATTCAGAAAAATTCATCCTACTAACTTTTAAGTATATAGATGAATTTTGAATAAAAATTTCAATACATAATTCATTCAAAATATTAATGCATTTACTATTGCAAATACGAAATGGAAACTTTCTCAGAGAAATAGCAGAAGACGTGTGGGATTTTGTTATTCTATTTAAAACTATAATTGATAAAAAGATTAACTTGTTTATATGCAGCAATATATGAGAGAAAAAAAGGCAAAATTAAATCATTTCATAATAACATGGATGTTTCTCTTCGATGTGTGTTCATTCGAGATAATTTTGTGTAATTTAATTATATTGTTAATGTCGTTTTTTTGTATTTTTTTTTCTTTGATGTTTTCCCTTCGTTTTTACCAAATAATCTTGTCACAGCAAATGAAACAAGACATCGATATATGTGGTTATTAAATATATATTTCATTTTGATGGGGAAGGATTAATCGTCAAAACTTGTACTTTCCTAATTATAAAGCACGCAATTACCATTTGAATAAAAAATTAATTAATAGAAATTATATTTTTACTGTGCTAAAAGCATTTGACATAAATACATAAAATATAAACATAAAATGCTGATATTTTCAGAAAAAAAAAGTGCAATGAAGAGAAAGAATTAATTAAACAATTTTTTATGATCTCCGTTAATTGGTTAATTAATCAAGTTGATTTGTTAAGCGCAAATAAAAAACAGTTGACGATGTATATCGGGTCATCTAAACACTCTTCATACTTTTGCTTCTGTTGACTGTATTCTGTGATAATTTACGAAATTTTTTTTTCAAATAATTTTATTGATTATGATCAATTATGTAGAATGACCAATTAAAAACTAAGCAATATTTAGAAATAAATTTGAAGACAGTTGCACTTAATTAAGAAGCCTTTTATCCATATATGTACGCTTCCAACCATCCATCTTTATTGCTTCAATAACTGTTTGCGTAACTTCTTCTTTTTTTTTTTAAAGAAAATAAACCTTAAAAGCTTTATACACGGAAGCAACAACTTTTATTTCCTATTGTAACATTCCTCTGTTTTTTTTTAGTGTTTTTCGTGTTTTCCTAAGTTTTAAATCGAAAAAAAGTCGCTGCGACGGCATATATTTTGTTAATTTAATTAATAAAAAACTATAAAATGAACAATAAATAATCAACGTAAAGAGTAAAAGTATGAATAATAACATTTAATTTTTTTTTATTTATCATCATCATCATCATCATCATCACAGGAGTGAATGTGTGTTGTATTGGATTGTAATGATGATGATGATGATGGAAGATGCGCCTCTTCTTCTTCTTTTTCTTGTTGTTTTTGTGTGTGTACGACGGCATGTATGAATTGGGATGGATGGATGGATCATCAATGGGGTAGGGAGGGATCATCACATCACACAATTCGGGGGATGGAGATGGCTACCATATATATATTTAAGTACATACAAAAAGCGCAAATTGAACATATTAATTTTAGATTTAGATTTGTTTGTTAATTTCTGTGTGTGTGCGATATTCCATTCCAAGATGAAACCGTTTTTGGTATGTACCAGCAATATTCACGTAATAAGAAATTTTCTTGAAGGGTTCGTGATTAGTATAGATTCATAATTTATATGTGATTTAATGTTGTGATTTACCGGAAGTTTCTTTTTAATTTATTATGTGAAAATGAAAGTTGTCCCTTCAAGAATTTTTCGAAAAATTTCAAAAGAAGCTCTTTGGACGAAATTTTTCTATGGATAATTCCAAAGGACTTCGTTTGTACTAATTCTATTATTACATTTGAAACATATTTTCGAATTTAAATTTTTCGTAAGCTCTGAACATCAAAAACATAAGCACATTTTCAATAATGTCAAAACACCCGAAAATTCTGCGGCTTTCCTTAGATGAATCGCCCTGTATATACTTATATACTACTGATTTGTATATACTTAGATGTGTGAATAACTAACTAAATAAATGAAAAAGAAAATCATATCTTGTAGTGCTAATATATTTAGATCTCAATTTAGATAATTAGAATTTTTTCGATTACAAACTTTCTCTTGAATCCTCTTTTTTTTTTCTTGATGAGCAAAGAAGTGTTAATAGGTTATGCCGATAATTAATAGACAAATAATAAATACAATTATCATTATAAAGAAAAAATTTAAGTTTTTATTATTTTATTGTTAAATAATACAAAAAAATGGCCGTATCTGCGACTCAGCGCATCCACCATAAATCAATATAGCCCTTTTAAAATTAAATGAATTTTAATTCATTAAATTAAATGAAATGAAAAGTAAAACAATAACAGAAGAAATCGTGAGAAATTATTTACCAATTATTATTCTAATCTCATCACATCTTGTCACAAAGACTGTGCTGTGTGAACATTTCCGTTAATTCTTTAACGTCCGGTTATGCAACTGCATATACTTAATTGTTACCACGAAATTGTTATTTATAATGCAAATTTGATTTAATCGAATCAATTACGATGAATTAATTTCGATTAAAATTCAAACGATAATCGCATAATTTAATAATTGGAACGGAATTGATACGTAAATAATGTAAAATTCGTGCAAATGTTAAATTCATGGCAGTCAAAGGTCACTCGATAGAAAATTAAATTTTGATGAAAAAGAAAGTGAAAAAGGAGAGAGTATTTATTATAGAAAGGAAATGCCATCAGGACAATTATTTTTAGAATAATCTTCTTCATTTTCGGATTTATCTTCTATTTCGGTATCTAGCAGTTTTTTTTTCTTTTCTATTGCTGTAGTATTTCTGTCTTTGTCTTTCTTTTGGTCGTTGTTGGTCGCTGTTGGCCATTCTGTTTGTTACATCTTCTTTTTTCCCCCCCAAAAAAAAAATGAAAAATAGTCAATGTATGTTTAAATGAAATATTTAAAATTTCTAATTTCACTTTTCGAATAGAAAACCACTTGTTGATTTTTAATTATTTCATTTTTTTTGGAATCTCTAAATCATTATTCTCTTTCTAATAACAATTAACGTATTAAATAAACAAATGAATATTTATTATTTGTTCGTGAGTGTTTTCATGAAAGAATGATAATAGCGGAAAATTTACTTTCTTTTTTATTTTATTCAATTGTACTTTATATTATATAGTATAAATAAACAATTGAGGAATTTGGATGTTTTTCTTAATTACGAATTTTCAATTTCTAATTATGTATTTCAGCTGTTAACGGCATTAGTAGCTTTGGCAGGCGCACGACCTGAAGCTGGCTACAGTTACAGTCCACCAAGTACTTCTTATGGAACACCATCAGGTGGCGGTGGCGGTGGTGCATTTGGAGGTATTTGAAGAAATTCGTGTCTGGAACTTAAATTAATTAATCTCAATGTTTTGATGTTTCTGCAGGTGGATTTGGTGGTACAGGATTTGGCGGAGGCGGCCACGGTGGAGGTTTTGGAGGTGGTGGTGGTGGCGGTGGAGGATTCGGAGGCGGCAGTGGATTTGGAGGAGGTTCAGGCGGTGGATTTGGAGGTGGATCTGGAGGCGGTTTCGGAGGCAGTAAATCAAACTAAAATCGAAAACAAAAAGCGTTGCCTAATTCAATTTTTTCAATTTTAGGTTTCGGAGGTGGCGGCGGCGGCGGCGGCGGTTTCGGTGGTGGATTCGGATCAGGCGGTGGTGGAGGTACCACAATCCAAAAACATATCTATGTCCATGTACCACCACCAGAACCTGAAGAGTTTCGACCACCAAAAACGATTCCAGTTGCTCAAGCACAAAAACATTACAAAATCATCTTTATTAAGGTTAGAAAAGCGAAAAAATCAATATAGTCATGATTCGTAATGTAATTTGTTTAAATTCCAGGCGCCAAGTGCACCACAACCTACCGCTCCAGTAATTCCTGTACAGCCACAGAACGAAGAAAAGACCCTTGTTTATGTGCTGGTTAAACGACCTGAAGAAGCTCCAGAAATTAATATTCCAACACCGGCACCGACACAGCCCAGTAAACCAGAAGTTTACTTTATTCGATACAAAACACAGGTAAATTCCGTAAATTAACAAGAAGCAACATTTAAAAATGTAAAAAAACAAGTAAACAACTCAACTCAAACTAAACAATGTAGTAAATCAAGTAATCTTTACATTTGCAATTTACGGTTTACCATAAAAAGTAAAAGAAGAAGATTCACACGACGTAACAGACAGGCCGGACGCCATATTAGCTACATTGTTGCAAAGAAAGTTATTTAAAAAAAAATAATCATTATTTTTGCAAAAAGATCCTTTTTTAATTTGATTACAAGATAAAACCGAATGTCAATTTAATCGTTGATTTCCTTATTATTATTATTATTATTATTATTATTAGGTGAACATCTTAACTTTCACCTTCTCATTATTATTGCCAATATGGATTCCTAATGTTTTTATTTACTTAATACTTGTGCATCCTGTTTATTATTATTATTATTTCTTTATTGATTAAATTCATTATTAATTTCCAGAAAACCGTTTCTGGTGGCGGATTCGAAGGTGGTCATGGAGGTGGTAAGTTTCTTATATGCAACCAGCAATACCGATTACGTAATACAATTGAATTTCAGGTATCGGTGGTGGTATTGGCGGTGGCATTGGAGGTGGAATAGGAGGAGGCATTGGAGGTGGTATAGGAGGAGGCATTGGCGGCGGTCATGGCGGCGGAATAGGTGGTGGTATTGGAGGTGGACATGGCGGCGGTATCGGAGGAGGTACATTCAATTGTATAATTTCTTAATGCCAAACCTGGAAATTTATTTGCGAATTTTATTTTTAGGTATCGGTGGTGGTGGTGGCGGTGGTGTATCATCAAGTTACGGACCACCAGGAAAGAGCGGCTATTAATTGTTCATTAATTTTTTCGTCGTTGTATTGTCCAATTGGATTTGACGACGTCATTTTTCTACATCATTTTTAAGCATATCACTCATTCATCATCATCATTATCGTCCGTCATTCGTCATTCGCCATCTTTAATATCGAATTATATTATGACCCGTTTCGTGCGGAGGTCTAACCTCCAAAATTTTCTCATTTGTATTATTATTATTTATCTGTCGTTTCTTTCTAGTGATCTATTTTATTTTTTGCATAATATTTTTTTGGCAGTCGAAAATATTTTGCAAAAAGTATTTAAAGTAAAATAATGGAAATCGTTGTATTGGATAATAGAGATTTTTGTTCATATTGCGCCTGCGCCTAATATAAAAAGTATTTATGGTTGCCGTATATTCTAAATATGGGATGCAATATGCGAATAGCTGTTTTTATTGTTTCGAATACAATGATTAGTGTGCGTTGTGTATATATCATATGATATTATTATAATAATAATAATAATTGTAGCAATCTTATGATGTTATGTCAATTTTTTTTTTGTATATTTTATATTATATTAATTATACATTATATGTAGTACATATATATTTTTTGTATATTTTTTGTGAATAAAATACGGTGACAAATAAAAACATATAAAAACTCCGTAATAATTTAGCTAAATCAATGAAATACTAGTGTTGATTAGGTTGGCCAAACTGCATTCTATTTGAAGAACGCTTGATAAATGTTCAAGTCTGGTTGATACTGGTCAGAACACAGTTAGCGCCATGTATCGATATGTATTTGAATTAAAGCATTGCTTATTCTTTCTTTCTATTAAATATTACGATAAAAACATTGGAATATGCCGCAAATTTCTCTATGTTTAAGGTTTTAGGTATTATGAAGCCGTTATTTTATATTCCACTTGTCGTAGTAACAGTAGCAGTCATCTATATTTGAACTAATAGATTGGTTATCCAGGTTATAACGGGATTTCATACTAAAGTCTTTGATCATTGGTATCATGTAGCGCATCCGCCATTTATTCAAATCTGAAGATAAATTTTTTGCGGTAGGAAAAGTATCGTCGGGTTAGTTCGAAAATTAATTAGTAAAGTGAAGCTTTTAACTTTTCTTTCAAGAAATGAATACACTGTGCCGTCAATATTTATAGTTTAGCATATGTAATAAGGGCAAATTTCCCTTATTCAATTAATAAAAATATTCCATATTGTCGACCATGCGAGATGGTTATAATCTTAATTTACTGATAGATAAAATAGAAATAAAAATAATTGGTTTGTCGATATTTTCTTTATGTTACATCTCTATCTATCTATATTCTTTCTTGATGGTTTATTTTTCTGGCTGTTTCGTTTTATAGCACTTTCTTCTATCCTTTGTAATAAAACTCGCATTAAAAATGTAAAAAAAATATAAATTTATTAGATTTATCTTACAAAAAAAAGTATACAGCAACTTACATTTACGTAGAAAATATAAAATAATTCAAAGACTATCAACTACGATCACAACGCATAGAGGTCATTTAAATGATGTTTTTTAAACATAAAATCATAAAAATAATAAAATGTCACCGTAAAAACACTATAATAAAACTTTTTTTGAATTAAAACCTTACGAAAAGTACACAAAAAATGGAACTATATCTACTATAATAGGTAACCCTGAACCCTCAACTTCTTATCTTTTAACATATCAGAAAGTGAGGTTAGTTTATTGGCATAGGAAGCACTCGATTGGCTTCTATTTGTTCGTTTGAATACAAATGATTATTTGTATCCACTAGTTGGTGGTCCATATTCAGACGATGGAAGAGCTCCTCCACCATTTTCTGGTTGTCCACTAGCTGGATATGGTCCGCCATTTTCTTTTTTCTATAAATTATTCAGTTTATTTCATGGACGTAATCATTATTACGTACTTTTCATTCACTTACAGTTTTATATCGAATGAAGTAAACTTCCGGTTTACTGGGTTGCGTTGGTGCCGGTGTTGGAATTGATATTTCTGGAGCTTCTTCTGGTTTCTTAACCAGCACGTAGACCAAAGTTTTTTCTTCGTTTTGTGGCTGTACTGGAATTACTGGTGCTGTTGGTGTTGGTGGCGTTGGTGCCTGTTACGTAATATGTAATTATTATTATTATTTCAAGGCTGCAATTAACTTTCCATCTAAATAATATTGTAATTAAATTAAAATATATTTGGCAATGCATTGAAATTTGAAAGAAGAATTGTTTCGTAAGAATACATTTAATTAACTGGAGCAGAAATAATAATCAAAAATTATGCAAACATGAACAAAAAAACAATGTTCGATCTCGGCCTACCTTGATAAATATGATTTTATAATGTTTTTGAGCGGCTGGCACTTCAATAGGCTTCCTCGGTTTGGGCAGATCGTTTTCCGGCGGCGGTACATGGACGTAGACATGTTTTTGGACCACTTGCGCTGGTGCAGCTGGTACTCCATACTGGGGTGCTGGTGGTCCATAGGTGTCCACTGGTGGTGGGGCATATGAGTAACCACCACCTTGCGGATGAGCATGGGATATTGTCAGAAGGCTTAGTAAAGCCTATAATATGATGACATATTGAAATTATACAATTAATTGTTGTCAATTTTGAGCCTCAGCATATATGTATTTCAATAAAAATAGTTAATAGTGAAGGGAGCAGGATAAAAAATAACCAAAAATGATGTGTTAGTTTATAAAAACAAAGCAAGAAATAATCTCTCAAATTAATTAATTATCTTTTACATTTACTAAAAATAGCCAATATAATTGCATTTTTTATGTAATCGAAAAACTGATAATCATAAATTTGTCAAAAGACATTGCATAAAATAATAATAATAATAATAATAATATTCAGCAACATCATTTGTAATCCAAAGATGTTCCTTTCATTTATTTATCTATTTATTTCGTATCTACATATTCATTATAGATTCTTCTTTTACTTAACAGCAGCAAAAAAATGTTATTGCGAAAATCTACGCGAAATGCAATAATTCGTCTTAATGGCAAATTTATTGCAGACATTCTGTGCTATCGATTTTTTTTTTCGGGTCAATACAAATTGACCAATTCGATAATTATTAATTCTTTATTTATTTATTGTTTCATTTCAAGGAAAGGCTGAAAATTTGTGAGAAATAGTTTTTTCTATGACTATATAAAATGATTAACTTTCGTCTCTATCTACTCTACATGAAAATCTGATTTCCATCACTAGTGACGTAATAACTCATAACGTTAACTTTCATCGTTGTTTCGTACAAGTACTTGTGACGAAAGTAAATTATTAGTAAAATCAAGTAGATGCATTTACATATATACAATTATAATGATTGAATTATTAAAAGAATAACGAGAAAACATGATTTAGCACCAAAATAAAAAAAAAAAATTTTTTTTAAAGCAAAAATTAAACATTTAAAAGATTTCAGGATATTACATTAATCAACGAAGGCGCTGGGCCGCACCTTCCTTGATTTTAAAACCAAAACTGATTATATTAAAGGCAAAAAATTAAAATTATTCTTATCAAGCTAAAAAATAATTGAAACACACATTCCAAATACAAAAATATAAAAAATGATTCGTAACGTATCATGGAATGGTAAATATTTCTTCAATTTTAAAAATTTTAATAAATGATTAATTATGTATATAATTGTTGGTTGCCTAACAATCTTCAGCAACTGCAAATACATATGATCAATAGCCACTGCATTATAATTACTGTAAAGTTTTTCTACTTTTTGTAATTATTAAATAAAATAAAATTTTAAGCGAAATATTATCAATTTGCCATACAAGTTGACAAGGTCTATGAAATTTAATTCTGGCTATTTTGTATATATTTTTTTAATTAGATTTAATTTTAATAACCATTAAAATTAAATCTTTTATTTTATACTTTTTCTATGACCATTTAAATGGTCATAGAAAAAGTATAGTATTATACTTGTTGAAAATCATTTTCTGGAAATGCTATTTTCCTCACTCGTGTAATAATATACTTTTAAAAATTAACTTTTTGCAGCCGCTGTCTTATATATACAGTATATAGTGGTGCCATTTTCTTATCGTTTAAATTTTCCTTTGTGAGATTTGTTTTTAATTTATTTATAGGCAAATTTACAGCAATTTTATGGGTTCTACACTTTATTTGTTAAAAATTTACTATTAATTATGGTTAAACACTAGGTTTTAAATTTGACTTACTCGCTTGCATCTAAATAAAACAATAAAATTAATTAATTATTTAAAATAATTAAAACAATATTAGCAAACTTGAAAATTTATAGGCCATTTTGCAATCATATTCGATAATTGTTAATTCTTTTTATTTAGTTTAGTGTTTCTTATGAAGTAAACACTAAAAATTTGCGAAAAATAGTTACAAACCACGAATAGCCATTTTGCAGTATATTATAGTCAGTATATTGTGATGCCATCTATTTTATTATCATTGAATTACTGCTATAGGAGAATATATTTATTAATAACTTTAAAGCAATTTTATAGTTTATGTATTGAATATAAATATAGTATCAGTATCTTTAAATTCTAGTTTTTAAAACTGTATTTTCAACGAATTTTCATCTAGTAAAACACAAAATTTAAATTGGAAAATTCAAATTGACACGCCATCTTGGAATTATATTTCGTCTTCCATTTTTATTAAAACTATCAAAAATGTGCCTTTTCACTATTAAATTAACGACTCTAAACGGAATGATATTTAACAATTACAATTCTATTAAGCCGAAGTAATAATAATTAAATAAATCGCATTATATAAATACATATACACACTTTGTATGTAAAGCATTATTGCGTTTTCGATAATCCATTTTCCATTTAAGCACTTACGCACTTATTTAAATTATAAAATAATGAGTGAAAGTCGAAAAGAAAATTCATTTATTTATCAATTAATATATATAGACACGTATTTAAATCAATAGTCATTCATTATAACTAGCGGGATTCTGTTTAATTTATTGATGATGATGAATTGTCTTGAAAAGAAGATTAATTTGTTTTATATAATTAAAAATCTGGAAATCAAGAGAGTGATTGATTTAAATCCAATTCTAAATCAGATTTAAATCCAAAATTTTCATTGAATTATTCCAAAAATTCAAATAGAATAAATGGACACGAAATGTATGCGCTGTTGCCACTTACCAAAAAACTTCTCATTTTCTCCTCCAAAAAAAATAAATAAATAAAATAAAACTAAAAATTCACCTCAACCAAAACGACCCACAATAATCAATCAGACCAATATTCACAAAACTCATCATTTTTATATAGAACGATTAGCATCGAAATAAATAGACGACAGTACAAAAAAAAAGAGGGTAAAATTGAATAAAAAAACACAGGCGCGGTGGGGAGAAATTAACGAAATTATTTAGGTAGATATACGTAATCTTGTGGTGTAAAAGAATTATATATATATATATTGTTATTAGTAAAAAAATACATCGTGTAGTTATCTATCGATTTCTACCTACCTACACACATACACACACACACACACACACGTCCACAGTTTTGAAAATAAATAATTGAAGTAATCATTGATTTTTTGTATACATATTTATTATTATGTCTCTCTCTCTTTCTATTATATTATACATATTACTGTATTACTAATAATAAATAATTAATTTTATGAAAGGAAAAATATATCTTCTTCTTAATTCAACCAGGAAATTGAAAACTTATCTATGTCTTAAAAAAGCTAAAAAGTAGCTTAGCCAAAGCGTTTGTAAGATCAACGCATAGCTATATTGATAATATACCGATAAACACATATTATAATTATGTAATTTAATTAAAGTTTCTAGCTCGAATTAATCGATCCAATGATTCAACTCTGTAATGCAGCTGCTGCTGCCGATTATCTCGCGGCATCTTTCTATTTAAATTTGCATTTATTATATGATTTTGAGCATTGTCTGTTGTTGGTAATAGACGAGCATTGTATAAAACTGGTGGAGAATTTACGATATTATTAGGTTCTGCTGTTGTTTGAGGTTTTGATGGTACTACATCAGTTGGACCAGGAGTTATTACTGATGATAATGGTTGAGTCGGTGCATTCGTTTGTTCAGTTGTTGTAGCACCTAAATCACAATTGAAAAAAAAAGATGCAATAGCGAGGCTATTATTGTTCATTAATAATAAATGGTACTCACTTAATTTGTATATTACACTAAATACTTTCAAAGCAATCGGCTCAATTATGTCATCCAGCGTTACCGATGCCGTTTCAGGTAAAATTCTTAATAAAAACGATAACAAATCGATGTGATATTCAATTATTTTACGTAACAGTGCAAGATTTTCAGTTGTATAAAGTGAAACTATAAACCGTGCCAAACGCCATTTTAAATCAAATAATTTTGATAGGAAATTAACTCTATTGATCAGATAGTCAATTAGATTTTCCGCTGTAATGACCGAATTATCATTCGCACTGTCTGTTTGATGATTGAGATTATCACTTGCTGCTGCTGCTGATGATGATGATGATCCATTATCACCCGAAACGTAAAGGAGAGTAATAAATAAAGTTATAATCTGGAATTTAAAATTGCTTACTTAAGAAAGTGAGAAAATTAATTTCTAAAAAAAAATACTCACAAAAATACTAAATTTACTTGACATATCGCGCAATTAATCAATGCTTTTAAATTGACTAATAAACTATGACTAAAATCAGAATCGTATCAATCCTTTGGGGTAAATAATTAAAAATAAATTAGAATGGAATTTTTCGGATGTCATTTTTCCACCCTGTCATTACATAACCTTGAAAATTTGTTTGAATTTCGATTAATCATTAATTAATAATTATATTAATTCTTAATAATAGTAAAAGTCATTTCTTTTCCACTTCAATTAATTATACCTCTTTACAAATTAACATAATATGTAATAAAAAAAACAAACAAATAATTATAATAAAAAGCAGCAGCGATTGCATCAAAAGAAGAATCCAAGTAGTCATTGAAATGGTGGAGCGCGTAGCCTATTAGACCGCGTTTATTCTACATTTTCTTTTCTATTCTATAATAAGATGGTACTTGAATAGATAACAAAAGAAATTATATAGGTACTTACAAAAAAAGTTATGTTACGTTACATTAGCGAAGCGACAAGCGGCAAATATTAAAATTTAAATTTAAATATGTATATGTATGTGTTACTTAAAAATAAGCCAAAACACACACAAGGCACATAGAAGCACATACATACATCAACGATTGGCTAATCATCATAGAATAGATAATTGATGTTCCATGTTCTTCTTTGCTATGTTATAAACATCTTTTAAATCGAAATCCATTAAAATTCAGCACAATAGAAACGTAAATGGATTTTAAAAAAAGATGAACATAACCGATTTATTGCTCAACTGTGAAATTTTTAAAATTCCGATAGATGACGTTGCCGTGCTATTGTTTAAGCACGTTTCACCTAGATTAATTACTAAGCCAAAGTCCAAGGTCGATTACTCGACTTTTTTTTTGTTTTGAATTAAGTTTTTGGTTTTAGTAATTTCAAAATATAAAAGAAAGTATTTTAATTAATTAATATGTATCATATTGGTTTAATTTATTATTAAATATGTTATAGCATAAATAAATAAATAATAGAAATAGAAACAGCTGAATGAAGTGTGTGTTGCTATTGCAAGCGGAAATGTATAATTATTTGCATAACCAATCAACATACATATTGCGAATTAAGACGGATATATCAATTTTAGAAAAAATCTTTTCACAGCGATTTCAATTCTTCAAACCTTTCAAAAACTTGAAATAAGCCATAATTGTTACTAAATTAATTAAGGAAGACACTAAATAATAACGCAGACATAAACACATAAATAATTATAATTTCGCAAATTAAAATAAGAGAACAATTCTACGGAACAAATGATGACTTTTACAGTTCTTTATGGTCAGTTAATTTCGGATTTCCCTTCATTTTTTTTTTTTCTATTATTATGGCTTTTGCTTGTTATTATGACCTAATTTTTAGATTTAGCCCCTTTTATCAATAGATTTACATTGATCTATTAATGTTAATAATTCTATTAAAATCAAAAAGTGTTCGTTAAAGTATTTATTTAAAATAATAATTAAAATTACAGCTTTGTATTGTCAAATTTGAACCACAACTGTTTCACATATTAAACACTGCTATTTTGTAATTTCTAATTATTAAAAAAGCTAATTAAATTAATTACACTCTACCTATTCTAATTATTGTCATACATAATCACTACTTATTAGATTTATTTATTCATTTTAACTAATTTATTTTGTTAAAATTCGTTTTCTGTAAAAACTTATTTAAAATATTTAAAATTTTGTTTTAAAAAAACTACAAAAATATGTTAAAACAATCGACCATTTTGATTCATATGCCATTAGTTTATTGCGGGTTGTCTGCATTTTGTACAATATCCATTTTATTATATTTCGGTTTATTTCTCTTTTGGTTTCAACGTCGTTGTTTCTCGTGGCAATTCCCTTTTAAAAAACAATTTATTTTCAGGTCGATACCTTATCGTTTCGGATGATGGATCTTCTTTTTCCAATTCAGATACCAGCAGCTATACGAGAAATACAAAATGGCGACATTTTCATTTATTTAAAAATGATTATTTTCACTTACATCTTTGAGTAATTCCCTCAGTTTATCAATTCGATCACCATTCGATCGAGTTGGTAAATATCTGGCTTCCACATTGTACTTTTTATTATTATCAGCAATTGTAATTAACAAAATGATTGTAATTAAGAAACTGTTGATTAAAAACACTTTCGAGAAAGCCATTTTTATATTTTGTTTATTTACAGATCAAGTGTGATATTCGCTCTGCACAGATTGCCGAAAAACTACCCTTCAAATCGGGCAAGGGTTGCTTTTTAAATTCTAAGAATTTCGCGTGGGAAGCTGGAAAATACTTATACCGGATAAAAGAGTGGGGGAAATGACTAATGCAGTGTTTTCACAATGAAATGAACACAATGTATATACCTATCTTTCTCTAATCGCTTAAGAGCCTCCTCCATAGATAGATAAACAAACTGGCATCCCTTGACCTGGATCCTGGATCTTCCACCCTCACATGGTGGATGCTGTTTTTTACAACAATGACGTTGTTAGTGCCACGACGTCTGGACGTTTTGGCGCCATATTTAGTTCTTTTCGGGTAGTTTTGTTTTGTTTCTATTTTATTATTATAGTTTGTAATTGATTTGAAAGAAAAATGGGAAAACAAACTCGAATAAAATTCTGTTATTCTTTTTTTATTTTAATAGTGTTTTTAAAATAAATTTTATGGAGGAAATAAAATTCAACTTTTGGATTTTATTTTATTGGTTTATATATTGTATATTATTATTTTACGTGCATTTTTAAAATGCATGTAGTCAGCCACCCAATATTCACTTACGCTTCTATATTCGAAATTTGAATGAAACAAACGTAACTTCCATCTGGATTTTTTTTAACAAATGAATGAGAATCTGTCATTATGGACTTGTTTTTAAATTTAAAATAAAAACCAATGGATACAAAATTAGATACAGGCCAATTAATAGAAAACGGTTGTTTAGCGTGTCTATCAACAACAGATTTTAAAGAAGACATATCCGAACACCTAATAAATCTTTTTCAAGAGACATTTAATTTACAGGTTAGTTGACGTTTGTTGTTCAATGTTCCCTGGATTTACATGGAAGTTCGCTTCAATCATAATATTTACAGATTAATCTGGAAGAAACTACGAGCAAGCAACTATGTTTAACTTGTAAGGATAAATTAGTTGAGGCGTCAGAGTTTCTATACCAAGTGAAAAGCTCCATTTGCCGTCTTGAAAATTGTAAAAGAACCGAAAAATCCGAGGTAGAAACTGTTCAAATTCAATCATTTTCATGTAAAGAATTAGATCAATCAAAATTAAATTTATCTAGGTGAAAATTGAAGAAGTCATTTTAACCGAATTCAAAGACAACAGTGCAGATTCTGATTCTGATGATAGTGACTCTAATTTCAGTGAATTATCTGAGGTACCACCATCACAACAAGAGTCTCCGAATATCAATGAACAACATGATATTGAAAAAGATCAAGAAGGGAAAGAAATTATAGTAAAAGCAAATTGTCTTTTATGTATTTTTCAAGCAGCGAATATCGGAGATTTAGCGAATCACATGATAAATAAACACAAGTAAGGAAATTATATAGGATAAAGAGGCCCGACTTTAGACATTTTTTTTTAGAGAACTTGTAGGCTGCTGGTGTAAGAAATGTAATAAGCTATTCGATGATTTGGAAGATCATGAATTGGCGACACATAGCAATAAAATATGGTGTGATCTTTGTAAGCTGTATTTAACATGCAAAGCATATTTGAAGCATTTAGAATGTCATACAAGTACTATACTATTACATGTGGTAAAGGTAGGCACAAAATTAACAAAGAATACTCTTTTTAGGTTTAAAATGTAAAGAATGCGATGAGGAATTCGAATATGAATCAGTTCTACATGAACACATTGCAATAAAACATAATCAGAATACAGAGTTTGAATGTCCAAATTGTTTCAAAACATTCACAGAATATAAAAGGTATAATTTATTTTGACTTTTTCTATTTCTAATTAATTTTCGAATAGATTTCAAAAACACGTAACGGTACATGGTTACTACACTTGTAAAGTGTGTGATAAACGTTACGAATCACCTGTATATCTTATGACACATATATGTGATGGGTTAACTAAAGACCCAGCAACAGGAAATGTAGCAAAAAACAATAATAAAGAACGAAAAGCACTAGATGATTATACTATAGAGGAATTGAGTAATATTGATATGAAATCAATCGATAAAAAAACGCATTTCGTTCGAGAAACCTCGACATGTCAATTCTGTCAGAAAACATTAAAGTAAGCTATATGGCCACACTTTAATGCACTTGATTTTTTCATCATTCTACTCTAGGACGGAGACTTCAAGAAGTTTTCACAGATTCAAACGACATCTCCAATCACATTTAGGTCTACTTCCATTGATATGCGAATATTGTGGAAAAGGATTTGCTTATAATTCGACATTGATAACTCACGAACTTACCCACACGAAAGAGAAATTGTTTGTTTGCAGTGTATGTGGAAAAGTATGTTGAATTTATACGATTAATTAAAAAGTAATTCGATAAAATTCTGTTATTTTTTTTTAGAAATATGCAAATAGTACTTCGTTTAATTTTCATTTAATGCAACATAATGGCAAACCGGAAAAGTGTCCATTATGTCCTAAACGATATTGTCGAAAATCAGAATTGGAATTGCATTTACAAAAACACAAAGGTAAACACAAAGATAGATAAGTGTTTGTACTATACATATGTATGTTTTTTATTCTCTCTTAGGCGTTCGTCCGTATTTATGTACAGATTGTGGAAAATCATTTCTACAAAAAAGTCATTTGACTTGTCATATAACGGCACATTCAGATGAAAGACCGTACTCCTGTAATAAATGCGATAAAAAATTTAAGAAAAAGTTTTTATTAAAAGAACATGAAATTCTACATGGAGGCAAGTATCAATTATATAGTATTTATTATTATAACTCCGGATAACTAATTGATTTATGTATTTTTTTAGAGAAAAAACAGAAATGTTCCCAATGCCATTATTCGTGCCATGACAAATACCGTTTAAAACAACACACTTTAAAGATCCATTTAAAAGCCGAAGTGAAAAACTGGCCATGTCAACTGTGCGATAAAGAATTTACAAAATTGTCTCTTTTAAATACGCATAAAAAAAAATCCCATAATGTTATTATTTGAAAGGAAAATGAGATTCTATGATTAGTACTAATCTAATTTTATTATTTATCAACATGTTTTTGTGTACAGTTTTCAATTATTTTTTACATTGTTACATAAGTTGTTGTCTGTTTAGCTAGAATACTAATAAATTTTTATAACGACTGTATATGCACATATTATTTATTAATTAGTACTAATTGTGCATAGTAATAATAATAAAGAAATCTTAATTAACCCCTTTGGAACAATAAATAAATTATACATAATTATTAATCTGCTGCATTGAGTGGGTGTATAAATAATATAAAAGGTAACTTACAATATTAATCTAGAAATTTAAAAAGAAATGAGAAAAACTTTAAAACGCAAGAAAATCATAGATATAAAAAGGGGCGCATACTTTTTAGGTAAAATGTACAACTGATTGAATCTTTTTTTTTTAATTATTACAATAATGAATTTATAAGAAGAAACGTGCTAAATTTTTCATCAAGAATAAAACAACGCTACTACTAGCGTAAAATACCACATTTAAAATTGACGAGTTAAATCTATCTACCTATTATTAAAGTTTCAATCATTCAATTGTGAAATACATAGTAAATTAATAAAGAATAATTTATATAACAGTAGATAAATATGTATGTTTTTTCCTTTCTAGAATAATCAGCTGCGTTCCTGTATTTAAACAAATTCCATTATTTAGTAACAGTGAGCGGCAGTGAGCAAATTTAGATTAATTAGAATAATTAATATTAAACACATATGTACTAATTCTCTGTCTGAATATTTAAAAATTGAACATTATACTATCTAAATACGTATGTTATCTTAAACATCAGAACTAAGTATGGACTATTATAATATGTATTTTTATACTGCTGAATAAATCACATTAATATTTCAAATTGTTTTTTTTTTAAACACCAACTACCTACCTTAATTACATATAACTAGCAAAAAAATATTTTTAAATCTGTGGCACCATTGACCTTATTATAGTGAACCCGTTTAATTAATGGGGGACAATAATATTACAAGTGCTAGAGTCTCTTAAACGATTTCCACACAACGGGCTATATCATTTGCGGTATCTTACCACTTAGGGACTCTAATAAGTGCAAATATTTAAAAATTAAAAAAATCACGATAAATATGACGTTTGATCGTAAATGGTTCTGGTATCAAACATACTAGAAGAAAAAATTTGATTCCATAGCCAATTAGAATTGTAGCTTTCATCTCAAATAAATCATTATTTATTTTATAATAATAACAAAAAGAATTATAATGTTCATATTCATCAGGCTTCTTTAACATCACAATAATTATGTATATGTATAAAAACCGTGGCCTAATTCTCTCTTCGATTAATTATTACGATTGCAGTAATTTCACATTAAAGTTTGCCTCCTAGAACAAATCAAAAGAAAATTTATTTAATTTTTTTTTGGTAACTAGTAAGACCATTTTGACCGAGTAATTCTTAAATAAATAAATATATATAAATGCATTTTTAAATGAGAAAGTGCTATTGGCAAAGTTTCCTCTTTTTTCTTTTCGCAGACAAATTTAGGAACTAATTCTACAACTTCATCTATTTAATTTTTAATTAGGAATAAATTACTGTTGCTTGAAGGAAATTTTGCCGAATAACATCATTATCGTTCATTTCTATTTTCCCAATTATTAATGTTAATTCTATGGCCCATTTCTGTTACATCCCATTTCCCATTATATTATTAAATCCTGCGAAAGGAAATTTTTCAACATTTTTGTAAATTATCTACTAATTTAAAAATAAATCGATAGGCTGTGTTGTTTGGCTTATTTTTGGCTAAAATAATAAAATTTAATCGGACTCTGCCTTCATTCCTCGTGCCTCTCCTGTTTTTCGTAAATTTTCCAATTCCTCTTTTGTTTTATCCTCAATTCGACGGATATCGTCCATTGTTAAACCATGCCAACGATCAATCCAACAAAATACTTGTCTGAAAAAAAAAACAAATATTCTCATAATTGATTTATAAGTCACTTTATGATTAACCTGTGAAAATTCGTGAATAATCGCCTCTCACATTTTTGTATGAAATTTTCTACTCTTGACTGAAAAAAAGAAAAGAAATTCAAAAATGATTTAAAATGGAATAGATGTTCGTCTTTACCTGCAATCCAAACCATTTAAATTCAACAGTAACTAATTTATAACATGTCATTACTGGATTAACTTTTTCCTTCCAATCAGGACCAACTAATGGACCACGGCCAGTTTTTTGCGATTTAAATTTCGCTGGATCCTCATCCGGCTTATAATCGGCTGATGATACTGGATCATTTGCAATATCAATTTGTACAACATCACGAATTTTTAGTTTTTCCGGTGGCAATTCATGAACCTGAGAATTAATTTAGGATTAATCGATTGTGAAGATTGAAGAAATGTGACGGCATACATTATCTTGTTTTCCTGTATCAGCAATATGAAAACTTTCAATGCATATTACAAAATTTTCTTTCATATAACCAGGATTCTAAGCAAAACCACCACCACCACCAACAACAATGACCCACAAGCAGAACCGGGCAACAGAACATATAAAAAAAAGGCAAAAATTAGTGTAGAAACTTTCAGTAAACTTACATTATTATCTTTGCCATGATTTGGCGCATGTAACGTTTCAATAACAAGGGTAAATCTATCTTTCATGTAACCCGGATTCTAGAAAAATCCATTTCAATTGAATCATGTCATAATATAAATTCAACTTACCGTAATAACCGTTCGACAATACGGATATGCATTCCATGCTTCCTCATGTATTTCTAAACTATTTTTCGGTGCTAATAATCGTATGAAAGCTGGTACTTTACTAGCCAAATGATAGATTTTGTATGTATATTGTCCAGCATTGTATTTACCACCAAGTAATGGATGATTGGTGAATGGCTCGTTTTTTATCACTTCAATACCTTCACCACCACCAGTGTTATCTTTTGATGCTTCAGCAACACTAAATAATTGTGCTACTTGATACTAAAAGATTTTAATTCGAATTATTATTGCATTATTTATTTAAAATGTATTTGCCTATGTATATATATATATATATATACTGGATTAGATTTGCCAAATATGTTCTGTCTGTTACTGGCGACAATTAAATTGTCACTCTAAATTGCAAAGTTGATACGCCTGTTAGAGATCCTATTTTAGCGCATCCACCATTTTTTAATAATGAATTGCCATAAAATGGGGCTAATCTTGCCTATTTTAATGTGTCTACATTTTATATGATTGTGTATGACACATTTTATATGATTTTATGCCTAGCACCCACTTGACAGCTCGTCTTCAATATAAAAAAAGATCATCAATTCCATACTCATTCTACCCAATAATTTTTAATTGATATTTCCAATTTGTTTAATTAAATTGTTATTTTATACAAGTAAAACTTGTTATGTACAAATTAGAATTGGTCAATAAATTAGCCAAAAACAAAAAATTAAAGTCCAAAGTCACGCAATTGAATTTTACCGAATAATTACTTGTAAAAAAAAATTGTTAAAAGTAATCTTTATGCTATCATAATTATAAAATAAAACTATTTTAGTTTTATTATAAAATTTAGTTTTATTATAAAATAAAACTAAAATAGTTTATAACTATTTTAATTTACTATAACAAATAAATCTATTCGTTATAGTAATTTTTTTTAACTGCCAATTGTTCGTTCATCAATTGTCCGTGATTTAAATCAATATTATAATAATTAAAATCGACAGTACTAAATAGACACATTGACTATAATGACATAATAACTTTGTTTAGAACTTAATTTTTCTTTTTGATTAAATTTTTATTGAATTGAAATATTAAATAGATATGAATTTAAAATCACTTACCTCTTCTACAGTGAGTGGCAAGGTGACTCGGCTAGAAATGAATAAAAAATAAAATATGGCATTTAAATTTCGCAAAAAAGAAAAAAAAATCACAGTGATGACAAATTAAGACAAGTCAAATTGATTTTTCTATTACAGCATTAATATGTTAATTTTGTAAAATGAACATATGAAATAGAAATACTAAAAGTGATATCATATAATTGATACATTTTCATAAATAATTAATTAAAATACAATAATTTTTCGTTTATATTGACTGACATCCCAAACGTTCATTCAGCAGAAAAGGTTAACATCGAGCAAAAAAATTAATAATTTTCACATAAAATGAAACATTTCTATTTCATGTAATCAACAATAAATGAAAATAATGAATTTTTCTACTTACTATTCTTTAATTAACATCTTTTCTTAATTAAACTTTTAACATACGAAAATTGAAATAATTATTGTAAATTGTAAAACTACCAACTTGACTTGACACTAGTTAAGTGAAGTGAATCACTTCACTATTGGCGGCAACCACGCAAACTCCGTGACACAAAGAAAATGTTTACGTCAGCAGTAATCCCAAGCAATATCGTCAATTTCAGTTTGTTGCTTAGATAACTAAATATACATATCACATGGTATGCATATGCAGTTATGCACTATGCCGAAATTCTAGAGAATAAAATAAAATACATTCTTATAAAACGCATGCTTATAATTTTAATGTAAAAATAATTATAAAACTGAAATAACTTATGAAACTAACACATGCAATAACAGCTACGAGAATAATTAAGGCACAAAGAAATACAAATATTTAAATACAAAAAATTATATAAAAAAATGACAGTTAACTTAATGTATATAAAATAATCGAAAATCTTTAAATATTCGGTGGTTTTCATTTTCTTAAGTACTTCATTTCTGCTACTTTTTCTTTTTTATTTTTCACCCCTTTATCTCTCTACATATACAGGATGTCTCAATCGGAGAGCATTTAAAATTAAAATTAAAAGGTTTCATTTCGAGTTTGACAGACAACTGTTATTTGAATATCTTGTTCAGATTCACAAGCCACAACCACTCCAACGCCATTAAGAACACCTTGGCATTCTAGATTATTACCTACAGATGTCGCAACCATCACTAATGGCTTCCATTTCAAATTGTTATTGCAATTCTTTGGATATATCGAATGTTCATACACATCACCCATTTGTCTCATTGAATATTTCACTTCAATTAAAACATCAGCAAATGAAAAGTAATAAGTTGTTCCAGATTGAGGTTTCAGAACTTTATTATCAAAAATTACTTTGCATTTATCTAAACTGTGCAATTTTTTAAAATGATATCGAGCCATATCTGATCGCAGACCGATCCAAGAACATCCGTTAATTGGACACTGAATCCTCGGTTGAATTTCACATGAATTTTGATGCTCGACTAAATTATCGCTAGTATAAATTTTATTGCAATTTGGCCATTTACATTTGTACATTAATTTGTCTAAAATATAAAATGGCGATTCTGCTTTGGTGCGAAGAATATCTTTATATATAATTATATCCTCTTCGATTATACAAGTTTTAAAATGTTGCTTGATAACATTTTTATAACATGGATCACAATAAATATGCTTCCCTTTCTTGCAATAATATAGAGAAATATAATGAAAACGAGAATCAGCACTTCGAAACTCCACTTTATGATTATTGCAAATAACGCAGAATGGTGAAACAGGTAATAAATTAATGTTATTGTCATAATGATTTATGCTAATCAATGTTGCAGTGTCTGATAATGTGATATGGGGGTGGTTTATCTTAAAAGCTGCACTTAAGAATAATTCATTGTTGTAAATCACGTGATTCATATTTTATTCTGCGAGTACAACTTTATTAAACCGCAGAAAGTTTTATATAACAAGTTTAATTTAAATTTTCACGATAATAGAAACGACACAGTGAACAAAGAATATTAAAAATCAAACCGAAAAATTTAACATTTAACTACTTGCTTTATTGAAAATAATGTAGTTATACATATATTTGCTTCAAATTGTTGTTTTTCTTGATCGCATATAAATATTTATAGTGTTAGAAAATTCCTTAATTTGTTTATCGATAGATTTTCGTTATTTTTTAACATATAAACACTTTCCCTTTATATATATTTTATTTAATTTAATCAAACTATATGATTATTACAACAAATTAATAGATTTTGCAACCAAATAGCACGCCAGCTAATCGACCTCCAGTTTCTTAAAAGTGCCCTCAACACCAAAAAAATCATTAGCATTTTTTGCTCTTCCTTTACGTTTCGATTCGTCGACCATTTGCGTTTCTTCGTAACGGAAAAATTCTTCATTTTTATTGATCATTGCCTTGATCCTTTCTGTATCAAGTATAAAAATATATATAATATTAAAAATTAAAATTCCAATATAAAATAACATATAGAATATGGGAATATGGCAACATCGGCAACCTCTGATTCAAATTACATATTTAAAAGTATGGAGAACTCTAAGATTATATTATAACTCTACATATGTAAAAGATAACAAAATGTACCATGTAAAATCTTAATTGATTCACATTGGCCACCATAATCAGCTGGCAAACATTCTTGAGGAACGTGTTTATAAAGAGACTCAATTGATTCACTATGGACGTGTAGCTATCAAAAAATAAGCAACGAAATTATAGTCATTTAAAAGAACATTTTACATATATTATATTACCATATTTAATAGTTCTTTTTTCATGAATGGTTTCATTATTGCTAGCAGTTTATCAACAAATGGTACCACATTTATAAAATGGATGCCTTTCAGTCTAATTGGCATTGCTTCCTGAAAAAATTATTTAAAAAAATCGTTGGTTTGTTTTGTTTATGCTAGTCAACGATGACTTTGAGCAATGGCCGGCAGATGGCACCCTATTTATTATTCGTGATCAGTTCGATTCGAATCTCCGGGCGCCTACTTAAATCCGGTTTATTTTTTATTTTAAATTTCAATTAAATTGAAAATTAAGTAATTAAAGTCTAATTTTCAATTTATCATTTTGACAATTAACAATTTATCACTTTGTTTATTTACATTATAGCAATATAACATTATATTTACCTGCAAATAGTAAAACAATTTCTTCATTACAACAATATTAAATTTAGCTAAATGGCCAAATACCATTCCCTGCATATCAAATACAATTACTATACCATTTTGTGGTCCATTACAATGTAATTCTAACATTGCAACCATATCGAAATGTCGTATTAGACTTGTAAAATTAAAATGATCGGGATTTGAATCAAGAATTTTAGCGAATAAAATGGAATAGTTATTTGGCGATGGTGTTAGTTTTGGTAAAATCACGAATATTCTAAATAAATATTAAAATAAATTAAACAATATAGTAGACAGAGACGGAAATTTTCATTTCACTTACGAGCCATTTATTGCTGTTTTTACATTGGAATTATTCGGATCTCTATTGCCAAATATATCTGAGCATAAAGTTTTTATAGTGAAATAATTATCAAGTGCATTTTTTGCCATTTCGTTGCTATAATAGCAACTTTGAAGAAATAAAATTATCTGCAATTCTATACAAAATGTGGTGAATAGTTTGGTACGCCAAGTAGAAAAATTAATTATTTAATTAAAAGACTGACCTGAAATATCTGGTAAATGTGATTGTTTTGCAACCCATTCTGACAGTTGTTGAACATCGTTTTTTTTTAAATTTTCATTCCGATTGTAAATCCCAAATAAATCATTAGCTTTTAAAAATGACATGACAGTATATGGTATATACTGATGATGGTACTCTGAATGGTAACTATGTTCTAGTATGGAGGTAGGTAGTTAACTATTATGTAATAGAAACAAGTAAACAAGATAAAATTAATTAACCATCAATGTGATTTATTTTAAGCTGTTCGCATGTTCATAAAAACAGGAATTCATCGTGTCCTCTCTGTAATTAATGTACGATTTGGGTATAGTGGGTACTACTTATAATATTAATTTTTTCCTAATTAGAAAAGCTTAAATAAATATATCTGGTTTTTTCGTGAATTTAAAATGTTAATTCCTGAATTAATTATTATGAATTTATTTATTGCGTGCTGGTGAAAAGTACTAAAATATATGAAATTAGATTTTTAATTATGTGCGGTAAGCCAGTTTTGGTTTTACAACTTTTCTTTAATTTTATGTGGCAAAAGAAATTTTAAATAGAACCAAACAAATCATAAAATTTAACTATTTGATAGTTTGCGGAACATGAGCACACTTACATACTACATATGTATATATCCTGTGTGACGCCACTGGTGCAACTATAAATAAAAATATAATCTAATCAAGGCAAGCGACAGTCCAGATAAAAAAAGTTATAAAAAATATGTTTAGTTTTCGGTTTGGCAAAAAAAACATTATTATTTTCAAATTTGACATTTAGTTATGTACTTGTAAAAAGGATTTATTAAAAACATTAGTTAACACCGTTAAAACAGTAATACCAACCACTAGTTCCAGTGGTGGAACTAGACTTGTAGAGACACAAATTTATTATTACCGACGTTGTTTGATATGCAAATATTATTTGCCCAAAATCATAATTATCATTATTTTTCCATATTCGCGATGATTATAAACATAAATATTCTTTTATTGCGTGTAAAGTAAGCACGAAAAACTTGAAAATTAAAGGAAACACGAGCAAAAATGGGAAACATGACAAACTATCTATTCAAATATTCATTTCTATTCACCACGATTTGATGGATAAATACAGTATAGTTAAATATCATTTACCTTCGACAATCACAGCCAGTCGAGTATTAAGTAGACTTTATGTCAAATTTATACTGAATAGACTATGGATTAGTATTCCGCAATTTTTTTTTTTAAACTTGCGATTCGTATACGTCCTTTTTGTAGATACGATTTTTTATTTTAGCAGCCTTAATATTGTCTTAAATAGAAATACTAAGGTAAAATGTCATTTCATTATAGCAAAGTGAATTTGAAATTTGAAATTTTTTTGTAGCTACTTTTCAAATGAAAATTTGAGTGTCGCCATCTCTTACACAATAGCCAAACTGATACCGGCAATTACAGGTTTTACTATAAATCTCTGTAACATTTACAGATTTCGTCCTTTGCCTGACTTGCGGAAACCTGTAGTAAAATCTGTAATTGTCGGTATCAGTTTGGCTATTGTAAAAGAGATGGCGAAACTGAAATTTTCATATGAAAAATAGCTACAAAAAAATTTCAAATTGAGTTTGCTATAATGAAATTATATTATATTTAACCTTAATATTTCTACATAAAGCAGAATTAAGGCTGCTAAACTAAAAGTCGTATCTGCAACAAAAACGTTTCGAAATCGCAAACAATTTTTTTTTGGTAATTGGGAGTTTTAATTTTCATTTTGTAATCCCATTCAATTGTTTTTTTATTCTAGCCTAATGGGATTAAATTGTTGATAATTAATAGTTTTGATGCTGGTACGACATTTTATAATTATATAATTAGCTATTCATATAATATTCATATAGCTCAGATATTCATATTAATTAGCTAGTTTTTTATTAAAATTTCTTAAATTTTGTGATGTTACTCTACAGAAGGTACCTATCGGAAAAATTAGAAGATATTGTTTTAGATATTGTTATATTGTAGAATAAGAAATAAATAGGATTTTAGATTCGGATTTCTATTAGCCGAATACATATGTATCCATGTCAATTTGGATTTATTATTTATATGGGATTATTTGAGATTTTACATATTAGTTTTTGATTTCATATGGTTTCTAGTTTCAATCAGCTATTTCAAGCTTTCTGAAAAGTTTCTGCTGCATGCAACTACATTACTATACTAGAGTCCATCCGAAAATATAAAAAAGCCATCATGACATTCACTTTTCGCTCTCCATTGTCGCACTTTATGTTTTAATATTATTATTTATTGCTATTCGAAGTTCATGATAAAAAAAAACAAAGCAAGCACTCATCTATGCATATCCAAATTAACCGGAAACGATTATACTTAACCTCACATAATTTCGAAATATGAATGCTGTTTGTGAAATATGCTGTACTAATAATAATGATAATAAAACGAAATTAATAATAGATATAATTATTATTCACCGGATTTTCTTTTATCTATGAAAAACTATTAAACTGAAAATACCCATAAAAACGACATTCCACCGTGACTCCAATGGTTGCTTGATAAATATTATTTGACATTTTCCTATTGGAAAAATACGGTAGAAAAATGTATCGCAATTTTTATAGTTTTATTTACTTGATGTGTACAATAAGTAGTTTGATGGTAAGTAAACAAAACAAAGTGAACGAATGCGTAAGTTGTAAAACCACAGTTGCGCGTGCGCCTACTAAATTTTGTTATAAGTCTATATTAGACTTTAATATTATTATTTAATACTAATTAACTATTTTTCTTTTCTAGGTTATCAGTCATACTCAACTAACTCAATATCCACCTCCACCACCTCATCTGTCTCTTTCACCCCCGATTCCAGCAGATACGACATTTTTTCCATTTTCACCTCATCGAATATTGCACAGAAATGAAAATAATGCTGGCAAAGAGAGATTTAGTCATATTAATGGTGTTGCTGCTAGTGATGGTGGTTCTGGATATCAATTGTTTAGATTATTACCTGATGGCCAACTGCACCCCTACTATTATTATGATGATTTTCTAGAAAATATTTATACTTCAAATGGAGAAAAATTGAACAATTGTCGAATTGTTTGTATGAACAATAATGATAATGATAGCAATAATTCAAAAATCGAGCCAGAAGCAGAGGAAATTGATGAACATGTTATGAATAAAGAAAATGCGAAAAACAACAATACTGAAAAAAAGAAGACGGTTTTAAGTGATAAGCAACAAAATAATGAAGATATCAAAACGAAAACCAAATCATTTTGAAATGTCATTTGATGATTAATTTACTTTTTATATGATTTTGTGTACACCCTTTTCCAAAATTAATTATACATTTTTTACTGCATTTTTTAAAACTTTTTTTTGAAAATAAAATTGCCATTTTGATTGAAATTAGGAATTCTACACGCATTAGAGTGGTAGTTCTTAACGTATCTTTTGTAGGAAACGCTTTTTTCTAAATCTGTCAGTTTCTGATTTGGAAAGATTATTATTGGTTTTTTGTAATTTTTTCATAACTTATCAGAAACTATAAAATATTTGGCAACTTTTTGTTTAAGTTTTCATGATTTAACCAACCGCTTAACTTACCGTTGCCAAGTTAACAATCGTAGCACATCCTAAATGAAACACCCTGTATAGATATATAAGGTATAGATGGATTTTTTTCGTTTTTATCAGATGCCTAAACAAAATTGAATGGGTTTTATCATGTTTAAGTAAATGTTTTCGGTTCATTAAACAATTTTGGTGAAATTCGTTCATACATAAGTACGAAAAACTAGAATTTATCAATCCACAAAAATCAAATGATGCTGTTTACTAATAATATAAAACACTCAATAATAGATAAGTAAAAATCATATTTATTTTTAAAATTCCAATACAAAACAAACTAGAAAAAGCAAAACATACACGATATACAGGATGGAAATCTAAGAGTGGCTACAGCCAAATCGGCCAATCCACTAATCTGAACGAGATGATTTCTTCTGTTGCCTATACATATGTATTTTGTAGAATGTTCATAACTTAATTTCTAAAGGGTCATATTTATAGATTTAACACTCAATTCTTGGTTAATTTACCCTAAATGTTAAGTATTTGACCAAATTAATTGGGCAAATACTTGACTACCTATTATTTTTATGTCATATTCAACCAATCAGCATCATATTTTTTAATGTTTCTTTTAATTATGGAAGTACAAAGGAATTTGCCACTGCACTATAGTAATCAGCTGTGGTGCTTTGCAATGGTCCCAAATACGTCATCAAACCATTATACGGTGCAGTTCCAGGTGATGGCGGCCCGAAATATGTCGGTGATGATGGGAACTGACTGCTAGGTATAAAAATCGAATTATTCAGTGGACCGAAATAAGAGGCAGCACCGGCAATGGGATTTCCATTGTTATAATTATTATTATTAGTTGGTGGCGGACGTCCATAATTATTTGAATTTATTGGTTCTCCATATTGATTATTATTATTATTATTGAACGGAGGACCAAAGTACGTAGGACCATTATTATTTTGACTTGAAGTGCTTGCGTCGGCACTAGAAGGAGGTGGTCCAAAATGTGAAGTACCGCCAGTAATTGCCGGCGACTTGTTCGATGGATCATTATTATTAGTTGTTATTCCTGAAATTAATTTTAATTGACAATAACCTGCCAAGTATCGTTTACTTTGTCACTTTACCTTGTTGCTGATGTTGTTTCGTTGGCCCAATAATGCCAAATTTCAACGGAATTGTACTTACAGAATTGGCAATTTGTAAAGGATCAATTTGAGCAAAAGCATTCTAAAAATGACACATATGATGTTCCGCCCTAGGTGTATGTAGAAAGGTACTTACTCTTAATATTAGTAGACCCAAAAACCAGTAAAAATTCATTTTTTATTTTATAATTCGTCTCTTAGCTGTGATACTTTTTTATAATGACTCTTTAAAAAAAACGTTCAGTTTTTATATAGTATATATCGTCGAATCCTTCCTGTTTATTAATAATTGCTTTACATTTTAATTTCTTTTTTATTTCATAGAAATAAATAAATGGATACAAAATGCTGTATACAAAAATCATAGGCGACGTGACTATAATTGTACATTAAATAGTATAATATTTATAACATTTGTAATATACAGAGAATTTAATGGAAATGGAAAAATTATCATTATTTTATTGCACATAAAATAAACACTGTGTCATTAAACTGTTTTTATTTTTTGTTTTTACCATCAAGGAATTTCCATTACCTATTTACACTTTGTGTGATATTTAGTATGTATACACATACCTTCTGTATGTATACATACTGGAAATAGAGTCTGTTCAATTATCTCTTATTAAAAATTAATAACGAAAAGCACTAAAAAAATGATTTTAATGAGAATATTTTGCATGAAATCGTTTTTTTTTTTTTCAATTGAATTAACGAAACATGAATGGAATAATGATGTAAATTGATATTTATCTATTATTCCTTTTGTCATTGTAACAATAATGTCCATTAATCTAATTTTGATTTCATATATGTATTATTTCTCACTAAACGAGGCATTTTCCACATTGAAAATATCAATTTGTTCTATAATCTTGTTGTTTTAACATGAAAATGTTGCGTTTTATGCCTGCCGCTGCGTTATTTGGTTCATTTTTGTTAATTGCAATAACAAGTACAGTAAGTACAATTAAATTGTTTTTTATCTGTCGTAGACCTACTGTAAACCCAACCTTATTAATATTTCAAATTAAAATTTAGGAAAGTTCTTTGATATTTAAATTACTTCCTCCTCCTGTTGATGATAATCCAATGTGTATATGGTTCACATGGTCATGGTACCCCTGGTTCCCATGGAATAGAAAATTAACAACTCTACCTCCACCTGGTATTTAACTTGCTTTTCTGTACGTAGACTTTTAAAGAATTGTTCTAATAACATTTTCCATTTTAGTAACTGTGCGGGAGATGGCAGCAACATCGCCAAAAACAGTTACTACGGGTAATTTATTTTTATAATTTTTTATACAATTATTAAAGAAAATATAATTAATTTCTATCTAATATCGATGATAAATAAACAATTATATTATTGTATAAGACACATTTCTTGTAATATTTCTTCTTTCTTTAGTGACTTCAACAGAATTATCTTCCGCAACCACACAAACAGAAATGACTGATGAAATTGAAATAGGAAATACAGAAATGGTTGACGAGACAGATTCAAATAATAATTTTGAAACAACTACCCTAGGAAATGAGGCTGAAACTAATTCAGATTCAGAAATACTAGAAGCATAATTTAGTAGTTGCCTACATTTATTTTAGAATAACTAATTAGCCTTGACTTGTCGCACAGTAGGTGTTAATTTCATTAATACTTTCATTAGAGTAAAATTAAATGAAGGTTCTAATATTATAAAAATAAGATCACACAAAATAAGCAAATCTTTTTGTTAATTTTCATGACTGCTGTATACGCAGTTGACTAAACGCTTAAATAATATAGATTAAAAATGTATTAAAGATGACGCCACAGATACAATGACAACATGTCATGTCACAAGTAGAAAATTTATGTTGTCAGAATAATATTGTTTGTTTTTGATTCTGTTTTGTGGTAAATATTTTCAAAATTAATTTATGTTTTTCATTAATTAAAAAACTGGAAAAATGTTTTTCTTTTAACGGGGTGACTGCATGCGTGTATTTCAATTCCAACAAATCCCAAATGGTGAGTTTCTTTTTTAAACGAACTGCGATTGAATAAAAGAAAAAAGAATTAAAATTGCGCCACACCAATACTATACTTATAGATATTGAATATATAATTTCAATGAACCGCTTCTTGATGAATCATAAAATATCCATATTGGCTTCAACTTCTTTTATTCTCGAATTAAATCAAATAATAAAAAATGCCAAAGAAAAATCTCAACAACAGCAGTAATAATAATAATAATTTAATTGATTTTAATTGAATAAATCATCATCAGACAAAACATTAATAGGTATCTCTTGTTGTTTCTTGTTGCACTTACCCACTACATTAATTTCCTGTTCTTTTTTCTTGTTATTTCAATTAATTAATTAATTATTAGCTAAACAGTTCCCGTTAAGAGTGTATGGATTTTGTTTGTTCGTTAAATTGAACTTTCGTTTCATTGCAAAAAAGTGATTTTTATCGCCTCAGGTGATGTAGTGACCTAAAGTGAGGTTATGTTGACTGTCAGTAATTAGGCACACTGTATTTTAATCTATGTAGTGCTGTCATATGATTTATAATTTTTTTTGTCTCTAATTATTATATTAGGTAACCTAATATAAGGTACCAGTAGCAGTACTGGTGTCCTGTGACCAACTGTGAACAGCTAAGGGCCAATCAAATATTCACATGCTATACTAATCATTCGACGATAATTATGGTCCCATAAAGTAGGAGTTCGGATGAAATTATATGTGCGCATGTGCTGTAACAGTTGCCAAATTTATTATATTATGAATAGTGAAACACAAAAAAATCAAGTTATTATTGATAACTTTTAACATCGCCAAGATAATAAATAAATATTTAAAAATTAAATCTTTCCTAAAATAGTAATTTCTGCTTATTAACTTCTATAAACATATTGTTATAGAAAAGATGTGGCAACGTTTAAATTAACGTTAGTTAAAATAACACGAGTGGCTATTTTGCTGTGTGAATTTTTATTGTTGCTACCAAATGCACGAGATCGAACATGCGCACAAGTATGCTCATACTATTGCTTTTATTTTTGGACAATAATTGAAAATTTCTCCCTATTTTTTTTTTTTTTTTTTTTTTTTGAATGCAAAATTGATAATCGGAACGCCGCTGTCTATAAAAATTAGTGAAAGTATCTATGAAAATAGGCGGGTATATGTATATGTATACAACTAGTTTTCCAAAATGGACAATTTATTTATTTAATGTCTATAGGAGAAACATTAAGTGACACTAAAAATAAGAAAAATGAATGAGAGAAATGGATAATAGGTGTGTGTGCAGTTGTCTATTTTCTATGCTTATAATAAATTATTTAAATAATAATAAATGAAATATAAAAAAAAATAGAAAATGGTTAGTTCACATTTTCAATAACCCTCGTATATATACAATTTTACAAAAATCGAGTAAATATATTATGCATATTGCGTCTGGCGCCTTTTGTATCGATACCGCATGTTATTTTATTAAAATTACATTGTTACATTACATGTTTGTATCGGAAAAATGGGGGAAAAGCTTTCCGCGGAAAATGTATTTATGTGTTTTAATGACCATGCAATGTTTATTATGCTATTTTTTTGAGTTTTATCACAGGGATTAAAATATTAAAAAGCAGCCAAGATGGCGGGTAGTTATTTTAAGGAAAATTTTTATCATAATCAGATGCTGATCAGATCACTAATAATCGATTGTGTTAATACTCTTCAAATAAAACAATCAATAAAAAAAATAAAATACATACACGCAAAACAAATAAAATTAGTCGAATTTACATTGTCGTTATTTATAGCTCATAGCCGACAACCGTCCAGAGAATTTAATTGAGTCCAATTTACTATCGGACGTATTTACATATGTCGCATGGTAAATAAATGGTTGCATCAGTATAATTACGTAGAAATTTCTTGTATTTTCCTAGAAATAGTATCTACTAATATTATCAGCCTGTTGTTTATTGTTAGTATTGTCAAAAAGTATTTTGCGATGTTATTTAATGATGTAAAAAGTAGACAACCAAATATACATATTGCTATTAGTACGTAATATATGCCTATAGTTTCTATGGGAATAGTTCTAAGTTTCTAAATTAAAAAAATATTAAATGTCGATAATTTGCTTGCGAAAAAGTCATTCTAGACAGTCACATATTTTTCCGAGCACACACACACGCACGCACATTTTTCCCATTTTTTCTTGGAGTAATTCCAGCCAGCGACAGCAGCAGCAAAATGGCAATATTTTCTCATCATTTTCATCTCTCACTTTCCCTCTCGCCGCGGCTTTATTTCTCCTGTATATCCAGGGGCGAGCATCGGGCATTTTCCTGTGTCAGTTTTCATCAGTTTCGGTCAGACAAGTGGGTCGGAGGCGGCGGCGACAGCGGCGGCAAGGATACACACACGAAATTTCCCAAGTTGGTAAAAGGAAAATTTGGGGAAAGCCTAGTTTTCTTTTTGTGTTTTTTTTTTTGTTATCAATTTAACCTAGTTTTCTCTACACAAATAAGGGTGGTGTCTGCCGCAGATATAGGGCGCGGTGCGAATTTTTACATAAATGAGAAACGGGAAATCGTACACAGAAGGAAATTTGATGAATTTTGCGTCGGAAAATGGTGAAAATTTAGTGTAAAACTATAATTATAATTAAAAATCGTAGTGGTCGGGATTGTGTTTTTATAGTTGTCTAAATAATAATAATAATAATAATGGTACAGTCAGTGGAAAATACGATAAAATTCGTTCAGTATAATACAAATAATAATGCAGTGCCAATGGAAAAACGGAAAAACTCTAATAATAATAATAAAAATAGAAAAGTGACTGTGAGCTGTTGCTGTGACATGTTGTTTTGTATCAATTATTTTTCTAAAGTAAATTTTTTGCATTAAAACAATTTTCGAAGACTAATTAATTAATCAAATTAATTTATTGATTAACAGTTTTTCACTAGGTAAAATTATAATAAATAGTTTTGCTTCATATTAATTTAAACACGTTTTCTTTTGTGTGTTTTATTCTTTTGTTTATTTGGTTGCCTATATTGCATTTCGTTTGTTTTTTATTTTGCAGTGTAAATAATTTTTGCATTCCTAATTAAATAAATCAATAAATAATTCATCTGAATATCAATTGAATCGGTGACTCAGATGATAATAATAATAGTAACAATAAATAAATGTATTGTATACAGCTAGCAAGAGTAGCTAGATCTCTAGGGAGGTGTGGTCAAGGCACTCTTAATCTTAAAGATGATAAATTTGTTGAATATTCTTTATTGATATTTGTTGCTTAAAAAATCAGCATCACTTTCTCCGAATTCGTCGATCCATTTAATTTGAATGATTGATTGTTTTGGAAGATGACAGTAGGTATTAATACTTTCATTAAGGCCATACTGGATGCCACCAATCTGGTAATAATAATAATAATAATAATAGTAATTAAATTACCAGCTCGGGAGCAGGCACTTCCTTTTCCGGTATGGTATGACATAATAATAATAATAATCAGAAGAAAAAAAATCAAGAAGAAGAAGAATAAATTACTGAATACAGGATGATACAAGTGGAAAATTAATAGTTATTTATTATTTATTTGCAAAAGCTCTCTATTTTATTGTTACGTCAATTCTCTAATAATTTGACAGACAATGTTAAAAACGCCCATATGCATTGCATGGTAACTTGATTTTTAACATTAAACTACAAATTAAATATTCAAAAATTTTTGAATAATTATCGAGAATGATTAATAAAACATTTGTTTTCAATTAATTATACATCTACGTTGAATGAATTTGATTCATTTTCATGTTGCTGTTTTTATCATTATTTATTGGCAAATGATCAAGGAATCCATGGAATGTGACATTGTTGTAAATTACAAGTAGTATTTTTATTAATGAAAAAATGTGATTTTATTTGAATATAATTAAGGTACGTTTGATTATGGGTTAAATCAGTAATAAATATTTATAACGGTACTGAAAAAAAAAGTAAAAGTAACGTACAGAGGTCTACTAATATTATACTCGATTGTAACCAATTCCGATTTTATTTCTCTCTCGATTATGTGACAATTTTATAAAATGCGAATTAGTTTTATTATTATCGTTAATTACTGTGTCACTGGTACAACTCTACTACCACTACCACCATCGAATTTTTTATTAAATATATATTAAGTGTTGTGCGATTTTTAATGCCATTTTTGGTTCATTAAAACAAAAAACGAATTTTCCCTCTTCTTTGTCTTTCTCTAAGCTACCTCCCTTCCTTCTCACTTACTTACACAAATGTCAACCATTCGTGGTTGTTCTTTTCGCAGCAGGCGAGTCTAGTGCGGTTATCCTTCCATAAATCAACCTGTTTTTATTGATTTTACCTTACTTGATTGCACTTTAATTATTACAATATTTGATATTTACTGTTTTTCATTGAATTTACACTACAATGATTTTACGGTGACGGTTTTTTTTATTTGTTTTAAAAAAGTGATTTCAAAACTGAATAAAAATGTTGAAATTGGCATTTCCAATAAAAAACGTACCCGGCTGTTTAATTTTAAGCAAATTTTCTGATTCAACACCACGATATAAGGTAAAAAAAGGGACTCAAAGTCTCATAACTCATTTACCAACAGTTGCACAGTTTAATAATTTCTTATGCAACCAAACATACAAGTGCCAAAAATATGCCTCCTATGTTTATTTAGAAAATACATATTGTTAAAATTGGCCTTTTTTTTTGGAAAAATAAATATATTTTATCTCGCATCACGCTGGAAACATCTGGGAAAATTATATATGGATGTTGAAATAAATGTTAAAGAAATAGTGATGATATATATGTATATAGTAGAGTAGGCCTTGGAATTTAATTCGTTCAATATTTAATTTAACTATTTACTAATACATTATTAAGAAAGAAGATGTGCTGCACATATGCGACGTTTCTCTTCTGGGTTTCCTCTTTTTTTTTATGATGCCGTTTTTGCAGTTCCTATAATATACGTATACGAGGGGTTTTTCAAATAGTTCGTAACTGTTTTTATTTAACACACTTGAACTACATATAAAGTAAAACAAAGCGAATTTCTAATAATCATTTAACCAATTTCTATCATTTCGATAGAAATTTAGCATTTTATACCTTACGGAAATAGGCACGTGCCATCACGTTTCAACAGAACCATCTAGAAATTATTATGATTATCATTCTTGGGCTGGTTTCAGTACTATTCTTTATTGTTTTTGGTTTTTGTTCTTTTTCAGACATTATGCTCCAATTCGACTGATTCTACCCAAACACCAACATTACCACTAACAACAGTAACAAATTACGATAATATGCAGATATCGGAAGCAGCCAGTGGCGTACCGGCCCATGGCACTGAACCATGTCGGTTCCCAAAACTAGAGGAATGCGCTCATTTCCATTATGAACGTGTTCAATTGCCATTAATGCAAATTGCATTGCAAATTGGATTTGATCAATCGTTACATTCACAGCATAGTACGTATTATTAAGTAGTATCCATACTATGGTAAATATACGTATTATTTTGTCCTTTTATTTTCTCACACAGCGAATTCAACCGACGATATCGAATGGTTTATGGTGCAAGTAACATCTGGCGATGAGTGCTGGCTGGTGCAAAGGAATTGCGAAAATTTCAAAATGTTGGATGAGCAACTGCATCAATGTATTTTTGATAGGAAAATTTCACAATTACGTGATTTATCTGCAGTGTCAGTTAATGAAGAAGGTTTAGAGGTATCTAGCATATTTTCAGAATAGCATAAATCCAAATTATCGTTGTGCATTATTCATTTTTGACACGCCCATATTTTATCACACATAAAATAAGTACAACAACAATTCGACCCAGTTTTCCAGATGTATTTCCCGTTGTTGTGAAAATATATTGCTTTGACCTATATTAAACATTTGCCAGAGAAATAATCACAGCCAGCCTCGATCATCTTTTGTTTTTCTCAGTTTCACTGGAGAAAACCGATAAAATAAAAGCTAAATTTATGTTTGAGGAAAATATATGGTCGTCGTATTACATTATTGTTGTTTCTCGTTTTTATTGGTTTTAATAATAAATAATGCGTGAGTTGTCGCATTTCTTAAAGTAAATAATTTGAAATGTATCCCCAAGGCCACTATGGTGTTTTGATTATCTAATAATTCCATTTATTTATCATATAAATGTAAATAAATTACATAATTGTATATCATCAAATAGATTTGCTCCTGCTCTCTCTCTACTCTAGAAATTCTCATAACATCAGCGCATTCGCCATTTTACTAATCAAACAATTCTTATGTAAATTTCAATCGGAAATGATATTAATTTTTTGTTTTGCAAAAGCAAATCCTGGCTGTCTATCTGGAACGCTTAAGTCAAATAATGGACAATTCGGTAAACTGTGGCCCCGTATTAAATTGGTTACAAATGGACAATAAAGGTCATAGGCTACTTGTTCCAAGTGAAGAAAGTCGCAGTATTAATACACCGGCAGTGGCAGCAGCCTATAGTATACGACGTTACGTTTCACAGGCAATTTACCATATTCTTCTAAATTCAATATTGTAATTTTTAATGGTCATTTTTACAATATAGGCACGTGATGAATTGAATTTGGAGGTGGGCGATATGATTTCAGTTATCGATATGGCTAGTCCAGGTGAATCGATGTGGTGGCGTGGCAAACGTGGATTTCAAGTTGGATTCTTTCCACAGCATTGCGTTCATATTATTGGTGATAAAGTACCAAGAAATATGCCATTACCACCACCAGTTGTTGGGTGAGTACAATTAGATTCCATTGTTGTTTTTGTAGTATCCCTTCTATCCTCCTCCTCATCACTTCTTCCCATCATTACAAATGCATTTTGTCAACACATGCCCATATACACAGACACTCATATACACAATGGCCTACTTGTAATCGAAAAAAAGAAAAAAGAAAGTAAATGCTTGTCTATTTATCCATTTTCCATAGGTCATTAGCACTAACACCAATCAAGCCAGTGTTAAGAAAACACGGCAAGCTGATAACGTTCTTTAGAAGTTTTATTTTGAATAGGCCGTCACGTCGACGATTGAAACAAACTGGCATATTAAAAGAACGTGTATTTGGATGCGATTTAGGTGAACATTTATTGAATAGTGGAAAAGATGTACCAACTGTATTGAAAAGTTGCGCTGAATTTATTGAAGATAAAGGAATAGTTGATGGAATTTATAGGTTAGAATCAACTATATGTATATATACATAATAGCCTTGTTCTAAGTGCATAAAAAACCGTAACAAAACTGTCCATTTACTAGTCGACCAACTGGAAGTAAGATATTAACTTTACCAATTTATGTATGTGGTTGGTTTGATCGACTAAAAAACGATACCGTGACAGTTTTTTAGTCCACTTGGAACAAGCCTAATATGTAGTCCTAAAAACTTACTAGACTAGATGGAAGTTGTATGAACTAATATATGCTACAAAAACGAGCAGTCTGTGTCGATTCCTTTGACGTTTATAGGTCAAATTCTATGACCTTGGACACATCAAACTCCTCCTATTTGTTGTCTTGGCGCCCGAAATATGTATATTCACGCAAGAGTGAGTTTGGTAGACAAGTATAAAACAAAACAGAGACACCATAAAAAAAAAAGAAAGCACCCATTACGTGGCAATGTCATTTGAATGGAAACCGTTTGCTGTCCGTTCTTTGTAGTATAGATGGTTGTATTAAATCAATTTAATCTGCGACAATATTCCATTAGCTAGATTTGTTTTGCTTTGAAATGGAAATTATTGATTTGCTTGTTTTCATGTATAGACTTTCTGGAATAACGTCCAATATCCAGAAATTACGAAATGCTTTCGATGAGGACCGTATACCGGATTTGTATACTGAGGATATTTTAAAAGATATCCATTCAGTGGCGTCGTTGTTGAAAATGTATTTTAGGTAAGTTTCCAAGCCCGAAAATGACTATGAAAGACAAGTAAGTGTTTTACAATAAGGAATTAATTGTTAAAGTTGAGAGAGTGTTTTGTTTATCAAATAATAAAAAAGACTAATTCGCATAATATAATAAATACAGCGATATATTTACATCCTAATGTCGCTTAATTACGTAAAAAAAAACAAATAAATTAAATATTGTCAGTCGTATTTTTTGAGAACCCTGTATATCCTATACTACGTTCTCTCTATATCCTAATATCACTTGTAAGTTGTCCATACATACATACATACATATGTATGTATATACATATACATTCATTAAAAATGAGCACATATTTCCAAATCAAAATCAAAAATCATTCCTTCTTCACAACGTAACAAGAACTTTTCACCCATTTCGTATTTATAGTAGGCTGATAAATCTTCTTCATGTGGAACATAGACAAATTTTCCATGAATTTCTCCATTGGTAGTTCGATCAGAAGTGATCGTTGTCGATGCGGAAAGAATGTTATTCGAAACAATCATTTCTTTAACAAGTAATTCAAGAGTTTCATTGTCTTCCGCATCTTTTTGCGGCACTTCCAAATGACAGTCGACATTATAATATAAATCGCAGTTACCTATGAATTGATTGAATAGCATCTTTTGCGGGCATTCTTTTAATACTTTTTTGCCATAAACGCAACGATAATATTTCGTACAATCGTTTTCGTGTGGTAAATGTCGATCTTCGGTTAAGTGATTACATGTTGTCGTTGATAAACGAATAATTGCTGCTGGATGGCTCGATGCGAGCGGTGAAGATTCTGAAAGAATTAAAAATATGACAAATTGGTAACATCGAATAGAATCTTGAAGCATTCAAAAACATAATACGCGTTAAATAAACAAAAGATTGCGGAAATAAGATAAGAAAAATTAAAAATTTTATCTAAATCGATTCGAATTAATAAATCTATAAATACATAGATAGATATGTATTGTTTACAGGTAAAATATGACGTAATTGTCATTGTTAATAATAGAGAAATTACAAGGGTTGATCTGAACGTATATGTATACGGGTGATCTAAAATCTTCATTTTTATTTACCTATTAATTTAATTACTATCATATTGATAATGATTGCTATGGTTTTAATTCGATATTCTGACATTATTCTGCAAAAGAAAAATAAATTTAACTCAGTTTTATGTAAGTATTTATAATATAAATTTTCGACTTACGGTTGTTTTTTCTATGAATTATTTCCACTAGAATGCATTTGTTCGAACAAATGATAAATATAAGTATTAAACATATAATGATTATTCTTATTAATTAAGAAATTCTGATCTGAATTGAATAGTGTGAAGTGCACTAAGATTTATAGCATTTCTTTAGCATCTCTCTCTCTTCCTTTGCCTTATCTATAGTCTAACGTAAATTGATTGTATACGAGGTGAATAAAATTAATTACGTAGAATAATTCTAGGAATAGCGGATTTTTTTCTATTATCATTACATTGTTATTAGACTGAGGCGAATTATTTAATTTTAATCCGACTTTTGTTGTAATTAAAGCGGCAGGTGCCTGATGCAAGTTAATTCTAAACAAAACAGCTCGTATGTATGTACACACACACACGTACAAATGCGAAAATAAAGCAAATTAAATATGCATAATTAAGATACGCTTTTATTTATCTTTCTAGACTAAACTAATTTATTTTATTTTTCTTTTTTTGGAAAATTAATAAAAAAATACTTTAATTCCTGCTATATGTTAAAAATAGTCGTTGCTGAGGTCATAGAGATAGTAAAATTGACTTTTGATCATTATTCAGTCACGTTTAAATACGGATTTATTTCTTTGTCAAAAAACCAGGGAACTACCAAATCCATTATGCACCTATCAATTGTACCAAAGTTTTGTTAATGCTGTCCAAGGATGTGGAACAGTTATACGAAATACGGAAACCGATCATGAACGTTTATTGAAAATGAGGGAGGCTGTTCAAAAACTACCACCACCTCATTATAGGTGAGAATTTCGAGGTCGGGTTTTATGATTGAGAGGATTCTTTATATATGTTTCATTTTCCATAGGACTTTAGAGTATTTAATGCATCATTTAGCACGTGTATCGAATTTCAGTACAAGTACAGGTATGACGACACGTAATTTAGCAATTGTTTGGGCCCCGAATCTGTTACGATGTGAAGCATTGGAAATTGGCGGCGTTGCTGCCCTTCAAGGTGTTGGTGTACAGGTACAGAGCTATTACCCACAGTTAATATAATCCGATCAGTAAATATTAAAAAAAAAAAAAATTCCGTTACCTTGTTTAATTTTTATTAACTAAGTTAAACATTGGAAATCTTCGCAGTTCGTAGAATTGATTTAAACAATTTCATTATTTGAAAAAAAAAAAAGTATTTACAAAAGGATTGGATATGCACGACAACCATAAGTGATCTGTATTATTGCATCTGTAGGCCGTCGTAACGGAGTTTCTCATCTACTACGCAGATATTATTTTCAATGATCATTTTCCTATGGTAAATGTTGATCCGCCATCATTATTCGAACTTGATGTTGATGGATCGAATAAAGAGAATTTAATTGTAAAAAAAGGACGGCCGAATAGTTTAGCTATATCATCAACACCAACTAAATTAATTACATTAGAAGAAGCAAGGTATATCTAGATTCTAACTTCGAAATATTCGCTAATCAGTATTTTCTTTATGTAGAAACAAACATTTAACAAACAAAACGGAAGTAGAATGCAATTACATCGAAGTAGGCGGTGGACCTAGTAACTTGCCGAAAAAATATCATACAATAATTGAACTGCCACCTGGTGAGATTTGAATCTTTTTTATTTTCGACGTTCCTGTTGCTTATTATTAATTTTTTGTAAAATTTAGGAGCAAGAAAACGAAATCATAATACAAAACGTTCACCACTGGGTTGGCGTATGTTTTTCACAAAATCATCCTCATCATCATCGTCAAGAAGTGGATCGACCCAACAGGGCAGTATTGTAAAAACAAGAAAGATTTCCACACCAATTACAATAAATGTAAAATTAAATCGAAATTGAGACCTAGTAGAAATTTAAATTAACAAAAGATTTTTTTTTTCAAACAGGAAAAATCGGTGACCGAATCGGATTTGACTGATATTAAACTGCGCAAAATACGCAGCGTGAAATCAGCTGAAAGTTTAACATCCGGTCATTCGGAACCAGCGAGTAATGAGGATGTTTTGGGACCATTAAATTCATTAATTAATAAACCACCAGGACATAATCGGTATATATTGCTTTTTTTTTCTATCTGCAGCATTTTATGTGTAAACAGATATTTTCTGTCCTATTAGATCACTAATTTCTTTTTATATCACAGATCAGTTTCCCACGATTCGTATTTCGATACATTACAACCATCTAGAAACAATTCCGAAGGGTCTCTATTAGATTTAAGTGAAATTCATTTAGATTTTGATTTAGAAGAGTCGGAAATGCGTATTTTTTCGGAAGATGAAAGTTTAGTTAGTTCGCCACGGATCCAACGTGATGTAAGTTAGTTCTCGATAAGGCGATATTATGTAATAATAAAACGTTGAATTTAACTCGATTATTAGTTAAAACACCCAAAAATCGAATAATGAGTTATGAAAAGTTCTTCGGATCCAGTTTTTATCTTTCTTTACTCAGTAACTAATTCCCATTGAATTAAATCCAACGTTTCACTATTAACACACTTATTAATCATTGTTTTTGTTTGAATACAGACGAATCAACGTCGTAATTTAACACGCTCACGGCCTGATGACTTTAATACTCGTTCCTCGCATCATCCATCGCCCAAAAAACAACGTGTTATTTTGCATTCACCCGAATCAATTACGTCACGTAAACGTACCCATTTAGAAGATTTATTATCCGATATTCAATACATTGATTGTAATACACCGGAAAATGTTGCCGTAACAACAGCAATCATTCATCAAGCGCCACCACAAACACCACCAGAACCAAGAAATAAAAGTCCACGTAATTTGTCAACGGACAATAAACGGCAATCACTGAACTTAGATACAGTAGTTGTACGATCTCATCCGATAACAAAATCATTTACCGATCTCGATATTAATAAGCGACGTAAACAGGAATTTGTTAATGCAACACCAACTGGAACCACACCCGGATCACCTGTCTACCGTGAATTACTGGCTGATTCGCCGAGTTGCGCCACCACCACAACCACCAGCTCGCCACCATCAGAAATTACATATCAAAATCTAAGGAAAAGTGACAGTGACACATTTCCGCATGCAAAACAAACATCGCCAAACTACGAAAATGTTTTAACAACGATAAATATCACATATAAATCACCAAAGAAAAGTGGATCGCCAACAACTATGAAAAACACAAGTTTGGATGAATACGAAGATGTCATTTTAAATCCGGAAAGTAGTGTAGTTATACCAACGAGCACGGCATCATTACCAGTACAACAGGCCATGCAACCACCAAGTGATGAAGACATACCAGCAGCAAATGATCGTCCAAAAAGTCTCAGTGCACTTGACGATTATAACAGTTCAATTTCAAAAACGAATACAGAAAAAACCGTCGATAAACAACAACAATTGTCATTGAATAGTTTAAACAATGATCAACGAACAATAATGAGTTGTTCTAGTTCAAATATTCAGTTTACTAGTACAAGTCTTGCTAGTTCTATTAGTGGTGCAACATCAGCAGCCCCTCTGCCATACCATAGTATTACAAATGATTCGTCATCAGAACGATTAAGTTCAAGTTTAAGTGAAATGCTGCCTGATATTAATTTATTATCTAGTCAGCAAATATCAATAATAACTACACCATCGATGGTTAGTCCAAATGTTAGTCCAGCAACAACAACAGCTGATTGTAGTGAGAATTTATTGGCAGATGAATGGCTGACAAGGCCTTCTAATATTAATTTAATTGAATTTAGTCCAGAAGATGTTCCCGATAGTAGTCCAACTAAAGCAAATACTGACAATGATCCCAATGTTGATGATAATGGGATTTATCAGCAAGTCAAATATTTTCGTAGGTCAATTCACGAAGTGAACGCTTTATTGGAAGATCTCGATGAGGTGCCTGATGCTAATAGTACAAATAATAATAATAATAATAGTAATAATTTATATGAAAATACTGAGCGAATGGATGATGAGTGTGATGTGAAGCCAGATGAAGTAAATTGTGATTCATTAGAAACAAACACGTATGAAAATATCGAATTAAGTAAAGACAATGTGATAATAGAAAAAGATAAGACTGACGATTGTGCTAAACAGGAACGACTCAATATTAAAGATCTAATGAGTAAATTTGAAGAAAAAGCCAATATTGATAATACTAAGACTATTACCACAAATATGTCAAAACCAAAGCAACTTAAATCGTCGTCATCATCATCGTTCGATGACGATTCAACATCGACGACAAATAATCCAAGACTGAAAATATTCTACGAAAAAGATGGTCTGCCACCGTGTGTGCGAGCAAGAAATTTAAAACATCAACTGAAAACACGTTCATTGGACGAGAACGAGTTTGAAATTGAATGCGGTGGGCGTGGCACGCGTGATTGCAGTCGCAGTGGTGGTGGTGGTGGTGTGAGTGGGAGTGGTGTAGCTGCTGGAGGACTGACAGCAGCCAATCAACGTCGACAGTCACTAGACGAAAATATTAATAATTACAAAACAAATTCGTTACCAAAAACGTTGAACCAACCAAAAATTTTACCAAATGACCAACAACATGGACAAATACTGTTGGAATCGATTCATATGACGCATCACAATAGTTGTGAGAAAATAAACAATGGCGATGATAATGGTCCTGCAGAGGAAAGTACTAATGAGGAACAGCAGAAAAGAAAACGAATAGAAAAGTACAAAGAGGAAAGAAGGCGAATATTAAGTGAAAAATATAGGTTAGAATGGCAATTACTAATTAAAACAGTTTATTAATGTTGTTTACTTGCAGATCGGAATCATTTAAAGAAGACAAAGATGTCGTACTTTCCCGCTTGAAAATCTATAAAGGAAAAGACGAGAATAGAGATATATTAAAAAGCAGTGAAGAACTGGCAATGTTGCCACGTGCAAGCGGACGAAGAAGAAGTAGTAAAAGTGATAGTGATGGATCAAATTATGATGCAGATAAAAAACCAATTGCAACCGATGACGATTTAAATAATGGCAAATTAGTAAAAAGCAACGAAAACGAATCATGTAAACCAGCCGTTAGTCTTAAGGTGCGTGCTGCCATCTTTGAACAAAATCAAAAATCCACACCAATCACAATTGACTATGCCAAAACAAATAAAGTCAAAACGCTGAAAAAAAATAACGTTAACGGTACGCTTATAGATAGACACTTCTATTAATCTCTTTCATTAATCTGTTTGTTTTAATCTTTCATCAGAAGATGAATCTGATTTTATAAGGCAACGTAGTGGTAGAAAAAAAGATGATTTTCAAGAGGAAGAAAAAAGACGACATACATATGGAACAAATAATAGCGAACCAACAGCCGAAACCGATAAATTATGTCGAATTAGTTTAGATAATCGAAATATTGCTGTTGGGTAAATTACAGATAAGTTGATACGTATCCACAGTAATTTATTTGAATGGTTTTTGTTTCAGAAAAGAAAAAATGTCACCAACTTATTGCATTAAAGATATGAAAGCAATTTTCGAATCGAAATCGAAACAGTCAAATTTTTAGATAAAATAATAATAAGAAAAAGCATGACCAAATTTAAATATTGTTTCTTTAATGTTTTATTATGATCCTATTATTATTATTATTATATTTTTTGTTTAAATGAAATTATTGTGTTCTTTACTAGTTTATTACAAAAAAAAATCTACCGTAAGATAATTATTAAGTTATAAGTATTATTAAAATAAATAATATAGAGCTGCCTATATTCTGGTGTATAAACGGTTGTACATTCAGAATGAAGTTATCAGCTGTAATTTATACGTTATGCATTGCTGTATTGTGATAAACAAAAAAAAAATATGTAATAGAATTTAAGATACGTGTTTGAATGCTTAAATATTTTAAAATACTATGCTACATAATACTAATAATAACTATGCTAAAGTATTTATTTATGTATAAGATAATAAAAAGAGTTATTTGTCTTTTACAATTTTGATTGACAAAATGTGTAGGCACCAAAATTGCATTTTCTACTAGTTATAATAATTATTATAAAGGACAATAATGTATTGTGAATTAATGAAAATTATTTCGTAATTTTCCTTATTGTCTCTTCTTTTTGTTTAATTTAATTTATTGTGTTTTAAATTATTGTAAATAGTGTAAGTACGCTTTAGGTGTAAAAGAAAAAAAAATAATTGATGTTTAAATAAATCAAATAAATTAATAAAATCGTACTTTTATTGTAAAAAAATTAGCTCAATGTTTAAATAGTGAATTTAGTTAATTAAAGATGGCGCTAATCAATTAAACAACTTAATACATAAATATTAAAATTTATTTATGCAGCGCATTCGCCAAAATATGTGAAATCATTTTCTGCACGCCATTTTATCGAAATTATCTAATTTTTGATAATAGAACTATGAGGTCTATGGTTAACTCTATGAAAAGAACGTTTTAACTCAATTGATAGTGTATTAAGCATTGGTATGGTGGTTTTTCATGAATTCTAATCAATTTCAAATGTTTTTAATTGGTTTTGGTATAAAACCAATACCTGAGTTACCAGATGCAGTAATTAACATTAATTTTTTACAATAATTATTCTCATACCAGATATAATTTAATAAGAAATATTGGAAAAGTCTTCATTCATTTTTTATAGTTATTGCCAACTGTCATTCGAGAGCCAAAGTTCATGTTAATGGTATTGTTTTCAGTATGGATAATTTTTCTATGGCATTTTAATCATCCAAATTGACGCAGAATGAATTTTAATTCATTACTGCGTTAATACATTACTTTAGTAATAAATGCAAATTATGGCAGATTAAATAAACGTTTTTTGTCTATTGATAACATACTAATTAAACAATATAGTTATTATACATGAATAGTGTTTATATTGCTATTTTATTATGGTGCTCTTTATTGAATTTATCATGACTATTATATTTCGAAAAACTACATTTTTGTCATTATTTAAACCAGCTTAATTCATGATTAGATTAATACAAGATGACATATATGTGAATCTCTAGCAAATAAGATAAAATCCTTTGCAAATATTAATACAATTTTTATTCTATCGAATACCGAATTTATCGACACTTTCTTTTATGTATCCTGTATTTTATAAATACATATTTCCATTCTCTCTTCATTAATTATTAACTCCCCTCTTTTTAACTAAACACCTCTCTCTCGCTTCGCTACTATTGCAAAATTATCGAAACTATTGTTATTTGACTAAACTAAATCTCTCATCAATTATATTCGTCATTACAAATTTTTATTTTATTTTATCGGTCCACAGTTAATGTCTTTTATTACGTCAGAACAAAACCGCGCTCATCATTTTATCATCGGTTTTTAAGCGATAGCTCAAGCGTTTAATTTTTTGGTACCTTGAAAATAAAACAACCGTTATTTGTCCGAAAAAAGAAATGATCAATATTCGCAGCGCGGTGCCATCTTGATTGTAGGACAATATATACCAAGTACCAATACATATTTTATATTAATAAACTACAAAAAATATACGTGTGCAGAATTGGGTGTTTCATAAACTGTTCTTTTTTAAATACCGACTGTAATAAATAACAAAAAATTGCCAAAGAAGAAATTGCACATTTATGAAGATCTTGATGTAAATATGGAAGAAACTAATAAAAAACGTGGAAAAAGTCTTACTTTACAGGTGGGTAACAAAATGTTTGTAGTGAAAAATCGATTATTTCATTTTCAAGGTGATTTTGAATTGTTTGTTTTAATAATTACCCCATTATCGTGTGAAGGAGAATAGGATATATGTATACTATATAGTGTACCATTATGTTCGGCAACCAAACATACACTATTAGTACAGATACTGTTATGTTTTTAATGATAGTAATTCAAATTTCAATTATTAAGCAATAGTAATGAGGAAAAGATTCCATAAATCATATTTTATCAACCAAAAAGAGAAAATGAATGCATATATACATTTACTCAATTTATTATTGATAACATTTTCGTAAATATAGTTATACACATATTATATGTACACGTGAAAGAAGCAACAGAAACAGTTTGTTAGCAACAAAAACTAACAGATAAACAATGAATTGTTATTATTTCGTCGTTTTAAACTTTACACTCTTCGTAATTAGTATTTAAGAAGAGCGTTTTTTTTTTAAATTGAAATGTACTTGAAACTATAATTAAATCGCGTTATTTAAGCCAGAATAATCATTAGATTAATTGTCATTAATTAACAAAAATTAAAATATACAGCGATGAGATGGCTATATTTTAAATTATAAAAGAAATATAAACAAAATCAATCAAATTTTTCGTTGTCATCAAGGATTAGTAAAGATAATAATGGATGCTTATTTTGTTCTAGATATATTTCGCTTTCCTCTCGAATTTTTCCAACATTTCACCTGGAATGAGTATTGGATTTTCAGCAGTTGCAATTCCAGCACTAGTAACATTTAATAGTCAACAAATCTCATGGTTTGGTAAACTGTATACAATATACATGCACAAACACACACTGAAAATATTTTTTTCCCCTTTTTCTAGCCAGTATAGCATCACTAGCTACACCAATTGGTTGTATAATAACTGGACCAATAGCTGACCGATTTGGACGTAAATCGGCCTTAGCTATTGTTAATATAACAGCATTTATTGGATGGATAATAATTGGTTCAGCTTATTATTTTGTATCAGTTGAAGCGCAATATTGTGTACTTTTAATTGGACGATTTGTGACTGGATTAGCTACAGGTAAATTTATATTTAATTACTGAATAAAAGACAAGTTGAGTAGGTATATAGAAATCGTGGGACAAAAGCTACTGGTCTAGATCATATACCTATTCTCAAAACTGACATTTATACGACGATTGGACAGAAATTCTAACTGATCAGCATCAGTTATTAAATACAAAAAGGTAATCTAACTTGGAAGGGTTGAAAGTTGATTGCTGTTGCCACTACTGTTAATTTAATTATTTTTGTAATTTTCCATTTTCCAAAATTTACATCAGGCCTCTTTCTTTTCACACACTTCGATCACAGAAGATATGTTTTCCATATTAATTTTATTATTACTTACAAAACTTACATTACAATCCTTATTCTAGGATTATGCGGAACACCAGCTGCAGTTTATATGGCAGAAATAGCTAGTGCAGAAATGCGTAGTGTATTTACAACATGGGTTTCCCTGTTTTATGCTGTTGGAATCTTTTGCGTCTATCTTTTAGGATTAGTTTTCAAAGTAGGTATATTATCTTGTATGATCTGATTGTATTTATTACTTTTCAATTTTTATTTTTAGAATAATTGGAATTATATAGCCCTAATAGCTGCAGGATTTCCATTATTCGGATTAGTGTTCTTGAAATTTTTCATACCCGAATCACCATCATGGCTGATAGCTAAGAATCGTTTTCAAGAAGCGAAAGTGAGCATGTGCAAATTGTACGATACAAAAATTTACGATGAAAATGTTCAATATGAAATCGAGACATTATTGAAAAATCGTCGAGTAAAAAAGACACCGAATAAAACTTTATGGCAACAGTTTATGAAGAAAATCAAATTACTATTAAAAGCTAGCTTTTTACGGCCATACGCTTTGATTTTAGCATACTTTTTCTTTCAACAGTTCACTGGTGTTTTTGTTGTCATGTTTTATGCTATTCAAATTGTAGAACAGTCGAAAATCGAACTCGATCCTTATATTACTATTGTAATTATTGCATCAGTTCGATTAGTTGCAATGCTGTTAGTAAGTTATTTCAGTAAGAATTATGGTCGACGTCCTTTAAGTATTTTATCTGGTACTGGCATAGCTATAAGTATGCTTACATTAGCTGGTTATATCTCCGCTATTCAGAGTGGCTTAATAGTTAAAGAATATGAAAAGAAACTCGCACTGATTCCATTGTCTTTATTAATTTTCTATTTCTTCATTAGTACAATTGGTTTTTATCCTCTGCCGTTTGCAATTTCATCCGAGGTCTATCCAAGAAATATACGCGGTACTGCCGCTGGTCTAGGTACAGCGGCTAATTTCATGTTTAATTTTATTGCTGTTAAATTACATATGACGATGATAGTAACGATGGGTGCATCGGGTGTATTTTATTTCTATGGTGGAATGGCAGTTTTAGGTACAATTTTCGTTATATTTTGTCTACCAGAAACAAGAGGTAAAACACTGGAAGAAATACAGGAGTATTTTGTGAAAAATAAAAAGAAAGAAATCGACCGTGAAATGGAAGAACTACATTAAAAAATAATCATATTTCAGATTCTATGATTGCCTCTCGACACTTCCTCAAATTTAGTCTTATATTTGCTAGTATGTAATAGCCACATACTACTAAATGTAAGACTAATTAATAGTATTATTGTTAAGTATTTGACCTGTGATATGTCGATATCGAAATTATGAAATATGCATAACATATGTATATAATTTACCAATAAAGAATATATATTTTAATCAAATAAACAGTATCTTTATAACAGTAGATATTTGTGTTGTGTAGAGTTGAAAAATGGGAAGAAAAAGATTTTCCGAATGAAACAATGAAAGCAAATTTTACAAATCCCAAAAAAAAATTCTGAGATTTCCAAATGTCTTTGTTGTAGATACGACTTTCATGTTAGTTGTCTTAATATAATCGTAATGAAAATACTAAGATAAAATGTAATTTCATTATAACCAAGTAATTTTACAATTTGAAATTTTTTTATGACTACTTTTCATATGAAAATTTCAGTTTCGCCATCTCTTTTACAATAGCCAAACTGATACCGACAATTACAGGTTTTACTATAAATTTCTGTAACATTTACAGATTTCGTTCTTTACCTAACTTGCAGAAACCTGTAGTGAAATCTGTAATTGTCGGTATCAGTTTGGCTATTGTAAAAGAGATGGCGACACTGAAATTTTCATATGAAAAGTAGCCACAAAAAAATTTCAAATTGTAAAATTACTTGGTTATAATGAAATGACATTTTATCTTAGTATTTTTACTACGAGCGTATATTAATGCTAGTAAATACTAAAACCAAAAGTCGTATCTTTTTTAATTCTTGAGTTGATTGGTGATTCTAACCATAGATAAATTTAATATTTATTTTTATCTAAAAATTCTATATTATTATGAAGATTTTCCCAGCATTGTTTAGAAGAAAACACATGCCTCCAGGGCACATTTGGCGTGGAAAACATCGTCTATACGAAAAAGTCACTAATGAACATACGCAAGCATTACGAAATGATTTTGAAATTGAAGAAAAGAATATGTTTTATTTAAGACATCCATATTTAAGTCTTGTAAGTAACTAATGCGTCGATAATTAGCACATTGTAATAATTAATATCGGAATAATTTGTTTCTAGGCTCAATCTCATGGACATGCCATGGCATTAGGAAAACGTGAATTATTCCCTAATAAATGGAGAACAACGGCAAAACCATATTTCGAAAATGTTTCAGTAGAATCGAGATTGTGCCATTTAAGAGTATATGAGCCTTGGGAATAAATTTTATGAAATCATGTAGTTATGTACATTATATATTTAGAAAGTAAACAAATACACAAGATGATTTTACATTTTAAAAAGGTATACATAGTTTATTACAGTTTTATTGAAGTACTATCGGATTCGATATAAGGTGAAATTGAAATTTCGTAAATTAAGAAAATGTATAATTTATCTACATCGCAAACAAGTCGATTTGCGTCACCCATTTTAGCAGAGACAACATTTTGTCTTTGGATATCAGCTTACATTGATGATGTTAGGTTGCCGCGGCAAACATGCCCCAGATATATAATTTTATTACATTAAACAGTAACATCTTTGTTAAAAAAAAACAGAAAAAAAGCAAATCACAACCATGGGTACCAAGTAGGGTCCATCAAACATAAATTTTCTGCAGCTTGTGCTGTTTCAACTAATTTAGCAGCCTAATAATGAGTAAAGGAAATTAAAATTACAAATTTTGTACGATATACGTATTACTCACATTGCTGTCTCGTCCTTCTAAATTCGCCACATGATTTAATTTATTTGAAATTGAAATAATTGCCCTTAATACTTTATTAATCACTTGCTCAGTTTCTGGGATTAAATTTTGATTTTGAGTATCTAAACACTCGTCCACTGATTTTTTTCCACGTGATAAAATCATTTCATCACGCAGAATTGGTTTCAGAATGTTTATCACCTAATAACACAAACAAATCGATGATTCAGTCAATTAATTTGATTTTAATATGTATTTAACAAACCTTAAAATTTGGATGAAGTAAACATCGTGCAGTTGCAATCATTGATGCCACTAATGGCCCATTAATCTCCAATGTAGTAATATATTCAGCTATATTTGGTGTTAATCGAAATGGTACCGACCGTGCTTGATTTAATTCGCCTGTTGTTTCATCAATATCAAATTTATAGTAGGATATACTTAACATACCAGAATTCTGATGTAAATACATCATATCCGGATTTAATGCAATCAAATTAAAAACATATTCGGCGAAACATGCTAAAGATAGTTGTGAAGTAAACTAAAATCATAAAACAGATGGAATGATTTTTAGACTATTTTATTATATTGATTGGAGTTTACCGTTTTACGAAAATGCCAATAGTCTGTGGCACAACTAAATGTTTCTAGAGCCCATTGTTTCAGTATCGTTTTTGGTATCATTTGCTTTCTAATATTATCAAAAATATCCAAGTACACATCATTATCGTTTTTTAAACATTTACTTTGGATTTCAGCTAAATGCTGATAATACTGTTGAATCGGTTGATCATGTTGAGCAGCTTTAATTAAATGCACATTTTATGTATATAATGTGAATGTATTAATGAACTATTTCGTCTATTACTTGATTTTCCTCTTATTTTAGTATAATATCGTTTTAAAATATCCAAATAGGAAATTGATGTTGGATTATCTTCAACTAATCGAATTTGTTGTGAAATTGTCACTACTTTCGGTACGGTAAAATTTAATAATCTTTTGGCAGTTTCCTGAGTATAACAAAACTTAAAATAAGATACTATGGATTCAGATCATTAACAAAATTACTTTATCTTTTTCCAAATACAAATTCATCATTCTAAACATTTGTAAAACTCGTTCTTCACGTCTAGAATCAGCTAATCCAGAGTCATTTACGACTAAGTATGGATATATTTTACCATTATGTCCTCTACAATGAAACTATTGAATAAATAATCTACATATAACAAACTAATTGTATACTAACCTTATGTGCAATCGTCTTACAACAGCATTATGTTTTTGAACAAGATCAACACGTGGCATAAATTGATTAATTCGTACAAAATATTGATTATTATTTGGTAATAAAAATTCTCCCGGTAAAGCCACTTCAGCATATTTCAATGTAAAATTTGATAATAAACGACATTTTTCTTCTATCAAAAAAGATCTAAAAGAAATAAATCAGTATAATTATAAAAATTGCATATAAAAATCGATTCTCACTGTAGAGAATTTCTACATCGATTTTCTAATATTTTGATCCATTTTCTTAATTTAAATATCAGTACATGTAATTGCATGGAATTCGTTTCAGTTCCATTTGAAAAATCTAAATCTTTGTTGAATTCCGCTTTCATTTCCAAGAAAACTGGATCCTGATCGGCGGCTTCTGCCCGTCTGATTAATAATTAACAAATTAATAAGTTTCAGTACATTTTCATTGGTAAAAAAAATTGTGATAATGAAGAGGAAGGCGGCGGAGAAATAGAAAGGGAAGAATTGGAAAAGACTATTAGAGAGCTTAAGAATGGGAAGTCGCCAGGGAGTGAAGGAATAACATCAGAAATGATTAAGAATATTGGAGAAAAGGGAATGGAAAAACTGGTATATATTTACAACAAAATATGGAGGGAAGAACGCATCCCAGAGGAATGGAAAAGAGCACAGATAGTACCAATACATAAAAAAGGAGACAGAGCTGACTGTAAGAACTACAGGGGAATAAACATAATAAATACAGGGATGAAGATATTAGAGAAAATAATAAAAAATAAGATAAATTATAAAGTGGAACAGACCTTGGAAGAGCCACAATGTGGATTCAGAAAAGGTAGAAGCATACAGGACCATATATTTACTATAAAGCAAATGGTGGAAAAGGCAGGGAATAGTAAAAAAAATATATATGTAGGTTTTCTAGATTTAAAGAAGGCATTCGACAAAATAAATAGAAGTAGATTATGGAATATAATGAGAGAGAGGGGTATAGAAAAGAAAATGATTAGGTTAATAAGGAAGATATATGAGGAGAATGTAAACAGCATAATAGTAAATAGTAAAGAATCGGAAACATTTAAAACAATGGACGGACTAAGACAGGGGGGAGGACTGAGTCCAACATTATTTAACATATATATGGATGAGATAATGAGAGAAAGTGATAAAGAGGAAAGAGGGCTAGTCGTTGGATATAAAAACATGCAAAGGGTGGTTATAACGACTGGAGCATTTGCAGATGATGTGATGTTAGTTGCGGAGAATGAAAAGAGTTTGCAGAGAAAATTGAACAAATGGAATGAAGTGCTTAAAAAATACGAGATGGAGATGTGTAAGGAAAAGACAAAGGTAATGGTAATAGGAGAGAAACAGAAGTTGGAAATTAAGATAGAAGGGATGAGAATAGAACAGGTCGATTGTTGTAAGTACCTAGGAGTGAAGATCAGTAGCGGTGGTAAACAGGAAAATGAAATTACGGAGCGGGTGAATAAAGCAATGAATGCATATTATAGAATAAATAGAGGAATAGTGGAGAACAAGGAAATCACAAGGAAAACAAAAATAAATGTGTATAAGACCATAATAAGACCGATTTTAACATTCGGATGTGAAACGTGGAAAATGGAGCAAAAAGACATAAGTAGGGTACAAGCTGTGGAAATGAAAGTCTTGAGAAGAGTAAAAGGGGTAACAAAAAGAGACAAAATAAGAAGCAGTGCAATAAGAGAGGAGTTGGAGATAGAACCAGTGGTGGAGTTTATACACAGAAGGCAGTTGGGATGGTGGGGACATCTGGTAAGAATGAGTGAAGAGAGGCAAGTAAAGAGAGTCTGGCAGGCAAGGGAGGGAAGAAGAGCGAAACGGGGAAGACCAGAAATTACATGGGATGAGGGAATTGAAAAAGTAATAAGGGAAAGAGGAATGAGGATGAATGACGCAAGAAGAATTGCTTGCAATAGGAAGGAGTGGGAGAGATGCATAGGAAGTGAGGTATAGGAGGATAACGAGAAGAGCTCAAGCCGACACCAGTTGATGGTATAAGGCATCTAGACATATATATATAAAAAAAATTGTGTTTACCTTGCCAAACTTTCAGATGCAGCTGAATTGAATGTAACATTAGCTGAACTTGAAATATTTTCCACACCAACACCAAATGTCGCTGCCAGTTTTTTGACTGTGTTAAGAATATGCTGACTTGTTTTCGCTTCGTTTACACATTCACGTTGCTCAAAAGCGAGTGTATAACATTTATTGAGTCGTTGATAAAGCTGCCTTAAAACCTTTAGAACAGTAAATGATAGTCAGTTAGTATAGATCATAGTGATTCAATAAAACAAACAGTTTTCTTTAGCATGAATAGTTCTTTTGTTGAAACAAACAGAGAATTTGGAATTACCTCCTCATACCAGTTCTCTTTAATCCATTCCATTTGATCAGCAATTGCTTCTAAGCTCGTTATCAACGTTGTATGAATATCTTTTTGATACTTCATTATTTTACAACAATGTTCCATAACTGTTGTTAATGGTGATGTATTACCTATTAAATTCGGTTGTATAAATGATGAAGTATTAACAGTGTTATGATCACTTTGACTTGAAGTTTCACTTATTGAGTCTAGTTGTTGTTGTTGTTGCTGCTGCTGATGATGATGATGAATTACTGTTGTTTTTCTAGCTGCTGTAATTGTTCTTAATGTTAAATATAACAGTCTGACCGGCAAGTAAATAGCTTGTGGATATACTCGACCAATCTAAAAACAAACATCAGAAATTTTTAAAATATATCAAATCGATAGTAGTTATGTAACTAGATATACATCAGTATGCCATTCCAGCAAAGATAGAAGCGATCACCGTTTTGGCTTATAAAAAATGTCCAAAACTGAACATACCTGACATAATAAATTTAATATAACATTTCCTTGATATTGTAATAAACAATTTACTAATTGTGGCACCCATGGTAGCCATAAGTGCAATGTAACAATTGGTGCATATTTCTCTAGTATAGCTAAAAGTGATTTATTCTCATTATCATAACTTAGTAGCCATAAGACTTTGGCAATATATTTTCGGCTTTTTGCCTCAATCTGTTCTTGACAAGCATGAAGGAAGCACGCTATTGCATTCTCTCCAAATGATATCTACGTAAATTAATTATTAGTTATGAATTGGTTTAAATAATATCAGTGATATGATTTGCTTTTTTACCTGTCTAGAATTTGTAAGGAAAACATTTTCTAAATAATCACCATATAATCCCCATGCCTTATATAATGTTTCACTCAGTTGAATTGCAGTGGTAAATGCTGCATTAGCTTCATTTGATTTACTACTTAAATGACACACTAGACCTTTTAATGCAAAATATTCGGCACTAATTTCTTTAGAGAAATATTGAACATTTGTACGGTTAATTAAATTTAAACCTAAATTATTGTTATTTCTGTTTAGTAATATTGAAATATGGAATCATTTATATTTATCTACCTTCTTCAAGTTCCATTTTATTAGGACTAATTGATGCCATTTGTATATAACATTTCACTTGTTCTTTAAGATTTTTCAAGCAATCAATAACAGGTACTGAATTAATTGTATGAAAATTCTTCAACGATTCTAAACCGATACTACCCAATTTATGTTTTCTAGCGATTTTGCCAAATTGGATAATCGAATGAGCGGCCGAATGTTTAATCAAGTTACTTACTAAAATAATTTGTAAATAATCATTTATAATATGCACTTGTGACTCGTATTGAATTACCAGATCTTGAATTATTATTGTTTTTATAATAATCTAACATTGTTTGACAATTTTGTAGTCGCCATGTGAATATATCTTTCCAGTGTATTAAACTATCTGCAATTCCTGGTAAACGATTCTTCCATGTTTTGACTACAGATTTTATTTCGTGAAGTGAAATTGTATGAGCTGAAAAAACGTTAACATTCAATGTAATCGTCTTATGATTACAACGATTAATGCGCAAACCTTGTCTAAGTACTTTATGAATCCTATAAATATCTTGTAATTCCATAATTAGTTGTGCACCTTGTAAATACTGCATATGGGCATGGCTTACTATACGTGGATGTTTTCGCCATTCATTTAGACATAAAAGAATAGCTTTTTCTATATGCCTGTAAATCAATCAATGATTGATTAATGAATAACATTTTATGAAAATATTTGTTTACTTTTCAACAAGCATCAATGATTGTCCATTATCAGATTGACCAATTATTAAAAAGCCACCATATAAAGTTACTTTCCATGCTAATTCTTTTGGACAATCAAATTCAATGTTACTCAATGCTGTTTTCATTAGATCCCAATCAGTTGTTTTCCATGCGCTCTAAAATTATTATTCCACTGAACTGTCCTGTTTTTCTTTTTAACGAATTTTACCTCTAATAATAAATATTTATTGTCTGTAGTTGTTTGTTTACAATAGTCGACCAATAAATCCCACATTTGCAATTCTCTGGCACATTGTGTATATTGAGATGATATTAAATTTGATTCTCTTTGATGTGATGCAGGAATTGGGCCCAAACTTGTATCAGCTAAAATTTAAGATAAATCAAGTTAACCATTTTAATAATCAAATAATCATTAAAGCCATTAATTAATCAATGGCTCCGATCAATCAATTAGAACACCTTTAACATATGCCAATGCATTAATGTAAGTCTCTTGAGCCTGCTCGTAAAATCCATGTTGCTGAAAAGCAATCGCCGATGCAGTTTCTTTATAATGAGCATGTTGCCGCCAAAGGCTACTCCACATATCTACTTCACTCATTTTATAGTAAAGATCGCTAAGAAATTCGACCGTTTCTAACTACAATAAGAGTATCGATTAGAAAAATTCGTTCCAGCACGATAATTATTCTGTTGAACAATTACTTTTTCATCAATGTCCACATTTTCCACATTAACATAAATTTCACTTCCTGGATTCATAGAGATTTGATTTTCCATTTCGAAAATGATTCGATGCCACAAATTATGACCTGTAGCAAGATATTTCATTAATGCTGGTGGAAATTTGATCTTTGGCGAACATCTACACAAAAACAAACACAAGTTAATCATAAATCATAATTGATTGCTCAAAAATAGCACAAACCTAAACAGGGCTTCAACAAATGTATTCATCGCACTTGGTTGGAAATCTTTTTGGAAAACATTCACACCGAACGTAATAAATGGTATGATTTCCTCACATAATTGCTGCAATTTTCCATTGCCTTCTTCTAATTGCAACATTGTCCATAATCGTGGAAATAAATTGAGCCAAATTTGTTCAGCAAGTGCTGTATTTAAATGACATAATTCAGCCGTTGACGATATAAATTGTTCAGTTGTGAAATCGTGCGATGATGTTTGATTAGATTCCTGAAAATCACTGATAATGATTACCAATTTTATTGAAACTGATGATGATCATTACTTCAATCAATTCGTAATAAGTATTAATCATTCTTGTTATTGATTGTGTTCGACTATCTGGATTATCTTCGATAGATGGAGATTCTTTCTTGATACAATCAATTAAAGGAACAATAAGCTAGAAAATAATATGAATCAAAACATTATTAGCATGAATACTGAGACATGATAAACTACATACTTCTTTAATCATTTCTTGATTAGATTCAACATGTTCTTCAATTTCATTTGACTGATTGGCAATGGGCGGAATTATAGCCGGCAAAATACAACTTTTTTGTTTCATTTTTACAGAAAGCTCTGGCACTGTTGTTGCCTAATAATACAATTTTAGTTATTCATATTGATTTGATCCACTTAATCAATTTGTTATTCACCAATAACAATCCAAGTGCTTGTTTAATCCAATAATTTGGCCCAAATCTTTCCCAATTTTGTGAACAAAAAATATATAATAAACGATCAAAAATATTACGATCCATAACTGAATTAAACGAATCGAGAAATTTCTTACGAATTTTCGGTTGTGTGAATCTTAAGCCAGCTAAAAAGACACTTTCTAATTTCTTTACTAACTCCGTTTTTTTTAAACAGTCATCATCGTAAATATAAACAACTAATTCGAAAAATTGTGCATGCAATTCATAGTCGTTGGGAAAATGTTTCTCTACATTTTGCATCAGTGCTACTAGTAGTAGAGATATTTCTTGGTGATTTGGTACTTGATTGCTTTCAGTTGCTTTCAGCCAATCATCTATCATTTGAACTATCGCTTTCATTAGCTAATGGGAAATTTATGATTAATTAATTATCAATTAATAAAATATTCGCTAATCAATGCTGAACTATTTTGAATATTCAGTTCAGTTAGTTGGCCATGATTGTGCTGTAGAAACATGGTTCTACAGGTAAAGGACAGTTGCAGCCAGATAAATATGCAACTAAATATACAACTAATCTAATGGCTTTAACTCAGCATTAATATACTAGCAACCAAAACATACCTTCGCATCGGTTGATTTTTTAATTAATTCAGTTATAATGTTATTTAACAAATTGCTTCGTACATCACTACCCAGCATTCCGACTCTCATTTTTAATAAATCAAAACTTAAAATTAATAATTCGCCCGTTGACGTAATTGTCTCTTTATTATTGGAACGAGTATTTAAAAGCAATAAACATTGAAGTGTTTTCGCAAATGGTATAATTAATGCATCTACATATGAAGTATTACTCGTACAAACTGCTTTTAACATCATTAAACATCCATAAAGAACTAGGAAATTAAGAAATTATTATTAATCGATTGATAATTACTATTAATTAAACTAAATCACCATGAACTGATCGTTTCTGCTCAAACGAATTCAAACCATCCAATATAATATCATTGATTTTTGTGTATAATTTTTTCAATGGTTCACAATTAGTCATCTGATTTAATGGCACAATTGCCACTAATTTAACTAATAATGTGTGCATTAAATTAATTACTTTCCCTTTCAGTGAAACAATACATGCCAGCAATCCGTCCTGTATGAATAGATAAGTAAAATATTAGTGTGGGAACAAAGGGCGTGAGCCATTATACCTGAATTGTACTAAAAGCTAATAAAATATCTTTATCGTTATAAACAGTTAATAAAAATGTCAACAAATCCAATGCAGTACAAACATTGAAAATGTTCGCATTTGGTACATCAACCATTAAAAGAATTTTATCGAGGAATCCAATTTTCAAATCAATTGATTTCGGGATTAATTTTTCACAATTAAAAATACTTTTTAATAAAATAACACAACGTCGTGATAGTATTTCACTTGGATTATTATTTAATGTTTGATTACTTGCATTTACGTTTACTGAAGCGTCATTGATCTAAAATTAAAGAAATCGATGTAAAATATTACTAAATCAATAAACTATACAATAAGTTAGTAACCTGACAAGCTAATCTTAGTAAAGCATGTATGACATTGATAATATGCTTCCTTTCAGCAATATGTTCTTGAGTAGTAATATTTTCCACTTTACATGGTATAGGTACTAATTTTCCACCACTAGTTGAAGCTATTATTATTGCTTTTGTAGATGATGATTCGCCGCCATCTTGTAATGGTCGCTTTAGGGTGATAGAAGCAGCATTAGGGACAGGAGAAGCAGCAGATACTTCAGTCTATAAATAAATACGATCATTTTACCTTATTTACTAATTTTTAAGATAAAAGTTCTCTATTAACGTAGTCATTAGATAATTTATAAAATAAATGGCGATACTTCAGTTACATTATCATATTTTCCAAGAAATGGCGCTGCAGCTGCGCCTTGAGTAAAACCACCCGATTTCGATTGCCAACCAATACATTATTGGCTGCCTTACCGTCAATATGAGTATGTTGGCATTTAATAATTTGGACTATTAATTTATTTCGTATAGTTCAATTATATTTTTTTAATTTAATTTTTTTCTATTTTTTATCTTTTATTTAATTATGTTTTTACTTCTTACTCGATAGCTGGTTCGAGTAAAATTCAAAGTTCAATTCTATCTATAGTTGTACCTTGTTCTTTTCTGTTTCTAGGATTTCATTTAATTCCCATTTGATAATTACTTCTGCTAACTCAACTGCCATTTTCTTATGTTCAAATGCTGAGCAACCGAATTTTTGAATTGAATTAATCATTTGATCCATCAGTTCATGACGAATTGGATAGTAGATCTATTCAATTCTATGATTTAAAAGCTTACTCTTTAATTAATTAATTAAATTACCTTGTAATGTTTAACAATTAACTGTAAAATATGAAGTAATTGTTGAATATTATGCCCTTCATCTGCTAGTATTTTTTTTGTCCAATGTGCAATAATATCATGTGCTATCAAAGAGTGTGATCATAAAAAATAAAGTCGAATTATTATGGAATAATATTTTACCATTTTCTATTCTGAGTGGCATAACAGGCGTTAAAATATCCAATGCTTGTTGTACAACATTTCTGCCTTCCATTGTATGAGCTTTTAATAATGAATAAAACACTTGCAATACAAGTTTTGAACGTATAGCAAATTTTACAATAATATGTGATATTAACAGATGGCCATGATATCTTGTCAATGGATCAACACAGTTTTCAACTATTAACGATGGCCAAGCAAATGTTAATAAGCGTTTTAATGTGTTTTGCTGGGTTTTATTATCGCCATATGATGCGACATGATGGCTATCATAATCATAAATATGTGGCCATGCTTTATCCACTAGCAAAGCAGCCATTTGCAGTAACGATATACGAACACAATCGGCAGTATTTTGTAAACATTCTGGATCGATTAATTGACTCATAAAAACTGATACAACATTTTGATTATTTTCCTGAGACATTAATTAATTAGAATTATTTATAATTAAAGTTTCTTTTCTTAATTACCTTCGATGATCCCAAAATTAATTTGTTCATTTCACCTCGTTCTAAGCTAATATCAAAACTAGGAATTAAAATGTAATGCAGAATCTACAACGAAAATCAAGTTTATTCTTTAAAATTTTCATTCATAATAAATGAATACCTTTGCTTTCAATTCTTGTGATATCTCATTAACTGAAAAAATTTCAACAAAACGGAAAAATGCTGAACGTTTCCAGTCGATTGTATAATTTTGGGCAACAATATTTTCCAGGAAATCTTTAAGAAACTAAAATAACAAACGGAGATGACTGAATGGCAGTGATACCAAAAGCGTGGTAGATTTACTTGAAATTCTGGTATAAATCGGCCAATAGTGGCACGTAATAATTGAAATAATAAGTCAATATCCTGTGGATGATGGCAGAAATAATGTAATAGTATTTTCACTAATAATTTTGGTTCGTTCCAGTGACTATCTTCAAATTCTCCATTTTTTGTATGTTTTTTCTAAAAATTAAGCGCATCCACCATTTTGTTAAAATAAATAATTATTTCAATTTTATCATTGGGCAAAGTTAAGACAAATTTATTTTTACCTGATATGCATCATCACACCAGATTTCTTTTAAAACTTCAACTAATTTGGGTTGAGTGGACAACCATTGATCATCATATTTAATCAATAACGATATAATTCGAATACTTTGAAATTGAAATTTATTATTTGTATCATCGAATGACACACCTAATGTTGTATAGACATAATTCGTTTGAAGCATTTCCATTAAACGATCAACCATGCACTTTTGAATGTAATCTCTACAAATCAACAAAGACATATTTATTATCTGAAATCAATGATTTTAAATTAAATACCTAAATGGTTTGCCGTCTTTATGTTTAATAATATATTCTAAAAATCTACTGTACAATTGCTCCTGGACATAATTGTTGTCCAAAAGCATATTTACTGCATCAATGGGATATGTCAATAGGAATGTTGTTAAAGCCGGTGTGAATGGACCGCTGATTTCTGAAAATCATAGATATAAATAATATTCTGTTAGGTCAGATCATATATTTACCAATAGCTAATGCTTGTTCAATTTGTAAAACAATTTGCACTAATCGTATAATAAATTTATTCGGCACTACCGGTATGTAACAGAAACATTTGATGATTGTAATAATTTTCCGTTCGTCATTTAATTTTTGTACTAAATTACCACGTGCTGCAGTTTCTGAAACAATGAAATTTTAATTCAAAGTATTTTCATTAAAATACGTATTCAATCGTATTTACCAATTGTTACTTCAAAATTTTGTATTGCATTACTTAAAACAATGTCAGCAACATTTAACAATTGTTTACAATGATTCTCTTCAAATACAGTTGGAAATAATTGCGCTAAATATGAAATAACTTTTAATATATCTAACTGAACACTTTCAGTATCATCAAGACTCATTAATACTGGACGAACGGTTGTATGGAAAAATTCATCATCAGGTTTAAAACCTGATGAAATGAATTGTTCTAAACACTCAAATGCCGTTTGCTGTAACAATGCATTTGATTTTTTCAAATGTTTGTATAAAATCTAGAATTACAACTAATTAGAAAAGAACGATTCAATTCAATTCAATCAATGAAATACTTGGAATATCTTGTCACGTTTTTCATCTAAATAATAACATGAAGCCAATACACGCATAGCATTTTGCTGTAATGGTGAAAAATCTGTGACCAATTTGTAGCATGGAAAACTACATAAATGTTGATCGTCCATTTCGCCTAATGTGCATAAATCATTTATAAACAGGGCATGCTCTTTGATATTCATATCAATTCGAAACAGGCATGGTTCCAAGTTCATAAAAAACGTATTACCATCCATGATACCAATTTGAGCATCAAGTGATTGTTCTTTTAAAGAAGTTTTTTTCAATGGACTCATTTGAGCTAAAATATCCTTAAATGGTCCCAATATTGTTGTTATGGTTTCATTTTGTTCATTGGCAAGTAGGCGGATACCTTCCATTGACTATAGATTGATTATTAATGTTTATAGCCTTTATAATTGACCAAAATTGATTTACCTGCTTTCTAACAATCGTATGACCATTAGTTATGTCATATACTAGTTCTTGAGTAACTTCACGAATCGTTTCAGTTCGTAAATGTAATGTGTCTTCATCTACAGCTATAAAGTTAATTATCTAATAGATGAATAACGTAAAAATTGTCTGAACTACCTTCAGGAATAGTTATTAAAGTTGTTAACATTTTTTGTAACGTTTCTTTTGCCATATCTAATGCTCCACTTGATATTTCTTCTGTTAAATCCATCATAACGAAACGCAATGCTTTGAGGAAAATTAAGACGTGTTTATATAACCACTTAAGTGCACACTAAAACAATGATTACAAAATAACTGATTTAAGTGATTTGTTTGCTTATAAATTAAATTACCTTTTCGACCATAAAATTAATTGCCATACATCCACCTAATTTAGCATACCAGGCGCGCTCATAGCATAAACTACACATTTTTTCAGATAAATATTCAATTAATGGTAATTGGCATGCTGTATCTTTTGATCCTAACAATGTTGTCGCGGTATCGACAATTAAAACCTATAAATTCACTGAAAATATCATCTCTAGTTTTTCCTTATTTCTAATAAACTTACTAAAGCCACTTTTCCAGGTTTACATAATTCTCGTTCTTCATGGCCCATTATGTCAGTTAGTGCATCAACTAGAACCAGTGGATCCAAATCTACTTGTGTATTTGGTTCTGGCGAATGAGCAAATTTGCCACATTGTTGTGCCACAGCAACCATTGTATAATGTCGTACCAAAAGCATTAAAGTTTTCATTGCTTGTTGACTTAAATCTTTTATTGCCGAACCAACGATCATGCCTACATATAATTACATATTTATTAAGATTTTTGTAGTTAAAAAATTAAATTTTTAAGAAAATTGACCATTTTTCATTTGGACTTTTTTATCTCTCTCAACAGACGGCACTTGACAACTATTTTATGTTCGTGATAATTGCATATTGTCGGTTGTCGATTAATCTTATTGAATTTTAATTCAGAATTATAAAAACTATTTTATTTCGTTCTAGTAATAAATCATTGTTATCTATTATTAATAGTTACCTTTTAATGCCATTTGATGTGTCTCCCTTGCTAAATGATCAACACATTTATAATCAATACCTTTCACATTTGGTATTGTATCAACATCTTCAAAACTGGGATTTAAAAAATATCTAATTAAATCATTTTTACTGTCTTGAAAATTTAGCGAGGCCTTTAGATAACAATTAATTACTTTCCAGGCTTGAATACGATAAAATGTATCAATATGATTTTGTTTGAGTGTATTAAATGCTGTTTCTATAACCTATATATAAATTAATGATTATAAATTTAATTGAGTATTAATTTGTTTTTTACTTTATCCACTGGTAAGATAATCCACTGCTGATAATTGTTGAATTTAATTTGAATGGCGGGGGGATCAAATTCAGCTGTAGAAAAGTGAAGTTTTTGTGGTTCATTTAAAATGTTTCGATTGCCACCACCTAATTTACCAAGAACTTTCATAGCCACTTGCGCTACCTGCATAGACAATTTTTAATGTAAATTAATGAAGGATAATGCAAATACCAGATCACCTCATCATCATAGCTTAGTATTTGCCATAAAGATTGTATTAATTCAGCTCTAACACGTTGAATATCAGCATTTAAAAAATCATAATGTAAATTTTCAACAAATAGTTCCAACGTGCGAAGCCCTTGATTGATTAAGTGTTGTGGACCATTTAAAGCGGACACCTGCAATTATTGATCTCAGAAATTAGTTTTAATCAAGATCGAGCGATTATTTTAAAAATTGACGCACCAATGGATCCATTAATAATGGCAAATACGGTAGCAATGAACTTAATCGAACTGGGACAGTTAAACACAATTCTACTAACAGATCTTTCATTTCGCGTTTATGAAAACCACTTTGGAATCGATTTAGTACTAGTAAAAGATTCGGTAATAGTGGAAGGAATTCCTAAAGATTAAAACAAAGTAATTTGATGCAATTTTTTGAATTACTGCAAGTTAAGTACCTGATATAATAAATCATGACTACCGCCTCCTATTGATCGAAATAGGCCACGTAGAACCATGAAATAATTAAATGGTTCAGCTGCAGTCGTTGCTAATTTAATACATCTAAAGTTTACCCCAATAAATTGATAACAGTTAAATTAATCATTATTATAATCGAAGTAATTTCATACTTGTTTACTATTTGTGGTAAGTATGGTCGCAGCATATTTTCATTTTCTTGTGGAAACAGTGTAACACTACCAAATATCAATTTAAACAATCGTAAATAATGATCACTTTTCTCTAAATTTGAACCCATTTCTTCCATTCGACCGAGTAAATATTCAACAAGAACAGTAGCAAAATACGGGCTAGTTGATGGATGTGCTAGTAACGTGCTTGGTACTGTACGTAAATTAGGATTCTTAAATCAAACAAAGCGTTATTAAAGTTTTCAGTGAAATACCATAAACAACAGACAGACTTCGTATATTCGTTGGACTAAATATTCAATAGTAATTGTGAAAATCTCTTGAAATGTCTGACTGTTCATGATTGAAAACACGCCACTTAATTGTTCTAGTAATTCTTTTTCTTCTTTACATTTTAAAGCTTGATTCATTTGCTGAAACAAAAAAAAAAAAAATAATAAAAATATACAACCAATAATAAGCTATATACAACCATTTGATATGACGTAGTATTATGATTATAATTATTAAGGGTATAAATATCAATTGCTTTTAACGCCCATTTAACTAATTTAACAAATACAATGCGTTCGTGTGATTGAAAATGTTTTGTTTGATTCAGTGTTTGATTTGCTGATGTTTTGCATGCGCAACAGCCCCATGTAATGGTTTTCACACCACAAACCTATAAAATTTGCAATTAATGCAAATGAAATCTCGAAACAAATAAAAAACAGCAACTAGTTACCAAAGTTTTTAATAAATTCCTGTAATCAGTTAGATTATAGTTAGTTGGATTTCGATAACCAAATTTGAATTTTGTTTCTTTTTCTAATGTTAAGGTGTGATCAAATGTTGTTGTAGGGTCCGTTGTTTCGGTTTTCGCCTAAATTAAATATTTAATATTTAAATACTTGCAAATATTAATTGTTTCTTCGTGTTGATAATCAGTACACTATACATACTTCTGCTGTGTTGTTTTCTTGCAATTGTAATTGCTCCTGCTTCTTTTCCTCATAATAATTCTTCATAATTGGCAATTTTATCTTTGCGATTGCTTTAAATTTCAATACGAACACTTCTAACATTCTCATTAGGACTTTACGTCCTTCATTACTGCACACAATTCGAAAAATTAAAAACTTTCTGTCTCAAAATTCCTTCAATTATTTTACCTATTTTCATTTTCCGATCGAAGTCGTATACAATCAACCAAATTTAATAAGATTCTACATGATCCAATTTGTATTGGTATTTGTAACGTATCATCATGTACATTTCTACTATATAAATTAACTGCTAATTTTAAATCAGCAAAAGGTAATTTGTGTCGAACATTATGCACTAAATCAGCTAATGTTGAGTAGGCTAATGGACGTAGTGCTTCATAAGTTGTCCAGCCACGTCCTATTAATATTTCTTCACCAATTAACCGTTTAACATGTGGAGTAAAATCTAGAACAAATTATATATTTAATGATATTAACATTTTTCTAATCAAACGTATGCAGATTTACATTCTTTCAAATCTGTTCCTAAAATTAATTTAAAATCAAGAATTAATTCTTTTCGTAATTGTGTTACTTCCATTGGACACGTTGATAAAATATTTAAAATTCCTTCTACTAAAATTTCCCCATCGATTTTTATCTGCAATAATTTGAATTGTTTTTATTAACTATGAGAAAAACGCCACTTCTATTTGGATTGGTTCAGTCATAGACAAACAAAAAGGATTTGTCTATGGATCCGTATTCAATCAGTACCTGATTCAATTTATTTTATGTTGCTGTTAAAAAGTGTTGCTTCTAACAGCTACTACTTACAAGTAGTATATATTAAGTACCGTGTATAATATATAGGCTGGATAATAAAAATGTGTTACTTTTTTTGATTGAATAAAAGTAATATATCGTATATCACAGTCAACATGGCCGACGCTTATTAGTTATTCAGCACTGGACCAAAACCAAGAGAGTTTTCGCATCAAATACTACTTACTATTTCCATAAATGATTTCGATACATTAGCTAAAAAACTTAACGTTTTAATTTGTAATGTAACAAAATCAACGTATATTTCTTTATTAATTATATTAATTTGATTTTGTTCTAATGCTGTTGATCGTAATGCAATTATATGAATCATTAATGGTATAAAATCACTAATATCTTGATGAATACATTGTCGATGATGTTGATATAATAATAGAATAATAGGTATTAATTCTTGCTGTATTTTTAATGATAGTACAGATTTAGGTATCATGTAATACTAAAAAAAAAAAAAAAAAAAAGAAATTATTCTTTTAATCACCAAAGTAAAAATGCGTTAAAAACGAACCGTTGCTATTGAATTGTCATCGTTTCGTTTTTCAATTTGTATTGTTAATGTGGAAACTGTTTCATTTAATAATTCTTGTACATTAATTTCCGATAAATCTTTCACTTTAATTTGTTTATTTTGGGCAAAGATTTTTCCTACGTTACTTGGTATATTAGCAAATATCAATTTAGTACACTTCAAGAAACTGAAGATGAAAAACTGCATTAAAAATGAAAATAACGATATCACGATTTTCGAAAGTATACATTATAATTTCAGAAATAAACTGTGGCTTGTAGTGTTTGTATAGTTCAATAAAAAATTTAAAACAAATTAAAACATTCGTTTCATTATCTATTTCCAATAATTTATTTAAGATCGATAGAATTGTTCGTACGTATGGTTGAAAATATTCATTTAATGGCAAACGAGAAAATATTTCTAATATTAATTTCCTCATCTGAAAAAATAATGACGTAATTAATGGGATTTAATAAAAATTGACTTCAAATTAAATTTATACTTGTTGCCCATTAAATTCCGCAATAAATTGCGGTTCACCATCTTCCAGAACTTTTACAAATGCCTTAATCATGTGATCAAGAACTGTTGAGTAATGCGGAGATTGTATAATCACCTGAAACAATTAGAATAGACATCAAACTATTTTTTAAATTCATCAATTTACCTCTAGATTATTGCTAATCTCCTGTACAGCTTTCAATTTCATATCATCACGTATTAATTGGCTATTCAATGATGCTATATAGTTCATATATTGGTTAGTTTGAATTGTATGATAATCACCAGCTACATTTTGCATTCCTCTGGTATTGTTGCTGCTGGTAGCATCTGATGATGGTGACGATGATGTTTGCTGCATCATTATTGTCCTATAACTAAAAGAATACATTCAATTTGCTTAAGTAAAAACGACATAAAAATTGATTTTCCAACAAACCCGCAAACACAATTTTCAATCTATGAATCGCAGTATATTTAAGACCTTCGCTTAGTGCGAAGTTTTATTAGTTTCACTTTATTTTTTCTCGCAAAAAAAAAGAAAAAATGGATGATAGAACAATTGATTTAATTTTTGCTGGTTCATTAGAAAAACTGCCACCAGTTAGTTCGAAAATTGTTCGAATCTTTACAAGTTCAACTTTTACAGGTAAAAATATTTCCATTTTCAGATGGGTTTTTAATTTTAAGGGGAAATTTCAATGTTTCCCAACTTCCAGACACCACAATGGAAAGGAACACATTAATGGCGAAATGTTATCCAAAAATTAAGGATTTCTGTCGTGAAAAACATGGATTAGAATTTCAGGTGAGCATGTAAATATCTAGATTTAAATAATACGCATTTTACATCGATTTTCCATGACATAAAGGTCATGATTGAATTTAATCTTCCGTACCATTTAGTATCCAGACACCAATACAATAATAATAAAGTTTCAAGGTCGAAAACTCCATTTATTAAATTCGCCTATTGCGCCACAACGCAGATAGTGGTAAAAAGATGCAGACTCAATGAGGGAGGCGTGGTTACCACGCCTCCATATAATATATCTAGTCTACCTTGATATTATGTATGTTTATGATAGGTTGTAGATATGCGATGGGGTGTTCGTGATGAGGCAACAGACGATCATATGACAACCGAATTGTGTATGAAAGAGATTCAAAATTGTCAACGATTATCGATGGGCCCAAATTTTGTTGTAAGTACCACACGGTTTATGAAGTGAAATTTTACTTTATTTAACCAGAAAAGTTGGTGCGTTATCTTATAAACCCGCCTACGATTGCAATACTAGGAATCAAATTAGTAAGTACTTATCCCTAGGTATTTCTCGGACAAAAATATGGATACCGGCCAATACCAACATATATCGTTTCATCTGAATTGCAATTAATCCGTGATGAATTAGCCGCAACGGGACACGATGTTACATTAATTGATACGTGGTATCGTAAAGATACAAATGCAGTACCGCCGATTTCCGTGCTACAGCCCATATCCTCGATCTTAGTCAATTTCAATAATAAGGTATAAGAATCGGGCATGTTATTATTATTATTATTCATAATTATTGGGAATTATTGCATTCAAATAGAGAATTCCAAAACTACAAGCTGAAGATCAAGCAAAATGGTGGGACACGTTGGCAAAATTTCAGAAATTATTCCGTAAAGCTGCCGCTTCATTGAATCAACAAGGAAAAATGGATAATGATGCAATGCATAATTACTTCATGTCAGGTTAATTAAACAGTCAATAAAATTAGAAGATGTTTTCATTTCGCGTTTTACGTTTTATTTTCAGTTACCGAAAGGGAAGTAATTAACGGAATATTAAACGTAAAAAATACAAAAAATCATTGTTTAGCCTATATACGAATGATTAATAATATAAATTTACAAAATCTGAAAAAAGCATCACTATTTGTCGACATAATCAATCGAAGTTTAGATATTGAATCGACAAAACTTCTAAGTAATTTACGTGATGAACGATTGCCTAATAAAATTGAAACTACTAATTTTCAAAAGTAAGTATGCACCTATTTGCGCAAAAGTTGAAAATTCTCTAACTTTCAAAAAATATGAGCAGGCGTGTGAATATGTAGCTACGCTCAATATTTATAGTTAACCACGCCTTAATATTCGTATTCATCCTTAGATACACTGTAGAATGGATTGGTAGAGAAGGTTTAGATATCGAAACACATGAAGAATATCTAAAACATTTCATTGCACATTTTTATAAAAATATCGTAAAATTAGTCGATCGTGCGATGCGCAAAGAAGATTCTAGTGCACAAGGACAAATTGTCACAGAAATTCTACAACATTTACACGCATGTAATAATTCCGTAACAGTTTTTTATGGTAGAGAAGAGAATTTAGAACATATACATCAGTACATGATTGATGAGGATGCTGATAAATTGCTCGTATTGTATGGTGAAGGTGGTTGTGGTAAAACGTCATTATTAGCTAAATCGGCCAGTATGTCAACGGCAACGGAATGGTTTCGTGGTGCTAAACCAATTAGTATTGTACGATTTCTTGGTACTACTCCAGATTCAAGTGCATTAACACCAACATTAATATCAATTTGTCAACAGGTTGTTGCATAACTAGTTGCATATTCGATCAACACATTGTTTAATTTATTATTTTTAGATTTCGTATAATTTTATGTATCCATTTGATGGTATTCCAGACGATTTAGTACCACTAACTGCACATTTCAAACAATTATTAACCCTAGCAACAAAAGAACAACCATTTGTTCTATTTCTCGATTCTGTCGATCAATTAACTGGCACAGCCGATGCTAATAAAGTACCTACTGCTTACTATAAGAAACAATGGCTTTAGTTGTGTCTTTAATTAACATTGATTTAGGTATCATGGTTACCAACCCGTTTACCGAAATATTGCAAAATTATCGTTTCATGTGCAGCTGAAGAATCAAATCCAGATGTGTCCAAAGAATATCATATATTACGACGAATGATTGATGTAGAAGAGAATTTTATTGAAGTGAAAGCATTAGGTGAAGAGTTGGCCATGAAAGTTATCAAGTACTAGTTGTACAACTAAAGCAAATTTATCATTAAATTGAATTCTGTGAACAGAATGTGGATGAAAACAGCCTGTCGTGATTTAACAAATTATCAATGGCGCCTCGTATCGAATGCAATCGATAAATGTAGTTTACCAATATTTGTGAAATTAGTATTCGCTGAAATATGCCGATGGCGAAGTTATACGAAGAGTCACGATACACATTTAGCATCAACTGTTATGGATTCAATTATGATGTTATTTGAACGGATTGAGAAACAAGTTAAGCTCCACCCACAAACAATCTATTGCATATAGATTCAATAAGCAGGAAGAGTGAAATTCTGTTTATTACTTCACCAAACTTCAATGCAATCAATAGAATCATGTTATTTTGGTGCATCTCATTGCTACTCGTTAAAACTAACTTAGTATAAATATGTTGTTACCACGCCCACCTATAGAGGTGTGACATACACTAAATTTCATAACCCAAAATTGAACGATTCTATTGACATTATATGGCTATAACCAACTGTCACTCTTTCAAATCATTAAATCCAGTCAACCAATTGAATTTAATTTCTAGCATGGAAGGATATTAGTTTTTCATGCACTAGCATACATAACAGCAGCTAAATCCGGTTTATCTGAATCGGAATTGGAAGATTTAATTTCTTTAGATGATAAAGTACTCGATGATGTGTACCAATACCATTTGCCACCAGTTAGACGTATACCACCGCTATTGTGGACACGAATTCGTAATGATTTACCAAATTATTTATCTGAAAGAGAAGCGGATGGCGTTAGTGTAATGAATTGGTATCATAGGTATATACAAATGTCCAGTTTATGTCTTATTTATGTCGACTAATATCTAACTATAAATTTTAGACAATTCAGAGACGCAGCTAAAGAACGATATTTTAAAAATATGAATATGGCCACATATTTCCACTCAATGATTGCCGATTATTTTCTGGGAATTTGGGGTGGTGGAAATCCGAAACCGTTTAAATACACGGAAATACAAAGACATCGGTAATCTGCCGATTATCGGAACCGTTTTTTATTGCTATACTTTTTGGACGGATTCAAACTACAGCGCAAGAATTACAACTACAAAGTCTACGCGTTGTGTGCACCAGTGCAATAAGTTCAGCAATAAATGACCCACCATAAACAATACAATTAAAGCAGGGTTCAATTGATAATAATTAAAATGAACTTTTCTATAGATTTAATCTAACTGATAAAGAAGGTATAGCTGATCGAAAAGTACCAGTACAACCACTAGTTTTTCATGCAAGAGATGGCAGTGTTTCGCGTTATAATCTAAGAAAAGTATGTTCGAAAATCTGATTGTGAATTTAACTATAATTGCACAATTTCGTTTGCTCAACAGTTCGGTGAATTGCCATTTCATCTGGTTCGTTCCAGACGATTTCAAGATCTTTATGAAAATGTTTTATTCAATTATGAATGGATCCATGCAAAACTATCTAGTTGTCCATTACAATCAATTCTATCTGATTATGAAGATGCAACAAATCATATTGATAATAAAGATTCGAAAAGGTTTTTTATTATAAAACTGTAAAAAAAAAAACATACAATTTCTTATACAGCGATTTCTTTCGCAGGGAGCTAATGCTTGTAGCTGATGCGTTACGACTAGGTGGCGCTGTATTAGGCCACTATCCAAACATGTTGGCACCGCAATTAATTGGCCGATTGTTGCCGGAAATTGAATCCAATCCAAATATAAAAATGTTATTAAATGATTGTGATGTTAAAGGACCAAAAAATTGTGCTTTATTACCATTATATCACTGTTTACATACACCTGGTGGTCCACTGAAGGTTGTTTATTATTTAAAAAAAAAAAAAAAAAAACTATTACTTACAATACATAACAACGTTGATACATCACAAGATGATTATAAAGTTAGTTCTTCTTCATATTTTTTATTCAATACATTTTCAGTATTCATTGGAAGGTCATCAATTTGCTGTATTTTCAATTTGTTTAACATCCGATTATCGATACATTGTTTCGGTATCGAATCGATTCATTACATGGGATTTATCGACAAGTGATTTAGCTAGAGATGTTAATCCAAATATTGAAGGAATTATGCAATATTTAGTGTTGAGTAGTGATAATAAATGGGCAGCTGCGTATACAAATAACAATCAAGTATGTACAATGTTCCTTTGTTTTTTCTATATAGCACTCTGCAGCCGATATGAAGCGTTAAATTTATATTTCTAGACGGTACTATTAAATATGCTGTCAAGTGAGTATGTTATAATTGAAAATCCTTTAGAAGAAAATCAAACAATCTGTGGCGTCTACCTATTGAATCATCATTTATTTATTTACGGTCAAAAATCATGGACGCAATTTGATATGCGAGGCAATAAAACTGATGAATTTTCGACACCAATAGATCTAGACGAATGGCCAATACTAAGTGCTCTATAATCCTACATTTAGTCGTATAGTATTAAACTAACCATGTATATATTGTTTTCAGTAATGGAATGGGACAACGCTGCAAATTATCGAATGGTTTACTGGAAAGGTAATTTGGACGATAATCGAATGAAATTCTATTGTAAAATGAGTGATAACGGACAGTGTGAAGTATTGGACTTTCATAGGTATTAAGTAAACGTATATTGTTCTGCAAAGTACTACTTTCTTACGATTTTTTTTAGTGCTATGGCTTTAACTAGAGACAAATTAACATTGTATGTATGCACAACAAAATCTTCATATATCGTCTCGAAATACGATTTAAATATGACTAATAATCTATGGGAAAAACAATTCGATCTTACTCTAGCGAATCTAGATAGCGCTGAAGTGCTGTTGCAATTAAAACTGGATCAACATGATAAAGTGCTGTTTGGTAAAACTGTAGTAAGGATCAATTGAAGAATAAGATGATATTTCGAAAAATTTCAGGTACTACCAGTAATGGTTTTATTATATGGAACTTTAATGATGAAAATAACAATGTGGTGGTACTGAAATTACCATATGGCACACGAAACATTACAACCAAAATGCTGCAATCCAATTCGATAATACTGAGTGCACATAAAAACTATGCTATAGCGGGTGTTCGGTAATTCTTATCGTAAAAACAAAAAAACTGTTTTTTAATCATACACAAATTCAAGGAAAAATCTCTATGTATGGAATATGGAAAATCAAAAATTAGTAAAAGTACTTGACGCCCATTTCGGCCGTATTATACAACTGGAACCGTTAACAATTGGCAATTGGAATAGTATTGTTACATCGTCAATTGATCGTACCGTTAAAGTTTGGAATATTAATAATATATTTGAACAAGTTCACGTAATTGATCGACATGAATTACAAGTAGATTCCATAAGGTATACTTAACTTATAATTTTATTATAATTTGAAGCCATAAAACTTTTCTTTAAAATCCTAGTCTTTCGGACAATCTTAATTTAGCTGTAACAGTAACAAGAAATTGTGTAGGTGTTTGGGATTTAACAATTGGCAAATTAATCGCTAAACTAGCCGATAGTCCATTAGGAGCTATTGTAACACATGCACTAATAACACCAGATGGAAAGTAATGAATTTTCTTCAATTTTAATACTCGCATTTCATAATTTAATATATTAAAAAAAAAACGCACATTTCAGGCATATAATTTCAGCTGAAACTGGTAATATTCTCATATGGTACCGTTTAACGCAACAAGTAATTTTTAAAAGTGAGCAACAAGGCATACAACAATTATCCATTGTTGATAATGGCACGAAAATTCTGGCTATTTCGAAACCGGCTAATTCGACAGGATCAGATTGTTTAAAAGCAATGGCCGTCGTATTTGTTCGAGACATTCCAAGTAAGAAAAATTAATTGACAAATAAAATTTAATTAATTAAAAATATTAAAATACGGTTTAGGTTAAGAATGACGGTTGTCTTTTGTAAATTAAAATCTGCATTTTATTTATCAATCATTTACTGCATTATTTGACGTGCCAATTTTGAAAAAAGAAGATCCCATTAAAAAGTAACGATTAACAAGTACCTTTAAATTAATTTGCTTTGTAGCTGGTGATATTTTATATACATTTGAATATCCAGTGAGATGTATAACTGGTGTACCGTTCAAACAAGCCTCAATAACATCGGATAATGAACATTTAATCCTTTGTGCAGCAGATAAAACTAATAGAGATTGTGTATTAGTGCATAAATTTAATGATGGAAATTTGGTACATAGAATAACTTTAAAAATGTGTGGAATTAAAGTAAAAAAAGAATCCATACCTAAATATGGTATATGATATTATTGGATACATTATTCTGTTAAAGGACGTTACTGGATTAGTAGCCATGCCACATAAAGGACATTTAATAGCAGTCATGTCAATGGATAAGGGAGCGATAATTGATATAAGAACGAAAAAATATTTACGATCAGTTCCAAAATGGGGTGGTAGTGTTACTAAAGATGGCAAATATGGATTATATGCTCCATCTCGGTAAAAAGGCATAAATAAGAATGAATACTCATACATTATACATACATATATACATTTTCAGAGGAGGATTGGAACTTCTGGAACTTAAAAAAGGTCAAACTGTTAAAACGTACATACCTAAAGTGGCTGAAGGTGTTTTCACGATAATCTGCCTGTTCAATAAAACTGATGAATATGTGTTATATTATCATAGTGGTAGAAAAACTTTAAGAGTCTTCAGGTGATTTAATATACCAATAATCCAATTTCTTATAATTTTAATCGAAGTTGTATCTACAGAACAAGTGATGCTGAAATGATTGCTAATTATCGTGTTCAAGCTGAACTTACAGCAGTTGAAAGTACACCTGATGGTAATGCACTAGTTTTAGGAACTGTAGATGGTTGTGTTTCAGTTTTAGCTATTTTGGATCCATTGAAAAATGATCGAATTGATTATTTGTCTGGAATGCCGTCCAGAGATCAAGAAGTATGTATAAGCATATACGCTAGTTCGAAGGTTGATAACTAATATGATGATAAAAAGTTGATATTTATTTACTTTTTTCTGTTAAATAATTTAGTAACTGCTTTATTCATTTTTCAAATGAAAAACAACAAAATCTTAGGTTAGAGTCTAGACGTCAAAAAACATAGTTGTCAAGAGTCATAAATAAATTTATTTATTTTATTTTTAGTGGAAAAAGAAAGTGGATAAAGCAAGAGCTGTTACAAGATTCAAAGCTGTACAAGCAGTAGTTAAACTTTCCACAACTTTTTCAAATAATATCCATCATGATTCGCAAATTTTAACAAATTGTTAAACAATTCAAAAACTATTTTAGGCAACTAAACATACATACAACAACCATCGAACATTTTTTTGCGAAACGGAATTCTTAATAATTAGTGATTAAACTTTAATCATTAAAGTTATGTTCAAAAAATAAAAATTAAGTCTACGAAGTTGGGTAATCCCACTCTTATCTGTATGTATAATATTGGAATTCTAAATAATATAAAACAACATTAATAAATTTCAAATATTTAACATTATTTTCTTAATGCTTTTTTTCATATGTTAATACTAATAGACAATTATAGAATTAAAAACACTAAACTAATTATGTCATACAATGTACAACTTAAAATAGATTGCAAGATTTAAATAAGCCCAAATATAAGCGAACGTACACGCGACATACACATAAATAATTTGCCCATCAATTCAATAATGTTATAAAGATTAGAAATTAAAGCCAAGGATGCCAAGCTGGATCCATTCGACATAAATTATCCGGACTATTAGCTGCTTGTACCAATGTGGCAACCTAATGAATGATTTTTGAAAATTATTATTCCAATAAATCCACAATATTCATAATTTATTGCATTACCTTACTATCAGTACCATCAAAATGTGCTAAACTATTTAACCTATTTGATATTGAATTAATTGCTCTACCAACCATGCTAATTATTTGTTCAGCTTCTGTTAATTTTTCATGATTTGATATGTTATCTTCGCCTTTTTTTACACGGGAAAGTATCATTTCATCACGTAATATTGGTCGAAGAATGCTTAACAACTAAAAAAAAGTTGATGAATTGTATCGAGTAATACACAGTGACAGGATATAATAAGAATCGCAAAACTATTACCTTGAAATTAGGATAAACCAAACAACGAGCAGTAGCAATCATTGAAGCAGTCAATGGACCACAAACACCAATAGGTGAAAGATATTCAATAATATTTGGTGTTAATCGGAATGGTACTGGTCTAGTTTGATCTAACTCGCCTGGAAAAGACAGAAAATTATAAACAATTTAGATTTTTACAAATTTTTGCAAAACACCTTTACCTGTAGCATCATCAACATCAAACTTGAAATAGGAAATATTCATTAACCCAGAATCCTGATGTAGATACATCATATCCGGATTTAGTCTAGTTAAATGAAAAACGTATTCCGCAAAACAGGCCAAAGCCATTTGTAAAGTAAACTGCAAATAAATATTTAATTGATATTTCGGGTATTATTGAATTTGCGTTAGCTTACAATTTTCCTAAAATGCCAATAGTCCGTTGCCGAAGGAAACGTTTGTAATGCCCAATTTTTTAATATGACTTTGGGTACCATTTTCTCTTGAACAGTCTTAAAAATATCACGATAAATTTGATGCGAAGCATTTACATTGCGTTTTTGCACTAATGATAAACGTTCATAATAATACTGAATGGGGTCGTCATGATCAACGCCTTGAAAAATTGTAATAATTAGAATTGATCAACTCTTGTGCCTGATTAAATATTACCTTGTTTCCCTAATTTATTACAATCTTTTTTAAATATATCTAAATATGATATTGATGCAGGATTATCTTCTACTAAACGTATTTGCTGAGATACAGCTACCACTCTGGGCACGGTAAAATTCAGAAACCTCTTTGAAGTTTCCTGAAAAAGAAAAAAAAAAAATTATATCGTTTTCTGAACACCGAACGAATACATACGAAGGAATGACTTGTGTATACCTTTTGTTTTCCTAAATACATATTCATCATTCGCAGCATTTGTAAAACTCTTTCTTCTCGTCTAGCATCGGCTAAACCTGAATCGTTTACAACTAAATATGGATAGATTCTTCCATTATGTCCTCTACAATTGGAATTAGTAAATAACCAGGTTGTTTATGTAATTATCATGTACCTTATATATAATCTTCTAACAACCGCATTATGTTTTTGTAGAACATCTACACGGGGCATAAATCGAGTTATTCGCACGAAATAATGGCTGTGCTTAGGTAGTAAAAATTCACCAGGTAGTTCGACTTCTGCTGTTTTTAATGTAAAATTTGACAAAAACCGACATTTTTCTTCAATTAGAAAAGATCTGAAAAACATTATTATTAGTTTTACTAGATTTTTTGTTTGTATGTAGCTTACTGTAACATCATTTTAGATCGATTATCTAAAACTTTAATCCATTTCTTTAATTTAAAAATCAGATTATGAAGTCGCATCGAATTCGATTGAGAAAAATCGAAATCTTTTTTAAAATCAGCTTTCATTTCCAAAAAAACTGGATCTTGATAGGTCGCTTCTGCTCGGCTGAATTTTCAATTTTTATTAGTTAAGAAATATATATTTTTTTTTATTAAGTAATAATATTCGTTATTTTACCGTGCTAAACTTTCTGATGCAGCAGAATTAAATGTTACGTTAACGGAACTTGTTATATTCTCAACACCAATACCAAATGTTGACATTAACTTTTTCACAAAATTCAATATATGAGCCGTAATCTTTGCTTCATTTACACAATCACGTTTCTCAAATGCAATTGTATAACATTTGGTCAGTCCTTGGCAAAGCTGTCGTAAAACCTATCGCAAAGAATGAAATTATGAAATTTTCTCATTAACAACTAAGTAAAGCACCTGGCTTCATTCGGGTTGAGAATGTCCACAGTGCCTACCGTGTTTGTGTGTCAGACTACTTTGACCGATTTGCCAACTGGCTGGCGTTACACAAATGTACATACATAGATTCTATTTTATTATATGTATGTAAGGATTAGATTAGAAAGGATAGGAAATCACTTACTTCTTCATACCAGTTCTCTCTAAACCACTCCATTTGATCAGCAATACCTTCTAAACTTGATATTACAGTTGTGTGTAGATCACGTTGCATTTTCATGATTTTCGAACATTGAACCATTGCTGGAGTTGCTCGAATTGATGATGCTTCTGTTGTAGAAGTTCCGGCTGATGACGTTGTTGGGGTGGCCGCAGCAGCAGATGTTGACGGTTCGATTTTTATTTTATCTTAATTAAATACATATTGAAATAAATAGTAAAAACGAAACCATTACAGTATTATACCTGGATTATTAGTATCAATTTGTTGTTCTTGTGGCGTTTGGAGATTTTGTACTGTATTAGTTTTACGAGCAGTTGCCGTACGTAACGTTAAATATAAAATTCGGACGGGAAAATAAACAGCTTGCGGATATACACGGCCAATCTAAACACATTAAATAAACTGAATAAATTATTTTAATTATGTAATAAATCTGACAAATTACCTGACACAGTAAGTTTAAAATAACATTTCCTTCATATTGTAACAAACAATTTAAAAGTTGAGAAGTCCATGGTAGCCATACGTTTGGTGGAATTAGTACTGTGAACTTTTCAAGTACGTTAATTAAGGAGTTTTTATTATCTTCGTAACTTAGCAGCCATAGAATTTTTGCGATATATTTACGTGACTTTGGTTCATAATGTTTGTGCGAGGCTTGTAGGAAACATGCCATTGCTTCTTTCCCATATCTGATCTGTTATGAAATTCGATTTTAATTGAATTATATTGAAATTATCGATCATTAATAATTAATTAATAATAATGTAGTGTAATGTAATTTCGATATAGTGAGAATAATTGGCGTCATGACACTTTTGTCAAAAAGGTGGTATACTATTTTTCACAGAGTACGACGTAAGGTCACATCCTTTTATGATTTGGTTGGTTTATATATAATTTACCTCTCTGGGATCTTTTATGAAAAGGCTCTCCATGTAGTCACCAAATAATCCCCATGCGTTAACAGATTCATTATTTTGCTCAATTGCCTTCGCAAAAGAATGATATGCCTCATTACTTTTTCCACACATCTGTAAAATCGAACCAGTGAGTGCATGAAACTCTCCGGTCGATTCTTTTGTGAAATATTGCATATTGGTTTGATTGATTGCATTCAGAGCTGCATAAAAAACAAAATACATTATCAGGAAAAGCCGAATAATCAATCTAGTCGTATAATACCTTCTGGTAAGATATTTTTATTAGTTGCAGCCAATTGAATGTAACTCTTAATTTGTTGTTTCATTTTTTGAAAGCAATCGGTAATCGAAACAGTTGCAATGTGATAAATTTGATTAATATGTTGTAAACATACATTTGGTAGTTTGTGTTTACGTGCAATTCGACTAAATGTTACTATCACTTCAGCGGAACCATGTTTTGCTGTAGAATGCAAATTTCATTTAAATTAAAACTACTAAGTATGTATTCTATGTAGAAAAAAATACCTATTTTCGAGTATTGAGCGCAATCATTGCCTCTCGGTTCATAATGTTTAAGGAGCGTATAATAATTTAATTGACGCCACGTATAAATATCACTCCAATGCACTAAATCATCGGCAATAACGGGCAACCGGTTGCACCATGTTTTTCCAATAGCTCTAAGTTCAATTAAAAAGTTTGGTGAAGCTACAATAAAATAAATGATATTCAAAAATAAAATCTCATAATTAACAATTTTAATAATAATTTACTATGATTAGTATGAGTTTCCTGTAAAATCGCTTTATGTATTTGATAAGCTTCTTGTAATTCAATAATTTGTTGTGCAGCTTGTAGATATTTAATATGAGCATGACTGACAATATGAGGTAGTCTACGCCATTCACTTAAACACAATCCCATTGCCTTGTCCACGTATCTTTTAATAATAATAATGATAATTATGTACAATTTAAACTTCAGATTTATACATACTTCTCAACAAACAATAAAGATTTAACTTCGTCACGCTGATATAAAACTAAATACGCGTTGAACAATGCAACTTTCCAGGACATTTCTTTTGGACAATCTTGTTCAATCATATTTAATGATACGCGCATTAGATCCCAACTGCGTGTCTTCCAAGCACACTATTAAATAAAAAAAAATTAATCTACGCGAAAACGAAAAAATCCCTAAATTACCTCTAATAATAACAATGGATCAAATTGCGAACCATTTGGATTGGCAAAATTCATTAATTGTTCATATAATTGCAATTCTTTTGAACATCGAATATATCGTTCTACGACCATTTTAATTTCTTTTAAACAAGTTTCTGGTGGTTGGCTACCAACTGTTAAATCTTCTAAAAACCAATTATCAAGAATCAAGTAAATTATCAATCAATATTCTTAATTGCTGCATACTTTCAAAATTACTCATAATTCCCAAATATGACGTTTGAGCTTGTTCAAAGAATCCATGTTGTTCTAATGCAATAGCAACATTTGTTTCTTTATACATTGCATGCTTTTGCCATAGTCCTGCCCATAAATCTTCTTCACACATTTCCTGGTAAAGTTCATTGAGACAATCTCGTATTTCAGTCTGAAAAAGAAAAAGCAGGTGAATAGTGTCCAAATATCTAATCGACAATGATTTAAAATACCTGTTGAGAATTAATTTCAGGATTTAACGTATTTGATGGATACATTGATCGGTACGGTTCGAACGTTTGTTGTTCCAAAGTTAAAGCCATACGATGCCACAAATTATGACTTTTTCCTAAATATTTCATCACTGGCGCTTCGATTTGAATTTGCGGATTACATCTTAATACAATTAATTTAATGTTTGCTAAATTCGGTTCATTTTCGAATATAAAATTCAATTTACCTCATTAATGCTTCAATAAATGTATTTAAAGCACTTAATTGACAATCTTTTTGTATAACATGCGTGCCAGACATAATAAATAATCGTATTTCATATGCTAGTAATGCTTGTTCTTCTTCATCTAAAAGATTCCATAAATTCGGAAACAAATTCAACCAAACATTTTCAGCTAAATTTGTGTCCATGTGACATAGTTGTGCAGTGGCTAATAGGAATTGATCAGTGGCAACATGATGCGACAGCTAATGAACAAAAATCAATGTAAAACAATCAATCAATTAGACTATGCGAGAGTGTATTTTACTTCAATAAATTGAAAATGAGTATTAATCATTTTCTTAATCCCTTCCGCTCTACTAACTGGATTTTCTTCTGATTGTGTTACGTCCATAGTTGGTAGATTTAAATCGAAAACCTTTAAAGCAAATATGCATTTATATTACACAAATTAAATATTAAAATTCGTTTTTCATTTACATCTTTCATCTCCACATCGTTAGGTGAACTAGATTGTTCCATAAAGCATTTCTTTATATCTTCACTCAATTGCACATCTTTACCAATAACTGATGTAATTCGTGGTAAAACGCTACTTGGATGGGACATGCGTATTGGTATATTTGGCGTGGATGTGACCTGACAATAAATAATTATAGGATCAAGAGTAAATTTAAGATTGAATTAATTTTTACCAATATGATCTCTATAATTTGTTTAATCCAATAATGCGATCCCATCATTTCCCAATTTTGTGTGCAAACTATATATAGCAAACGTTCTTGCAAGTGGCGCCTAATCGATTCATCGAACACCTTTTAAATCAAACAATATTAAAGTAATTATAGTATTGATAATTTGAAAAAAAAACAAGTAATAAAGATACCTTGAAAAATTTCGCTCTAATATGTGGCTGTGTACATCGTAATCCTGCCATAAAGGCGGGTTCGAGTTTCGATGTTAATTCAGTAGTTCTTAAATGTTTATCCGTATAAACATAATTAACCAGTTCTAAAAATTGTGCATTCAATTCATTATCATCAGAGAAACGTTTCTCTACGTATTGCATCAATTTTACTAATAAAATTGATTTTTCACGTGCGCTCGGTGTTTGATTTAATGTAATTGGATTTTTACATTTCATCCATTCATCCAACATTTTTGTTATTGCTTTCATTACCTTAAAAAATATATAAATAACATTATATTAGCAAATGTAGGCCATCGAAAATACATGTTGTCAAATTTTGGTTGGCAAAATAAGATACCAAATCGAATTTCATCTGCTGTTGATTTTTTTTTATTTTAGTGGTTTTTTTATCGAATTTATCAATAATTTCCGAATATTTTCTGCTCAATAATGAATGAATTGTATAAACAAATCACTGAATAAAGAGCAAAATAAGAACTATGTATATAAATGGCTGTCGATTTCGTAAGATAAGGTAAAATTGTTTTTTTTCTTCAAAATATCAATTTTAATCTGCATATTTACTTTAATATCTTGTGTTTTTTCCATTAAACCGACTAATATTGTTCCAATAAAAACTTTTCGCATATCAACACCCATAACAACAATTCTTGTTTTTACTAGATCCAAACTAAGAATTAATAATTCACTTGTAGCTGGAATCGAATCTTTTGTTGATGGTAGACAATGTTCTTTAGTTAATTTTTGTAGAACACGCATGAATAATGTAATCACAGAATCTATATAAGATGGGTTGTAGGTGCATGCTGCTTTTAGCACCATTACAGTACTTAGAAGAGCTAAAATAATTTTCAAAAATATATAAATATGTGTTATCGGGCTGTGATATGTGTTTACTTGAAGGTTTCTTCTCTTCATATGTATTTAAATTTTCCAAGATAAATGTATTAATTCTTGGATATAATATTTCCAATTCTTCGTATTTATTAACCTTTTCTAATGGTACTACTGCGAATAATTTAATTAAGAAATTATGCATCAATTTAATGATTTTACTTTTCGGTGACTGTAAGCATAATATTAAAGATCCCTACAATAAAAACGATCAATTAATTTAGTGTCAGTCTTATCCTTATGAAGTTTTACCTGTAAGATTCTAATTGTTGCTAAAATCTGTGATGTTTTATATACACTTAATAAAAATGTTAAAATTTCTAAACCGATGGCAACATTAGCTCCCGTACTATTTGGTGTTTCGACCGCACCAAGAACTTTATCAAGAAATGATAATTTCAGTTCATAGGGTTCATGCCAGAGTTCTGGTTTTAAAGTTAATCTTAAAATTGCTACACAACGTCTAGATAGAGCTTCAATCAAACTGCTTACAGCACCCGTTTGATTATTTGTATTTGATTGTGGTACCATATCATAAATCTGAAATAATAATAATAATAAAAACATTATTACGATGCGGGCTACAATCGAATGTTGCCCATCTACCTGACACGCAAATCTTAGAAAGAAATTCAATATTAAATCTGTGTGGCGTTTATCTAAACGTTCATGTCCAGGCGCTCCGATTGGATCGTTTTTATTACTTGCTGCGGTTCCACCAGTATTTTGCATCATCGATAATCTTCTTCGAACACCTTCGGCGAGATCATTATCTATGGAAGTGGTTCCAGATTGAGGTTTTTTCGATACATCCATTAGTTCCTGAATATATCAACACATACATAATATACGTATACGTATTTACAAACACGTAGTAATAAATATCACATACATATTGATTTTACTTAGCTTTTTTTTTGGATTTCCTATCCTGTTCTATTTTTTTTTTATTTTCTTAAAAGAAAAAAAAGCTTTTTTTAAAAGCTAAGTAAAATTATAATATTAACTATCCAATATAAAATATATATATATATATACATATTGATTTGATTCATCTTTGACACCGAATAATTCCCATTTGATAATCACTTCGGCAACTTCCACAGATAATTTCCTCTGATCCAAATTGCATGTGGGACTGAAAGCAAGACGATGGATGGATGTTGCCATATGAGGAACTAATTCATGGCGTACACGATAATAAACCTGAAATTATTCATTTGTTCAGACAGTCCGAAATGAATTGTAGCATGAGCAATATTCAGACCTTATAATGTCGTACAAGAATTTGTAGAATATGATACAATTGCTGAATCGAATGGCCTTCATCAATCAAGATTTTTTTTGTCCAATGTGCAAGCATTTCGTAGCCTTTTTCCATTCGAAATGGCATCGCTGGAGTTAATATCTCTAAAGCTTGACGAACAACATAGCGAGCTTCGGAAACATGTGCACGTAACAGTGAATGAAAAACTTGTAGCACAATCTTTCGATGAATGGCAAATTTCCCTATTATATGTGATATCAATAAATGGCCATGATACCTATAGAATAAGCAAATATAATCAAATGCACTAATTTCTTTGTTTTTAACTTTACTTCGTAACAGGATCGACACAATTCTCTACTAATAAACATGGCCAAGCAAATGTCATTAAACGTCGTAATTTGAATCCTTGCGGTTTATTATTTGAATCATTATTTGCATCGTGTATATGTGGACTGGCCTGATCAACTAACAAACATGAAAATTGCAATAGTGCAATTCTTAAACTATCAGATGCTGGATGTGGATTTTCTGGATCAATTAATTTATTAATAAAGACTGATACAACATTTTCTGGATTATCCTGGAAAAAGCATTGAAATATATTGCATGAAATTTAAATATTAAGATTTTATTTACATCATATGGCATTGGAGAACTTCCAATTAATTGATTGGTTTCGCCTTTATCAAAACTAACATAAAATGCTGGTGTTAAAATTAATTGGATTATCTGAAAATGCAATCAATTTAATTTAAAGAATTCAACAATTGCTCAATTCAATTACTTTTGCTTTTAATTCATGTGCCATTGCAGTGGATGCAAATGTTTCAACAAAATGAAAAAATGCTGCACGTTTCCATTCTATTGTGTATGTATGAGCGACAGTATTTTCAAGGAATTCTCGAAGAAACTACAAGGAAGCATCAAGAAAATCTTCTACATAAACATATAGAAATTATAATTTGTAGACTTACACGAAAATCGGCAACGAATCTATAAAGTGTAGCGCGTAATAACTGAAATAACACATCAATATCATAGATATTATGTGTAAAATAATTTAGTAGAATTTTAGTAATCAATTTCGGTTCTTTCCACTGATTGTATTCAATTCCAGAAAAAATTTTTTGTTTCTCCTAATAGAAAAATAGAATAGAACAATTATTAATTTTACATCATTAAATTATTAATCTAAAATCAATCGTACGTGGTAAGCATCATCACACCATATTCGTTTAACTGCTTCGACTAAATCTTGATGTTGCGATAACCACTGTTCATCGTATTTTATTAATAGTGAAATAATTCTTATACTCTGGAATTGTAATTCATTTTTATCTTCAACACTCATATTTAGGTCTAAATAATTTGAATGTAGTAACATTAATAATCTTTGTATCATCGAGTTCTGAATGCAGTCCCTGGAAATGGAAATGAAGCACATTTCTAATGTACAAAATTAGATAAATAACTTACCGGAACGGTTTACCATCCGGATGCTTCAAAAGGCATTTTAATAATCTACTAAATTGTCGATTTTTAATGAAATTATCATCCAAAAACATATTGATTGTTTCAGTAGGATAACGAAGTAAAAATTTAATTAAAACACCTCTATATGGACTACTTGGTTCTGGAAAGATAAAAGAAAATAAATACCACGATTTCCAAACCTGCAACAGGAGGTTTCTGTTGATATTACCTTTCCCAGTAATTTGTTCAGTTTGCATAACAAACTGTGTTAACTGTATAATAAATTTGCTTGAGGCGGCTGGTACTTGATTAAAAATACCAATTATTGTTACAATTTTCTGTTCAATTTCAGTTATTTTCCTTTGTTTCTTTTTCCGGCGTTCAATTCGTATTGCGTGTTCTTTATCTCTTCTTTGTTTTTGTTCTGTGTCAGATGAACTTTCACCTGAAGTTGCAGCATCCAATGTATCATTTACGCCTAGCATTAGTAATAAATTTAAAGTTATACAATGTAATAGCCACAAAATTATAATATACGTAAGTACAACTCTTGTAATATAATCTTAGGCAATTATTGCCATTATTACAAACTTCGAACATTTTTTAAGAGTTACTATTCTGTATTACTAACCCAGTGCTAGTTCCAGATTAGTCATATTGTCCAATAATAACTTTAGTATTTCCAATAATTGTTCGCATAATTTTTCATTAAAAACAGTTGGAAATAATTGTGTTAGATAAGATAACATTTTAACACCATTCAGTGTTAAATCCTTTACATCACCTAAAGTCATTAACAGTGGCCGAACATTTGAATGGATCAATTCTTTTTCGACTGCATAACCACTTATGAATTTTTTAATACATTCAAATGCTGTTTTTTGTAAATCTGGATCTGGTTTCTCTAAATTGCCATATAGAACCTTAACAATGCAATGATTAGATTTTGCGTATTATTTCATTGGAAATGCTACCTTAAATATTTGTTCTCTGATCTCTTCTATATAATGACACGTGGCTAAAACACGTAAAGCACTTTGTTTCAATGGAATAAAGTTGGTAACATTTTTGTAACAAGGAAAAATTGCCAATTGTGGTGTTTCCATATTACATAGGGTTAATAAATCAGATATGAACAGCGCATGTTCTTTTATTTTCATATCAATTGTGAACAGACGAGGTTCAAGGGTTGTACAAAACATATTTCCTAAAAGAAATAAAAATTAGGGCACTATTAAATTTTCAAAATCAGCGATAACTTACCATCCATTAGTCCCATTTGAGCAATAGCTGGTTGATGATTCAATTGATGTTTCTTGGGTGGAACCATATCAGCTAAAACATCCTTAAATGGCTCCATTACTTCCGTTACACTTCGATTTTGTTCTTTAGCAAGTAAACGTAAACTTTCCATTGACTGAAAATTATCATATTATCCTTTTGCCTTAGCTAAAATAACCATATTATTTTCTTACCTGTTCTCTGACCATTGTATGTGGACTTGTAATTTGTCGAACTAATTCGTGTGTAACTTTTCTTAAAGCTTCAGCACGCAAATTAACACTTTCACTATCATTCTCTGTATATTTGAAAAAATCATAAATGAATATTTTATTAACTAAATAGTCTAAATATAATTGTCCCATACCATCAGTTACTGGTGTAACTAAAGTAGTTAGCATTTTATGTAATGTCTCTTTGGCCATATCTAATGCTCCACTTGAGACCTCCCCTGTTAAGTCCATCATTACAAAAAGCAATGCTTTAAGAAATGTGTACATATGTTCATACAGCCATTTAAGTGCGCACTAAAACAATGATTACAAAATAGCTGATTTAAGAAATTTATTTGCTTATAAATTAAATTACCTTTTCGACCATAAAATTAATTGCCATACATCCACCTAATTTAGCATACCAGGCCCGCTCATAGCATAAACCACACATTTTTTCAGATAAATATTCAATTAATGGTAACCGGCATGCTTTCTCTTTTGATCCTAACAATGTTGTAGCGGTATCGACAATTAGAACCTATAAATTCATTAAAAAAAGTCATCCTCCATTTTCTGATCCCCTATTTTACCTTAAACTTACTAAAGCTACTTGTCCTGGTTTACATAATTCTCGTTCTTCATGACCCATTATGTCAGCTAAAGCATCTACCAGAACCAACGGATCCAAATCTACTTGTGTATTTGGTTCTGGCGAATGAGCAAATTTACCACATTGTTGTGCCACAGCAACCATTGTATAATGTCGTACTAATAAGATAAATGTTTGTATCGCTGCTTGGCTTAACTCTTTTATTGCGGATCCAACAATCATGCCTGAAAAAAATTATGTTTTATTCGATTTAATAATCTGTGAATAAAGAATCTGTATTGATGGTTACATAACCATCACCACTACACCAGATTAGTTCAATTTTATTATTAAGATTTTCAAATTTATTAGTTTGTTTTTAACTAATAAATATTAGTTAAACCATTAGTTAATACCATAGTATTACCACACATTCATTTCATTCATTATTAATTAAAATTCAATACTACCCATACGCATTTTTGTAATTTTAATTTATCTGACATGAGATGGCCCCAGTATTTTTGACCAGCACGAATCAAAATACAGTACTAATGGTTATTTAACCAATTAACAAATTCAATTTTTGTTAAATATTATTCACTCACCTTTTAAAGCCATTCGGTGTGTTTCTCTAGCTAATGTATTAACTGATTTATAATGCGAGCCTTTTACATTTACTATTGTAGATGCATCTTCAAAACTTGGATCCAAAAATAAGTTTATTAGTTCATCTTTACTATCACCTAAATCTCTTGAAGCTGTTAAATATGAATTAATCACTTCCCATGCCGGTTTTCGATAGAATGGATCGATATTGCTTTGTTTTAACGTATTAAATGCGGTTTCAATTATCTATTTTATCAAACACCAAAATATCAAGTTACTACTATTGACAGTTGAATATTTAACAGAAACCTTACCTTATAAACAGGAAATTCAATACTATTTGGATAATCGTCGAACTTTGTTAATATAGAAGGAATTACATGATCGGATACAATATATTCAATTTTTTGTGGTTCAGTAAGCATCTTTCTATTTCCTCCACCAAATTTACCCAATACTTTTAAAGAAACCTGAGCGGCCTAAAAAAAAAAATTGAAAAATTTAAACAAAAAGTTATAATACTAGTAATTAGAAAAGCATTTACTTGATCGTTAAATTGCAATGTTCGCCACAATGCTTGAATTAATTCAGCACGAACAGGTTGAATGTGTTCATACAGAAAGTCATGTTGCAAATTATCTACACATAATTCAAGTGTTCTTAATCCTTGACTAACTAGATTTGGAGAACCATTTAACGCAGAAACCAGAGGATCCATTAGCATGGGCAAATGGGGCAACAAAGTACTAAGTCTAACAGGAACTGTTAGACACAATTCAACAAATAAATCTTTCATTTCCTGCTTATGTAAACCACTTTGTAAACGGTTTAGACTCTCTAATAGATTTGGCAATAGTGGCAAAAAATCCTAAAGGAATTATTCGTTTTTAGCGGCTGGTTCTTTAATGAAATCTTAATCTATTTTACCTGATATAATAAATCGTGACTTCCACCTCCAATAGAACGAAATAACGCACGTAATAGCATGAAATAATTGAACGGTTCAGCTGCAGTCATTGCTAATTCCATTGATCTACAAAATTATCAAATTATTCATTCAGCGCATCCACCGAATTGTGGCAAACAATATTTGAGATTATCTATTAAATGTTATCCAATGAAATATTGCATCAAAAAGTGGGTATAAGGTACTCTTTATGTTAAAAATAGACATTTCAATTAAATCAGTGAACAAAATAATTACCTGTTCACAATTTTGTGCAAGTAGGGCTGTAACATTGATTCATTCTCCTGTGGGAATAATGAAACACTACCAAAAACCAATTTGAACAATCGCAAGTAGAGATCACTTCGTTCCAAATTCGAACCCATTTCATCCATTTTCTCTAATAGGTATTCAACTAATATTGTAGCGAAGACTGGACTTGTTGATGGATTAGCTAGTAAAGTACTGGGAATTGTACGTAAATTTGGATTCTGGAAGTATTTTGGTAATATAAATAAAAAAGAAAACGATTTTTGAATATTTTCAAATTGTGTGGTTTACTTGATAAACTCGTTCAACTAAATATTCAATTGTTGTGGAAAAGATTTCATAAAACGTCTGACTGTTCATCATTGAAAATATACCACTAAAATGTTCCAGTACTTCTTTCTCTTCTTTATTCCTATATGTTTGATTTACTTGCTAGTAAAAAAAAAAAAATTAAACCGCCTCGTAATAACAATAATCAAATTACAATTGTTCAAACACGTACAGTTTGTGGCGTGCCAATATTCAATGTATAAATATCGAGTGCTTTCATTCCCCATTTTATTATACGAATAAATACTAGAGTATCTTGGGGTTCAAAATGTCTTGCTTGTGATACATTTTGTCCAACAATAGCTTTACATGCTGAACGACCCCATGCAATTGTTTTCACACCACAAACCTAAACAAATGGGTATAGTTTAACCAGCATTAAATCTATTTTTTTCTAATTGATGTTGTTACCAATGTTTTTACTAAATTCCTTGAATCGGTAACAGTATAATTTGGAGACGTGGGTATAAAACTGCTGCAATTATTTGTTTTTACTGTTTCTTTTTCCGTTGCGATTGTTGGAATATTTTCTTGTGTGTCCATTGCATCAGGTTTGGCCTAAATGTAAATAAAAAACTCAGACGATTACCACAGAAATAATAATAAAGCAGAAGATAATTCCTAATATATTTGACTACAAATATTTGCCTGCCTGACCGAATTCCCAGCAAAAATGGGTGCGAACTTGTTAGAAATTGAAGAATATATTTGAATATTTTATAGTGTTTTAATTTCACTATTATTAAATGATGGTATTATAAATTTACATACTTCTGGAACAGGCGTTTGTACTGATGGTGGGACCGATGGCTGAGTGGCAGATGCTTCAGATGTTTTTTTTGAGGGATCAAAACGATTCTTTAAATACGGAATATGTATTTGAACGACAGTTTTAAATTTTAATACGAAAACTTCCAGCATTCGCATTAACAACTCTCTACCTTCCTTACTATAATAAAAAAAAAGCAAATTAAACACATTTTCAAAGGCAGAATAATAAATAGCAGAAGTACAACTGTAAAATTTGATAATAGATGTATAACTGCCTGGGTTTTCTCAGATTACGACTCTCTAGCAGCATAGGCAGTGTTACCAAAAAGAATTTCCTACATCTATTAAAGCAATGCAAATCTACACTAACATTTCAATAGTTCTCATTTGTACTATATTGTTATTCTGCATCTCTCAATCTACTATTAATTTACCTATAATTTTCTTCAGATCTAGTACGAATTCCATCCACTAAATTTAACAGTAATTTACATGACATTGTATGGATCGCTGTCGTAAGTGAATCGTCATGTATAATTTTGCTAAACAAATTAGTTGCTTTTATTATGTCGGTTAATGCTAGTTGATGACGTGTATGATGAACCAAATCTGCTAGTGTCGAATACCCTAATGGGCGTAGCGATTCAGCTGCTGTCCATCCACGACCAATTAATATGTTTTCGTCGAGTAACTGTTCTATGTACGGGACAAACTCTGCGAAATGAAACACAAGACAACAATCAATACTTAATGCAATAAAAAATTTCACGCACAGAATAATACTGAACAGAAATACTAATCTCCAAATTTTTTTTAAAGCTCGCAAGCAGTTTTTTAGGGATCTAGAACTGCCTGCATTTTCTTAAGCAGTAGTTTCCAAATAATAATAAAAAAAAAACAGCTACATAATTGTTATTCTGTGGTGTACAGTTACTTTTACATACTATTTTTTATATCTGTCGATAAAATATGTCTGGCTGCTATCAGTAATTCTTTTCTTAGATGGCAGACTTCCATTGGACATAAAGTAAATAGATACAGTAATCCTCGGACGACCATATTTGAATGATTTTTCACCTTTAAAAAATATATTCATATTGATAAGATTTTCTTTTTTGTTAGTTACTACTAGCAGGAATGGGAACCTAGTAGAACTACTAGAGTATTCTACTATAAAGCGTCAGTTACGGAGTAACTCTGATTACTCTCTAATACTTACAACATCTTGGTAAACCTTTATTACGTAAGCCAGAAAACTTAGCGTCTTTATTTGTGCTCCGATAAAATCGATAAAGATTTCTCTATTAAAAGTGTCCATTTGTCGTTGTTCCAATGGCGGTTGTAATGTAATTGTATTGATAATTAGTGGTACGAATTCACGTACGCTGTCAGATACATCTTGTTTAAATAGTTGATAAAGAAGAACGACAATAACGGGTAATTCTTGTAGAACTTTTAATGAATATGCTGCTTTTGGTATTAAATAATACTGAAATGATTATGATTCAATTACATTTAGATAGTTGAAATGAATAATTTTGATTTACTGATATTGTTGATCCATCACATCCTTTTTTCTCTGTTTGTATACTAATCGTTGAAAATGCTTGCGATAGGATGCTATCGACATTTAGTTCAGATAAATCTTTCACCTTTATTGGACCTTTAGGACTAAGAAACATTTTTGACATATAACTTGGTAGCGTTGAATACGTTGATTTTACATTATTTAAAAAGCTGGAAAAAAAAATCGATAAACTCCAATTAATAAATTCCATAGTAGCCAACTAACATTCCAATATCTTCAGAATAATCCGGTCTAAGTTGTTTATACATTTCCATTAGGATTTTCAATGCAAGTAAAGCATTTTCTTCATTATCAATTTTTAATAATTTCAATGTTAATGCCATCATTGGACATAAAAAAGCACGAAACATTTCATTGGTTGGAAATCGATAAATTAATTCCAACATTAATTTGCGTACTTGCTGTATATTATATTCAGCGATAAAGTGTGGATCGCTCTCATCAAACATTTTTAAAAATAATTTCATAGATTTTTCTATAAATGCTGGATAATGAACTGAACTTAAAATTAGCTGAAATATTAATAGTTTTGTAAATTGTGAATTTTTAAATTGTTAGAAATTTATTTGGTCCTACCTCAAAATTTTTAGTTATATCTTGCAGTACTTTTAATTTTACAGCATCTTTACATTGCGGTTTTTCCATTGTAATTAAATAAGAAAAAAATTGATTCATTTGTGTTGTATCTGACATTCCTGGACCTCTACCAATACCACCACCGCCACTACCACCAGCTCCACTGGATAAACCATGAGCTTGCATTGTGCGGCAGTAAAAATTTCAAATTAAGTAGATAAAATCAGTTATTATTTGAGGGGTAAATTAAATTTTGAAGCATTTGTATTATTATATATGCAATGTGACCAAATAACTCTAGAATTATTGGAATGATATAAAAATTACAATTGGAACATAGAATAGAATAAAATTATTAATTGTTTATATAACTGAAATGAGTAGGCTTTTAATTCAAAGGATTTTTTAAAGAAATTACAAAAACAAAACAAGGTATTCAACTGAATTTCAATATGCGTGGTACTAGAAAACTTAACCTTGTTTATTATTAAAAAATTTATGGCGAGCACACATTCATCTTAACGGCGTGTTCAGACTATGCCCTCCAGAATTTTCAAGGAGCACGCGCTAAACCACTGTAGCAATATGTTCAACGAAATCTGCCGAATTTAGCCGAAGTAAAACGAAATTTAGTAGTGCAGAGGAGATCTAAGTGATGAGCACGCTTCGTGGTATTGTTCCTTTCAAAGTTGATTTTGTGAAAAAATTGTATGTTTCAAAGTAAAATTTTTATGAAAATATTTGTATGTGTACGTTTTATATTGCTAGTGGGAATAAAAAAATTTAATAAATAATTATGAAGTTAAATTTATAGATTCATAGAAATTATTACTTAGATAACCGAAGAAAAATTTTAAAATGCTAGTGCACTGCATCAACAAATCTTTGAAATTTAATATAAGTACTGTTTTGGAAAAACAAGTAAAAGATTTATGATGACAAAAGAATATTTTGCTGTTGTATTGAAACTAAAAAGAAATTGGTGTGAACAAAGACAAGTTATGTCTTTTTTAGTATCTGGTGCCATTTCTGAAAAAAAGACTTTATCATAAATAATAAATTATTCAATTATTCAAAGACTTATAAAGTAATTCTGGATCCTTGGAAGATGTAGATTTACCTCTGTGTTGTGTTTGGCTGAAATAATAACCCTTTTTTGGGTTTTTAACATTTGAGCAAAATTTCATAGGTTGCTCGTTACAATTGTACTTACATAAATAATAATTTTTTTTTGATATTTTTGTTATAATTAATTTATTCGAAAATTTACTGCTAGTTGTAAATAAGATAATTAGTAATTATATTTACTTATTTTGCGTATCATTGCAGTGTTTTTATACTTATTCTGAAAGTTTTGAAAAATGTAATTATATGCCGGGTGGTATGTTTTAGAAATTCTCTTATTGTTTGTGATATGAAAATCTAAATGTACATATATGTATAATGAAGATTATAATGTAATTATACAAATATAGTTTCTGTTTTTTATTCAATACAATTCAATTGTTTTATTTCCTTATTAATTAAATATGCAAATCCCATACATTTAGAAATTGATATAAATCAATTCTCAAAATCAACCTTGAAAGGAACAATACCATGGAGTGGTGAAGTCCATCACTTAGATTGCCTCTGCACTACTAAATTTCGCCGTACTTCGGCTAAATTCGGCAGATTTCGTTGAAAATATTGTTCCAGTGGGTCAGCGCGTGCGCTTTGAAAATTCTGGAAGGCATAGTCTAAACACGTCGTAAATCTCAAAATAAAGACTGCGCAGGCGCTATCTCAATTTTTGGAGAATGGAAACAGGAGCTGCAGACGGTGTTGCCTAAAAATTGAGATAGCGCCTGCGCAGTCTTTATTGTGAGATTTTCCGCACTTAAAAAAAAATAATTAAAAAACTAACTAAAAATAGAAGGCATTAAAGGAAAACTGTAATCATTAAGGTGGATTCATAGTTCAATTCTAGTAAGACGTAAGGATTAATATTAAGCCGTAAAACAATTAAACTTCAAATACTCGATGGTATCGTTCATAGAACATAGTAAGAACTAAAAAGTAAAAAGTAGAATTTATTATTTCCATTTCGCTACGTTAGCGTAGCGACTTACTTTTATTGGTTATATTGCTATTAAGTGTATATATACATTTAATTGGTCAATTGAATCGTTTATTTGTTTACATATTATTTTGGTATTTTATATATACATAAAATTATTTATTATATATTTTAGATATATAATCTTTTGTATGTTGTATATTATTTTTGAACGTATATTTAAAAAATGGACCAGGATCCTGGTTTTTCATTGGAATAAAATATAAAAGCCTAAATTTTTTCTGTCTTGATTTATTAGACGTGTTTTTAAAGTAGGCCTCTATCTAAAACAATACCCTCATAACAATTGCTTTATCTGTATCCATGCCACTTTTATAACTTTTTTTGTTATATTCAAAAAGTAGTATTTTTCCACATCAAAAAAATACTATAAAAGACTATAAAGAAATTTTAAATAAAAAGTTCTGACAAACCGCTAATAACTAAACTAGTTTAAAATTCTAACCAACATAGTACAAGCGCATGCGTGACCCGTTCTACGTTAGGAGGAGCTATGAATACACTTTGCGATACGTCTTAAATTTATCTTGCGTCTTACTAAAATTGGACCACCTTTAGATTGCATTAAATTCTTAAAAATTAAACTAATGATAAGTATTTACAACTAAAATTTATTTAAAAAAAAGTAAATTTAATGTTGCAACGCAAAACTAGTTCCACACTTTTTGCCCAATGGAATTCATCACTACATTGTTCGGGCAGAACCGCGGACACTGCAGTTCGAGTTCCAACTAATCAGAGGTTATGCCACTTATAATGCTTTAGTTAAATTTTATTATTATTACCGAGAGCGAATAGGGTAAATAGAGATAATATAAATAAACATTAAAAAAGCTTTTAATTTTTTTGGATACATAATTACATCAAGCGTCTTTTCACATTAAATATAGTCAGTAATTAAAGTAATCATATTTTCACCGATTACATATACATACATGTTTCTTAATAATTACGTAGTATATCTATATATATATATAGATTCTTGTAAATTAAACTAAATTATTTGGATATCATAAATTATATGTAGTTCTAAAAATAATATATTATTTCTGTATATTATAAATTAAAGTGTATACATATCATATCATTATATAAACAGTTCTTGAACAATATTAAATGTTACATACATATTTAGCATTAGCAATTAATTAATAAAATACAGATTAATTGCGTTGTTACATACATACACATATATTATTATCACCTGAGTTTAGGCAATATGTATAAAATACTGCCAAATAAACAAATATGAAATCGGAAGATGAACTAGTTTTTTTTTTTTTTTGCTTAAAAGTACATAACGTTTAGTAATACGATTACTTAATACACATAAAAAGTCTATTTTTTAATTTTTTGAATTTAAATTTAGCTGCTTAAACTATTAATTAATCAGTACAATTATTATTTAATCAAAAGGTAACTTTAATAATAAATAAAAATAATCACAGCCACATCCTAATTCTTTTAAAATTTAAAAAATAGACTTAAATAAAGCTTTTTCCTATAATTTAATGATAATTCGAGTAAATATTTCACTATCTCTTCTGTTGCATTAACGATTTTTCTTTTTCAAATTATTATTATTATTACCCGCATACCGTTGAAAATGCTGATTAGTTGATTTTTCACTAAAGAAAAATACTTGAATGGCTCCTTTTAACATTAAATAAAACCAATATATCTGTGGTATCACAAGCAAACTGATACTTATTAAACAATTACGTGGCAGTCTTTTAAGTGCCTAAAATTTAGTTAATTAAATATGTATATGGTTACTTAATGGAATAACTAGACTTTGTACCGTAAATAAATCAACGTTAAGAGTTTCAGCAAAAATATTAATAACGTATGGAAACATGGCGATTCGAAATATAAAAAATGTCACCAACATTACCAGCCCATTAATAATGTACCTGGAAACAAATAATTTATATAAAATTTATTGCTTTAGCAGAATTATTGTTGACGAGTTACCATACGGAATTCTTCATGCCTATTTTCGAAAGGATACCCCTTAAACTAACAAACGGCGTACTGCCTTCCATTAAGTAAATGTAGCCAAAATAACAATCCCCAACTCCACCTCTAAAATACTGATAGCAAAAAAAATATTAAACAGCCCGAACACAAATACAAATAAATACAAATTTCAACATACTGTAATCACTAAAAACCCAAAACAACCAATGAATATATGATGGAATACTATAATGAAATTCTTCCCTAAATATGCAACTATTCGCATAATTTTCAATAGGATTTTGTTATAAATTCCTTCCATTTCCGGTTGAACCATCTGGAAAATCAATCGTTTCCTGAGTAGGTATAATTATGCCAACTTATTACGCAAAAATGATTTCACTGATCGAACCGAAACCTACCTTAGCACTCCATACTTTATACATTGACCATGTATCATAAAAGAAATACGCAGCACCAAACCAAGCGTACGCTTCTGATATATAATGTGATGTGGTGGATGGATCTCTTGAACAGGAATATTGGATGCATGTTAAACCTGTTAGACAGCAAAAAATTGCTTGTACAGCTGATACCCATCTAAAGAATAGTATTAAGATTAGTATATAACTAGTATATAGTAGTAAGATAAGTATTAAAGATTGAACATAACTCTACATCGTATATGTGCTACTTACTTATTACTTATATCATAAACATCGCTATATTTCAGATTATGAGCTCGTATAAATTTCCTTCCTTCATGGGTGTGTAATTGTAAATTACTTAAAACTAAAAATATCGATGGAAAAAATAGCAAGCCACTAGCAAATAGCCATAGGCCTCTTTGAATTGAAACATGCTCTTCCCAGTCTAAATCTCTTACAATAAAATATGATACTATTAACGAACTGGCAGCAAGAAATATTAGTGGATGAATTACACCAGCTTTTTTTGTCTAAAAATATATGCATGCTTGATAAGTAAAGAAGATAATTTATAGTTAAGTAAACATAGAATATCGATTAGTTGAAGGTATTTGCAATAAATACTATTTTTACAAAGTAAAATCTTATAAATTAAGCAATCAACAACATCAATATTACCAAACAGATAAAAATAAACATTATGAAATTGCAATTCAAGGATATAAATATTCAATACATACTGATTGATGTAGTAAATTTAATTTGTATAATTACAATTCTAGTTTTTCTTGTTACATTATCCAATTAGTAATAAGAGAATCCAATTAAAAGTAAAAAAAAACTAATCTAGAACAAATATGGCACGATTCTTTACCTCATTTTTAAAAAAATTTGTTGTAAAAAGATTCGACTTTTTATGCATGATTTGAAATTCACTAGTATATGTTTATAAATGTTGTTAATTTTTAAATTAAAACAATTCCATTCGTAATATAAATTAATTCTTTAACAGCAATAAATAAATTTAATAGAAGGGGTTAGGTTAGGATCAAATATTTGACTTTGGCTACCGATCATTTGTCAACATCTTTTGGTCAATTCCATTGGCCAAAAAGTGTGGTACTAGTTTCCCACTTAAAAAGCAATAATTAAAAAACTTAATGACAAAATCAACTTAGAAATAGAATGAATAATTAAAGGGAAATTGTAATCATAAGAGTGTATTAAATTGCTAAAAATTAATTATTAAACTAATGATAAGTATGTCCAACTAATATTTATTTTAATTTAAAAGTAAATTTTAATTTTAAATGTTGCAGTTCAAAATTAGTTCCACACTTTGCTCAATGGAATTCACCATTTGAGATATGATAAAATAGGCAACCCCAAAAATCTTTTGCTTGTAGAAGTTGATCCTTCAGCTAACCGCAATTTTAATTTAGAAAAAATTTAAATTAAACAAATAATTCAATATTAAAAAGAAAATGAGATATGCCCAACTAGTTATTGGTCCTGCTGGATCCGGAAAGGTATGGCAAAATTAATAATTTTAACACTTTAATTTCCAACCATTAACTATTAATTTACATTTACACAGTCAACTTATTGTACTGCAATGGCTCAATACGGTTTGGATTCAAAAAGGAATATCGAAGTAGTTAATTTAGATCCAGCAGCTGAACATTTTGATTACGAACCACTTGCCGATATAAGGGAATTAATTCAGGTACAAGATGCAATGGAAGATGAAGAATTACAATTTGGTCCAAATGGTGGCTTGATATTTTGTGTTGAATATTTATTAGAGAATTCTGATTGGTTACTCGATAAAATTGGTTGGTATTTTGAATCCAAAAATAAAAAAAATCAATTTCAAACAAAAAAAAGAAGCATAAATGTTTATTATAGAGATATGAACATATTATAGGGCATAATGAGGAAGACGACTATATTTTATTTGATTGTCCAGGACAAATAGAACTATACACACATTTATCCGTTATAAGGAAACTAATGAAAAAATTGCAAAGTTGGAATTTTAACATTTGTTCCGTATTTCTAGTTGATGTTCAATTTATGATTGACGGCGCAAAGTTCTTATCAGGTAAGTAGTTTTTGATTATTTTAACTTTATAATATATATATTCATATCTATAGGTACAATCGCTGCTTTAAGTGTTATGGTAAATCTGGAATTGCCCCATGTAAATATTCTATCGAAAATGGATCTATTGAATAAATCAGCACGGAAAAAAATTGATAGATTCTTAGAACCAGATTGCCATGGAATTTTAGGTGATATAGAATTAAATGGAATGACGAAGTTTAATGAAAAGTATAAATCATTATCGGAAACAATTGGAGGAATTATTGAAGATTATTCACTAGTTCGATTTATTCCGTTAAACTTAAAAAACCATGAAAATATGGGTAAATAGTAGAAATTTACTTGAGCTCAATCTATTGTAATTTTAAAATTCTAGGTGATGTCCTTTTAACTATTGATAGTGTTATACAGTATGGTGAAGATTTGGATGTAAAAACAAAAGATTTTGAAGAAGGCGATGAAGATGATAATGGAACTTAACTTAATTAATTAATCAATTTATTTTACATTCTACTTCCTTTGTATAATATAATATAACGTAAAATTGAAATGGAATTACTTGACGAGTTTCTCCTTTGTTAAAGTAAAATGTTAAATAATAATAAATACACAGATTGTAAATTCCCATTGGAGAAATTAATATTATTAAATTCAATTCAATTTAAAGACAGGAAAATTTTAATTTAACGAAAATTTGAGATTTTGATTTAATTTTTAATTAGCTATTCGGCTGAAGCCATAAAAGATTTCCATTTCTAATGACAAATCAAATATTTGTTTACGTCACTTATAGGTTATATTCCGAAATAATGTTTTTTTTAATTTAAACTAATTATTTCTAAATAAAGTCACCGTTTTGAGTTAAAAATGTTTAAAAAATTGAAAGACAAAATAACAGAAGAGGTAAAAATAAGCCCACAACGATTTCAACAATTAACACAAAGTGTTAGCGATAAATTACAAGGCAGTGCAACAACATCAGTTACACCAATAGATGAAAGTTTTTTTTCTATAGCAGACGATAGTGGTAAAAACGAATTAAATACATTGATAAACAATTACATATTATACATATATATATATTATATGTTATGCTAATTAAATTCTAGATACAAACATGTCAGATTTAAATATATCAAATCAAGGATTTTCCAGTGTTAAATTAATGCCACCGGGAACTGATGAAGATAATACGATTAATAAATCGATGAGACGTGATTCAATTACATCATTGTCTAGTGACATTTCATTTCTACCTAAATATGAAGCTGGAAATTTGTATCATTTACAAGTGAGATTGTGAATGGTTGCAAAAATCTAAATAAATACAAATATTTATTGTAGTCTGATCTGGACGTGTCGGCCAGTGAACATGAAGATAATGCGTCCCAATCATCGTCTGGTTTTGGACGGTTATCAAAAGAACAATTGTATTCGGCGTTTAAAAAAACCCAAATGCAGTATCATAAATACCGTGGACGATACACGGATCTTGCAAGACATTATAAAGAAATGGAAAGGGAAATTACCAAAATGAAGGTAGAACATTGATAAACAACTAATAGAAAAAGTATAATTTCTATATTTTTGAAGTCAGTATTGGTCGAAACACAAGATAAAGCCTTTAGGCGAATAACTGAATTAAAAGAGCAATGCACCTTAGAACAGAAAGCTAAAGCTCATTTAGAAAGTGCGTTACGTGACGATATAGATGAAAAACAATTAAAAATTGAAGCGCTCCAAACGAAAGTCAATTTATTACAACAAGGACAGCAATTAGTGAATATTCCAGATTCAAACCACCATATTGAAACAAATCAAATTGATAATTTAACAGTTTATTTAAACGAAGCAAGGAATGAAATTGAAATACTTAATAGAAAAATTCAAGAGTTCAAAGCGAATAGTATTGTTTCACAAAGCAAAGACCAAGAATATAGAATGAAAATAAGTGATTTGGAGAGGGAAATTGCAATGTTTTCCGAAAGGTATTACTTTTAAAAAATACAAATTGCATTAATTTAATTATACAAAATTCGTGTTTTAAGGGAAAAAGAAAATACCATTAAACTAGCGGAAAATAAAATGGAACTTCATAATGAACTGCTAAATAAAGACACCGAAATAAATCAGTTAAAGACAGATATTGAAATATTAAAAAACACGCTGCAAGAAAAGAATGAACAATTTAACAAAATGGATAATTTACAAAGTCAAAATCATAAGTTGATTGATAAAGTGGAAAATTTAAAACAAAAATGTAATACAATGGAAACTGAGTTGCTCCGAATCGATCAGTATGAGTTAAAAATAAATAGTTTATATAAAGAAATAGAATCGTTAAATGACATCGCAGCAGAAAAGGAAGAAGCTTGGAAAAAGGATACGGAAAAATTTCGAAATGAAAATAAACAATCGGAAATTATTATTAACAATTTAAATGGCGATTTGTTAAGAGTTCAAGGCGAATGTGAAAAGTATGTAAAATAGATTTGCACCATTCACAATTTACAATATTTTGATGTTTAATACTTTCCTCAATTTTAATAATGTAATTCTCTACTTTTTAAGATTATCTACAGAAAATTCAAGTATACTTTCAGCAATTGAACAACAAAAGCAAAGTTACGAAACACAGATTCAAGATTTACGTGAAAGTGCGAAACAAGGCCTACTTAGCGTAGAGCGGAGAATTTTGGAAAAAGTTCATGCAGAAAGTGCCGAAAAAGAAGAAAATGTTCTAATGCAATTGAAGGAAAAAGATAATGAATATCAGAAATTGGAGAACAGTTACTCGAATTTAATTAATGAAAACGATGAATTGAAACAGAGCATTTCGTCTTTGCAAATCCAATTAGATAATAGTGCGCATCATGAAGAAACGATTGTAAAGTTACAGGTAAGCTGTGAAAACTGAAAACAACTCGATTTTCGATTGATCGTACGTATTTCTATTTTTCTTATTTTCGTAGTTGATCATTGAAGATTTAAAACAACAACTAAATCGGTCCCAGAAATTATACTTAGAAAAAGAAAATGGTAATGTGCAATTAGAACAGGAAATTTTAGAATTGGAAAGAAGTAATGTGGAAATGTTGGAAAAAGTGCGGTAAGTATAATATATTAAATTTATTACAGTGTGAATTATTTATTAAATTTGTTTAAGCCTGCATGAAAAACAAGCAGAAACCGTCTCATTAGAAACAAATGAAAGCGATTTATTACAACTAAAATTGCAAACGATTGAAGAAGAAAAACAGGCTTTATTAGACGGATTCGAAGAGGAACGGAAAGTATTTAATGAATTAATAAAAGAAAATAAAGAATTGAAAATTAAAGACATCAGAATCGAAGAATTGGAAGGCAGAAACCGGCATCTTGAAGATAAAGTATCACGGTTCAAAGGCTACTTGATTAGTAAGGAACGAAATATTGTTGATCTTCAAAAGGTAAATAATTCTTTTACTGAAAAGAATTTTAAAAAGAATTCTTAAAGAGATCTTTTGAAAGAAGTTTCGGTATAATTCAATAAACTTACTCAACTGAAAGCAATATCTGATTTAGTTACTAAATTGACGTTTACAACACGATGAGATAAGATCATATTTTGTAGATGCTTGAATATAGGGGGTTGTATAACTTTATCTTTTAAATTTTCTATCTTGATTTTTGATATCTGACTAAGTAATAGTTTGACATGCCTATTCTTCAAAGACAAAGAAATTTGTATTTTCTATACATAGTTAAGAACGTTAATATTACTGTTGACATCAATTTCGTTAATAGATGTATATTCGGTTGTATAACTTTGTGTATAACGAAAATCTCAATATGAAGTTATATTTATTGTCGCTTTCTTTAAAACCTAGGCAAAACTGCATCTGGAACATCAAATATTAAAATTGCAAGAAAAAGTACGAATAGAAGAGGAACATGAAGAAACCCTTGAAATGGCCAAAACTGAAGAAAATATACTTCTACTCAAACTGCAACAATTGGAAGAAGAGAAAGAGAATTTAATTCAATCATTTGAAAATGAGAGGGAAATTTTTGATAGGTGTTTCCATAATAATAATAATAATAATGACAATAAAAAGATATTAGAAATTAACAGAGATGAGATTCTAAATGAAAATATATCACTTGCAAAAGAGAATTTACAACTGAAAAAAATCAATGAAGAACTGTCTGAAAAAACGTTAATATTTAAAGAGAAAGAACAGGTAGGGCAAATCTAGTATATTGCTTGTAATTGTATTTAATCCGGTCTGAATTTAGGGTGTTGAATTAGAAAGTTGCGAATGCAATTTAATGAAATTAAAAGTCCACAAATTAGAAACAGAAAAAGATGAACTTCTAAAAAGTTTCGAAATGGAAAGAGAAATGTTCAATAAAGCACTGATCGATCATAGAGACTTGGTGTTAAAAGAAGAACAAATCAAAGGATTAGTGTACAGCAATCAAAATCTAACAGAAAAACTAGCAGAATTTAAAAGCTACTTGAAGAAAAAAGACGATGAAATTGTAGAATTGGAAAAAATCAAATTAGAATTGGAACAAAAAATGGCAAATTTAAATCGAAATCTTCGAATAAAAGAAGAAGAAAACGATTCATTAGTTGTTGAACAAACCGAATGTGATTTATTGCAAATGAAAGTCAAATCACTTGAAAATGAAAAAGAAACATTAGAAAATTCTTTTGATGTAGAAAGAAAACTATTTGAAAGTTCCATGACTCAAATGGAACGGACAAAAAATAAAATGGAAGAAATAAATAAACACAATGAAATATTATTAGAAGATAATCGTAGATTGTCGGAAATAATACGAAATCAAATGACTAATATAGAAAAAGCTGAATCAGCTAGTAAAACAATACGTGATGAAAGGGATGCCGCATTAAGAGAAACGGAACATATTCGAATGGAATTATTTAATAAAGCAGAAGAATGGCAAGAAATTGAAACAAAATACGATGAATTACAAACGACATGTAACGAAAATACAAAATATATTGCAACGTTAGAGGAAACTATTGAAAATGTACGAAAAGAGAAATCAATTGAATTGGAGCAATTCGAACTAAACGCCGAAGAATTGAAACTGTCTTGTAAAGAAATCGAAAATGTTAAATGTGAAATGATTGAATTAAGAAATAAATTAGATCAGTTGCAAAACGATAAAGATAAATTGGAAAATGATCAAAGTAGACGTTTGGAGGAGTACAATTTAAAAATCAACGAATTGAGTACTGTTAAAGCACAATTTATTGAAATTAGAAAATACAAAGACAATGCTATAGCGGAAAATATTAAATTAAACGAACAATTGCGGGAATTACAAAATCAGTTAGGTGAAAAGGTAAGAAGAAATGGATTCAAATTGCAAGCAAATTGTATTTTCTATTATTTAATTGTAGAATTTACAAAATGAAACGAGTAACAATCAAAATGATTTACTGGAAACAAACAATAATTTACATGCTGAAAATTTGAGTTTGAAACACAAAATTTCGATACTTGAAGAGCAATGCACAAAATTCAACAAAATAAAAACAGATTTGGAAAATCAATTAGCAGATGTAACCAATGAAAAGGCGTCGGTGTTAAATAGTCTTCAAGCAACAAAAGTGGCGCCATCTAACGATGTTATAACAAGTAAAATTACAAAGTTTTAAAATATAAGGAAATGGTCTATTCTTATTTAATTATATTGAGACATGTATTTATTTTAATTTTCAGAAAATTCCCAGGAATTACAGAAAAAAATTGCTGAACTTGACGAGAAATTACATCAATATAAATCGTTGGATATCACGAATAAAAGTTCGCTAGAATTCTATGAGAGTGAAATGGAAAAACTGCGTAATAAAAATGAGAAATTAAATCAACGTCTAGATGAAACATTAGTTACATTGAATCACTGTACAGATTTATCAAATCTAACGGAAATTGAATATTTACGTAATGTTTTATATAAATATATGCTAGGGCAGGAAAGTATGGTTTTGGCACGAGTTATTGCTGCTGTATGCAAATTTGATCAGCATCAAACTGATGCGGTTCTACAAAAAGAACAACAAAAACAAACATTGGTAAATGAATTATAAATTTTACTGGTTTGAAATTCTTTTAAAACGACAAAATTTACCTTTTCTAGCTTGGGCAATTAGGTTTACTATAGAAGAGCTTGTAACAGGCAAACTGCCGAACTTTGTATTTATTGAATTATTCATTCCAAGAGTAATTGTAGCAGTATTGAAAAAGCCTATTTAAAGTCAAATATTCATGTACACAGGGTGGCCCTATAATTTCCAAATGTACATTAAACCTTTAATTAGTTAATTTTCTAATTTTATTAATATCTTGTAAATGTTTCTTTTTTTATATGTTCATATACACTTCTAGTCTTACTATTTGGCATATGTATTTCCTTTTGACCTTATGTAATATACATTGTTAAACACATTAATTTTAAACTTGATATTAATATTAATACAAATAATTTTTTTTCTGGAAAGCTGGTTGAATATAAAAAAAAAATTAAAACTTGATTGGTAAAGAGTTTTTCTTGCTAAACCTATTCACACTCCCAAAACAATTGACTGTATCATAATACTTTTATTATTTTGTTTGACTTAGAAATATATACACATATATGTACACATGGCTGCCTTTGTCAGGTCTACTTTGGCAAAGACTCGATCAACATCTTAATTTCGATTTCATAATAAATTTTACTTTCTCATTTCGTTGAATTGAACATAATCAAAACCTTTTTAGAAACTCCTCAGAAACAATACGAGCTCTTGCATTTACAGCTAATTTCATTTCCGATATTTCTTTATCGATTTCTTCCATGAAATGTATAACGAAATCGACCAATTTATGTTTATACATTTGTTCTGTATGGAAATTGGTTATCAAGAAACTAATATCGTAACCGTCAATTGGTTTCCGCCTTAGAACAATAAAATTCTCGGCACGCATCATCATAAAACGCATAAATTTTTTACATAAGATTTTTTCAATTTCATCTGCTTGTTTAACTGCTATGCTTATACGTACTGAGTTTACCGATGTTTCAATTAATACCTAAAAAAAAAAAAAAAAGAAACATTCACACGTTATCACATCTGCACATTGTGTGTTCGTATCATATTAATTTCATACTTTTTCTTTCTCATTTCGAGAAATTATTACTGGTGTAAGTAAAAGTTCCTTTGAACTTCTAACCTCCACTTCCGGTTTATTATGTCGTTCGACAACTTGTGAACTGAAATTATCCAAGCACATAGCTGCAGTTAATGTATGTCTAACTGCTGTTAGATATGGTTTTAAAGTTGCGGACATTATTTTTCAATTTAAATTAAATAAACAAAAATGAAACTATTTTATTTTTAAATGACACACCTTTTTAAACAAATTCACTGGCCGTATTTTCAGTCTTCTTTTTTTTTCTTAGTACTGTCAATTATGACATTTAAGTCTTCTTCTTTACTGTTTTAGGACTTTTACTTACTTTTATTTTAGGGTGCATCCCACCTAGCTGACCCTAAGACGGCAATGTGACAGATACCGCCAGCGCGCGCATCAAAAAATTTACGATTTTCAACCTTAACGTCATAAAATAAAAATTTACTGCAATTTATTAGAATTGAAATATTCGAAGAAAATATTGGGTATCCGTTCTTTGAAAAATTTGCTCTTCGGAATCTTCGGATATTTCGAGTTGCATAGTTGTCAGATTTTATAGTTTTTCTTGGGTTTAAATTTTAAATATTGAATTAACTTTATTAACTATTAAGATCAATTGTTGCATTTAATTAAAAAAGAAATGCAAAAATTGCCTGATGTAATAAGTAATAACTACGTAGGCCCCAGCTGGGACTAGTTTACTCAGCTCCAGCAAATTGCCAATATTTAAACCAAAATAAAAATTGGCACTATGAGTATGACATCTAATTCATATGTTAGAAATTTTCAAACTATTTTTGTAATCGTTCCAACCTAATCAGAAACAAATTCGCAACTAGAAGTTTCTGACTACATAGTTTCAAACTAATCCAAATCTAGTCCGAGATGTCAAGTTGGATAAACCTAGAATAGGTCAATATTTCTATTTATAAATTTATTATTAAAAGCGTATATCTTAACAAATACCTTAATTTCTTTATTGGATAATACTGTAATTATTTTACTCATCTTGTTATTTTGGAGTTTTTATCCTTTTTTAACTTCTTTTTATTTTTAAATTAAATTTTAAGTTTTAATACTGCAGCTGTTTAAATTCCTTAAATTTTTATCCAGTATTTTTTCTGCTTTTGTGTTACATTAACTATCCATGTATTATTGATGTATGTTTCTATTGTTTTATTTTGTTAATATTCATAATTTTTTTTTTTTTTTGTTGACAAAGGGACTGGAATGTTGTTTCTTCTCGGGTTATAAACCTATTTAATATATTATATGGTAACATGGTTCCTAATTGTGTACTGTTTCTAGGTTCAGAGTCGGTATTGTACCTGTTATGAATTATTTTATTATTGCATAGTATTAAAATTTTAAAAAAACTTAAAAATTAACTAAAACTCCAAAAAACTAGTGAAGTAATAGTATTAGATACTATAGTATATAATTACATAGAATTTTAATTGTTTACCAAATATGCTAATGAACAAATTATTTCAATGTAAAAATTCTAATAGAGCATTGATACTTTTAGCAGTGAAGTGTTCTAGCTAGAATACTTTAAGCCAAAAAAGGCATGTGAATTTGTTTTTAACTTATTTATTCGTTTCTGATTCGAAATAAGGTATACATACATACAGGTAGGGAAGAGAGTTAAAAATGAAGAAAGATATATCGTAAAAGCTTATTATTACGGCGTCTCAGGCCTTTGCATAAATATGAAATTTCACATATTTTACGAGAAACTATTTTCATGTACAAAATTTACATTGCTACCCTCTAATAGCAATCAGATTAAATTATTGCATTTTCATTAGAAACTAAAAGTTTTAACAGTTAAAATTCGTTACAAAATGATTATAAGTATTATAAAGCAATACGTATATAAAGCATTACGTATACGTAGAACTAGATTGTTTTTAAATCACTTATCCACTTATGGGTCTTGTACCACCTGAAAACAAAGAAAAAGAAATCATAAATTGTTATTGTTTTGTTAATATACTGTACCTTTTTATATTCACACGAATATACCCATTCTCCATTAAACCAGAAAGCCATTGTGACAATTTCATCGTATCAAGTTATATCGGGATTACACGCACCACCACGGAATGTTTATAATTAATTTATTTAATATTATTCGCGCACTTATACAACCGGGAATGAAACACAGATTATTATTTAAAGTATTTTCGGAGATTATAAAAAAAGAATAAAAAACTTATTACTTTGCTTTTTTTCCCGGTTCGTATGTGTATCATATAACGTATGTATATACTTTACTATATTATCTACTATATATATACTAGAGTTACATACTACCTATGTAAAACCGGATTGTACTTATAAAATTTGTTTAAACTCACTTACCCCAATTGTGGTTATTTATATCACCTGGAAACAAAGAAAAATTGTTATTTAAGGTTTTTTATAAGATGTTTTTAAAGTATAGATATTGCTAAAGTGGAAATAATATTCGATTAATAAAAATATACTGTATCTTATTATATTTATACAGAAGCGTCATCCGCCATTAGTCCAGACAGTCATGCAAAGTAATCCACAAAAAAACACTGTATCGTATCACTAAAAACTATGTATACGATGTTTACACTTCACTAATCACAATGTTAGACAAATTTAAATTCAATTTTATATTTGAATTTATTAATTGATAATTATTATTAATTAATATAAGCAACAAATTATACGACATCGCGGCGGGATACTCGCACTACCACAAAATATTTTGAAATAATTTATTTAAAATTATTCGCGCTAATCCAACCGGAAGCGAAAAACGAATAATTATTTACACAATTTTTCCAAGATGATTAAAAAAAATCGTTTCGCTTAAATTCTTTAGCTGTTCTAGTTCCTACTACTTCTAATCGCAAAGCGAAACTGACTGTATTGGTCAACTATCCAGCATATTTATGTCGCGTTGTTTCGCATCCCTTGTGTGCGACACTAGGGAAGCACGCGATATATCGATATTTTACTTGAATAAAGATTTTTGTTCTGAGTTAAAAATATATAGAATTTTTAGCAAAAATAAAAATATATTATAAATTACTGATTACATTACAAACATACAATACAGACACATCAATTGCCAGTTGTCACTGAGCATAATCGATGTTTTCATAAATATCGATATTCTGATTGTTTTGATAATACGATACGATATCGATATTAAATTTTAATATCGATAATAATTAAAACATCGATTTTTGGGAGTTAACAAAAAATAAAAATAAAATAATAATAATAATCAATATTTATCGAATATCGATTATCATCGCTCATCCCTACTACGCAGTTCGCAGTCGCTATTTTTCTGTCATCCAGTCATCTTTCATCTTTTAGCAGTAAGGTTTTAACCCAAAAACTTCTCAAAAGTACTTCCATTTTGGCTAAAGTGTGAATTACTTATTATTTTACATTAAATTAAATTAGCAAATAAGTGTTGCTTAAAATTTGATGTTCACTTATGAAAATTTAACGAAACTCATATTTAACATACGAATCAATAAAATGGTGCTTTAGTGGACTTCAAGGAAAACCCTTCTGATACACCATATCTAATCTATTCATTGATCTAAAAAGCACAAAATGGATTACTTTAAAAAATTAAAACGTTTCGATGCGTATCCAAAAACATTAGAAGATGTTCGAATTCAAACATTAGGCGGCGGAACATTAACAATCATCTCATTAATAATAATTAGTTTGCTTTTCTGGATTGAATTTTTAGATTATTTAAAACCAAATGTTACCGAAGAATTATTCGTAGATACATCTCGTAATCCAAATATTAAAATACAAATTGATATTATTGTGTCGAGTGTATCTTGTGAGTTTTTAGCTTTGGATGCAATGGATTCATCTGGAGAACAACAATTACATGTACGTAAATGACTAATTATATTGCTTGACTGCTCAAATAAATATCTTGGTATCTATATATATTTTAGCTATCGCACAATATTTTTAAACGAAGTTTAGATCTAAAAGGTAACCCAATCCAGGAACCGAAAAAAGAGGATATAGTTATAAGAGTAAAAAATCCTGCAAATGATACAAAACAAGCTGTGGATGCAAAGGATAATGCGAATAATGAAACAGCAACATGTGGTAGTTGTTACGGTGCAAAGGATGGATGTTGTAATACATGTGAAGAAGTAAGAGAGGCATATAGACTGAAAAAATGGGCAATAGAGGATATTGAAGAGATTGAGCAATGTAAATTGGAGCATATCAGTGATAAATTTAAATCTGCCTTTACGGAAGGATGCCAAATTTATGGACATTTAATTGTCAATCGGTAAATTGATAATGGTGATAAAATTCACTTATATCATGGTTTATTTATTGGTTTGTTAGAGTTAGTGGTACTTTTCATATTGCTCCTGGTACGAGTTTTAGTGTAAGTCACGTACATGTTCATGATGTTCAACCATTTTCTTCTGCCCAATTTAATATGAGCCATAAAATTCAACGGTTGACTTTTGGCGATGATATTGACACTATTGTTAATAATCCTTTAAAGGATTTTGAAGGGCATGCAGATACAGGTAAACCAGCAAGCTGCTTCAATACAAATTTAGTTTATATGTTCAGATTTTCTTTTTCAGATTCATTAATGTTTCAATATTACATAAAAATTATTCCAACTTCATACGTATTAAGAAATGGTACAGTTATTAATAGCAATCAATATTCAGTTACCAAACATCAAAAGGAAGTATCTCTATTAACTGGTTCAGGTATAGTAAAGTATTAATGTTATTTGCTAAACGGAAGAGTGTTACTACAATTATATGCATTTGTTATAAAATTACAATAAAAAATTGTAATCTTATAACAGATTTTATGCCTTTAGGAATGCCTGGGATCTTTTTTCAATATGAACTTTCACCATTGATGGTAAAATATACCGAAAAAGGGAAATCCTTAGGACATTTTCTAACCAATGTGTGTGCTATTGTTGGTGGTGTTTATACAGTTGCTGGATTAATTGATACATTTCTGTATCATTCTATTCGATTATTACAAGGAAAAATTGAATTAGGAAAATTGCATTAAGAATAATAATCAAGATGAAAGAGAAGTAATTTACGAGTATAGGAAATACAAAAATTCGGTTACATTCTGCACTTTTTTCTTCACTTTATTATATTTTTTCATATTGCATTTTGTATATATTGTAATGAGTATGAGAAAAAGATAAATTAAAGTGTTATAAAACTATCAATTTCGCTCAGTTTGTTAAAATTGTTTTTAGTTTGTCAAGAAGTGCGACTGGCGCATGTGCAGGCCTTCGTCAATTCTAAAGTGTCCATAAAACTATAGCACAGGATTACAGTTTATGCTTGGACAAACTTCTATTCTTGTTTGTCTATAAGTTTATGCTAATAAATAAAATATAAATCAACTTCGATCGCATTTTGTTAAATAAAATAGTAAGAAAAGATACAAAAAATGGTTAGCAATCTGTTATCTTACCTAAGAATACTATGTTTAACAAAATTGAATTTCTTGAATTCAAATTAAACCACAAGCAATCAATTATCAAACTGATAAGTACAGATACAAGTAATCGCTCAATTTCTTCCATGATTAAGACTAACATTTTATTATTAGTATCATGAATTTCTTCTAGGGCCGCACACTACAGAACATCCCCACCTCTGCACAGCTGCACTACTTGCGCGCTGAGCAAGACCATTGTGTAGACCATTGCCCACGGATTTGAGTTCCCTAGCACAGACAAAACAGTTTGCCTGTGGGCATACCGTTTCTTCATTGACTGTGCCCGGGTACAGGCCTTGCACACGTGCACTTTGTACTACGGGGATGCTACAGCGTGTACTGTACTTGACTTGAACAAACTGATTATCTTCATCTTGTTAAAGTTAGCTTTGCGCAATGTGAACTCGTGCGGCAGTTCAGTAATAAATAACAAGACAAGTATTGTTTTATGAAGTAATTACTAATGTCAAATCAAGTTAACCCTATATTTGGCTCGGATGAATTTTCACATTTTCAGTCATTTCTTATATAATTCAAATTAAAATTTTGTCGAAAATTACAAATAAATTTGTGGTTCTAAATATTTATCACTTTGTTCCATTAATTTTACTCATTTTTTAATAATAATTATAAATATTTGTTTTCATTCGGCGTCTATCCGACGTTATCGTGATCAGGCAACCTGTACTTTATTGTATGACGCCATCCGTTAAATAATGTTTGGGGACGAATTGAACCAATTTTCTGTAAGTTTTATATGCAATAATTAGAATTTTATAGAAAATGTAATATTAAATCAACAATTAATCGATAATAATACTAATTCAGCGAACAAATCATAGATGCCCAAGGCTGCTGGAAAGACAAAAACAATTTTTTTTTTTTTAGTAGCAACTGTCATTCTATCAAAAGTGATTATATTTTAATTTTCCTTTAATATAGAATATAAATCTATGATATAGCTTTTGATAAATTTTGTACAGGAAAATAAAACAAATAATTTTGCTGAATATCATCCGCAACATCAACAATATATTAGTAATAATATGGAACAAAATGATGGCGAAGGAGTTGGTGGCGGTTGTGGTGCAGGCGATACATGTTCATCAATTGATCGAACAAAATTAATTGTTAATTATATACCACAATTTACAACTGATGAAGATTTAACGCAAATTTTTTCACAAGTTGGTAATGTAGAAAATGTGAAAATTATGCGAGATTATAAAACTGGTTATGGTTATGGTTTCGGTTTTGTTAAATATTTTAAAGAGGATGATGCTCATAGAGCAATAGAAGTATTTAATGGATACAATTTTAGGTACATAATACATTTGTTTCTGGTAGTTTGGTGATAATTTTTAATATATGAGTTTCCATATTTAGGAATAAACGTCTTAAAGTGTCCTATTCAAGGCCACCGGGTTCAGATATGAAAGATTCAAATCTATATATAACAAATTTACCAAGAGACATTACTGAACAAGAAGTAGAAAATTTATTCAAAGACTATGGTGAGATTATACAAAAAACAGTATTAAAAGATAAATATACTGGAATGCCTAGGGGTGTAGCATTTGTTAGGTAGGTTGGAAACGTAACCTCATTTTTCACACGAATCAAAATGCCGACCAAATTAAAAGTTAACAAAATTTGCTATAAAATTATTCAGTTGTTAGAAATGAATTGGCAATAAGGTGACAGTTCTACCTATAGTCTCGGTACCATTGGTATCCGTGTTATACATATAATTTGTTATCTGTTATATTACTCAGGAGTGATTTATGGGGATTCAATAATTTGATTTTATCATATACCTACATAGATATTCTAAAGGTGAAGAAGCTCAAGCAGCAATAGCTGGTTTGGATGGTAAAGTTTTCGATAATGCGATGCTTCCATTAAGTGTTCGGGTAGCTGAAGATCATGGACGACAGAAAGCGCAATATTTGGATTCATGGAATCCAATTAATGGCGGCGGTGGTGGTGGTGGCGTTAGGGGTAAGAAAAAACGTTATTAGCTAACGTCGTTTTTTCTATCTTTATACTGAAAACAAAACAAAAAAAATTATTAATATATTATCCATTAATGTCTTACATATTAAGCAGAATGAACTATGTCTATTATGATTAGCCAGTTACTGCTAATGTTTTTACTATTTCACTTCTTCATTGATTCGAACATCATCTGTAAGTTTTACTAAAACAAACTATAGATAGATAACTAACTTTTAAAGGGTAAATAGAACTTATTAACCAGATGAAGGGTTTTGCTTAACATTTTATAACTGTAGTTAGCGACATTTAAGAAATAATTATTTCTGATTTTAGGGCATCCCGCATAAAACTCTCCCTAACCCCACAACAATTTTCAAGAAATCGTTTCGAATTTTCGTCTACTATGTAGATGAATTCCTTTCTTCTTTTTTTAATTACTGTATTTTTTGTAGTTGCTTTTTTAGGGGCCATTTTTTAAGTAGATTCTTTTTTTTTAATATTTGATTTTTTTATATTAAAAAAATTGTTTAATTTTTTGCTTTAGGCTTGTCAAGTCTCCGAACCACCAGTTTAATACCATTCCGAGATTTGCCACCACTACCATCTCAAGTTCCTCCCATCACCTCAAGACCATTCCCATCCAATCGATTTACCCGTTTCCCTAGTAACTTCTTAAATCCGAATATCAGGCATTTGGGCGCAGGAGATACGTCACCGTATCTCCATAATCAGTTTTTTTATTAAATTAATGTTTATTTTTTTCTCTCTTATGTTTTTAGATTAATGAGTTCAATAATTATTAGTCTGTATAAAATAATATGTAAAAGAAGAGCTGTAGTAGTACATGATTTTTTTTTTGCTGTTTTCTATTGTTTAAATTAATAATAACAGTTATTGTTAACTGCAAGCATCTACTTTCTTGTTGTGTTAAACCTTATGTAAGGTCTGTTTCACACCGACTTAACGTAATTCAATATTGCAAAATTTGTAGGCACAGAAATGTTCACTATTAGCTTTGTTCCAGCATAGTAATTTTAACGTTCTAGAACTAAAAAACCAAACCATTTTAAAACTGTTTTTCAAATTGTTATAGAGTAAGATTTTTTTTTGCAAATTCTAGTGTACAGTTTTATGTTGTCTGTAAAATTATTTATAAATGTTATTTTTCAAGAATTTATGATGATAAACTTTTAAAAAAGTTAGTATGCATTTAGGCAAATGTTTTTATATTAGTATAGTGTTTTGTTCTCATTATTCAATGAGATGCATTCAAATTCAAAACGGTTCCGTAATTAAACGTCTTTACTAATGTCATTTTTTTCAATTCTAGCTCGGTTTTAGATTTTCTGCTGGTACAAACCTAATAATAAACTAATAAGCTAATTTTCTATGTTGCAATACGTTGAGTTGATAAGAAAGAAAACTAGTTTGATAAGAAACAGAAAATTTAATTGTATTGAATTTTGAAATCAACATTTTAGAAATTCGAGTAGCTGGCATCTTCTCTATTATTAATATTACAATCTTTGATTATCAAATTATTATCGTATAGTGTTCGATACTTTTATACTATAAACACGTAAAATACTCAGATGTCGTATTTGTAATACTTTAAAATAATCAAATTGAAAAAAGCAACATGTAAATTTTTCGTTTATCAACCACACAACTTATCTCTTGTCATTCACTGTAAACTAATACACGGATTAACCGAATACGGAATACATTTTACATGGTTGCTGTAAAAAAAAAAAGATTGATTTCGAATGGAATTATTTTTTTTTTCCCCATTTTTGTACTCTCTTTTGTCTGTTTCTGTTCCGTATAGTTGTTTTATTTGCGCCGCATTTGTATTTGTCACACAGATAATTACTGTATGATTTACTCTAAGTTTGAATGTTTAACGAATGTTATGCTTATTTTTTAATAATAGAAAATTGTGTTTTTTTTTTCTTTTAAGTGAAATGTAAACGAAGAACGAAGGCTTAATAAAATGATTACTTTTGTCATTGTTTTTTAGGATACATTTCTAGTTTAGTATAAGAGAAATTAACATACAAATGTATTTTGAGAGAAATCGAAGAAATAAACAAGTAATGCCTGAAAGAAAGAGAATTTTTGTTTAGTTTTTCTTAGCTGGAAAGATATGTTAATTTCTACTTCCACCCATGGGTTTTGTAATAGTGTTTTTCCCTGAGTTGATCGCACACAATTATTGTGATATTTCTAATAATAATAATAATATAATTAATTACATACTATTATAATAAGACTCTTGTAATTCATACTGGCAAAAATATATAATTTATTTACAAAATAAGAAAAGAAAAAAATGTACTGTAAACCCTTTTGTATCTAAAATAATATGCGTGGATGATTGAATGATGATGTTACATTAATTATAAAATATATATTTACATTTACACACGGGTTACATTTAAGCACATTGTACATAACAGGATAGATCCTTATCAAATAATTTCTCCATAATTCTTATTTATAATATGTCTAATCTATCTGTGCCATCTTATTTCATTTTTCTCAGCTTCTTCTTCGCTTATCTTTTATTCGATTATCTTCGTGATATTTGGATTTTCGGTATTTTTCATCTGACGTTGAATATTTATCATCTCTACTACTATATTTGTCATCTTTGTCATACTTCCGTGAATCCCTACTATCTTTTTTATCATCGTACCGATCTCGCTCTCTATCATCTTTATAATATTTTGTATCTCTATCGTATCGATCAATGTATCGACCATTTTTCGAATCCCGATCGTTACTTTGTGACCTGGATCGTTTACGATCTCTGAAAATAAGTAAAACATAATCTTATTAAAAAGGAAAAATCCTGAAGTTTCGTTACAGCTACCAAGTTGTGTGAATGTAGGTACATTGGTAGAACTCACCACAATCGATTTTACAACAACAGTGCAGTGGGCTTATTGATTACAGGTTATTTACTGAGATAGGGGTTCAATACATAACGAGAACAATTATAGTGCTGTATTTATTTGATAAAGAAATTTTTTATTATTTTGTTACTGTGTATTGCTGGTGAGTAAATATAACAGTAATTGCTCAGTAGGATAAAACGGGATGGAAGAAGACAATCCATTTAGAGGAAGTGGATGCGTAAAGAAAATTCCGACGAAGGACCATATGAAGCGAAAGAATTCCAATACAGCGGCGTTGGGTTGCACTAATGAGGAATAAATGAATGAGATCCATTTAGAGGGAGACGTTGATGGAGAGAACTTTCAATTAAGAGAGTTGAACTGGTATTAAAAGTGCCAATATATATTAACTATTCGATAATATGAGTATTTTCACATACTTTGATTTTCTTCTAGATTTACTACGTGGTGCCGGTGAATTACTCCTAGATCGTGAATAACTTTTCCTTTTATGACTCTTTTTATGATTTCTACTGCTAGGTGATCGACTACGCGATCGTCGTTTCTTCGATTTTTTATGATGCTTTCTATCGGGTGTAGGCGATCTGGTACGCGATCGTTTACCATTTAATGGCGGTGGCATATGGCTTCCGGAACGACTGCTTGGAAAATTATTCAATTTCAATTTGAACAAAATTCTAACTAAATTATCTAATACATTACCTAATAAAACCACCCCATGCATTATGAGCTGATGTTTTCTGAACTGGTTGTTGTGGTTCATGATTTGAATTCGGCGAATTGATCTCACTTACACATCGCGCTTTCGCACGAATTTCTTTATATTTTTCACATAATTCTTCTACTTCTCTTTCTAAGTGTTCAATATTAGGCTAATAAAAAAACCACTGCGATTATTATTGTACTTAAAATTAGAGAAAATGCCAAGTAATTTACCTTTGGTCCATCATAAAGTTTTAGAATTCTTACACATATGTCACGAATTTCATTTTCCGTAGCACCAAATATAGTAAACCAATGTGGATTTTTTGGTAAAGGTAATTGTAATTTTCTGGCAGTTAAATAAATACAAGCACATGCAACGGTTTCCGGTTGATATCTACAAATGCAATGTGATTTTGCTTTGGATCGCTGCAAGTGGATAAAGTGTTTTACCTTAAAAATACATCTGTTCTTAATGAATCATTCATATAATTCCATGATAATTGCATTAATCTTTGATCACTTTGAAAACCAAGTACTTGTAAATACATTACGATAATCTACAAAATAATATCCATGTAAGTATCGAAATCGTCTTTTGAATATCTGAGATTATATTAGAACTTGACTTCAGCCCGCGGTATATTGAGACAATTAGGATTATTTTTTAAAAATACACGGATCATTTAATCAATCTTTATAATCTGTGCAACCAATTGCTTTGGAAGCCATTGCAATGACATAGGTGGACGTGGCTTCGATAAGTCGTTCAAAATCGTTGGCACTTCTATAAGCAATTTTATTTTGTTTTATTTATTAATTTTAATTAATTATTATGTTAGAGTAAATAGTTATTACTATATACTCTAACACGGTTAAGTGATAATAAGTTAATATTTAGAGTAATTACTTAAAGATTGTTAAAGATGATCAACGTGGGCTGAAAATAGTTATATTTCCAACTTACTTTATGTGGATGTTTAATATGTACGCAAAATCCTAATTCTTTTAATACACGTCGTTCAGCTTTAATAACTAAATTTTTCGTATGTACATAATTTTGATCCAAAATAACTGGTTGAATTGGTCTGTAAAAATAATTTCAAAAATGTTTTCCTATTAAAAATGAAAATGTTGCTGCTGTTTGATTCCAACAGTAACTTTATATAATAATTTCATGATTATTGAATATTGGAGGCATATGAATAATAGTATAACAATTTGCAATAAATAGAATTTTCAAAAATAAGCATTTCAACAATTAATCAAAGTCTTGCTGAAAAATGGTGGTAAAGTTTAATTTCATTCAGCTTATGAACTCCAACTTTCAATAACATGAATTAATTTCTGAAGCATAACTTTTAACACTATTTTCTTTTTCTTTTTTTTTATGATTAAACTCAGCCACCATTTTTTTATTTTTTTGGTTACCTGTACACTTTCGATCTGTGCTGAACTTTTTTTTTCGTAAATTTTTCCGTCTTACCTCTGCTATTCTTTCTCCTTCCACAGTAATACGATTTAAGTAATTTACAATTTTTCTTTTTTCAATATTCCATCAGGATTGAATTTATTAAAATTGTGCGCGCACATTCTACAAATTATACTGAATAATTAATAGACAAAGTGTAAATACAAAAATTGCACAGAAATTAAATAGCTTTCTTCTTCTTTTTCATCTTTTCGAGAAGGATAACTCTCCTTTGTTGCGTTTATGATTTTCCTTTTTCTCTCGCTCTCTCTCACTTTGTTTACGTGTGCAGCGTGACTTTTTCTTGTCATTTTACTCATATATGCTATAATATGATTTTGACATTTTCTGGTAAAATTTTGGATAAAAAAAAAATTAATAAACAAACAAAATGAGACAAACATATTATTTTACAGAACGGAAAACTAAATATTGTCACGATTTGTTCCAAGTAGACTGTAAATTTACTGTTTATCAAAGAATATTATAATACACTTGGAACAAACGTACCCATTTTTGGCAAACTAACAAGGTCAATGGTTTTTTTTTTGGCTTTCTACTATTTTGAATGCAATATCATCAAAAAGTAAGAAATTATGGAATAAATTAACCAGGTGCTTTTCATTTACATTAGTATCAATACAATAAACCAATTTAAGAGATTAATACGTGTATGAGCTTACAGCTGAACTTCTACCACATCTCGATAGGGCAGGTGTCACTAAACGATCATACAGATCAAACTTAAATTAACTGAAGCCAGGCTAACTATATCGAATTATTCTTAATAGTATGTAATTTCTATGTTTGACAGTAAAACCAACTAATCGTGATGAAAATCGAGAATAATCTGTTGCAGATCTTGGAAGTTTGTCTGTATTTAACTCAAATGACTACATTCTTTACACATACCAACCTTTACATAATAAGCCGAATGCAACGTATATTAACTTTTCCATTCTGTAAAATTGAAATAGAAAAAAATCTGAAATAAAAGTGATTAAAATTTTGTCAAAAATACAATATCAACAAAATACTTGCCTCGTATTTATTCATTTAATTAAATTTTTTCTTATGCTAAAATTAAGTTTCTTAAAAAAAGGAGAGAAAAATATTAAAAACCTATTAGTTTGGCTATCCAGAAAATGTCCATTATCATATACGTCATAAATATGAGTGCTCACCATCATCATCGCCAGCCATCTTCATCAAATATTCGGATGTTATCTCATCGCAGTATCGTTGTGAAGAGAGACTGAGAGATATTGAGAGAGAGACGAAGAGAATGCGTGTAAAACTCACTTTTGGTATACACATTTTTTACGTTTACACACGACAACGACATTTTTATCTATCTATACTTAATATGTGTCGTATAATTCCTTTTTATAGATGCTTCTTTACAAGTAGTATGATGATGTGTTTATTTTTATCGACACACCCAGTACAACAATTTGTAGGTAATTTTTGTGGTAGGGGGGGTAGTCGCTCTGTAATAACAATAAATGTTGAGTATATCTAATATTACAAATAAATACCTGTTTATGGTGGTGGTGGTAGTGGAAAAACCAATAATTTAGGATAGGAAAATTATAAATACATAATATGTATGTACATATTTGTATGCTCCTACCACTAATTACATATAATAATAATATTATTATTTACTCTATAATCTACAACAGTGCCCAGTGAGGCACGTGGTATTTAACTTATGAATAACGTGTTGAAAAACATTTTCATTCTCGCACTTTCCCAAACATTAATAAACATACCAACAATGCAGATTTTGTTCCCATTTAATAACAATAATAACAGTAGTAGTATCAATAATTAATATTGATTAATTATTAATACTATTAATTAATATTTATTAATTATTAATACTATTTGTTTGCTTTAAAAATCCTTATTTATTAAAAGTTAATTTTAGCAATGAAGATTAAAAAAAAAAGCTACAGAAAAGCGAATTTTATGAAATTTTGAACAATGTCGAATAAATCAATTTTATATGTTTAGTTATGCTTCAGAATAAAGAAAATAAACAAAAAATTATATATTTCCTACATGAAAACTCTGCAAGAAACATAAAATAGGATACTCTAATATCTAAACTATTTAATGAAAATAAGGCAAAATTTGTATACTCACTTTCCACTATTCACTTGTCTAATATGTGTAAATACATTAATAACATCACGTACACGTCTTGGAGCCTCTTCAATTTTTGAGGCTAAATAAACACATGCCATTGCCGTGTGTTCAATTGAATGGCGAACAAGACTTTTTGAATAATAGAATCGTTGGAGTAGTACTTGTCCAGTTGCCATTGCCACCTAAAAAAAGGCGGCCAAAAATACTTTTAATAAAAAACGAAATGAATCGGAGACATCATAAAAAAAGACGTTTGTAAAATTATCGTTACAATACAACATTGATAATCTCGGTGCACTACTGAAGAACATGGCGTCGCCTTAAAGCACATGGGGCTTCAATTACAACTATTACTGTTTTAAATATACATCTAATACGATTAATAATCAAGATTTTGTGTAAATTAAACACTTACTTGAGGTAATCGTAATAAAATCCCAGCAGTTTGTATTAATTCACATCCATGTATTCGTAATTGCATTTCAGATTCAACACTTAAACCATCAGTTTGTGATGGCGTATTTGTTAATTTTTCTTCTGGAAATAGTTTATTTTTAAATGTTAAAACTACCTTGCCGTATGGTTTCGCATTATTAGTTTTTGATATTTTTAATGATTTCTCATCATTTGAATTTGCCACATCCATTTTTTTAATAGACTAAAAAAATTGTATAATTTGTGGAACATCAATTTTCTTTATCTACAAAATGGCGTTGATGACGCTGACTGAATGTAAAAATGTCAAATAATATAGTATGTGACATTGATGATTTATGATATGGCTTAGTTGTCATATTTTGCGTTTAATATCGGGAAAAGGAAAGATCTTTTTCACTTTTCTTTTCACTGAGTTTTCATTTCACTTCAATTCAATTGTATTTTTGGTTGGTTCATTTTTACTTTGACTTCATTCATTCAATATATTTACTCCAAATTCTAATGTATTTCAAAATCTTAAATAACTTTAAACTTTAACTATACTTAACTTAATACTTATTTATATTTTATTTTATTTTTAGTTTTTTTTTTTTAGCCATAAATAGATAAAAATATAATATGGCAATCATGTAAGTGATACAGTAAATGTAGAAACCTGAAAGAATTTAATATGAAGTAGTCAAGTACAGTTACTTTGTAATAGATGGCAGAGCATTTATTGAGTACAAATTCCTTCTGAAATTAAATAATATGCAAAGTTAGTTGCATTTGTTTAATATATTGTAGTGTAGAATACTTAAGAATTTATAGAATTATAATTAATTCACTTATAATAATATAATAATAGCATAAGTAATAAGTAACAACTAAAGTTTTATCATAATAAATAATATAAATATATTATCATAATTGTAATGGGAATAAAGCAAAATATCGTGTTGATTAAGAAATATATGGACAGGACTGGAGTTAGTATTAAAACGATGTACGATAATATCGTAACCCTGAAAAAATAATTACAAATTAATTAAATAATGCACATATATAGCTATAGAGTGTGCTAATCTTACTTTCTATAATAAGCCCTTCCTTCATCCAAATTGTCTAAAAATTCTTTGACAATAAATTCTCTGGATGCAATAACAGCTATATCGAAATAGTCTTGCCAGTTCATCGATTCCATATCAAAACAAAAATTGATTTTATCTTTTTCATTTAATGAATTCCATAATTGTTTCGTTTTTGTCATATCAAATGTGAATTCATTTATAACAAAGAATGGAACCATACTAATAAATTTCATCATTTTGTTATATAATGAGACGTATCTAATAAAAGAAATTTGTACTTATATATAAAAGCATTTTTGTAAATTTAATTTAGAATGCAGCTTTTTATATTGTTGCTTCCATGGACTTACACTGGCGTCTTTCCGATAAGTGTTAAACTCCAATCAGCAATACAAGCAGGTAAATAGTGCAACAGAAAATTTAAAATTAAAAATATAAATGAGTATTCTGTTTCGGTTGCAAAGTGCTTGAAAAGAGCTTTCGTTGAGCCAATTTTTATACCCTGCCTACTCATTTGTCCTACTATGTCTTTCCATTTTAATGAATTATTTTCTGATGAAGTACAATTGTAAATTCGTATCTCGTCGGTTTTTCTAAAATTAGATAATGTAAGAACTTTCATGGGTAGTGGTAATTATAAGCAATGAACTTACTTATCTTTCGCTGTTTTATAGGATGCTGCGATACAATGATTGATGACATAATCGGCTGGTATAAAATTTGCTATAGAATTAGCTTTAGCAGGCATTATATGAGTAATGCCAATGCAAACACTTTGAATTAGTCCAATAATGCCCATAAATGTATCTGTCCATACAGGAAGTGGTTCCTTGGCAGTTGGTAACACTAGCCAATCATAAACATGTTGTAATAATTGCTTTAATATTCAGATTCAGAATATATTTACCTATAGCGGGCCGTTGAATACATGTTGGTATTCCGATGGCCTCGCGTCTCAATAGATCTTCAGCAAGCTGTTTGGTAAACACGTACGTGTTTGGTATATTGCCAACGAGTCTTCAACATATAATTGAAAACATTAAAAATGTGCTTTGAATGAATTACATTTAAAAATGGAGTTACCCTGGTGTTACTTTTTCCAATGTTTCATCGGATAGCATTTCCATTAAATTTAATAATTCGATTGGATTAACAAACGGCTCATAAAATTCCTCACTTATATTCCTTTTGTCGCAATTTGAGAATGCCGTACTAACATGGCATAAAACATTTAATTTTTTACAATCTTTTGCAATTTTTATTATTTGTCTAGTTCCATTTAAGTTAATCATTACGGATGGGCGCAATTTTGCATCAAAACGCACTGTAGCGCCTACGTGATAAATAATATTCACCTGAAAATTGCGAGATTAATTTTTAATGAGATCTAGAGCCATAAAAGTAAGTTTGGCAACAGGCTAACGTAAAAGATAAGCAGCGTTGCCGCACATACTTTGTCAGTAAGAAGTTTCCTGGATTCTTTTGTTAAATCCAAATCATATTTCTCTAAATCTCCATTGATTCCAACGACTTTTTCTCGAAAATTTGGACGAATTTTTGACAGTTTAATGAAAATCTGGAAAAAGAAATTCTGTGAATTCTGCGAAGATTTATTTAAAGTAATTATTTACCCAATTATCTAAATATTCCTTTACTCTCGTTTCGACACTTTTTCCCTTTTTACTTCTTATAATTAAATAAATTTTCTCAATGTCTTTACAGGATCGTAGCAGTTTTTCTACTAATACTTTTCCTATAAATTGAACAGAGGAATGAGATTTTTTTTTGCCTAATTTGAATCACTCACCTAAAAATCCTGTTGCACCGGTAATAAGAATTGATTTTCCTTTAAGGAAATTCACAATTTCACTACCATTTTCTTCAATTAAAATATTACAATCTTGTAAATATTTATGTACTGGATAATCGTAATCCTCCGGTGTGTAGAAACCATTTTTAATTCTCTCTAAATTTGGAGGCAATTTCTTTCGAAGAATTGTTGGTAAATGTGATTCGTCGACTTGCATTTTCAGTTAATTCACATAAACAGATGAAATTATAAGTGAAACAAAATAATTCGTTTCTGGATAATAAATTGGAATATATAAACTAGAAATTTAAATTTGCATTGCAAATAAATACATTTGAATCGAACAATTGGTTATTATTGAATTATCGCTTTTTTGAATAATAAATTTATAAATATTCCTTTGATTATTATGACGTCTATGACTAAGTGATTTTCCTCACTTAGCATAAGTCTTATACAAGTATGTATGTATATTGTTCAGGTTTTAATAAGTTGACGCATTTATGCAATTAGTCCCATGTTTAAAAGGTTATTTCAATATTGTATTCATATTAAATTATTCAGGTTTTAAAAATAGCGCCTTGTATTCAAATTTCATATCAACTTCTTAAAATATTGACTACTTTGCATTCTGTAATATGCGAATTTTTAAGAAACAAAATCAAAGTGGTCAATAGCCAGTTTTGGTGATCTTTTTAGAAATTAGTTTTTATCAGTACTAAAAAACTACAAGCAAAACATAAAATTATATATTCAATTCAAATTTTTTCAATGGCATGTAAAATTTTGAATATAGAAAACGAAGATGTCCAAATCAGTTGGCAACACAGTTTATTGTGTTAGACACATCGTTTAGTTTTTCTATGGTGTGGCATGGCATATATTGTCACAACTTGTTACAAGCTGTTAATAATTTTGTATGAGTTTCTCTACTTTTCATATTATGGTATAAGTTAATATTCATTGTTAAGGGAAGGTTTCGTAAGAGCATGTTTAGTAAGTAATTCGATAATTTAATGCTTTAATTTTGAATATAACAGTGAGTATTAATATTATTAATGACCCCTTTAAAGAATCAAGTATTTGATGTATATATACATAGTATAAAACTGTAAAATAATCCTGTAAACTGAATTAAATTGCTAATTCTTTAAGTATTATGCAATAAAAATTTTTTCTATTAATTTATTTCTAATATCTAATCAAATAAACTAAATGACATGTATTTCTTATTTCAAATTTGGCGGTTAGATTAGCTCAAACATGGCATTGATTGCGGTACTTTGAATATATGGTAACTTTAATAAAATGTATACAAAATTATATTTTAATATTAATATTTTATATTAATATTTAAATTAAAATATTAAATATTATTTATTTTAATGTAATATAAATTTTCTTTTTATTAGACAAGAAATATCATTTTTTTAATTTTTGGATGTAATTAGTTAAAAAAACTGTGGCGATAATTTAAAAAATATTAATTAAAAAAATAATATAAACACTACATTTTGACTATCGTTTTTGAAATTAGGTTTGGAAGAAAATATTACATTGCCCTTACGAAAAAAAAAATAACAAAACAAGTAATGAGGTAATCCAAATTTCTCATTATCATAGCCCAATGTGTAAATTGTGCAATACTATTGTAACGATGTTTACTTACAAAAATAATAGCTACCACTAGTACACGCTAGAATAATCTCAATGACATGTATTTTTAATAAGTCAAATTGTCTAGAACTGTGTCTTGATGGACACAGATTATTTAAATCGATCGGAAATAGATCAATCAGAATCATTGAGAATATTCTAGGATGTGTATTTTATATAAAAAAGCCGCAATTTTCGATTTCCAGATCAGTTTATCTATTGATTAGATACGGTCGTCTAAATAAATATTTGTATAAGAATCCGCTCGGTAAATCTGTATATAAATAGTCACATTGTTCGAATAGTGTTCCTGAATTGTGTTTTACAATTGTGTTGATTGTTTGGGTGTTTCGTTTATATATTTTTTAATGTATAAACATTCTTTTAATTCTATAAATAACATTTTTTTATTTAAAGTGCAATTATTATTTTTACACCCATTCGAACTCATAAGACTAGAACGTTACACTATGCAAAATCTTTACACATTACACAATGTCGAGACATTTTTTTTAACCTATTACAATCCAAAAGATGTTAAGTTGTTACGCTACTAATGTGGGATCATCAGTAGCTTAGGCGCAAAGTTATTATAACAAAATGAGTACAAAAGTTCTTTTATTTAATCTTACAGTCAAATCAGTTTGCAGTATTTTCAATTTTCAAAAATTTAGTACCATGATAGAAAAAAAAACAATGAAGGTAAGTTACTTTGGGAACCAACTGGTTCACAGATAAAGGTCCACAATAAAGATGTTGTCTGTGAACTGGTCGTAGCGGAGCTGGATTGTGATTCTCGACTTTGGTTTAGCGTGGGTTCGTTTGTAGAACAAATTCTAGAATAGTGACGATGTTAGTAGGACAGCATCCGGTTTTTACGCAGTCCCAATAGGATCCTAAGTGCGCTATTCACCAACAGGGGTGTATCAAGGTTAAGAAGTAATTAACAAAAAATAAAAAAGTTGGAAATTATGATGGTATACAGCTAAACAAATAGCAAAATAACTAAAATAAACGGATTACTAACATTCGTAAAGATAAAGATTTGAAACTTTACATATCACTCCCATAAGGAAATTACGCTAATGATATTAAATAAGGTACGGAGCTAATTAACTTAAATTAATTTATAAATCGAAGCAGTAGGCCGATTTTAATAAATAATATAAAATGATGGTAATAATTGTTAAAGGAATAAAACAGAATATCGTGTTGATGAAAAAGTAGATAGACAGTACCGTGATTGAAATAATTATTGTGTAGGACATAAATACAACCCTGCAAAAACAACCACAAATGAATATCAAATACTTTACGAATGATATCAGTTTGTGTATATCTATCTCACTTTCTATAATGAGCTCGTCCTTCCTCCAAATTATCTAGAGGTTCCTTTACAAGGAACTCTCGAAGTCCTGCAGTTATTGTATCAAAATAATCTGTCCAATTAAATGTTTCCATTTCAAAGTGAAAATTTTTCTTATCTTTTTCATTTAACGAATTCCATAATTGATTCGTATTTGTAATATCAAATATCCATTCATTGGAAAGAAAGAAACTGAGTACCACGGGCAACTGAGCCACCCTTTTGTAGATTTTCACAAATCTGAAATAAACAAATAAGCAAATATTCTACATAATTGATTAGTATACAGAGTGTATATTAACAGTGGGTGGAAGTTGTACGTACGTCGGTTTGTTTCCCATAATAGATAAAAAGCAGTCTGCAATGCAGGCAGGTAAATAGTGTAATAAGAAGTTTAAAAACCAAAATATATATGGAGATTTCGTAAAGGCAGAAAAAAAAGTGGAAACAATTTTAGTTGAAGATACTTTCCATTCCTGCTTTTTGACATTCAATATTATGTCATTCATTTTAATGGAATTATTTTGTGGTGAGGCATAATTGTAAATTGATATTTTATCTGTGATTCTACAACAATAGAAAAAACAATTATTACGGCGGTGTTACGCTGAATGACGATCCACTTACTTATTTTGAGCTGTTCTATATGATGCTGCGATACAATTGTTAACCACATAATCGGCAGGTACCATATTTGCAACGGCAGTAGCTTTGCCAGGAAGTATATGACTGTAACCTAAACTTGAACTTATCGTTAGTCCCATAGCTCCAACATAACTGTCCGCCCAAGAATGTATCGGTTCCTTGACAGCTGGTAAAACTATATTCACATACAAACGAAATAATTAAACAATTAATAACTTTGGAGATTATTCTTACCTACGGCGGGCCGTTGAATACATGTTGGTATTCCAATGGCTTCGCGTCTTACTAGGTCCTCAGCAATCTGTTTAGTAAAAACGTACGTGTTTGGTGTATCGCCAATGAGCCTTTAAATATTCAACATTAGATAAGTTAATATAAATGAAAACATTAGCTTTGCTGCTTGATGAATTAAATCTTACCCTGGTGTTACTTTGTCTAAAGTTTCATCAGATAGTTTTTTAATTAAATTTAACAATTCGACTGGATTAACAAATGGCTCATAAAATTCTTCTTTAACATATTTTCGGTTACAATTAGAGAACGCGGTACTGACATGGCACAAGACATCGAATTTTTTACAATCTTTTGCGATTCTTATTATTTCTCTTGTTCCATTTAAGTTAATCATTACAGATGGACGTAGTTTTTCATCAAAACGAACTGTGGCGGCCACATGATAAATAATATTCACCTGAAAAGTTCGAAATGATCTAGAGTCATAAAAGTAAGTTTGGCAACATGCGAACGTAAAAGATAAGCAACGTTGCCGCACATACTTTGTCAGTAAGAAGTTTTCTGGATTCTTTTGTTAAATCCAAACCGTATTTCTCCAAATCTCCATTGATTCCAACGACTTTTTCTCGAAAATTTGGACGAATTTCTGATAGTTTAATGAAAATCTGGAAGAAGAAATTTTGTGAATTCTGCGAAGATTTCTTTATAATAATTATTTACCCAATTATCTAAATATTCTTTTACTCTCGTTTCGACACTTTTTCCTTTTTTACTTCTTATAATTAAATAGATTTTCTCAATGTCTTTACACGATCGTAGCAGTTTTTCTACTAATACTTTTCCTATAAATTGAACAGAGGAATGAGATTTTTTTGCTAATTTTTATCACTTACCTAAAAATCCGGTTGCACCGGTAACAAGAATTGATTTTCCTTTAAGGAAATTCACAATTTCACTATCATTTTCTTCAATTAAAATATTACAATCTTGTAAATATTTATGTACTGGATAATCGTAATCCTCCGGTGTGTAGAAACCATTTTTAATTCTTTCTAAATTTTGAGGCAATTTCTTTCGAAGAACCGTTGGTAAATGTGATTCGTCTTGCATTTTATGATACAATGTAATTTAACTGCACCTAATATCAAATAATATTAACACAAGTACTTTTCTAGTTTTTGTATTTATATCGCAGTTGTTTCTTTTGTTTTATATTTTTAGCTGATTTGCGTAATTATCTGCGACACTTATTTCAGATTTGTATATATTATGTTAAAATGAGAGCTTTTTTTAGGGATCTGTTTGTATTTAAATTGCCTTAACGTGTTGTTTAAGCCCATTGTTGGAATATTATATAAATATTAATTTATTTTTGTACCTCTTAAATGGTGAATGATTAAAGTAATTAAAATACATAAACAAATTATTATCGCTTATATCTTGAAACATTTCTTTTACACCCTATATATTCAAAGCTTAGAAATATGTCGAAAACTGATAACTAATTCAATGCCATAATTATTCTTTTTTAATATTCAAAAATAGTATATTTGAATACAAGTGTGAAAAACCGCTTGTTTTTTGGTGCGAACGAGTTTGAAACACGAGCTGCGAAGCAGTGAGTGTTTCATTAGTGAGCACGAAAAATCGGTTTTTCATACGCGTATTCAACGCTATTTTTTCTAATGAGGTAATTTTAATCAACAAGTAATTAGTTTAAAAAATTAATTATGTCTGCCATTTAATCCAGAAATTGCTTTGTTTTTGCTGAAAGTAGGTTTTGTGGTAATAAGGGAATTTAGAAGATGAATTTTAATATAATCTAATAAATAAAACTACGAAATTACGTTATTATACGTCATTAAATTGCGTGCGAAAAACTTCTACTTTTCGGCACTCAAATCGACTAAAACGGGTGCCGAAAAGTGCACTTTTCGGCACCGAATTAGAAAATAGTATATTTGAATACAAGTGTGAAAAACCGCTTGTTTTTTGGTGCGAACGAGTTTGAAACACGAGCTGCGAAGCAGTGAGTGTTTCATTAGTGAGCACGAAAAATCGTTTTTTCACACGCGTATTCAACGCTATTTTTTCTAATAAGGTAATTTTAATCAACAAATAATTAATTTAAAAAATTAATTATGTCTGCCATTTAATCCAGAAATTGCTTTGTTTTTGCTGAAAGTAGGTTTTGTGGTAATAAGTGAATTTAGAAGATGAATTTTAATATAATCTAACAAATAAAACTACGATATTACGTTATTATACGTCATTAAATTGCGTGCGAAAAACTTCTACTTTTCGGCACTCAAATCGACTAAAACGGGTGCCGAAAAGTGTACTTTTTGGCACCGAATTAGAAAAAAATATTTGCTACTACTAGAATTGCATTAACTAAATGTCAATGTACAGATTTAATTAACATTAATTAATTGACCAATCAAAGAAATAATGAGGTTTTAAGAAATAATCGGCTTCCACCGGTTCAGGATGAAATCACTGAATTGCAACAGTTCTGAAGATCATTTGCTAATATTTTTGAGTTAAATTCTAGATTAAATTTCGGACGGGGTTTTCCGTTATACTTATTCATAATCATAATCAGAATAAACAACCCATATATAAACTTAAAACTTAAAAATTAAAAAAACTGCACATATAAGGATGAGAAAGTTGAACATATATGCGAACTTCTGAGTCACGGATACGTACGTAAATCTACAGCAAGCTTTGACATAATATTTTGCGTACAAGCCAGAACCCTTGTATGTTGGTACACCATTCATATTTGTCTGCGACCATTCAATTCTGCAACACTCTTTTCTACGGATTCATGACATGAGGCTGAATCCGCCGTCTATACTCTTCATAAGTCTTTCTTTTATGTATCTAGGGAATATACAAGTATAATTATTATTATAAAATTTTCTCCAATCTACGTCTCAAAACATCTCTTTGAGAAAAAATGGAACTTGAATTTAAATTTGAATATACAAGTGACGAAACAGCTATGCAGCGTATGGGTAAAACGGATGTCAGGTCGGAGCGAGTCGTCAAGAGTCGTCGTCTTCCTCAACCCATAGCTTTAAGCAAAACATTTTTGGCGAACATATGAAAATGCTTTTTATATGGTTTAACTGACACTGATCAAAGACGACACGACAAAACAATCCAAACACTATAAAGACATTTTTCGTTTAATCAATGTGTGTTTGCTTGCTACAACATATTGTTATTAACGTTTGATTTGAAGATATTTGAAGGGGGCACAGTTTTTTTATATGCAACATCATCAAACAACAATGTTGAGTGTCCTTTAGTCATTGCTTTTTGTTTGAAGAACAGACAAAATTGGAAAACTGAATATCTTTTTTTACAGTAAAACCTCATTTAACTGCCATCCTCGATAACGATCACCTGTATTATCGGCCATATTTTGTTTTCACCGAATGGTTTATATTGGATTTCTACTATTTAGAACCTCTCAAACACGGTCACGTTTTCAGAACGGCCGACATGTTAACAAACTTTTTTATTGAAATTAGAAAATCAATGCTATAAACTTAAAGAGATACAAAATAAAATGAGTACCAAACAATTCTCATACCAGACTCTAATTAAATTATGGGTACCCAAAAGTATCAGCTTATGTTTTATCTCTGGTGCGCACGTTACAAATCATCGGCTAGGTAGCCGTGAATTTTATGGGCATTACTAGAATTTTAGGAAGGATCCAGAACCTTCACGATGTTAAACGAGCAGGTAAGCTCACCAAGATAAAATATATGTGATAGTAAATATAAAAAAAAAATATAGTAGACAAAAATTAATTGAGAACCAAATTACTAGATTCCCCAATTGGGCTTTTAAAAGATTAAACTATTAATAATGCTGAGCCAAATTCTTAGCGAACATTTGATGATGCCCTTTAAAGCGTAGAGAGAATCAATATGAAAGTTATTTGAGACGAACAAGTAAATAGCGATAAAAAGATAGAGTTCTACTTCCGATTCTGGTGGTAGAACTGATGGTGGATACTATGGCCACTATAGTAGATGGTGGCAATCACAACCAGTGGCAAGATGTTGCGAATGGTGATGCTGGTGGCAATGAAGCTAACTTGTTAGTTGTCCAAGCCGAAAGCGCTTACATGTTACTGACCATTACTGATGATTAATCAGACAAAAAAAATAATCCTTCTACAGCGTTTTTGTTCTACTAATTTTTAATTAGTCGTTACGTCACTAGATTCTACTCAAATATATCTATAGAATGCGGTTATCACGATTCCAATATCTTCAGAAAAAAAAAAAAACGATATAGAGGTGGTTGCCAAAAGTAGAACTTTCCAATTTGCATTGTATCTTAGAAGCAATTAGTTTCGTTTAGGAGTATTTTACGTTTCATAAAAAGTAGCAAAAACCAAATCACTGTATGTCTCATAGTAATGGAGCAAATTTGAGACAGCCTGTATACTATATAACCCATTACAAGCGTTTATTTTATAATAACAAAAACTAGATACCAATACACGTGTAATTTACATCTTAAGATAATAATACGATAAATAATATAAAATAATGGTAATAATTGTTAAAGGAATAAAACAGAATATCGTGTTGATGAAAAAGTAGATAGACAGGACCGTGATTGAAATAATTATTGTGTAGGACATAAATACAACCCTGTAAAAGCAATCACAAATGTATATCACATATTTTACGAATGATATCAGTTTGTGTATATCTCACTTTCTATAATGAGCTCGTCCTTCCTTCAAATTATCTAGAGGTTCTTTTAAAATGAATTCCCTAATTCCAAGGCCATATATTAAAAAATAATCTGTCCAATTAAATGTTTCCATGTCAAATTGAAAGTTCTTCTTATCTATTTCATTTAACGAATTCCATAATTGCTTTGTATTTGCCGTCTCAAATGTCCAATCATTTGAAATAAAATAGGCGAATACGGCAAGGCGATGAGACAATTTTGTATAAATTTTAACCAAACTGGAATAAAGACATGTTGAACGTAAATCAAAGTTTGATTAATTATAATTGCAGATACTTATTGTAAGTAAATATTGAGTTTCATTCATCGTGGCATGTAAATGCAGCAATATACAGGGTGTATATTCAGTATGTGTAGATGTTGGATTTACTTTGGTTGTTTTCCCATAATAGTTGAACACCAATCGGCAAAATATGCAGGCAAATAATGTAGCAGGAAGCTCAAAAACAGGAGTATATAAGAATATTGCGTACATTTTCCGAAATGTTGGCAAATGTGGTAAGTAGAGCCAATTTTATGTCTCTGCTCCCCGATTTTCCGCATATACTCTCGCCATGTAATCAAATTTTTCGCCGATAACGCATAATTGTAAATTGATATTTTATTTCTTATGCTAGAAAAAAGACAGATTATACTGTATCCCAATGAACAAAAGTGTTAATTTTCAATCAAAATAAATGAGCATCCACTTACTTTTCTTTAGCCGTTTTATATGATGCAGCGATACAATGATTAATAACATAATCGGCAGGTACTAAATGTGCAACGGCACTAGCTTTGCCAGGAATTATATGAATGTAACCTAAGATAAAATTTAGCGACAGCCCACTAATACCATATATATTGTCTGTCCATAAATGTACTGGTTCTTTAGCGGTTAGCATCACTATGAATTTACATACGAGAGAAGCAAATATTTAAATAAAAATAATTCTGATTAAGTGTGTTCCAGTAAGGTGTCTGAAATATTCGCAACTGTTCAGATTTAGTTTTGTCGCATTATATATCAAAACGAACAGTTTGAAACGGTTCCAAATACCTGCTGTAATGTATTAATTATTTTGCTCACCTATAGCAGGTCGTTGAATACATGTTGGTATTCCAATGGCTTCGCGTCTTACTAGATCCTCAGCAACCTGTTTAGTAAAAACGTACGTGTTTGGTATGTCGCCAATCAGTCTTTAAATATATAAATCAAAACCATAGATTCCTGCTTGATGAATTTAATCATAGAATGGAGTTACCTAGGTGTAATTTTATCTAATGTTTTATCAGATAAATTGTTAATTATGTTTAATAATTCGCTTGGAGTAACAAATGGCTCATAAAAATCTTCTTTAATATATTCTTCGTTAGAGTTTGAAAATGCAGTGCCAACATAACACAGAACATTAAATGTTTTACATTCTTTCGCAATTTTTATTATTTCTCTTGTTCCATTTAAGTTAATCATTACGGATGGACGTAGTTTTTCATCAAAACGAACTGTGGCGCCCACATGATAAATAATATTCACCTGAAAAGTTTGAGATGATTTTTCTATAAAATTTAACGCTATAAAAGCAAGTTTGGCAACGTGCCAGCATAAAAAATAAGCAACGTTCCGGCACGTACTTTGTCAGTAAGAAGTTTTCTGGATTCTTTTGTTAAATCCAAACCGTATTTCTCCAAATCTCCATTGATTCCAACGACTTTTTCTCGAAAATTTGGATAAATTGTTGATAGTTTTAAGAAAATCTGGAAATTAGTATATTTCCGCACTAAAATCAACTCAAACTGAGTGCAGAAAAGTGCACTTTTCGACACTAAATTAGAAAATAGTTTATTTGAATACAAGTGCGAAAAACCGCTTGTTTTTTGGTGCGAACGAGTTTGAAACACGAGCTGCGAAGCAGTGAGTGTTTCATTAGTGAGCACGAAAAATCAGTTTTTCACACGCGTATTCAACGCTATCTTTTCTAATGAGGTAATTTTAATCAACAAATAATTAATTTAAAAAATTAATTATGTCTGCCATTTAATCCAGAAATTGCTTTGTTTTTACTGAAAGTAGGTTTTGTGGTAATAAGTGAATCTAGAATATGAATTTTACTATAATCTAACTAATAAAACTACGAAATTACGTTATTATACGTCATTAAATTGCGTGCGAAAAACTTCTACTTTTCGGCACTCAAATCGACTAAAACGGGTGCCGAAAAGTGCACTTTTCGGCACCCGTTTTAGTGTGCCGAATTAGAAAAAATATAGTATGTGAATTTTGCAAAGATTTATTTAAAATAATTATTTACCCAATTATCTAAATATTCCTTTACTCTCGTTTCGACACTTTTTCCTTTTTTACTTCTTATAATTAAATAGATTTTCTCAATGTCTTTACACGATCGTAGCAGTTTTTCCACTAATAGTTTTCCTATAAATTGAACAGATGAATGAGATTTTTTTTTGGCTAATTTGAATCACTCACCTAAAAATCCTGTTGCACCGGTAATAAGAATTGATTTTCCTTTAAGGAAATTCACAATTTCACTACCATTTTCTTTAATTAAAATATTACAATCTTGTAAATATTTATGTACTGGATAATCGTAATCCTCTGGTTTGTAGAACCCATTTTTGATTCTCTGTAAATTGAGAGGCAATTTCTTTCGAAGAACCGTTGGTAAATGTGATTCGTCTTGCATTTTATGATACAATGTAATTTAACTGCACCTAATATCAAATAATATTAACATAAGTACTTTTCTAGTTATTATATTATAGTTAAATTGCAATTGCCTTTTCTGTTTTACGTTATTAGCTAGTTCGCATAATTAACTGCAACACTTATTTTAGATTTGTATACAGGGTGTTATGTTCGCTTTGTAAAATACTTACAACAAGTATAGGACATTAAAAAACCAACCGACAATTGTTAATGAAACTATCTTCTATAGTTTCATAGCTAATCGGAATTTTCTAATTTCTTGAAACCCGTTTATGAACCGCAGTGTAACTGACCTACGCAATACTGGGTATTGAAAAATAGAATAAACATTGATGTCAGTAACGAGTTCAATGTCATGCGTAGTATAAAATGTCTCCATTGCCATTGAGACAGTGATGGCGTTTTGATAATTTAGGCGAATCTTAAATTTTATTATTTTTGACCTAGATATTATTTTTATTAATTTGTCCTAAAAAAAAAGAAAAAAAAAAGGTCTAATTGGATACATAACATTCATTGCATGGATTGCGGTAGGTGTTATATAGGGCACACTGGTAGATACATTAAAAATCGTATGACAGATCGTAACAGAGATTAAAACAAATTAATACTAATACTAACACAGACCAAGGGAAGGCAGCTCTTAGCTACACACGTTAAAGAGTTACCATACAAATTTGATTTCGATAACGTAATTATACATAAGTAATTATATTGTTGAAGCATTTTCTCTCAAAGGATGTCTACTTTTCTAATATAGGAAATTAGAAAAGAATTCATAGTACGGACTACGAAGTCAGACCTTATTAATTCTTTTCTAATTTCCTGTAATTATACATGATACACAGGTATCATGTATAATTGTAATTGTAATTTAGGTATAATGTAATTTAGGTAAAAGACTAACGAGTGACATGGTACATATAATTTAACATAACATCATTAATTTTAAAAGAGATACAGCAAATTTAAATGCTTCGTATATAAACTTAATTAGAAAAATTGTAAAATAATTAAGGTATGTTAAAAAATCAGGAACACAAATTATCAATATATGTAATTTATTAATTAATCAGTTAACTTAATCGATAAGATTAAATTTCACTACATTATATCAAAATAGAAAAATAAAATACTAGTTTTTTAATGGTGACACAAATAAAATAAAATAGTGAGATTGTAACGTTAAAAAGAAAAAAAATGATGAGTAGCAAAACTCAAACATATTTTATAAAAAAAATTTTTTATAATTTATAAATATAATTTAAAGATTTGCTGGAAGAATTAGAGATAACTAAATTTAAAAAAGATACCAACTATAGTTGCGTTAATATAATTGCAAATTTTGAAACCTATTTAATTTTCAATAACTTGAATTTCAATAATTAAAAATTTTAGGCTAGTTTGCAAAAGTCATTAACTTCGTAGATTGCCATAATTTTCTAAATTGTCAATTTGAATTATGTTTCATAAATATTTCTTTTTATACTTATATTCTTATCATCTGATGATGGTTTATACCGAAACACGCGTTATATTATGATTTTTTTATATGTATATTGATTTAAATATATATTAGATAACTTTTTATCTAATAATCTTTATCTAAGTTATCTAAAACGTAGATTGGAGAAAATTATTATAATAATAATTATACAAAATAACGTCTCTTTGTGATAAATAGAACTTGAAGTTCAATTTTTTTTACACCCTGTACATTTATAGTGTAAAAAATGCCGAGAATCAATAATAATAATCATATTATAATAATAATAACTCATTTATGCCATAATTATCTTTTTTTTATTATTCGGAGCAAGTATTAGTTACTATTAGAATTATATAACCTATATATCAAAGTACAAATCTATTTAACATTAATTAGTTTTTTTTTCTTGTTCTTTTTACTATTTTAATTGTATTTAGAAAATAAAAATGTTTCATAGTAATTGTTTTGCAAAAATTTTGCAACCCTCTGTATACCTCCCTGTATCGGCCATTAAAGGTTGACATTTTGGGTGACCGTTATGGAGACGTTTTACTGTATACAATTACTTTCATGTTACGTTTTTAATAGACTAGCGAGCAAATTCCTTTCAATTCGAGCCAGTTTAAATAAATAGCAATATATCGTTTTCGACTGGATTGTACTGATTGAGCTCGGTGCGTACTGATATTTTAAATTGTCTATCTTCTGAGTTACTGGGACTTTTGTTAAACAATTTTTTAATCCGTTTACTTTAAAGTAAACTTACTATTTAAAGAACTTGAAACAGAACTCACTGAAGTATTTCGAGCGCTTTCCTAATTCTTATTTCTTAATATGTGTTGTAAAACAACAAGAGATTTTATGGCATTCTTTAAAAATAATAACAATGACGCCACGTCACAACAAAATGCGGGTCGTATTTCACTTAGAAACGAGCTGTTTTCGACGTGACGTCACACTACTACTAAGTACTGCTACATTAATACGATTTTCTTTTTTTCTTTGGGTTCTTGAAAAAGAACATTTAGTATTTTAGCACGATTTTCTACATTTGGTTCTTGAAAAAGAACGATTTACTTTCAGTACGATTTTCTAGAATTTGTTCTTGAAAAAGAACAATTTGTTTACAACACTAATATCTCTTCTTTGTTTTTAAAACAGAACAATAGATTTCTATTCAAATTTTCTATTTCTATTTTCCTATTGTGTTCTTGAAAAAGAACGATTTTAATTTTAGCCCCATTGCTCATTTTGTTTACGAAACAATGTTCAATTTGTTCTGAAAAGAACAGATTGGTTTGTAACCGTCGTCTAGGTGATGATGTGATGTCGCCAAACGCAGGACCAGCTACTGCGATCGCGCGCTGGTATTGTCGTCTTTTTATGCTCGTTACCTCTACTCTACCGCGCAACCCGTTTCTAATCGTAAGCTCCACCCCGCGTCAGTAATCATGCAGAGTCAACTACATTGATTATTTTAACTCTTTCTAAACAATGAATTTTCTGTTAATAATTGAAATAGACATGTAACACACGTAAAATCATGTTGCTGCTCTATCTACGATTTATTGGGCCAATTTTTGACCATTTATCCATATGATAATTCTAGTTTTCAAATGAATAAAATAACATACAACGACTAAATATAACCAATGGTTTTGACCCATATAAATAATACCATTCAATTATGAACTCGAACAAACTGCAAACTATTACCAACAACATAAAGGTTCAAGTTTTTTACTTAAAGCAGATCTACCATATGAATTACTTTTCATATACACTACGTTAGTAAATCTGCATACATTGGAAAGTTGCAAAGAAATAATACATCTACTTTATAGTACAAGGTACATAAAATAATACATTTTTACCAGCACATAACACTAAGGTATTCGAAAATACAGTTTACCGCTTATTAACGTGACGTCAGAGGAGTAACCAAAGAAATCCGTCTTGACTTTGTTTTGCCGGCGATTTAAATTTCGCTGATATATGTTGTTTTGGTTCTGTAATATGTATTACAGAATGTGATATGTATTATAGAATAAGATTTCCACATTCTGTTCTTATCAAACTTGCATCGAAAATTGTTCAAATTTATTAATTATAAGAATTTTCCAATCACCGCTTAGATTAAATTCACGCTTGAGAGAGGGCCCATCAATATACGTTTAATGGTGGTTCAGTGATCAGTGCGTCCTATTTATTATGTATATGGGAATGGAACATTTAAGAAGACAGTATATAGTTTTACAGTGACTAATTTAAAGTGTTTCTTCACAAGTGTATCTCAACAATCATATCTCACAACCAATCACTCACGTGTCTCAAGCATAAGCTCTCTCTCTCTCGCGACAGTAAAGTTACTTACTTGTCGACAAGTATAATTCTAACTCTCTCGCGACAGTAAAGTTACTTACATGTCCTCAAGTGATAAAATAAATCACTAGCTCACTCCATCGCGACAGTACAAGAAATTTACTGATCGGGAACAAGATTAGCACTGTAAAGTTTATATTCACAGCAAAAGACTTTCTCTCACTACATGAATCTGAGGTGGTTGTTTTGTATTTACATCAAAGTTATATTATTTCAATCATTGTAAATAATCTCAACCAGTGTTGTAAATAAATGTACATAGTTCAAATTTGTTTTTTTCGTTGGTGAATTCCAATTGAGTCAGCGCCTATCTATTTCTCTTGTTCTGGCAAGAGCCATCACTATTAGCCGAGGCTAGAACAATATGCAAATGTTAAAAGTGGAGAATTTTAAAATTACGTTTATGTATTAAGAAATAAGAATTCAGAAATTGGGTAACCACTACAATTAGAGACAACGAAGAGTTTTTATGCCGTTCAAAATAACGTCAATTTCTCTCAAAGTTATCGTTATTTCTGATAAACATACCCGTAACTACAAACAAAAAATAAAGAGTTTTGATACCTAAAATAGAAATAAAGAAAAATTACAGTTCGTTATAGTATTCTCAAATTTGTTTGTGTTTTCAATATGACAAATATAAGCAATATGATGTTTAAGTTAGAATTCGATTGCTGTCAAACGATTTCTTAAATAAATCCTTACATTAAATTTTACCATCAGAAGTATATATTTATCATAGCTGATGATAGAAAAGAAATACGTTTTAAGTTTAAACAATTTATATACTATTTAATTTACCCTCTAATAGATATTTAAAAAGCGATACATTGTGAAATAAAATTTTATTAGAAATATGTGAATTAACTAAATTTCATTTAAATTAGTAAGATATGGCAACGTAACTATATGTCAAAAGAAGTCAAATAAACTACGCACTAAACAAATTAGTTATTTATTTCTTCGGTAGTAACGGAAATCGTTACCGTTAATTAAAGTAAAAGGTAGCTAATTTCAGACTGCGCATGCGCAGAATAACGACAAACATAACGAAATCACGAAATAGTAGGGAGTTTTTGAACCGTTTAAAAACTCATGTAATCGTTATGCTTATCGTTATATACCGCATGCGCAGTAGCGAATTTTAGTATCTAACATAACGATAACGAATAGTAAAAAAAATAGTTTTTGAAGTACAGGCACATTAATCGTCAAGTTAATTCGTTATTAATTTCATGGATAGTAGGTATATTTTGGGTTTGGATTAAATCTTCTGTATTCAGTACTATACAAACCTATACAACTAACTAAATACCACTAAAAACAGCAAAAATTAAATTACCTACTTGTTAATTAAGTATAAACAAATATCTAACCTTACTGTGTATAAGACAACCCAATATAACTATAAATGCTGAATTGCCAAATCGTTTTTAAAAAAATCAATAAGTCAAAGTTAATTCCATTTCAAAACGATTTGGTTGTAATAATTTTTATCTGTATAATTAATATATGATTTTAAACTTACCTTTACTTGAATAGTCAGTTTTATCACACATATTAACATTCATAACACCGAAATTTTTATTTCTTGAACTTACGCAATTGATTCATATTTATACAACAGTTAACCAGTGGCAACATTGTGCCCACTAAAATAAGCAACAGAAAAAAAACGGTCGTTATTCGTTATGTTATTCCTACTCAAATAACCACAATGGTTAACGCTAATAACGATAGCGGAATTTTATTTTAAAACTGCGCATGTGCAGAATAACAATAGCCATAACGAAGTCACAAATAGACGGTTCAAAAACTCCCTAGTGGGACAAAAAAAACTCTCTAATATACATATATTAGAAACAATAATAAGATTTACGAACTAAAATTACGACTATGTTTATATGCATTCAGTTTACGAAGTTGTATAATTCCACTCTTGCATTGCCCACATTAAAACAAATTTTTAATACTTGCATCACACAATGCGAAATTGTCAATTGATTTGAACCCATTGATTCACCTAATTAAATTACTTAAGCCATTCAAATTGTTAACAATACATATTTGATAACAAAATAATTTCTATGTTAACATGTAACTGCTAGTTTTGCGATAATGAATAATATAAAATTATAGTAATAATTGTTATAGGAATAAAGCAGAAGATCGTATTGATGAAGAAGTAGATAGATAGAACTGTGATTAACGATACAACACTGTACCAAATAAATGCAACCCTGCGAATATAATCTCAATGAAATTAAATAAGTAATAAAATTATGTGTGAATCTCACTTTCTATAATGAGCTCGTCCTTCCTCCAAATTATCTAGAGGTTCCTTTACAAGGAACTCTCGAAGTCCTAAAGCACCTGCTCCAAGATATTCTGTCCAGTCGAATTTTGTCGTATCAAATTCAAAGTTTTTCTTATCTTTTTCGTTTAACGAGTTCCATAATTGTTTCATATTTGTCGTCTCAAGTGTCCATTCTTTTAAAACAAAGTGGGAAGAGACGGCGATAGTTTTCATAACTGCTTTATACAGTTTAATAGATCTAAAACAATATATACATAGTGATCATCAGCTTATCAGATCATAAACCATATTTTAATGCTTTATATTAAAATCAATGTTTAACAACTTACGTTGGCCGCTTTCCTCTGATGATTAAGCTTAAATCGGCAATACAAGCAGGTAAATAATGAAATAGAAAATTTAAAAATAAAAATATGTAGGTATGCGTCGTGAACGCACAGAAGGGTTTTGAAACCATTTTTGTTGAATTAGCTGTTGGTGCGTGTTTTATAAATGTTTTCAAATGTTCTCCCCATGTAATAGAATTACTGTCTGATAATGTGCAATTGTAAATTGAAATTTTATCTGTTAATCTAGAAAAAAAAGAAATTAACATATTTGTTTAACATTTATACTATGTTTATTAAAATATAAAATGTTGGCAAATTATTCGTTAAAGGCACGACGAGCATCCACTTACTTTTCTTTAGCCGTTTTATATGATGCTGCGATACAATTGTTAACCACATAATCGGCAGGTACTAAATGTACTACAGCCTTAGATGCCACCAGAAATACATGAGTATAACCTAAACTGGTACTTAAGGTTAGTCCCATAGGACCATCATAACTGTCCGTCCAAAAAGTTAAGGGTTCCTTGACAGTTGGCGAAACTACATTCACATACAAACGAAATAATTAAACAATTAATAACTTTGGAGATTATTCTTACTTATGGCGGGCCGTTGAATACATGTTGGTATTCCAATGGCTTCGCGTCTTACTAGATCCTCAGCAACCTGTTTAGTAAAAACGTACGTGTTTGGTATGTCGCCAATCAGTCTTTAAATATTTAACATTAGATAAGTTAATATAAATGAAAACATTAGATTTGCTGCTTGATGAATTAAATCTTACCCTGGTGTTACTTTGTCTAAAGTTTCATCGGATAGTTCCTTAATTATACTTAACAGTTCGACAGGATTAACATATGGCTCATAAAATTCTTCTTTGACATATTTTTGGACGCAATTTGAATATGTGGAACTGACATGGCAAAAAACATTTAGTTTTGTACATTCTTTTGCAATTTGTATCATTTCCCGTGTGCCGTTCACGTTTATCATTACAGATGGACGTAGTTTTTCATCAAAACGCACTGTAGCGCCCACGTGATAAATAATATTCACCTGAAAAGTTCGAAATGATTCTTTAATAAAATTTAAAGCTATAAAAGTAAGTTTGGCAACATGCGAACGTAAAAGATAAGCAACGTTGCCGCACATACTTTGTCAGTAAGAAGTTTTCTGGATTCTTTTGTTAAATCCAAACCGTATTTCTCTAAATCTCCATTGATTCCAACGACTTTTTCTCGAAAATTTGGACGAATTTCTGATAGTTTAATGAAAATCTGGAAGAAGAAATTCTGTGAATTCTGCGAAGATTTCTTTATAATAATTATTTACCCAATTATCTAAATATTCTTTTACTCTCGTTTCGACACTTTTTCCTTTTTTACTTCTTATAATTAAATAGATTTTCTCAATGTCTTTACACGATCGTAGCAGTTTTTCCACTAATAGTTTTCCTATAAATTGAACAGATAAATGAGATTTTTTTTTGCTAATCTGAATCACTTACCTAAAAATCCTGTTGCACCGGTAATAAGAATTGATTTTCCTTTAAGGAAATTTACAATTTCACTACCATTATCTTCAATTAAAATATTACAATCTTGTAAATATTTATGTATTGGATAATCATAGTCCTCCGGTGTGTAGAAACCATTTTTGATTCTCTCTAAATTTGGAGGCAATTTCTTTCGAAGAACCGTTGGTAAATGTGATTCGTCTTGCATTTTATGATACAATGTAATTTAACTGCACCTAATATCAAATAATATTAACACAAGTACTTTTCTAGTTTTTGTATTTATATCGCAATTGTTTCTTTTGTTTTATATTTTTGGGTGATTTGCGTAATTATCTGTGACACTTATTTCAGATTTGTATATATTATGCTAAAATGAGAGCTTTTGTTAGGGTCTGTTTGTATTTAAATTGCCTTAACGTGTTGTTTAAGCCCATTGTTGGAATATTATATAAATATTAATTTATTTTTAAATGTCTTAGGTGGTGAACTGATTGAAATAACTAAATTTCGTTTTAACTAGTTTTGATACATACTATTATCACTCATAGCTCAAAATAATTTTTTATACATCTTGTATATTCGTATAGTTTAAAAAATAGTCGAATACTAATAACTAATTCATGCGATAATTATTCTTTTTTAATATTCCAAAAAAATGTTTGCTACTACTAGAATTACATTAACTAAATATCAAAGTACAGATTTAATTAACATAAATTAATTGACAAATCAAAGTAATAATGAGGTTTTAAGAAATAACCGGCTTCCACCGGTTCAGGATGAAATCAGTTCTGAAGACTATATTCACATAATTTTGAATAAAATTCTAGATTAAATTTCCGATCCATTTATACTTATTCATAATCATAACCAGTATAAACAACCCGTTATAAAGCAAAACTCCATAAAACCGAAACTAATTCTTTCTACAGCGGAATTTGTACATGTAATCGAATCAAATCTTTGCAAACATTTTAATTTAAGAACGAAGCAATCTGTAAGATATTAGGATACGCTAAAATGTAGGTATAATACCATCAGTCCTCATCCTGAGCCCAAAGTTCGTAAAAGAGCGCACCATACGACACAAAATATGACTAGTAATAAGTGACACATTCATGTATGTTTTTATGTACTTTATGTAATAATAAAAGATGAATGTGCTCTTGATGTACCAGAGGGTGGTACTTTGTTGTTCTGAAGTGACAGTTAGACCGCGATAATCATTGAGAGCAACCCTTACTTTCTGGTTTAAATTCATATGAAGTTTTTTTACCATCCCACGCACAAAGAATTATTTCATAAATTACGCAAATTAATTAATATTATCTTTTAATAGTATTTGTCTAAATCTCCATTGATTCCAATGATTTTTTCTCGAAAATTTGGATGAATTTCTGACACTTTTTTTATACGAAAATCTGAAAAAGGAAATTCCGTGAATTCTGCGAAGAATTATTTAATATAATTATCTACTCAATTTTCTAAATATTCTTTTACTCTCGTTTCGATAGTTTTCCTTTTTTTACTTCTTATAATTAAATAAATTTTCTCACTGTCTTTACAGAATCGTAGCAGTTTTTCCACTAATAATTTTCTTATACATTGAATAGATGAATAAGTTTTGTTGCTAATTTCAATCATACACCTAAAAATCCGGTTGTCCCAGTAATAAGAATTGAATTTTTCTTTAAGGAAATACACAATTTCACTGCCGTGTTCTTCAAATTGAAATATTACAATCTTGTAAATATTGTAATTGTAATTGTAACTGTATTGTAATATTGTACTGGATAATCGTAATCCTCTGATTTGTAGAAACCGTTTTTGATTCTTTCTAAATTTGGAGGCAATTTTTTCCAAGAATTATTGGTAGATTTAAGTCGTTTTTAATTTTATGATACTTTTATGATATCAAATAGCATTAGCACGAGTACTTTTCTGATTATTATATTATATTTATATTGCAATTGTTTCTTTTGTTTTGCATTATTAGTAAATTTTTCATAATTATTTATGACATTTATTTTAGATTTCTCTATTTTATGCTAAGTAATTGAGATGAATATTTTTTATTGCATGTAAATCTTTAATTCATTTCTGGATTAAAGACAAACCTATTGTCGAAATAGTGACTTAATATTTACTTTTTTAATACAAATAGATTTCCTAGCATCGATTTTTGATTATTATCATCTACAAGCCGGAAATAGTTATTTACGTAATATCTGCGGAACATAGTGTCTACCTTATACGAACAGGGAAAATACAAGCACCAGACGTAGTCGAGTTTATTAGCATGGGAGTTTTCGTACATGTTACTTACAGTATTTTTTCCATGACCGTCATTGTAATTAACCTCAAAATTGCGAAATCGAGATATTGAACCATTAAAGTCATTAACTTTTGATAAGTTTAGAATAATAAAAGTCAATGCGTTTTTAGTAAGTAACATATATTATTGAAAGAAATAAAAGAATAAGAACTGAAACTAAGTAATTAGCATAAACAAATTAAAAATGATTTCTTATATTCAGTCAATTCGATTTTTGTGCGGTTTCTTGTATGCTAATTTTTCAGATTTACATTAAGTTTAGTATGGTAAAAGAATTGATAAATAATAAGTAAACATAATAAATAATTGATAAACTATTGTTATCAATTTATTTATTATTATGTCAATCAGCCTGTATATTCATAGTTTCAGACAAAATCAATAAATAATAGCCAACCGCACATTTTTTTTTAAATATATTCGAAGCAAATTATGTTAATTATATTAAATAAAGTACGAATCTAATTAACTTAAATTAATTTATAAATCGAAACAGTAGACAGATTTTAATAAATAATATAAAATGATAGTAATAATTGTTAAAGGAATAAAACAGAATATCGTGTTGATGAAAAAGTAGATAGACAGGACCGTGATTGAAATAACTATTGTGTAGAACATAAACACAACCCTGCAAAAACAACCACAAATGAATATCAAATACTTTACGAATGATATCAGTTTGTGTATATCTATCTCACTTTCTATAATGAGCTCGTCCTTCCTCCAAATTATCTAGAGGTTCCTTTACAAGGAACTCTCGAAGTCCTGCAGTTATTGTATCAAAATAATCTGTCCAATTAAATGTTTCCATTTCAAAGTGAAAATTTTTCTTATCTTTTTCATTTAACGAATTCCATAATTGATTCGTATTTGTAATATCAAATATCCATTCATGCAAAAGAAAGAAACTGAGCACCGCGGGCAATTGGGCCATTCTTTTGTAGATTTTCACAAATCTGAAATAAACAAATAAGCAAATATTCTACATAATTGATTAGTATACAGAGTGTATATTCACAGTGAGTGGAAGTTGTACGTACGTCGGTTGGTTTCCCATAATAGATAAAAAGCAGTCTGCAATGCAGGCAGGTAAATAGTGTAATAAAAAGTTTAAAAACCAAAATATATATGGAGATTGCGTAAAGGCAGAAAAAAAAGTGGAAACAATTTTAGTTGAAGACAATTTCAATCCTTGCATTTTGATTTTCAATATTATGTCATTCATTTTAATGGAATTATTTTGTGGTGAGGCATAATTGTAAATTGATATTTTATCTGTGATTCTACAACAATAGAAAAAACAATTATTACGGCGGTGTTACGCTGAATGAGGATCCACTTACTTATTTTGAGCTGTTCTATATGATGCTGCGATACAATTGTTAACCACATAATCGGCAGGTACCAGATTTAGTACATTAGTAGATTTACCTGGGACTATATGAGCAATACCTAAAGACTTGCTTATTACTACACCAGTGAAGCCCATGTAACTATCTGCCCAGGATCGAACTGGCTCTTTACACGTTGGTACCACTAAATCCATGCGCAAAACAGTTGATTAAACAATTAGTGATTATGGATATTGTTTTAATTCTCACCTACGGCGGGCCGTTGAATACATGTTGGTATTCCAATGGCTTCGCGTCTTACTAGGTCCTCAGCAATCTGTTTAGTAAAAACGTACGTGTTTGGTGTATCGCCAATGAGCCTTTAAATATTTAACATTAGATAAGTTAATATAAATGAAAACATTAGATTTGCTGCTTGATGAATTAAATCTTACCCTGGTGTTACTTTGTCTAAAGTTTCATCAGATAGTTCCTTAATTAAATTTAACAATTCGACTGGATTAACAAATGGCTCATAAAATTCTTCTTTGACATGTTTTTTGTCGCAATTTGAATATGTGGAACTGACATGGCAAAAAACATTTAGTTTTGTACATTCTTTTGCAATTTGTATCATTTCCCGTGTGCCGTTCACGTTTATCATTACAGATGGACGTAGTTTTTCATCAAAACGCACTGTAGCGCCCACATGATAAATAATATTCACCTGAAAAGTTCGAAATGATCTAGAGTCATAAAAATAAGTTTGGCAACATGCGAACGTAAAAGATAAGCAACGTTGCCGCACATACTTTGTCAGTAAGAAGTTTTCTAGATTCTTTTGTTAAATCCAAACCGTATTTCTCCAAATCTCCATTGATTCCAACGACTTTTTCTCGAAAATTTGGACGAATTTCTGATAGTTTAATGAAAATCTGGAAGAAGAAATTCTGTGAATTCTGCTAAGATTTATTTAAAATAATTATTTACCCAATTATCTAAATATTCTTTTACTCTCGTTTCGACACTTTTTCCTTTTTTACTTCTTATAATTAAATAAATTTTCTCAATGTCTTTACACGATCGTAGCAGTTTTTCTACTAATACTTTTCCTATAAATTGAACAGAGGAATGAGATTTTTTTTTGCTAATTTCTATCACTTACCTAAAAATCCTGTTGCTCCTGTAACAAGAATTGATTTTCCTTTAAGGAAATTCACAATTTCACTATCATTTTCTTCAATTAAAATATTACAATCTTGTAAATATTTATGTACTGGATAATCGTAATCCTCCGGTGTGTAGAAACCATTTTTAATTCTTTCTAAATTTTGAGGCAATTTCTTTCGAAGAACCGTTGGTAAATGTGATTCGTCTTGCATTCTGTTATAAACTATGACTTTGCAAAAAAAATAAATAAATTATTTGTTGTAAAGTATTAATTATTATTAATATTAATTTAAAATATTAAATTAAATATTTGCCGTTTTTTTGTTCAAAATATCAAAATCAATTATTAGTGTAATGAATTATTTTTGCAAAAATAAGTTATTTCTTATTTATATAATACAAACTCAGGCATTGTATGCTAAATTATGTTGTTTGTTGTTATAGGTACTTATTTGCATTTGAACTTTTATTGCATTGAACTTTCGGATTCATATATACCGTGTGTCCACTATCCAGGCCGAACTTAGGAATTTACATGAAAATTTAAATAGTCGTCTGTTACTTCTCACCAACTAAACTAATTTAATCGGTGGTAATATCTTTGGGAAGATACCACGTTTCTGCATCTAATGACACCAAAATAATGACTAGAGATTCCTTTTTCATTTAAATATTCACGTTTAAAATTGGTCTTTTCCAAAACTTTGGGCTAACATTTCAAAAATTTGAAGTTTTGAAATAGCCAAATTGCCAACTTGAATATTTAAATGAAAAACGGGTCCCTAGTTATGATTATCAAGTACGTATGACGTACTTGATACGTACATAATACGTATTATGTATTAAAGTATGTATTAAGTACATAATACGTACGTATTATGAAGTATCAAGTACGGTCTCTAGATATCAGTAACGTCGCATTTTTCATATGGCATTACCACCGATTAAATAAGTTCGATTGGCGAAAAGTAATCGACAATTATTTAAATTCCCATGTAAATTCCTATTGTTCGTCCTAGAGAGTGGACACACGGTACCTATGTACGATAAGTACATATTAATTCAGGATATACAAATTGCAATTCAAATTGAACAGTAAAACTTAAAGAATTTTCAATTAATTTTGCAAGTGAATATTTTCGAATGGTAAAATGAACTTTTTTGATACGATTCTCGTCTCTAATAAGTTCGATAAAGATTATGGCAGCAAATACGATTTCATATGTGCCCTTATATGGAACATGACCATATGAAAAACTTTTCTTTGGGAACAAGTATGTGACTTATATTTATATCTATAAATATAAATTAAATATACAAGGTGTTCAAATAGTATTGTATCGGACGATATTATAAGAACCATTGGATATTGGATGAAACTAGAATGGAAATCGTTTTTTTTATTTCGAGCTGGTCATATTCTGAGAATATTTTCTATTATACAGGGTGAGCCTTAAGGATTGACTATACGTGTAGACGAACGACGATAACTATTGCAAAACATTGTACAAACATGTATAAACATTGAGAAAAATAACACCAGGGTAACTCCATTCTAAACTTGAATTTATCAAGCAGAAATCTAATGTTTTCATTTATACTTTTAAAGGCTATTTGGCAATATACCAAACACGTACGTTTTTACTAAACAGATTGCTGAGGATCTAGTAAGACGCGAATCCATTGGAATACCAACATGTATTCAACGACCAACAATTTCCATAATTATTAATTGTTTAATCAACTGTTTTGCGCATGGATTTAGTGGTACCAACGTGTAAAGAGCCAGTTCGATCCTGGACAGATAGTTACATGGGCTTCACTGGTGTAGTAATAAGCAAGTCTTTAGGTATTGCTCATATAGTCCCAGGTAAATCTACTAATGTACTAAATCTGGTACCTGCCGATTATGTGGTTAACAATTGTATCGCAGCATCATATAGAACAGCTCAAAATAAGTAAGTGGATCCTCATTCAGCGTAACACCGCCGTAATAATTGTTTTTTCTATTGTTGTAGAATCACAGATAAAATATCAATTTACAATTATGCCTCGCCACAAAATAATTCCATCAAATTGAATGACATAATATTGAAAATCAAAATGCAAGGATTGAAATTGTCTTCAACTAAATTTGTTTCTACTTTTTTTTCTGCCTTTACGACATCTCCATATATATTTTGGTTTTTAAACTTCTTATTACACTATTTACCTGCCTGCATTGTAGACTGCTTTTTATCTATTATGGGAAACAAAGCGACGTACGTACAACTTCCACCCACTGTGAATATACACTTTTTGCTTATTTGTTTATTTCAGATTTGTGAAAATCTACAAAAGGGTGGCTCAGTTGCCCGTGGTACTCAGTTCCTCTCTTTCGAATGAATGGATGTTTGATATTACAAATACGAATCAATTATGGAATTCGTTAAATGAAAAAGATAAGAAAAATTTTCACTTTGAAATGGAAACATTTAATTGGACAGATTATTTTGATACAATAACTGCAGGACTTCGAGAGTTCCTTGTAAAGGAATCTCTAGATAATTTGGAGGAAGGACGAGCTCATTATAGAAAGTGAGATATACACAAACTGATATCATTCGTAAAATATGTGATATACATTTGTGGTTGTTTTTGCAGGGTTGTATTTATGTTCTACACAATACTTATTTCAATCACGGTCCTGTCTATCTACTTTTTCATCAACACGATATTCTGTTTTATTCCTTTAACAATTATCACCATCATTTTATATTATTTATTAAAATCTGTCTACTGTTTCGATTTATAAATTAATTTAAGTTAATTAGATTGGTACTTTATTTAATATAATTAACATAATTTGCTTCGAATATATTTAAAAAAAAATGTGCGGTTGGCTATTATTTATTGACTTTGTCTGAAACTATGAATATACAGGCTGATTGACATAATAATAAATAAATTGATAACAATAGTTTATCAATTATTTATTATGTTTACTTATTATTTATCAATTCTTTTACCATGCTAAACTTAATGTAAATCTGAAAAATTAGCATACAAGAAACCGCACAAAAATCGAATTGACTGAATATAAGAAATCATTTTTAATTTGTTTATGCTAATTACTTAGTTTCAATTCTTATTCTTTTATTTCTTCCAATAATATATGTTACTTACTAAAAACGCATTGACTTTTATTATTCTAAACTTATCAAAAGTTAACGACTTTAATGGTTCAATATCTCGATTTCGCAATTTTGAGGTTAATTACAATGACGGTCATGGAAAAAATACTGTAAGTAACATGTGCGGAAATTTTCCCAATTTGTGAGTTATACACAATTTTCCGCACATATTACGTAAGTAACTATTACTAAATATTTAAAATGTTTTAATATTTTAATAGAAGAAAATGGTAGTGAATTTATAAAATTTCTTAAATGAATATCGATTCTAATTACCGGGACAACAGAATTTTTAAGTGAGTGATTGAAATAAACATAAAAATCTTATTATTGAGTCAAATCACATAAGATACAAGGCAAATTGAAAAGTTGTCCATTTTGGGATCCCCGTCCTAACTAAAACCTAATTATAATTTGGATCAAGGCAATAAACCGTATGTCATACTATTATTTATTATGCTTTTCCATAAGATCCAAAATATCTAGTATTTCATTTCAAATAAAAAAAAAAAAAATTTAAAGCCATTTTAATGTACGTTTCGCCATCTATATGTTAGCATCATAATATGTAATGCCTTAATTTCCCTACTACCGCAGTATCGCAAGGTGTTTTGTAGGTCGCCGAGTAAAAACTTCGCATAACTGAATAAAATAGTTATTACAATGGAAAGATGGAACTTCGAACATTTTTTCCAAGTCCTTGTAGTTGCAATTGAAACTTGTAACTGTGTATCGGTCTATAAAATAGATTACCGTAAGTGATTTTAAACGATTAACTGAAGCTTAAAATCACTTTTACTAAAATCTCTGCTAAATTTTTTCAGAATATGTATTGGCAAGAAATATCATGGAAAGTAAGAAGTATTTAATCTATTAACATGATTTTACTTAAGTTTGAATAATAAAAAATTGCTGCTAATTGAAACAATGTCAATCATTAGATTTGCATTAAAGTTAATTTCTTAACTGAAGGCAGTTAAAATGCTAATCGAGCAAAAAGGTACTAGATACCTTTCTAATTTGAAGATTTATCTAATCAGAATCTAATTAGAAGATCTTCTAATTAGAAAAACTAATAGTTTTTCTAACTTCTAATTTGATTTATTTATGAAATAATTCTTCGTTTGTGATGGTAGAAAAAACTTAATATGCATTTCGAGCACAAAGTAACTGTTGCTCACTATCATTATCGCGGTCTAACTGTCACTTGAGAACAACAAAGTATCACTCATTAGTACATCAGAAATACAATGACAAATATACGTAAATAAGTGCTATTTATTACTAGTCACATATTGTGACAATAGCGTTGCCAAGTATTCCAGAATTCCTACAAAATTAAGAAATATTTTAAGTTTCCGAAAAACATTGTACGAAAGACAATGTTTTTTGCACATTTTGATTGGTGTGTATATAAGGAGTTAGAAATGTTTTTCGTGATTTTCTTTATTCACTTGTATAAAAATCTGAAAAATCAACCAAAATATAACACTTCTTAGCTTAATTTATGATAATAAATAATATAAAATTATAGCAATAATTGTTAAAGGAATAAAGCAGAATATCGTATTAATAAAGAAATAGATAGACAGGCTGGTTACAGTTATCAGGATGACATATTCTGCTAATATCACTCTGAAAAAACGATAATAATTATAAATCAGTCAAATAATCAAAATAGAATTAAGGATAGTAATTACTTTTTATAATAAGCTCTTCCTTCATCCAAATTGTCCAGAAATTCTTTTAAAACCATTTCTCGAAGTCCAACAAGAAATGGATCAAAATATTTTGTCCAATTCAATGTTTCCAGGTTAAATTCAAAGTTGTTCTTATCTTTTTCATTTAATGAATTCCATAATTGTTGTGTATTTGTCATATCAAAAGTCCATTCGTTTAAAATGAAGTATTGCAGAACATCAAGATATTTTGATACTTTTTTATAAATATGACTAAATCTGAAATGAAATAATTGTGCAGGATGTAAAAGTATAGTGACAGGTCAAGTGACTTACATTGGTTTATTTCCCATAACAACTAAAGTCCAGTCGACTATGCATACAGGTAGATAATGAAATAGAAAATTTAGAAATGCAAATATAAACGAATATTCGGTGAATGTTGCGAAATGCCTTCCAACTATTTTAGTTGAACCAACTTTTGGTCCCTGTATTTCCGCCTTTGACACAATGTCTGCCCATGTTATTGGATTACTCGTAACTGATGCAAAATTGTAAATTGGAATTTTGTCTTTTATTCTAGAAAAACAGATCAATCATATCTGCATATCTCCATTTTTGTGCAAATTGTTCTTTAAACACTCGACGAGCACCCACTTACTTTTCTTTAGCCGTTTTATATGATACTGCGATGCAGTGATTGATGACATAATCGGCTGGTACTAGATTTGCAACGGCACTAGCTTTGCCGGGAATTATATGTGTGTAACCCAATGAAACACTGTGTACCAGTCCACCAATACCAAAAATACCATTTGTCCACGACGGTAGCGGTTCCTTCGCTGTTGGTGTGACTATTAGATAAATAATAGTATGTCAAATTACAAGAATGGTGGGCAGATTTTATTGAGTGACAATAGTTTAATGAAAAAACTATTGTTTGTTTCATAGTAATAAATCAATATTATTATTCTTACCTATGGCGGGCCGTTGAATACATGTTGGTATTCCAATGGCTTCGCGTCTTACTAGGTCCTCAGCAAGCTGTTTGGTAAACACATACGTGTTTGGTATATTACCAATGAGCCTTTAAAATTATATATTAAAACATTAGGTGCCTACTTGATGAATTGAATTATTGAATGCACAATTACCCTGGTGTTACTTTGTCTAATATTTCATCAGATAGTTGCTCGACCATATTTAACATTTCGATTGGATTTACAAATGGCTCATAGAAATCTGCTTTAATATGTTTACTAGTACAATTAGAGAACGCGGTACTGACATGACACAAGACATCGAATTTTTTACAATCTTTTGCGATTCTTATTATTTCTCTTGTTCCATTTAAGTTAATCATTACAGATGGACGTAGTTTTTCATCAAAACGAACTGTGGCGGCCACATGATAAATAATATTCACCTGAAAAGTTCGAAATGATTCTTTAATAAAATTTAAAGCTATAAAAGTAAGTTTGGCAACATGCGAACGTAAAAGATAAGCAACGTTGCCGCACATACTTTGTCAGTAAGAAGTTTTCTGGATTCTTTTGTTAAATCCAAACCGTATTTCTCCAAATCTCCATTGATTCCAACGACTTTTTCTCGAAAATTTGGACGAATTTCTGATAGTTTTACGAAAATCTGGAAGAAGAAATTCTGTGAATTCTGCGAAAGTTTATTTAAAATAATTATTTACCCAATTATCTAAATATTCCTTTACTCTCGTTTCGACACTTTTTCCTTTTTTACTTCTTATAATTAAATAGATTTTCTCAATGTCTTTACACGATCGTAGCAGTTTTTCTACTAATACTTGTCCTATAAATTAAATAAATTAATGAGATTCTTTTGCTAATTTTTATCACTTGCCTAAAAATCCTGTTGCTCCTGTAATTAGAATTGATTTTCCTTTAAGGAAATTCACAATTTCACTGCCATTATCTTCAATTAAAATATTACGGTCCTTCAAATATTCATGTATTGGATAATCCAAATCGTTGGGTGTATAAAAACCATTTCTGATTTTCTCCAATTTCGGTGGCAATTTTTTTCGAAGAATTGTGGGTAAACGTAATCCATCACTTTGCATTTTGGGCTCTACGAAAAAGAACACGGCTAATTATAATCTGATGTGGATCAAATAGTCACAGATTAAAACTCTAAAGAAGTGCCGAATTTAACTCAACGAATTTTAATTTGTTACTCGTAGATGTGTTTTGCAAAGCTTTGATTGACTGAGCGCAGCCGACTGATCGAAACCGTTACTAATTTTCCATATATTTTTATAACTTTCCTATTGAGTTAATTGACAATTAATTGATAGTAGAATTATTAACATACTTAGAAGAATTTTAATTTACCTTAAACAAGATATGAAACGTATCGGGACGATTAATAAATTAAGCTAAATGCACCTTTCCTGAATATTTTTAGTTAAAAATTGGCACAATAATTTGTAAGATAATAAGGCAATTTTAACCAATTAGGATAGTAAGTTAACGAATTCGTTAACATTTCGACATTCGAAATTTGAATTACATGGTTTTAGATATACATAACGTAGACACAAAAACATCAAAATTGAGAAATAATAAAAATTCCAAAAAGTTTGTACTCTACCTGCAGTTTTTAAAACCTTTTCTTTTCAATAAACTCGGACTACTTTGTCGTTGGAGGCGCTCGTTCAGACTGTCAAAAATTATGTAAAAATTTGAATTAAAACATCCAAATTATATTTTTTTGTTTTCTTTAAAACTAATTATAATTTTATTTAGCAAATACAAAACTAATAAATATGTATGCGCATCAGGCGTCAACATTTGTTTCTGCGAACTCATGAAAAACAAAAAAAACTATGTATCTATGTATGCGTTTAAGTATTTACCAATGACGAAGTTTAGTCAGCAAATATAAATTTTCTATTATGTGGTACTTAGACTGGCATTCTTGGTAACCTTCTTTAGCGTCATCATGCGGACACCGTGACAAAAAATTAGACAGAATAGTGTTCAGTATGCATTTGGCCGGCTGGCTTTTTCCAATTCTGCTTTTTCCGTATCGGCGTGTATTTTCAATAATTAAAAATAATAATATTATTATTTATTATTTATAATTACGGATTTTTTTTTTTGTTTATCACAACTAATACAGAACTTTACTCACAGTGCTGTCAAGTTTCGAACTTTACTTAACAACTTGATTATAATAGAATATCGTGTGAGGTAAAAACAAAAAAATTAAAAAGCAACGTAGAATAAATTTATTACATACGTAGGTATAATATAAATTAGAGGTGATTCAAAAATTGCGCTGTTACATTTAATCAATATACTTACTAATGAAACTTTAAAATAATACTATTCAATTTCATCAATGGGAAAAAAAATAAACTTGACAACAGCAGCTTCAAAGAATCTTGGTAAAACCGGCTTCCCGTCTGAATAAATAAAACTGTATTCTTTTTCAATTTTTTGTGACTATTCTCATGATAAATAACGTTGAAAAAGTTTATAAAGAATGTCCGTCTAAACACCCTATTAAATTTGCAGTTTCAACAAATTTTTAACAATTTTTTTTTAATCTATTAAACTACTTGTCCTCGGCTTTTTGTGTATGTAATTATGTACTTAATACCTAGTCATTTATTCATTTTGACTATATACTTTTATATGCATCTAACTAACAAAATAGGAACCATTGTTTATAGAACCAAAAAATTAAGGTCAAAATGTCATCCAGGCTATGGCAGGGGGGATGGGGGTAATTCTTAAAAAAATGCAAATTATATACAATCTAATATGTGGTTATCAATAGTTACGTAACGGTAGATAAACAGTAAGGTTAAAATATACGTTGACTCGACTGTATTATTAATTGTAGAAGATTTGTAAATAATGGGCTGTCACTAGAAATTTCCTGTCCACTTTTTTTATTTGTTTATATTTAATATTTGTTTGTTTCATGGATACTTTTTTACATCTTATAAATCAAGTTTAAATTATTTATCTTTTTATATAATGAGATGACTACATCAAAAGTTTATTTTGATATGTTGATTTTATAGTCACTGCACAGTGTGTTTCTTACTCTTGAGTCTTGAACTAGTTCGCAATCTGTGTGAACAGCACTCTCATGACCTGTTCGCATCCATTCCTCAACTGTCAAAAATTCTTACCACACCACCATCGCCATCGTCAATGATTTAAGTACATAAAGCATGTTTTTGTCGATTTTTTTTAATAAATAATGCATAATTATTGGTAATAAATAATAATTTATTCGTTTATATAAATATTTATTATTATGCTCCAATTTTTTCATTTCATCTGTTGGACATTGTGACGTTAATTACTTAGTACAAACATATACGGAAATTACCATCTATCTATACATAGAAATCCTTGGCAATAAAATCATTATAAAGTTGAAAAAAAAAAAAAGAATAATTTAATAAACCAGATCGTCAAACAAGGGACAAAGGTGCCTGCCTGCACATATTATTCATTCAAGGTCTATAAGAACTAATTATTATTAGTTTAATTATCCTGTATGTACAAATTCCAATAACTAACAGTACACGCGTAATTATCAAGACCTTTAGGTACACAGACACACTCACACATATAGAGGAACAGACATCTGCTGCTGGACCAAAATGAGAAACGACCGTTAGAATGACCACGTAAAAAACATACCGACAAACCCTTTTCAACCCTTAAAATGATCTTCTTTATAAAAATTCAATTTTTCTCACATACTGGTCATACCAGTATGCAAATGAATGGGTGACCAAAATGTATAAAAATTCCAACCCTTATTTCCTTGTCTTTTTTTTTTTTTTGGTTCTATTTCAAAGGGATGAAAGAATAATAATGGTCAACCGGTTTACTTTATGTACCTTACTTTCTCACTGCATTTAGCTAGGGCTCAGCAGCAGCAGCAGCAACAGCAGTATTGTTATTTTAAAAAGTTATCATCCGGCCGATGGAAGATTCTTCGTTCTTCTCAAAAAGGGTGAGTGCAATTAAAAAGGACGATGTAAGGCACAGGTAAATAAAACTTAGTGATGGCAAAAAAAAAAACAAACAGATAAAAGGTATTGTTTACGTTACAACTTGTAGAGATATTATGCGAGTGAATAAATTAAATAAAATGATAATTACCTACATAAAAAAAAATAAAAAAAGAAGAAAAAAAAAGAGAACAAGGAAGAAATGCAGAAAAATTTATAATATCATGTGGTCATTCTAAGAATAAAAGAAAAAAAGCAAAAAAAGAAGGAAAATTGTTTCGGCGAAATCTTATATTATTATTTAAAAGTAATTTTTATGCATTTTTATGTACATTGTTCAAAACTATGAAAAATTAAAAGGAAAAATGTAAAAGGAAAAAAATTAAAAGCAAAAGAAAGTTAAAAAATTACGAAAACTTAGAAAGGGTTGCACTGTTATTCTAGAGAAATTTTCATAGACATTCGTATAGAAAAAAAAACAAGTGTAATAAAAGAAGAAAAGTAAAAAAAAAAAAATTTTTTAAATTTTTGGTATAAAGTCAATAAGATTTAACGCAAATTAAATGTGAATTAATTAAACATATTATATACAGTTAAATGCAAAATGATGTGATCTTACGTCATACCTAGTGAAAAACAGTATACCAACATTATAACTATGATTTAGAAGAACTTATTTACTTTTACTTTTATTGCTTTTATTATTTATTAAATCAATGTCAAATTGGTATTGAAATGCAGCGCTATCAGAGTAAATATTTTTTCTTGGTCTTTCAGGATTTTTTTTAACATTTAATAATATGAATCAATTTTACTTAAATCATTTCGTAGAACTGTTTAATTTCTTTGTTTTGGCTATTTTGTTGACAGATTTAATTTGGTTTTTCAATTAAAAGTAATTATAATGGCGTTCCTATTGAAAGTATAATTGTCTTCGTTGTATACACATAAAAAGCGGGACAAAAACTCACCAGTATTGTCAGTTGAATACGTTAGACATATCGAATTAAAAGAATTAAAGTAAATATTTGTTTATCTTCGTTTATACTTACGATATTAATAATTTTTGAATAAATCTTAAACAATTGTATTTATTATTTAAAACAATTACCCCGTAATTGAAAAATTCGAAATAAAATCGATTAAAATATCAAGACAAATCCAAAAATAATATTGACAATGTTGCACAAAAGTGATGACTTAATAACTGTGACTTAAGATCACACATCCTATTGCTTTAAATTGTACCTACTATTATTCTATGCATTAATTTTAAATATTTTACTTATTTAATTGTAAAATTAAATAAGACAATTCGAATTATTTCTGGTTATGTTTAAAATTTGTATCTGTTTTCTTATCTTAAATTTTAAGACAAACTATCTATTAAATTCCTTCAATTCTTATAATTTTTACTCGAAATTTTCGGTTGAAAAAGAAAATCATAGCACCTGGATTCAAACACACAATATAAAGGCTAGTAAAATAGCCCTTTCTTCCATTAGCGTTCATAGCAGCAATGGAGTCCTTTTTCTGGTCTATGACAGCTGACCTTTTATAGAAAAAAAATCAAAATTACCATACTGGTATGACCAGTTCTTATAAATCCATTGCTGCATAAAAGGTGCGATGACGATTAGAAAAGGGGGAATAGCCAGCCAGCTGACCCTTTTTTTTCTTCTCAACCAACCCTTTAGGTGTACCTACACACACATATAGGTGGTTAGTAACTGACTGATTGCTTGACCGGAATACAGAGTTCTGTTACTGTCGTATTCGGAATGAACGATTTGTGCTATTTGTGCCCTGTGTTTTGCTGCAATTTGTAAAATGTGATGATAAAAGTGAATTAATGAAAATATACCATAAAAGTATTGAGAGGATAGACAGTGCTCGAATTAAAGGTAAATTTCTATATTAATGATGACAATTGTCTTTTGTTCATTTCCACACCCCGTCCTTAAAATGCTAAGAAAAAAAAAACGATAAAACAATAGCCAATTTTAATAGGATCTAAGATGGCTGCCAGGCCATCAGCAGCATCAAGCAATCAACTCTTTCCAATGTAAATTTTTCCATCCCTTTTTAAATCCCTCCCCTCTCCCACCTCCCCTCCACCCACACTGCCTGTCCCCCATTCGACTTTCTTTCATTCTTTTTTCCATCAACCACCACCCACTCGCCCCGTTTTTCGTTTTCAAATCGACCCTTTACTTCTTTCCACCACCCTCTTCCTCGTCCTAAACCGTACCCATACCAGACCACCAGTGCCACCACCCTCACCTCACCTCGCCTCCATCGTCATCGTGTCCGTACACAATTTCAGTCAGAGAATATCCCTCTTTTATTCTTTTTCACCCTACTTTTACACTTCAAAAAAGAAACGCGAGAGAAAAGGGTCTCCCCCGCCTTCACTTCACCTCTTCTCAATCTACTACTACTTTTTCCTTGTGGAAATTATTTCGCGGAGTTTTTCCTTTCGAAGAACGAGAGAAACGAAACAACGTTACTTGTAGGATGATGCTGATGATGATGATGATGATGTTGATGTATATGCGAGAGAGTGAATAAGATAGAAGAAAATAATGGCATATAAATGATGATGATGCGAGCCTTTCAATGGAAATTGTAGATACAATAAAAGAAAGAGAATTTTAAATTTTTTCAAGAGATGGATGTAAAATTTCGCATTGTTATTTCGCGGTAAGAGCAAACAAACATCAGTGACAGATAGAGAGAGAAAGAGATGAAATAGAGAGTAGGCAAAATTCCAAGATTCTAAGTTCAATAAAACAGATTGAGAGATAAACAATGGTATATTTATTATTACACGAGTGATGAAAATAGCATTTCGTATAGCAAACAATGATTTTTAACGAGTATAATACTATACTTTTTCTACGACCAGCGTTATTAAAATTAAATCTAATTAAAAAAATATATACAAAATAGCCAGCATTAAATTTCATAGACCTTGCCAACTTGATATAAAAGTTCAGTTGTATTGACTAGTGAGTGTCATACATTTATTGATAATACTAATTATTTCGTTAAATTTATTGTTGTATTTTACATGTATTACTTCACTTAAAATTTTATATTATTTAATAATTACAAAAAGTAGAAAAACTTTACATTATCTAATTATAATGCAACGGCTATTGATCATATGTATTTACAGTTGCTGAGGATTGTTAGGCAACCAAAAATTATATACATAATTAATCATTTATTAAAATTTTTGAAAGTTGAAGAAATATTTACGATTTTATTATATGTCATGAATCATTTTTTATATTTTTGTATTTGTAATGTGTGTTTCAATTATTTTTTAGCTTGATTAAAGTAATTTTAATTTTTTGCTTCTACCTAATACAATCAGTTTTGGTTTTAAAATCAGGGATGGCGCTGCCCAGAGCCTTTGTTGATTCCTGAAAATCTTTTAAATGTTTAATTTTTGCTTTTAAAAAAGAGAAATGTTCATATTTTGGTGCTAAATCATGTTTTGTCATTATTCTTTTAATGATTCAATCATTATAATTGTATATATGTAAATGCATCTATTTTATTTAACTAATGATTTACGTTATGGGTTATTACATCACTAGTGATAGCAATCAAATTTTCGTGTAGCGTAGATAGTGACGAAAGTTAATCATTTTTATACAGTCGTAGAAAAAAAACATTTTCTTCGATTTACTCAACTATTGATTGGCAAAAAAAAGAAAAGAAAATTTGCTATGCGAAAACTCTCTTTTGAGTGCGCCTATATACTATAGTATACCGATAAAAAGTCTCGGGCGGGCGCGTTCGCTTTTCTTCTTTCTTTCATTTTCTTTATTCCCTTTTTTTTCTTATTCTTTTTCTTGAAAAGAAAAGAGTGAGTGAGTGGTGGTGGTATAGTAGTAGTAGGTCCATTCCATGCCGTGCCGCCCGCTACCTCCACCACCCCCCGTTGTAGACCAATAAGAAAAGCGGGGCTTGAAAACTGAATTAAAATGAAAAATTAAAACGGAGAATAGCCGTCTTTATTGCGAGAAATTTAAAACGGAATATATTAAGGGCGAAAAATTTACATTATTGCTAAAAGGGGTTCACTCTCTGTCTCTCTCTCTCTCTCACAATTTTCTGTGTGCAACCTTTGTGCTTTTTTTTTCTTGTTCTTTTTAATATCTATTCTTTAGAGGGATTTTTCTCGTTTGTGTTTGAATTGAGAATGAGGATGCTGACTAAGCGAAAATATGCTTTATCTTAAATACATAATATTGCATATTATTTCAACCCTTCAAAATCCTTCTATTAGAAATCCTTCGCCTCCGCACTCGTAATACAACCGGAAGAGCACAGGGGGATAGGAAAATCTTATCAGATTGATACTCAGTTTTTTTTTTGCCTGCCTATTTCCCATTCTTCAATTTTCTTTCGTTCCCTTCAAACCAATATACCATATAGAATGGAGGGAGGATTTATAGAACCCTCCTATATAAAAGAAAATCACGTTATTACATTCAGCATATTCTTTAATTTGAAATTATTCAAATTCCATCATAGTACAGGGTAAACTGTGCGGATAGACTGCTTTTGTTTGTACATATATCAGTACAAAAAGGAAATCGAAATAATTGACGTTTGCATCAATTAATTATTAATCTTAACAGTGTTGCCAATACATGGATTCGACACAAAACAACAACTCTATACTATTTCTTTTCTATGTCACAGCTTGCTTCATTTCATATAGTCATTTAATTGAATTTCGTAATTTTGCGGTTGGATTTATTTGAAAAAATGACAAAACAAACGAATCCGTTTTGACATCTAACCTGAAATAAGCTTAGGCGAATGTATAATACATAATTTGTATTGTTTAAAATTTATCCCACAGACCAGGCATGGTGATGGTCAGAAAAGGATTTTTTTTGTTCTGTTTCAATTGCTCGGCCGCCTGTGATGCTTTTTACAGTTTATTCTTACTATTATTATTACATCAAGTAAGTAGAATAGAGTTCAACTCTGATGGTGGTCTTTCCAGTTCTCTCACACATCTAAATCGAAAAAGGGGTAATTAATATAATGAAGGAAAAAGTTAGGTTATGTTACAGAACTTATTATTATTCACGTAAACAATTGACTAATTCCATGCTGAAATCAAAGAATAAATAATTATAACGTGTTTTATTTATTATTTTATTATTATTGAATTTAGTATTGCAATTGATCTATTATTGAATTGAATATTTTTTAGGTTATGATAATGTAGATTGTATTCTGTGATTGATCATGACCACTGTTGGATGACGTCAACCATATTTTATTGATTCCTCATCAATACAAAAAAGGCATCATCCATTTTAAAATATAAAACTATACCAACACAACCCTTTTCATTTTTTGAACGGTTCACAACCCTTGTTTAATATAAGAGACAGGACTTGTCCCACTGCTGCCTGCACCACCTCCGCGGCTACTCTACCACCATCGCCTCCCCCCATTCCTCTTTCTCATTCTCCTCGTCCTACTTACCCTTTTTTTGATCAATTGCCGTTATTTCTTCTGCTTCGTCTTCTTCTTCTCTCTCTTCTTGCAGATTATAAATATCTATATATATATATAGGTACATAGAGACAGGGGTGAGTGACGGACGGGGGTTTTTCTTGGACGCGCTTTTTGAAGCGTCTGCACAAATTTTTAATGCTTCAATGATTTTCTTAATTAAAGATTTTTGATTTTTGATAATTAATTAATTAATAATCATTTTTTGTTTATTTTTAAAGACATTGTGTCCGTATACTACTCGTATTTGTTTTTATGTGCCGTTTAAATTGAATTTAAAGTTTAAAATTAAAGTGACAGTTTTTTTTTTTAGGTTAGATATATTCAAACGCTACTTTTATTTAATTAGGCAACTAGTGAAACTATACTAATATAAAACATTATACTTAATACCCGTTTTCTTATAGACATTAATTTAAAAAAGGAAAATTTTCAACTCAAAAACACGTCCTGTTCTTCCATTTTCCTCTTGAAAAGGAAATACCAACATTACTGAATGATATAAATATTCAAGCATCAAAAGAAAATCTTTTAAATGGCTCTTTTCCGGTAATTCTTTCTATTTTATACTGTAGTATAAAATACAATTTATTTAGAAGAATATACACAGAGTTCCGTTCGTCTGCCCGCACATCTTTTCGTACCATTTTCTTGCTTTTGTGCGGTGGAAAATATTTGACAATGTTGTTCTCTTTTTTTACTTTATTTAAATGAAAAATTTCTTCCTTAAAACTCATTCTATATATAAGAAAAAGCAGAAAAAGTTTTATTCCGTCACTTGTTAAATCCTTCCCGAAAATACACTTAAACTAAAGGGATGAACAAGGAACGATTTGTAATTTGTTCTTCTAACTGTTTTTATATATATATAGATTGAATTAGGTACACATAGAGTAGACAGAATTAATGGTATTTTAAAAGCAAAGTAAAGAAATTAATCGTACAAAAAAGGAATGGGCTCAAGCAGTGCGGGGGGTTGAGAAACAATGAAGAAGGAGGATTGCGCGCTTTCCAGTTTCAAAAAAAAACGAAAAAGTGATACTCCATTTAATGAATTCGAACGACGTAAAGTTCTTTGAAAAAAGTAAAAAAAAAACGGGCACGGTTTTATTTAATGAAAAATTGATAAAAAAATAACAAGCAAATTCATTACATATATTAGTCATTAATTATTAATTAATGTTGAATGTGAATTATCATTATTGCTATTCCTGTGTCCATTATTATTAATTAAAATATTTAAATAATACGTGACTATATTTTCATTAAATAAGCATTAATTGCCGTTAACTATCGTCATTTCTTATGGCTTATATAAATTTCTGCATCATTATTATAAACAGAACTTAGTCAGTGTACAATTTTTTTTTTTAAATTAATAAAGATTTTTCCAATTTTCACTCTTCAGTTCAGTTCACTCAACAAAATATAAGAAAAGCTTTTTAATATTCTGCTTTGATATTTCGCCTGAAAATCAATAAAATATGTATTTAGTAAAAACAGGGATTGTATCCATCTTTTGGCCGAACAACCGCAAAATAAAGCAATTTTTTATTATAGAATTTTTTTATTAGCATAAATATACTATAGGCAACCAGTCAATCTCTATAATAATGCATTTTCTATTGGCCAGCACATCATGTCACGGCCTACTTCATTTCTTTAACAAAAATTAATCTTTATGTCATATACTTATTATTGTAATTAATAAATTGTAATATTGTAATTTACTAATACAACTTTGACAACAGCAATCAAACAACAAGCAAAAAGAAACACATATTAAAAAGAAACTAAAAGAAAAAAACGAAAAAACAAAGAATAATAATAATAAAAGGGAACAAAAAAAAAGAAGGAAACATAAAAGAAAGTGACACTTGGACAAAAGGTAGTTAAGGTTGTGTTTTGTTTTGTTTTTGTATGCAAAAACAAAAGAGTAAATGGCGAATGGACGTCGTCGTCGTCGTTGTCGACGACGCTAGTCACGACGCCACCGACGACTGTGTGTGTGTTTGTAGCAGTATACTTTGTATAGATATATTATAGGAAAAAGAAATAAATAAATGATGATTTTGCATAGACGTAGTTAAAAGCATTATATAGAAAATAAAAATGAACAATTTTTATGATGGCTATAAATTATATTAATTACGTATGTACATATGTATTTACGCGTAAAACAAAATGGAAATTTATACAATTTCTTTAACTAGTATAGATAATAATGTTGCGATACAACGTCTTAGTTAACTCTAATAATATTTGTTTTTGTTTACAGAAAGAGTTTTCACACTATATGAAACCTAATGATATATGCAATGCCACTGGTTCTTCATTCCCTCGATCCAACCTGCTTGCTGATAATGGTATAGAATAAAGAAATGAAAGAGCAGAAAAGACAAGAAAGAAGAGAGATGAATCCTTTTATTCTTTTATATTATATATAAAATAAAAAGATATCACACAAAACACTAAGTATATATTTACATTTGTACAGACAGGGGAAGAAGCTTTTGTTTATCACTTTTGTTCGTTAAAAATAGGAAGAGAAATGAGGCACAGATTACACAGTGTGCCAATGGCGACCGACAACGAAAGCATATCGTGTATACTGTGTTTATCACATGGATATTTTCTTTAAATCGATTTTTGTGTTATGAAAAAATAAACACTAACAAACTGAAGTGTTTCATTTAAAAGAAACAAAAACAAAAAAATCTATTTATTTTTAATTAACAATCACCCTTCATACCAATTCACCCGCACCTCGTTATATTTCACCCTCTTCGCTTTTTTGCCTATATTTACAATTTAAATTATCGAAAGGCCCGGGTAATAACATCCTTACAGATTCATCAGCGGCTACATCAAAGAAATTTCATCGTTGATTTTTCCATTTTGAAGAGTGCGGAAAGTGTGGGTGTGGAGTGGTCGGGGTAGGTGAAGGGATGAAGCGAAGAGTTAAAGATGGAAAATATAGAAACAAAAATTGCCAGAAAAAAAAGAATACTACCAATGCGGATGGAAATAGTAGATGTGAGAGTACGTGGGGGGAGATGTGAATAAAACGGGGAAGATAATTAAAATTGTGGAATGTTTTCATTGAAAAATATTAAAATAAATAAATTCGAAATGTTTACGTTTAATTCGAGTTGTTTTATTTATTTGTTTTCCTATTGTTTTTTTGGTGCATTTCTCGTTTGTTCGTATTCCCGATGCAAAAAAAAAAAAAAAACGGAAACGAATTCTTATCTACTCCGTTTTCCAACTACTCTCTACTTCCACTGCCTACGTTAAATTTAAAAGATTAGAACTGAACTGATATCTCTTTTCTACCCTTTTTCCAGTTTATGGGGTGTTAGAAAAATGGCGCGAGCGTTTGGTATCAACTATGTATATACTATATATAAGTTAGGTATCTATAGTACGTATTTAAGATAAGCGTTTTAAGATTTGTTTTGAAAATAATATGCTGTTAGGCCGGGATTTACAAACAAGAAGGAAGGAACGAAGGAAAGGGCAGCAAGCAGAGGGATGATGATTTTAATGAGCATTTAAATTAGGCGATGTAGAAGTGGTTTGGTTTTTACTTACAAAATAGGGCCCATTTAACCATGAGAGGTGAATTATTCGATGGAGTTATCGCATTAATAAGTTTTTAATGTGCCAATTCTCCTGTGCGCCCATTAAAATAAAATTTCCTATTTTTCATCCACTAAAGTATTCAATGATAAATTAAAAAAAAAAAAAAAGAAAACAAAAAGAAATAAAAGTTTCTTTATCGAATTCGAACAGCAGCCTTCTGCAGCATGAGCTACACAGCAGGAACGGGAAAAGAAGCTAGAGAGCGGCGCTGGAATGGCAGTAAAAAGTTTTCAACGTTGAAAAACTATTAAAAGAAAAGTTTGAGGCGAGTAGTTTAAATTAATCCACGGTAAAAACCGATAATCTACTTTTTATGCTGAAAAGTGTATTGAAACACGATTTTCCTTGAAAAGGAAAGAGGAATTTCTAAAATCTGTATCGAAATTAATTTTTAATTCACCCCGTATTATCAGATACCAATAATGTATATATAACTCATCCCCACCAAAGTATAATACTTATTGCTTATTTTTCATTTTGAACTTTTTCTTCTCGAACTTTTAATTAGTAAAACTCCATTTCAAATACTTTTAAAAGGTTCTTAAATAATGTTCAGCCCCCCGCAAAATACTCCTCTCCTTTGCCACCCTTTCTCGATGCTACTACTTATAGTATATAAGTACAACGAACGAAACAAAAAAGGATTTCGTCATTAATTAAAATTTTTGGAAATTTCTTTAATTAATCAATTAATTTTCCTACCACCGCCATCACACTTTGCAAAAAGTGTCTTCTTCTGCTTGTGCTGCGCCAGCTTCTGTTTGAACGCATCAAGCTTTTGTCCCTGGTACCCTCCCTATATCTATAGTCTCTCCTCTCTTCTCGATATAGTCCTGCCAGCCAGAATTCATTTTCTTATTTAGAAAAAAGAAAGAAAAGAAAAGTGTTTAGTTTAATAAATAGACGATGAGCTCCACTAGATAAGATTGAATTGGATAGTGAAAAATGGCTTTAGCAAAAAAGGGTCAGAGAAAATTGACTTTTTTTTTTATATTTTTAATGATCGAGTGGGTTGTCTGATTAGGGTTGAAGAAAATGACGTAAAACATAAAGAAAAGAAACCCAATTATCCCTGGATAGGGAAAATTTTAATTAAAAAATATTAATAATGATAATAATAAAAAATAATAGTAATTAAAAAAAAAAAGAAAATTTTCCTCTTCTGTTCTTTTCTGCTTCGCAAGAAAATTGCGAATTTCTCATTTATTTCGCCTTCCAGGGCTAATTTTCTTTTTCGATTTTGTTATACAAAAAAAAACTCTCTCTCTCTTTCTCTCTCAATCCTTCGCAGAAGACAGAGAGAGAGAGAAGGAGAGAGAAAAAAACGAGCAGAAAATATATAAGAAGAACAAGAGTCCAAATTATTCGCAAAATTAAAATTCATCTCATTGAAAAAGCGCGAAACGAAGTGAGTTTTCTATTAAAAAGTTTTCTAAAAGGGTTGGCAGTGGTGGTGGTGGTGGTGGTGGTGGAGCGGGATAAGATTGAAAATGGAAGTAAATAGGTAATAGGGGGTGACGGGAGGAACGGAGAATAATTTTCATCCATTAAAAAAAAGTCCAGAAATACAACTCTCATTTTCTCTCTCTTTCTCTTTTGGCCGTAATTTTCATTAAAAACTTAAATTAGTTAAAAATGATGAAGGAGAGTCTATTGGCAAACATAATAATAATAATGATAATAGCATTTTTTCTGTTCCAGAACTATACAGATTTTGAAAAGATAATTAAGAAAGTTCTAGTGGAAAATAAATGTGTCTGATGGTGCTGATGGTGACGGCTTGTTTTTTTATTTTCCATTTGAAAAATTGGTACTACTTACAAAACATGTTGCAATATTAATAATAAAATTAACACAATTTGATTGCTTATTCTTTACACTCCACTCTCTCGTTTCCTAACCTAAAAATTACTATTCAATTCCCATTAAACTTCCCCATATTTGCTTCTTCTCAATCTCGATCAACAACTAGATTACTCTTAATTAATTATTCATTAAAAATAATTGTTGAAATCATAAAACATCTTCTCAATACACATAATGAAAAGAGACACCTAAATCAGCCTCATCTCTGTCACTCTCATTAATAAAGAATGATACAGCACAACAGGCTAACAAACATTCCATTTTCGTATAAACAACTTTGTATGGAGTTAAGTTAAAACTATTAGCTGGCATTTGTTTCGATTGATGTTTCTTCATGATTTTCACCCTTTTTCATTGCCCCCCCCCTTTTATCATTTCCATTTAAGTCTCCATTATGATGATTTAGGCTTTTATATATATATATGTATCATATGTACGTAAATTTTGCCTAGTCAGTTTAGTTTTTTAGTTGAAATTTTGATTTGTTGTTGTTGATGATGATGATGATGATGATAATTATCGAGTAGATAGGGGAGTAAGAGAGTGCCAGAAAGATTGGATAGCCTACTAAGATAATATGATGATGGTTCTCCACTTTAATATCAGTCCAATTAGCTGCCGCTTTTGGACGTATTTATATTTAGATAACTTTTGTTCCAGAAAAGTAGACACACACAAAATACATACAGTTAAATGTACAAGGAATATGACTTATGTCATACTTAGTGAAAAACAGTATACCAACATTATAAATATGATTTAGAGAAATTTGTTTACATTAAATCAATGTCAAATTGGTAGTGAAATGCAGCGCTAGCCGAGTGAATATTTTTTCTTTGTCGTTCAGGATTTGTTTAATATTTAATTTAATATGAATCAATTTTACTTAAATCATTTCGTAGAACTGTACAATTTCTTTATTTTTGCTATTTTCTTGACAGATTTAATTTGATTTTGCAATTAAAAGCAATTGTAGTAGCGTTTCAATTGAAAGTATAGTTGTCTCTGTTGTATACACATAAAAAGCGAGACAAAAACTCACCAGTCTTGTCAGTTGAATATGTTAAACATATCGAATTAAAAGAATTACAGCAAATATTTGTTAATAATCGTCTATACTTACGAAACTAATAATTTTTGAATAAATCTTAAACAATTGTATTTATTATTTAAAACAATTATCGTAATTGAAAAATTCTAAATAACATCGATTAAAAAATCAATACAATTCCAAAAATAATGTTGACAACGTTGCACAAAAATTATGATTTAATAACTGTGACGTAAGATCACCATCATATTGCTTTAAATTTATACATAATTCTTGATTAAATCCTATTAATAGTCATGTACTTGATTTGTTTACGATTGATATAGACAATCAGGCAATCATCATAATAACTCGTATTTTCTATTGGCCGCAGGAGGATGTTTTCCATTCCACGACCTACTCGGTTAAATAAACAAAAAAAAAATCATTTAGTTTCTTTTTTCTTTCATTCATTTTTTTTTTTTCCACTAAAAACACAACAGCACCACCACTCCTTTATACGTACCTACGTAATATATCCAAGTATAAATATAGACGCTCACGAATAAATTTTCTCTCCTGAAAAGATTTTCCGCACAAGTAAAGCAAAGGCAATATCCTTAAGATAAAAAGTATAATAAATTATGGTATTCAAGAGATTGTCAAAAGTTATCTTTTCTGGTGGTGGTGGTGGTAGCGTCGCAATTTTAAAACGCCCGCAATTAGATGCGGTAATGGCTACAAAACAAAATGGCTCGTTTTTCAAAATTGCTTTTTATAACTGCTCCCACTCTCTCCACTGCACGCGTCCCGCACGCCATCCAGTTGCTTATTATCATAATTTTAATCGGTGCGAATTGTTTCTAAAGAAACTGGAAAAAATTATTAAAGACAAAATTGATAAGCTGTGAATGTACTGGCAACCCTCAAACACTTTTGTTATAGTACTACATCGACTGATTTTCATGACGCATTTATTCATCATGTCCAAATAATCAATACAGCCAAAATTATTCACCCTTCTCAATATAAAAGAATAAAAAAAAAAAAAAAACTCCACCATCGACCATCTCTGTCTCGTTGACGATCAGCGAGAGCCCTTCTCTCTCCATCATCCATTTAAAATGTAAGCAAAGGGCTAATTTTTCGTTCTCCTATGCCTCCCTGCCCCACGCCGCCTACGGCAACAGCACCATCGTCCGGTTCGCCCGTTCCCGCTTAAATAAGTTTTTCACTCTTCTTCTTCTGCTTCTTCTTCTCCTACTTCGTGTTCTTCTTGTTCTTTTTCTGTTTCACCCCGATTTCCTCCCCTTCGTCCATCCAGCCCAACCCTCCCTCTTTCCCGCCAGCGTTAAAACGACTTTTTCCTAATAATAATGGGGACTGTCAGAATCAGCTCCGTGAAAAATGAAGGAAATTATACTGTGATTTTTCAACGTTTTTCTTTCTCCCCGCTCCTCGTTCTCCGCGTGCTCTCGTTAACCCCCATGAGGTTATGATTGCAAAGCAAAAAAAAAAAAAATGAGAGAGAGAAAAGAAAGCCGAAACCAGCTCCCCCATTCGAAGAAAATAATTATGATAATAAGAAACGTGGACTTGTATTGTATTAGTAGTAGGGTAGAAGCGAAGAGAATGAGTGCATATTAAAAAAAAAACAGCCCCTCGCCCCCGCCCCAACACAAATATATGATAATTTAAGGAGAAAAGTAAAAATAATGATTGTAGACGCTCTGCGCTGGCCAAAGAAAGATAAAACAATAACAAAACGAGGGGAAAAATTATGTTTTCCTTTTTCTTTATCTATACATTCACACTTCGGTTGCCCTCTCTCTTTCTTTTTCTCTATTTCGCTCTTTTTCTCTCTATTGCTTTCTAGCGCTTTTTATATCTAACTTAAATAAGTATGTATTTCTTTTACCCCTTCTACCGGTGGCACTCACTTTCTCCCCACTCTCTTTTCAATGAGTTTTTCATCGGAAAATTTCTTATCCCTCCTACTACCCCTATTTGAAAGACAATTGTTGGTATTTAGACACTCTGATTTGAAGTTGTTTAGATCTTTTTCTTTATTTAGAAAAAATAATTCACTAGGAAGTGGCGAAAAACTGGAACCTTTTTGTTTGTTATAAGATAGAAAAGAATGAAAATTAAAAATGATCTATTAAATCTGGAAACAATCGAAGCGAAATTATCTCCGATTTTTCAACTACCATGCAATTAAAATAAGGAATCGAATTCGTTAACAACTGCCATTACTGGTAGCGGTCTACTATAAAAACTCACATTCATAGTAACTGCCATCTATTATCTAAAATCAGAACTCGCAATCCTTTCTCATCCAATCTAAAGGGTTAAATATTGATTAAATAAATTGCAGATGCAGCTGTCTGTATTTTGAAGGTAGCTAAACAAGTTTGCTTTCGACAGAATACTGCACCCATTTCACTCATAGATGGCTCTAAATTATTAGATCTCTTCTAGGGTGTACTTTTTTCGAACCATTTCTATGAGGGGTGGGTTTTTTTCTCTTCATAGAAGGAAATAAAGTTTGATATATGTTTCGAATAATACCTAGTTATAGGGGGATAAATTGGAATGGGGTTGGATTTTTTTGAAAAAAAGGGGGAGAAAAAAAACCAAAAAGCCATTTTGAAATTTTTGCAGATCCAAAAACTGCTCGCTACATCCCACACTTTAGCAATTTTTTCATCATTTCATGTGCTTTTGTGACTTTGCCAGTTTCTCGCTACATTTTCATAATAACCATTCATTACGCCCTGTATACATGTTTATCTATGACAGCAAAAATAATTTGAAGGGATTATTTTTGCTCCATAAAAACACAGAATTATAATTTATTATCCTAAGATGTGTAATTACAATTCAAAATGGCGTCTCTCATTCTATCCCACACATATACACAATATACGAGAAAACTGTCCCAAAACTTCGGAGAAAGAGATGTTATAGTGAAAGAGAGGAAGGGGAGATCTATTACAATGGAGTGAAACAGTATAAAACTCGAACTATATAGTTTTAGAACGTACTAATAACGAAAATTAAAAAAATACAACGAGTTCGAAGGAGAGAGAGAGAGAGAGCATATTTCAAGTAATAATTCATGAAGTAGTAATTTAAAACAACAAACTTTAGCAATTTTCTATCGTACCCTGTCCTAACTATACCGTAGGTACCCCCTCCCCCCACCTTACCCCTCATTCTATCGTTTTTCACCATCTCCGCTTCTGCTGCCTAATTTTGATAGTGACCAAGGGGCTTCTCCTTACTTTCCTCATGCTACCATCACCACCTCCTTTCATTTTTCCGAAAGTTTCTCTGGAAAACTAAAATTCCAGCATTGCCTGAGTGAGATCCCGAAAAGTCAATTTCTCTCTCTCTCATTCCTTCTCACTCTCTATCTAGTCTAAAACTATACTACTAACATAAATTTAATCAAAAACAGAACATACATATTAGAAATTCAATCTCAGGCAGAGAAAATAACCCCTAAAAGGATAATGGACGATGGCATGTGAAGGACTTTGAATAGATATATAGATGTAGATATTAAGGGATGGTGTTTATGTGTATGTTTTATGTGAGATGCTAGTTTTTTAGTATCTAATTTTGCTGGACTAATATCAAAAATAGTTCAGTAAAATTAACTACTTTTATAGATAAAATATACTTAAATTTATTTGTTCCACCTCAGAGTGAGCTATTGTTAATTTTAATTAATTAATAATTTTTTTTTGTTCCAAAAAAAAAAATAATCAACCCTTCAGAATCTAATTAGAACTGCCCCACTCCAGTTCGCAATCCATATTTTCTAAAACCCTCTTAAAATCATATTCAACCGTTCGTTCATCCAGAGTCTTCCTTCCCTTTTCACACCACCATCGTCGCGCCATACCTTCAAATCTAACCGTCACAACCCCTTTCTCGCTTCTACTCTTTATATTATTATCCACCATCATCTATTCATCCATCCTTCCACCTATTTAAGCCCCCTAGTAGTAGAAATTCCCTCTTCTTACTATACTACCTCGTAATACTATAACGACACGAACTAACCCCACCTCTAATTTTTTTAAAATGCCACCCTATCTCAAGCGAAATTCAGCTTTATGTGCATATTCTTAGGTAGCTCTAGCTTCAAAAAGTTAAGACGCGTCTCTACACACACAAATACTTATATCTCATTGGTTAGAAAAGGTTGCCTAGGTTACCTAGGCAGAGGGTGGGGTTACCAAACGCCTTAGCGGTTGCTTGTATACTATTCTCCCATATAATAGTGGAGTAGGCAACTGAAACTACATCAATATTCTTAACTTAAAGAAAACTTTGAGGGTGCGCCATTTACGATAAAGCAGGTGGGTGGGTGGATGGATGGATGGATGGATGGATGAGATGCGAAGGCGGTAGTGGTGGAGAAAGAGGTGAAGAAAAAGGAGATGTAGAGGTGAATAATAATGAGAATGGAGGTAGATAGTTAAGAGGGTGATGGCGGGTAAGGGAGATATTTTGTTTAGAGCATATTGTAAGATGAGAAAAATGATGTGTGATGGGCGGAAAGGGTAGCAGGACGGGCGGGAGGTTATACTATACTTATACAGTAAGTTAAATGGATGTATGTGGCATAAAGGGTTGCTTTATTTATTATTAATTCAAAACATTTTAAGTATATTAATGGAGTTGATTTAACTGGAAAGCAAGGGAGAATTTTAAATGAAAATTCAAGTTTTCTGTTTATTATCAAAAATCCCCACAATACAATATCGGAATGACCTTTACAACCCGTTTACAAGTATTTTCTTAAAAAGGGCATTGAAAAACAAGTTTTATTTTTCGTCCTAAAAGTAAGTTTAACATACTAGTTTTTCTACGATTATTTCTCACGATTTTTATACCTTTGGAAATAAAATAATTCAATTTTCTCAAAGAGCAAACCTACTTATCGTATGTAAATTTCTTTAGCGCAAAGGGTCGAAGAGAAGAAGGCGAGTGAAGGGGGTGAGGAACTTGACCACATCGGACAAGTTTTAAATGAACTAGTATCCCTCGAGAGACTCATTTTAATTATTCACGAGCATTCTTTTTTGAATTATCGTTTATTACGAAATGTTGGTTATAACAACTTCTGGAGTTTATTCATAGAATTCTGGACATTTCAAATGCGCTTTTTTTGCAAAAAAGCCTTGGATTACACTTTGAATAAATAAAGATAAGTAAATTAATTAAATCATCGATGAAATAAAAGTTTCTACATAGGTATATTGTTAAAAATCGTCTATTAATTTATCAACATTGTCTCAAAATTCGCAGGTTCAACAATTTCAAAAGTTCAACTTCTCTTCTATACCATCATGATATCCCCCTCCCCTGCCCCATCTCATTCCACATGAAAATAGTTTTTGTTCCCATCTAGTTCATAAAGTTTCTCTCTATTGTGCTAATACCATATCAAATATGTAATATATTATTATTATCATTATTATTATTATAATGGTATAAGCCACCTTACCGCCCCCCCCTAACGCCTTTACTATCCTGAAAATTTTGACGCAGAATTTAATATTGATTGATGAAGAATCTTAACGGAAGTTTCTTGGCTTGAAATATCTATGTATATGTATATAAACATATATATATATATATATATATAGCGAACGAGCGAGCGAGCAAAATGTGAGGTTATTGTTGTTTTGGAGTAGAGGTGAGGCGGTGCTCTGTATATGGATGGAAAAGATGATGAAGAAGAAGAAGATGGAGGCGGAGAGAAGGAAACTCATTTTCTCAAAAACGACGTATATCTTGCCTTGTATATGTAGATATTTGTATATATTAAGCTCCATCTAACGCTATGTGTATACATATATATATATATATATATAGTTAGTTAGTCTTCCCACCTTCCTGCCTGACTCTTTCTCCCTCTCTAGTTCTAGCTTTAACGAAGTTTTAGATCGCTATGTTGAGGTTAAATGAATATGCGAACAGGGATGGCGGCTAAAATTAAAAAAAAAAAAACAGCCAGTAATTAGCACTATTTATAATAAAGTAAATATATTAACAAATAAATATTCGTTTGTTCCAAATATGGATTTTTATTTATTTTCCCAACTAAAAACTATTTTAGATTTAAATGCCCGGTTTGATTTAAACTATTGTTTACTTTATAAAAATCATTTATCTACACGCCACTGTGTTTGAACTTTAAGGAATTAGAATTTCCGTGCATACATATGTATGTATCTATCTATATGACACTATATATATAGCAACCTCATGCAAAAGGATGCTGAAGTAAAGTTGTGGAAATTAATTTCATTATGGAGAAAGTTTCCTAATTTAGTTTGTCATCTACCAAAATGGAAAATTAGAAAGAAAAAATGCGTAATAATATATAGGGAAAAATTAGGGATGCCTAACTAAATATCATGGAAAATTGAATTGATGACGGCTACGACATATTGACGTGAATTACGGAATGTCTTTGTTGTTCTAACTCATTGAATTTATTTGGGATTATGTTTAATTTTTCGTATTGTTTTAATTTTCAATTAGTTTTAATTAATCAATTTACTAGCTGTGTATAGGTAAAGTGTTATCTTATAGGTACACAGATACTTTTTTGAAATACAGAAGATGTTTTTCAGTTATTAATCTTCAATAAATGAATCAATTTAATCGTTATTTTCATACATCTGACAACTATCAATAATATTGGAAAATATGTAGAAAGATATATTACAAAAAGTAGATAATAGTATATTATTAAACGGGTGACGAAAATAGCATTTTCTGCAATCAAGAGAACGTTTCGACACATTCAGAAAATGATTTTCAACGGGTATAATACTATACTTTTTCGACGGCCATCGTTATTAAAATTTAATCTAATTAAAAAAATATATACAAAATAGCCAGAAATAAATTTTCTAGACTTTGCCAACTTGATATAAAAGTTCAGTTGTATTGACTATTGAGTGTCATACATTTATTGATAATATTAATTATTTCGTTAAATTTATTGTTGTGTTTTACTTGTATTACTTCACTTAAAATTTTATATTATTTAATAATTACAAAAAGTAGAAAAACTTTACAGTACCTAATTATAATTCAACGGCTATTGATCATATGTATTTACAGTTGCTGAGGATTGTTAGGCAACCAACAGTTATATACATAATTAATCATTTATTCAAATTTTGAAAGTTAAAGAAATATTTACGATTTTATTATATGTTATGAATCATTTTTTATATTTTTGTATTTGTAATGTGTGTTTCAATTATTTTTTAGCTTGATTAAAGTAATTTTAATTTTTTGCTTCTACCTAATACAATCAGTTTTGGTTTTAAAATCAGGGATGGCGCTGCCCAGAGCCTTTGTTGATTCCTGAAAATCTTTTAAATGTTTAATTTTTCCTTTTAAATAAGAGAAATGTTTATATTTTGGTGCTAAATCATGTTTTCCCATTATTCTTTTAATAATTCAATCATTATAATTGTATAAATGTAAGTGATTTACATTTATAGATTACATACATATAGATACAATACACAGATTACATCTATTTGATTTACTAATGATTTACTTTCGTAACTTGAAGTGACGGAACTTAACGTTATGGGTTATTACATCATTAGTGATGGAATTGAAATTTTCGTGCAGAATAAATAGTGACGAAAGTTAATCATTTTTCTATGATCGTAGAAAAACAAGATTATTTTATTAACTTGATTTGTGTATATCATTTGTTGTGTATTATTTTGTTCCAGTTGCACCTAATCGAAATTACCGCTGCCAATAAAATGAACAGCATAACGTTCTGTTCTTGTATGGGTTCTATGCATGTACGATTGTGTTAATTAATTACTTACACGTCAGTTCATCCGTGTTGTTCATTATATTTTTAATTTTTTTTTTCCCCCAAGTCAAACTAATTACTAATCAATTTACGTATAAAATCTTAATTTACATTCATCATTCATTCATGTTTCATACACTATTACATTATTATTTAAAGGCTATTTAAAGAGGGGATGAAAGACATCTAGATACTCGTAATACACACATACATACACATTAAAGACAAAAGGTTTTAAGGGGTGCGTTTTGGAATTTAGCCAATTTAAATGATAAAATAGCCACATTAACTCTAAAGCACCGAAAACAAATAAATTATATCATAATAAGGCGTATAAAGACCCAGCGAGAAAGAGAGAGAGAGAGAGGAAGAGAAACAGAGATAGTTAAAGGAGAAATTGGTGTGGTGGACAGCGAACGATCCTGCCCTGAACCTTTCATTAAATTGGAGAAGAAAGCTATTTTACCATTTTAGGTGGGAGTGGAGCCCAAGTCAGAAGAGCCCTACCGGGAGTCTTTAAGATGCCAAACGAGATAACCGGTGTTTTATAAAATTAAATGCGTGAGATTGGTTAAAATGTCGTTTGTTATTGAACTATAAGAAAATTTATTAGGGTTAATATATGAAAATTTATAATATTGAGGTATTTATGACGGTGTTTTGATATAATAATGGGTTGGTTAATAGATAATTTAATAAAGAGAGACGGAGAGGGATGGAAAATAAATAATAGAGAATTTATCGAAGATTTTTATAAAAATAATCCTGAAACATCAGAGAAGTTTTCCAATTAAATATATAATTTCATTTACATAGGGATTTCGAAATGATTTCCATCCAGATTTCTGGATTATTAAGAGCAAAATTATAATCGAATTAGGGTTTTTTAATTATAAGCAATATTTCGAATTTAGAATTGTTAAATTAGTTGATTGTATTATTAGAAAACTTACTGTGATCCTATCAGCTAGTCCTGTAAAGATCATAGTTATGTAAATGATAATGTAACCATTAGCATCGCTGAATTGTAAGCATAACTTTTTGACGTGATTATGTATTTAGAATCTGGCTGGCACATTTTCACCCGCATCACCAACTACCACCACCACCACCACCACATCATCAGGAACTACCGAATTTTACATTTCCAAAAAAAAAAAACTTCACTCAATACTATCACATTTCTTATCAGACTTGCTATTTCAACAGATATTAATAAAAGACAAGACAAGGGTAGTTTTATACTCAATAAAAAAAAAAAAAAAAATTCTAAAAATGTGACGCTGCATATCTCCTTTTTTCACACTATTCACACATGCGCCATTTCAATTTTCTTTTTCACTTTTTCCCCTGCATTATTTAATTTTTCCATTTCTAGCTCTTTCTCGCTCGTTGTCCTTGTCTCTCTTTCTCTCTCTCTCTCTCTCGCTTTCTCCACTTCTATCATATTTTTTCTTGTCCTTGTCTAACTCATTTTTACATCAATGGTTGCATGCACCGCATGGTGTGTGAGAAAGAATGGTAAATATAAAATGGTAGCATGGTTTTCTATGGGGTACAAATTTTGGGGGTTGGTAAATATAAGTAGAAAAGGGGTGGTTAAAAAAATTAAAAGGTTGAAGACGGATTGCATGGATCGAGATTAGAAATAGAATATCGAAAATACCATGAATTTTCTAGTTTCAGTAGGTAATTCAGAATAATTCTCAATTATTAATTAATTAAATTTCGCATCTGTGGAAACCTTTCAAATTCATTTATAGCGAAATTAAACTCGCTAATAATCTAATGCTTCAAAGTTTACTTGATACAATAGAAACAGCCACCCCGTTTTTGCTGCCATATTCCATATATTATCTCTCCCTCTTCGCCATCCTTTTAAAATGACTAAACACATCCAAAGAAAAGCAAAATAAACGGATCAATATTACTCGAGAGAATCCAACTATATGCTGGAGATGAATGCTGGCATTACCTTAACATTTCCAGAAGCAAATTTTTTGACCTTTTCTTTAGCACCGCAAACCATATTTCTCCTTTTCGATCCTTTTTCTCCCTTTCCTTCCTTATACCTCTAACCATTATTTATTCTTCTCGTTTTCCCTCCTCAATCTCTGCCTAAACATCAACAGCAGGCAGGAGAAATTTCTCTCTTTATCCCTTTCTTACTTGCTCTCTCATTCTATAGATATTCCACATTATTATATAGGAACCTAAAACCTAGGTAGGCAACTATAGGCAAAGAGTATAGAGAGAGAGAGAGAGAGAGAATTTCCTTCGCATCATCATTTCCGCTCTCCTTCGGTACCATCATAATCAGCATCCCTTTTTCCGCCCACCTCTAAGGTGCTCCTTTCTCTCTGTATAGGAGAGAAGGTCTTCTTTGTCTGAGCTCTCGCGTTCAAAACCGAGATTCGCCCCCATTTTATATAATATTGATTTAAGATGGCGTATATATAGTAGAGTCGTTGCGCTAACGTTCGTTCCTTTGTTTTTCCACGACGCTTCTCATATACTTCTCCTACATCTAGGAGGAGATCTAGGGGCCGAAGGGATTACTGATGCGGTGAAGCGAGGAGTCAGAAGAAGAGATGGAAGAGAAGAAGAAGTAGATGGAAATGAGAGCAGGATATGGTGAAACGAGAAGGGGTTTCTACCAAGCTGGATATTACGGTATGGTTTGTTTATGTTCGTTAGGAATATATGTGAAAACCTTTCCAGATACTGAAAGTTTTGTGTAAGAATAACGTAATGAGAAACATTCAGTTAGAGTTTATGACGAGTGCAAATAGCGCATACATTGCATAAAATAATAGTAATAACAAAAAGCCAACTTTGTATCTCTACAGCTAGCGCTTTCACATCAAAATAATCTTAAATGAACTCTATCATCTTCGCGATCCACGATGCAGATAGAAATAGTATAGAGAAAGAGAACCAGTAGAAAGATGAAGGATGTTGGTTGCTATAGTGTGCGCTAGTGGGTTGAGTAAAGGGGATTGTTATAGCGTTGGGGGGAAGAATATGAGGAACTAGCATTTTCCACACCACCACGCCATAAGGATTAAAGTTTTAGAATATATTAAACTCCAGCAGGAGTAATCTAGAGTCGAATTTCGTGCACTAACTTAGATTAATACCTCTGAGAATTCAGAATTTCCACTAGGCAAGTCATTATTTATGCTCCAAGGCATCTTGAAATACATATAATTTAGCTTTTGCTACTTATATATGTGCGCGAACAGGAAGAAGATGGCTTGGAAAAGGGGTGGTTTTCAGAAGATTTACATCTAAAAGGAGTTTCCTGCAAGATATTTTCAAAATTAATTTCCACGTCGTTTATTTACTTAGTTGATGCGATTTAATTAAACTTATGTATGTAAATCAAATATTAGTGAAAGGAATATGTTAATATAGGCAACATCTTATGTTTTAAATTCGCTTATAATAATTCCTCTTTTTAGTATCAATTTCCATACAAATGATTACCAAATTATAATTTTTATTATTAATTATCTTAAAACATATTGTAATATATCCAGTTAGTTATATATTTTTCATAATTAAATTAATAAATTAACAAGTACAAATATAGGCAACATGTGGCATGCTACGTCATCCAACGTCGACCATTGTTTTTTTTAAATCAAATGATCTCTGAATCATTCTTCTATTCTTCTACAGCGCCTGTATTACTTTTTTACTAATTATTTTACCAAATCTGTATGATTTTGCATTACATTATTAATATTATAGCCTGATTGGGTTAAATTTTCATTCACGTATAAATTGTCTAAGAACAATTCTTTAAAATTTCAAAGCTCGGAAAAAACTTTGTAAGATATGATAAATCGAATGTCAAAGGTCGGCCATGATGGCCATTATTTCAGTTCAACATATCGTACTCAGCTGTTTTTTTGTCTTATTTCAGATTTATTTTGCCGAATTATTCTTTAATATTTTTTATACATTATTTAAATTTTCAATTACATACTTACCTAAAACTGGTTTAAAGTATGAAAAATAAATAAATGCCATCGGATTTATTTATTGGGGGATTGGGAAGGGGTAACAGCAGGAGGCCACCATTCACCATCATCTTATAGAATATAAGTACAAGTAAGTTGTCTTAAGGAAAATACATGGACCCAAAACTTAATATAAGATATTTGCATTTATATAGAGTTATAGAGCAGTTATAGAGGCCCCATGTATACGCTTAATATTAGTTTATCTCCTAAAGGTTTACTTTAGTCATGTATATATTCACTGTATGTAGGTTCTATATGGTGGTGGCGGCGCTAGAAGTTTGTTTATTTATTGGAACTTTGGGGCCAGCCAAAGCTTGGCTGTGAGAGATAAGAAACTTTTGGCTTAAAGGACCTGTATCTTTAATTATATATGGGCATAGCATGGCATGGACTCCCGTTTGTCCTTTAATGTAACTACCTACATACCTACCATTAGATCTTATTTGTCCTATTAAAATTTCTTATTTATGTAAGTTAAGAATAGAATGTGCGTGTTTACTTAATGTACTGTACGACGATAATTCTCTGAAGCACGAATTGGTAAGTTGCATATGCTAAGTTATATATACCTCAGTTGTTGCAGACTTGATAAGATTCTTTGAGTTGGTCGAAAATCATTTATAATTTGAGCCGGTCTCATCGCTAATCAAATATGCTGCAATTTACAATGTTTATATTTGATATGAACTAATAACTATGAAGTATAGTTCATGATTGTCATCGTTATGTGGCAAAATGGTAATTACATACGTGTTAATAGGAATGTTTTATGGGTGCTTTACATCAGTTGACAAGTTTTTGTCGACCAGTTCATGGAAAGAAAAATTTGACGTTTGGTCTCATAATTGATCATTTTTTTTTTAGCGATAACTACGCATACGTAATTAAGTGTCAAACCAAAATATAAAAATATTCCCGTCACTTTTTATACGAGAATAGTACCAGGTAAATAAAGCGAATAAAATTTTAGTGTCCACAAAAACAATTTTGTTTAATAATCATTTGAATAAGAAGTATATTTTTTTCTAGAAAATCTTCTAGGCCACCAAAATTCATGTTGACTTGCCGACAAGCGGCAAGAAAAATTGCCAGAAGAGCTATTTTCATCGCGTTTAAAAAAAAACTTGTCAACTGTAAAGCTCCTAGTTTCGAGTTTTGTTAGAAATCGAGTATAAATACTTCGCTATACTTCGTTCGTATATCTAGGTTGCTTGATTTACTTGATTCAATCAATTTTCCCACGATAAAAAGTAGAATAGTACTTAATCTTGTTATCATACTTGTTTTTTACCCCGATTAGTATCGATACAACCCTCCCGGGTAGAAATAACCTGAACATTTTTACAAAAACGGCTAGGTATTCAAAAGATATCAATAACATTTCACTTTAAATCATTTCACAAAAGGTAAAAACTGGATTAACTAGGTACTTTGCATTCTGAAGAATTTTAAAATATTTTTTTTTTCAGAATCAAGTCTTTTGGGCCCTTATTAAATATACAGTTTTGTTGCAAATTTTCTAATTGTTTCCCAGTAATTTCCACTAGCAACTTCCATCAAGAATCATTAATCTTCCAACATCTCCTTTTAATTGAAAATATCCTCCTAATTAACCATCTAACAATGCGGCACGTCGATCGATTGTTCTTGTACTTCCTTCCTTCCTTGTTCTCCTCCTTCATATAGTCATCGTAGTAGTCGTCGTCGTCGTCGACAAGAACGAGCTAGGAAAAACGAAAAACTGGAAATGAAACTGCTATTCTGCTGCTGGAAGAGGGCGTATCCACGCGAGGAAAATGGCGTCCTATTTTCATCTTAGATATTATATATATATATATGTAGGTACGTCTACCTCTTCCTTTTCCATTCTCTTATAGTAGATATTTCCTTTTCTCTTGCCTTTAATATTTTATTCAATTTGAGATTGAATAATGCCTATGTTTTTGTTTTGTAATAATGTATTAATTTATTTAAAAAAAAGAGCCTTATGTTTAATTTAAAATAGAAGTATTTATATTTTTCATGTATATTATGAAAAAATTATACAGGGTCCTGCATATAGTGCGTCGGTTCTTTACTGTGCTGCGAAACAATTATAGTTGGAATTTTTCTGCAAACGGGTACTAGTAGAGAGCACCGCAAAGGCTGCTAATATTAGTTTTAGCTATCCATCGAGTTTTACTACTGTGCAGCAGATACAACATATTTTTTTTCACTGTGATACCCTATATATTTTTGCATTTTTAATTCTACTAAAGGTTACAGCCTCCGAACCATAATTTCGATGAACTAATCTAATAATTAGTTATAATATATATATATATTTATAACTAATAATAATGTATGTATTATTAAATGCTCTTAAAAGATATGACACATCTACACATCCTAGGGTTTCAACAGAGAAACTAGAATCTGTACACTAGAAGCGTAGATTCTAGGAGATAACCCAGAGAACTACACTACACGCCCTAACATAACTACACACTCAATTACACTAGTGCTATCTAGAAGCTAGATTTACACCATCTAGAATAAAACTAATCTAGAGAATCTGAAACTCCTAATCTCAGGTGTATTAAATGGTAAGTTATACCAAGAAAGTATAGCGGCGGCTTGTCTCTTTTTAATTAATTAATTAATTTATTTATTAAATAATTAAAAACGGCACAGTTCGCTTATCTTATTTTCGTTTTAATTCTACTAATGACGTTTCCTGTTTGTTAAAAAAAAGTATTCTTTTTGACTTTTTGTTTTTGAATATAGAATTTGAAACTAGATATTAATTAATTTACGTTTTTGATCTTTTGTTTGGCTTCCCATTTTAAAAAACTTTTCCATTTTCGTAATTTTATGTTTTTATAAACTTAAATATAAAAACTGGCCGCCTGATGATGAACCCGAAGTCTTTATTTAGGAAACTTTTATAGAAGTTTCACATACATATAAAACAAGTTTCTAAGACCAATTCGACACTTGAATCAAAACTGACCAAAACTGGACATTAACTTGACCCTTTTCGAGGGTGCTGTGAATATTCTAAATAGTCACCTTTATTTATTCTAATTCGAGAGTTGGGAACTGGAACAAGAAAATCAGGAATTTTCAATCATAAATATTTTCACACGGAATTTTGATTTGTTTATTGAATTACTTTTTAAAATATTTTTAAAACCTAGCAGGAGCATGTTTATAGAACTAGAATTTGAATAATTCAAATTTTGTATTGGATTAAATTCATAAGTTCCTGTTTCTATTCTATTACTGTTACAGAATTAGTTTTCGTTTAATTTTATACCTAGTCGTTTTTTTCTTCTTTATTATCTAGTTCATCTTTTATTAATATTATGCCAGGTCTAGTTTCGTCCATTTGTTTCTATATTCAAACAAGAAAAGCATCTTTCATCTTATATATTGCATACTGCTACTTGCATTTATACATCCGACATCTTGGATATACGAGGTAGAAAGGTATAAGGATATATAAACGAGATGTTTCTCTATCTCTGTCTGCATATTCTCCTTTTGTTCATCCTTTTGATTTTCCATTTGCTGCTGCTGTTGTTCTTCAATGTTCAATGAACTTCCTGGAAAGTGTATTTCTCATATTTAATTTAAAATCCTTTGACATAATAATACGAAATTCAATTCGTTCCTTGCTGATTAGACGAATCTATAATCACTTACAAAAACTGGCTTGGGAAGCATAAGTTTTTTTGTTTTCAATAAGAACAATAATAAGTTAATATAGTTTATGTATGTTGATTTGTTTATTGAATTACTTTTTCAAATATTTTTAAAACCTAGCAGGAGCATGTTTATAGAACTAGAATTTGAATAATTCAAATTTTGTATTGGATTAAATTCATAAGTTCCTGTTTCTATTCTTTTACTGTTACTGTTAATGCCCACCGACATTAAATATTCATATGTTCAAAAAGTTTTCTATTTTTTTTTATAGTGCTGCTTTTTAATATAAACCACTTTGAAAAGGTTTCACTTTGCCGTTTCGAATTCTACACAGATTTCTTTCCCATCTAACTTCATTATTTTTTATTCAGTAGAAGTTATTGATTGGCAGATTTAGATTAGTTGAGCTACCGGCACATAGATGGCGCTCGGCAACGAAATGTCCAGAATTTTGATAAACATTGAATATGGTGAATCAATTATGATATACACATTTTTTGATGATTTATTTTATCTGGACAGCGAAATATTTTAGTTAGTCTATTCTTCACTACAGAATAGAGAAATAAAATTTAAAAAAATCCTAATTTTTAAAGTGTATATGCAGATTTAGTTCAGATTTAGAACAAGATGGACTGTTTCTAAAGCAGTTCTATTTTACTCCTTTTTAATTTTAGTACTTTCTCTTATGCTTCTCTCCCATCCTCGTTTCCGTCAAATTTTCTCATCAATATCTTCATATAGGAAGCAATCAAAATAAGTAACCCTTTCGATCCCTTTCTATTTTGTTGCTGCATCCCCGGAACAACAAAATGCTTAATGCGATAATTAAGAAAAGTGACATTTAAACGATGACTGTGAAAATTAGCGCCACAACTTAACGCCAAAACTATTAAATAGTATATTTAATCTTAAATGTTAAAGTTTCTCTTCTGTTGTTTGTTAAATGACACGTTAAGTGAATTTCTAATTTCTAATAGATTGTAGTTTTCTTAGGCATCATTTAGTCTTCGATTTCGTAAACGAAACTTTAATTTTCATTTAGGATAATAAATGATTAAATTGGGGAAGTTTATAATGGCACAATAATAATAATAATAATAACAATACAGTTTAATGATACTTATTAAAGTTTATGAGTTCATTTGAGATCACATCAATAGGAGCACAAAATGCACAGAATAGAATAATATTAATGCCATTTTTCCCTATTATTTTAGTATTATTTTTATAATTTGACGCTTCGATTTAATTGGCCATCATTATCATTACTTCCCTTTTAGTAAAATATGTGTGTTCTTGAATAGTTTTCGTTCTCCCAAGAATTAATAGTAATTATAACGTAAAAGTTTCTTCCCTTCTGATTGAACGGGTGTGCTTCGTTCCCAGCAGAGATGAAGAGAGGCAAAATACGCGGTAGGAATGGAAGAAGATGGAAGTGTGTAGTTAAGTAAAATATTTTAGGTGATTATTAGATAATGATTGGAGGAAGGGACATAGGAGAATTTATACTAATAGCAGTGAATAGATACTTTAAAGTGATTTAATTACGTTGGAATTCTGATTGGAAATCATTAAACTTTAATTATCGTTAAAAGGAAATTATTCGTTGCTTAAAAAAAACAGATCAATTTTACCAAAATTTGTAGAAGTTTTTTATTTATTTAAAAAAATCAAAGAAGAAGAAGAGTTACAATAGTAATAAGAAATGGAAAATACAGAACAAAAACTTAAATCTATTTTGACAATATTGAGAAACATGCAAATAGTATAAAATAAAAACTTAAAAATATCCTTTTTCATTTCAAAATATGATTAACATAACGTAACGTAGCCAAAGACGAATATATGCGAATTACAATGATAATAAAGTGCCTAAAAATTAATATATAAATTAAATTAAGATAGACAATATAAAAGGCGAAAAACGTAGATCTTCGAACGTCTTGAAAATCAATTCTAAAGTATACACAGGGTGATCAATTTTGTGTTCAGTGTATTATGTATTATGTAATAAAAGTGATTTTTTTAAAAGAAAACTTTTGAATTGTTGTTGAACATTTAATTTTATATTGATTTTTTTTTTAGAAATTGAAATAACCACCCTGTATATTTACAAAATAAAAATATTAATTTCTAACAAAATTTTCAATGGACAATTTTCAATTTCATAATTAATCTTATAATTAAATATGCTTAAATCTAAAATACATAATGAATGGAGCAAAAACTGTACAGATTTCCCGATTATTATCGTTTTCCTTATAATTCTAAGTTATTCTAATGTGTTTGTTGTGTTCCGTTATAACTATCCATAAAATTATACTTATTTGTCTAATTAATTATACATATATATTTTTTGTTTTTACATTATTTAATGATGTCATCGTTGATGTATATGCTAGTCTTTTACATAATACGATTTTGATATACAGGGACGGCATACTTGTACATCAAGCATATATAGATACGATTAATATCAAGTTGGCCATGTACGTAAGAAATCGATGGCAGTTTTTTTATTCATCTCATCAATTTTTAGGGTATTTTTGAGGTAGTCCCGTTTGTCCGTTTCTTTAATGCTTTTTATTTTATTTTGGGGTTTTTGTGTACGCCTTTTCTTCAATTTTGTAAAATAATTTTCGATTTTTATTATTTTTTTAAAATTAAACAGTTGTATGTGTAATTTCGATAAAAAACACGTAAATAAATTCGGAGAACGTTTAGAATAATTTGTTAATATGGATTAATTATCATTGTTTAATGAAGACGATCTTTAATAAAAATTGTTGTCACCAGTCTCAACAACCCATCTGCTAATCGGTTTCGCTCTATCAATGCTCATCAGATACGCTAAAACTATCTATCCTAAGACGCCTCTGAATGCCTTTTCGGAAATACACTTAAGGAAAATTGTACATCTATAGCTTTCCAGCGTCATTTACATAATTATATTTAATTAGCGAAATAATAATATAATTATTATTAGTATTATTCTTTACAAAATTAATTACACAAATTAACCTGTCTCGTTTACATCGTTAACGACAGGGTTATATTTCATCTACGTATACAGAGTTAATTTTCGAGGGGTGATTTTTTCCTTCCCTTTTTTTTATATTTTTAAATCATTATTTAGTCCGTTGGAAAAACCTTATTTTCAGCACTTTCCTTCTTCAACCCTTTGCGTGTTGACTGACTGTCGTCGTCGTCGTCGTCGTCGACGAGACATAGTATGGGGTAAATAGATATTTTTAAACGTCGGAATTAACTGATGCGAAAAATAATTAATCTTTTTTAACCGGAGAAAAACGAGATTTTTTGCGCTCGGAAAATTTAGGCTCGTATATGCCTGACTGGGTAGAATGGGGTAAATGAATAATTTGATTTAAATTGGTGTCACGGAAATTTTTCAATTTTTCTTGACAAATTTGGTAAAGAGTGAGGGTTAAAGAGAAAAATCGTTGGAGGGAGATGAAAAAAATTAAAGATTTTCAATTTTGATTGTAAAATTGCTTCTAATTATTCAATTTTTAATTGAAATTTTTGAATTTTAATTTTGTTTCATCGTATTTGAAATTTAAAAAAAATATCTTTGCTTATAATGATAGAGAAAAAATATATATAATTAAATCAACCCTTCTAAACCTGTGCCTAATCTTAAAATAAACCCCGTTTAAATTTACAACATAAATCAATGCGGAGGCAACAGGAGCAGGAACCACAAAAAATCCTTTTTATTGTTTTTCCTTTTTTTTTTTTCATGGGGGGAATAAACAAAATAAACTCTCCAAAAATGGGGAGAGACCTTTTCAAAACTTTTTAAAAGCTTTTTTTTTTAACATTTTGCTGCGGAAAACTGAGAGTTTGTCTACGGGGGTTGGACCTGCTACTGCTGCTTTTCTGGTTTGAATCATTTATCTTGTGTTTTATTTAAAAATCAACTTGTTGAATCAAGGTGAGGGGGTTGTTGTTTGCGGGAAGAATGTTATCCTTCTCGATGACGGCTCGTGCCACCGTCACCGAAACTGAGAACTTGCGGGCTCCCTTTAGTTGGGGATTTTTTTTTTTATTTATTTAATTTTTTTAATTATCAAGCAACTGTGGAAAACAATTTTTCGCGGATTTGTTGCTGGTTTTTAAAAATATTTTTTTAAATTAATTTTCAGTTGTTTTAAAAGTTTGTTTTTTTTGATTAAATATTAATTTTTGTGGGTCCAAATTAAATATTTCTAGGTTAAAACGAACATAAGTAGAGTTTCGGCTTATTGATTTTTTCCTTTTTTCAGTATAATAAATTCCTATTTATTTATTTTTTTTCGTCAAAGAAAACACCGGAAAGGTTCTTTTTTAATTAACAATGTGGAAATTTAAAAGAAAACAAAAAAATGGTCTAGTTAAAACGTGAAAATGGGCCAATTTACAAGCAATTAAAGTCCCTCTTTTTTGGTTTTTTTTTTTCTTCCCCGTTCTCTGTTTCTCCCTGTATTCTTTTTCCTTTCTTTCGAAACGGTAATTTTAAAAACGAGGGTGCATTTTTCACATCATTTGCGGTGGTAATTGAGTGTGGTTTTTCCAGAATTTTCGGTTAGACTTTTTTTTTGGTCGGTACAGATTTTCCGGTTTTAAATTCTAATTAGTACAACATTAATGTTGCATTGACAGCTAGTAGAAATTTGAAGGAAGTGAAGCTGCGGTCGTGAATTTGCTTTTTGCGATATTTTTGGGTTTGAATCATCGAGTCAATTAATTAAATTATGAATTATTTATTTATTTAAATTCGACATTGTTTATAATAAATTCATATTTTATACCCTGAAAAATTATTTTTGAATGAAGTGTCGTGTTTTTCATTATTTTATATATTTCGATACGAATCCCCTCTTTGCCTTTCCCACCCCGTCTTTCAGTTTCATAAATTATTCATGAATAATAATGAAATTATGTATTGTTGTTGTGTATATTTTATAATAGTAGTAGAAATTCATTGAAAATTAATAATAATAATGATAATTATATTCATATTGTTAATTATAAATGTTGGAAAATTCTCTTTTATTAACACCCGTGGGGCTGATGGGCTGCACTTATTACTATTATGATTATTATAATTATTAATTACTGAGAGGTGGCATGCTTTTATGCTTTTAAATAATAACAATAAATTATTATCTCTGAGCAAAATTGTGTATTTTGAAGCATTTTTGAATGTGTGGGGAATAGTTTATTGAAGGTGTGTGTGTGTGACATTGACTAGTTTGTTGGAAATCATTTTTAATTTAGATAAATGATGACTAGTTAAATTGTATCTGAATATATTGTTTTTATATGCATATAATAGAATCAATTTTATGAATTTATTAATTGGCGACGCCACTGGTTAAAAATTTAACATTTTGTTTTATTTGACTCTTAAATCTGATTTGTTCATCTTAAAATTTAAATACGAAACAGGTAAAAACCCTCAATTAAAACCACAAAATTGTTGACTGTGGCACTTTTGATGGTGTGTTTGGGGGATGGCATGGAGAACGACTTTATAATACCAAATACATATAAATGCATTATAATAGCTGCTGTAGCATCAGCAAATCTGCTGCCTGTAAACCTGAAACTAAGCTTTCCACTATTATTATGTATAACGGGAGTAGAAAATTTAAGATTCATGGAATAAAAGATGAGATTGAATATTTTATTCATTTTAGGTGTTATGGGGAAGAATGTGACGTGTGTATCTGTGTGTGTGTGTGTGTGCTATATAAGTAAATTGTTTGACTTGGCTTTCATGAAAATGAATTTCAGAGTTTCTTATATCGGATTTTTCAGAAAGGTTTTTTTTGTTTCGTTAAATAATAATAAAAAAAAAATACACCTTTGCTCCGTTCTTGAAAAAAATGCTCCTTTTTATTTTCCAAACACTTTTTCAACCCTCTCGCACCCAACAGACATTTACATTTTCGCAATCATTGATTTCTTACGTCGGTGTTCTACTATAGCAAAAGCAAAGCCACACCCACCTACCCTCTTTCGCTCTCTCTTTCTCGCCCCCATCCTTCCTTATTCTTACCCCTTCTTGCTATAATAATATTCGTTTTCATCTCTTTTTCTTCCCCCACTACATATTATAATCTTACTGACGACGACGACGACGATGTTGCTGCTGCTGCTGCTAGTGAAAATTTTCGTTCAGTTGAATTTTTCTTTTTTGGAGGATTTTCCATCCCCACCACCATGTTAGTTGGTTGCAAATAGAGAAGGGGAAGGATTGTTTGGTAAAAATTATTTTTTCTTGTTTAAAAGGAATCGAATGTTGTGTGTAAGGATAAATTGAGATTTGTTCAAAAATTTTCAAGAAAAGAAAAAAAATGTGTGCATTCAGAAGAATGAATGGGTAAATAATCTAAAAATAGGATTTAGTTCATATCTATAAAAGTATGTTTAGTGAAAAATGAGTTTTCCCACAGTTTTTTTTTAGTTTTTCTAGAAACTAAAGTGTCTTAGAAAGGACTGATTCTGATGAGTTAATGATGGACTGATTTCCTGACTTTCCATTCGAAATTCTGAAATTTATTCTTATTGTTCATTAAACGTTCTCCTTATTTTGTCTTAATTTTGTTGACATTTGATCATTTTTCAATATTTCTCTGGATATTTTCAAAAGAGCCCGGCTGATTTGTTCTCTGAAAATAAACAAAAAAAAAACAAAAATTAGAATTAAAAACATATTTTTCTCGTTCCGGCAAAACGCCAAGAAAATGAAAAATGGATTTTTGTTTCGCCCACCGTTTATACTCTCCTCATGCCTCCTACCCAGTCCGCACATCCTATACCTACTCGTTCTGGCCTTTTACAGAGAAAATCAAGAAAAACGATTTGAAAGAGTGTGGAAAATGCGAGAACAAAACCATCACCATCACCACCACCACCATCATCGCCGCTAGCGAAGCTGTTTTTAACTTTTTAATTCTCTTTTTCGTCGTCCGCTTTGCCGTCCCCCCTCCTTCGCTCACCCTCCTGCTTCAGTTAGAATCCTGTGGCGTTGTTCAGTAAGGCAAGCAAGCAGGCTGCAGGTTTTTTCAACGTGAAAAATGGCCTGGACACTTTACGCTAAGTGAATTTAAGTTGGAGCAGATTGTTTTACATTATTTAGATGTCGGTCGGTTTTGGTCCATTCTTTTCTGGCAATGGGTACTTAGTTACAGGCAGTGGAGGGCGACTTGTTGGTGGAACAAGGGGTGACGGGGAACGTTCGGGGATACGGTGAAGGGACACTGGAGTTTTCTGGCAATTTGTTTATTCCACATTTCTGTTGGAATGCAAGTTGGAGAAAGGATGGATGTGAGGGAGGACTTTTTGTAGTTTTTGTAGCAGTTTTTTTTTTTTTTTTTCGTTTTGGGTTTTCAGCTAGATTATGTTTGGTGGTGACTTTTCACATGGAAAGTTGACAATTTTATATGGTAATTCTTTTTTTTCTGGTTTTTGTCATTATGAGAATGGTGTACTTTACTAATAATAATAATAATAATAAATGTCGAGACAGAATAACGTCCATTAATAAATCTTCTCTTATCTTTTGAGGTTGTTGCGCGCACCTTAAGAAATTTCAGTTTGTGCTGCAACTATGCGAAAACCTCCCAAAGTGTGAGTACATAGGAATTTCTATATTCGCCGAGTATTTTCCAGGTACGATAATAATAATAATAATACTATATTTTATTTCGTTTACTTATTGCTGGAGGGTTTCTCGGTCATAGCCGTCGACTATTTACGTCTTTAAACATTTTCCTTAAAACTCAATAATCGAGGGACTATACGAAATTAGTTCGTAATCCCACAATATTTCGACTGTGTATCTGATTATATATAGAAATTAGAATTTTGAATTTGCTTTCAAGTACATTTAATGCATTTTTCATTAGTTGCTTGTCATTTAACGACGCCACTGCATATAAATATTCACATATACATATATTTTATCGAGGAAAATTCTCGAGGGTATTTAAAGAGCGCGACGTGTTTTGCCAAAGACACAACTGAATAGTAAAGATGAAGGTGGAAGAGATGTTAGTAACCTAGCACTACTTCTACAGCCACCATCCCATCCTCCTTCTTCTTCATTCTCCTTTTCATATACATATAACAGAGCTGATAATGTCAAAATGTTTCTTCTCTTGGTCTCTTAGGGATTTTAGTTAAGTTAAGACATTTTCGGAACGCGTAAATATAAGTGAAATTACAGAAATTATGAAACAGTTAAATGGGAAACTATTGGGAAGAATTAGATGATTTCGGAATGGGGCGATGTTAATAAGTTTTCGTGTTTTGAAAATGGAATGAATCTTATCGCAATGAAGAGATAAATAAATTTATGCTGGAATTTAATTTATGCATAAGAAATTGAGATTTTTATTCGTTTAATGCTGCTGCTGTATTTTGATGGTAGAAGGACACAGTGTGGATATTAATAAATCTTGATGCAGTCAAATTTATAATTTTCTTAAATGAAACAATAAACAATGGAAACTGTGCGCGCCCCGCTTAAAATAAAATGAAAATTCAAGATAAACAACAAAAGACTATAAAATAGGATTAGAGTTAGTTAAGTTGAACCATTAAAAACTTTCCTTCGTATTAAATAGGGAAACAGTGTGAGGATGTACGGAAGAGGTTTGGGAGGCTGGATAGAAGGACGTGAGGGGGGGGGCTGAACGCGGGGGTGGAAAGAGTTGAAGAAGAGAATAAATGAGAACGAACGAACGAATAAGGGCGAAAGAAACGCAGATGGAGGGTGAGAGAGAGGGAAAACACTTTAAATTGGCATATATATTCATGGAGAAAGTATATATGTATATATGCTATAGTAAGAGAGAAAGAGAGTAGCGCGCGGGCAAGCGAGGGTTGTTATTTTCTTATCTTTTAATTTCCGCAGTAATATTAGCAAAGTTTCATTTCTGTTCTCTCTCTCTCTCTCTTTTTCGCTCTGTCTTTCACCCTTCTCTCTTCATGCCCTTTCATTTCCAACTCACAACGACTACGACGACGACGACGACGACGACTCAAAACTAATTAAAATTTGAGTATCGCGAAATAGAGAAAGAGTATAGAGAGTGAGGGAGAGAGAGATATATAAAATGAGTTTGCAAACTTTTATACGAAGAGGAGATATAGCTAGTTTTACTTATTCATATTCATTTTTGGGCGGCATCTGATGGATGTTTGAATTTAAAATATGAAGAAAACGAAGAAGAACGAATATATGGAGTTTTGGTAAATTTCCCTCCCCTTTTTGTGAAAGCTTTTCTTCAAACTTTCCCACTCTCTATTATACTATAATCTCCAAGAGAATTTTCTTTCATTTTTTGAGTATAGAGGGGAGAGAGTGTATAGTTTTATTAAAAAAGAGCCCCTGCAAGGCGAGGGAAACTTCAGTTTTACGTAATTAAAATTTAATGTATGCAAATAAATCTGTACAAAAGACGCTATATGTATAATTAAGGCTTCTATAATCAAAGAAATAAATGATATAATAATAATTATTATTATTACTCACAGTCTTCTTCTTTAGCTTTAAGGCAAAATAAGAGACTTTTCATCAGCCAGCCAACCAGCCAGCCAGCCAGCCAGCCAAGCCTCTTTCCTTTTATTATTATTATTATTATTATTATTATTATTTTACACACATACGTTTCGAAACTGAATAAATGAGTTTTCGGGGGCTTTTGGAATATAAGACCGATGAAAGTGCCTCCTTTGTTTCTAAGATTAATTTAGTAAATGTGGGGATACATTTATCTTTGTTTCTAACGGCCCCCTTCTTTTGCCCCTCACCTATCTTCCGCACATTCACGTACACCTTTTCCATACATATATAGAGAGAAAATAGTCTTTTATCAATTATTATTATTATTATTGTATTACCTTTAACAGCACTGATTCAAATTCAGAAGGGATGCCAGGAGACGGTGGCAATAGAAAGGAAAAGAAGAATAATTTTGTTACTATATAAAATTCTCAAATAAACAAATTAGATTTATCCCAAGTAAAATCGAATTTATTTTAATCTGTTCGCTACTACCACGACTTCGTTCTTCAATTTAAAGTCGAATATCTCTGTTGATGATGATGATGATTATATGAAAGTTAAAGTTTTCGAGCAACATTAAGTATTGAAGTCATATTTCAAAAGAAACAGTTGCGTTTGACAGTCGAAAATTTAAGATGAGGGCTTTTCTTAGAACTCTATCACAGGCAGGAGGAATAAGACGAAGAGGAGGAAAAGAACATATGAGAAATAAATGCGGGAAGGAGACATACGTAAATGAATTATCAAAGTAATTAATAAATATATTTAAGATAATAAGAGTTGACGTATGTCAGTATTTGTGGTTGAATCATTGAGTTTATGTTTCTTTTTCATTAGCCATCATTTTCCATTAATGACAATTAGTTTCAGTTTTTCCTTATTGTGCAATCTCAATTTTTTATCACTGAATTTTTTATTCTATTTATTTTCTTCTTTTCTTTTCTTTTCTTTTCATTTCTCTGCTCTTTGAATCCCGTTTTTACCAGCATTCGTGTACTTAAAATTTCTCTAAATACAACCTTCGCTATTTTCTATTCTCTCTACCCTTATTTATTTCATTTATTCACCCGTCCTTATTCCCCATCTTCTTCGCTCTTTCTTCTGCTTCTTTAAACCTTATTTTACATTTTCGCTTTTCTACAATTTTATACGCAAGGGAATTGAGAAAATAGGGACCAGTTTCCTTTCAAATGTTGTTAAAACCACCCGAAAGCAGAGAAAACCTGCTTCGTCGACGTTGTAGTCGTTGTTCGGCCTCCCCCCTTATCTCCACCAGCAACCTTATTCAGCCTCTTCAACCCTTTTTCATTCCCTCTTTATTTTAATAATAACCTCCATGGAATGAATGCCTTCCGTTGTCGTTTCTACTCTTTCTCTTCCTCCCTCTTTCCCTTTCTCTCACTCTCTCTTCTTTTCTTAAACATACATAAAACACACCGACAGACCTTTATTTGCCTATAGTTTTAGGGTGAGTTTGCCTTCGTACAGTATTTTTGTACGAATAGGGTGGGGAAAACGGGGGGTTGCTTGCTGTAAAGGAGGTGAAGGGGCGATGGAGGTTGAAATGGCGCGTTCTATTCTATTAAATGTATAAGGGAAAATAATACACACCAATTTGGAATTTCTCTTCTGCAGATTTTAGTTTTAACCGTTTAAGTTTAAGGAATGGGATTTTATGGAAGATAATAATTGGCAAAAAGGGGTAGGTAATATCTATGCCATAACGTGTGTGTGTGTGTGTGTGTGTGTGTGTGTGTGTGTGTGAGAGAGAGAGAGAGAGGGGGTTAGTAAAGGGTAAAGGTTTGTTGCTCCTTTTTGGAAAAGAGATTAGAGGAATAAATAGAATATTTAAATTAACTTTTTTCTTAGTTTTCTACATTTCAAGAGTTTCCTCAATTTACTGCCACTCAAACTTTTAAAATTGCAACTTTTCATCCGCCATTAGTCAGTTAGTCAGTCAGTCAGTCAGTCAGTTTCGTATAAATATTTAATCTAAATTCATATTATGTATATTTGAACCTGCCATGAATGTCTGGAAATTATTCTATCTGCAAAAAAAAGAAGTCTGCAACCCCCGTACTCTACCGCCGCCTATTACATCCGAATGTATATAAAAACTTTTCCAATATTAATGCACCCCTAAAATTACTATTATTATTATTATTATTATTATTATTATGATACATGAAAATAGACTCGAATGGGTTTTCAATTATTAAACATTTTACGAAGAATTTCGAATTAATGTATTTCAAAATTGAAATGAAAATATTTATTAATAAATCATTTCGCTAAAATTATTATTTTGATTTTTAATGTGATTTTGACAAATAAATGGAAATTTCGCTGAAAAGTGCATGTAGAAAATTTAAATGAATAGATACAGTTTATTATTGTTACTTGAAAAATACAAAGAAAATGTATATTCTGACATATATATGTAAATATATGATGTTTTCCACTTCAATAAATTATCTCGCGCGCGAAAATGGTGGACACGCCTTCTCCTTTACCATCCCCATAATATTATACGAATAGCGACTAGCTCGGGTTTTAAACTTCTATAATTTATTTCAAGAAAATGAAATGACTTTCCCTTTGACATTATAAACTGCAAGCGCAACAACGAGTAGGTGTTCTAACTTCTTCATTCTCCCGCTTTAATATGTACCCAACTAAATATAAATTTTCCTCTGCCTGGATGATCATATAAAAGAAAATTAACAAAATATTAAATTCATGAAGGTGAAATAAGACTTTTAGATGACTTGGAAAAATATATTTCCTGTTTTATTTTCAACATTAATTTAAGTTTAACTCCCTCTCATAATTCTTCTCCTTCATTTGAACATGCAAGAAAGAAGATACGAAGAGAATGGAATGAGTTTGAGGTGGTGGTGGAGGTGGTAGTAAAAGGGATCTGGGGGGGGTGCTACGATCCTTTTATGTCAAGAACCAAGATTAAGAATGGGGAAAATAAGATAGATGTGCCTGCCTGTTTGCTGGCATCCCCTTTCACATTTTAAGGGAAATATTTTGCTGCTGCTGCTGCTGCTTTTCTCTTGCATTTTCATTGTAATAAAATACAATCAACCAATTCGTTTCTCCTCTTATTTTTCTTGAATTTAAATTTATAGCGGCTTTTGTATGCTGTATGCACAACTGTGTGTATTTGAGTTGTGTACCATGTGCATGTGTGTGTGTGTGTATGTGTGTGGCTGTTATTCTTGCTCAAAGGAAAATTATTATGCTTTACAGGGGAAACTTTGAGAAGAAAATTGGGAAAATTTATGCCTCCTTGAAAAGCAACAAGATGTGATGCATGATAAAATACTGTTGGTGTCGATTAATTGAATCGATTGGTGAATTGGAGCAAAATCGGAAAACCAAAAGCATTTGTACGAAATTTTAAATTTGAACGACCATAAAAGCAAAAATAACAGATCAAAAATTGGCATAATTATAAGCGAAACTGCAAATTAACACAAAAGAACTCTTTGACGAAGATAAAAATATCGAAACGGCCGTCAGAATAAAGATAATAAAAAGCAATAAAACAGGATAGAAAATCCAAAAAAAAAGCTAAGTAAAATTATGAAATTTTTACGTTTATTTCAATCAGGATTTCATTGTTTGTCTAACAGTTCATTTGGCTATAAGATTCCATGTATTTATGAATTTCTGTAACTAAATTTTGAACAAAATGCGGTACATATTAATCGATCTAATGATGAAATTAGTTGGGATCAGTACTATAAAATTTGGCGAATTTTTTGCTAATTATTGTTATTCATATGCTGAATTGGTTGACTTAAAATTTTTCTCTCCAGCGTCGTAGTTCCGTGTAATGAACATACTTGTAGAAATAAGAATGGAAAAGCAAGTAAAAATATATTCTTTTGAATTGTTGATCCGTCAAATTTGAACCAGAAATATATTTTTTTTAATTTCTAATTCGGTGCCAAGAAGTCCAATTTTCGGCACCCGTTTTAGTCAATTTGAGTGCCGAAAAGTAGAAGTTTTTCGCTCCCAATTTAGTGACTTATAATAACGGGATTTCATAGTTTTAATTGTTAGTTTATATTAAAATTCATCTTCTAATCTCACTTAATTCCACAGAATCAACTTTTAGCAAAAACCAAACAATTTCTGGATTAAATGACAGACATAATTAATTTTTTAAATTAATTATTTGTTGATTAAAATTATCTCATTAGAAAAAATAGCGCTGAATACGCGTGTGAAAAACCCATTTTTGGTGCTCACTAATGAAACACTCACTGCTCTGTAGCTCGTGTTTCAAACTCGTTCGCAGCGGTTTTTCACACTTGTATTCAAATATACTATTTTATTATGAAAATATTAAAATTCAGCAATTATTCTAATTTTTTAGTATGATAACTGATGCACTGCGCACGAGCAACAAATATAATAAATAATTAGACGGAAAAGTCAGTTTCATTTCTGTTGTCGTAAGTAAGTTTATATTTACTGTTGCAGGTTACATTTACTCTTGGTACTTTGTTTGTTGGAATAATACATATTTGTCTCTTTCTAATTCCCCAAATTTCCGCAAAAGCGTGATTCAATAAAGCGACAACCAGTGTATTATAAAACGAAAATCTTCTTGTTGCATAACAAATTATAAAATTACTTGACCGACGAACGAAAGAAAACAGAACGAGAAAGGGCCATTAATCGCGTCATATCGATTATTATGAATAGTAAGAATATGGCGGTATCTATCGCTTCTTCCTTCCCTATTCACTCATTAAAATTTTACCCCACGCATATAGATGTACCCTTCAGCATACTTTTTGCTTCTTTCTCTTTCCAACTCTCGTTTGCGCCCCGCTTTTTCTCCACCACTCGACTGTATCCTTTTCTTGTTTTATTCGCCATCATAACTCTCATAAAAACTGTAGCGTGTTAGATTAACTGCTTGATTTGTATCTCTAGTTTTTTGAGCATTTTTTCTTTCAATTTCTTGAATTTTTGGACTTCTCTGTCTGTCAACTTTTATTTTAAAGTGCACTAAAGAATGTCAAGGGCTTTTTTTTAAAATCTATTGTATTGTAATATAGTACCTCCCAAATCTAATTAATTAATTGATTAATTTATTGTCGCCAATAAATTCGCAGCACGCTCTGAGAAAATAATTGTTTAATTAAATTAAAAGGAGCTACTGCCATCCGTTCACTATCTCTTTATGTCATCTCACTGTCTTTCTCTTCGTCCCGTTGTCTTCTTCTTCTTCTTCTTCTTCTTCTGTCTTCTTGAAGTGAATGTGTTTCGAAAATTTAATTTAAGGCTCTTTGAAGAAGATGAGGTGGGTGGAGCAATACAGAGGTACGAAACAGTACCTTTTGAGGCTCCAGTCTAGTCTCTATTTCTAGATTTTTGTTTAATGAATATTTTCCATAATTCTCAAAAGAAAGTTTGAAGCAAAATTAACTAGTCTACATTCATTTAGACGATAATAATGATAATAATAATAATAATAGTGAAAATAAACGTTAAGATTGTAATTAAAATCCTCGAATTTCTATTGGCTAAAATAAACTTTGAACAAAACAAACAGAAATTTTCTCTCGTTTATCGCGAAAATCCTTCTATATATATTTACTATACGAGTGGAGACGAGAACAATTTTCATTGTTCTTAATGTACCCACCGTACAATTTGAGAAAAGGAAATTTTCGGCAATAATTATTTCTCCCGATTTTAATTCAGCATCCAGTCAGAGAAGAACGAATTAAATTACATGCCCACAGTTTTCTTCATTCGTCTCGTCGTTTTCTTAAGATTATAGTAAGAAGTATATTGGATTGTTATCGCTCAATGTTAATGAGAGCGAGATAAAGTCATTAACGTAGTCACAGTTTTTTTTTTTTTCGCACCGATAACCGTGTGATAATTTATGATTCACACTGCAGTTTTCCATCACTAATACAAGCATTAGTTTCTGGATGTAATTTGGTAAGGAAATTGCTGTTTATTTTATAACTTGCAAGGGAAGTTTTGCTGCTTTTCGGTGTAGGGTGGGTCGTTAAGCTGTGGCGGATTTACCACGAGAACTTCTTCCAAGTACAACGAAAAGTAAGTACACAAAAAGTTAAAATTGTTGACATGGTGATCGGGGTATTATAGGAGTGACAGAGGCATACTGTTAGTAAGGGAGAAGACGCATAAAGATTTCTGAAATAAGAGGGCAAATGTTTGATTTTCTTTGTTTGAGTTTTGTTAATTGAGGAAAACGTTAAGTATCTAATATTTGCCCAGCTTTCAGATTCAAATCTTTAATAATTTATCTCCCGTTTCTTTCAGGACGCCGATTCAAATGAAAAAAATACTTCATATTATAATATAATGACATTTAACCAGGGAAAATAAGCGATTTCCCATACTTATAAGGATCTCTAAAGGAAATTGATTAAATTTTCGTTAAAACTTCCCCATTGCAGGCAGCCTAATCATATTAGAAATTAATTTTAATTTAATATTAACCACCAGAATGGTGATGCTGGTGCGAGAGGGTTCGATGTTGGAGGAAAAGACATTTATTATTATTATTATCATTATTATTATTATTACGATATTTGTTCAATATTAATAATGCCACGAGTATAATAGGAGGCATCCGAGAAGAAGATCCCGATTGTGGGGTGAATTTTAATGGAAAAAAATCGAAACTTACCAATGCTTTATCCAGAAACCATAACTTTAACTTTTTTTGTCGCAATCAAATTTGTTTCGATCTTTTCGATAGAAAATTTCAAGCCGGACTAAATTCAAAAATGTTTCGACCATCCAAAATTAACCATTAAGGGTAAAATGAAAACTTGAAAAACAAGTTAGATTAGATGGACACAACTTGGTCAATTGTACTCTTATTATTATTATTATTATTATTATTCTAGAGGTATATACATACACGTAAAGGGTTGTTGTATATGCAATGTTATTCCTTGACCGTTGGCATCTACAAAAAGAAAAATGAAAAGAGGGAACAAGAATAGATTTCAATTATTACTATTGAGCCCTTTCTTAGAAGGATTCCTCACGCGCGATTCACGATCAAAATGAATAGAAAAAAACTGGTTACGTTTCTTTTTTGTTGGCGTAGTGACCACGAACGCATCATCGTTACTGATGGTATAATTGATTAGATGAATCACCCTGTAGACAGGTCTACTATGTAAAGCACCCTGTAGCTTGATAATCACTGTATAGGAAGTAAATAGAGCTCGTTATTTTCCAGCTGCTTATCAACAATAACTTTAAAAAGAAAAACTTGTTTTAATTTAAATTAGGTTGATTGACCAGTGTCCAGTTTTCAATGACCGGTTCGAAGTGGAAAGCGGGGGGATATTGAAATAGTTTTTTTTTTTTTTTTTCGAAAAACTAAAGCTCTTGTTACACACATTTCTGTTTGAATGCTATTAGATTATCTCCAGTCAGTGAAATACTAAAAGAAGGCAAGGAAAACTGGTTAATATAAACTCTCTAGATATCATCTTTCTTTTAAGATTTTAATTAGAAAATGTAATTTGACGTCAAATGCATACAAACTAAGGATAATTAAAGTCTTGAATTTTGTGTATTCGAGTAGCAAAGTTCACCCCTTCTAGTCTTTATACGAGTGTACGTGTCATTTGTGACAGTTGCAACGGTCAGTATTGTCCACTCTCTTCCCTTTTTTTTTTTTGAATTTATTTTAATCAAACGAGTTTTCTTTCCCATGACAACGATGGATAGAAAGAAGAGTCGAAGGTCATCATTGTATTAACGAAGTAGTTATTCCTTTTGAGCCCTCATAGAAGAAGAAGGACGAAACAAACTGGTTCGCGTTATACATTTTTGAGGTTATGGAGAGAAGTAACATTATACTTATCAGCATATATATAAGTGTATATGTACGTATGTAGAATAAAGGAAAATTATATTACCTTCATCAACGTCATCACTCTATCTGAATTGAGAATACAGAGAAAGAACATTGAGAGGAAAGAGTACGTATAAAGGTAGGGGGGTGGTAGAAGGAGGAGGAGGAGGAGGAGGAGAAGCAGAAGAAGAAGTAAATTTGTCAAAGCAACGTGTACGGCATAGCAAAGTAAGTATAAACGATGTTAAGAAGTTGGCAATTAGCCGAGTATGTTGCCTAAAGGAACGATGGCGAGGTCGCTGCTATTCATTTGCATATCTAATGTGGCACTGTTATATAATATAAATGAAGTTGGGTCTGTGAGATGGAGAAGGATGCCGGGAAAGATGTAGTGTTGGCGCGGGTGGTGGGGGGATGTTGAAGAAAAAATAGAACGAAAGAATCTCCAGTACGAACGGAGGAAAATAGATTCGGAACGAGCCCGCGGACAAAAATCTGAATTCAGATATTAAGAAAATCAGACAATTGTTCGAATCGACAGAGACTGAGAATTTGAAACTCGGATTTTTCATCTGAGTTACATTCAGAATATTCATTCATAATCAGATATAATTTCAATAAATATATAAATTCCTTTTTCCAATATTCTTATTTGAATTTCTCATTCAACTACGAAATTTCTCATCATCATCATCATCATCATCACCATTATTATTATTATCATCATCGTTCGAACTCAGGTGTTTCTAAAACCATAGCAGGAATTCTCTCTTCCGGAACCAGCAAGTTTAATTTACCAGATTTAGCACTTTATAAGTTCTTTGTTTCTATTACTATTACTTACCCAGTTACTTGCCAAATCTTTCGATAGATGGTCGAAGGAGGATGGGGAGGGTAGGATGGGTAAAGGAGCATAAGCGAAACACTGAAATTATACTCATTAGCAACAATTAAGTTTAAATGCAAGTAGATTAAAGTAGAAGAAAAGTTTTATTTCTTTTTTTTTTTTTTACAAATACAACTTTTTATTCATAGTGAATTCTACTAGTAGAGGGAGATGGGGTCGACCGGGTAGTTTAATTTTAAACAAATTTATATCTGAAGTCCTGGATTATTTTTAGAAAAGAAGTTGGCTTTGGACCCCTGGCAGTTACTATAGTAGTAGTGGAATTGTTGGGTAAAGTGGCCATTCGGTATTTCCACCAGTGCTAATTTAATTTCAATGAAACTGAATTCAACAGAATCTCAGCATTTTCATCCATCTTAATTTGCTGATAATAACAGTAGAACTGCGGGAAAATTGTGAAAACATAAGTACACACAACAATTTTCTTGGAAAATCCCAATTTGAAGAACAAACTTCAAATCGATGACCAATGGTGCAAATTCCTTATACCCATTATACCTAAACTAAAATAATTCTAAAATAGCTATGATATTTTCTTTGAGCAATCCTTCAGACGGTTGCGCAAGTGCGCAAGTCAAAAATAAACGATTTTCTCCTGAAATTTTCCCTTATTTTCGTCGTCGAGGCGTTTCTTATTTTCCTTCTCTCAAGGCGGAGCATGAGAAAATCGGCAAAGATGGCTGAAAAGGCTGCTGCTGCTGCTGCTGCTGCTGCTAGCTGGTCTGGCTAAAATGATGTGAGCTAGTGGGGTAAGGACACATCCGGGTGGGGAGGGGTAGTTGTTGGTGGTAGTGGTGGATGAGAGAGCGAGCTTTTTGATCTCATGTTGGAAAATATGCAAAAGGAATGGGGTAAGAGTGGTGGCACCGGTGATGGAATCTATAGGTGGTGCGGGTGTTAGAAAGGGTTAGGAGGAGAGTAGGTTGGGAGCGTGAAAGCGCGAAGAAAATTTTTCATCATTGTCGATGACTCTGAAGTGAAAGAGTGAGATGAGGAACGGAGTAAGGAATAAGGATAAAGATGGTTAAAAATCCCCTCTACACTGTTGGGTCGATAATGATAATAATAATAATAATAATGCGCCTTTTAAAGGAAAATTATATGTGACAGAAAGAGGGATTCGAAGGTGGTTGCCATCATTAAGAATAATTTTATGCCATAACTTCTCCCTTTTGAAAGATTCTTGATCTGGAAATGGTGAAAAAAAATTTTGGCATTAATCTTAAGCTGAGTTTATGTCTAGTAATAAAAATTATCCTTAATCGTTCAAGTAAAACAAGAAAATAATGCCCAAGGAGGGATATACTTATGTTGTTTTTGTGAGGATTCTGGCACGCGTCTAACATGTTTCTGTTAGAGTCAAAGCGCTTACAATTTTTAATAGAAATTAAATGAGATTATTCAGACTCTAGTAAAATTTAGTATATTTCCAGAATTTTCCATTTTTTCCGAAAGCAATTTTCCATATCTGATTTCTTAGATCACGAACATATGCCTTTTTTCTGCCTTTCTATAAGGGGTTCAATTGATATGATAAAAAAGCTGTAAGTTGTATATCGATTAGGAAAATAGACGTTAATATGTTTACCACTAGATGGCGAAGTGTCCGAATTGAAAAGTGTAGTACAGGTAATTGTAAGACTGACAAATAGATGGCGACGTAGATCAAAGAAAAAATGAGTATATTTTGAACAATTCAGATTTTCACTGTTTCTTTACGACAAAGTTAATTCTCACTTAATTCTTAAAATTAGCGGTCTTCTATCTTCAGATTATAATGATTGACATTTAAACATATTTATTATCTTTTAAGACTGAAATTCTAACATCAGAAAATAAATTTTCGTAAAATTTCCGAAAAGACTTCCATCACCATATAGAAATAATCCAACTGGAAATATTTTCCTCAACGGCGGCGGCGGCGGCAGCGGCAGCAACAAAATATATAATATTTTTGATTAATCATCCGATTTTCTTGGCAGTTTTGTGTGCCAGAGCCAAAAGAGAATTTCATCTCTTTCATCGTTCCGCTTCTTTCTCATTATATTCCTATATGTTCCTATACCTGCCCCTTCACCATCCTTGCTTCCGCATCTTCAACAACACTACCCCGTTCGCCCCACCGCACCGCCTCCGTTACCGAAAAAGAAATTCATCAAGGGAATTGGTATATAAGCAAAGTAATAACTGAAAACAAAGTAATTTATCAAATAAATAGACTTCATTGTATATAGCTTAAACGGGCGGTGAAAGAGGTGTGAAGGGGGCGCACTGCTAGTATAGCTTTTATTTTACCAAATTCATTCAAAGGGTATGGGAATTATTAAGAATAATTACTTATTTAGCATTTTTTTTTTTTTTTTAATCTTTTTTTAGTAATCTACTTTCTGTAAGTAGATGGATAAAATAGATAATAAAAGAGATTCCATCATCATCCCTTCTCGTTTCGTAGATATTTCTCCCCCACTAGTTGGGTATATCTATCATTCATTCTTTTTCTCTCTCTCTCTACATAGAGATATAGAAATTTTACTTAAGAGAAATATATGACATCATTAATAACTTTTGTATTAAATGTTGCTTGCTGCAATATTTGTATTCATTTATTTTATTTCTCTTTTCGTATATATAGATATGCTTGGCGCTGGAAAATTTTAGAAAATATGGCGTACATTTCATCCATCTTTTATATAATATTGTATTCTCTATCTACATCTTTTTCTCCCGCTTTCCCTTTTGAGTCGCAGCTCAACAATCATCATCGGTTTGGAATTGTTCCCACTCGCGAGAGTAACGAAGAATAGATTTACTCTCACGTGATAATTAGCCATCAGATTGTGGTGGTGGTCGCTTTTGAATGAATATTTTGGATACGTATTTTTTTGCAATTCGAAAAGTTTTTTTTTTTGTGCTTTTTTTTCAAAAGTTTGTGATACGGAATTTTAAAATTTATACACAGAAAATAGACAATATGAAAAACAAATGAGAGAAACAAATTAAAATTTAAACTGTTCGTATTCCTATATGTATGTGTATGAGTATGTGTTTCTAGTTCTTTTATAATAATAATAATTATTATTATTATTATTTAGATAAGCGTAGTGGGAATTTGCCCAGAATGTTTTTACCATTGTTACTTTTTTTGTTGTTGTGTATTAAAGATAAAACGAATGAATAAAATTGAAATTTTATTTAAAAATGTCAGGTAAACATTAAAGACTCAATTCTGTTACAGGCCAGTGGCGTAACTGTTGTGCTGTGATATTATGCGCTTATGTCCAGCACTATTAATTATTTGCCTGAGAATTTTTTTAGCATTTATATTCAAAACTTTTCTGTATTAATTATTAATATGTAAAAATAATAAAAATATTATTTCAATTATTTTAAATAGCATATTTTCGCATATTTATTCAATTAATAATTTTTTATTTTTGTCGATTTATTTGCTTTCAGTTTCGTTTTGATAGCATTTGGCGTCAATGCTTACAGCTTGTGCTACAATTTTCCAACTGGTTATATCTTTTTTTAGTGATTGCCTTTATTACAAAACCACAATATTCCATTATAGTTACAAAAATCTATTTCTACATCAGCATAATAATACTATCACGTGTTTCAAATAAAACACATCGTCTACCCTGAGAGCGAAACGGGTTAGGAAATGAGAAATAAAGTTTCGAAAAACGCAGTCGCTATTATGAATGTTGCGACCAAGATGTTCTTTGGTCGCAACATTCAAAAATACGGAATAATAGATACACCATCAGGTCTTGGAGCGTAGAGTATAGAATAGAAGCGCCGCGATGCTTTTCAAAGCAAGACAGCAACGGAAAAAGGGACGGTTAGGACAAAGAAGAGAAAACGAAAAAAATATTGTACCAATTTATTCTATAAGTATGGAACGCAGTAGGAGAGGAAGCTGATGATGGTTATGACATTCCAGAAGCGAAAAATGGAAAATTCCTGTCCGATAATGCATATTTCGAACTGTCATCTTTACAGAGTGTTAAGATTTAACAGATTTAACGTGGGTATAGAAAGAGAGAGACAGAGAAATAAATACATAAATACCTACTCAAAAGAAGAAGCGAAACAAAATAGTCTAAACGCCAGATTAGATCTCTGTAGAGAAGCTTTTATTAGGACCTGTGTGAAGTTTTCGAAAGGAATTAAATGAAAGTTTCCCAACGTTTTAATCCAGAAACATGGCACAATATAAGAATGGATTAAGCAAAATGTTTAGATGTTTATAAATTTAATCTTATCGTTATATTTACATTTATATTTCTTATTATTTTTTCACTAATTTTAAAATTTTTGATAAAATATGAAGGAAAAGAAACTAGATAGTTTACAAGATATTTTATTAGATCGTATCGTAAACTCTCAGGATCCAGATAGGTTGATCCAGATTAATTAAAGTATTTTCCAGTAGCAATTTATCTTAGAATTAAGATTAAGATGTCCGGGGATCTTGTGTGCCACCCCTTTCCTTTGTAATCTCAATTTGTCACAGGGCATCTTCGTAGTTTTTCCATATTTTTCTTCTTCGCTCTAAAATAAAATACTTATATATTTTTTTTAATAAATTAATCCTCTAATATAAATTACCTATAAAGGTTGCTTTCAATTCTATTTTTTCATTAACTTATTGCATTGCGAAAACTCCTCCTTTTTCGTTCTTTTTCAGTATAACCAATTTGCATTGGAGTGGCAATGAAAATTTGAATTGTAAATGGATTTCTCAGAGAATTTTATTGATTTTCCTCTCTTTATTTTCTTGCAGGATGCTTTTCTTTTCCATTTTCTCCCCCGACGTTTTTCAATGGCTGTTTCGTTTCGTTCTGTTTTTTTTTTTTCGTGTAACAAGGGGGAAGAAAGTGGGGATACAACTGGATGGGATGTGGTAGTGCTGATGATGCTGAACCTGAAAATGAAAAATATTTTTAAGAACACTTGCATCATTATTCAAAAACATTTTATGATTATAGAAAGTTTTCTAATAATAAAAAAAATAATAGCGCCATTCGACACCCTGTTTTATAACAACAAAAAAAATATTCATTTATAATAAAATTCAAATTTTGTGGTCTTGATACTTGAAAGAAAGAGGAAAAGTAATTACGTAGTTGATGCTTTAAACGTAATCGGCACGCATATGTTCTTCTTTTTCTCTTCTATTGTTGTTGCGTATCGACTTCCTCTTTTTTCTATCGATCGGATAAATTTTAATTCCATAATAATGAAAAGTCAATATTGCTTGGTTGCATCGTATATAATTTTGATTTGACCATATGCAAAAGGAGCACAAGAAAAAAATGAATAGAATGATGAGGAAAGGGTCTAAATCTTCTCTTTTTTTTGTTGTTGTATGATAGATGTATTAACCACTAATCACCATATGGTTTATGGCTCATTTAATTTAAGAATTTTTTCCTGGTTTATTAAAATTTTCTTAATTATGCTTTGCGGTTAAAAAATTCTTTTTTTTTTTTGAATCTTTGAAGAGCTCTAACAGTTTAACTTTGGTTTTTCGGCTGTTAAGAGGGATGCGAGAAAATGTAGTTTAGTGCTGTTACAGTTGATTTACGTGTAACTATTGTTTATCGCGGAATTTCACTAATTTTCAGGTAATTTTTTTGTCTTATAGTTTGTGCCGTTTTATGGAATCAAACGTTAACTGAGGCGACTGTTCCATTGTAGAAAAATAGGAAAATCCGAAAAATGTGTGTACAATTTCGTCATCTATTTGAATCATTGCAATTGCTTTGCGATGGTTAAATTTGCCCAATTGCCGATGAATTTTCACGTATTTATGAATTTTTTTGATTATCTAAATTTCCTATTAGCGGCGCCGTAATTCGTAACTACTACAGTTAAATCCACAAGGATTTGATCTTACGTCAATACTTAATAGTGAAAAACAGTATACGAACATTATAACTATGATTTAGAGAAATTTGTTTACATTAAATCAATAGAAAATTTCATTTGTTCAAATTGGTATTTAAAATGAAGTGATAGCAGAGTAAATATTTTTTCTTGGTCGTTCAGAGTTTGTTTAATATTTAATAATATGACTCAATTTTACCTACAGAACTTCGTAGAACTGTTTAATTTCTTTATTTTTGCTATTTTCTTGAGAGATTTGATTTGATTTTTCAATTCAAAGTAATTATAGTAGCATTCTAATTGAAAGTATAGTGGTCTTTGTTGTATACACATAAAAAGCGAGAAAAAAACTCACCAGTCTTCTCAGTTGAATATGTCAAACATATCGAATTAAAAGAATTGAAGCGAATATTTGTTTATCTTGTCTGTACTTACGATATTAATCATTTTGGAATAAATTTTCAACAATTGTGTTTATTATTTAAAACAATTACCATAATTGACAAATTCTAAATAAAATCGATTAAAATATCAATACAATTCTAAAAATAATGTTGACAACGTTGCACAAAAATTATCATTTAACAACTGTGACGTAAGATCACATCTTATGGCTTTAAATTGTAGTTATTGCTATTCATATATGATTACTTTATACACGTTTCCTGAAATAATATCTATATGTTTATCTATCTCGCTTTTCTAAAATCTTCGCAGATCCATTTTAAATTGCTTGCTAAAACACATTTTAAAACATTCCGCAATTATTGGAATTTCGATTAATTGACTCATAAATGACTGACAAGCAAATTATTCAATATAGCAGCATTGTCCATTGAATTTAGAAAAATCGCTCTAAGCAAATGACCAGCTCCTGAAGTCGTGCACATTATTAATTAATTTTGGCCTCAAAAACATTTAATCCAATTTCTCCCTCCTTATAGACTTATTATCTATCTGTCTCTTTATCATTTTCACTTTCATCCCTGTTTCCCTATTTCTCTCGGCTTCTCTCTCTCTCTCGTAGTGTGTCGTTATCTAATGTGATTCATATTACTACTTACATGCACGATCTTGTGAATTTTAAAGGGAAGGTCAGGGATGGCATCAGAAAGCAAAAGATGAAGAAGAAGTGAAAAGGGAATGGTGGTGGTGGTGGTGGTGGTGCGAAGGAAGGAATGTAAACATATGTAGTATTAAGTGTATGTTGGGAAATGTATATATGGCAAAAGGCGAAGAAGAAATATAGAAGCAACAGTTATGGGAAGTTTCGTTTTGTTGTTGTTGTTGTTGCTGTTGTTATTGTCTTATACCATCCATATATTAGAATTGGAGACATTTCGGATAGCAATTAACTTTTTATTATTTTAATGAATTTCTGCAATTTTTTTTTGTCTACGTCTCCTTTAATTAGATTGTAAAAATTACTCATAGAAATTTTCATAAAGTTATTAAATTAAATTTTGACTGTTTCTCATTATCTTAATTATTAGACTTTCGTTTTATATACCCTCAACCATACCATACCATCCTCAGCACCTCTCCCTCTCTTGTCCTCTAGAGATATAATATAATAAAAACAAGTCGCTCTTTCTCTTTCTCTCTCTCTCTCTCTCTCTCTCTGTCCTCTATTCTTTTTCACTTTATCTTTTCACTCTATCTTTTTCTATCTCTTCTATAATATTCTGATTATGTAAATAAAGACCATCTTCGAGAGCGGAAGCTTTTTACTTTTCCTTCATTTACATAAAATAATAAGTATTAAGATTCTGAAGTCTCTCTCTCTCTCGCTCTCTCACTGATTCACTCACTCACTTCTTGCCCTCGCCATAGCCTCCTCCGCCTTGTCCTTCCTTCTCCACCTCTTTCCTCTCCTTCATCTACTCGTCGTTTCAAAATTAAAGTCTTGTCTTTTAGGTAACTTTTTAGAGAGAAAGAGAAAGAGAGAGAATGAGAGCGCGCGCGAGAGAAAGAGAGAGAGATCGCTCGTACACAAAAAGAGATTAAAACATTAATTACAAAAACGGGGTGGATGGCAAAAAGGCGACGGGAAGAAGTGGGGAGTAGGTAAGTAGAGTGGGAGAGGAAGGGAGAGGTGTGGAGTAACAAAGGTACAGTAAAGTCAGATTAGATTTCAGGTCAGGGCGTATTTTTCGATATTCTAAATTTCTAAAAATGCCAATGAAATCGGGAAGATATTTTTTGCCGATTCGGAAGCTCGATTTTCTAAGTATAATTTCAGTTCTTATTGAGCCTGAGCATTGCGCATAATAAAATGTTGCTAGTCGTTCTGTTTTTCTCCCTATTCTTCATCGTTTTTAATGAGGTTTCCATTTTTGATTACGTCATATAACCGAGGGCCGACTGATAACAGAGATAACACAACACACACACACAGGGCCAAGTCTTCGGGCCTTATTTGGTTGTTAAATTTTATAACGTCGTTTTCGAGTTATAAGTTTTAAGAATTAAAGCGAATAGGTAGGTGGTGGTGGTGGAGGTTTGTCATGATAAACGGGCGGTAAGTGCCAGGAGGGATAAGAAGATGTTCATTTTCCCCAAGAAAATCGTAAAAATGCTAATAAGATTCCTTTTGAAAATTTAGAAGACGCAAAGGCATTATGTCTATATATACATATAACTTTTTTAGTAGTCTCCTAAGACTTTTCCATTATGAATAATATACGAAATAATAATAATGGTAATAATAATAATAATACGTATAAAGTATAGATAAATCTAAGGAACTGACGTTGTTTTTCGATTTTCTCATTATTTTTAATAAAACTTTAATTAATTCAAATTTCATAAACGAAAATTTTCATTAGAAACTTTGTGATAAATCTGAATTTATCATCTCATATGAGAAAATCTAATATAAAGTCTGCTTTGTTTTTCCTCTTTTTCTTCTCCATCATCTTCTTATTATTCTTTTCCATTTTAATTGTCTCAAAATACATTAAAGAAAACTTCCGAACACACATTTTAGTTTTGTAACTTTAAAATATGGCCGTTCAAGATTAGATTTTCCATAAAACTTTTGAATCATTAATGGAAATGGAAATGGGAAAGGGAAAAGTTGATTTTTCAATAAAGTTAATTTTCATTCATATCTACAGAGTGTTCATACTTTGTAGATACATAGGGGTGAAGTTGTTGATGCGTCTAATTTTTGTTGAATTTTTTATTATTATTTAATACATACCAATGAATAATTTATGAGTTTTTCTTTGGAATTAACTTTTTATATTCAATTTAATAGAACTTCGTCTGTTACCCTCCATTAAATTGTTTTTTCTTTTGTTTATTTGTTGAGTTTTCATTTTCTAAAATAGAAACAGAGATAAGCGTGTTGCGCGCGCCCAATTTTCATTTAAAACTTTTTAATTGAAATTTGCAGCTCATTGGATTTCCTCTATTTCTCTTTATCTACCTCTCTCTCTCTCTCTCTCTATCTCTCTGATGTCCATCAGTAGATAAATAGATGTTTTATATAATGAGAGAAAAAAGTGAGTCAATGAACGAATAAGTTGAATATCTGCGCAGTGAAATCGCTGTCTTCGCTATTTTCTCTTTAATTCTTTTAAATTTCATTTTTTAATTTTTAAAATTTTTAATTCATAAACTTTTTAAATTCATTTGCAAAAATGTTTTTGGAATCGTATTTTTCGTTGACAAAAAGCACAACGATAGGTTAGCCAATCGGAGCGATTTCTAATCGAGCTACAAATCACCAGATTTTTATCCAGCCATTCAGCCAATCGAATTCCAGGATCTAGTAAAAATTTCCTAAAAAACTCAAAAAAATATCAATGCTCCATCTCTGTCGCACTCCGTCGCCCTATTTTCATGCGATGTCCACGTAAGCATTTTTCAGTACCTAGCCAATAGAATTTCCCGGAAAACTCTGCCATCCCTTTCCCCGTTCCGCCTTTTATTGAAAAAAAAAGAAGGAAATTGAAAAACTCTCTAGAAAGAAATATCCATAGCCTGCTCTTATACAGGCTAGAAAGAAATTGGGAAAAATGCGCATAAAACGTGAAAAGAATGGGAAGGTAGGAGCGAGAGAGAAAGACGAAGAGAAAACACATCGTTGACGAGACCTAGGTCGTCGTCGTTGGGGAAGCAAGAGGATTGTGAAAATTCCGAAGTTTCTATTCGTCAAGGGAAATAATATCGCTGCTGCCCCTTCGAGTTCTTTTTCTATTCTCTACACAGGGTTTTTATCGTGTATCCATCCCCACCATAAAAGAACTCGTTGGATTTTTTGAAAACACACCCTCTTTTGCCACAGCTGTGCGCCTCTTTTTTAGTCGAAGTAGTAGTAAAGTAACAATTGATGGTGGGGGGAAGTGGTAGGGATGAGAGTGAGAGACGAATGGATGGAAACGGTTTCTTTTTTTTTTTTTTTTTTTAGATTTTTGATATTAAAAATGGATTGTTTAGAATGGTTTTTTTTTAAAGGTTTATGATGATGGATTTCTTCTTTTTTTTTTTTGTTATTTTATGGGTATTTTAAAATGCAAGTTACGCTTTCGTTTCATTATCACTTCCCTGCCTATCTCTACCTTTCCCTTATTCCTGCACCATGCAACTAACTTCATCAACTAACTTTCCTCAGATATTAAAACATTTTAAAATTTTAACGAGAGCAAAGTAAAGTTTTCTTCTTCTTCTTCTTTATTAACATAAAATGAATGATGCCATATTTCAAGAGGAAAGCGAATAAGAATATTAGTGTATAATAAAATATAGGAAAAGCAACACAGAAGAAGAAGAAGAAGCAGAAGAAAGTTGGCCGTTAAAGTTAAGGAAAAGTTAAATAAACCAAATAAGAAAAAGGAAGTAAGAGAGAAATGGAGAGAAATTTGAATAGAAATAATTTTAGAAAAAGTACGAGTAGTATAGAATTTTGAGAGAAGAATTATTCTATATTCGTTTTCTCTTAGCCTCAGTGCCTTTTTCAAATATAAAATCTGCATGGTGGCATGAGAAAGAAAACAACAAATTTCCATTTAAATTATTAATTTTTTTCTACCTGCCTTCCCACCCTCAGGAGACTAAAACTTTTCCTACCCTTTAATTAGGTATATTTTTAAGCAACTCAAAAACAGACATCTTTTCCCTCTTTTCTTCCATCCTTTATATAGGATCTATCTACCCTTGCCACAGTTTTATAATTTATTATTAATATCCCCCAAACTCCTCTTTATAACTACCTATAACATCGTTTCCCCCCTAAAAAATTCAACACAATATTATCATGTACTCATTTATTTTAATTTTTTCTTCTTCCCGGAAACGAGGAAAAATGTCTTGGAAATTATACGCTTGAATGAGACAATTCCTAAATAAATAATAATTTAATGATAAATTAAAAACAATGATGCGCCAAAGTGGGAGTTGCTCGTTCTCCAATGTTGTAAGTAAAATTTTAAAATAATTACTTTCTAAATAACGATGTAAAACTGATGTGAAAAAGTGGGTGGTGGTGGTGCTAAAGAAAAGGGGCTGACTAAGTGCTGGCGGTTGGGAAACGTGGAGGGATTTTGTTCATGGTTTCGTTGTTGTATATATATATATATATATATATGCGAATAAGAAACGAAAGAAAATAAGAAGAGAAGAAAATGCAAGCCGACACCACACACCAGCACCATTTGGGGTTTATCGATTTTTAATTAGGGGAGATCCCGTACGTCACGGACGGAGGGGTTATATGTAAACCTCTACATTTCATCTGCGTGTTGGCTGTCCTCCCACTATCAACCACCTTACCGGTTCGCGGTACCTCCAATATAATATATAGTAATAATGATAATAAGAACGAAAAGCGCGCTGAAGGTTTTTATTAATTTCAATTTGAAAATGAAATTCAGCAACGACGGCAAATAGATGATATATATACAGGGACGTTAAAAAATACAGCGAATGTCGCTTTATTGAATTATTTTTTGACAGCCTGTTTTGATTCAATTAATCAAAAATTCAATAATGGCGGAATGTTTTAAAGCCATTTAAAATGGATCTGCGAAGATTTGAGAGAAGAGAGATAGATAAATATGTTTTCTTTCATAGAATGTGTATAAAGATGTATTTGCTTAATAAAATACAAATGAAGAACATTGAAAGTGTACATCCGACGAATGTAATAGTAGATTACAAGGCGAGCGGGGAAGCTTGCCATTACAGTTGAGAGATGATATGGCAAGCTGACACCGCGAGGCTTGTATACTATTTTATTCCAAATCGCATACTTTAATTTTTAAATCAATAAAATAAACAAATAATAATTAAGATTTTTAATAGGACTGGCTAGTGGCAATATTTATTATATTATTTTATTTATACAAAAATTACACAGGAGCAAGCATGTATCTTTTTTATTTGTTACAATTTATTTATATATATATATTTATTAATTAATTCTAACAAAACAAAATAAATTATCGAACTAAGAAGTTGTTTTGTTTGGTTACTTTTGTTAGTAAGTTAGGTTAGGTTAACATCTATTATTTTAAATATTATATTTTCTAAATAATGTTTTTTATCATTTAAAAGTATTTACCTATTAGTTTTTTTTTTTTAATTTAATTTCTTTCTTGTACTAACAATTTGTTATTTTATTATTAATACACTTTCCTTTATTTTTCTATTCACTACGGAAGGAGTAAAAGATACTCACTCTAGTTAGATCACCCCATATACATAAATTTAAAAACAATATACATGCCAGTTTCTATGTAACCTTTGAAGAAATAAATACAGCCGCCATTATTTTGCCCGCCGCCTTAGCGGGAAAGTATATTACTTGCCTCTTCTTCTTCTTAAGTAAAGAATAGCCTATTTCCAAACTTTTTAAATGTCAATAATAAATGCATTACATATCCGATTTGGAATAAACTTAGGTTTTTCTACAATCACAAATGAATGTGTAATTTTTCGCTTTCGGATGCAGATGAAAAGTGAATCTTTTTGCTCTAGGACGATAAAGTTGTCAGAGAGAAAAAACGATTATATAACAAACATAGAAAAAATTTAGTGATTTTTATTATATCATTGTAATATAATTAATAATATTATTAATAAATTAATGACATAATTTTAATAAAAAGAAAATAATTTTATTAATTTATGTGAAATGACAAATTAATATCAAATTGAATTAAATTTTCGACTGGTAATTAATATTTTGTTATATTATATTTGCTATTTTATATGTTTTTATAATTAAATTACATAATTATAAACTTAAATAATTAATAATCAAACAATTTTATTTTTGATTCAAATATTTTGAATAATTGGATTTTTAATTTGATTCAAATAAACAAAGAAACTTACAATACATTGTATATACAGATGGTTTTCCGTTTTTGCGATTTTCCTTTAATTGAACAGCGGACTCAATGAAAAAATGATTCAATAAAGCAGCAGGTACTGTATTCATACTTAAAACAATCACAACTTTGCATGATTAGCGTCATTATCAATATAATCACTCGGTATATTCTGATGCGATGTGATATCACTTTAAAAATAATATTAGTGAAAGGGAAAGGGTTAAGTTGATATTCTTGGAAAAATACACAAAGTATGTGATACTTGATCTGTCTGTATAAGTAAAAAGGTGTGGGTGTATAGTGTCACTGTGTGTGAAGGGTCACCGTATGCATTAAAAATAAATGAATTTAATTAATTAAATTACGTATTATGTATAATGAACTATAATGATGTTTGTTCTTAAATTAGACAAAAAACAAATTTTTCTTTTTATCATTTTCTTGTCGAACAATAAATGAAAATAAAAAATTTGCCACGTCAAAAACAACATTTCCTTGTCGCTGTGAATAACAAAATTTTAATTTCAGGGCTTTAATAACATACTTAATTTATAAAATGTTCTATACAACCCCCCGTGCCGCACTTACCCCTCACCTTTGTGTTTTTGTATCTTTACTTATATCTTATAGCAAGAAAAAGGTGTAAAAAGGAAGAAACGAGAAAGAGAACGAAGGAAAATGGGAAAAAGGCTATAGCTGCAGGAAGGGAAAGAAAATGTCGGCCAATTCTTCCATCATCTTCTCTTTCCTCGTCCCCTGCAGTTCCTTGATGCTCCTTCTTCCCTTTTACCTCCACCGTTCTCCGCCACCTTCTCTTTACCCTTTTTTGCAAGAGAAAAGAGAGAGAAAATCCATCACGTCTAGCAATTAAGTCGAATTCAAATTTTATTCATTATAAATTACCATCGGCGTATATATATATAAAATGAATAGAAGAAGAAGAAGAAGAAGAGCGAGCCTGATGCCCTCTCCTCAGTCCTCTCATCATCTACCCACCTACCCACTCTGCCAGCCCGTTCGCTTTCTTTGCGCTGGAAGAAACGCCAATTTAAACTTTCTACTCTCAAGTTTTATTGCCTGGAACGACTAATATCCAGTGACGTAGAGATAAAGTGGAGAGAGGTTTTTCTATTTTGCCACACAACAATCTGGTAATCGCAATAAAGAAAATTTTTGCTGATGGAAATTAATGGAATTAATGGCGTTGATTAAATTGAGGAAAAATTTCTACCGACTTTCATTTTTCATTCGACTCCGATTTCACATCCCCCACACTCGAATTATGCGTCAATAAAGAACAGAAACAAAAAATTGATATTAAATTTTCGAAAAAATTCACTTCAATTTCCTTAAGATTAATTAATTTAAAATTTAATTTCCATTTTTTTGCATTTGTCGTGCTCTCTGGAAAATTTCCATATCCTTTCCACCTATATATGTTTATGCATACATACATATATATTTGTGTGCCATTTGTATCCATAGTTGGCTATGGATAGTCGCGCTATAGCCAACTAAGCAATCCCAAGCAAAGCCAAGGCGAGCCAAGGCAAGCAAGCTCTGGAGGCGAGTTTCTAATTCTAACAAATATTCATTCGTTTCAATTAAATTTTAATCAGTTCGCTCTCTCTCTCTCTCTCTCTCTCTCTTTCGCTCGCGTGTACGAGTTTTCAATTAAACTCTTAAAATAATAATTAAGTTTTTTTTTTTTTTAATTCTGTTAGTTTTTTATTATTTAATTTGCAAATAAAATGTTCGTATCGAAAAAGTATTGAAGGGAAGCGATTAATAAACCAACTAGCTATATGATAACGTGATTTTTTCGTCTATACCTGTAGTTAAGAATGGTGGTGGTGGTCCAAGGCAGAAGAGGCGGAAGATATAAGGGGGAAGGCCTTATATAATATTGGCAATGGTGGTAGTGGTTCAATTTAGATAAGTAAAGTAATATAAAGTTTTGCTACCAATTTAAAATTTGCCTGAAGGAAGAAAGTTTATTGGTGCTTCTCCTATCTCTCTTTTTCTTTCTCTCTCTCTCTGTTTCCCCAACTCTTCGTCATGAGAATGATAAAATATCAAGGAAAGTAGAAATTTCAACTTTTGAGACCACTTCTAATCTTATCTAAATTTATAAATTTTGGGAGGGTTAAAATTGATGCAAAAGATGAAGAAGAAGAAGAAACAGCGAAAACAACCCTGGATTATTTTCAACATTTTGCCAACGTTTCGTAGAAAAAAAAAGTAGAAGAAATTTAACAAGAGAAAGAAAAACAACAACACCCTGATTCTTCGTATATACACCGAAGTCCCGTCGCACCTCATTTCATGTGGTGGTGCAAACCACCCTCATAACAACCAAAAGACAATAGCATACATACATATATATATATATATATATATATATATATATATGTATTTAGAACAATATCGTCATAGGAAGGACGGAATCGAGTGAAACCAAAACGAGTGTTTTAATTAGTATCCTTCTTCGTTACGCCTGGATAATGTGTTAGAAATAGGGTAAGAAGTGAGGTGGTGTGTTTTGCTTTGCACTCGTATCCAAGGCAATAATAAATGATGGTTTTTTTTTCCTCTTCTGGACCGGTTTCCAGAGACAACAGTTCTGTTTTGAGTTTTAAGGCCGGCGTATCTTGCGGTTAAAAATTAAATTATTAGTTAAAATTAACTACGAGTTCGTACTCTGACATGTTAATATCGAAACAATATGGACTTTTTTTTGTTTCCCCATTTTAATTTTGTTCCATTACTTTTTTTGGTTAAATTTAATTAAAATCCAAGAATGGCAATCTAAAAGCTTTATATAATTCTTGAAATTATTCAAAACGAAACGAAACGAAACGACGAAAAACGGGAGCCTGATGGAGGAGTCGAGGGTGAGGCACGCGAACGGAAAAGAGAGAAAGAAAGAAAGAACGTCGTCGTCGGCCATCTTAGAAATCTTTTCGTTCCCCAGTGCACCCTCCCGTCCCGCTCCAGCAAACCATTCCCCCCCGTACATTCTTTACTTCACCTTATCGGTCTATATTTTGTCGCCCCGTGCTGGGGGATCCGCGTAAAATTTATCGTTCGTTTTTTAGTGTGAGGTCAACATTTTCTTGAGTTTTCCCTGTGAATTGTTTTTCAAATTTTTAATTAATAGAAATTAAAAAAAATAATAATTAACATTTTAATTAAATTAATTTAAAAATTTCAATTAGACAAGGTAGCATAATTGAAGATTTTCAAAAATAAAAAAACAATAAGAACCATATTTTTAACACTCACAACAACATAACTTACCCCATTAGTGATATACATCTAATAACCATCCCCCCTCTCCTACTCTTCTTGCCTAAACAACAAATCCTCCCCCCACCCTCACACTCACTCATTCACTCTTTTCTATTGCTTTTTCCGAACGCAATTTCGTTTCCCTTTTGTCTTTAATTTCCATAGCCGCCTTATTCTCCCGGTGCCCGAAGAGAGAGAGAGAGAAAGAGAAAGAGTAGAGGAGTAGCAGTTCTTTTTGCCCTCTTATTTCCACCCTCGTTTTTACTTTGTGAACGAGGTGAAGCTGCTGCTGCTTCTGCTGCTGCTGTTGCTGCTAGTAGAAGTATAGAGGTGCTAGCAGGAGAAAACGGCGTAAAGGGCAGAGGAAAGAAAGAAGGACGATGGAGGAGAGTTCGCCAACCACCACCACCACCACCACTACCACCTACATTACCCTTCACTCTTCTCGCCAATGTTCCAGCACATCTCAAACCTCCGCCACCCCCCCTGCCACTCTAGCCATCGTTTTTCGTTGGCAAACTCGTCGTCCTTCCATGAACTTTCTACCTCTCTTCTTTTATATAATAATATTATTAAGGGTTTGTTTCGAGGGGGTGGCTCTGTTGAGTATTGATTTTATATTTTCTTTTTTAATGTTGTATTATTTTTAATAATGGAGGGGATGAAAGATTTTAATAAATTTTATTAATTGTCAGTTTTTTATCCGCGCGCATAGAGTTTAAATTGAACTTACGAAATTGTAAAAATGTATTCAATCTGATCGTAAATTATTGAAATTTCAGATTCACATCACTCTCTGCACATTAATTAATGTCACTAAGATAATTCACAATTAATTCTTTAGTAGACTATAAATAGGAACTTTTCACCAGCACAAATGAAACTATACTGACCAAATAGTACCCTAGTAGTAGATACTTTACTTAGAAAATGAATAGAGTTCTTAAAAAAAAAAAAAAAATCCCGCAACCCCTTTCCACCTGGCATACCTTTAGAAATAGAGCCGGAGACAAAAAGGGCATATTTTTTAAGGTTCATAATAATATGTCACACATCTAAGAAAGGGTCAAAAATAAATTTTCATACCTTTTTATCGAATGGCTAAATATGTGACCAGTACTTTATGGTGGTGGAATGACGGGGGGTTGTAGTCAGCGGCGTAGTGGAGATAGAAAAAAATTATTAATTTTAATATTAATAGGAAAATTAACTTATACTATCCAACATAAAAAATTAATACAAAAATATCAATTATTTGTTAAAATTGTTGCAAATTATTTATTAAGATATTTCGCTTTTGGTTTCTTGATTTTTTAGAATTTAAAATTTAATTTAATTCAGGAGCAATTTTTTATAGTTTTTTTTAAATATTTTTTTGTATTGTTTCATTTTGAATTTTTATTATAAATTTTCTGGCCCATTTCCGCCGTTTATGGAATTTGAAAATTCATCAAATTTATCCCTTCAGGGTCCTTGTACTTATACGCGCCAAAAAATAAGGGTTGATATACATATTAGAAATCTTCTCTATTATTTTTTTTGGTTCAATTCAAATCGTACCGGTCATTCTAAAACTGGACAAACCGGTATTTTATTGTATGCAAGAAGAAATGGTCATTTTTATTTTTCTAATTGAGAAAGGGGTTGTTGGTTTTTTTTCTATTCCATTCTATTTCCCCCGGTTTCGTTTTACCTTCAAACACGGCGGTGCAAGTAAAAGGGGGTTGATGAATATGACCATCGCGCCTGATTATTATACGTGGGAAACTATACTGTCTGAGAGTTCCTGTTTGTTGTAAATGAAAATTCATTTATTATTAAAACAAATAAACAACAATTATTATCATATATATACACGAGATTGATTGCTAAAATAAAATCGAGAATTTTGTTTAAATGATTTACAAATTTTTTATTTATAAATACAAAAACATAAACAAATTATGCAGAAAACTAACAAGACAATCAATAAAATTAAAAATTTTACTGATTTTATAGGGTTTCCCTCGCTTTAGTGTCATGGTGTCATTTCGTCAAAAAATTACCTACATTTATTAATCATTTCCTAATATTCTATTCTTAATCAACCTGTAGCATATCAAGACAAAAAAAAAAAACTTTAAAATAACTACCCTTGTCAACAACCCAAACGAATTGCTCTCTACCTACCTGTTCACACCATCCTAATTTTTTAAGGGATGCTGATGCACAAAGAGAGTTGATGATATATTATGGTACACTTTACAAACTAAGTAACCACCCCGGTTTTTTTTTTTCACTTTTTATATCCAGTCACCTGTGCATTTGTTTTAATAGGGAAACAAAACAAAAAGGAGTTTTCGCAATTCTTATTCTTAAATTATTCTGGAAAAATTTTAGAAAATAAAAAAGAAAAAATCATAGAAATGACCTTATTCAAGCGACGCATACATTATTAGAAAATACTTAACAAAATTAGCGGAAACCAGGGTATCACACCTAAAGCAATTCATATGTAAATAGTTATCATTTGCTTACATCAAAATCTCATCCTTGTTCTCCTATACGTCTTTGCTTTTTCGTCCTCTTTCCAGTACCTACGTCGCGACGTCGACAACAACAACAATACAAGAACAAAAACAACAACAACAACAACATAGTCCGCGATGCTCTTTTGTGCTTTTGACTCATTTAACTCTTCTGCTTCTTCTTCTACTTCATTATCATCTTTATTGTTATCATTGCTTCCTCTGTCATGTGTTTGTATATGTGTCCTTGTTTATTGTTTCCCAAAAAGGTATATGTGTATATTTGATAACGATGTTGATGATATGATATGGAAATATCGAAGATACGAATGATAATAGAAAAGTGGTTAATGTATTAATATGTTAAACGTGTTCATATTTGTTGATTAGCAAATTACTTTAACGAAAAATTATTGTTATATCACGACTTTAGTTGTATAGATAATACTTTCTAATTACCCCCTGTACGTACATGATATAAAATACCGTTTCACCCCAAAACTAAACCGCAAGCAAATTTACAAAATTAAGTTATTTTCGGTAGGTCGGTGAAATACATCATGTGGGTGTGTGACGTGTGTATGTGTTTGTGTCGTCACAGTAAAATTATTATTTGTTCGTTCATCGTGTGTGAGCAAGAGCAAAAGGAAAAGGAAGGAAGGAAATCCTTAGAGGAAGAAGTAGAAGAAGAAGAAGAACGGGCGAAAGAGACAGAAATACCTCTAAAAATGAAAGATACATGACTTGCTGTACATATATTATATAATATTATATACATGTGTGTGTGTGTGTGTGTGTGTGTGTGTGTGTGTGTAATAACATGTATAGTTTTGAGAAATTTTCATATAGAGTAGCAGCATTCTATTTTATTCTATTGTTGTTGTGTTTTAACTAACAAAATTGTTGGTGTTGTTGTTGTTGTTGCTGGTCGTGGCGGTGATGGCATAATGGCGAACGGACTCTAAAATTATTTACTAGTTAAACAAACAGTGCTGAATGGAAGAAACAAACAGCGCTAAACCTAACCTTAACAAACTACATTTGTTTTCCGTAAATAATATTCGTTACTTTTATTAAAATATTTTCCTCCAAAAATCTCCCCCTTTTCTCTTATTATAACTTTCCTCCCTTTAACCCTCTGTATTATTTTACTTTGAGGAAAAATTGTTCGTATTCTTCTTAATCTAAAACAAATTCAGTTTCATTTTCCCTAGTTAGCCATGGCTCTGTTGGCATTGATAGGGAAAGGGGGAGTAAGCGATAGGATGCGAGAATTCGCAGTGGAAAGAATTGTATGTAAAAGTTGAAATGGAAGGGAAGATAAGAAGGTGGAGGTGGGGAATTAAAATGCCTTGCCATTATATTATACGCGGAGAATTTTGTATTTCGCCCTTCTTAAAATTTCACAGGCCCTTTTATTATACTTTCATATAATGTCACTGCAGACTGGAGTTGTATTGGCTTTTATTTTATTTTATATGCGAATTTATCAAGTAGGCCTCCAGAGATATTACCTTATATTATGTCGCTATAAAAGCGACTCTGATATGTACGAGTATATTACACAAAAGAAGGGTGTAAAAAGGAAAAGTTTGTTTCAATTTTTTTTTTTTTTTTGGTTTTCCTGAAAGGGTGTCAACTGTGATAAGCAAAATATAAATATTTATACATTTTATATTAAAGCGAGCATTATTATGATATTTTTTCAAACTTATTCTTTATATTTAGAGAAAATTACTGCCCTAGCTTCTTTCCTCCGGTCTCCTTCCTCTATTCACATCGGCGAAAAATTTAATTGACAAATCTGAAAAAAAATCCTTGGGAAATACTAGCACTAAATATTGTGTTGGGTATGCCTGTGCATTAATACTTCCATAGAAAGGGTCAAGGGCTGCTTTAAAAGGGAAGAAATAAAAAACCCGTTAGGTTTTCTTTAGTGACCAAAAATAGGGTTGGAAGTGGTCAAACAAGTTTTATATGTAAATTTTGTTAGGATTACATTTTTTATTTTCAAACTAAAACTATTTATAAGGGCTACTCAATTCCATATGTCCCATATGGGAATATTTAACGGTTATTTGAAGGGATGATAGAAATTATTTTATGTCTGTTGTACAGTCCATTCTAGCATTTATATTTCGTTGACCAGAAACAACAAACAACTATTTTCGATGTTTTTATTTATTAAAAAAGTTCGGTAGCGGCGCTTTTTTAATTACGAAACAACTTTTTCAAAATTAAAAACTTTCCCCTGTATACAGGGATGGTGTTTACGAGATTATGACTACCAGATTTTTCGCAAATTAATACAAATTTTTAGTGCTGCTAAAAACTTTTTATTTCAGTTAATTGTTAAAAATTTAACAGTTCTCTTGCGTTATTAAACGATATTTTAGCAAGGCAAATTAAAATAGTGACTGTCGCTTTATTGGATCGCTGATTAATTGAATTGGCCATATAATTCATGAAAAATTTAATTTTTAAGCAGTACAGCAGATAGTAAGTTTACACGTATCGATAAATTCCTCTAACTGTTTTTTTGAACAAAATATAGGGTACTTATATACAATTTAAAGGAAAAGGATGTGATCTTACGTCACAGTTATTAAGTCATAATTTTTGTGCAACGTGGTCAATATTATTTTTAAAATTGTATTGATATTTTAATTGATTTTATTTTGAATTTTTCAATTAAGGTAATTGTTTTAAATAATAAATACAATTGTTGAAGATTTATTCAAAAATTATTAATTTCGTAAGTATAGACGAAGATAAACAAATATTTACTTTAATTCTTTTAATTCCATGTGTTTAACGTATTGAAATGACAAGACTGGTGAGTTTTTGTCTCGCTTTTTATGTGTATACAACAGAGACAACTATACATTCAATTAGAATGCTACTATAACAACTTTTAATTGAAAAATCAAATCAAATCTCTCAAGCAAATAGCAAAAATAAAGAAATTAAACAGTTCCACGAGGTTCTGTAGGTAAAATTGAGTCATATTATTAAATATTAAACAAATTCTGAACAACCAAAAAAAAAATGTTTACTCTGCCAACGCTGCATTTCGAATACCAATTTGAACACATCAAATTTTACAATGATTTAATGTAAACAAATTTCTCTAAATCGTCGTTATAATGTTGGTATACTGCTTTTCACTAAGTATGACGTAAGATCACATCCTTATGCAATTGTGTATTCAGCTATAAATCAAACTAGTGCCTACACCATTTTTGTTTTATTAAAATGAATGCCACTTTATACATCAGGTAACTCTGGCACATTGAAATAATTCATGGTTCTCATTCCTCAAGCTCTTATAGATCCATCTTAAATATTAGTGAAACATATTTTTAAAATTCTCCGCTTTATTGAATTGCGGACAAATTGAATCAAAAATGGTTGGCAATGACATAATTCAAGAAAGCGGCACCACCGGTATAGGAAGATGCGGGAGGAATTCTAGCTTCACAAAAATCTATTTATCTTTTCTTTTTTCTTTTGCAATTTACATATTCTAAAGACACAGACAAACAAACAAAGATGGCTGCCTTAAAACTATACATATTATACTTTTACTACTAGATACTGCTATACCATCCTATCCTATAGTATCCTATCCTTATATAGAGATACAATTTATCAATGTCTTCAAGATAAGGCGAAACAATAGTATGTGTAAAATATCCTTTTGTTTCCATTTATATGAGAAGCAAAACAACAACAACAACAAACAGCCAGTAACAAAACTGTTTTTAGGGATCGCCGGGGACTAGGACGGGTGGGGGCGGCGGAAGGTGGGCAGTATGATGACAGGGAGGAAGGAGGTAGAATGAAACGAACTAGTGTTTAAAATAAACAAAACAATTGTTCTAACAATGACCAAACGTCTATTACTCGTAGAAGACAAGATAATTTCCGAGGCGTTTTTTTTATGTTGATTTGTTTTAAGTGATGACAATAGAAAGAGATGGAAGATGTCAATTTAAAAAAAATGCGTCTTCTTCTTTTTACTAATTTTTTCGTTGATTTTCAAATGTATTTCCTTTTTTTGAAATAAATTGAATGACATTAGGGAAATTGAAGCTGAGAAGGACGATGAACAAAACCAAAAGAAAAACTTTGGATAAGGTCTTTCATTACTCCTCATTTATATTTAGGTATATAAGAAATTGTACGCTCATCAGCCTCATTAAATCAGTGAAGTGGAGCAGAGCAAGAACAAAATGGCCGAGGACAAAGTATAGTGTCTCTCTTCTTCTTCTCGTGATGCCTTTTGTTTTTGTCAGAGCAGAAGAAGCAGCAGCAGCAGCATAGAAATTACTACTTCGTTTTTCTTCAATCCATCTCTCTTGCTCGCGCCTTCTCTTGCCATTGCATGGAGGATGAGAAAGAGTAAGAGAGATGGTTTTCAATTTGAGAAGGGCGGGCTATTTTTTTTCTTTTTTCTCATGATGAAAGAGATGGATAGATAAATTGATAGTGTTCGCAGAGATTGTAAAAGAGGTCATTATTGTGTGGTTAGAAAAATCATCCACCCTGTAGATGATATACGTAGAAATTGGAATATTTTCTTGTTGCTTTTAAAATGAGGAATTTTCCATATTATTAATTATCTACGTTACAAACTAAAATAGGGAGTAAGAAATAAAATAAAAGACATTTATTTTCCGCATATATTTTATCCATGAAGAAGAAAATCTATTTGAGGTTTCTTAACGATGGTTATCTATCACTTTTCCCGTTGCCTTTTTGTGAAGGGATTTTCCTCTATTTTCCTATTAGGAAAAGGGAGCGCGCATATACAGGGATGGGGCTCATTAGATTTTCTAATATCTATTATACAACACAGTGTGACTGACAGTTTAGTTTTAACGAATAAACTTAATCATCAGGAAACATTAGAATAAATTGAAGCTGAGGAAAGAAATGTTTTTTTGGCCTGATATAATAAATTGTATTTTCTAACATTCCCCCTCTTCTGCTGTAACGATAAAGAAATGTCTTTTATCTTCTTGCATATGAACCGCACAGCGGTGAAGAAGGAAACTTCCTTCTCCTCCACTTCCCGCCATGTTTGCTACCATCCAGCATCCATCTTCATTTTCTGCTAACACATTCCCTTGCTGCCCCCGCTTGGGCCCCATGTCACCCATATACCACCGATATACATATATAAAGATAAAGTGTATTTCTTAGCTTTTCTCCCATTTATTTAATGTCTTGTAAGGTATTTTCCTCCTCAAACTGCCTGCCTGCCTGCCACTTAATGAATCGTTTTATACATTATACAACCTCCTCCTTCTTCTCTCTTTTTCTCTGTCTCTTTCCCTTTTTCATTCCTTCATATCTTTTTCCCTTTTCCTCACTTCGAATTAATTCATTATATTCAATCTAGATAAATTTTCCTCCCAATTCCTCCTTCTCCTTTCGCATGTGTCTATCGTGTGAAAACTTTCCAAAATTGTTTATCTCTGATAAATTGTTAAAAGATCATCAATATCTGGCAAAAACTCTTTTGCTTTCTCACTAACCAAACCACCTCTTCACCACCGTTTTGCGTTTCCTCCCAACCCTAATCATCATCATCATCAACAAACTTTCAATCGGGCAACCTACCTACCACCGCCACCAACCACCACCTACGTATACTTATATAAATTTCCAAAAGGGAGTCTTTTGATTGATATGATTGTATCGCAGTTGAATTAAAAATGGTTCGCACTGGCAGATGAAGTATCTGATTACTGCCGCCCAAATGGGTTAGGCTTATAGTAGTCATATGCCCGCATATTAACTAAACTGAAACATAAATTTACGACAATAATCCTTTTCATTTTCAATCAACATCATTTTTGTTCATCTAATCCAATTCGCCTTGTCTTACCTGACACCTAAATCATTTCCAACACTAACCCCTTTTGCTCGAATATTCTTTCCTCCCGTTTCGTTTTATTTTTCTTTCAAGCTCCTGCTGCTGCTGCTGCTGCTGCTGCCACTACTACTAGTGCCGCTGGTTGCTTGCCACCAAGATCCAATCGGTCTTTCTCTTTTCTTGTTGATGCAAATTTCTAAGCGCAAGCAGACCTACAGCGTCCCTCCCTCGACTCTTCGCCCTCTCTCTCTCTCTCTCTCTCTCTTACTGCTCCATCTCCTATTACCCTCCCTGCAGTCTACTCGTGGAGCTGAACATTTTTAAAAGAATCATTCCCTTCTTTTCTCTCACCGTTTATTTTTCACCTTCTAGAAGAAGAAGAAGAAGAAGAAGAAGCAGAAGAATTTCATGATGATGATGCTAACCTCGGCATCGATCAATAAACACCACCACTACCACCACGATGGCTACCACTATCGTTCTCCTCACTCCCTTCGTAGCCGTCAAAAATACGGAGTCGCCTACTCCCATTGGCCGGGAACGGCCAAGAATAAGTTTTTTTTTTGTGAGGTTGTGAGCGATGAGGAGCGGTGAGGCGATGACGTCGTTGCATGGATGGATAAGGGACGCACAACACGATGTGGAGGTAAGAATGGAAAGTGTCGCATTTCTCTAATAGTGGGCGGTGAATTTTTTTTTAGTTTTTTTTTCTATTTTCGTAAAACAGATCAGGAGGGAAGCAAACGGTAACGGGGGATTTGGAAAACATTTTTTAGTATTTTTCACACTCACATTACCTTGCTGTAGTCTTTTCAAATTTTTTCTTTAGCCACTGTTTAGCCCCGCTACTTACTTCCCAATAATGAGTTCGAGATGAATATTTTTTTTCAAGTCTGCTGTAATATAATTCCAAATAATAATAATAATAATAAGTCTTGTAATCCCATATGTGATGATCATTTTATAACTTCCAAAACAAAAAATAAATTATCCTCTACTAATTGATAAAAACCACAATTTAACATTTGTGATGATAAACGAGAATTATCCGATACGGAAATGTTATACAAAACAAAAAAAAAACACCCTTTTCCCTAAAAAAGTCTTTTCCATTATAAAAAACAACAATTATTTAATAAACTTTCTTTCTCCGTAATAGTACAACCCTCGTATGCTGTGCATGCTATTCAGTTAGGGAAAAAAAACTAATAACATCACTACAGACTGGGGTAGTTTTTTATTGCATCCCATACGCATATGTTACCCCCAGAGTAAATTTTTTCAATCTTTTCCGGATCGATAAAATTACAGAGAGAGTTAGCGTGTCTTTACAAGTGAACGCCAGAGATGGCGCTCACGTTCGTGTAATGTGCAAAGTTTGATCAAGATGGAGCGGAAGTAGTAGGAAAAGGTTAAATTGAGCGATAATATTTTAAGAAAATTGTGAGAAGATTGTTTCATATTTTATCACGTGAATGAAGATGAAAAAGGATTATGAATCCACTAAATAATATAAATAAAATAATAACATTTATAGGATATTGCAATTGTATAGTCTATAGCCTACGCTTTGATTTTTCATTTTTTATAATTTACTAGTAATCTCAGATGGTTAGAAACACATATATGATAATAATTATTATTGTTTAGGTTCTATCTCAATTTGTTGTAAACAATTAATTGTTATAACCGAATACCAGAACACTAATCTATACTTCTATATTAACCAAATTAATTATTCATTCATGATTTTTACCTGCATGAAAATAAGTAAAAAAAAAAAATCGGTTATAATTGAATAGAGACCGGGGCCAAAAGGGTTGTTTCAAGAAGTATTTCATATAGGTGTTTTCGGACCTTATTGTATACGAGAGAGCGAGATAGAAAAAGAGAAGAGTATATTGTTATAGTTTTATTTAGAAAAGGAGACAAAAAATATAATGCTTCCGTTTCAGAAATTTAATTTCGCTTTGGACATAAGGGGGTTGTTTTATAATATTCCGCGGTGAGGGACAGTTGGTGGATGTTGATAGATTGAAATCAAGTAGATACGTAACAGGAAAATAACATTTTTTGTATTCGATTGTTGAACGTTTCAAATCTAATTATTGATTAGTTTTAGTTATTTTTTTGGCTAATAATAAAAACGATAATTTCTTTTGAAATTAACAGAATTTGAACTAAAAGATTCAGCCCATATTGTCGATACTTTTTTCATTACCCCGTATATACAGTCGAAAAAATCAGAAAAATTACTATGGTAGATTTAGGGTTGCAGTGGATGCATATATAGTTACAGCCATCCGCAAACGTGAAAGGGGGATGAAATTAAAAATGCATACCTGTTTCAAATTCAAAGAGCAAAATAATGCATCTCGTTCACTAAAAGGGAAGCATTATTATTATTAATTTAATTTTTTTTTTATTTATTTATACTATATAGAATAAAGGAGATTTTTGCAGACCCCTAAAAGTGACCCCATCGTCTACTTTGTCCCACCACCACCATCACCACCATCACTACCAGTTTTATTGAATTATTTTAAGTTTCAGTGTTCGTTTTAACGAATTGATGTTGAATTGGTGCTGAAGATTTTCAGCATCATTTCATTTTTTTGAGCGTCAATTTTTTTTTTTTCGCGATGATGATTGTTTTCGGGCAAAAACAATCATCAAAACAATACCGACAACAAGAAAGAATCAACATTCAAAAGATGGGCTAAATTAGAAGCAAATTTAAAATAAAATAAACAAAAAATGTTTATTAAACAACAATCTCAGGGCATTTTAGTGCAAATACACCGGGCTAAAAATACTAAACATTTTAATTTTACAGTTTTATGTTAAGTTTAAGTTTAAGTTTTTTCTATTACTAATTAAGTTTTGTATTCGTTATTAAGTTAAGTTTTTTTTTTTTTCGTTCTTTTTGCTTCCCCCTGTATATTATGTTAGCTTACTTGTGCGATTTGTGCTTTGTTTATGAATAGATACTGCAAATAGTTTGTATATTTTATCGATTACCATAAAATGGATGAGATATAAGTTAGCAACTTCAATCATCACCACACACAATACAGGGTAAGTCTGAAAGTATTTATACTTAATTTCACAGTATAAGCAACCTCGTGATTCAAAAGTGGCCACCCTGTATATAAATTGTTGATAATAATTCAAATTATGTTCTTAAGAATTGAACGAATAAATAATCTCTTTCTCATCCAATTTCTTAGTAGTACCTACATACCTAAATCATATTTGCGCCACAACAATTAGTAAATTAACTAAAGTATATTATTGCTGTATCTCACCCCATTTTGTTCTGGGAAATTTTCTTTCTCTGAAGGAAGAAAGATATATTTCCACCCAAAACAGGCCACTCTGTTTTATGCTAGACTTGTTAACTAAAGTCTGTTGGAATTTTATTTGAAATTTCCCAGAGATTCTAAGAAGGAAAATGTTAATAAAAACACGCATTAGAAAAAGTGTCAATTTTCTTGGGATGTAAAAAATTAAATTCATTTTCTGAACATTTTTAATTACTTAATTTCAAGCAGCTGCAGCTGCCGAAAGAAATTGGTGTTTGTTTTTGAAAATTGGAAAAATTAAATCTGCCCCGTCTGCGTTTCTCCTTCTCTTTCTATCTCAGTAGGTATCGGGGTTGTTCGATATTTAGTTTTTTTTTTTTCATAGGCAGAAAAATTAATGGAAGCGCGCTCGTGCAAATTATGTAAAAATATAATTTAATTTTGCTAATTAATTTTAATCCAATCTCAAGAATACTTTGGAAAATTATTATTAAGGACGAAGGCGCCGAAGAAGAAATTATTAAGAAATGACTCCAATTAATTTTCGATTGTATAAAATCTCTCACTCATTTCACTCACAAGTAAAAAATATTAAAATTTCAAATTCTATAAAAGGGATGCTGCTGCTGTTGCTGCTGCTGATGACGATGATGGAGAGAAAAATGATGAAACATCATCGGGAATTGGTGGAGGGTAGTAGATCGGAAGGGGCATCCGTATATAGTAAAGCGGAAGTAAATTAGGTTTGTTTAAAGAAAATTCAAGTTCGTTAATTTTCTCGTCGAGTTTTTTTTTTTTTTTGAAAAATGGATTTTTAATTTATTTATTTTTTTAAATCAAGAAATGATTTGCAAAATATGTATAAGTACTACAAAGAGCACCGCTTTCTTCAATCACTTTTTTGCCAGCTATTTTTGTATCAATTAACTCAAGTTTTAATAATTGCGGAATTTTTTAAAATGTGTTTTAGTGGCATGTAAAATGAATCTATGAGTATTTGAGAAAAGAGAGACAGATGATCATGTATTATTTCCAAAAAAACCTGCATTAAACATTTATTTAATAAAATCAAAATTAAAAACATGAAATGATAAATGGAAAATATGGTCACATAGTCGAGAAAAATTTAATGAAACTGATTGTTCCGTTCAAATTATTTATTGTCACTTTCGCTCATGCGCAGCAGTTATTATTCTAACTAAAACAATTAAATCAGTTATATGTATAGACTAAAACTAAAAAGTTTCCAGTAACTAAAAAAACTAGAAACTAAAGAAGAGTAAACAATTTGGTTAAAAAATTGTGTTGATGCCTCGAAATTTGCCGTCAATTGAACTTTTATCGATGAATAGAAACTTTCGTGAGTTGATTCATACACATGGAAAAATTTTCATTAAATTTTATATACGTAATTTAAATGTTTCTATTTTGTTCATATTGACTAGTGATTCAACTGTATGAGACAAACTATACTTTCCTTACCCATATTTATATGTATGTGATATGTCTCTATCGATTTGATTAACTAGAAGAAGATAGACAGATATAAAATATGTATTTCGAATTTTATACTGACAGTGGCAACGTTAAAAGTGGACATGGTAAAATGGATGACATACACCCGAAAATTTAGTGGTGTAACAACAAAAAGCCTCTCTTTGCGTTTCTCTCTCTCTCTCTCTCTCTCTGATACATTCCACTATTCATTGTATTGCTATTTTCTATTATTGGATGCAATTTTCCGACAGAAAATCGTTATTTGTTTCGTATTTTTTCCTGTTTAAAATTAGTTAAATAAATAAAAAAAAACATTACTTTAAAATGAGCTGTAGATTTTTATATATCTTTTTTTGTTATTTTTATTTTCCATTCTAAGAAATTCAACTTAGATAAGCAATATATCTTCTTCGTTTAATTTTTTTACATCTTCGTCTTTGTTTTTTTTTTTTTTTATTCAAAAAAAGGGAAAAGGGTTGGTCTGTTTCCAACTACTATACTATAGCAAAAAGTGAAAATCTTTAATCAAGTCACAAGTTTTTAAAGGCGCAAAGATTTATCTATTCTTGCCTTATTACTCTTATTTTTCTTCTTCTTTCTTTCTCTCGCTCTCTTCTCTTGACGTTCATTTGTTTTCTAGCGGCCTGTTTTTAATCTTTTTGCGACAAGAGGAACTTTTTAAAAGTTGCTAATTTATCGTTTTTAGTCTCTTTCGCAACCCCCCCCCCTTCAGTAACGGCAACCCTGAAAATTCGTCCCCGCTCACCTCTTTTCCTATATATTCCTCCTTGGGGGCCTAATTTAACCGCAAAGAAAGAAAATGTCCCACTCTCTCTCTCTCTATTCTATCTGTGTACTTTCTGATGAGTTTTTTAACCGTCCGGAAAAAAACAAATAAAAAGTATTCAAATTAAAAGCAGATTAAAAGTTCAAGAAAGAAAATAAGAAGATGACAAAAGTTTGAGGAAAAAAGAGGTTAAATTGAAACTTTCTCTATTTAGAAAAAGGAATCTTTTTATTAAATTTTCTCGTTATCTGCGTGGTGGTGGCAATGAACAAAAATAACGAGAAGAATCAAATCAATAACTAATCAAGTAAATGCAAATGAAGTAAAAGGAAAACTAAACCATTCCCGAAAAATGAAAAGACTATTCCTTTTCTTCCTCGTCTTCCTCGTCGCTTCGTCATCGTCTCAATGCTGTTGTCATCCGTGATGTGCCGATTTAAGGAAACCGTTTTTCTCTTTTTATTTCTTTTTGTCCATTCTGGTAAAAAGAAGGTGCGCGCTTAATAGAGAAAGAGAGAGACAAAAAATTAAATAGCGGAAAGGGTTGCAGAATTTTAATAAGATGGCAAAACAATCTTGTTAAAATGACAAAGAAAATTCTCATTCTTTCTCTTTATTTTGAAACACTTAAATTTAAATAGAATTATTCGGAATTTCCATTACAGTGTACCTATACCTATCTCTCTGTGATGCCATTAAATGAATACAACCAACAGACCTCACTTTCCAATCATCCGCCCACCCATGCACCCCTTTCGAAATAGCAAAAAAAAAAAAAATCAATAAAAATATGTTGCATGCAAAACTGCATTAACCAAATGGGAAACATTGCATTTTCTTTTTTTTTACTCGCTAATCCATTCGCAATCCCCCTCTTATTGGTTTTTATTTTTACCCTTCGCTACATTTACCCCACCCTCTCACGACAAATGCCACCCTCTCTCTCTGTACTATTCGCATACTACAAACGTCCAGAGGGAAAAGATTATTTTTATACGCCATTTTTATAATAGTTTTTTTGGTTTCGGTTTGAAATTTTTATATAGAAAAATCAATTTTCCATTTTTTTTATCAACTTCGTCTTAAAATATGAAACCTTATGATATGGTTCTCACGTTTTTGTTCGTTATAAAAAAAAAAAAACTAAAATTACCACAACCCTTTCACGTGCAATTAAATCATCTTTTAAGGGCGGCCACTTGAAGAGGATGTGAAACAACGTAGAATCTACCCTTTGTTTAATTATAAACAAAAAATACTTTTAATTCTTTTAGATGTTAAAATAAAGAAAAAAGTGTAACTCGTATACAGGGTGTTTAAAAATAGCTTTAAAAAACTAATAGGAAATGCTAGTTTCACGACTCTCCTCACTTCGACTGGTTTTATATAAAATAATGAATACTAATTTGAAATTATTCAATAATAAAATGATGAAATGGCGAATGTCAAGCCATGCCATCAAAAGAAAAATGTCGATATACGTAACGAAAAGTAATAAAACTTCAATAAAGAGTTTTTATTGCGTCCAAAATATTTTTGGACTATTTTTGGAATTTTTGTCAAAGTTATCGTTATTTATGATAAAGGTAACCGTAACTACAGACAAAAAATAAAGAGTTTTTATACGTAAAATAGAAATACAGTAAAATAGACAGTTCGTTATTGTATTCTCAAATTTGTTTGTGTTTTCAATATGACAAATATGAGCAATATGATTTTTAAGTTAGAATTCCACTGCTGTCAAATGATTTCTTCAATAAATTCTTACATTAAATTATATCATCAGAAGTATACTAGTTTTATCATAGCTGATGATAGAAAAGAAATACGTTTTAATTTTAAACAATTTATATACTATTTAATTTACCCTCTAATAGATATTTAAAAAGCGATACATTGTGAAGTAAAGTTTTATTAGAAATATGTAAATTCACTAAATTTCATTTAAATTAGTAAGATATGGCAACGCAACCATATGTCAAAAGAAGTCAAATAAACTACGCACTAAACAAATTAGTTATTTATTGCTCCGGTAATAACGGAAATCGTTATCGTTAATTAAAATTAAAGGTTGCTCATTTCAGACTGCGCATGCGCAGAATAACGACAAACATAACGTAATCACGAAATAGTGGTCAGAAAAACTCTCTAATAGATCAGAATTTATCTATAAAATTTCTTGTTCTTTTTTCTACTTATAAATAAACAAATTATTAATCTTTTTATAAAGATTCCGGTCTTAAGTCATAATTCTTTAACTTTTCTCCTCTTTATCTCTGGTGGTGCAGATGCTGGTTTATATCCAACATAATGCAAACGAAGTAAACAAAACGGACAGGGAGCAATAATCAATTGTAATCAACACGAAATAAATCAAATAGAAAGAATATGCAAAAATATACTTTTCTAAATAATTTTAATAACATTTTTATGACATTTACATATTAATTATTGATACCGAGAGATGTAGCAAATAAATTCTAAATGATTACTCGGAAAATGAGACATAAACGAGTGTGACATTCTGAAGCTGCCGTTGTACTGAAAAATTTTAAATAATTTTGTCTATTTGCTATTTGTAATCATTAAAAGTTGCGTAATGTTAATATTACCCCCTAGTTCCTTCCATCTCATCATCAAAGTGTCATTTAATCAACATAAAAAAAAAACAAAAAATTGAAATAAGAACAGGCATTGAAAGACCGTCATACTACTATAATGATTTTGGTTATTATGAAAGGCTTCCTCTTGTTCCTCTCTTCTTTCTAGAAAAGAAGCATTGTTATATTTTTGACGAAGTCTTTTATTTTTCCCCATCATCTATCTATAACAATGGCTTAATTTTAAATCAATAATAATTTTATCGAGGTCTTTTTGACTATACCTATATAATTAGTAGATTCTTATTATACTAGTTTAATAATTAGCTATTTTTTTTTTGTTCAAAGGTCACCGCAACTAATTAATATATGACTCAACAATCATCATGTAACAATTAATAAATATTTTGTACGTATATGCCGATACTATATGTGTTTAGCACACCCTGTACACACGTATGTCATTCACGATCACGAAATAGATTAACACAAAAAAATAGGTCAGCAGCATGTCTGATTTAAATAATAATAATAAAACAATATACTCTAAGTCTGGAACATCTGCCCATGTGTCCATTTGGGCAAATGTCCCAAAAAAAACTGTATTGACCTTTTTATATAATACTTATGTACATGTGTGTGTGTGTGTGTGTGACCGTTACCATCATATCATCATCACGCTTACAGAAGGTAGACTTACTAAAGTGTAAGCAGCTGACCTTTTTTAAAATTTATCCCTTTTTTTTTGCTAAGGGGTCGCGAGGAGGTCAAATAGTTGTTGTTACCTGGCCATTAGTTTCTATTCTATTTCGAGATTTAGAATGGACGCGTGGCACGGACGAATAGATTTTAATGAATTATGAATACTATACAGGATGTACCAAACAAATATTGATATAAGTATACGCGGGGAAATTGTTGTAAATGAATTCAGAAATTTTTCTATTACCGTTAAATGCTTAAGGATGTGATCTTACGTCATATTTGGTAAAATTAAGATCGATATTTGTTAAAATTTGATAGTTTCGTATACAGGGTAGAGCTGTATGGTTGTCAATCATATTTCCACACAAATACTATATATTCCATTCATATATTTAATATTCAACTGACGTATAATAATAATGAAAGTTTAAGATAAGATACAAACACGGAGTGTATTCTAAACGAAAATCATTTTCCAATGAAATTAATATTAAAATCACGTAAATCAGAAAATTAAACGTATCCAATCTGCTACACCTAAAAAGGAATAGGGAGATTAGTGAGAAAAATCTCGCCGCCACACCAACAAAAAAGCAAAAAAAAAAAAAAAAACAAGAAAGAGGGAAAGAAAACCGCGCACATTCTTTCTTTCTTCTTGCGGCAGCAGTTTTCCCGCATGATTTTTTGAGAAGCGGAAGGAATAGAATGAAATGATCTAATTATTTTTTCTCGCTTCTGATATAAACTGTCTGTCAAAAAACAAAGAAAGAATGAAAGAAAGATGGGGAGCATCAATCCCCTTGATTTTTTCCAGTATTTTCCCTTCACTCGCTCTCTCTCTTTCTCTTTGGGCTAGCACCCCCATTTTTCTTCATATAACAACCCCTTTTTTTTTTTAAGGAGAATCTTGCCTTGTTGTATAGAAAAAATAGGGTGCGAGAGGAATTATAAGTAGTATGGTGGAGAGTGGAGAGAGACAGGGAAACTCTATACAATTTTTCGCAGTTTTTAGTTTAATTAAAATTAAATAAATAAATAATGAATGGAACAATAATTAATTTGTCCAATTAGTTGGCAAAACTTAGAAAAAAGAAGCAAATAAATTAAAAGCAGTCAAGGAAAATAGAGCAAAATGATATTTTGCTTTTTTTTTTGTTTTGTTTTCCCGTTTTCTTTCGCTAAACAGCACCAGCAGCAAAAACTGGGAAGAGAGAAAGAGACCTATTAAAAAACAATCATAAAACAACCTTTCTTTCTTTCATTTCGTCCATCGTCGTCCTCTTTTTCCCCAATTTGAAAGCTTATTTTCCTAATTAAAACTGATCCAAAAAATAACAAACTGGAAAAACTTAATTGGCAAAGAAAAGAACGAACGAAGAAAAACAACGTCTCCGTTTTTCTCTATTATAATAATTTTTATTGCTTTTTCTTTTTGGACGTTTAATAAATATTGTTTTTAAATGTTGAGTGCACTCGCAAATCAGTGGTGTAGCAGAAAAGAATGTGAACAATTTATTGTAATTTTACAAAAACATTTTATTGTTTTATATAGAAAAACTGAATGAATCTCTTGAATAATATTAATTGAAAATTATGAATAATTAAATTCCAAAATTCTCTCTCTACCTCGTCAACCTCCTATCTATCTATCTATCTATAAATTCAGTCAAAAGCTAATCAAATTAATATTTAAAATTTATCATTTATAATATTGCCGTTTTGTATTCTAGTAAGTTTTAATGGTAGCAATAATAATAATAGATCCACTGTGAAGTTGTTGATTATTGATTTTATATATAAATCGGGACAAATTCTCCTCCATACATTTTGTAATTAGTCTCTAAAATTAATTTAATTATTTTAATTCAAAATCAATACATTATTATATACATACATGGCTACTGTTATGTATCTGTGCCTATTTCCATACGCATTTATATTTTATAAACTGATTAAATTTCTATAAAAATTCATGTATTTGTAAAATTCCAATTGCTTCCACTGTTTATAGATGTGTTTTTTGATTTTCACTGCGTTTTTTGCATTCGGTTTTTTTCTTTTACGCACACATAAAATTTGTAAAAAAATAGGAGGAATAATAACATTATTATTATTATTATTATTATTGTCAATCGATCGATTCAGCAGCAGCCTATGTACAACAACAACAAATATTTCCTGCTTCCAGCCAACCAGCCATTATAAATATATACGCAATTCTGCAGTTGACAGAAATGCACCATATATATACACACACACACACACACAACCAGGACGCAAATTGTCCTCCATGGATGCAAAAAGGGTTTATTCAAAAATTGCATTTTCCATCAGCAGTGACGTAGTCGTGTTTTATTTATTCATTTTTTTTTTTGTTATTAGAGTGAATATATTCGATTTATTTGAATAAATCAAATCAAGTTAAAAAATAAGTTTAATTTACAAAAATCAGCCGAATTTTGTATAAGATTTCTTTATTAGTTTTATATTTGAATAGCAACGTATCTATGATTTATTTAGTTATTTTTATATCATTTTATGCTGTGATCATCGTGCTACTCAACCCTGTATACAAATCTATAAAATTTCAACAAATAGCAATCCTAATTAGATGCAGTATCTTTCAGTGCATTTTATATATTTATAGAATATGCAATAGAGTATTTGTTATGATATACAGAGTGGTCATTTTCCAGCATCTATTGACTTATGTGAACACTGATTAGAAAATACGTCTAGGTAGCAAAATTGGCCACAATTTTATGTGAAATCTTTTGTGATTTTCATATTTACAGTATTCTACCAGTTAATCGAACTGATAATTTCCATAGCCAACTTCGCATTGTTGAGTGTTAGAAAACGAAATATATATATACTGTGACATATCGTTGTAAACTGAGAAAAGGAACTTCTTTTATAAAGTTCATGCCATATCTTTAATATTAAGGCATGAAACCAATGCCAATGCTGTGGAATCCTACGCAAAAACATCTATCGAATTCTTTTCGAATTTTTTCTTTGGTACTAGTAACATATAATAAAATGACATGTACAATTATTTTTTTATCATAATTCATGAATTCTTAAATCAAAATTAAATGTGAAAACGGCAAGGATTTTTTTTTGAACTGCTGCCTAATTTTGCTAACTGAAAAAAAGTTCTCCTAACGTTACTAAGAAAAAAGTTAACCATGCAAGACAATAGATAATGACCACCCTGTATAGACCTTTTAAAATCTATGAAATATTAACATCTATCTCGACATAATGGCGGAGAATAGAAAAAATTAAAATATTTTCACCTGTTTTTTTTACTAACCCCATATCCACGGCAATGGCATATCTACTAATTCCAAATGTCAAATTTTTCCCGTGAAAATGCATGTGACATTAAGTGTATGTGTGTGCAGATATAAGTTATATTCTTTCTCTGTCCCGCAACGGTATTCCAGCCTTGTTTATCTAAATAAATATTATCCGGATTGTCGTTTTCTAACACATGTAAAACAAATATATTTATGATACACTGAGGTGAGTTTTCCCGGAAAAATTATGCTAAGTTTTACCATTGTCGTATAGAAAAAATCTGGAATGGAAATATAATTCACGGGGAAAGTTTAGTTCGATGGAAACGAATATGAACTAATCAGTACTGTACTAATAAAATAGGTTTTGATGACCAGATGGTGAAGGAACCGTTTTTTTCTACGTCAATGGTATTCACAAAAAATTTATTGAAGCAGGGAGTAGGCTCTGAACTCCGATTTTTTTTTTTTTTTTAATTGGAAAATTGCACCAATGCCAATTGTCAGTTAGTAGAATTCATAGTATTGATTATTAATGGTAAAAAAAAAAAAAAAAGTAAATAACAAAACGCAAATACATATCTACCTTTGATGGGAAAAAATAAAGGGTGGCTGGCTGGTTGGCTGGTGGAAGTGGTGTCTGTGCTGTCTGGATACAGACATTGTTTTAAATTTTTAAATAAAAAAAAAAACTGAATTTGGAATTTCTCCAATTTCGAATTTTCCAATTCTATAACGCCATGGGAATGCGTTAATATTATGGGCGTGTGCGTGTGTGTTTGTGTATTTTGGTATTTGAATGGAAAATTTCAATTTTTAAAAATAAAATGTTGAAAAAGTTTTCAAAAATTCGAATTTATAAATCAAAATTTTTTGTATATTTATCAAACGGAAAAATAGAATAAAATTAATTATAAACTGCGAAAAAATCATTTTCCATTTTGTTTTTATTTTTACGCAATTTCTAATAATAATTAATCTTGCTGCTTTTATCTCCTACTCGCTTTGTCTCTGTTGATTGTTAATTTTTTCTAATTTTCCATCGTCCCACTGATAAAACTCCTTCACATCAATTGATTCATTCAATCAATTGGAAAATCCGATCTAATCAAGCACTAAAATGCACACCGCCTCATTTAAATAAAATAGGTGTGAAAATAGTAGCTATGGAGAGCAAGTTGCTCGCCTCTCATCGTCATCGCATCATGATGATTTCAATGTGGATCGATCACTCATCCAGTCCAGTCCAGTCCAGTCTAAACTAAAATGAATCAGAATTTGTGTATTGTAGTAGTATAGTAGTAGGTAGTAGCAGATAGATAAAGTCAACTATATAGTGTTCAACAACAATATACATATACGTTGGCTTGATGCCCTTTAGGGCCATCACCTCTTGCCCCTTTTAGTCTGTGCTCCAGATATGGTGAACATGCCTTTAATTACTTGAAGTCGGATAATGATTAAATGGCACCTTGTATAATGTTTTCAATGAAAATTATAGAGACAATTAGTTGTTTTGACTTTACTGTACGCGGTAGAGTAAGCTTGTCTACTTACTGTCCTAGAGCCGCAGGTTGTAAAATTCACCATCCGATTCTTTAAATTTGAATCTAAAAAGAACCGACTGGCAATTTGATCATTTCGTTAATGGCATTTTAAATTATCTACTGATTATTAATTACTATGTCAGTTAGCCTTCAGGATTTCCTCTTCATGTTTTCACCCCATTTTTAGTAGGTATATGTTTTCGTCTACAAAAATCAAAAGCCAAACCGTCATCAATGCAGCACTACTTTAATAAAATGATAATATTGGAAAACCTCATCCCATCACACAAATACGGATGCTGTAGCTGGCTGGCTGGCTGACTAGCTGTTCCAATATCACCACCCTCTATAATAGATCCAATTCTGGATGCATCCAGGAGCCAGCTATACCTAGCATGGTGGATAAGTGGAAATATGAGATAGATAAAAGTTTGTACTTTGAATTTTACCCAAATCGTTTTATATTTGTAGAAAAAAATCAAAACGGAAGCTTGGGAAGAGAGTTTCAAAAGATTCCCCCCTAGTCCTCCACTTTTCAACAAGTCAGTTATTTCACACTGCCTGTCATAGCAAAAAATAGGAACTGTTTTCGATTATTTTTTTTCTAGTTCTAGCTGCAATTGCAATCTAGTATAGTGAGGAATGCACATCCCTCCTTTCCCGTTTCCACCAACACTACTAATAAATAGAAAGAGTAATGATGGTTCAAATACATGTATAGAATAGAGATAGTGATAGTGAGTTGTATATAGAAGGACAACAACACCCAGATCATCATCATCATCATTATGAGATAGGATGAGAGGAGCTCCTACTACCACCCCCCAAACGTACTGACTGATATTAGGCTTTAGCCTCCCAAATGCAACGCGCATAGGCAGTTTTGCTATGTACTTTACTTATATACTAAAATTTCTATATAGGCAGGTGGTGCTGCAAGGGGTCTAACAATACGGAGGGTCGGGGGGGGGGGCTATAGCGCTATGGATAGCGCGGGGTAGGGGCGGTGGTATTGTCAGGGACCTGGATGGCTACTACTGCTACCACCACCAACAAGCACCAAACCAAATGGGGGGGCATATCACACAAATATCACATTCACAGAGATGACTGAAATTTTAGTATCTAGCTGACTGCGAAAAGTTCCCTTTCACATTACAAATACATTACAAAACTCCCCATACCTTGTCTATACCTACAGTTTTTATAATTCTGAAAAAAAAAAACAATTTTTTAAACCGGAAAAAAGTGAGTTTTTCTTCTTATATTGAAAAGAAAATTCGAACGAGTGTCGCTTAGCTTGTATAAGAAGTCTGAGTAGTGCATAGCAGATAGTAGAAGGAGAAAGGGGTGGTTCCTTGCTTGTGCCTTGCCGCCCCTCTTTTTCCATCTTCATTATTTTCTTGTGTACTGAATCTCTAGGATGCTATGGATATTTTCTAAATATATCTTCCAGAAGTTGAGGAGGAGGTTTGAAAGTATCTAGTTGTAATATATAGTAGATATACCAGTAGGCTTTGGCATGATTGTAGTTTGGTGGATGAAGGATGGTTTTAGTTGTTGCATTTTAATTTGAAAATTTAATTTTTCTATATGAAAACTAAGAATTAAGAATGAATTAGGTTAGAGTGTTCTCAATTTGAAGTCCATTTTTAATTTATTTGACTATTTTTTTACGATGTGGCAACAATTAGAATTAACCTTTTAAGCTGATATGCATTTTAGGTGAGGGGCTTTGATAATTAATGCCCATTTTTTTCTATATTATCCTTGCAGATTAATTAACCATACTTCGACTAACAGTACAACAAATTGTGATCCCATTTCGTATATTAGCATTTTAAAAAGAAATTTCGGCAAAAAAAAAACCATTTTATGTTTTTATTATTGAAATGTTCCATTATCTACTACAGTTCGCAGTGAGCTACACATACTACTACAAGAACAAAAATAACAAGAATAACAACAACAACAACAACAAGAATATTATTGAAGAATTTATTTAATTATTTCTCATTTTTGGATTAATTCACATACAAGGGCTGAATCATTTCTTTGATATCTTCTGTGTCTAGATCAATTTAACATTCACATACACACATACCTACCTATACACTTTTTATTTGCGTTTAGCGTGTTATTATTATTAATTAATTAATAATAAAGTTATCGTATTGATGATACTGTATCGGGCAACAACATCAACAGTCTCAATATTTTAACTTTACACTCGACAAGAACAACAATAACAATTATCGTTTTCTTTAATTAGTTTTATTAGGGGCTTTAATTGAACAACAATTTTTGATTTTCGAACATTATATATATATATATATATATAGTTATATTACATCGTAATAACAGGGCAATTATTGCAATTTTTACATACACATACAACGGGCTAGTTTTTTTTGAAATAATAACAATAATAATAATTAAACAATAAACCGGATTAACATTTTTATGATTCATTTCGATTCGTTCGTTTTTTGACAATTTTTGACATTTTTTCGATACAACTTTTCTTGAGTTTCGTTTGAATTTTCGCAAAGTAACTAAAACAAAAAAAAGAGAAAAAAAAACACACAAAAAAAGCAAACAAGTAACTTAAGCAAGAAAATAATCTGTGATCAATATAAAGAATTTCTCGTTCTTTCTGCAATTTAGGAACAATAAAAAAAAGCAACAAAATATATTAATTTATAAATTAATTATACAAAAAAACGTAAAACAAAAAAAAGCAAAACACAAAAAGAATTTATTTTTTCAAGATTATGACATATGTGCCTTATAGTGTCGGCCTTAAAAAAGTAAACGTAGAACTTTGTATATTATTATTATAAGAAGAAATTTTAATAAGACAAATAGTACTAAATAATAATTAAGAAACCAAAAAATTAAAAATTATATTCGTGGCAAATACGAACAAAAATTTATCGATTTTATTACTCTCGGTCGCTTTAGTACAAACTAAATAATAATAAGAAAAAAATTAAGAATACTTATAAGACTTGTTAATAAAATATACATATTATACATATTATATATAAATCATTTTGTAATAAATACCTAATACACTTGTACAAAACACACTTGCATTTGTAACACACTGTACATTTATACCTATAAACGAGCAAAATAAAAACCGACCAATTACGACAATAGAAGAAATAGAAAAAAGAAGAAGAAAACGTACACTCGATTTTGACATTTCAAGAGGATAATTTTTTTGGGTAAGTGATTATTTAGATCGATATTAGTTCATTTGTGATTAAATTGTGATTTGTCCTCTTATTTTGGGTGGGGGGGGGGGTATTCAGAAATATTAACATTTCCTAACCGATATGAGTTAGGAAACAGAGGACTTTGTCTAATTCCATAGTAAAATTTAAAATTTGGTCGTTATAACATCGAATTCATGTATATTTTATTAATGTTTTAAGTCGATTACGATAGGTACCATCAGAAAGTACCCACCCTGTAAATGAATTAACTTGAAATCGTTACTTTTTTTTCTTATTTTGATTTTTTCACAATGCATTTCCATTATTCATTTTTTGACATATTAAATTTGTAAAAGAAATGTCCAATAATCCCATACTAGACACACAGAATATCGCAATATTTTTTACTATTATTATCATTATTATTATTGTTACTGCAAAATAAACCATCTGTACATCGTCGTCTCTGCTCCACTCCAATATCCAAATAAATTATCCAATAACAAGAGCGACAGAGATAGAAATAGGCCTATATGTAGAAAATCCAAAATGGCTGCCAGCATATAGTGGTAGTACATAAATACGAGTATATACATAATGTGTGGTGGTCATAGTTTGTGTGGATAGATGTTTGGCGGGAGATGGCGGCATTGGGGGGTGGTGGTGGTGGAGTAGGTAGTGTTGATAGGCAGGGGGGTCGTTCGGTGGGGTTTGCAATTCTCCCAACAACCAATCAGATGATTGTATTTTAACGATAGAATTTTTACGAAATTTAAAATTTATATCATTGGACCACGCCCGATGAATTTGTTGTTATTGTTGATGGTGGTGGAAGTGTTGGAGTAATAGGGAAGAGGGTGGTTCTGGTGATGCTGGCTGGGTGGTTAGAACTGATGGTGGTATTGATGCGACCCGGCGTCAAGTAAAAAAAAATTATAAAAAACTTTTTTGGAAAGCCTATAATTTTAGCAAAATTTCAGAATTTCAGCGACTAGCTGGCTGGCTAGCTGGGTGGGTGGTTTAACTGATGCAGGTTGGCTGAACCGATGCAACATTATTGATCAAATGGTTTATATCTATATATGTAAATTTCTATATATTTAATGTTTAAATATTTTATATAGCAATATACATAAATGGATAGATAGAGAGCCAGCTAGCTATGTATATAAATATATAGTTTATAATTTATTTGCTTTATACAATTCCAGAAATGTTATTTATTTATAAAATAAATGAGGTTAGTTACAAAATTGGCTCTATGTGGCTTTAAAATTGAGTTACATTGTTTATAATTTCAACAATTTTTTGTTAAAATTCCTACAAAATACGGTTCAAATTCTTAAGCTATATACTCTACATATACAAATTTCCACTATCGTTGTAGAAAGTATTAAGTTCACTCTTCCTTCCAGTTACCGCTCCACTCACGGTGCATTATCAAAACTGTTTTCCATCCAGACTCTTTTGCTATTTAAAGGCGATTCCATTAGAATCGTATAACGTAGGAAAAACTCACGCAAAATGATTGCGCCAGACAAATTTGGATAAGTTTCACGACGGCGGGTAGATGGCGCTGTGGTGTGTTAATTGTAAAGATATATTAAACAGAACTTGTATTACACAAGTTGTGTAGCGTACCGTACAGCTGTGAAGACAATTATGTTGGTTGTTCAAGTTTTCAAAATATTGGCGAATGCGCCGGTTTGTTCTTGCGTTATTAAATAAATAGTTTGATGAATGAATTGAATGGCTATTTATGATTATGAATGTACACAATAATAATAATAATAAGAGTGGAGTAGGTGGTGGTGATTCTTAAGCATCCTTTTACGAACTATGTATTAAAATTCACAGCCCACCACAACACGAAAACCAAATGATATGCATTATAAAGAAACGTCAAATCAATTTGAAAGATAAGAATAGATATATACCTTTTAATATATCTAGTATAGTAATTCTTTTCTTGCAGAGCCACAATAATAAGAAATTAGGTCAATTTTATATCTATGTTCATTGGCACAAAGTAAAAGTTGAAAATATTTTTATTTTTTTTTGTTTTTTTACAATGTAATCTGCATAATATGTATTAGAATATTTTATTATTTGCTAATAATAATAATAATAATAGTAAGAGCAACAATAACTGCACTTTGTGTTTAAAATCATTAATAAAGAAATAAGAGAGAGAGAGAGAGAGAGAGAGACAGAGAGGGCGAGATATCTTTATCGCCAATTGTAATTATTATTATTGCATAAGTTTTTCTACAATTTTAAAATGATTATTGTTGCAAACAAACGACTTAATTGACCAACGATGATGGCAAAATTATTCGAGTTTTCAAGGATTTTGAGAATTTGTCAAAAAAAAAAAAAAACTGGAAAATTTTTCTTATCTTATTATTGAATTGTTCAGTTCGCTATTAAAATAACTGTAGTTTTGATTCGAACGAACAATTTACATGAAAATTCCTGCTGTCGATTTTATACAAACTATTTACTAGTACTACTACAAACTCATATAAACACAGTATATGCATAAAAATAGGTTAAAATACTAAAAATAAAAGTTAAATGCTAATAATTGCAACAACACCAACAGGCCTCTGTGAGATGCTATCTATGATTTTAGCAAGAAAAAGTAAAAGAAGAAAAAATCATAAGAAGAAAGAACTGCATAATAATAATAATAATAATATTTTTCGTTTTTGTAAAAGTTCAACAACTTTTGAATATTTTTACTTATATTATACATTTATACATATGTGATTATGGAAATTACAAATAGCTAAAGTAGACATGTGCACTAACAGCAATACAGTGCAACTTCTATAACTGGATAAATCGATATTATGACTAATAGTTTGATTTGGTTTGGTTTGGTTGGCAGTTAATATTAGCTTTGTTCCAACTAGTTTGTGATTGTAAAGAGCATGCGTAATATATAAAAACTGTTTCAACTTAACACAATTTGAAACTGAAACTAAAAACCACATTTTCCAACTTACTTTTTTTTAATACCCAACTAGTTTGTGATAGTTTGTTTTGATTTGAGCTGAGCCGAGTTATTATTAGTCAGGAACTTGCGTAATAAATACGTTAGCTTCCAGTTCATTTAAAAATTATTAACAAGCATATTGTTATTATTATGAATTTTACTTTCAGTATTATTTTCATTGGTTTTATTATTGATTATTTTTTATTATTTTTGAGTTACAGCTTTATTTTAATTATAAAAATGAGTATTTTTGAAGAAGAAGTTGACTTTTTATTTTCTTCTGATAGTAGGGACAGTGTGACAGTGAAACACAATTTACCGTAAGAGTAAATAACAAAAACTATTTTGATATAGGTAAATGCAATAGTAGGAATTATTAAAAAATAGACCAAATCAAAGCATCCATTAAAACAAAATGAAAATTAAATGCAAAATGAAAATGGTATGACATCTAATTACTAGGTTAGAAATTTTCAAACTATTTTTGTAATCGTGTTCCAACCTATCCGAATCAGATACAGATACGTAACTAGAAGTTTCTGACTACTTAGTTTCAAACTAATCCAAATCTAATCCGATATGTCAAGTTGGAAAAAACCTATTAGTGCGTTCAAGAAAAACTCAACCTATTCTCTCTGATTCTACGTGATGATGCAGATGTTGTACTGTATTTTTTTTTCTTAATAATTTTTTCACATAAAAAATGAACTGGCATAAACTGGTTCACATAATATTAAAATACATATATAAATTTCGCCTTGAAAATTGTTTAAATATTTATTTAAGATGATCGAAATGTACATAAAAGAAATATGAAATTTGTTTGCGCATAGGCGCGCAAAATGCATTTTTATTACAGAAGAAAAAAATCGAATTTTATCTTATCTTTGTTTATTATTTGTTTTCCGTCTCTTAATAGCAATAGAAATTCTGTATTTTGTAGGAAAATGTATCTATTTGAAAAACATATAAAATATCTGAAAAAGTCGATTTCTTCCATTTTCTTTTCGTTTTATCTCTATCAAAATTTTATTTAAGAATTAAAAATACGTCGCCGTCTCCGCACTGCAATGCCAACAGGGTCAATTTTTTTTTTTTTGATAAAATTTATCTTAATTAACCCACATAACATAAGTACGCTTTAATCGTAATTAAAATGGCGCATGCAGGCTTTTGTATTATCTAAATCAAATATAAAAACGGTTGTCGTATTTTTGCTTAATTTTTTAAATATTCTAACTGGCTGTTGATAGCATATCTCATTGGATAATGATAAAAGCCTAATGATAACAATCAAATTAAAGTTCTACCGAAAATTTGATCCCTTTGAGGTCAAATCGATTAATCCAGAATGGCCCGTTAATGCCCGCGCTCGGATTATTAAAGTTATTCCATATTTAATTGAAATTTTTTTTCGATAATTTACTTTGTCTTTGTTTAGACGATGAAAAAATCTTGAACATAACCTAATTATTCTCTCGTACGTTTATTTATTATTGATACCTTTACAAGTATTATTATTATTATTATTATTACTGCTGGTTGTAAAGCTGGTTTCAAACAAGAAACGAATGAACGATGTCGATAAAGGTATCTCACATGCAATTACAAAGTTTTTACCTCATTTAACGCCACTTTTAACTTCCTGCTGTACACGTTAAACGAGCCATATAAAGAGATTGATAGATGTTGTAATAATTAACGTAATTAATTAAATTTATAGTAGTTTATTTTTGATTTTTGAATGGTATTTGCTTTCTCGACGAATACATTGTTGTTGCCAAATATTCGATAAAAATCGATTTTTATTAACTCCCACTTTACAACGGTGCGCTGTGCACAGAAAAATTATATGAAAAGTAATAAAAATCAAGAACATAAGAAGACGAAGAAGAAACGAGCATAAGAAGAATTACGACAAATCATAAAAACAAATTCCAAACTCTATATAGTACCATAACCTATCTTAAAGGTATAAGAGTTGAGTTATTTCAGTTTTAAAGTAGGCTGTAAAAGAACGCAATAAGATAGAAACGAAAAAAGAAGAATAACGCGAACGGAAAAAAAATGAAAGAAGAAAAAATAGAAAATGAAAAAACAAAAAAAAAAAAAAAACGACATGCAAATAAAGCGCTGTGTTGAGAAAAGAAAAAGCGCGCGCGAGGGGGTCATCGACATCAACTAGCAAAAGATATCTTTGTCTCTCTCCCACACATATACGTTTAGCTATATTGGAATAACAGTGACGTAGTGTTTGATTGGGAAATAATTACAAGTTTTTCTCGTTGTTTTAATAATCGCCAAGAGAATCATTGAAAATCTTCCAATAGAATTTGATATTCCCTGGAGCAAATTTAGCTTAACGTTTAATTATTAACATGGTTGACTTAATGTGACATTTAACTGATGCTTACGTCCAAATCTGCTTAAAATTTAATCAGTGTATGTGTGTGCTTTAATGAGCTATTATTAAAGGAGAGTAAGCGTCGAGCACGGGGCAAATGAACAAGGAAATCGAATAGATAAATTGGAGTTTATTATCTATATATACCCTTTATAGAGAGGGTAACTTTCTAGAGGTAGACGATCTGTGCAATCATCGGCAAAATCATTTTTCTCATTTCGCAATTTGTTAATTTCGATTCTTTTGTAATCTAATTGAACGCCAATGTCTTATATATGTGTATATGTATATAGATATATACACACACACACACACACTCAGCCTCCTATAATACTTCTTAACTGAATCTGTGTAGGGTAGGTCAACGTATTTTAATACTTGTTTTATTTTCCTCCTCGGCCAGAAACATACTCTTTCAATGTTCTTTTATAAAACTATTTTTTTCGTCTTTTTATTTATTTTTTTTTTAATTCGCCTTGCCTTAGAAAAATGGAGAAAAAGAGAGGGAGAGAGCGAGAGACAGACAGAGAGAGAGAGAGAGAGAAATCTGTTTAAAATATTATGTATGCGCAATCTACTTATACATATAGATATACGTATATAGATAGATAGATGGATGGATGGAGAGAGGGTTCATCAGCGATGGCAACGCTGTTTGAAAAATTTTTGACAATTCGCTTTTCTGTTTCTACGCACCAAACATATAGGTTAGGTTGTAATGAATTTCCCAGTTATCTTTTGCAATTATTTATTAAATATTTATTGTTTCTTATTTGCCATAATGTAATTTTTCTACTTCGGTCGCATATTTCACTCTTTCTCCCTTGAGCAACAAGAAATCTCTCTCCTGAGATACATCATAGTGTCATTTCTACTTCATATATATGTGTGTGTATGTGTGAATACTGGCGAGGGCCCATAAAGACACATACATACATAGTATGCTTTAATTTCAGTTTTGTATGTATGTGTACAGGTTATGTTGGCATTATTAATGGAGAAGTATTTCTTCATCATTTTAAAATGATTTCAATGATGATGATGATGATCAGTACAGTACTTTAATATAGAAATAGATAAATAGGAAGTTGAACTGATGATTTCCTGTAAAATCTTTCAACTTTTTATGGCTTCCATTTTCGGTTTAATGATTCATTATAAATTTTATTAGTTTAAGTCACATGTAATGTGCTCTTGCATTACGATTGGCTGCGGGGTAGATTTAAATTTGTTTTTTTTTTTTTTTTTTGTTCTTTAGCCAGTCGACGCACTCAATAAATGCGAAAAATTATTAATGGTCACTTTATACGTTAAATTAATAAAATAAATTGAGTTCTCACAGCGGATTAATAAAAAGTACCCCATATAGAGTACCCACTTACTAGTTACAGCACAGAGACACTAAGAGCAACAAAAAAAAAAAATAAAAAAGCAAAGAATTCATTGAAGCTTATCCAATAAGCGCATCGGTAAATTCTTCTTCGTCTTCTTCTTTTTCTCTTTTTCGATTCAGGAAGAGATTTTATAAATAATAGTATAAGTACTAATATAAATATATTGCATTCAAGCTGCAATAGTATAGAGAAAAAGATAATTGTAAGGATTGGTCAAAGAGGAGAGATATCATACATATAGGTAGTACACCTAGATGAAGAAGAAGGAGAATAAGAAGAAAAAGAAAGAAAGAATGAGACGAAGAAGATGAAGAAAATAATGAGGTATATAAGAATAAGATACCATTTATAATATATAAACTCCCTATTAATCTAAGTCGGAGAAGAAGAAGGGAGCAGCGGTGGTAGAGGGTGGAGGGAACTGATGGTAGAACACACAACATATAGGAGGTAAAAAGTTACAAGTAAAATACCTATATGAGCAAAAAATAGTAAAAAAGTAACACATAGAAAAATAAAAATGAAAAACTAAACAGAAAGAGAGAGAGAGAGAGCAAAAGAGAATACCTACCCGCTGTGGTCGTCGGTATTTGACCTGTAATAGGTCAAAAATATCAGTTCTTATATATTAAATAATTATTAGGTGCAGTTTAATTGGGAAAAAGTCAGGTTAGAAAGAGAAACAAATTTTGCACACACACACATTTCCTTTATATAGGCTGTATTGTTTAGACATTTCGTTAAGGCGTTTTTTCTTTCTTTTTTCGAGTTCACCGTTACATTAATTTTCCCTATTTGTGAAAAGTAAGAAAACCACACAACGCAACGTTTATTATGTAATAAGTAATTCATTATGCGCGAACCCAAAAAAAGAAGAGATTTCCGGTTCGGCCATTATAAATTTTTCCGACAAAAAGTAAACGACATTTGGTCGCTTATTAAACGGAATTAGCATAATGTCATAATGTATAGTCGCACTAGTGACAGTACATAAACAAATTACCAAAAACCAAAATTGCTTATTATTATTATTGCATATGCCAATAATTATTTAGTTAAGAAAAAAATGTTTCTTCGTGCCTTTTCTGTTAATTTTATCGAATTTTCCATTGTGTTAGGTACCTTGCGCCACAAGTACCTGCGATACCTTTAAGCTAAGAAAAACTGTAAAATTACTTAATTTTGTATGGTTCGATTTTAGAATCATTATTCACGCCAAACGTATTCATAATTGGTAAATAAATTGTCAAAATAGGATTACTTAGATTGAATCATAATGATGCGTTCACAATGAGCTAGTTTCCGCTTATTGAATGCGTTAAGATACTTTTCCTATAAGTATCAGTAATATTGACATTAAATTAGCAAATGGATGTCAAAATATGTACAATTTTTCTTTACAACACAAACTGAAGACTATTAGATACTCGATTAAGTCACAAAGTATTAATTCATTTTCTGAATCACTTTATTAATCACGATTATTAATAAATAATCGCTACCGAAAATGTTTTTAAGTTTTTCTTACTGTAAAAGTAGAAAAAATATTATTTAAATTATTTAAGAAAGCTTATTTTTGCATATTCAGTCAATTTTATCTATTTCTATTTTCTGTTTATTACTCCTATTTTCTATGGTCACTTAATTTTTGCTCGCTGTTCGTTTTGTTTTCTTCTTTTTCATATGTTGGAAATAAACTAACGTCTGGATTAATAGAGAAAAGAATGAACAACGAAAATTGTTGATCACAAAATAAAATCAAGATTTTCGATTTTTTTTTTTTATTTATAAATACAAACAAATAAACAAATTACACCAGATCAACCATACAAGCATAGTTCGTGAAATGTGCATCTCCTATTCAGGGAACAATAACCTATTTTTGTGTTAAATTATAAATAAATTTTAGGTTATAAATTTTATATATAAATATAACGTATAGTTTTACGCCAGCATTAAAAGTACGTGCTTTAAATTTAACATTCATTGTGAATGATACTTAAGAAGATAGACGTGTACATAGTTCATAACATTAACATTTTCGGAAAATATAAATACAAAATGCAATTTCAAAGATTAATTACTATTTATTCGATGCAGTACTGCCTGCTGTACTGCTACGTATACGCTGATGGCTGGTTGTAATATAATTTCCATATAGGAACACCTTAAAGATAATCTGAGTACTGATAGAATCTATATCTATTTTCGCAGATGGTTCTATAGAGCAAGGTAATCTTGAAATCTTATAATTAATTTTTTTGCTAAAATTTCAAGCTATCCATAGGCTATGGCGATTCTTAATAGGCAATTTCCATTTCCAATTTAATTATCCAAATTTATAATATTTTATCCGATTTTTATCTATTTTCTTTAGAGAAAAAAAAAAACGAAATTTATAAGATTAAAAATACGCCAGTTAACAGCATAAAATCAAATAACGCATTGTGATCTGTGAGAACTCGATTTAGAATAGATGGGATGGAATACCATCACCAGCCAATGGTGGTGGGTGAGGCCTACAACACCATGCCGCTAAACCACCACAAGAGCCTGGCGTTGGTCTTTAATAATAATAATAATAATAATAGTTGAATTGAATCTCTTTCCGTAATAATAATAATAATAATGCCGAGACATATTATTTGTTATAATTATATATTACAGTTTATACATTTATGTATTAAAAAAGGATTAAAAGTTAGGTTAGGTCATCGAGTAATCCTGTTGATAATATAAAAAATTGAGGAAAATTATGAAAATAATTCTTATTAATTACGCTGCAACATGAAAATTATATAAGTTGAATTAAAAAAAGAAAAGAATTGAATAGGTATAGAAAAAATACATCACAGATGGCGTGGAAAATTAATAATCTATACATGGTGGTCAAAAAAATAATGCCACATTAAAATCCTCTTCATCATCAGCATATTATCTATTTCTATTTTGCTCTTCTTCGTTTTCTTTCTTTCTTTCTTTCATCTATCGTAGTAGAAGTAGTACTAAAACGCATAATGGCCTTTCTTATGCAATTTTTACCTCCTCCCTCCACTCATTCAATTTTCAAACTTGTGTATGTATGTACCGCCTTCTATATCCAGTACAGAGTGCGCTCTTTTCTTATTCTAGCTATACTATACTATAATAGTACTTATGTTGTATATGTATGTATATAGATACTATGTTAAGAGATTCTCGCCGGTTTCTAATACTTACTTACTTACTTACTTACTACTACTACTACTACTGCTAGACTAGTATAGTAGATTTTCGCCAATACTATACTTAGCTTAGAAGATAGAAATTGAAAATGTTCAATTTGAAACTTTCCGTGCAGCAGCACCACACGCCACCCACGCACGCACCGCACCAAGATCAGCCTGAACGGCGGTAACGCATTACGTGTACGCAGGATTAGATTTAAAAAAAAAAAAATTGTCCAATTTTTGCGAAAATCGACGAATTGTTGGTTTTTTTTTTTTTTTTTCATATGTGTATATGTGTGTGTTTACGTTTTTTGATCCATCCGGTATATAACAATAATTATTGTGGCGTGAAATAGATTGAAAATATAGTAATAATAATTGTAGCATATATACAGATTGTTCTGAAATACTTCAGTAGTTATCTGATAACGGAAATTATGTGATTTTGTTTGACGGTTTTTTTTCGGCGAGAAATCTTCAGTAGTGATTGTGGGTTACGGGGAGGGCGAGAGGTGAGGATTGATATAAGAACGAGGAACAAGGAACAATGTTGATGGATTGAAAAGGATAATTTTATGATTGATTCAAAGTATGTTTTTTAGATGTTTTTTTGGTTCTTTCTGTTTTTGGCGTGAAAATACTATTATATTTAATGCTTTTATTTTTTATTTATTTCTTTATTTATCTACTATGTTACTAACTAGAATTATAGTATTTACCTGATGTTGATAATAATCTGTTACGGCCCACGTTATCAGTCGCATACAAAAAACAATCAAATTCATTTAATAGAAAGTTTTTGTTATTTATTAAAATTGCTATTATAAAAAAAAACAACAACAACCGACAAAATATGCACTTAATTTTCACCATAAATAATGTAGCGCTATAGATTATGTAGGTGCATAAAGAAATGCATCAGAAAAATACTCTGTTCAGCTAGACGCCAGTGTATAGGTAAAGTGGAATTATATATATTTGAAAATGTATTTTACCATAAACCGCTAGTTACTACTAGTTTACGATTATTTTTTGTTGTTATATGATAACTGAACTGCTAACTCAATTTAACCTTTTAAGAAAAGTGGAATACCGGGGTATAAAACGTACAGTTGTTCTTTGAACATTGATTAACATCTGACAAAAGATACTCAAAGTATATCTGTGGTCTCTGTGTAGCGGCTTTTAGATTTTCAAATATCTATAATTTTACTACAAATAGTAGTATTTATACTTAGCTACGTAAATTAATACACTCATAAATTACTCATTCCAATCTATGATGAGATTTGATGCGAGACAGACTAGACTTTTAGGAAAGATTTTTTTTGATCCAGCATTTTTTTTGGCAGGAACTTAAGTATTCAATTATTATAATTATTTTTTTCTTATAATTACAAAATAACGACGCATCAGGCATCGAAAAACAAACAGATAAAATGATATATTTTTCAATTCTTTTAGTACTTACTTATTTTTATTTGAAAAGAATACTCGAGGTTATCAAAAAATCCTTGAATATACTCGTATATGATTCTAAATCAAACAATAATAATAATAATTAAGAAACAAATAAGATGTCAGCCGCAGTACTTAAAAATGGAAGACAAAAAAAAAGCATATTTTCTGATAAGAGAATTTAAATAAATTTTTATTGCAAAATTACGCTTAGGTAACTAATGGAAAATAAAAGGATTAAAAGCGTAACTGCTAGAAAAATTTTAAACAATTGTTTGACATAGTATAACAAAAATAGGTCTGGAAAATAATAAAGAAAAAAAAAAAAAAATTAAATTTAACCATCAGATCAAACATCAATAAATTTCGAATTTGAAAAACATTAAACAAATGCGAGGTCGGGCACTACTATAGCAGTCTCGGTGCTATGGTCACAGTAGGTGGGGCGAGGGGGGCTGGGAAATCCTTGAAGGAAAATATATTTTGACATGGTCGATTTGGAAGTTAGAAAATGGATTTTTTGCGTAATTTATTTGTAACGATAATTTTAATTATCTTAGTCTTTTGTATAGTAACAGGAACCACCTTGGGTACATACAGTACAGTAACATGCGTACTTGTCTAATACGTATAGTGTTTCATCGCTATCTTAATGTATCCAGATACGACGACAGTTAAAATCTATAAATAATTGTTAAGCAATAAGTATCGCTTTGAAGTGGTTATTATTTTTTCAATTTCGACGCATTTAATCAAAAATAAACATATCTACAATCAAGACAAAACAAATTAAATCAAATATTGCACGCATCGAGTTTTATCATTTTATTATCACCATTTTCTTTCTTTTTTTTTTCTATAAATACACATTATCTATTTAACTAATTCTTGTCATGTCTGATTGTCATGAACACTACCATACCACGCCACGCAATGCCACGCCACTGGGTATGCCATGCCATGCCATGCCATATAATCATCATTAGATTTCCCCCACGAAAAAAAAAAAATATATATATTTTTTTTTTCGGTTAGAAAAAGATAAAAATAATCTAAACAACGTTGTTATCCAAACAAATGGAGGATTGGTTGAGCGATATGGGAGGAGCTGAAAATAAAAATTATAAAAATATATAGTGGGTACTTATGTTATAATATTATTTGAGAGGCGGATTTTTTTTTTTTTTTGTAGATATTTTTATATTTATCTATCTAATAAGTATGGCTGTTTAAATAGATGTGTTTGTGTGTGTATGTGTTGCGACTGTATGTAATTACACTAGTTTTTTTTGCTACTGTCGGAGATTGTTTTCTGACATTTTTATTTTCGCAAATATTTTTTCCAAAATATTAATTTTCCTTGAAGCAGAGTTTATTATATTTTTTATATGAAACATTAATTTGTTCTAAATCTTTAAAAATAAACTTGTTTTTGCTAATGCACAATATAATTGTATTTTTAGAAATTTCTCCTAGAGGGACACGGCGGACCATATTTTTTTATAGTAATTGTAATTTAGAATGTATCCGAAAATTTAAGATTTGGCAGGTATGCAAACATGGAATTTTTTAACAAACAGTAAAATTTCGCTTTTATTATTTGCTGTTACTAAAATAATCAGAAAGTGAGGGTAGATTTTAAGCTGTCATGCTTAGGATTTCATTAGAACCCTTCCACATACTGGACTGTCCGTTAACTTTCCATACATTATACGAATTTTAACTAACTACCGAGAATTGCACTCAAATTGAGCAGGCTGCAGAATAAAATTTTCTTCTAATAATAAGATATTAAAATTCATCGCTAAATAATTAACTAATTAATCAAATAACTTAGTAGTAATACTCATTCAATATTCCGTCATCATCTGGATTATTATTCCGAATTTCTTTCAGTTATTTATTTACTTATTTACTTCTACGGCAATTAATTAATTATTCAAATGACAAAAGAAAGTTTCCCATGATTCTTTCTATCTCTGTTCCGATGTGTTGTAAAAAAAATAAAAGAAGGAAAAGTACATACTCTCAGTGGGAAAGCGAGAAAAAAAGGCAAAATAAATAACTACAAAATTATATAGTAATTAATTAACTGCACAATTTTTCTTTAATTCGAATCGAAAAAAAAAAACAAGGATTTTATTTGAATTATTAATAAGATTGAATTAATTAATTAGTTAATCAATTATATACTGTCACCTTGTTATAAACCAACATTGAATTCGAATAATATCATACTCAAACTTTGATGGAAAATCTACGTTTTCTTTTTAATTATTAATGTTGTTTTTACAGTTAAATTGTGATTTACAAAAAAGCAAAAACTATGCATAGATATCAAGCAAGTTCTTCGCTATAGGTACTACTTAATAATTATTATTATCATTATTGGAAATAACGAATCGTGTGAATTTCAATTTTCCCTTTATGAAAAAACATTCATAAAGTTTAAATAAATTTAATTTCTCTTTGCTTTCTTTACTCTGAATATTCATTATTAATTTTTAATTAATTGCTATATATTTTAGATTAGTAATTTCTTTTTCTTTATTTTTTTAACAACAATTATAAGTAGGTACAGAAAATGTGTGAAAATAAGACATAAAATGGGAGTAAACAAATAGTACATAATAATAATAATAATAATATGCACATTTACATATACACACACACATACATTTTTCAGTGCAATGAACCACTTTATGCGTATAAATGTGTGTTGTTGTCTACGGTCAAGTTCAATGCAAGATGCAATAATAAATTATTATTATTATTATGTGTGTGTACTGAATAGGTAGGTACTGTACCTACTACTTATTTCCATTCGTTGTTGCTTTCTTCGTCATTCTGAGATTGGTGTAACTGCAAAATGAAAATTTTAATTAATTAATTAAAATCAAATCGGAAAAATTAGAAAAAAGTACAAATATTTAGAATAGAAATGTTGGAAAATATTTCAAAAATCCTCCAAGGTTAAAATCGAAATCTGATTCACACGCATTGCATTTTATCGTAGAGGCCACCATATTGACCAGGTTTAGATCCGTTAGATTTTCCGAATATAATCATCAACTTATATCTAGGAGATAAATTGGATTTATGTGTTAGTAGCTTTAGTTTTTTTTTTTTTTTGCATAATAAGTAGTTTTAATAAAAACAATAATTTTTATCGAGTACCCATTTCGTTTTGATGAAATGTTTTTAAATCTGAAAATTTGAAATATTTTGATAAAATTTTTAAAGATAAAATCATTCTTTTTCTAAAAATCTAAATTAGATTTAGATAGTTAAGTATTTATACACTCAGATATTTCCACGGGGCTATATGTAAATCAAACAATGGCGTTTTTGACATGTGAATTATTATGTCTTCTCCATTCTTTGTCCATTATCACATGGTGTATTCAAATAATTCGGGTTATAAATAATAAAATGCATTAATTAAACAAATAATTTTATCAATAAAAAAGATAATAATAACGATGGCGCATATTATACAACAACGCAAATTACTTAATTATGTAATTACTAATTAGTATTATCATTATTGCCCCATGTAAGTATACTTAAATATTATATTTAATACTTTAATTTATGATAATAAATCCACCATTTTACATGGAAGTACAAATAATAATTCAAATAATAATTAATTAGATAAAAATGCAGCGACATATTTACATATGCCTACTTGATCTTGATTCCAAAATAATAAACGTTAAAATTAGCAACAATTCTGTTGTTTTCCAGGCAGGCAAGCAGACAGACAGATAGATAGATAGAAAACTCCCGCTCTCTCTCGCTGTCTCTCTCTCTCTCTCTCTCTAGCTTTCTCGTTGCTTCTGCTTTAGTTCACCGTCTCTGTCTGTGTCGTTTTCTCTCATTTTACAAATTTTATATTTACACGAAAAACAAATGGATCATTTATATCTACTTATAAACATATACAGGGTGGTCGTTAAACGCCTTGCCATGGCTATTAATTTGATCAGTGCAGTTAGGAAATTTGTACAATTGACAAAATTGGGTGGATTTTTATAAAAAAATTCTCTGAAGTTTTCACATTTGATTTATGTCGAAGAATTCCTGAAAAAGGATGAAAAAATGATGGTAAATGTATATTTCTTTTATGTGAAATATTAAAGAAACTATTAGTACCAGAATAAATATTCGAAAGGTATTCGATAGATACTTTTGCGCGGTATTTAGTAGTATTGGCATTTCTTTCATAGCCTCCCTGATTTTAAAGATATGTCATAATCTTTTGTTTTCTTTAATTGATATCATAGTTGGCTATGGAATTTGTTAAAAAGATTATTTTATTATTTCTCACTAAATTGTGTCCAATTATGCTAATTAGACGTATTTTCTAATCAGTTTTCACATAGGCAAATAGCTAATGGAAAATGTCCACCCTGTATACAATAACAAATACTTTATTGTATATTCTATAAATCAACAAAATGCACATTAATACTACATCTAATTAGGATTGTTTTTTGTAAAAATTTTATAGTTTTATACATACAGGGTCGAACAGCGGCTGTGATAAATAATTTTTTTCTCTAGTTTTGATGGTTACCAGCGAAACTGAAATAAATTTGCTGTTTACTGATAGTAAGGACGAATTGTCACTGTATTTAATCGACACTAAACTCTCGCATTTCTGCGACAAATTTAAGATTTTTCAAGAAAATTTGTAACCATCCTCTGTAACTCTATAGAAAAATTAATGTTAAATAAAGGTCATATAAAACAACGTTATCTCGTTACTAGAGATACTTCATTATCAACAAAAAAAATCGACCATATTTTTTCAAAAAAAAAAAAAAAAGATATATCTCTATCTTTCTCTCTCGAGATAAGAATGTCTAAGTTCAAACGCTCATTATATCATTAGCTAATATAATAGATGCGGAAAAAATTCATTTTATTCAATTTTTTTTTGTGACAGTGACAAGTCTCGTCTCCGTTGCAGTGGGTGTGTGTGTATTGTGCATTATTATTTTGCTAGTGCGTTAATTGGCATTTTTTCTAAAAATTTATCCGCAAATAAAGCCGTATAGATTAATAATAAAAGTAATTCAATAGATAGTTTATATTGCTATTATTAGACATAGTTTATTTTATGGATTAAATAGATAAACGTTAAACTCTAACAATATTAAAAGAGGAATACTTTACAAATCCTAACAAAATAGCTATTTTCCTAGGTCAAGCTTTCTCACTCTCTATCTCTCTCTGTTTCTTTGTCTATTTCTTTCCATTTCTATTCGTCTCTATCTCATTTATTTGTACGTATTTTCCGTATACATATTCGTAGCGTAGATATTTTCCGAAGCAGCCATTTCCAAAATAAATTTTATTTTGAACATTGAATGCGCGCCGTACCGCTCAGATCAAGTGTGTACGGTGTGGATGGGGAAATATTATTTTTTTTCCGCCCGAAAGTTAGATTTATAGAATTAAATAAATAAAAAAAGAAAAATTAAATAACGAAAACGCGCGTATTGCTTTTGGCTCTATTTTATTTATTTCTATTCTAATTGATTAATATTATTTTTCATAATATTTATTTGTATAAATTAGAGAAAAAATCATCCAATAATCAAAGTGAAAATAGAAAATAAAAGTTTGAAAAACAACAACATGTTGAACTTTGTTAAAAGAAAAGTGAAAAAAACGATGAAAATATAAGGTAAAATTACAAGGTAACTAGACAAAATTCTCAATTTTTATTTAACATTTTTTCAAATACATAAATTGCATAGACATTTATTAAATGCTTAATTAACTTCAATATCCATTACATCCGAACCATTTTAATTCGAATCCTAACTCGAAAACAAACCACAGCAGCCATCTATCGGTCACCATACGATGCGAGACGCTTTTTCCCAATTCTAAATCTATAAAGAGATATTTTTATTTCGAAAAATAGAGCGTAGAGAAAGAATATCGATCGTTTAGAGAATTTAATGTTAACGTTATTTTCAATTTAACGTTCAGATTTTTCTATTTGTCGATCGCTTTGCATGCAGGATCACTTTACATTTATGTAAATAAATTGATCTTGTATGTCTGTGTGTGTGTGTGTGTGTGTGTGTGTGTTAAACTAACCCAATTATCATAATATAAAATAAGTACTTTGTACGTAATATAGAAGCATCCACATCAGCTGCCATGCGTTACGTAAAAATGAAGAAACGCGTTTTCTTCTTCTTAAAACACATACATGATTTCTGCTCAGATGGTCATCAAGGATTATTCCATAGATACGCATATTAGTTTGAAAAAATAAAACACCTTTAATAATAACACCTTAATAAAATAATAATGATAATTCTTGTTATTACTATTATGGTTATAGTTTTGCTAGTGTTTTTTTTTTATCTTATATGCACGCACATTTTATTTACAATAATGGCAGGTTTGCTTTAATGAATTAATTAAGCATATTAATGTAACATTAGTATGGTTATACTATACTATATAAGGGTGAGGTTCAGGCAAGCTGAATCGGTCCATGTGTTTGCTTGTTTGTTGGTCACAACTTAACAACACATTGTATCTCTGATCTGATTAGAGCTAATTACTTAGATCCTCTCATTATATTATATCAATCTTATCATTAAAATTCGAAGGACGAGAAAAAAAAATTGAAAAAGATTTGAAAATCGATAAAAAAAAACGTCTTAAAGATAATAAAACAACACGAGCAAACTGACTGTTTTGTGTTTTCATTCTTTTTTTTTTTTTTTTTGTTGTTTTTAGCCACTAATGTTCAATTTCCTGTGCGGGAGGGCCCTATAATAATAATAATAATAATAATAATAAGCCTTTTAGTATTATTAAAATTATGTATGTTGATTTTAAAAGTCGATAACACTTTGGTGGTGGTATAGATAAGTACCTGCAGGTATAAATTTGCATTTGATTATCTTGTATACATTCGCCCTCCCCCCAGTGCTACTCGATTGACCCTTGAAACGACCATTAACAATATTCTTTTTTGCAGTCTAATAATAAAATTGCATTTTTCATCCCCGTAGTGGCAAATATATATATATATATGAAGGTAGCACAGAGGGTGTTATTATAATACTTATAGAGGGTTGGTTCTTAACGGTCTGCAGAAAAAAAATTACCCACCCACCAGCATACAATTTAAAAAATAAGAGGAAAAGAGATGGAGATTATGAGGGGATGGAAAAAATGTAGTAAAACAGACTGGCTGGCTGGCTGGGCAGGCAGGCTATCAAGGAGGGATTTAAGAAAAATTCTTTTTGTAGCATAGTGTAGGTAGGGGGAACTTTTATACTTACTGTATGTATCAATTGGGAAATGTAGGGGTGGGTTGCCGATGATTTTTTTTTTCTTCGTCACACTCTCTTTCGGTCTCTCTCCATCGTTTATGGCGATGTTCGTATTTCCGTCATTATTATAAATAAATAAAGAAATAAATTGTTTTCTAATCGAAAGTTTGCGGGTATTTTTAAAAACTCAAATATCATCGGATTTCTAAATTATTTTTTCATTCTTTGGCAAATCGTCAAAAAAAAGTTTTATGCACTAAAAATATATGTATGTATTGAGAGAGAGCCTTGGCAAACGCTGAAAAGAAAATTTTCGTACTATAGCAGCAGCAGTAAAAAAAGAAATAACAAGCAAGCAAATAAATAAATAAATAAATAAAAAAAAAAAAAAAAGATTTTAAATTAAAAAATAGGAAAAAATCAGAGGAGAAAATAATGAAATAAGTAATTCTCCGCTTACATAAAGTCGCATTAAATATTATTATTATTACATGACTCAAATGCATCTGTGCCGATTATTTTTAGTGTTGTTAATAAAAGAAAAAATGGAAAAAAATTGTGCAATAAATATTTTATTTGAAGTGAAGTTTCAAGGAAAAATTTCGTATATTTTTGAATTTTGTGCCCCGAACATTGTCGAATCGATCGATGCATATCTGAGAGTAAAAAATGCTTGTTTATTTTCATTTTAAACTTAAACAAATCGAATTAACAATTAGCAAATCGAATAACTAATTTCTTTGAATTTTTAGGTCAATTTGAATTTCGATTGCAATTAATCGATATTTACGCGTACACCTACTTACCCCCTTTTTATTGTTAAGCATCTAAAAATAAATCTTAAAGTACCATCAATTTTATGTAGTTATACTTACATGATTATCTACTTACGTAAACATAACCTAAGAAAATAACGAGAACGGAAAATAAAAAAAAAAAACGAAACAAGAACATCAAAGAGACAAAAAAAGGGAACCCCCCAAAACAAAAATTAAACAAAAAACAACAACAGCACATCACCACTCTCACAAAATACAAAATTTAAATGAAAATGTTGTCGTCCGTCCGTCGTGGACAAATCATCCCTCTTCATCCTCTGTCCATTTCAAAACCACCACCCGCAAAATCATTCTCTCTCTCATCCCCCGTACATACACACACACACACACACATACACACAAGATCCCCTACTTCCTTCTTTTACCCCTTAATCGAAAGTCGCCACCACTACCACCTCCACCTTTACCACCCCCTCCTTCGTCACGAGTAGTGGGGATAACGAAAATATCAAGACGATTTTTTTTCAACCCCCTTTTTCCACTTTTTATATGAGCCACTATGGAGGGGAAAGCGCGCTCACTCACACACACACACAAATTTCCTTAAATATTGTGTACGATGATGATGATCATGCGCCCTGCGCGCCTATCCATCCAAAGATTCTATTCTCAAGAAGAGGTGTGCAACGATCTCTCTCACGCCTATAGGCGTCTTGGATATGACCATCTCGCTCTATCGTTAGATTGCAACCCTTTTGAGAGAGGCGCGCTCTCTTTTTCATTCTTCTTCTCTTTCCATTCCATCTATCTCTGTTATGGAAATATTGTTATAGAAGTTTTGCATATAAGCGTTTCTCTTTAGTTCGTATATATACGAAGCCATGCGTATCTCTCTCTCTCTCTCTCTCTCTCTCTCTCTCTCTCTCTCTTCTCTCGCTCTTTTTCGTTGCCTCTTGCTCGTTCAACCTTTTTCTCTCTCACTTACCCCTATACATTCTTAGATAAGATTTTCTCTGTCTAAGGGGAAATATTTTAGCTGTGTTGTATTCCTTAGTCTTGAACGGGTAAATTTAGGAGATGGTTGTCTTTCGGATCTTTAAGCGTCGCGACGCCTTCGTCTTAGTTATCGGCGACGCTTCTTCAAGGAAAGACGCATCATAACCCGCCGCGAGAAAACCCCCCCGCGACAAAAACGGTTTCATTAATACGACGACGACGACGACGATACTGCCGCCGGAAAAGTCTTTTCTTCATCAACGACGACGACGAAAATTTTCTAAGTCCAGTTTTCCAAATTTCCACCTGGTGGAAATTTGATTGGAATTTTTTTCAAAATAATTTTTTCATTTATTTCAAGTTCTTGCTGGTCCTGTTGTTAAAGTGAATTAAGAAAGTTTGACAAAAAAAAAAAGAATTTGTTGTTTTTTTCGAATTTTCCACTCGAATCGTTTTCGATGATATAGAAAATTTTATTTCAATTTTTTCTTTTAAGTGCAATATTTGTTGAGTACCTGTAGGAAAATAAGAAATTGTTGAAACTTTGATAGAATTTGAGAAAATGTGAGTAGAAATTGTTTATGTTGTTTTAAAATATTTGTTACTATAAACAAACAGCAAATTTGGAATTTTTATTGTTGTTGTATTACCTCCGCGAAGTCTACATTACTGAAAATTAAAAATTAATGAAAATTTCATGACGAAATTGTAAAAATGCATCAAAATAAGCAAACAAAATTCTAGCTGCCAATTACACTGTTATTTTAAAAAAATTCGATTTTTAAAAAATGATTAGAAATCTATTTTTAATTTTTGTTACATAATTTATTAGTTATTTCCTTTACCCTGTTTTTTATTGACACTGATTTCAATTCGATTTAACTTTTAATTGAAAAATTGAATATTTGCAATTTTCACAGAAAATTATGAGTAAATTAATTTATAATATTTAGTTAATTCCTTTTAATATATTTTAAAATAATGTTTGTCTATGGACAGTATGGAAAAGAACAAAAATTTAAAAAAAAATTAAAATAAATCGAATTAAAATAGAATTTCATAATTTTCCTTAGAGTTTATTCTAAGTTTTCCCGCCGGACTTGTACTTTTTAAAGAATCGTAAATTATAATAATAATAGTATTCTATTGCGGTTGAATATTTCCCCATTTTCAGTTTTATACATTTTTCCGTTTTCTTTTTTTTTATTCTCTAGTTTTGTGTACTTTAATGAAAGAAATTTAAAATTTATCACTTTTACATTAAAAATTAAATTATTTAATAAATTTTAGAGTTTTAATTTTATTTTTCTCAATTTTCCATTAGACACATCACTCCAAGAAAATTCATCATTCACAGAAAAGGACCGACATAAACAAAAAAAAAAAAAAAACAACAAGAAGCCTTTTCTTGCCTATACCTAGATACTTAAATCTCGAAAGTTCCTAAAAACAAGAAAATAAATAAAATTTAGTAATTTCATTAAACGAATCATTTTTTTTTATGTCCAAAAGTAATAAGCCATATCAGAAACTGAATTTCTCAAACCTTATAAAAATCAACAACAAAAATTGAACCTCAAAGAAAATTAATTTCCATTTCGCGACTTGTACAAAAATTGATTCACACACGCTCCCAATTATTTCCGATCGAACCACTGTCAAATAAAAACCAGTCAAAATTTTCACCACGGAGGAACAAAACATTTTAAACAACCTCAAAGTAGAACATGAAAACTTGGTAGCAAAATGGTTACAAAATTCGTTTAAGCTGCAAGAGAACGCAGCGGCAGCAGCAGCAGCAGCAGCAGCACTCGATCTACGTTCAACTCCACAATTACAACCTCAACATCAGCAACAGCAGCAGCAACAACATCTTCACCATCAACAACAACAACAACAACAACAAATTACAACCAATTCCTCAATGACGGAAATCAACAATCGACCAGTATTCAAAATGAATAACGATTTTTGGAATCAAGGTGGCCGCGGGCCACCTCAAAATATGCCTCAAAATCTAAGTAGTTCAAATCAAAATTCACCAATACCACCGGGAGGTGGAGGAGGAGGAGGAGGCGGTGGTGGTGGAGGTGGCGGTGGTGGCGGCGTTGTTAGTGGAAATGGAGGCAATGTTAATTCACTATCAGCTCATTCCCCATCGAATCCAAATCAACAGTTACATGTTGTTACAACACCGGGAGCATTAGCTCTACAACAGGCAGCGGCTGCAGCTGCAGCTGTAGCTGCTGGCCAACCAAATCCGATGAATGCTCAACAACAGCAAACAGTGGTACCATCTAATGGTGGACCGAATCATATGCAATCAAATCAACAGAATAACGTTCAGGGACCTCAATTAACACCAACTGGTAAGAAATGCTTATATTAACTGTTAATAGCAGCAATAAAATGATTAGCATTTTTTTTTTTTAATTTGCAGGTCAATTAGGTGGTCCACAATCAAATGGTCAATTGTCACAGCAACAACAACAGCCTCAACAATCTAATAATCATTCGCAATTGGGCAATAGTCCAAATCCAAGTCATCATCATCATCAACATTTAAGCAGTCCAACACCGCAATCGGCTCATAGTCAGCATCAGCAACAACAACAACAACAACAACAACAACTTACATTTGGTCAGCCAACAACAACAAATATGATGGCAGCAGCAGCGGCAGCAGCTGTTGCTGGAGCAGGAGCACCACCACCGCCACCACCCCCATTTGGTGGCAGTGGAACAAATAGTCCAGATAAATTGATGACTGAGAAAATTGTCAATGAGTTACAGGTAGGAATAGTTTTTTTTTTTTTTTTTTTAAGAGATTTCGTGTGAATGATCGTTTTGGTTTTTGTTGATTATTTGAAGTTTATTTTCCTTTTTTTTTTTTTTTTTTGAACTTTTTACTTTTTGTTCTATTGAAAGTTCTTCCTCCGGTCCTGTCCTGTCAACGAGAAATTTTTATTTACAATATCGAAACTCTATTATAAAGATAATTCAGTAATTAATGGCAAAGTTTTAAATTCCTAACTGCCCCGCTGCAGTATTTGTTTTTATTAAGATTTTCTACACAATTTAGAAAGACAAACGGAAAATTGTCTAACTACTAGGTTCGATAGTACCATAATAAAGTCAGTTACAAAAAAACACACACATTGTACCATCAGTATTATTATTACTTCGTTTTTCTAAAACTTAGTAAAAAAAAATTCCCCCAACGGACGACGCTGCACATGGTCGACGTACCCCAAATGATGGGTACTTTCGTATACATACATACACGTATGTGCCAGATGGCATATGAGGTACTACAATACAATTCAACCCTTTCTCCTCTTCACCCACACACTTAAAAAAAAAGGATTTTTTTTTTTTTTGTTAATTTTGACATGAGTAATTACAACTTTAAGTTAATTGGTACATACATACATTAATTGTGCCAAGTGTCTGTCCGTCCGGCTGTCCTGATCGAAAACGCGAGGGTACTACTTAGCAGAAAAAGAAAAGGGGAGGGGACAATTTCATGTACTAATGGGTATCTGGCGGAACGAACCAAACATGAAAGTACCTACCCAGTACTTGTAAGAAATTAAAGAAAATAAAAATGCATCTCGTTATGCTTAATAAATCAAATGAAATTAGCAAATTTTCAAACGGGAATGTAGTTTAAAATTAATTGAAAAATTAAAAAAAAAAAAAAAGAAACAGCAAGCGCCATCTTTATTTTTCTGATGTAAACCAAAGGAGACGTCGTCGCCGCCTCGGACACAGCATCATTTTTTAATTGCAAAGATTTCATTTAGACGTCGTCGTCGTTGGCGTCGCGACGGTTTTCTTGCTCTCTCATTATTTTTTTTCGTTCGCGTTCGCTTGTTCTTTTTTTAATCTATTTTTATCTCTGTTTATTGATAGGATTTATTGATAAAGTTTTTTTTTTTTTGTTGAATTCCGCTGTTTCGCAATTTGCGCATTTTATGGGATAATAATAATTTAAATATGTATAATTATTATAATAATAATGGGGAATTTACATATTAATTTTTTTGCCGTTCTGGGTGTTAACTTTTATAAAATGGCTCCTCTCTTCTATCTATGCATATCTAATTGTCTGATTTTATAAAATAGTTTTTCTTCGGTGCAGCAATTCAATTTGTCGAACCATGAAATTACCTTGTTTAGTAATTAATCCTGAATAAGAAATATATGTATGTAAAATGGTGAAAATTATAATTTTTCAAAACTCCGCCCTTTCATTCCTTCATTTTTATTTATATTTTTCATTTTATTTGTAATTTGACTTTATCAGTTTTATTTTTGTACATTATACTTTGTATGAATGTGCTAATTCGTATCACAAATCATAACTATCCTTATAGGAAAAACATAGCTAAGATTTGCGGTCGAAATAATGTGATTAGAATTAAGTTTAATTTCATTTTGTTAAAAACACACACATTGCTAATGCATAACAACGTAAAAATCAACATTGTTTTTTATCTTGTTTCCATCAAACGCTGCCGGATTTCAATCAACTTCAACGCAACTCCTCAACAATGTCCGAGAGGGCATTGGAAGAATGTTGGACAACTCTACAGCGAGTGAGTTGGCTTCTTTTCAACCGTGTATAGTATCTTGGCCAATGCTTTATTTATTTTTGTTTTAATTAGATTAGTAGATTAGTAAATTTTGAAAATCAATTGAAAACAATATAAGTACATCGTATATGTATACAGAGTGACGATTTCATGTTGGAGATATAGATTTCTTGGAAAATATAGCGAAACTAGAGGAAATTTTAAATAGATAAAAAATGGGATTTTGTGGCTTCAGTTAATTTTAGTTTGATTGAACTGAATTTGTTGAATGTTTAAAATTCTAATGAAATAAGAAAATGAACTGAGAAAAAAAAGAATAAAAAATTAACTAAGACAATAAGAAGAAAAACGAATAATCGTATGAAGTTTTGTGTCATAGAAAACTATCAAAAAGCTGCAATTCAATCAGGTTATAGCCGCTATATTGTTTTCCATTAATAAAAGCATAAATTAATGTCATATAATGTAAATGACAGCTGCCACCTAAAATTAGATTGATTAACCATTTTTCAAAGTAATCCCCTATAATTTTTGTATTTATGTATTTTTTGTACAACGAAAAATAACGGTGGTATCAAAGCAAATCGGAAGAAATTGACAAAATTTGATTCTTGTAGAATATTTATAGAACCTAAGCTATGAATTTTTTATAAGCGTATTAGATTCGGCCGACAAAATTGCAATTTTCTATCAATTTAATCTTTGTTTTAGTTTCGCTAATTTTCTAAATACACGTATACTCAACATAATAATCACCCTGTATATAAAAATGTATTAAAACGCTGTGGCCTCGGAGCCGCTGGAATATCAATATTCTAAAAATTGAAACAAAAAAATATCGAAAAGAAAGTCGAATTAATTTGAAATTATAGAGAATTTCTGTAGATTTGCATGATTTTTTCTTATGATTTTACGCACATATTTACAATTTATTGAAAAATATAAATATTTCCGACATTGGGGGTATTGGAAATAATGTCAAAAATAATAATTTTTGGTAAGTATTGTTATTTAAAAAAAAAATATAATTAATTACCAATCAAACACAAAAATATACACCAAAACCACTATACTAATAGATATATTTATTATATACAAATCATAATTATCTCTCTCTGTCTAAAAAGTTTACTCTACAACAAATTCAACAAGAACAAAACTGTTCTAAACGAATTTTCTCACGAGCAAAGAAGCAAAAAATTAAAATAAACCAATTTTTCCCATTGTCCCAAAAAAAAAAAAAATTAAAAAAGAAAACGGCCGCTGTTATATTTAAAGAATCTTTTCTTTCCTTTTTTTCTTCTATCTTCATCCCTTAATATGTAAATTAATTAAACAACACCCTTGTACGGAAGGAACTCGTTTTCTAAACAAAACAATTGTGTCAAATCATCTGTTGTTTCGTCTTCTTTTATTTTTTGCAGCTATGCGAATGAATATGAGAATTTGCTTCCTCTCTTTTATTTAATTGTTATTATTTGAAGTGCATTGTTGCCATGTTTATTAAATTTATCTATTTCATGAATGTCAGCCTGTCTTGATTTTAATTGAATTTCAAGGAATTTCTTAAATAAATGGCAACACGGCAAACAATTACCTGTGTGAACATTTCCGTGGACAAAAAGTATAATCCTTTCGGATTAATTTTTTTTTTTGGTTAAAACAACAGTACGACAGTTTCTCACCCTTTTTTTTTTTTTTGTTTTTTTTGGGAAACAGTTTATATTTAGGGTTGTATGCATATTTAGAGGGGGATGAAATATTGAAAAATGATTTCCATGTATAGTTTTTTTTTTATTGTTTCTAATAATACATATCTTTTAAGGCGTATTGTTGCTGATTCATTTTTAATTTTGTGTTTTAGAAAAAAAAAGAGTGGTTTAGCAAGTTAACTATATACATGTGTATGTATGTGGAATAGGGGTGAATATTTATTATTTCGTGAAGAGGATGTAGTGATAGACAAAAAGGGAGAAACAATTGGCAATTAAAAAATAAAATAAAATTTTCAATTATTATGGATCAATTCGATTTCTTCTCCATTAATACAAATTGCAAATATTCATCCCTTCCATGCACATAGTAGCAACAACAATGAATGTAATTTCTTCTCGTAATCCTTCAATTGAAAAAATACCTAACCCCCTCTCCCTTTTCATCACATCAAATCTAATAACAAATATGAGGGTGATGAAAATAATCATATTTTTTGTCTACCATTTTTTTTTTTTTTGCTAGGAGAGAAGTGCGGCGGGGAGTGGGGCTAGGTCGTGTGAAAAGGATTTTTCATAATTTTTCATTGCACAAATTATACCTATATGTAATAATAAAGAAGGGTTTTCTCTTGAATGACATTTATATAATAAAATCAACTGTCGTGTGGGTACTTATGTTTGAATTTAGCCTGCGGCCAACCCCACCAGTATTTTATCTGGTACAATTAGTATAAAAATAATAACTTGTACATTATTCTCTTTGAAATTTGCGGATATGTCTTTTCGCTCTTTTTCCTACCACTCCTTTCCACCCTATATCTATTTGGCTTAATTTCTGGAATTGTTCAAAATCACGAATAAGTATTATCTATATATCTATATATAGATATATATAGAAGAATATGTATATTCAAATTGTAAAAGTCGTGTTTTGATAATGGATAATGGATGAATGAATAATAGTTCTAATATGGCCTATTATTCATCGATTGACTAGCTTTTTTCAATTCAATATCGTCGTTTATTTCGTAAAATAGGCAAAAATAATGTGCTTTATTGCTTGATTTTACATTTAAATAATAGTAAAAACAGAATTTAAACCTTTACTAGCAGTAACTTAAGGAAAAAAAAATATTTTAAAAATTTTCGAGCACCCTTAAGTTTTCTATATAATTTTATTCTAGCATAAGGTACGACAGTAACGAGTGATTTCATAATACGATTTTATCTATAAAGTTCATTTTACATATAACATACTTGGATTAAAGTAGTTTTGAGATTTTGCAGTTTTATTATGGAATTGGAAGTTAGTTGATCCTATTAATGAAGTGTGTAGTTTTATTTGCTATAAAAATTGTACCGAACATCTTAATTCTAACTGTCTATACAAAAAGCAGAAATTAATAGTAATATTTACTATTGAAATTCTTCATTCACCTCTCACTCTTTCTCTGTCTCTCTCTAACTGAAAAGTATATTGCCTCATTTTGTATCATGTTGATTATTTTATAAGTTCCTTGATCCCCTCATCATCATCATCATCATCATCATGATTGGTTATAATAAAATTTCTACATAAAATGGAGGAAAAAATGTTTTCCGATTTTTTTTTTTGTTTGTTTGTTTATTATTTTAAACAAAATGGCATGGCTGTAAAATGCATACACATGCGCCTAAACAACCATAAAACCATTTTGCAATAAAAGTCATTGGAAAATTTTCTTTTAATAAATTACCCACCTTTATCTATTGGTGGCTAGTGCGCTCTCCTGGTGAACACCAATTTTATTACTTTTTCGAATGCGAATAAAATGTTTTTTTATTTATTTATTTTTTTTTTGTTTCTTCCTGCTGAAGTTTCCCATATAAGGAACGATTAGATTGGAATTTTTCCAGTTTAAATACACCTATATACTATACAGTGGGTGCCGCTTTATTGAATCATTCTTTTTTGAAGAAAAAGTAATTTTTGAGTTAATTAAACGAAAATTGAATAAAGTGAAAATTTGGTAAAATGAGTTTGAATGACATTAAAAATAGATCTATGAAAGTGAGATAGATCGAACTGCATTATGACAAAAAGGAGCATTTATTGGATAATATAAAATCCAAAAAACATGGAAATTGAGCAACGATAAAAAGAAACTTATGATTACATACTAAAAAAAAAATGAAATGAAACTGACGTTTCCTTTTAAATTATTTGTAATTTCTTTCACTCATGCGCAGTGCAGTGTATCATACTACCTAAAAAATAGCTGAATTTTAGACAAAACAATTTTAACGAAAAAAGGAATCATTTTCTAGTACAAACTTGACGGATTAAAAATTCAAAATGTTGTACATATTCTTATTTAGCGGAAGAAGGGTGGCGAAATCGAATTTTGGAAACCATTTTTGCCACCCCCTTTTTTTTATTAACCCCCATCATCATCATCAGTATAGATAAGTAAGTAAGTTGGGAAAAAGTTTCCTAATTTGATAATCGCGTCCATATTTTTTTTTTTTTTCGTCTATCTTTCTTTCTTCCTTTCTGCGCTCGTTCTTCGTTTCATTCATTCCATTCATGCATTTATTTAAATCACAATGTGCGTGTGTGTGTGCACATGTGTACGAATCGAAGCCGATTCAATACATATACAGACATGGTAAAATAACAACGTGGCCGAATCTAAATGCCATCCCCTATTTCTTTTTTTTGCTTTTGTGTGTGAGTGTGTTGATTGAACTATTGGTTTAGTAAATGAAAATCTATAAAGAGGGTGAAGAAGATTTTAAATCGAAAGTAGAGTTCGTCTCAAAATATATGACTGTATATGAATTGAAATCATTTATCGAAAAAATAAAAATGCTAAACAAAGATAGAAAATATGCGTAAATATAGGACAGAAATAAAACACTAAAAAGAGGGGATGAAGGCAGTATAGTGGTAGTGGTAGGAGGAACGCGCGAACACGGGAGGGACGGGGGAAGAGATTAAAATTTATCGTTAAATGATACGCATGATAATACTGTACCATTTTGTACCATTTTCCACGCTGATAAAGGGTGAATAGTGCGGAGAGGGTGCGGCAGAAGAGAGAGATTCATTTAGAATGAAAATTGCCAAGAAGTTCTATACGTATACATATACATATATATAAATGTGTATGTGACAGAGACAGAGAGAGTGAGAAAACGAATAGGAAAAATTAGTAGAAAATCCATATCGACTTAAAAATAGAACTGACAAAAGACCTCACTTGTGTGAATTAATAAAAAAAGCCTATTAATTACTAAATAAATTCATTCCGTTTTCTGTCTCTCTCTTTCCATATAGTGTAAACCAAAGAAAGTACTGTAATAAAAACGTTCGACGACGACGACGACAAAAACCCGGACCACACACAACAATTTTTAAATTCGTAGAATGTATTCATCTCTCTCTCTCTCTCTCGTACTCACTCACATACACACACACACACACACACTGTTGTCTTGACGTTATTTGTATGTATGTTGTCAATCGAGGCGGCCTTGACGCGTAAAAATCCAGCATCGAAAAATATACAACACACACACATTTTCATTATTTAAAATAAGCATCGACCAGACCATTTTTAGCTTCTCTCTCTCTCTCTCTCTCTTGTTCGTTCACTGACACGGGCGCTGGGGATTTTTTTATTAGTGGGCCAACATGTCAAAGACCCCCCGAAAGATTGTCGAAATTCCATTATCCGATCATCATCATCATCATCATCATCAGCGTCAACCAAATCAAACCAATGAACGAAATCAAAACAAAAAGTTTGTTCTGTCTTTGTTTGTATGCAACTCGGTTCGAGTAGGTAGTAGAAGATTAAAAGAGAGAGATAGAGAATGAGAAAGATGGTGTATAATAGGTCAAGATTTTGAATATTTAGTAATTTGTCATCTAGATTTTATACGTACGTCCATATGTTTACATATCATTTACATTGTGAACGATGTACATTTAAATCTGTCATTCGAACAAACTAGATAGAGAGAGAGAGAGAGAGTGCTGGACACATTTTGTGTATTGTACTAATTAATATTGGTCGAATATACTATATGTATAATATGCGTTTGTTTATTATAATTATTAATATAAAAGAGAAACAGTGAGCGAGCGAGCAAGAGAGAGACAGAGAGAATCAGGGAAGAGGAGGAGGCGGCTAAAGAAAGTCAATACACTTTCGGGCGAGATGAAAATAATAAAACCAGTGACCTGCACAATATAAAATCTCTTAGGCCATTCTAACTTAACTTTAAAAGACGACGAAGAGTCAACGGTCTTTACGACGTTGTGTTGTGTGTGTGTGTGTGTGTGTGTGGTGTTCCTCTACCTACTTCTTTCTTCTTCTTTCTTTCTTTCTTCTTCTTTTGCTGCTGCTGCTGCTGATGCTGATGTTGCAAAAAAACCGGTTATTGGGGCTGTGGTGGCCACATAAGAACAAAAAAAAAAAAAAGAAGAATGAAAAAAAATCATCTTTTACATACAAGCCAAAAGCTTAAGAAGAAGAAAAAAAAATGATAACAAGATGAGCGCTAGAAAAAATATCACATCAAATGCATAATCATCATCATCATGATTATTATTATTATTATTATTAAGCTATTAATACATGATGGATGTTTGAGGAAGGAAAAAGAATGATTTTAGATTCCTTAAAAATATCCGCATGTGTTTTATTTTAGTAAAATTCGAACACATTTAAAGATTCTAATTATTATTATTATTATTAGAATAATATATGCCTGGTCACGTGCCAACATACAGACGACGTGATACGATACGATATATGATATTTGCATATCGATGAACGACGACAGTCTAGACTTTAATAATTTTAATTTTATCGAACGACCCTGGTATATAGGGGGAGAGTAGTAACGAATCTGATCAAACAAGTACCAACTTATTCTAGTACTGATTGATAGTGTCCAATTAGTGTTAATTGATTTAATTGCCTATTGTATCGATAACTGTGTTAGTTCTATTAGTTTTGCCCATATCTGTACATTGGCACATGTTGTAAAAATGAATTTTTTAACTTTTATGTTAATTCTTTAAAGATTTATGAGCTTTTATTGTGTTATTGAGCGAAATAAGTAGCAACATTTTAATATTTAATGCAAAAATAACGATAAAGAGATTTTGATAAGGCGAATTATCGCTGAAAATGGAGTTTTTGCGTTGATCAACGTTATTAGAGTAACGATTTGATTAATTAATTTAGAACTTTAAAAAAATAACAAAGCCAAACCTATAACGTTAATTTTCTTGTTTTTCCACATTGATAAAAGCGACTCGGCAACACCGCTTCTTTTACTGTTAAAGTATTAGCTTTTAAATGGCGTGTTCTTCAACCATTATTAAAACTAAAAATTTTCAAATTATAACTTTGAAATGTAATTTCATCGTAGTGTATCGCATGTCAATATCTTCTCCTTCAATATTATTAGAAAAGCAAAATTAACAACAACAACGACGTCTTATAAGTATAATATACTTACTTCTTACTTCCTCCTCCTCCTCCACCTATCTTTTTTTTTTGGAATATTTGGGCAAAAAAAGGGAAATTATAAAGGGAAAATAGCAATAAAAATAGAGAACAACCGACGAAAGTTCAATTAAGTAACATAAAATGCGGATAATTTGGAATTTTCGAACTTCCGTTTGAAAAACTGTTTATTAACAATTTCAAATAAAACGCAATAAAATCGTAAAAAGAAAGTCACAGATAAAAAAAAAAACTAACAACTTTTCATAAAGCAATCGGAAAAACAACTTTTCAGAAAAGTACCTGCGCCGAAACAAAAGAAAACAAGAAGAATTCAATTTTTAAATAGGGTGGATTTTCATATCACAAAAAAAAAGAAAAGGAATAAAAGAAGCAGCAGTAGCACTTAGTGGTTGATTCAATTAAAAAACATTTTCTTTAACTCTTTTATATTCCTTTTATTCCTGTTTTTTGTACAAAAAAAATCTTTCACAAAAGATTTAAGTATTAAAAAAGTTCTTTTTTTCTCTCTCTTTTCATTTGTGTCTTCTTCCTTGTTTTTTCGTCTTCATTTTGATGCATCAGAAAAGAATATAAAGAGAAAAATAGAGTAAAATAAGAAAACAAGACAAAAGTTAGAAAAAATATGAAAATATGTGGGAAAATTTATTGTGAAGAAAACAAATGAACTTTTAACAGTTTTTGTTTTGAATGAATTTTATACACTCTGTATACACAGCTTTTCTATATAAATTATAAACACACTATTTTTATCAACCTAACCTAACAAAAAATCAATAGAAAAACTTCATAACATTCATAACTAATGAAATTTTTTTTAATAATTTCTTCAATGTAGGCCGTATATACATAATGTTAATAATAATAATAATAAACATGGTGGAATTCGTTCGAAACTATAATAATAATAAATATTACCTTCATTTTAAAATAAAATTTATGTGAGTTCTACTTCTTAAGTTCTACTTTTATTTATTTAGTTATTGCAAATTTGCCACTCTTTTTTGCCCTTTTTTGTTATTTTTTTTTGGTTTTATTTTAAAACTAATTAAAATTTATAAAATGTCATGTTTAGCAATATGGCGATTATAAAATTGTTATTCACGTATAATAATAATAATAATAATATAATGATAGTAGTTCAATAAAAATTAATATAAAAATTTAATTATGATTATGACTATCTTTGTCTATAGTGTTCATTTTTTCTTTTTTGTATGCAACCATTATTGATCATTTTTTTTTTTTGATATGGCAACCATACATACATAATGAAAATGAATCTACACCAAAATCAATACATGTATGATACATACATACATGTATATGTATATCTCCCCATATGTGCATTTTGTACCCTTGAAAAAATGCCCCTTCTCATTCTCAATTTAAATTAAACAATACAAAAAAAAAAAAAAAACGCCTTTTTCAACAACAACGGGGTAGGCTGTGTACATGTATGTGTAGAATCAAAGCAAGGCCGACTTGATGTGTATGTGTACGTACGTACGTAAAGTTAAGTTGCAATTTCGTATGAATGTGCATTGCGAGACGCACATTCAATATAAATGTGTGTGTGCGCTTTTTTGTGTTTTTTTTTTTCTTCTTCTTTCGATTTTTCAAATCATCATCATCATCATCAGTGGTTGAACGCGCGCGAATTTAAAAAAGTACGTTTTCGGGCGCTTGAGACGTTTCATAGCAATCTATGTATACGAGTAGGTACTATGTCGATGGATATTATGAATTTATAGATACTATAATAGAGAGAGAGAGAGAGAGAGATAGAGAGGATAGCTGGCTATCACATAAAGTTAGCAATGAGATTGATTATTAGATATTACTAAAGGTGAATGCTATGAAACAGAGTGAAAAAAAGTTAGAAAAGTCACGTGCCATATTATTTGTTATCGTTCCTGGAGGAAATGCAATTGTTTTCCTTTTTTCTTTTTTTTTGAATGTGTGTGTGTATTTTTCTAAATTGGAAATCGTCGTAGTCGTAGTGTGATTGGTGATGATCACGGGCATTTTAATTTGGATTTTTCCAGTTATTTTTTTTGTTTTTGAGAGATTTCAGGGATTTTTGATACAGTGACAGTTATTTTAAATTTTATTTTGTGATTCAAAATGATGGAAACACAACAACCAGCTGATCCTGCGGTAAAATTTTTCTGTTTATTTTTTTATCAATTTAAACATATAGAATATTCTTTACTGATATGTGGATCATTGATTTCCAATTTTTTTTTTTTTTTTTTTAAATGATCCATCTTTAAGTTTACGAGGGTTCGTTTATTAATAACTACTTATATAACATTGATAGAAACTTGTTCAAATAGAATCCAATTGAAACTTTAAATTAACCTTTAAGCAATTAATCCATTATTATTATTATTAAATGGACCTTGATTAAAAATTTACTATTCATTAGCATGTACCTGTCCAACAAATTATGCACAAAAAAAGCAGTAATTATGTCAAATATATTATGTACATATACAAGTATGCAATATCTAGTGTTAATTTGGCTGGCTAAAAGACAAAACATTTTTACAATCGAAATTTATTCGTTAAAAATAAGATAAAAATTGGAAAAAAAGTGTTAGAAAAAAAGGCCATTTGCAAAATTTAGCACACCATTCATTATAGATAGATATAATAATAATAATACTAATTACTATAAAAACATTGTAAAAACAAATTGTAACGACCTTCGACAATATTTATTCGCGTATGGTAGGCTTCCTATTTTAATACATTCGATATTCAATTTAAATATGTAAATAAATAAAAATTGTGTTTCGTATTTGAATAAATAAACGTTTAAAAAAAAAATGGTAGGGACGGAACATAGGAACAGAAAACATTGAAAACGAAAAAAGAAAAGAAAAACAGTCAATTTGAAATTAAACTTGTCTGCAATAATATGGGAAGTAATATCTATTTAATAGAAATTAAATTAATGGAAAAAAAAATATAGGGAAATGCATAATATTAGTAGCAGTAAATAAAGGCAAAAAAATAATTTTAAATTAATGTTAATTTGTTTATTTACCTCAACTTATTTTGTACGGCTCGTATTTCTTGATACACCCTATACATTTTCTATGAGTGGAAACTTTTACTAAATAGAAGAAAAAAAAATTGAAAAGGAATTTAAAATTTAATTACTGGCAACTGTTTTCGTAACTCTATATTTAAGAAAAATGAATTATTTATCTAGATTATACTAATTTCTAATCGCATGATTGGTTTTCTGTATCTGCAGTTTGCCCGAAAGTGTTTTTTTTCTTTTTTTTTTTGTTATCCAGCCTAAGGTCGTCTCTCTTTCTCTTTTTATGGTTTACCAAGTTGATATGTTAGTTTTTCTTTATTGTCGACAGTAAGTCGTCTTCCTACCGTTCTAGAAACTGTAATCATCTAAAGTTAGTAGCCATAAGTATATTAAGCGAACGGTTCCTAACCAAAAAAAAAATCGTGCTCAAGAATAGACCTCGGTAAGGTTATTATACTTGCAATAATAATTGCAGGCCTATTTTTTCTATTTCTTAATTGATAGATGGGTACCTATATTTTTATGTGAAAAAGCCCATATAATTTTTTCTTCATTGTAATTTTCTTAATCGATATCATGCACCGATAAATAGGGCTCGTTTAATGGCATAGACTTATTAGCTGTATAGATATTATAAGGGGTGGTTATCGTTTACTAGGGCATTATTATTCATGTATTTATTTATTAAATCGGTGCAAAACGCATATTAAGCTAATGAACGAAATAGCAAAATGAAAAACTCGAAAAGGAAATAAGAATCCAAATAAATAAATTTCAATTAAAATATCTAATCATTACGGTGAAGAAAAGCAAATTGCATTTGTACACACACACACACACACATACAGTCTTTCTCTCTCTCTCTCTTTTGAAAAGAAAAAGGAAATGTTTAGATGAACGAATAAGTAGTACTATGTGGTGGTACTATTACCATTTTTGGGATAATTTTATTTACGTTACACACTTTTCCTGTTTCTGTTCTCTTTTGTTTTTTTCCATTTTTTTCTTTTCTTTTTTAGTTATAATCGTGATTTTCGTCTTTTTCTTTTTGTTAATGATTTCTTCTTTTATTGCTTCGTCTGCTTCATCTTTATCTTCTTCCTGCTAATTAATATCGATAAAAGTAAACTAGTTTGGCGTTTGTTCCATCCAATAGTAAAATGTGTTCCATATATATACATATATATATATATATATATATATATATATATATATAGTGTGTACAGTATGCATAGTAGGCTATGAAAATGGCTATGTACATATGTATACTATATACTGAATGACAGCTTAATTTGAGTAACTGCAGCAGCTTGCCTATACTAGTGGAAAAAAGCGTGGGAAAGAATTATGCGAAGAAGATGGAATGAATGTAGAACAGCTAACTTGTCAAATACGTCAAATTTTTGCTAATGCATAATATGCTCTTTTTTCTACAATTTTTAGTTAATTAATTTCCTTATTTGTGTCTGTAAAAAGATGACTTTTATGCAATAACTGTATTATGATATTTTTCTCCTTATTTTCTTCATATAATATATTTTTAGATCAATTTACGTCCAAATGCTGCCATTACAGAGGCTGTTTAAAAAGTGTATCGAATAATTCCGACAATGAGCAATACACTTTACAATGTTTACATTTTAACAAATTAACACATATTGTAATTAACGCAAACACACACACACACACATACATCAACATAAAAAATTATAGATATTATTAAAAATGGCCTCGAAATGAATAATATAAGTTTTAATAATGATAAAAGGTTCCTGACCTACCACAAAGCCTTATTGTTGTTAAAATATATAATCTGAATAAATTGTCGTTATGGCATTGCATTTTACTTACTGTGTGCTGATTAATAATTAAAACAAATCATAAAAAAAAAATAAACAATCATCAGGAAAAAGTCCAACGTAACATGAATTTTTTTGCAAATATTTTTTCAATTATGTCATCATTAATATTCATTCAATTATTCATTAATTGAATGTGTATATGCGTATATGGGCATTTTTTTGCTCTGATTGGAAAGGAAAAAGGAAATCGATAAAAATTAGGATAATATAATAGCAATGATAATAACAATAACAAAGAAAAATCAAGCAGCAATTAAACTTTGCAAAATATTCGTTTTAATCATTCCTGTATCTCTTTTATGCTAGACATTTATTATACCATTAGAACCGCCCACTTAATGGGCGTGTCCATTAGTTTTCGGCTCTCAAACAGTAAGTACGCATCTTACCGAAATAATAGGAATATACCAACTATAGGCAACATAGCGAGTAAACTAAATAGAATCTATAGTTTTACAAAAATAGCAATAAATTCATCATCAATTTTGCATATACATACATACATCATATGTACAAGAAGATGGGTGCATTATTATTTATCATAATCGTTAGAAATGATTTATTTCCATTCATATTTTATTGACATTTTGACACAAAAAAAAATGATCATGATAATCATGATGATTAATAATAATAATAGTAGATAAAAAAAAATTGAAAAACTTAATAGAAAACACACGTTGTGTATTGTATAGGTTAGGTACATAGACACATCGAATGAAAACAACTTGCTGTTATTTTTAAAATATATAATTATTTCATTATTATTATTATTGTCATTATTATGCTATACGAGTTCAATGACTATTTGGAGGCAAAAGAGAGGTCTACTATTATACTAATACTATAACTACTACTATCTACTACAAGTACAACTATACGTATATTAATAGTCTAGAGAGCACAGAGCCGTGCGCGCGCGGGTGTAAACCTACCTTTAATAATAAAATTATAATTATAATAACCGTCCGTCTGTGGAGTAAAAAGGTGCGCCTCTTAATGCTGATGATGATGATGATTTGTAGGTGTTAAAAAAGGAAAAAAAAAAAAAAAAAACGTAGAAAAAATAACACGAAAAAAACGTATAAGAAAAAAAAGCCAATTTTGCAATCAGACATCGCGCCGTACACGCAGTGTGAATCATCCTTTAAAAATGTTGTCTTGCTATTGAGAAAGGTCAAGAATTTATGCTCTTGTGGCTACCAAAGAAAGTGTACTTTTAATTATTATTATTAATAGTTGTGTACTTGCTTATGATGATTCTTTTTTAATGATGCATGAACGAATTTTGTATAGTGTAACTGTGCTTACTGTTCCGACATCTTATTGATTGAAATCTAATAAGCACCCTCTCTCCAGATATTGAAGATTTCAAGAAGTTTCTTTTTTCCTTGATTTTTATTATTATTATTTTTTTTATTTATTTACTATCATTATTTTGTGACCGTGTGGCGCATTGATGTTTTATAAAATGTATATTTTTATACAACAAGGCCACAGAGAGTTAAGTCAGGGTGACTGTACTTGTACTGTATACACACACACACACACACACACACACACATCCACACATGCATACATGCATACATAGTTCAGTGTCTGTATGTATGTATTATAATATCTTTCAATATACGCATTTTTTTTATTTTCGTGAAGGCACATTGATATTTAAAAAAAGGTTTTTTGTTAGGTTAGAATATACCATTCATATACAATAGCGTTACATATATATATATGTAAGTATGTATTTCGTTCTCAATACATAATCAATGAATATTTCTAAATATAGCGCGCGAAACAAATACAAACTTCAACTTAAAAAACGACTATATAGTAATGAAATTTCAATGAGCATATGCAACCAGATAAACACATTGCCTATACGATATTGATTTGTCACATCACAGTAAATATTAGTTATCCAGTTATCCATGAACAAATGATAAATTTAAAAATGAAATTAGTTATTGTTTCTTTTTCGTTTGATTATGTGACTTTCTAAAATTAATTCAATTAGAAGAGAAGAGAAAGTATTTTCATACATACATATCGATACCAATGGTACTTACTTTACTAAAAGGTTGATTAATCTTGTCGTAGTTTTGATAAAAAGAAAAAAGAATAAGGAGAATTTATTATTATAACTATTGTATTCAATAATCTATACGTATGTTTGATACAACATAATGTAAAATGCAAATAATAATAATTGTACGCAGAAAAAAAAAATGAGTTAAGGTAGGTCATGATATATGTATACAGGGTGGCTGGTTTCTATCGCCTTCTACAGATAACATTTCTACAAAAAATTTTATTACACAAATCGATTGAATTCGAAAAATTGGGTCGATTTTTATTAGAAACACATTGCCGGTTTTACATTTGATTTAAATCTAAAAAACTATTGAAATATGCTGAAAGAATGCTATGAAAAAATGTCATTCCCTTTTAAATATCTTGAAAGCTATATTAACGATAAATTCAAAAGGCATTCAATAGACATTCTTGCATAGAATTCAATAGCATTGACACTTCGTTCATAGCCCGCTTGATTATGATATTAAAAGCCAAGCTATTTTCTACTGGATGTTTGACATAGGCAAATAGCACCCTGTATAAAATTCTAGTAGTGTTTCTATTTTTTACAAAATTCGACTATTTTACATCGATATCGATATTAATATAAATATCGGCAATATGTTTTATTCAAAAACATTTTCTTGTAGGTTCCACATCTTTATTATTATTATCTTTTTATTTATTTATTTAAAAATTTTATGTTGTACATTCATACATACTTATTGATTTCAAGGTGATTTTTTATTTAAAATCTTTAAGGGCAGACGATTGTTTTGTTGTTGTGTTGTTGCTGATTTTTTCTGCTTTTTTTTTTTTATTTACTTATATATTCTTTGTTGAATGTAAATAAAAATCGAAGTCAAGTTCGAAATTTGTCGGTCTCTGTGTATGTGTATGTGTCTGTCTGTCTGTATTGGAAATGGAAATTTGCAATGATTTTTCTTTATTTAAAATCAGTCCTGGCCTATTTCGATGGGTTTTTTTGATAAGTTGGCAGCGTTGCCAATGTAGTTCAAATTTCGCATAATTTCTAAGTGACTTATCAATCTATTCGATAAATAAGCAGCAAAAAAAAATACTCTTGTCTTGTTCGAATCCCAACATTTCTTTTTCTCTAACTAAAATCATGACAAGGCGATATCTTTCGTCAGCTTCGTTTGCTTTGCTATAGTCAATTTCTTCACGCTGCTGATTTTTGCAATCAATTTTGCTTGTGTTTTTTTTCTTTTTTTGCTTTTATTAATGATGATTTCATCCTTTAATATGACAATCTAATTTATTTAACCACAGGACAAAAAGAAATTGATGAGATCGAAAGATGTCTTTATCAAATTGGTCGTATTCAACGGACGTGCGTCTATGTACGCCACTGTCTATTCAAGAAAAGAATTCTAACAAACGAAACGAACAAAAAAAGAAAATGGAAAATAGGCAAAGACTAAAACACAGAGAGAGGGAGAGAGAGAGAGAGAGAGAGAGGCGAAACACACCACTGTATACTTTCGCGCCAATGATTCTTTTGCTTCCTTTTTCTCTCTCTTTATTTTTGATTTTTCTTTTTTTTTTTTTTTTTGGTTTCGTTTTCGTTTTTTATTTTTATTTATTTTAAACTGCGAGCGTTTTTCTACTCGTATATAAGTATATTAACCCGATGTTGCACAGATTGCGAAACGACTTAAGTCACATTCACTTAGATGAGCATTTTTCAATTTGGTCGACTGTATAGTAGTAGTATAGTATACAATATATAAAGTAAAACCATAACCTATCTTAACTTTGAAAATGTTGTTTGCAGGCAGGCAGGCAGGCAGGCAAAGCACATTGCATTGCCTTTAAAAATAGCATTTTAATCTGGGTACCTATATGTAGATGTATTATGTACGATGAGTGAGTTAAAAAATGCATAATAAATGTATATTGTATCAAGAGAAAAAGATCGAGAAAGAGAGAGAGAGAGAGAGAAAGGAAGGAGGGAAGTGTATCAATCTTTATTGAATTGTGCATTGTGTTACTAATATTATTGTACTAATCAGGGCTTGGTTTTTATATGATATCTACAAATATTTCTTAATTAATACATACCTAAATGATTGAATTTGCTCAATCATCATTGAAACGATCAATATCGGAAACGATCTCTCGAAACAATCAGCAAATTAAACGACTTTCCAATATTGGCATTGCAGTATAGATTCTTATTTAGTTCTTTTATTTATTATTTATTTGTTTAAATATTCATAACAGGATATTGATGATATCGTATCTACTAGATTTGTTTAATAGATGCAGCGGCAGGCTTGAATATTAAATTACATACGAATTTATGTCACTGGTGTATATTTAATAAAATTATTACAATATATATTAAGTTGGAAAGAAAATCGTTTTGCTTTTTTTCAGTTTCGAAGAAAGAAAATTCAAATAGTATATGCGCGCCTGTGAACGTCACCCGCCCACCCATCTTAATCATATTAATTACGTATTCTGTGCCATATCGTGTGCTGAAATAATAATAATAATAAATGTGCCATACTTACATGGTTTTTCTACGAAATCAATCAATCAATTTCTCAAAAATATATCTATGAGAAAATAGAAATCATTTTTGTAATTGTTTCATACTGTATGTACATTTGAAATATGTATGTCTACATGATATAATGATGATGATGATGATGATCGTAAAGGAAAAAAAGACATAAATTTATTCCTATTTTAGTCATATCAAAGATGGCTGAATGTCAATAAAAATATTTTAACGAATCGAATAAATCATAATCAATATAAATATGTATGGTTTTTTTCAAGTATACAGTATGTAGAAACTGCTGTTAGATTTGACATGACAAAAACTATACCTATTAACTAATGACACATTATAGTGAATAATGTGTGATATACGGTGAGATAATTGTGGTCAAAACGTGGATAGTCTTAATTTTTTAATGAACATCGTAGTAATTCATAATGAGCGTGTACAGGTTATTTTTCTATTTAATTTTGAAATAATATGCTTCGTTTTATTTTTAATAAAATAACAAAAGAAGTGGAAAATTTCAGACTTTAGATCAGTCGTGTATGCGCAACTACATTGTGAAGCTACCATTAATCACTATACAGTGCTAACAAAACTAGGTACTCCAATAATTAATCATTAGGTTCTTTTCAATTTGACATTTCCAACTAGGTTCTAATTTTATAATTAGAAACTTATAGTTGTGTATTTTGCTTATGATTGGTTTGTTAGTGGGGCGGGTTGGAATTGTTTGAAATTATGATTGGAACGCGGGATATTTGGAAATTTTTTATCCTATAGCCAATAATTTGATATCTACTAATATCATATCAAACCAACAAATAAAAATACGACCAACAATATACACATAAACAAAATGCTGCAAGTGACTTTTTAAAATGTCTATAGCAACACATTAATGCGCAAGCGCCCAAGTAATAGATCGGCCCAGCTGAAACTAAAATAAACGATCACAAACTAATTGGTTATAGTAAAAAACTAAATTGGAGTATGTCATTTTTAGTTGGGAGTTTCGCTTTTTCTAAAGTTGAAACATTTTATACGTTTAGCGCTGCATGTTCTATACAATTACAAACTAATTCAAAGCCAAGTTGCCAAAGAACCTATTTTGTTCCTCGTCAAATTACTGTTTTCATTTTCATTTTTTGACATTCAATAACTATAAGAAATTTATAGACAAATGAAATTTACGTGTGCTGCTTGATCCAAACCGTACATAATACATACATATACATATGTAACATGATCTGTTTACGAAAATATCCGCATATTTTTCTCTCCTTTGATCGTTTCAAATGAAAATAAAGAAAAATACTCTCTCGTATCGTAGATAAATCGTCGAGAGGTAAAAGTACAATATTTTCTTTTTTCAAAGTTTAAAATATAAATCGTAATTTATTTCTAATAAAAGATAATGATTTGCCGGTCGGTTTGTATTAAATCCATTCTTATCAATGAAAAAATACTTAGAATTCCTTGACCTGCAACACTATTAAAATTTTGATAGATTTAAATAAATAATAATCATTATTATTACATATTACTAATGTGTTATCTTTTTCTCTTAATGGTATATTTTTCACATATTTATACGCATTTTATACATAGCCAATACATTATTTATTTGGTTAAATACAAAACCAATAAAATGGCTCCCAAGGCCAAAAGAAACGTTGTTAACGAAATTTGGCTAAAAGATGGCGCTGATTTTTTTTCCCTGCGAAATGATTACTGCAGTTTGAGTGGCTACAATGTGTAATTTAATTTATTTATGTAGTTAGCTATATAGACAAACAACAGTTAGATCAATTTATACATTTATTATGATGGGTTCGTTCCAAATAGGGTCTAATAATTAGACTCGTATAGAACGATAAGAACGGTAACAGAACAGAGAAAAACAAAAAAAAAAAAAAAAAAAATAGAAAAAAACTCACGTACATGACATAATAGACATACGAAACTATAAAAATCACCTTTTAATTGCATTTTTCCAATTGCTCCTTATAAAATCCGTATAATAAAATCTCATTAAAATACTTGAAACAACTTTTTTTGCCGATCAACGAACAATTTATATAGGCAATAACAGGCACCCAGAAAGCAAAACAAGATTTGCGACCAAACGAGTATTTAGTCTTGTTGCTGTTGTTGTTGTTGTTGTGGTTGTTGATTTTCTATCTTCTCTTTTTCTCTTTATGTTTCTTTCCTTCTTTTCATCATTCGTTGTCCATTTAAAAAGAAAAAGAAGACAACAACAATTCTATATATATATATATATATATAGATATATAAATGTAAAGTCATTTTATGTCACCGGACAGCGCCGGACAGCGTTAATATGACAATTTCCATTCTATGGAACGAATTAAACTTGTACAATTAGTACATTCTTAATTTTGCTATCTGATTTTCCTTTTTTTTTTTATTTTTTTTTTTGCTGCTGAGGTAAATTTATGTCTTTATTATTTTGCTATTTTTCACTGTTTCTGAAACGGATTAAAGATTGGATTGAGAGAATTCAGATGAAGACAGAAAATCATCATTTTGTTTGAATTGTTCGAAAAATTAAGCTAAATAAATTGTTTACTAACGACGGATTGGTTTATTGGAATCGGAAAAAAATTGACCTAATGACGCCATTTTTACTTTGACCTCTCTTCTGTCTCTTTCTTATTTTTTTTTATTTATCCAAAATGGTGAAACTTTTCTACCCGAATATTCTACTAAAAAAAAAAAAAAAAAACTAATTTTACTCGATAAGAATAATGATTTTAATGAGAGAGAATAACAACAAGTGAGACAGAGATACATCGAACGTATGAAAGAAGAAAAGAGAGAATAAATGATTTTATGTACATATGTATCTATGTATACATAATATGCCTGTTTTGGATAATAATATTATTATGAATTAATTAATTAATTAAATGAAGTTGTGCGATAAGAAATAAATTTTTCTTCTAATAATAAGCGATATTTTATTATTATCATTATTATTATTAATTAATGTTTGAATAATTGCATAAGATGTTGTCTTAAGAGAACATTCGATGGACGATTTTAAATTTTCCATCAAATGTCGTGGCTTCGCATTTTTGTGAAGATTTTCCAATTTTTTCCTTAATTCGCTTGAATATGGCAACGTTGCAATCTGAGCACGCATTTAAGAAAACTGCATTATTTTGTACTTATTTTAATTATTAGATTATTATTATTATTATTATTATTCTGCATATATCAATAGATTTGATTTGAATTGACCTAAATTTAATAACTAATTATTTAAATACCACTTGACTATATATACATATCTAATACGAGTATGAATAAATAAATAATGTATTTTACATGAACGGATCCAATGTGTGTGTGTGTGTGCAGTGTTGCTTTTGCCGCTGCGTTCTAGACGTAAAGAGAGAGAGATAGATAGAGTGATTATTTGTAAAAGAAATAATAATAATAATTATTATTACTATTATTTTGAAAAAAGGCTAAATTCTAATCGGCAATAAGTACGAATTTTGCGTATTACCAACAGAAACTTAAATAATAATAATAATAATAATAACAAAATAAAAGCAAGAAATAATAAATAATTTATATATTTATAATATTATTATGTATATGTACTGTAGTATATATAGATATAATACTGGTTGTACATATATCCCGTCAAATGTTGAAATTATAAATATTTTATATTATTAATTGACCAGTCAGTTCGTTTAGTCTTTTGTTAGATTCGGTAAAACTAATACTAACAATTATAAGTACTTCGGTACCCACCTAAGAATCTGTTGATCTCGGTGATGGGTGATTCCTAACCTATATCTTTCTCTCTCTCTCTATGTAGTATATATGGGGGAGAAAAATGAATAAATTGTGCGTGTGTGATGTCATTGAAACAAAAACAAGAAAAACAAAAAACAAAAGTCCTGCAAGCCGACCAACATGAACTGTGACATAATTAGTTAATTAGTTGGAATTATGCTTATGTTTTGTGGTGGTTGAATAAATGAATTATTGAATTATAATATAATAATAATAATAATAATAATAATACATCCACATAGTTAGATTGCGCGTTAAATTTTAAGTGAGCGCCATTTTTAAGACGAGTGTTACACTGTACGAAATTTAATTTGAACATTCCAATAAATTTTTGAAGAGTTATTAGTGAAAAAAACTCTGTTTTTCACTAATATAATAAAACAGACATCTGTGTAGTCAATGTCACATATTTGAAACAGAAACGAATTTCTAATTGCATTTTTTGCAGCTTAAAATCAGCCTTAGATAATGATTTTTACAGATGCATTTATGCTCATTTTAATTGTCAATACCTATACAAATTATACACCTGTTTTTTTTTCCTCTCTAAATAAAATCTCAATTTGTTATTTCCTGCTTCCGATAAGGAACCGGCAACACACAATATTAATAATTGTCAATTTAAATACGCGAGCATTATCACATGTGAATTTCCTCGTAGAAAAGCTACAATTTTCGAAATTGATTCATTCATTAGAAACAATTCAAGCAAGTAGAAAAAAATCATAATAAAAACGTATATTTAAATTCATTCATTCATAAAAATGATGCAGTTATTTGATGGCAAAAAAAAAAAACCAACAACTAATTATGCATTTCCGTAATTTTAATTAATAATAATTATGTGACTATTAAGATGTTAAGTTTATGATTTTTTTATTATGCGAATAATTTAATAATAAAAAAAAAATAACAAGGAAGGAAACACACAACAAGCCAAAGGAATTAACCTAGAAAGAATGTCTTGTCTAGTTATATCAATGACATGAATTTGTTGCCCATTTTTTGCTCGTTACATCTACATACACATATCTGTAAGACATTTATAATTATTTATAATTATCTGTATCTATGTATGTATTAATAAAAGGCAACAAAAATAATTAAAAAAAAAACATCAATTTTATCTATTATTATTATTAGAAAACTTGCCTTAAACTATACAATAAACAACAGCGTTTTGTTGTTGCTGTTTTATTTGACACACTTTTGCAAAATTTCAAAAAAGAATTAAACAAAAAAAAAGGAAAAAAAAAACAAAACAAATTTCCGTTCACTTTTCTCGCCACCAATGGTCTTACCTATTATAAAATTAAATTATGTATTATTATTATTACTATTATTATTAAATCAGTTAAATTATTGTTGTAGCAAAAATCGTGCGTTTTTTTATCAAAATTTAAAAATAGCTATAGGAGGGGGATCCACCCTGTATAGAATTTTTGATTTCTTTCTATTTTTCTGACGTGCAGTTTTATTGAATTGTTTTTTCTTCTATTATCAAACAGAATTAATAACAGTAAATTGTTTAAACAAATCGTTTTGTGATAAATAAAGTGAAAAGTTTGAAAAATATTTTGATAATTTTAAAGTGAAATGAAAAAACAATAAACGAAATAATAGTGAACGAACGAACATTATGTACTCGGCTTATCATCCATTACATGGACCATCTGCACCAACAACATCCTTAATTGCCAGCAACGATCTAACAACAAATACATTAAATAGCAATAGTAATAATAATAATAGTAATGAAACAACAGTGATAGTAACATCATCATCAATAGCAGCCACTTGCACCCCCTCAACAACGACTATCTCATCTTCAACGATCACCACTTCTTCCTCGATCACTAGTAACGTTGTCGCCACTGTCACTCCTTCACAATCAGCAGCATCTTATAATAGTATAAGAAATCATATGTATACAAATAGTACTATTGGTAATGGTGGTGGCGGTGGTGGTGGTGGTGTTACAGGTGGAGCAGGACATTTAGGCTTGCCATCATATTCAAATTTCGATCCAGGTCCAAGTACATCGGGAATGTATGCTAGTGGACAAAGTGGTACTAGTGGTGGGGGTGGTACGGCTGTATTTCCATTTCCAGCATATCCAAGTATGCATATGCCGTTTGATTATCCACATCAGGTATTTTGATTGGCATTTTAGTACAGGGTTTCGATTTCTTTTTTTAGTATATGAAAAAAGATTATGAATCCACTAAAAAGATAACTAAAATTATCCGAAAAATAAAATATTTCTTGTTTACCAAGAAGAATTAGACGTATTCAATTATGCACTTATAATTCTAGCTCTAATTCTAGATGGTATCTAAGTAATGGGGTTGTTGTCCATGGAATGGGGATTATATGGGGGGTGTCATAGATATGATTTTCTTATTCTTTTATCAACCGTTCATGCATTTTTTTCCAGCTAAATCTTACGCCTAATAAACACTGACTCTTCGAATTAAAATTTTAATTTATAACCCCTTTCTCTACTACTCCTTTCCTTCCTTTTTTTTTTTGCTTTCTTGGTGCTGTTTTATTTCGTTCTCATGGTTTTTCGAATGAGATAAAAAAGACATTAAATATGGTAAAATCCGGTTGTCTGGCATAAGAAAACAAAAAAAGAAAATATTAGGGATGTTTGAGTATATTTCGTTGTACGTTAACGTTAACTATAATAATATAAAATCGTTGAAAAATCGGAAAATATTTCGAATAAAACCGGATTTTCAAAATGGAATTAATAATTTAATTTATCATTAATTATTAATTATTTCCCTTAATGATGAAAACAATACGATTAATTTTTTAAAAAATTTTTCCGCTGAATTTCCACATATTTTTATCAGAACGCAAGCATCAATCGCTCTCTATTCGATGGGAGGAAAAAGTGGACATTTTAAATGTTGGGGAAAACTTTATCTGCAGTTTTTCATCTTTTTAAATGATTTTAATTATTCTACAATAGATTGCAAGAGAACGGGAAAAGGATAAAAGGGGAAATTTTTTGGCTAATTTGATATATGTGTGTAGTACGAGTAGTTTATGAGGGTGTATTATCCAAAAGGGTTAAAATATAGTTTTGCCTAACAAGCAATGATAAACGAAGGAATTGAATTGATCTATTCAGTCACCGCCAACGGCCAGTGGCGTATCAATAGATTCAATTATCTATTTACTTATAAGGAATAATTGCACAATTGAACTGATTAATCAAAACATTCTAGTATGTCTGTCTATTCTAGATTTTCGTATTCTTTTTCATATTTTATTTGCGTAAAGAAGCTGGTTACTGTTTGGCTTTATTAAACAAGGAAGTTTCTTTTTAAATTGAGTTCAATAGAACATGAGTCTAGTTCCTTTTCATATGTATATACAGTCGGAAGGGTCTAAAGAGAGTGTTAGGCAAAAATTAGTAAACTCTGCTTGAGTTAAAAAAATTTTATACATTTTCAAAATTTATTTCATCTAAATGTTGATCGCAGGATCCGTAGGACAATGCAATGTTCTTATTTTATAAATTAAGTGAATTTTTATATTTTATCTTCAGATTCGACAATTTCAGTACATTCAGGGAAATGCGAAAATCGCATTATATTTCAAAATTATCAATTTTCTTCGAAAAAACATCATCTGCTGCCAAAACGTCGCGTTTTCATAAGATGATTTAACCGTCAACAGCATTACACTCTTTTTAGTTTGTTCTAACTATACGGGTTTAATAAGTGCTTGAATATGTAACGGTTTATGTAGATATGTGATGTGGTACCACTAGGTGGGCGGATAATTGTCATGATTTTAATAAAGAAAATTCTCAATTTTTCTATTTAATTAATTTCAAAGAGAATATTGACAACAAACTATCGTAAAACTGCAAAAGGAAAAAATAAAGTTTTAACCCATCATAGGTACCTTAACGATGATAATAATAATAATAATAATAATAATAATTGTTCCACTTGAAACATCTAAAATAATAATTCCATTTCTTCTTCCATTAATTAAAACTTGAATTTCTCAACTTTTAATTTCCTCCCTTCATCCCACTCCCCTTCACCTTTAAAATTATTTCTACAAGCTTTTTTGGGGAAGAAAAAAAAAAATGGAGTGAGACGGCGAGAGTCACTAGTGAAAAAAAAAAACAGGAAAAAAGGTCAGAAAAGTAGCTCTAATGATAACGGGTGTGAGAGAGAAAAAGTGCAATGTGGGAGAGAGATAGAGAAAAAAAAATAGACAGAGACATTTAATTTCTAATGAAATATTAAAAGTAAAATAATGACGAATTAAAACGAGCAAAAGTATGAGGGAGAGAGAGAGAGAGAGAGAGGCAGAGTGAGAGAGAGAGAATGAGGAAGCGTGAAAGGGTGCTGAGCAGGCAGGTGAGCAATACGTAGCTCTAGCTCGAGCTGAAACAGCAGCAGCAGCAGCATAGAAATTTTTGCTCTACGCTTCTGATTAAAATGAAATGAAAAAAAAAAAAAAATCAAAATTGGGGTTGTAGAAAAGTGATTTTTCGTTAGGTAAATATAAAAAAAATCGTATTTCCCTTTCTACAAACATTCTACGCCACTGGCCTAGTTAACCTTCTTCCAAAAAAAGCGCCAAATTAACACAAGAAGCCCTAATTAATAAAGGGAAAGCATTTTTCTTTTTCAGAAAAAAGCTAATCAGATTTAAATAAATAAATAAAAATTAAAACACATTCACTCTTTGAGTCACAAACATACACACACACACACACACACTCACACGCACACTGACATCAATTTGTCAAAATTAATCGAGTTCTTTGGAATCGACTTTACTAATCTTTTTCGTATTTTTTTCTCTCTCTTTCTATTACAGATTTTCATGCATAAATCAGCGATGCAAATGCATGCACGTGAATTAGGTGGCCGTTCCGAAGTCAAACCGCATCAATGCCAACAATGTTTAAAATCATTCAGTTCAAATCATCAATTAGTTCAACATATACGTGTTCATACCGGTGAAAAACCATATAAATGTTCCTATTGTGACAGAAGATTTAAACAATTAAGTCATGTACAACAACATACGCGATTACACACCGGTAAGTAAAAGTTGTGTCCTGATCTAGGATGAAAAAATGCATCTGAAAAGTTTCCCTTTAAATAGAAAAAAGTTTAGTACGATTTCCACTTGTTACTAATCATTCAGTTGTATACGAGTATTTTGTTTACTTTTCATGCATCCCTCGTATTATAATAATCGTTAAAAAGTTGTCTAATCGCTGGAAAGGTAAATCAAACACTCATTTTTCATGTTTTCTCCGTTTTTTCTTTCGCATTTCGTCATTGCGGCTTTTTTTTTTTTTTCAACTCCCTTAAAAAGGGTTCTCGAACACAAACAAACAACGACGAAACATTTTGATCGATGCAAACGCGGGGGGGTTGGTGGTGGCGGGCGAGGGTGCTGAAAAGTTAAAAAGAAAAAGATGACAATCGAAAAAAGAAAATCACCGAAAAATAAAAAAATTCTCGTAAAAAAAAGGGTGAAAAGTGATGCATGCGGTTGATAGCAGGGCGAAAGGGGGGAAGAAGTGATGATGAACAATTCAGTGTTAATTAGAAGAGTTTTTTTTTTTATTGAAAAAGGGGAAGTGTTAAAATAAGGTGAAAAAATAAACATTGAGGTAGGTCTAATTAAGGGATGATTTAAAACAGTAAGGGAGGAAACAAATCGAGAGAGAGAGAGAGAGAGACAGAGCGATCGTTTAATGAGCTGAACCTTGTATGTATGTTATCGGAACCGCAATATATATATTAGACCTCTATTACCTCTCTCTCTCTGTCTTTATTTCTATCTATCTATCTATCTGTGTCCCACTCTATTGATGTATATGTTATGGAGAAATTTATAATAGTAAATTCCCCTTGATTAGCTAACAATCTCAGAATAATGGTACATCCTCGTAAAATCAATACGAGCCATTATTTTATCTCTCGTGTCTTTAACACACACACACACGCTGCGCGTATTGGTACTTTTAAATCGTTCAGAATTTAATTTAATTTAAGTATTTACTCAGTGTCGAGGAGGGAAGTGAAAAATCAAAGCAAAAAAAAATCATTTTATTAAACCGTATCATAACAGAATAAAAAAAAAGAGCTTAATAAATGCAATAGGGGGTGGTTTTTTTCCTTATTCGATGTTTTTTTTTATGTATTTCGCTGTTTGCAATTTACCACTACCACCCTATGTTTCTAGCTAGCGAGCAGTAAATGATTAAATTGCGGATTGATGCTTTAACAAAATATTACAAGTTGTTGTATCGTGGGGGTAGTTTTTTTTTATGCTTTTTTTTTCGGTAACTGTGGGCTAATAAGGATAATAGGTCTTTTATAAAAAAAAAAATCATGATTGGCGTATCTGTATCAAAAAACGAGTATACGAGGGTGATTTTTTTAGGAAATATTTAGCCAAACACTTATTTAAATTTCTATTTACAATTTGATGTCACTATATATTTTGTCTCTTGTATATATGCACACATGAACATACTATTTTCATTCTCTAACCCCCATCCTTTTTATCCGTCCATCCATCCATGGATCACCATTTACAAGTCGTTATTGGCAAACGCCCATTTCATGTACTCGCAACTTGTATAAAGCGAATTGAAACGATTGAACTAAACGCAATTAACAATATGTACTTATACAAAAAGAATTATTTTATTTCCTTTAAAATATTTCACTGAAAATCACAATGCAACCCTTAATGTGACTGATTAAAAGAAAAGCGGAAAAGGACACATTGACCCATATTTACTTTTAAATAGATAATCGATACATGCGTTGAAGTGCATTTTCTTTGTTCTTATTATTTTTTTTCGGTTGCATTTCAATAGAAATCCGCCGTCCTCTCGCTTGCCATTCAACCCTCAAAAATTAAAAAAAAAAAAAAAAAAAAAAAACGAAATCATCATCCAGATGCAATCCGACGAGCTGCTTTAGGCCCGTTTTAATTACATTTTTCATCTAAAAGTATGGACAACTTAGTATGTAGTATAAAGTAATATTAAAGTTGAAGGGTGGTGATGGTGGCAAAAAAAACAGGACTCTTATAACCCTTTTTTTCAACAGAAAGCTGCTCCTTACCCTTCCCATAGTAATAATAAAAATAATAATGAATATATTAGTTTTCCGTTTTTTTTTTTTTTAAAGAATTCAAACCGAACTAGTGACATGTCACTGTGTAAAAATTGCAGAATAATTTTTTCCATGTCAAGAGTAGTAGGTTTGTTCCAGCAAACTATTTATTTAGATTCTCAATTCAATAGAAACAACAAGATCATCCACAATCCTTCACAATATGATCAGTTAAAACTAGCTATACTAAAACCGAATAAAAATTACACTCAATGACAAATAACTTTGTAGTCGTGCTTCTGATGCAATGTTGCCATTATTATCTTACTATTATCTGTAAATTTTAATAGTTTCTATTGCGAAAATGCTTAATGTCTTGCTGGAACAAACCTAATGTTTAATATTCGAAAAACGTTGGACGTATTTTGCTCCTTTTGAGTTTGAAAAAGGGTAGAGAAAAGTGGTCATTATAAGGAAATTATGATAGATAGTGATAAAAGGCGGGGAAAAAAAAATTGTGTGCAAAAAACCATTAGTTTTACGACTATATATATTGCGATATTTTAAAATTACAAATCTCTCGCAGCCCACTCGCCGCTTCACTTCGGGGTGTGCTCACCCTGAAGTCAAGTTTTTTTTTTCTTTTTTTTCCCCCATTTTAAGATAGTCACGTCGTTATAAGTACTATGGTGGTGGTTGAAAGTGGAGAATTTTAAATGGTCAATTATGAATTATAAAACCACCCACCTTATACCTGTGTATTCTCACTATAGAGTGAGACAAGTGGATAGGAAGTAGAAAGAAAGAAAAGAATATATATAAATTGTCTACATTTGAAAGGGCAGGGAGATTATTATGGATATGAAAGGAGTGGATTTAGTAAATATAATAAGTATCTATATGTGGATATAGAGAAATTAGAACAAGAGTTTTGTCGATAAATGTTACAAATCATTATTATCATTATTATTATTATATGTTATTATTGAACATTTATCAGCTCTCATTACAAATAAGGAAATAGCCAGTTGCTAAACATATAAATATTTTCTGCGTTGATTAGATTTGATTTATTACTATTATTATTATTATTATTGTTCGTTATGTAGTACTTGTTTTTCTTTTTCCTGATTTATCAATTTTAATTATTAAATGTGTATACGCATGTATTACGAAATTACTGCAAAGGTTAATTAGACACCCATTTTCTATCAACCCACCCCATTCTTGTACCACCTCCCGACCCTCCAATTTAAATTTAAAAAAATGTCCATCATCAACATCATCACCATGATTCTCTTCTCTTTCCGTCCACCCCCCCCCCTTTCTGTAGGAACCATCATCCGAATCTGTGACATAAAGTTCAAACATTATCTCTATTTAGTAGAGAGAGAGAGAGAGCAATACTAAATCTCTCTCTATATGTATTCGTATATACTGTGTTCTAGGTGCATATGCGTACAGTTTATGTATATGTATGTGTATAGTCGATCCCCGCATCTAGCGTAGCTGCAATTGCAAATTTCATTTCAACTATAGATTTTATTGGAATAATGCTGTTGCTGTTACTGCTTCTCATGCTGCCTGCCTGTTTAGTTGATGCCATACGAAGAGCATAGTATATATATACGTACATAGAGTATGTATATATGTAGATAAAGTAGGGTGTAAAAGTGGGGTCAGGAGGTGTGTGGAGGGTGAGTGGACAAATTGGTGGCCACTTCAATCGTTCAATGTTGCAATTGTCGTTCGAGTATAAATTTTAAACAAAATAGTCGATCAAGTATCTAGAATGGTACATGAATTTTATCGTGTGACAATAATTGTTTGGTCTTGGAATGACACTTATTAGTGCGTACATTTAGTAGATAGTATCATTCGTATTGCAGTATTGCTTATAATAAATATTTTTTCAGTCACAATAAATATTTTATTTTATTTTTATTTTAATTAATAAGTGCGTACGTATATTACCCATGGTGATTTTAGTTTGCCATTATTTATTAGACATCGTCCACTTAATAAACTAATAGCTACGATATGTTAGTATCAACATTAGTTACTGTTCTAGAACAGTAAACTTAATGAAGCATCAGCGAGTAGATTAAGTAACTATATACTAAAACCATATGAATATTACGCTTTCACTCGTTGTCGTAGTTTTGATGCAGTGTTGCCATGATTGTTTTTATATTATACATAAATATTAGCATAATTTATTCAATTTCTTTAATGACTGAACGATTTTTAAACAAGAATTATAATTTTCTAGTTTTAATGTAAAAATACTCTAGGTATTAAATATAAATTAAGATGATTTTAAATTAAATTTTTTTATATATGACATAGGAGAAGTCATTTATAGATTATTAATTAAATTTTTGCATTATGGCAATTTTCATTACCAACTCAGCTATTTCAGATACAAGATAGATTAAATGTGAATAAGAGTCACATATCTTTTAGATTGGCGATGTGGAGTGTTTTTTGACGTTGATCCTTGACGTTTTGATATGTCAAAGATGCAATTTTCTTTTGGTTTTAGTTTAGTAAGCAAAGCCCTATAGTGTGTAGTGCACAGATATTATTACTACGCCACTGTTATATGAATAAAACAAAGTATCTAATAATTTTTGCATCGTATGGCCTCCCTTATTTTTTCTATGGCATTTCTATAGAAATTAAGACATTGACATGACATAAATAAAACATGCATACACGTACGTATATGCGTATAATTTCTGATATACGTAAATTTTCTTTAACCCTCGCTTCTGAGGAAGATACAACATGCAGTAAAACAACAACAGCAACCACCACCACCACCCATTTACCCCGCTGTTCGTCTCTCCCTCTCTCAGTCTCTCTCCTACTAACATATACATTTAAACTACTTAAACTGCCGTCTCAACCCCCGCCTTAACCTTTTTCATCATGTTTTGTAAAAAGGAAACGAATAAATTTCTTTTCCAGAGTTGAAATTTCACTTCGCTATTTTATGTAAATTCCACCCCCCTTTTCAAAATTCAAATAGATAAATTTTCGCTTTTATACGTATGTAACGTTAAGTAAGAAGTATGTGTGTGTACGTGTACTTCTTTCAAGTTAAATTATTTATTCACATGTGCTATTGTTTTTATTTCTGTATATCTAGATATTATAATGGGGATGACATCAGCCCCCTTTTTCGGTAACTAAATATAAGTACAATATTTTATTTTTACTTAGCTTTTTATTGGATTTTCTATTGTGTTATAATTTCTTTTTATTTTTCTTCATTCTGACGGCCGTTTTGATATTTACATTTTTTTCAAATAGTTTTTTTTTTCGCTTTTTTCTTTTCAGCCGCCTCAGTGAATAAAAATAAAAAGAAATTATATCAGAATAGCAAATCCAATAATAAGCTAAGTAAAATTAACTTATTAATATAAAAAATTAATACATAGTACAATATTTTTAAATTGCTTCTCTCTCACTCTACCCCCCTTTGCACGCCTGATTCATTTATTAATCAAGCAAATAAATTAATTAAACACTAATTACATATTATTACGCAAAATTCCATTGCATCAGACAATACAGAATATATGTGCAGTATTTTTGCAGATTTTTCACTATTGATCACCCTGTAAGTGGTACATAGGCCTACTATATATATATTATATTTTAATACATACATATATAGGCGTTTGCAAATGTGCCCCTCCTTTCATAGCACACAAACGCATCATGTGTGTGTATGTGTGTGTGTGTGTGTTCACCCCCACACAACACCCTGCGGCTATCCTTCTCTACCACAATCCCCACACTCATTTGGACAGTAGTATAGTTAGCATATACGCGATGCATCACATCATTGCATCCTATTGAAAAGTAGAGTGAGTGAGTGTGTATGTGTGTGTTGGTGTGAGAGAGCGAGAGAGGTGAGAAGGGATGATGAAATGGGTGCCAGGATGCACCACCGCTACCCCACCCGCTTCAATGCAATTTCTCCTATATATGTGTGTGTGTGTTGGGCCAATCGACACCGCCATTTTGAATTTGCGAAATTATTGCGTAAAAATAATATCTCATCTGTATTATGGATCTAGAGATGAAATTATATATTGAAATCGATCGAAAATACTATCTACATATTTCAAAAGAGTGAAACAGCAATAGTGAGAGAGAGAGATAGTCGCATAATAATAATAATATATTACATATTGAAATTTATTATTTTGATTATATTAATTTTGTCCACTGTATATAGGCATCAGGATAATATGTGGAATATTTTCCAATCAAAATTGGAAATTTTAATTTAAAGTTTATATAAATTTTGGGCCTTTGTCCTCTTATCTATGGGGTGGATGCATGAATAAATCGAGAAATGAACGTGTCGATACTAAAAATATTTTCACAATATTTCTCTATAGTCAATGAATTGTCGATTTTTTGCCGAAATTATTTCAAATCTTTGCTCTTCAAAAAAAACAAAAAACAAAAAACACGCATTCATTTTCCTCATTTTACTATCCCGCCAGTTTTCATAGTATAGTTCATATTATACACACTCGCAAAAAAAAAAAAAAAAAAACGTCAAAGAAGAATTTTAAAACCGATCAAAAACTTGGATATTCTTCGTATATATAGGAAACTTTTATGTTCAATTAAATTCTTCTTTCGATTTTTAATAATTTTGGCTGCTGCTTCTTTCCAATCATAGTGTGTCTCTCCCGTCTCCGTCCCCACTCCCCTTCCTATGAACTCTTCGCCTGTTCTACTTACTGTCCCCTTGCACATGGATATCGGAAGCGCATTAAAGAATCAAATCTTTATTAAAAAGATAAATTTCGGACGATTGGATATTGATTTCTTTTCCTTTTTTTTTTACTCTCCATCTCTCTTTTTCTCTCTATCTGTCTATCTGTATGTCTTCCTATCTTAAGGATTTTTTATTAAAAATATTTCTTTTTGATCGTTTTCTTTTTTTTTTTTTTGATCATGTACGAGAAATTTTAATAATGAAATTATTATTATTATTATTATTATTACAGAGAAATTTGAAATTAATGAAGAAAAAATTGAAAGTTCAATATTTGAGTGTACATCACTCAAATCATTCGAACACAACCTTACCCAATATACCAGATAGAAATCCGTCTGTGTCAACCTATAAGTACGAATTGCATCTGTTATAAATAAATCGCATTAGATTATCTGATGTATATAGCAGCAAGTTTGACATCTCCTCTACATTGTATCGGTCTAATTCAATTTAATATTTCAATAAACCTATTTACTTCATATCCTACTGAAAATGAACGTTGATTGACCTGCAATCTTGAATAATAAACGTGACGTCGAATTTTTTCATAGGGACGTTTCTAATCGAAAACGAAACAAGCGGTTCGTTCATTCATTCACTCATTCATCCCCTATCAATTTCCATACTATACAATTAAATAGGATTAAAAAAAAAATTACCACGATGACATAAACAGAAAATAATGAAAGAGGAAAAAAACGAAAAAAAAAACCATTAAAACAATTGGACACGCACAGCTCATCGTGTTGTGTGTATTTTAGTTTTTTTTCTTCTGTTTTTTTTATATTTGTATACGTTTTTTCATTATTTTTTTATTATTTTGTAGTTTTCAGCGGTTGAGGGTAGTATTTCAAAAGGGTTTTCGATTGATCATCATCACCATATGCCTTGAATATTAATACGATGATCATTTATCATGTTTTGTTAGTTGTCATCATCTAAACGCTATACGACATCTATAATTAGTGCAATTGACCGTTTAGGCTGCTGCTTTAATGAGCAGCAGCCTATGAGCATTTTCATTTATTTATTTATAATTTTTTTTACTGAAAACATCTAAAGCCTGCTTTCTTACATACACATATATGTATATGTACGAGTATATTATAATAAATTATTCGAATAGCAGCTGATATTCAGTTACGGCAACAAACAAAAAACCAAAAGAAAAACAGAAAAAAAAATCCATTCTTCATTTGAAATTAAAAAAAGAAAAAAATTAATCGGTGTGGCCCTTTTAATGTATACTTATACATTTACATTACATACATACATTGTGGGGGCCCAATACAAACCATATGGCAAAAAAAAAGGAAGAAGAAGAAGAAGTAAAGAGAAAAAGGGTGTAAGAAAAACTGCGAGAGAGCGAGAGAGAAGGAATTAGCTGGCAAGTGAAAGGAGAGAACGTGGGAGGAAAAAAGAGAGTGAATAATTTTATTATTTATTTCTTATTTTACTTGTATATGGGGATACTTAAAAGTACCTACATGTACACCTTGAAATCATGTTGTTTAAGATGTTACATTTGGTAATCAGTTAAGAAAATTAAAGTGACCAGTGGTGCACGAGTGAAAATTAAAAACAAAAAAATTACTCAAGTCAGAAATCAATTGAAAATGGAGAATTTATTAAAATTATATAGATATATTCTGTAGAAATTATTTTTTTTGTTTAATGTTTTTTCCCGTTTTTGTTTTTTATTTTTTAATTTAATTTTTATTACTTATATTATTATAAGTAATAATAAAAAAAAATTATTATTTTTTTTTACTTCTTCCATTTATTATTGACGTTTATAACGATTTTTCTTTTAATCGATTTTTTTCACATTTTTTTTTTTAATTTTCCAATATTTTTTTTCCTCTTAATGATACGCCATATTACGTTCCACCCGCACGATAAATAAATAATTATGCCGCTACGGATTCCACCTGCCTCTTCTGCGTTTGGATCTTATTTTTTTCTGAACTTCCACGCATCTTTTACGTTTATTTTTGTTTTTTTAATTTTCCAAAAAAAAAAAAAAAAGGCCCATTGTATAATGTTCATTGAACGGACATACGCATACATACAAGGAAAATATACTTTAACCTCACATGTACATGGACAGGTGGCCTGGAATTGTATAGGTACCATTTACCATAAAAAGTATAGGTACCCTGCAACATTAGCGTGTGTAACTTATTATCGAACTCGGAACGTATCATTAATAATAATATTTATTTGATTCGTTTTTTATTTATTATCGGGGGGAACAGCAGAAAGCGGATTTAAATTAGTCACGATCTGCACAAAGTATAGTGTCGTTATAGATACTTACTCTTCTAGAGCAGTAAGCAATATCGATGTCAATATGACATATTGAGTGATAACACGTTTATTAATTACGTTAATAATACTAGTTCGATTAAATCTAATTCGTTTGATTTTTTATTTTTATATTGTTTTTCAGGTGAACGTCCATATAAGTGCCATCTGCCAGATTGTGGTCGTGCATTTATTCAACTGTCAAATCTACAACAACATTTAAGAAATCACGATGCTCAAGTGGAAAGGGCGAAAAATCGTCCGTTTCATTGTAATATTTGCGGAAAGGGTTTCGCCACCGAATCCAGCCTAAGGACACATACGTCCAAAGTAAGCCATGTATGTATTTTACACTGGGTTATTTTTTAGTTTTGTTTCCTTTTTTTTTTCCTGTGTCTTGTTTATTTGATTGGATGATAATTCAATCAAATTAACAGGTGATTTTATAATTTTTTGTTCATGTATTTTACGTTACACACGTTTAGATTAGGAATTGTATTTTTCTTATTATTTTACTATTTATTTTTTTATTTTTTCAGTTATTATGATTATTTTCTATTCGTATATAGTATAGCTGACACACTGTAGATATCTTGTGTTGAAATAAAAAATGGGAAACACAACAGATGTCACTGATGTAGAATCAATCTACGAAACAATCAGAAATTCGCCGAAAATATTAAAAATTAAAATTTTCCCTTGCCCGCTATGTCCCTCGCTAGGCCCACCGCTCGAGGCAGGGCCCACTTTATGCTATCTGGATGGTACTAATTATGCGCTGCTAATAATAATAATTAAAGGAACGTGTTGAACAAGACGTCGTTATCGTTCGTGTTGTTGTTGCTGTTGTAACATTTTGTTGCTTCTAATCTTATCGAGTAATCGAATCGATTTGCCTAATTTTTTCGACAAGAGATATGTAAATAAATAAAACTACCACTTAAATGTGTACCTATAGAATAAATTATTATCTCTATACTTAAGATATGCTTTACAATATATATAAAACAGAAGAGTTTTAGCACATACTCGGACAATATCAGTAACCTCCTATCATCCATTTAACGTTATTTACAATTAAAGTGCCTAATATTTTTTCATTATTTCAACAAGAAATCCCCGCATTAAAAAGTGTCCAAGTTAAGTGGTGAGAGAAAACTTTTTTTTTTTTTTTAATATTTAATCCCCAAACCGCTATAAAAAATAAAAGGAAAAAACGTGGTGCTGACAACGACGGTGGTGGTAGCGATGGGGTCGAAGAAAATATTTTCCCAAGAAAAATGTGACAGTAGAAAGAGAGAAAAAGTCGGACGGTGGTAGTATTAGAGAGGAAAAGAAAAACGGGACGGGCAAAAGGCGCCAGAAAGAAATCATCATCGGATTGCTTTCGCAAATTTAAATTGATGCGCTTTCATTGAAAAAGAACTCGAAAAAGAAGTATCTAAGCGGCGATGGCCACCACCACCACAACGGCATCAGGTGCGAATTTAATCGAAAAATCTTCGTCATAATCCTTTAATTATTTTCTTCAAATATTCAAAAGTTTCTTCTACACAAGCATTAGGATTAACGCTGCCACAGCAGCTGTAGGGGGGGAAGGTGGGGGTGAGTGCGATTAGAATGGTTATGGAAAGAGAAACCCACCCTTTATTCTAGGGTAATTAGAGACAAATCTGACATTTGATGATTGCAGAAAAACTGATGCAATTTTGAAAAATTGCGAAACTTTCGGTCTTTTTATGAATATTAAACACGTGGTCTCTTGAGGCAGATTCTTTTAATAAAAATAATGGAAATAAATTTAATCATCCCCCGCACTTTCCTCCGTCAAAATCCTGTTACACACGAAAAATACCAATTACTTAATGTCCAAAATTCATAAAACAATCGAATCCGCTACGATTCCCATAAATTATTTAATATTATTATTGTTATGAACGATGATGGCGGCATGAATTTCGCCCTCTTATACGAACGAACGAACGAACGAAATAAAGTGGGTAGTATAGTAATAGAAAGAAAATAGAATTGTATTTTCTCTACTATAGTTACAAAATACAAAAAACATGCGTGCGTCCAAAACATTTAAAACCGAAAAAGTAAAAAATGTTGCATGGTTGTAGCGTGTTTAATTGCCATCATTTTGCCCATTTTATTTTATTATTATGTACTACTTATTTCTTTCGTTTTACTAGTTTTTATCTTTTTCTATGTCTGTCTTCTGTCTTTTTCTCTGCTACAAACGATTTTTTCTTCTACTGCTACTACTACTGTGGTAATAAAATAAAGTATCGTATACTTTCTTTTCCATTCTGTTTTTATGTATTATGAATGTATTTGAAGAAATTAGAGATTTTAAGAAGGAAAAGAATTAGACAGTCAAACTAATTTTGGAAAAAATGGTAAAAATTAGCCTAGAGAGTTGTTATGCCGTCCAAAATAACGTCAATTTCTGTCCAAGTTATCGTTATTTGTGATAAACATAACCGTAACTACAGGCAAAAAATAAAGAGTTTTTATACCTAAAATAGAAATACAGTAAAATGACAGTTCGTTATTGTATTCTCAAATTTGTTTGTGTTTTCAATATGACAAATATGAGCAATATGACTTTTAAGTTAGAATTCCACTGCTGTTAAATAATTTCTTCAATAAATCTTTACATTAAATTTTACCATCAGAAATATACTAGTTTTATCATAGCTGATAACAAAAAAGAAAGACGTTTTAAGTTTAAACAATTTATATACTATTTAATTTACCCTCTAATAGATATTTAAAAAGCGATACATTGTGAAATAAAATTTTATTAGAAATATGTGAATTAACTAAATTTCATTTAAATTAGTAAGATATGACAATGCAACCATATGTCAAAAGAAGTCAAATAAAATAAGCACTAAACAAATTAGTTATTTATTTCTCCGGTGATAACGGAAATCTTTATCGTTAATTAAAATTAAAGGTTGCTCATTTCAGACTGCGCATGCACAGAATAACAACAAACATGACGAAATCACGAAATAGTGGACAGAAAAACTCTATTGTATACGTTATTATTTTATGATTATCGTAACCATTTTATGGTTATCGTTATTATTTTGCTATCGTTAACGAAATTAACCCTGCGCCGACGTAGAATCGGAAAAGTGCATGTAGTAGCAGCACCAAGTCTCTCTAATTGCATCTAATCATGAATCGCTTTACTGCAGATGAGCATCAGCACAATTATTACTGCGCATACGCGTAAACTAATAACTACACATTTTTACTAAATATTAGCCCAAACTCCCTATTATTTTAATTCATTTCTTCACTATTCATTTATAAAAACTGAACTGAATAATATTTATTAGCAAAGCCTTTCATAGCCTACTGCCACTAAAATATACTATAAGTATTCTTAATTATATAACAACTAATAAAAATGCATAGTATAAAAATTGCACTTCAAGGATATTTCGCTTCTTGAAAATTTTTACTTATAAAATTAATAATAATAGCAATTGAGATTGTCAGTAGCGTCACATTAAAATTGAATATAGTAATTCGAAACACTCAGCATGCATATAGACCATCATTAAATGCATATTTAATAATCTAATTCATGTAAAAGGGCATTTCTAAAAAGTAACTATATACTTGAAAATACGGTATACGTACATATATATATATATATATATATATATATATATATGTGTATATGTATGCATTTAGATGTAGAAAGAGAAAAATGCAACTCCTCCCCTACAATTTTTTTATTTGATAATTTTTTCACGCACGCGAATCTCGTACTCCACCTACTTCCGTTTTTTCCTCTTTTTTATTTCTTTTTTTTTTTTTATTGTTTTACCCGGAACTGAGAAAAAGGAAGAAGAAAGAAACACTGTTATAGGGCGAGAACGAGAGCGAAAGAGACAGAGAGAAAAAAGTTAAAAAATAAAGTAATGGAAAAAAAGCACAGGGAAAATTTTTCTCTCTTTCAATTCGATGATGCCACGCCGCGAGTTGTGTCGCGTCGCGACGCCTGAATCACCATCTACGTGGTGGTGGTTTGTAATTGAGGGTTGGTTGGTTGGTTGGTTGGGAAAAAAAAGGAAAAGAAAAGAAGACAAAAACAGGAAAAAAATTAATAGCCTCTATATTATTCCATGTGTGTTAGAGAGAGAGAGAGAGAGAGAGGGTATTTACGGAAAAACATGCGTGTTTAAAAGTGCCCTGTACATATATGAATTTTAGAGGGTTGATTGGAGATTTGTTCTCATTTGTTGATCAACGCAACGAATAAAAAAACGTGACACCTTTCACAAAACTGCGAAAACAGTTCAGACAACATTTTTGATGTGTGCGTGTGTATGTGTGCATACATATGTTGTACACTATACACAGGGAGAATAATCATCATAATGTAGAACATTGTTATTATTAACAATTCTTTTCTTTTTTTTCTTTTTTTTTCGATCATCTGCATTAATGAAGATACACTTGAATTATTTCTATTCTTCTCACTACTTATTCATTTTTCAATATACTCCCCCTCCCCATCCTTCAACCCCCTGCCATCATTGCTGCCAGTTAATATCATCACAGCCCAAATGTATTGCCTCTTGTCCCCCTTTGTACCACTAAATTCTAATTATGTATGATCGAAAAAAAAAAAATAGAAGGGTTAAAAATTGACCTACATCATGAGTCACTAGATTTTCTCTCACTTTCTCTCTCGTTTTCTTTTTTTTTTTTCGAAAACCCCCTTCCCGACAAAAAAAGAAAAAGAAAAAGAAAGGGGTTACTGTTTCATATGAATAGAAAATCATAAAAGAATACAACAATACTGTTGGATAGTATTGGTAGGTGGTGGTGGTGGTGGTGGTGAACAGAAAGAAAGTAATTATTATTAAAATAAAAGAATCAAGAGAGCAAGCTGTGGAGGATTGTGCATGCATGCATATGTTTTTCAGCTTTTCTTTCCATACAGTAAGAAGTAATGATTATTATTATTTCTTTTTTACTAATTTAATTCTGTTCCTTTTTTTCTCTAAATTAATTATTTAGTTTCTGTTCGTTTGCCATGTAATGATTAATTAAAATGTATAACAGGTTGCCTAGTTGTAGATAGATAGATACACACAACAGTATAAAGAATTTAAGTAATTTTCTAATAATAATCATAATAATAAATCCTTGAAGAACAATCATGATAATAATAATAATAAGAAAAAAAAATTTCAATTAACATTTAAACAAAGGTCGTATTTGAACAAACTAAATTGAAAAAAAATGAATTTAATATGTCAAGACAGTCATCATAGCCAACTATTACTAATATACGCGAACGAATATATTCTTTATTATTCATTATTAATATATAATTTCTATCAATTGATTGATCGTATTTGAGTAAATTGAAACTGAAACTAAAAAAAAAGCCAGCTATAAAAAATGAAATGAAAAAATACGAACGGGAAAAAAAATGACGTCAGTAAATGTGTTTATTTTTATTAGTGAAATGTTGCATATACAATTAATACGATCCGACCCTGGTGTACGCAAACGGATATTTATTGAGATAGGTTAGTAATAAGGTTATAATAATAATAAAATATCAAAGTGAATGAACTTGAGGAGGAATCATTGATATACACACAATACAACATACATATTATTATACTTTTTATTATTATCATTATTAAACGGCCTTGTAGGAGGGAATAATGAATGTGTTGTGCTTATCTCACTTTTTTTTTATGTATTTATGCATTTTTTTTGTTTGACGCGCATTTTACATTATGATGATTTCCGTCGTGTCGACGTCGTCAGTTTTTTTTTTTTTTATCTTAATTTCCGTCTATATATGACCTTTTTGATGCAGCCTCGTAGGCTGATGATGATATTTCAATAACAATTACTATATATTTTATTCCATGCCATTCGACGAAAATTTTACAAAAATCAGATTACCTTTGACTCTACAATGGTTGACCAATTTATTTTTAGCTAAATACATTAATATTTAATTTAATTTCAATTGTTAATTTAAAATGTTCAACTTCAAATGGTAACATTCAAATTAAAAACAATACATATTTTATTGGTAAACAAAGTACTGACAAATTATATATTACCGGTTGCAAACATACTATCCTATAAACGTCATTCTGTGTAAATAAAAAAAATCCAATCACCTATGATTTAATGATGGTAAATTATAAATGAATTATCGTTAGTTTCGTTGGTTGACGATTAATAAATATAAATTTAAAGTTTTAATTAAATATATTAAATAAGAATAGGTTTAAATATTTAATTAAAATTAAATGAAATAAAAACAAACTGACGTAAGTTACGTATTACTGGTTGCGAACATACTATTCTGTGAAAGGTAGCCATCTAGTCATAGTATAAATAAATAAGAAAAAATCCAGTAGCCCATGATTTAATAATGGCGGCCAATAGTAGAAAAATTTATATTTCATTTAGGTTTCGTTGGCTCTTAATTAATATATTTAATTCGATCTAATTAAATTGACAATGCTAAACAAGAATTGAAATTAGTATCTAATTAAAACGCAATACCAAACAGGTAAGAAATAACAGCTAACTATTAATTTTATTGCAAACTTTCGATATTAGACAGTAACAATTATAATTACACGTTCTATATTATAAAAAATACATAAAAAGGATGAAATTTTCCTTTGGAAAATTAAAATGGAATCGTTTTATCCAATAATAGTATAGGAGTTATTTCTTCGGCTTTTTCTTTCTTTTTCATTTTATAGTTTTCTGTTGAGAAAGAGAAAGATGGAAAAAATGAAATTTCATTTCTTTTCTTTTCATTTCTGGATTATTATTATTAAGGTGTGTGTGAGTCTGGACAGCTGTTTTTTTTTTTATTTGTATTCAATAAAATGGTTGGTATAGGTTTTTCCATTTCTTTTTATGTTATCTATTATTAAATTGTGGGAATACGGGAATATGTGTGGTGGGAAGAATTTATAAAATTTTAATTTTTCTAGAAACTGTAGTTGCCCGCAGTTTTCATGAGTAATTTTTTTATGTTGTTTTACTCGAAACAGATATTAATTTTTGCATAAAAAAAACATTAAAAACTACCAATATTTTCCGTCAGGAAAAACATCTCTCACAACGGAAAAACATCGCCATTAATTTTCCTAAAGATAAATCACGTAATTTCTTCGTTCTTAAAATTAGCAAAAATAACAAAAATAGCGAAAGGAAAGAGAAAAAAAAATCGAAGTAATATTTTTGTGCTATTTTCCTCGGACTATAGATATAATAATTAAAAGCTTACTTCTTTCCGTTCCTCCTGCTGCTTCTGCAAGCGCAGAGAGAAAGAAAATATGTATTCGTTAATAAAAAATGCGCAAAGAAAATCGGTTAAAGAAAGAATGAATACAGGTAAATTACCTTTAGCGGAAAAATAAGAAGCAGTGGCGTAACAATTCTGATACTTTCATCTTTCCTACTAATTAGAATTCATTTCTATGTAGAATTTACATTTTTACATCAGTGACATAGATAAGTGTACATATAGAAGAAAACTAATGTTGAGTATTGTAAAAATTTGGAAATTAACGTGAAATTTTGTCAACAGTGTCTTGGTCGTTTGCAGCAACATGCAGCATTAATTGGTGGACCAAATGCCACCTCATGTCCACTATGCCATAAAATGTTCCTTGGTGGTGAAGCATTAATGGAACATATGAAACATACGCATAAAGATCCAAATGCTTCTGGTGTGGCCAGTAAGTATATATTAAGAAATGATGGCTAATCTTATACAGGCAGTATAAAATTTGTTTGCCATCGTTTATTGAATAGCATGAATCAAAAATGAAAATATTATGTAGATAGTTAATTAGTCAGTGCATGATAATTGATAATGAAGGACTTTAAATAACAACTTTGTTTAACCTGTATATTTTTACTAAAATGCATGAATTCAAATCAAATTATTTAATAATTAGATTACAATTTTTCTCTTTTTTTTTTTGTTTTTTCTATTTCAAAAATTTAAAAACTAAACAAAAATTGAAATTGCTTGAAAATAAATCGTTGTTGATCAAAGTTAATTCGATGATGATTAATAATAAATCAACATGAAGTGACGATGCTTGTCTAAAGAGCACTTAAAAATTAGAAAAGAGCACCACTTTTTTTTAGCCATTCAAGCAAACTACAAGGGCTAGGGGAGAGAAATGGAAAGAAATGAGGAAAAAAGGGCTTTCATTCAGAATGAAAGGAATTTTTTGTTTTCGTTAAATATGTATCAGCCAGTTATTTTTTTATAATTTTCTTTTTTTTTTTTTTTTTTTTCTTTTTAAATCATCATTAAGAACAACAACGGAGAGTAATTTAGAAGGGAAAATAAATAAAGAGGAAAATTTGTATGGAAAATGGGCTCCAGAAAAAAGAAATAATATGCATGAAGCATGAGAATTCATAAACATTTATAATTAATATAAAATAAAATATTTTTTTTTGCTTCTTGCTTTGTGAGCGGTCCTTTTTAGTTATTTGCTTCTTTTTCATTTAGTTGATTTTTTTAATTAATTTTTGAATAATTAATATCGATTAATAATTTTCCTGTCTTTACAAATACATATAGTAAAACAAAATGTTTCGATACTTTTTTTATTCTTTTGGCGTTTGTCACATGACTAAACAAAATTTCCCCTAAAAGTTTTTGGGGATTTTCTTTCGTATAAATTGAGTGTGTTATATCGATATGTTATTATTATTATTAGTAGGGTGTGTCCACTAGAATTTTTTACTGCCTCCGCCAATTTCTCAATTTTGTTGTTTTGTTGACAAATTGGTGAATGATTTTTCTTTTGTTGTTGAAAACATGTAGTTTTTGACGCTGTATAAGCATCTTACGAGACAGAGTAGAAATTGAAAAAAAAAAATTAAGAAAATATAGAGTGGAAATTGCCCTCTTATACTATTTTTTTTTTTTTTAATTTTAACACATAGAAAAGATATTATTACTGAAGTAGTTAATAACTAATGATTAATTCACCTGTACTAACCTAACTAAAAACATAATATCTTTCTATCTACTTATAATAATACAATAAATCTTATATACATATAAATAAAACAACGCTTATTTGACACAATACTTTAAAGGTTCCTGGGGTGCTTTGCTTTATCTATTTTTTTTTCTCTTTGTTGTTGACGTCATCGATCCTTATTTAGCAAAGAGGAGGACGGCGAATCATCCGTGTCCAGTGTGCGGAAAACACTATGTTAATGAAGGATCATTAAGAAAACATTTGGCCTGTCATCCTGAGACCTCGCAACTTTCCAGTTCTTTAAGAATGTGGCCATGTTCAGTTTGTCAGGCCGTTTTTACTCATGAATCAGGTATATTTTGTTTTGCCAGCGATGAACAAAAAAAAAAAAATTCATTAACTTTTTCATGCTTTTGATAGTATTGTGAGTTTGAGATTGAGATTTCCATAAATTTTTGGGGGAAAATTTAAGAAAAAGAAAAGAGAAAGGAATGCTATATATTGTATTGATAATGCATTTTTTTTTTTTATAATTGTTTTCATTCAACCATGTATGTATATCGATGCTAGTTTTTCTCTATGTTTATCTCGAGTATTGTTCACATATGTGCGTGGGTTTTAACTGAAGAATAGACAAGCAACCCCCAGTCATTATTTTTTATTTTATTCATTTTTGTTTTAGTTTTTGATATCTTTAAGTGCAAAAAATTATAATAACCAGCACCTTCCTGCTACCCCCCCTCACCCTTGTTTCATCAATTGTAGAATTTTTAATTTTTTCTATTTCTTTTTTGCATGATTTTTTCAATTTATTACTATTAAATTTAATGATTTTTCGATAACTTTATTTCTATACACACACATATGTGGACAATAATAAATTAAAGCACAGATTCGAATTAAAATATGTATACTTAAATATCAAATCAATTGTAATGGTCGATTACATATTTATTTACTTTATTGACAAAATAATGTGTATCTTCGGTTGCCTACATTTTTTTTTCTCTAATCATTCAGTATAAATTTTTTGACATTTATCTGCTATACATATATTAATATCTAATCTAGTAGGCATTGTTTACCGATTAAAAATTTCAATATTTATCTATGTGTTTTTCTTTTCTTTTTCTTCTCCTTTATAATCTGCATCAGGACTATTATCGCATATGGAACACATGCGAATGGATCCGAAACATCAATTTGCAGCTCAGTATGTTCTATCGCGCGCCGCAGCTGAACGAAGAGAACGTGAAACATTATTGGCAGCTGCAGTTTCAGCAACAGCTGGTGGAAGTGGTTTGTTAGGATTAACTGGAATGGGTGGCGGTGGTAAGTACCCTCTTGTTTTTCTTTACAGTTAGATTTGATGCGATATTGTGTTTTGTGTAAAAATATTATTCGTACTATTTCTAGTATATAATTTTTTATTTTTTTTTGTGTGAATTTCAGCGAGTGGTTCACCAATGTGCGCATCACCTAGTGCCCATAGTGATAGTTCATCTGGCAATGGACGATTATCTTCAGCTGGATCTGAAGCAGGAGCATTAAATAATAATAATAATAATTGTAATACGAAACTTGGAGACATTTTAAGAAGTAAGGCAATTCCCATTAGGCATACTGAATGTCTATTGATATTTTTCTTTTCTTTTTTTAAGGTAATAACGGTTTACATCCGCAATACAATATGGAAGATTTACAGGCAAATAGAATGGCAGTAATAGCAAATATGGTTAGTCAAGGTGGTGTTCCTCCTGGTCTTGGATCGGATCCAGCAGCGAATATAGCAAATATAGCCAATTTAGCAATGAGACTTGGTGTTACACAGGTATACTTAGCACCTAACGACTTATTTTCAACATTAATTATCGCAATGTGATTGCAGGCCAATCAAGTAAATAATTCAACAAATCCATCTACACCACCAATAACCAATGAAGCCCTATCGTCACTATCAGCAATGAATGCAATGCGAGCATCAATGGGCATGGACGTGATGCGTAATAGTGTCATGGATATGTCGCAGGCATCACAACAATCTGCCGCACAACAAACGGCTGCTGCCCAGGAGGCATTGCGCATGCAAGAGGCAGTAATACGATCTCAGGCCGAGGCAGCTTTGCGATTGGCAATGAGTCAGGCGCTACCTCAACTAAATCAACATCAGCAAGAAAATAATCATAGTCCATTACGCCATAATGGTAAATAATTGATATTTTTGTGTCTGTTTATTTCCATTATACTTTTACAATTCTTGTTTGCTTTTGTTTTGCGTGCGTGTATTACCTCTTTCAAAATTATGCTTTTACTTTTTTTTTTTTTTTTATTTATTTTAGAAAAACACCTGCAGCCCTTTTGGCAATAATAGTTGGAAGCCATATTTTTTTATAATTTAATTCCGTAAGTTTTTCCTTTTTCTTTTTGTTTTTATTTTTCGTTATTTTTTTTATGTTGGTCGTGATTTATTGCTTTGCACAAAACTTCCTATTTATCAATTCTATGTATTTACTGATCAATATATTATGTCATTACTGTATTTTCTATCTGTATATTGTATCTAATTCACATTGCTTTAGGCCATTATCAAGGCCATCACCAAACACAGCCATCGACAGCTCAACAGCTTAGTCCCGATCTCACTGAAGCTTTACGACTTCAGGAACAAAGGCTGGAACAAGCGTTAAGATTGCATGGCAGTGATCCGAGATCACTTGGTTTTTCACTGGGTGGTGGTGCTGCTGGCAATTTGCAAAATTTGCAACAAAACTTGCAACAGAATTTACAACAGAATATGCAACATAATTTGCAAAATAGTATGCAACAACAACAGCAGCAGCAGCAGCAGCAACAGCAACAACAAAATCCACAACAGCAGCAGCAAAATCAACAGCAGCCACCACCCCAACAACAACAACAAAATAATCAACCATGAGAATTCAGTTATTACTGAACACCCAACTTTAATGTTTAAATTTTTCTTTTTATCGTTTTTGTTTCTATTTGCCATAATAATTATTGATGAATTTTGTTTATTTATTTATATATTTATTTAACTAATTAATATGTTTTAATTAAGCAAATTATAAAGAAGAATATTGTGGATATTATACGTATTATGTACAGTGTAACTGACTGACTATGATGAGGAAGAAAATTCAGCCCGCAACACAGTCATATATAAATAAGGATATAAACGTATGATGCGTATTATGGGTTGTATTTTCAGACAGTCATTAACGCATAATGAAAATCTGAAGCTTTAGCTTTGATAAAGGAAATGTTAATATCAAGGTTCAGACATCGGATTTTGTTTATATTTTTTTTTTTTGTTTAATTAAACACACAAAACAAAAATGTGCCAAATAAAACTTCCATTATTTTTTAAGTACAGCAAAAAGATTAAGGTTGGTGGTGTTCAGTACTGATATGTAATAATGCCCAATGCATTATCGATTTATATATTATTATAAATTTATATTATCGCACTTTAAAAGTGCACTTACTATATTATATAATATTACTGCTACAAAACTTTTAAAATTTTAAATCATTTTAAGGATGTAAAATAGGTTTTTAAGTGTTACAAAATAAACAAACAATAGAAATGATTCTAAAAGAAAATATCTTAGAAGTCACAACGGAAAACCAATTTTATAAGGTGTTTTCATTTAGGATTATTCAATTGACTTCTTAAATATAATATTTGTATGTTGTAAATAGATAATTGTTTCTAGAATATAATATAATATAATATAATAATAATAATAAAAATTATTTGTATGAATGAACATAGAGAATTTGATAGAATTATTATCAATTAATTATGTAATTGATTGTTAATCGATTACTTTTTACAATAATTTCTTATTATTAGATACAAAAAAAAAAGAAAAATATGAACGAACGAATATTATAATCAAAAACAAATACGATTTTTTATTTTAGTTAATTTTTTAAATTTTTGATTCGTGAAAACTCGGCATTTATACTTTTTTTCGATTTTCTGTGATTAATTTATGTGAGTCATAATTTCAATTACGAATTATTAATATTATGTAGTGACATTATATTTGGCCGGTCCTGTAAAGTTTAGCAATGAATTTTTTTTATTTTAATTTTAATTTTCGCTTGCAATGTTTTCACTGTGATTGTTATTTTAAATGTGTTTTTTTTATTATTATTTTTTTAAGAGAAATCTACAAAAAAGAAGTACTATGTTGGCAAGATGGTTTATATCTCAATTTCCGCATATTTTTCAACAACTTACTTGAGCGCATCCACCATTTTTTAGAAATCAATTTTCCAGCCGAGAGAAGCAGCTAAAGATATGGCCAATTGCATAACACGTGAACTGATCATTTCCTAAACCCATTCGTATGAATAGTCAAATGGTCATTCCACGTGTTATGCACTTAGCCATTTTTTATACGAAATCACATGCGCCCTTTTTTTTCATGCAGCGCCAACTTACCAAAAAAGTCATACTGTTTTAATGAATTATTTAATTTTTTTCGTGAAAGATAAACAAAAAGTACAAAAGAATTTTTTTTTAAATGATTTCTTTGATTTTTTTTATGAAAAATTTTATTTTTATGTTGTGAATGCGTGAATTGTATGAATGTGAATAATATTTTTCCAACGACAAATTTTTATTGTAATTAAATTGTACTTATCTAATTTTTTTTTCTTTATGGTTTCATTCATTCAAACAATAATGTTGTGATTAGTTTGGTTCTTATAATTTTTCCTATTTTTTTATTTTTTTTGTAAAAATGTGGTTTTATTATTTATAATAATAATCATTCTCTCCGCGATGTATATACATAATATTATGTGTCTGCAAGAACTATTACAATTAACAGTTAAGAAAACAACGCCTCTATTATGTACATATTGCTCCAATTTTTAAAATGATTTTCTTTTTGAGAAATTGAAAACGGGGAAAACGTTTCAATCAGTTTTTTTTTGTGTTTTCGGTCAATTGAAAATTACATTTTGAAATGTACATAAAAGAAATAAAATTTCACGTGCTAAATCGCTTTTCCGCCGCTTTTTTTTTTCAAAAAGAAAATCTACGACAATAGCCATATATTAAGTATCAATAGATTAAAATAATATTTAAAAAAAAAACAAAAAAATATAAAAAAATAATCTACAATAGTTATATAAACAACCGATTTAAGGTTGACCAATATTTCCCATAAAAGTGACAAAATGAGAAATTATTACACATTAAACACTTATTATACACATTTTAACAGTAATACAAATGTGTAGAAAATATAATTTTTTCACACATGCGCGTAAAAATGCTGCCAATCAAGATTCTTTTCGATTTTTACTCAACTAAAGGAGTTTTCGCATAGCCGACAGAATTTAGTGAAAACACCTTTAGAGATATCAATCACATTTTAGATTAAATACAAAATGGCAGCCGTTGACAGTTGTATCTGTCAATTACGCATAAATCTATGTTATCGACATTGCTGGAATTGAATTCCTGCAGAATACTGGATAAAATTTGGTTATGAAAATCATTAATTTTTTCTGCATTTTTAGATATTATCAAAATTTATTAATTATCCAGTATTAAATATAATAAATATACCCGATTATGACATGTTACAATACACAATATTCAAAATACATATAAGTACACACAACACAAATTAAACAATAGCCCGGTTGCACTAAGTGCTTCAATAATTTTAGCCCTTCTTTATAATTAACTATTTATTCATTAAATAGTTAACTACACACACATATAATAATAATAATAATTAAAATTTTCCATAGCCCAAAATCAAGGATTCGTTCCATTGGATTTAATAAAATGCGTATCTTTTTTCAAACATCGTGAATTAATTAACAGATATTAGAATAAAATTGATTAATATTTTCAAAAACTAATCAAAATTAATCTAATATTCGAGTGAAAGGTACGTTCATTGTGATGGTGGTGGTGGTGATGGTATAGTGGAGGGAAAGGTAATGCCCAAATTAATCATGTTCTCTCGCGTCCACAACACTCACCCATTTTCATATTGGAATAGAATCCTTGATATCATATAATTTATTTTATTTAATTTTTTGATTATCCTGTAACGAATTGTTTTAGTGGGACAAATCCCCTAACGATGATTCGTTACCAATTCTTTTTTTCTGTAATAAAACAACAAATGTGTATTTTACAAAATATCACGACTAATTTGCCCGATAATGTCGTATATTTATTGTAAAATTACATTAAATATGAAAAAAAAAACAAAATTTATTTGCAATAGCCCACAATTACAATGTATGTTTTTACTCTGTTATTTCGTTTGTTTGTATGGAACAAATCATAATAATGGATGGAGCATGCGGTTTTTCAATTTTCTCACCGATTTTTTGTTCAAATTTTTTATTTACAGTTTTTCGAATTGGTATTGTCATGTGAACAGTCTTTGTGGGACCCAAAAAAAAGAAATTAGTATGTAGACTAATAATGTATTCAAATAAGTAATTTTTATAATGTAAACTCAGTAGCGTAGCTAAAAATATTTATCACTAGCAAAATTTTTAGCAACTGTTCCCAAACACCCTGTATAAAAAAAGTAAAAGTTAGCGCATAGATTCGTACATGGAGTTGTTTAATATAAAAATTTCTATATAAGAATAATAGAGTAAACCCCCCCTTCCTCCTCTTATTGCATCATATTAATTAGCAATAATAATCAATTAATTCAATATTAATCGCCATTGTTAGTAGAACATTGTAATAGAACAGAACAATAAAAAAAAAACACAATAAAAGCCCACTACAAGAAAAAAAAAACAAGAAGAATGGTCACATGACAATGTCGGTTCTTTAGATTTTTATTTAAAACAGCAATAGCCTAAACGGGCGTTTCTTTTTCTTTTGAAATAATCGAAAAACGAAACGTCCTATACAAAAATTTTCGATACTCCATACTTCAGTTTCGTGTTTTTTAGTAACTTTTCTATGAATTTGGTGAAAATACACTCAATTCTTGTTAATAGGAAAATTTTGTGAAATTAATATTGACATCGTTTCTCGAACACCCTTGTATGGAAAATTAATAATTAAAAGAATGACCATTTCGATTTGGTATTTTGTATGAGATAAGGATTGGTGTATTTTTCCGAAATCCATGATGGTTACATTATTTGTTTATTTTACAATAATATATAAAATCAAATATGTAAATTTTACATAAAAACTCACACACACACACACACACACACAAACATATTTAGGATAATTTTATCGGAAAAATTTGTATTTTTTTGGAAAAAGTTACACACACATATTTTTTTTATTTTTATTATCAAACATATGCAAAGGAAATTCAAATTTGGCTCGTCATTTTTCTTTTATTTTCTTCTAATCGAAATTTTATACACATTAACACATTAATATCTTGATTTTTTCAGTATAAATGTACCTATGGAAAATGCATTGATTTCAATTTAGAGCATTTTTAATTTTGCATTTGCGAAATTCCATCGCTGAAAATTATATGCAGCTTATTCGTAAATATTTAACTGAAAAAATCATGATAAAAAATAAACGAAAAAAATATCAAAAAATATTTAAAAAAAAGTCACTTTTGGGAAAACTACAAACTTTTCGGCCTCAATACATTTTCTCGGACAATTTTGCATTCAGTAATAAAAAAACACATTGAAAAAAGTGAAAAGTGAAACAAGTAAATTGATTAATTTCACACACAGAAAATAAAACCACATAATGTTTATCTTTAAAATGTAGTAGTTTTTTAATATCTTATCTAATATTTATAATAGCTAATTATTGTATTATTATGTATTGTTATTATAAACGTTATGTTTTTCTTCATTATTATTATTTTTTTTCTTCTCTGTGCCTCCTCTGTATTTGTTGTATTCAAATTTGTTATGTTGAAATGTGCTCCTAATTTACACAATGAATAAGAATTGTCTCATTGTTCGCCCGCAAACGCTACGGTCGTTTAAACGCCCTAAATACGTCGTGAACGTATTTAGGACATTTATAAGACGTAGACATTGAACGATCTATGCTAGTGCGAGTGTACGAGTATTCCCTAAACATTCGGAATGTATTCATGCTACTTGTCAAAGCACACTATTATCTATAACTATCATGGTGATAAATGAATGTCGAGTGAACGTCTTAAGTATGCCTTATATACGTCCAAGGTGTATTTAGGACGTTTAAAAGACATTGGTCGAAATTTAATGCCTAGCATAGGTTAACAAAATTTAAGAATTTCAAAAAAATCTTACACAATGAAGCAATTTGATTGGATTCATAATATTGATATTTTGTCAGCAGATGTTTTAATTTGTTGCCATTTTTTTTATGTTTCAATACATGTATCCACAATTAGTATAATAAATAAATAATCATTACGCATTAGATAACAATGAACTACACAGATATACATACATAGTAATAATAATAATAATTAATTAATGTTGTTAAACTTCTCAATACTACTTAGTACAATAGTTATTAATAATTCAATGTCGTTGATTAATTATTGTTTTCTCTTGCTAGACAAAATATCAAAGAACAAGTTGAGGCAATTTTTTTTAACTAAAAAATATATTACTCTGATAGTCAAAAATAAATATTTAATAAAACCAGTGCAATAAATTTTAAGCTAATTTAGAGTTTTGAAGAAATTTTAATTTTGGCGTGTTTCACAGAATGCACATTATCATTCTGTGATCTAGCAGAGTAAATAATATTTTTTAGTTAAGTTTCATTATAGGAGCCAATATTCACGATTCAATTATTACGTGTATTAATTATATGTCATTTTATTAATTTTTTGGTATCGTAGTTGTTTAATACAATCTTTTGTTTTTTCGCTTCAAATGCGCCTAAAACTAAAACGTCATTTTTGTTTAATCTTATTTTGTAATAAAATTTTCGCTAATGTTTTCCTTTTTTTACGAATATTCTAATTAAAATGTGATTTAATTGCCGAAGATCGGTTCAATATAGAAATAATGACATTTTAATGAAAATAATTAAAAAAAAAAAAAAGAAAACATTTTCACTGCTATAAAAAATGTTCTACAGTTATAGGGATGATGTATTTATTTGTAATTATTTTTATTTTTACTTTGATAAGGAAAAATTTATGTATAATGTTTCAATAAATGAAAAACAGATTTTTATTATGTGTAATTAAAATATAAACATTTTTATATATTTTTTATTATAAATTAAAATATTATTTATATTTAGGGATCGAAATATATGCAATTTTCTTTACAGCATAAGAGAACATCTCAAAATACAATATTTACGTTCAGTTTAAGGAAACTTTCTTATGTTACTAATTAAGGTTTTATTTTAATTAATTTTACCGAATAAGAATAATATGTTTTGCCATTATTTTACTTATAATAATTGAATTTGACTGCCATTTTTTTCTTTAAATTAATTATTAACTTATATTATTTTTACTTGCTTTGTTTATTTTTCTAGTTATCCTAAGTTCCTATCTTATATACTGTAGAGCAGATATTATTATGATTTTTTTTTTGTTTTTGACTGAATGAAAGGGCTGAACGAATGCCTGCGTCTTTGTAAAATGTTTTTTTTTTTCTGTTTATAATTATGAATGATGTTTATCTTTGGCATTTAAATACATTAATCGAAATTGTGAAAACAAAAATAAATACTTAATTGCCACACACAGACACACACACTGTATGTAGATTGTACATACCTCTCTAATAGGTATTCTAAATGTTTTGTACAAAATAAGGAAAAATGCATTTATAATAAGAAATACTAAGTTGTAAATTTATGTAAATTCGTATATAAAATTAAGAAGACTAAAAAGAGTCAACAACAAAAAATCTTGTTGAAGGAATATCTACACAAAAATAACAAGAAATAAAGCGACAAGTGGCAACAAAGAGTTTATTTTTGAATGAAACAAAGCAAAATTGTTAAATTAGGTTTAGAAAAACTTGTCAAAAAAAAAAGTATAAATAATTTGTAAATTATAAGATTTCTGAGAAAGAAAAAAGAAAAATTGAGGAAATTTAGAGAAATTTTGTTGCATTTATTTTTAATCAAATTTGATGTATGAAATTGTATGTGTGACAATTGTATTAATTCTATTTACTGGACTAGCAATCATGAAAAAAAACTTTTAAAAAATGCATAGCGTTTTATTTCCCTTTTTGAAATAAAAAATCATATTTATTCTCTATAATTTATTTTTTAGTAGAAGTAAATTCGAATTAAAAATCTAAATCTCCTTTTGATTGAAAATTTCAACTTTTGTATCAGAATCACAGAAGGTAGAAGAGGTTTCCACCTACTTGTTCTGCTTTGCTTGATAACGAGTCGTTTAGTATGGTTATGGGTTTGGCCTTAAATAAAATTTTGATTTATAACGGAACGTTTGCTTTGGTTCGGCTAAATTTCAACTTTTGTATCAGGATCACAGAAAGTGGAAGAGTTTTAGTTTCAGTTTCGTTTTATTTAAAGAGAAAAACGTAAATTTCGATTTTTGTATCAGGATCACAGAAAGTGGAAGAGGTATATTTTCAGTTTCGTTTTATTTAACGAGAAAAACGTAAATTTCGATTTTTGTATCAGGATCACAGAAAGTGGAAGAGTTTTAGTTTCAGTTTCGTTTTATTTAAAGAGAAAAACGTAAATTTCGATTTTTGTATCAGGATCACAGAAAGTGGAAGAGTTTTAGTTTCAGTTTCGTTTTATTTAACGAGAAAAACGTAAATTTCGATTTTTGTATCAGGATCACAGAAAGTGGAAGAGGTATATTTTCAGTTTCGTTTTATTTAACGAGAAAAACGTAAATTTCGATTTTTGTATCAGGATCACAGAAAGTGGAAGAGGTATATTTTCAGTTTCGTTTTATTTAAAGAGAAAAACGTAAATTTCGATTTTTGTATCAGGATCACAGAAAGTGGAAGAGTTTTAGTTTCAGTTTCGTTTTATTTAAAGAGAAAAACGTAAATTTCGATTTTTGTATCAGGATCACAGAAAGTGGAAGAGGTATATTTTCAGTTTCGTTTTATTTAACGAGAAAAACGTAAATTTCGATTTTTGTATCAGGATCACAGAAAGTGGAAGAGGTATATTTTCAGTTTCGTTTTATTTAACGAGAAAAACGTAAATTTCGATTTTTGTATCAGGATCACAGAAAGTGGAAGAGTTTTAGTTTCAGTTTCGTTTTATTTAAAGAGAAAAACGTAAATTTCGATTTTTGTATCAGGATCACAGAAAGTGGAAGAGTTTTAGTTTCAGTTTCGTTTTATTTAAAGAGAAAAACGTAAATTTCGATTTTTGTATTAGGATCACAGAAATTGGAAGAGGTATATTTTCAGTTTCGTTTTATTTAATGAGAAAAACGTAAATTTCGATTTTTGTATCAGGATTTCAGAAAGTGAAAGAGGTATATTTTTTTTTTGTCGATTTTTGAATCGAACACTAGATAGCGCTGTTATCTGTTACATGCACTACGCTACGTATAGTATACTATTGTTTAAATACTTTAAATTAAAATAACTGCTCTCTGTACTTAAATCATTTATTACGGAAGTACACAAGTTTTAATAACTCAAAATTAAATGGAATCATAAAGGAAACGTTTTAAATTACAGAAACCTAAACATACATCGCTTAATTAGTGAAGAATCGTCCATTTGGGCTGCACAGTAGAAAGTTTCTACTAGAAACTTCACACTACTTGAGTACTTGGTGACTTGGTGTTTCTTCTCTAATAGAATATAAATGATATATAATATACTATTAGTAGTATTAATACGTAGCACGTACGTATGCTTTCAGTACTTGCATGATGCAAGTTGCATCATCCAGGTAGATGACGTATCTGCACTCTGTGAACGGTAGTCAAAAGTATTCTACAAAGTTAAAAAGTTGTAGTAGTGAGTTTTGCATCTTACAGCAGCTGATTATGACTTAAATGTCATATCAATACATCATTCACCATATGTAAATAAAAATATTGAAATTTCGATGGCCGCTGCTTAATCTTAAACCGCTTTCCCTTTTATTTTCTAGTGTTTTCAACAGCGATATTATCATTAGGCCTCTATTTAACAACTTCGAAAAAAAGAACAATGTCTGCTGGAATTTTACCGCCGGATCCGTTATTTTCTTTTAAAGATGCAATGGGACACATTCATTCATTATGTTTTCCCCAAAGAAATGGAGACTATTCCGATTTACTTTTAGCTGCTACGGAAAATGGTTACGTTTATTTCTGGGATTTAGAGGTAAAAGTTGGTTAAAAACCATATGCATATTTTTTTAAGCAAATAACTTTGTAGTCAAATCGTTTACAATTTAAAAAACGGATGGGCGAATCAATTCAAGCTATTCATGGTGTAGAATATGATATTTTAACACAAGAGAAAAGCGGTTCAGTTAAGCTGTGGTCCATCGAAAATAATTCTAGTTACAGGTATGCATTGCCATTAATATTAACTATTACATTATTAACATTTTCTTATTGATTAGGATACAGAAAGTATTCAATTGTTATGGGGGATTTTGTAAGAGCATTTTATATGACAATCAAATTATTTTACCCCAAGATAAGAGCACCTTTGAATGTATCGATATACATAATTTTCAAAGTGTACGAAAATTTGTACCTGATAATAGTGTTAGTGAATCCCAATTGGGAAGTGTAATGTGCTTTGAAACAGTTCAAATTCGAGATACGAAGTATATACTTGCCGGTTATGAAAGTGGTATATAAACGCATTAATTAAAATAATATTTCGTACCTAATTAACTTTACATTACAGGTGATATTATCTTGTATGATCATGCCACCGCAAAACAATGTTCTCAACTTAAACTAAAAGATTTTCTAACTTCAATCACATTTGATTCAAATAAATTGCTGGGAGTTGCTTCAAATAGTTCAAATTGTCTACAAGTTTTCGGTTTAGATTCCGAAACAATTCAATTAACACTAAAAGCTGATTTGGGAATCCATAAAAATGGTTGTCAAGTCGTTAAATTCCGTCCGGATAGAAGATTATTTGTTGCAGGAGGTTGGGATGGTCAAATAAGGTAACCATATATACATATATAATTTGAATTAATTAATGCAACTAAATAAAACTATGTTCTTAAAACTTAGAATCTTTTCCTGGAAAACATTGAGAACTTTGGCTGTACTCAAAGAACATCGCAAGCAAATTTCCGATATTCAATTTTCGCCGAACATTGTGCGATTTTGGCGTTCTAAAATTTTTGCTGCTGGTAACTGAAATATGGAATTATTCAATTATTTTTAACATTAAATTTTAATGTCATATTTTAGGAGCAGCCGATGGTTCGATTTCGTTATGGAACGTTTATCACAACTATGTTTACTAAAATATTCTTCAGATTAAGATGAAATTTGGCGCATTTTACATTTAACAAAAGCAATATGGACACTTGATTCACATATACATACTACTTAGGGTGATATTTACATGTTGTTCGAATATTTTGTTATATTCTATTTTGGAGACTGATTACTTAAAACATTTAATTCATGTTTAATCAATTAAACAGTTTAGAGTCTAATCTTTTTTAAAGCAATATAAACTGTTTTGTCTAACTTTGCGACATTTATATATATGGCAACATCCAATTTTTATAAACCTTTACAATTACAATAATCATTACTATTAACTCTTCTACAGTGAAAATACTAAAGTTTGTCACCAAAGTATTTTCATGTTACCGCGAGTAAAATAATAAAAAGTAAAAAATTAGTATCATATAACTAATAGGTTAGTTAAACATAATTCGATAATTTTTGTCCTACCTAACAAAACATTGATATAAAAAAGCAATTGCAAATCATAAAATTAATATTAGATACAAAAGTATTATAAAAAAATATAACTTTCTAAAGCGTTGCTTAAATAGAAAAAATATCTAATGCTGACTGTTTTCTCCCCACATTCGCAATGCTGTTAATGCTGCATTAAGTTTATTACACCATTCAATTCTTTCTTGTTTCGTATCGGCTGATAACAAATGTCTAAAATATAAAATATATATAAATCTCTATATTGATCAATTTTATTACAAAAGACTCACCTGATTAATGTACGATTGCCTTTTTTAATAATAACCAATGTATCCTTATCAGTAGGATACGATTCTCGTTCACTTTCCAACAAGAACGTATTCAATCTAGCGCATATATCCCTATCTACTGGTCCCACTACTTTTGTTGTACAATTCGTCAAATCTATTTGATTTTTTGGTGCCTAAAATACCATATGCGAAATAGGATCTATTATTCATATATGTTTATTCGTGTTACCATTTTCTTTTCATCATCCGGATATTTCCAATAGCTCAATGTACCACCTTTCAACAAACACCATCTTCTATGCCACGCACCAAATCCAGATATATCTTCAAACATTGTTAGAAATCCTCGATGTTCAACAGATACAGCTAGTTCACAATGAATTTCAATATGCACATTACCTTCCAATGGACTCATTGATGGAGTCTGAAAAAAAAAGAAACGTCATTACTGATCGCCTGCAAATTACTCGATTTATTTACTTACATTATTCAAACACCATACTTTCTTATTAACACTTTGCACTGAAAATGTCACAAAACCCATCAATGCAAACGATGAAGTACGAACAGCTTGTGGACCAGCTGGTGATTCTTTTGGCGGCATTACCAAACGGGAATCATGTTTGCTTTTTTTTGGTGTTAAAATTTTTGATCCCTAAAATTCATAAGTGTCAACAGATAAATCTAACAACAAACCAACGACTTATTACCTTTTTATTTATATGATATTTGACTTCATGCGGTAGAAATTCCTCTTGAGCTTGAAGACAATATACTTCAAACGTTGCAGCGAAATCACTATAAATATTATTCAAAACAACAGAACCTGGTATGTTCAAGGTTACATCTCGATTTTTGCTTTTACTGGCCACAGTTGAAACCAATTTAGTTGATACCACTTGTTCGCCACATTTTACAAGACATACAACGTGATGTCCTTTGCCACCAGCTTAAATTCATCAAAATATTAGTACCAATCAATCGATCAGTCATAAAAACACATTGTTTACCTGCATCAAGAGCTTTAACATATTTCTCTTTCAATGGCAACATGATATTCGAAATGGTTAATGTACCTTTTTCTAATGGAATATTTTGTGAATGTTTACTTAATGGCCTCAAACATTTCTCCACTTTTAATCGTTGCAGTTCATGAAGTGCAGCTTGTCGTCGATGTGCTGAAACAATCAATATGTAATAATAATTTGAAATGTTCTTATAAGATTGTACAATCCTCATACTTGCTAAAAGCAGCACTTTTTCAGCTTCAACTTGTTCTGTTGAACCGGAAAATTCTGGTGTACTGCTACATAAATTCAATGCTTGACTTGTTTGAGAAATAATATTTTGTTGCAAATTCACCTGGAGATAATAATTAATTAGCTCTTTTTCTGCGTATATATATACGATTTACCTCCTCTTCTAACTCTTTAATTTTTTCTGCTACTTTAATTTTTTCAACGTTCGATTCATTCTCAGCGTCTTCAACAGATGGCTCTTCTTCCGCAATTGTGAAATGCTGTGGTTTTTTCGAGTGATTGGATGGCGTGTGAGCCTAATTAAATAATCAAAAATCGAAAATATACAACGCCAAACTTAATTTAATTGTTTATACCTCATTTTGTTGTTTCCTATAAAAACTAACAGTGTGTGTTAGTTGCAAAACTTCATCACCATCAACCACTAATGGCAGATCAATTGATTGCCTTGGTGTGATTACATCTTTACTGGGCGATTGGAAATTCGATTGCTTTTTTTGTGATAATGATGATGGTGGCGGTGATGTGAAACTTTGATAATGAAATGAGTGGGATTGTTCTGGTTTTGAACGCTACAATTACATTAAAAACCATTAGCATATCAAAAGTAAAATGAAAAATTCCATTTACTTTTGTTTGTTGTTTTCTACCATGTTTTGGCGGTGTTGGTCCGCCTATACTTGAACTGTCTTCATCATCCATTTCTTCTAAGATTTCATCAAGTTCTGGACCTAAACTAGAATTTTCACTACTTGACACACCATAAAAATGAACCTAAAATTACAGATTATCAAAAAACACTTAAACGAGTGTATAATTTGTTATTTACGTTATTCTTTGTTGGTGTCATATTTTTGCAAACATTTTGTAGAATGTCACGACCAAAACTTGTATTCGGATCACTTGAATCACAACTGTTATCAGCAAAACTGTCAAAAAAAACAAATCAATAAACAGTTGATTAATAAATGAATTGCAACAGTAAAATGTAAATGATTGATAAGGATTTTCAGTGATGAGAAATGAATGAAATGATGAACATTTTAGATGAAAAAATTTATTAATAAACATTGAACACATAAACATAATTAATTAATGATGAAGCAATTAATTAAGCTTATACTGATATTAATGATACATATAGGAATTACCTTCACCAATTACGCATACATACACACATTGCACACACAAAATATGAACGAATATTGCATTTACATGAAACCCCTACGTGCCCTTTTATTGTTTCATGCAATACATAAAAAAAATAATATCCAATTTGTTAATGTATCCCACCTGTTTTCTTCATCATCATGATTTGGTGATGATGCTCTAGTATCTGCTTCACTTGCTGTTGCTTCAATATCTGATAGATTAGGATATAATCTACCAGCTTTTGGTGGTGATACTTTGATCCTTTTAACATCTTCTAATACTGTAATAACGTATGAGCTGTCCGATTCAGCTGAAAAAGGCAAGCATTAAAAACCTGAATAAAAAACAAAGACTTACCGCCAGTTTCTGAAAAGTGAATTATGGATAATCCATGGATAATCCTAGTTGTTATTGAAAAAACCAGATCAAATATTTTATTCTAGCAACATGGATAATTCGCGTTTCTGCAACCGGCGGTAAATGAAAATGACTTACAAATCCTACTCTCTGTACTTTTTCTTTTTTCAGCAGATTTACGTCTTTCTGGTTGCTGTTGAACTATACTTGCAGGTTTCTCTCTCAATATTCGCGTTTCTTCGTTGCAATCATCTTCATCGTCATCATCAGAATTATTATTTGATATTTCATGGATAGCGTTTTGCTCATTCGAAATCTATACGATTCAATAATGTGAATATGCATGGTCTAATTAGCTAATACTATTTTTCACCTGTTTATATCGATTTAATAACATTTCCATCTCCTTTGCACGTTCTTCTTTCACTTTTTTCGAAATTTGCTCCTCACTAATTGTTTGTTTTTGATTTTCTAATAAAGAGATCATTCTACTGGTTACCCCACCAGTTGCCTGATGAACGAGAGCTTTTGTAGCTTGAACTACAGCGGTTTTAGTGACCGTTTGTGCCGGTGGTGGAATTGGTTTAATATCACTATCGTTTTGCTTCAGTTTTGATTGATGATTCCCTTGTTGTTCGTTATTAACTTTTGTTGTTGTTTTTACTGCTGTCACAGCATTTTTGTGTGCACCAATAAACTTACTTTCACAGGCTTTCATTGTTGTGTCAACTTTTACAGCTGCTGACATACCGAATGCTGCTTTTGGTACTAATGCTTCGCCTTTATTCTTTTCAAATAGTGCTTTGCGTTCAGCCAAACTTAACAAAGCGGGATCTTTAGCTGCCTTAGCGGATTCTAGTTTCTTCTGTTCGAAAATCGCAGCTCTACTCGCAACACCACCAGTTTTGAATGGTTTTTTAGTATCTAAAGGTACGTTCTTCAATTTTTCGACAGAAACGGACTGAGATTCAGGTTCTTTCTGATTATCTGCCTTATCGGATGGATAATAATATATCAAATTTGAAGATGATTTTCTACGGGTAAATCCCTGTGATTCCTAAACAAAAGAATGACTAAATTCAATTAGATAAATTCCGTTAAATATATTAAAGAGTTTTACCAAGCTATCTAATACTTTTTGATCCCAATTCACTTGTTTTGTTTTTGATTCAACTGTTTTAGCTGGAGTTTGTTGTGGAACATTTTTATGACTTGTTACTTTAGAGGTAACAGTTTCTTCCAGTTGTTGTTGTACTGGAGGTTTCCATTGTTTCTTAGGTGAATTGGTGTTACTTATCGGCCGCTGAAACAATAATAATTTACTATTATCTAATAGACTCATTTTAAAATAGAAAGGCTTGACCTACCGGATGACTTAAATCGTCTTCCCATTGACTGATTGTATTAGCTAGATCAGCCAATTTACGAAGTCCACCTTTACTACATTTATTTGTTTCATTTTTTTTTGTATCTTCAATTTTCTTGCCATTGCTGTCATCATCATCGTCATTCCGATAAAACTTCGCTTCAGTTCGATGAATTGGTGATGAAATATTAGCATCTTCGCCACTACCATATAATTTTCCTAAACGCATTAGTCTATTTTTCGATTCTTCTCTCAAACCACTACCGCCACCACAATTTTTGGGAATTTCTTCTTCATTTTCATCATGCTCTTCTATCTGAACTTGAAATTGAATATTATCACTGCTTTTCACTTTTATTTCCATGTCGAAACTTCCACGTGTATAATTTACAGTTTTCTGTTGACGATTGTCTTTGTTTTGTTGTTGTTCTAAGCCTTTAATATGTAAACATTCATATAGTTTTGATTAGATAACTAAATAGTCAGTTAGAGAATTTCAGTTTACCATGTGAAGAAGTGTCAGTTTCATCTTTCGTTTTCCAAGAAATGTTATCTTCGGAAGAGACTTCTTTTAGTGGTGTTTTTGCCATCAATGTTTCATTTAAAACTGGTTCAGATACAGTGCATTTATTAATAGATTCTAAATTTGGCTTACCACAAATTTCGCCCAATAGCCTTTGTCTTTCTCTAGCACGTATTAAAATTTTCTATAAAACATAGAAATGTATTGAATTTTATATACATAATGTAAATTAACTGATTTCAAATTTCATTAATGTTCGACTAATTAGGCAGCCCATAGCTCAGATGAGCCATTGTACATTAATATTATTTGTGATTAATACTAAATACACACCTCTGTAAACGAGTCCATTTTCTATTTCATTCAAAATACGTTGAACTTTACACAAACAGATAAAAAAATGCAGTGTTTGTCAATAAATGTTAAAGACAAGTACAAAGATGAATAGGTTACAATAAAATAGTTAAAATAATAGAGTTTATTCAATAATAATGAAATTATTATTATCGTTTGGATTTTTAAACCTAACGTTTATTCAACTACTGATAAAATAAACGGTTACGAAGTGTCAAATTTCAATTTTGAAACATGTCAAATCATCAGACATTTCTCATGTCGGCATTGCAGAAATCGTTTTCGTCAACTCTTGTCTTACGTTGGGAATGGGGAAACACAATTGAATTTAATTGTTAATTGTTGTATTATTTCATTTTATATCTTTCAATTATCTATATCTAATCTATTTCACTAGTAATAATTTTCATATTCTAATCTAAACTTTAAATTAAACCTCTTTTTTTAAAATTAAAAGCCGGTGTATAATCAGTTGCCTTCAGAGATAAACTGTGGTTGAATAAAATCAACTTTCCAATTTCCATATCAGCTGTGCCGTGAATGCTGTGATGTATCAGCTGATTCTGATTACGTTACAATGCTTCAAATAAATAGATTTTATTGGATTTTTATTGTTATGAAAATAAAAAAAAGATAACACTAAGTGTTAAAAACCTTATGCAATAATTATCGAAAAAAAAGAAGGTCATTTATTAATAACGAAACTACGTTCCTGCTTCGATAAACCAAGAATGCAAAGTTAAAGAAAAAATTAATAGACTAGGGATAAATGTAAATAAGTATTGATTTTTTACTACCCACGTTAGAAATTGTCGACGATCCTCTATTTTTAATAACATCATCGAATGAACGTGCTAAATTCTTAGTATCTACACATAGTTATAGCAAAAATTTTGGTTAAAATGGAAGAACATTTTGGGGCAGCAATTGAAAATCTTTATCCAGCATTATTGCAATGTTTTGCTGTAATACTTTGCGGGTAAATAGTAAAATTACTTACAATCGTAGTAAATTGTAAATATGTAGCAAATAACATCAATTTTTCCACAGATATGCAGCAGGTCGAATGAATCTAATATCAGATACAGAAGCGAAAGGAATGAATACATTTGTAGGCACATTTTCTCTACCATCACTAATATTCATGTCTTTAGCTACATTAGATTTAAGCTCAGTAAATTGGATGTTTCTTTTATCAATTCTAATTGCTAAAAGTATCGTATTTTTCTCTGTTATGTTTGTCACAATATTAGTTGGAAGATCATTGAGAAATTTAGGACGAGCTGGAATTTTTGCAATTTTTTGCACACAAAGTAATGATTTCGCGATAGGCTATCCAATTGGTAAGATCATTTTGAACGAAATAAATTTAATCCAACGAGTAATTCTTTTTTTTTTTGTAAATAATTTAGTGGCAGCTTTATATAAGACCACACATCCAGAATATGCAGCATATTTATATTTAATGGCACCAATAAGTTTGGCAATTTTAAATCCAATCTCATTTGTTCTGATGGAAATTGATAAAAGACAACGTAGATATTTAGATAATGATGATGATGAGGAAACACTTTTGCAACAAGAAAATACGGACATTCAACAACAGCACAATACGAACAATAATAATACACAAAAATGTAAAATGACAATAATTATTATAAAAAACATATTTTTGAATCCAATCATCTTAATGACTTTATTGGGTATAATTGGAAATTATATTTTTAAACATACTGTACCATTATACTTGGCGGGTATATTAGATGTAAGTACACGGCATCAGTAATTTATCAGAGCGCAATAATTACACTTGATTCATAGGTGTTAGGCTCAGCATTCTCTGCTAGTGCTCTATTTTTATTAGGCCTTCGAATGGTTGGGAAAATACATAAATTAGCTGGTACCGCTTTAATTATTCCTGGTATATTAATTATGGTAAAATTGTTAGTAAACTGATTAGATTTATAAGGTTCTTTTATCTTAAGAAAACGTTTTATTCTTCTTACAGAATAGCATTACCTCTAATAACACGAGAAGTGACTAATATGTTACATGCCGGCTATAATAGTACAGAGACTTTAGATTTTAGTACATATGCATTTTTCTATGGTACATTTCCATCTGCACCGGGTGTCTTTGTTTTTGCAACGAAATATATGATTGATGTGGATTTGGTAAGTTAAATTATTAATGATCAAATTTAGTCAAATCTTAATTCCTGTTAAGAAAAGAAAACAATATTTTCTTCTTACGATACTCTGTGACTTTAGGCTATTAGATTTTATATTCTTTTGTAGATTGCTAGTGCAATGGTCGTTTGCACATTTCTTAGCGCACCATTAATGTTTATATCAGCAAAAATGATTACAATAACAAATTGCGATCCATCCGAATATATTAAACAATTAAATCAATTTACATTCGATATAAGTATTATTGGAATGATTGCGTGTTGTTGGATTTTATTCGTATTTATTTTGACAAAGAAAATATCAAAAATTCCACATAAAATTACCAGTTGTTTAATTATATCACATGTAAGAACAAAACCGTTAAAAGCAGTAGAAAATTTACTTTTCAACTTTTTTTCCAGTTTATTAGTTGTTTAGGTGCCATCTTATGGAACGTCACCGCTCAGACTGACGAACATAATCGAAATTATATTCAGTTTTCATTATTCACCATTGGTGTTTACAGTTCAAGATTATGGACCGCTATTTTATCAATAACTTTACTATTTTTACAGTGTCGTAGTTTGTGTTTTGTATTAAAACTACAACCTTATTTTATCGCAATTGGATGGGGGTAAATCTATTTTCTCTATCATTTCATAACCATTATTAAATTAATCGTTGTCGTGTAAAATTCTCAGTATTCCGATATTGGTTAGTGTGCTTTTATTAACATTTGATAAAACAACAAACTTACCATTTGAAAAAAGAAATCCAAATTTCGTTTATGGCGCTTCACAAGCAATTGTTGCCGTCTCTTTATTGGTTTTATGTTTTACAGGTACATAAACATGTAAACGCAATTAATTAATCATTCAGATAATTTCGTATTTTTAGTTACTGCTGGTTGTTTAATAATAAATCAACGTTATCGTAGACGATTGAGTATTTTTCAAGATTCTGTAAATGAAGAAAACCAACAACAGTACACTGAAGACATTGATGGTAAATATCCCTATTAGTTTAATTATAAAAGATCTATTTTCACATTAGATTTTTTCTAGATCACAATTCATTTGAAGGAAATGATAATGAAATTATCAATATTGAAACTGCCGATAATAATAACTTACCGAAAACTTCGTCAAAATGTTGTGGCCTGCCTACAATTAAAGAAGGATGCTCTGAAAATGTGGAAATTACCAATACTAATAATGATTCACCTGTTGTTGATATAGAAGATTTAGTTGATGACAATAAACGGCTCAGGTACATTTTACAATAAGTAAAATAGAATGATAGTAATATATAATTTTTCTAGCATTAATCATAGGAGAAATGGTGGATCTAATAAAGAAACTCCGCCAGATAATGTAATTAATAATACTAATAAACTGTGTCCAACAAATTCTCGATGCCAAGGACCACGAAGCGTGCCTTGCAGGTATAAAAATCACCACGATTTCCAACTATTACATGATAGAATGTATATAACTGATACCGTATTCAGATGGCCTGCACTCGACCTTGATTTGCTTAAAATGTATAAAATATATTAAATTTACCTAAATTTATAGAGCTATAATTGATCAATATCAACAACCTATCAATGAAGATCTTGAACCAATAGAAGAAGAACCAGAATCGCATGATCCTCAAATATTGAGGCATACAATATTACTTATATTATTACTGAGTAGTATGTTTGTTGTAAGTGAATTATAATCGGCAAATTATCATTTGTTTACCGTTAATTCGTTTCTTTTTATCTTAGGGTTTAGCCATATCAGTTTGGACACTGGTTATGGAACAAATCTCTGGTATTTATATTGAATTATCATTTCTCGATGCAACATTGAATTTCGGGCAAAGTTTAATTGTTTTTATTATATTTGGCGTTGATATTAAAGAAGTTGTTTTACCATTAATAAAATACTGGCGAAAATTACGGTATCGTGCAAATACATTGAACTTACCAAGTTGGGATGAGCTTGGTCCTGATACAAAACATATTTGCGATCAATTTGTTACGCATCATTTGAATAGTTGCAAAATTGCTATTGCGTCTGATAAAAGGTAAACACCTCATTTGTTATCAACAAATTTATATGTATAAATCAATTTTAGATGGCGCCTAACAATTTATAAAAACGTTTTTACCGGTACCGATTTTATTGATTGGCTAATCAATGTAGGATTAGCCAGAGATCGTGTTGAAGCAGTGAATTATGGAAGACATTTAATCGAAGGCAAAGTATTAAAACATATTAATGGATTGTATCACTTTTATGATAGAAATCTACTTTATACATTTGTATAAATCCGGTGTTGATATCCGGATCAATTCACATGGTTGTTAAATTTTATTTATTTCAAATTATTTTATTCCTTTGTGATATTTATTTTAAATATTATTTTATTATTATTTATAAGAATATATGTTATACCAAAGTACTGGGTTCCTAGTAGTAGTAAATACGCTTAATGAACATTGAGCAAAATATGATTCGTAAGTTATATCTGTTAAAAAAACTTGTTAACGTAGTGAAACATGTATTTTTAGTATCTACAATACAAACAATAGAAACTGTATTAATATTACGAAAGGATGTATTATTAGTATACTGTAAATTACACATATAACAGCTTATGCCAAGTGGCTTCCCTTGGGTCAAAGCTTAGTGGCATAGGTTGTCTAATCATAGGATAGGACTTTAACTAGTTGCTTTAGCGCTGATTGATAGGACAAAAAAATCTACGAAGCGAATTTAATCGAACAAAACAGTAAAGTTACATATAAGTTAGAAAATGGCGCCAATATTGTACTTATTTTTACAATTTCCTACTGAATATTTCATTCCCAGTACGCAGAATAACTAATCTAAGTAAAAATCGGATACTTATATTCTAGTAATTATATTCATTAATCATTATTACTGAAAAATAATGAACAACGAAAATAGAGGTAAAAAAAAATAAAACAAAAATAAACAGATCAGACAAAAAGTCACTTATAAGTTATAGCTAATATATAAAAAAAATGATTTGTGGTATTTAAAATTTTAAATACTTATCTGTAAAACCTAAAGTAAAACAAATATATCATTGCAAAACAACTTGAATCACTTTTTTTTTAACTATATTAATCAATAACTAACAACTAATTACAAATTTGAATCCACAAAAAACTCTACTTACTTAATGGGGTATTATTTTAAAGTAATACTCTTTATTTACAGATCATGCTCATCATCACCGATATCCATTTGATGTGAAACAGATTCCAATGTTTCCACTGGAAATTCTTGATAATTATTATCTGAGATTTCTGCTTCCATAGGAACAATCGCTTCATTTTCTAATTGCTGCTGCGGCTGCATCACTTCATCAGTATTAGTTATATCAGTTAAATCTTCTACTTCCATTTCCTTTACATCATCCGCTGTTGCTGTGAGTAACGATGCAGCTAAATTTTCATTTGTTTTAATATTATCATCTAAAATTTCAATCGTATCACTACGATTAATTGTACTATTACTAGTTGTTGCCTGATTCTCTGGATTAACGATATTTTCGATATTGAAATCTTCAACTGCGAAATTTACATCTTCTTTTTCGCATTCTTGTGGAACTCTTTCGATAGTTAAGTCTTCAATGGTAAGATTCAAATTTTCCTTTTCGGTTTCTTGTGGCACTGCTTCGTGTAGCTCCATTATTTCTTGTTGAACATTTGTCGATTCGTCACATCGATTTTCTTCTCTTTCTTGTATATTTTCAACATTTGACAAATTGCGATTTGGTGATGTAACGATAACATTGCCTTGCTCATTTTGCAAATTAATACTCAGATATTCTTGTATTACGATTTTCTCTTTTTCATGATTGGTTCCAGCAGAGATTGAAGGCGATGAAATCGAAGTGGTAATAGGCAATCTATTACCATTATTAGTTTCAGGTATTAAATCACAATCAATTATTTCCAATTCATTTTCACATTGCTCATCTGCCACACCGCTTTTTGTTTCGTTATTATCAGCATCCGTTTTATTTAGTTGGCTTTGGATTGTTTCTAAAATGGAAATTTCTTCCGTGCTCCTCGCACTGTCGACTTGCTGGTGTTTTTCTGAACTTTTAGATTCTGCAATTAGATTTTCGTCGATGATTTTTTCACTTCCTTGTCGTTCTTTGTTGTCATTTGTGGTACTACTATCATCATCATCATCTTTTAGTTCTATTATGCTTTCAGGTAACGATTGCTGTTCCACGCTTTGAATTTCGGGCATTCGTTCTTCAGCCATTCCGCCATCTTTGTTACTTTGTTCATTTTGATCTTTTGCCAGTTCAGATTTGTCTTCGTCCTCGTCGTCTTGTAGTTCTATTGGATTATCAGCATTAGACAGTTGTTGTTCGGCGTCTTTACTTTCTTCAGCTAATTTATCGCCGCATTTCGCGCCTATGGCTTCATCTGCTTTTTTTAAAACTTGCTCCTTATTGGTAACGTTCGGTTCGTCATCATCGTCATGCAATTCTATTGGGCTTTCTGTGCCCGGTGATGGTTCAACGTTTCCGCTATTTCCAATAGTTACATTATCCGAATTTCTTTCGGGAAGGTTTTCATTATTTTCCGTATTTACATTTTTATTTGCTGTGTTATGTTCATCCTCATCATCATCTTTTAATTCTATCAGGCATTCCGCATTATTCTCAACTAATGTAAATTCTTTCTTAAGGGCAGTTTTATTCGTTTCTTTCAATGTTTGTTGTTGATTTTCAGCTGCTACTGTAGCACTTTGATTCTTCTGCACTACTACTTCTACTACTGTCTTCGATTTGATCTTGTCAGCTTCATTTTCTTTTTGTTTCATAATTGTCGGTTCTTTATTGATTGCCTTAATTACCTCCAGATTATTCGTGTCATCAATTTCCATTGCTTCCTGTTTAATGTTGTCACTTTTAGCCGACTTATTTACATTCTCGCTAGTTTTTGCAATATTTAGAAGATCTTTTGTCACCACTACCACATTTTGTTTATTTACTTCTTTTGCTGTTGTTTTTATGTTATTTTCTTCCTCGCCTGAGCCCGCTTCATCATCTGAACTACTCAATATATCGATTACTGTTGGTGGCTGAGGTGGATCGGCTGATTCTTTTTTAATTACAGCTTCATTTGCTTTCATTTCCTGTTTAATCACAGTGAGTATTGGTATAAGTTTTGTTGCAGTTGCTGTTGTTACTGTTTGTATCTTTGGTAATGCCGCTACTGCTGCTGTTAGTTTGGATACATTGATACTTTCAACTTTACTAATGTTAATGCCTGTCGCAACATTAACGTTAAGCTGTTTCGTCAATGTTGGTAACAATGGATCAGGATCACGACGAATTTGCCTTGAATTAGGTGATGGTACATCATCTGATATGGTCATGTCAATTATTTGAATATTTTTTTGTCCTTCATCTTTCGTATTTGATCTGGGGAAATAAAAATACGAAAGTTAACACAGCAGAAAAAGGAAATAAAATTATTCAGAGGACAATCATTACAAATTAAGAAAATTCCAACTTTATTTTACTTCCATTAAATTAAAAATATGAACTCTTACTTGTCTAAGTTTTCATTCTCCACTACAGTATGAACATTCAAGATTACTGGATTTTGTACTGTATGCTTTTTAAATATATTTGGAGTGTGTCGTCTTACTTTTTCTTCTTTGACATTCTCCCTTTTTATATTTACAATTGGACTGTCATAGTTGCCCATAATTTCTTCATCTTCTGGTAAATAATTCTCAAGCATATTTTCCTCGACAACAATCGAATTTTCTTCTACATCAATAGGTTCAGCTTTTATTTCGTCAATTAAAGGCTCATCTCGATTTGTGTGTGGTTCACGAACAATTGTTGCTATTGGTAAATTTTTGCTCGCCGCAGCAGAATGGCCAACATCTTCGTAATCGTAAAACTTACGTATTTTAGCATTGGGACGTGAACGTGTACCTTTTCTAAGTTGAAATGTTGGAGATGGTGACTGAAAATTCATCAAAATAATTATGAATTCGATCAAATATTTTTCTTCACAATTTTTTACTTCTTCTCTGCTTTGATTGTAATCCATAAACCGTCGTTTGTTTATCCTTTTTGTAACTGGTGCATCCTCTCTACTAGGTAGTTTCTTGAGACCTTTTTTCATTAAGCCCAATTGTTTGGTTCTTGTTGTTGTTATATTGTCTTTTGTTACTTCTTCCTCGTAAATTGGCTTTACCAATTCTAAAAAGTCTATTGTACTTTCATTATGTTTTTCACCCTGAAATAATATTGATTCATTTCCAATATATTAACTAATACAAAGTGTTGTCAACAAACTTTTTCTTTACTTGATCCAAAAATACTGTCTGATTTATTTCGAATATTTCGTTTTGGCAATTGTTTTGACTTGTCTCCATCTGCTTTTACAATATGTTTAAGAGAACGTCTTTCACTGGGCACCTAAGGTAACACCTTTTAAATAATTAATGATACAATTTTCGAATAAGTTACTTTTGCTGTTTCTTTTGCAACATGTGTCGATTTCGGTCCAACTTTATACGCCATTTTACGTAAATGTTTTTGTGAATTTGATGGTGATGCTTCCTCCTGATGTGTTTTTGATTTTCTACCATCTTCACGTTTTTTTGTACCATAATCTTCTTTTGAACTGGACTTTTCCTGACTACTTTTTATTAATTGTTGCTGTTGTTGCTGCTGCGGCTGTTGATCCGATACATCTGAATCATTTTTAATTTCAGTAGTAGGTGTAAACAATTGGGGTTCATCTTTGATTTGACTGATAGAAGCTAAACCTTTGATCTGAATCAAAGAATCATAATGATTATTAGTTCTATCTTACCGAGGAAAGTTCTCTTTATTGACAACTGTAATAATCAGAGCAATCAGTTTAGGATTTCTTCTAGTAGAAAAAAGTTTGACGTCGTTTAATGAGAGCTTTCACTATGAATTTCCTTGTCTTACTTTAAGAGTTTCAGCTGCTGTTAACAATTCTCTCAATTTATTTTGTGAAATGTGCACTTCACCGGCATACATAAAATCGCATAGTGCTTTTAAAATCCAAAATTGTATTTCATTCATAAATAGAACGGGATGTTGAAATGGTGTAATATCGGCTAGTATTTCCGCAAAATATGGACTACACGACGATAATATCATCTAAAGCCAAAAAGAATTACAATTTCCACGAATTTCAAGTAATTTCTCTAACGAATCGATTACTTTGTGGCATTTAAGTGTTTTCCCTTCTGATACTAATGTAGTATCAACATATTGTTCTTTTGATAATAAATTAGGGAATGCTGTTTGCATGTTTGAATGATGACTGTCCCATTTAAGACAAATTTGACTGTTGGAAACTGTCGGTACGAGTGGTGGTAACATTGGGCCTGCCGCAAGTGTATTCTGTTGTTGTCTTGTTGCTTGTCTTGTCACCTAGAAATAGCAATTTAATTAGTACTTACTTAGCAATCTTTTAATTAAATATACATTTACTTTTAATTTAGTTGGAGACAATGCTTGACTTTGCAGTTCATCTGTTGAACTACTTTGTGATAGACGTTGTTGTAGTGGCATTGAATCTACAAACAAAAATGATTTGCATAAATTTATTTAATAGATCAATTTTTTGTTAAACCACCTTGCAAACGAATAACTTTAACAGTATCTGAATTTTCTTGAAACTTGCTTTTACTTGTAGTCGAAGTTCGTTCAGATCTTCTTAAATTTAATTGACTTTCTTCAAAAAATATCTCATCTTTTTGATTTCTCCACCGTTTTATATTCGAATCAGAAACACCAAATTTTAATTTTGCCTCACGATTACCTTTTTTTTCAGCGCAGAGAATTACCGATTTTTTAAACGGTGCATCATAATGTGGTACTGTTGGCACGTAATTACGTGCTGCAGTTTTTTTAGTTTTCATTGGAAAAGTTACTTTCCAGTTTATCCTACTGGGAATAGAAGATAAATATAAATGCGCTGGTGCAATTTTATAATATTTTTAAATAATAATCTTTCAAAATAATATAAAACAAATTTCAAGAAAATTTTCAGTATTTTGAATTTTTATTCCGAATATAAATATAGACAATACCCGCCACTGCTTGCCGAATGTCATATACTCATTTGTCGGCGGTTCTCAAACAAATTTTATAAAAATGAAAATATGATACAAGATGCAACTTACAAGAGGACATACCTAATTCATCGAAATCTCTTTGATGAAATAATATAGGTTCATTTGCATCATAGATATTAGCATGTGATGGCCTCCAATCAAGTGGAAATCGCTTCCATTTGCTTTTCACTTCGGCTAATGTTCGTTTATCACGAGCAACTTTATTAACTTCTTGTAAAATTTGTTCCCACACTTCATTTCTTGTTTCTTTATATAGAATATTTTTTGCATTTTCACCGCATAATATGTCTCTATGTTGCATAACAAGTCCAAATAAAATTTCATTTTCTTTATAGGAAAAATTACTTTTTCTTGCCTTTCGACATTCGGCGGCCATTTTTACTTCTTTACGAAAATTCAACACTAGGAAATTTTACTATTCTTTTTTGAAATTAACGACAACTTTAACGTCTAATAAACGTGTTTTCATTATTCTTTCACATAAAAGAGTTACACATGAAATATAATCGTACTACTAATCGAAAATTCAAGTTAAACAAAAATCGATTAAGAATAAAAACAAACAGGCAATGTCAAAATTGTATAAGTTTGTATAATAGGGATAAATATAAACAGAGGTTCCCAAAAATTGCTTGATTTCTACGGCACTACAGTTCAATCAAAATTCAAAACAATAGTTAATGATATAGATAAGATAAAACACTAATCTACCTAACTTTGCTAATTACTTGAAAGATTATTATTTAGTTTGTAGAGTAACAAGTATTAAATCAAAATTCCTTACTCACCGAATGACAAATACCTACAAATGCTACAATTTCAATTTGTTTTATTTTCTGAGCGGCACAATTTCTTAACTCTTAAGTTAAGCTTATCCGAAATACGATTTCCACGGAAGAAATACTAGATGTATTTTAAGTCGAACAAGAAAATCGGAACCTTCAATAGGAATCAAAATAGTAACAGTTATTAAAAAAAAGTCCAATTCGATTTGTAACAAAAAATCGGAAGAATGAAGACCTCTTCTTAAAAACAACATGAATACAATGTTGTCAAATTTTCATGTTTCAATGCATTTTAGATATTTTTGTGTTTATCATCTGAATATTTTCAATTAATTTAAATTTTAAATGTATAGCTTTATTAATATATAACCAAAATTTTAGAATGCATATATCATGCATATGTCTATCTAATCAATCTTTGTATTTTACTATAATTTTTATTTTATCTTTAATATTCATAATTCATAACATAATCGTTATTTAAATTTTAGCATTTTCAGCAACACTACCAAGCGCTACACCGACAGGTATCAGTAGCGGCTCGTAAGGTTTAGGTTCCCGAAAAAAAGCAGAAAAATTAGAATAATGAAATAATCACATCATTTATATTGCTTATATTACACATACTACTTTAAAAACGAATAAAATTTTTCATTGTATTTAAGAAAATAGCTTATGATTTTTAAAATTTTATCTATTTTGAAAATGAAAATTAAAAAAATACAGCTGCTAAGCTAATAACACAATATTATGAGAAATTCAAATAGATGGTGCCAGCTGCCTACGCAATAGTAGATAAAAGTCATTTTTCTTTTTAACCTAAAAATTTGAAGTAGTTTTTTTTTCTCAATTTTTATGTAATTTTCTTTTCCCAAAGTAATATTATTTCGAGTGTAAGTTTTTTTTTAATTTTCTATAGATATTATGGCAGAATTATGGCCAAAATTGCTGGACCAAGATTTAGTCGAATTAAAAGAACTTTTATGGGGTTTGGAAATCAAACAAGATATATTCAGACGCTGGTCGCAGGGTAAATTCTTATTTATTTATTTCCAATGTTTTAAATATGTGGGTATTATCCCAATTTAATTATGTAATCGCTATTTAAACATTTACGATTCGATAAAGTTGTCGATGTTGCAAAATTAAATTGCAACTATTGATTTCTAAGTTTGTTTTTCTTTTACATTATGGTTTAGGTTTCGTCTTTAGTACAAAAGAAAAGAGTGCCTTGGAACAAGCAGAAGGTGGACCATGTGCCATTATTGCTCCTGTTCAAGCATTTATTATTAAAAATCTTCTATTAGAATACGAAAATTTAAGTTTTCGAGATAAAGTAAAGTCCATTTATTCAATTTATTCAAAACTTATCAATTAGTCAAGTAATTTTTTTTAGATAGATTCATTAATTCAATGCAAAATACTGGTTGATGCAATATGTGAGATATTGGGCCAATGTTGTCGAAGTCATTATTTTATCGCATCGATCGTTAAAGATGAAGTTGTTAGTGTTCAACCAAGTAGTCAAACAGATCATGATTATGAATTGGTAGAAGACATTTTCAATTCAATGAAATTCCACGAAGAATTAGATGTAATACAGTTACATACATTGGCAGATGTACATAAATATTATATGACTAATATTGATATGTTACGTGGAAATTTTGGGGTTTTGTTATTTCTATATTCTGTGATATTATCTAGAGTGAGTTTTGAAAGGTTCATAATACAAACAAGATTTAGTATTGTTATGTGTTTATTATACAGTAATAATGTACGATTATGTTTTTCTTCAGGGTTTAATACAAATAAGAGAAGAATGTGGTGACACCCAAGAACCATTAATCGATAGAACTTACGGTTATGGCAGTCAAACTCTAATCAATTTAATGATAACCGGTAAAGCTACTACATATGTATGGGATAATTATCAAGATATTGCTGGATTAAGTACATACTCATGTTTAAATCAAATTGCATCAATAACTACACGTTTATCTATTTGCTTTAGAATTGAAAGGTATTGAAAAACAAAGTGAAGTTGGTTTCATAACTCTAATGGAATATCATCGATTTTGTACGGTTGGATCATTTTATAAAAATCCAAAACATCCAGTTTGGGTCCTAGGTTCTGATACACATTTAACAGGTTTGATTAACAACCATTCAACGTAGGAGAAATTATAAAAATTCAATCTTCTAGTATTGTTTAGCGACGAAAGAAAATTAGTAAATACCGAAACAAAAAGTGAACAAGCACGAAGAATTTTTAAAAGTTTCGATCCAGATGGCAATAATTTCATCAATTCCGATAAATTACAAGATGTATTAAAGGCTTTGGATTTAGTTAGTGAAATTGAATAGTGCGTATTTGTCACATTTTAATTAATCATTGATTACTCAACAAATGAGTCTTTTAGTGTCAATATAATGAAAAAGAAACTAGATAATGAATCACTGGGAATAATACTATTGAATGCGTTTATGGAAGAATTTTTTCCAAAAGAAGAATCTTCTATACCGGATATATTCACATTAATGCACTACAATGGATTGCTACAAAGTAATTTACACAATGAGGTGAACGAATTATGTGCAAATTATCTTCACATTATTTTTTTTAATACACGCCAAATTGCTTTGCAGGTTGAGTATCGTTTTGGTTCAGCGATTTTATTGGAATCAGATATAAAGTCGGTTTGTGAATCAAATCCCATGCTAACAGTTTTACAAACAAAATGGCCTAGTATAGAAGTTAATTGGGCTAGTGGAATACCACCTTCGTTGTATTAGTAGAAGAAACACAAAGGAACAAAGACATTACATTATAATGAATGATTTTATTGACTTATATTATATAATATTTAATGTATTAACTGTATAATATTGTCTATATTTTTTTTATATGGAAACCAGAAAACAAAAACCCCACTTGTTTAAATGATAAACAAAACAAGTAGAAAAAATGGACTCTATTCGATTTTCTATCACCATTATCATCATTAAACATTTTTAATAATTAGAATGGCTAAATTATATTCGAAACTAGTCTTATAAATACTATTGTGAAAGTATTAACAATAAAAAAATGTGCTTTTAATTATTATCTACTAAAAAAAGAATGTATATGCGATTTAATTTTGTATTAAGATTAGAAATAAATATTGATTTAAAAAATAAAATATTTTCGATAAAAAAATAGAGAACACTAAATAAGATTTAAAATAACAAATTTAACTAGCGCGGTAAGTTTCTATCTGTGATAAAAAAAAGTTATCGGTTTCTTCTTGTAAAATAACAGAACACTAATCCAATATTGAACTAATTGTAAACCAGTGGAGCTAGTTTATGATTACACGAATAGATGGCGAAACCGCACAGTCTGAATTGTTTAAAAAATTATATCTATTTTTTTTAAGAAACATTGAAAATATTTTAATCGATTGCAAGTTTTAATTAAATACTTATGAGTTTTGTTCTTACTATCGTTATGTCGTTATCATTTTTTTACAAAGTATAATTAAATTAATTCAATCTTATTTGAAAATCACTGAAACTGTGGGCACAATCGATATAATCGATCGAAAAATGAAAAAAAAAAAAGAATAGCAAAAGATTATGGCAGAAAAAGGACTGACTTTTGTATCTATTCTTCAATCTTTTATATATACATACATAGATGGATGCAATCTTATTAAATTTTCAATATGAAAGACAAGGCAGGAAAAATAAAGAAAACAATGTATAGCTAGCTAAGTATACCAAGAAAAAAAAGGAGACTGAGAGCAAAAAAAATACACCTTTAAAGACAACAACAGGAGCAACAACGGCAACAGGACGTTTATCTACGTGTAAAAAAAGAACAAGACAGAAAGAATAGTAGAGGAGTAAGTATAAGTATTGCAAAAAAGCAACGGTGGTGGCTACGACGACGACGACAAGAACGGCGGTGGTTATGATAATGGGACAGAGGGCGGACCAAAAATACATATACATATAGTTAAAACAAATGCCAGACGGCGCCACCGCCGTTTTGGCCGCCTGAGATAAACGATCATCATCATCATCATCGAAGCGAGATACTTTGGTTCATGCCGGATGGTGACCAAAATGAAGAAGAAGAAAAAGGTATTTTTCGACAGCAAAATTTATGTTGATCGCCGCCGCCGCCACCGCCAACAAACAGCCTGTGTTCGTTGTTCATCGATTCTTTGAAAAATATTTAGACAGTGTGCATCAATTTATAGATTCTGTTAATTAATTTGCAAAAAAAAGTTGTAACAATAAATGTCATATAACCAAATAGAATAACGATTCCATACTTGTTTGTTTATACGTATCTATGCTTGCTTATATCATTATTTTATTTTATCAGCAACACTTAACTATGTAATGTACATAATAATTACGATAACGTAACGACGATTTGTTAAATTAAATGGATAAAATAAATCATTACTATTTATCGTCAACACTATTATATAATTTATTTATTCCAATGCCTACTGTGATTAACAACCTATTATGCAGCACCTGATGCATCTAATGCGCGTGCAGGGCATTATTAGATATTCAAATCAAATGACATTTTATCTGAAATGCTTATATGTTTGTATTTGTATGCGCGCATAATGAATTAAATATGTGCTGTATATAATAAATACATAATGTATAATGCGATAATGTTGGATTGAATTTATAAAAATTAAGTTTCATTTTAATGACATTAATCCTCATACTGCTGCAACCACACATACATATGTCTATATACATATACTTCGATATAAATTGTTCTAAATAATTGTGTTTAACCACAACGACACCTGTTGAACATGAAAATAGTTTTTTTTTTTTCGTTGTTTTCAAATAAATTCGTGCAACTAAACACAACATGAAAAATCATCAATTCTCGATAATTTTTCAACAGCTTCCATTCGATACCACACACACAAACCAAACAAAAAAACCTACCCAAAAATTATCAAATTTACGAAACGAAATGTGTCTGTCTGTTAGTATAATTACGTCAATATATATAGGTATAGGTATAATAACGTTCTATAATATTTATAGTTACAAGGACTGTTTGAAAAGTATTAATAAATTAAATTTTTATAAATAAATTCGACTCGTATAAAAATATTTCTAGTTATGATTTTATAACTTTTTACTCTCTGGAATAAATTGATTGTTTTGTAATGATATTTATTTATTTATTTACCTATACGTGATTCCTAGTCAATTGTTCCCTTTATTACTATTGTTGTTTTTTTTCAACTGCTAAACCATATGTTGTTATTTAACTACCTTATAGATGTAGTAAGTAGTGTGAGAGAGAGAGAGAAGAAAAAAAAACACAAAAACTAAAGAAACGATAATGTGGCATTTTATACACGTAACCGCAAAATTACTATCATCAGTTGAATTATTATTATAGGTTATTTGTAACGTGTTTTCCACTACATACATAACATAAAAAATACGTACCTATACAACAAATACATACCTACTACCTACTTTGAATTAGATACATGGATGGATGGACAAATAAATGTATTTTAGTCTTTGCGGTTCAATTTTGACTATAATAGGTATAGACACACTAATTTATTGCCTAATAATAATTAATAACATGCATTTATTTATTTCCTGTTTTCAACAGCTATAAAAAAAAGAAAAAACATCTCTGTAGGTAAATGACAATAATAAAGAAAAAAAAAGATGGATTCCTCTTGTCGCTTTTAGTGTCACTCTGCCGAAACTTTTCATCATTCTAATAAAATTTCCAAGAGGAACAAATCTGTGAAACGGCTTTTTTTTTGTTTTTTTTTTTTATTTATTATATTGTAGCCACGTTTCATGCATACAAATTATATTAATCTGGCATTTATATAGGCTTTTTATTGCCATGTATGTAATGCGGCAGTTGTGCGATAGATGGCAGCAGTATGGCAATACGTTCTTAAAAGCGCACAGATAGGCAACTGTATATTAAATATTAATACATAGATATGTTCGGATAAAAATAAAATATTTAAGTTAAAAGCGCAATTTATCTGAATTAAAATTCAGCTGTCACTGCGCCCGAAATCGCTCAAAAACGAAAAACCAAAGCGGGTCGGACCCTAAAAGCAAAAAGACAGGAAAAAAAAGTAGGATAGATGAAACAATAGAATTTAAATATGTACATACAAATAAGTAGGTAATAATAATAAAACAAAAAACGAAAAAGAAAAAAGGAAAAAGAGCCAAGAAGAAGATGCAATCGCCCGTCTCTTAAATAGATCTCCTCCGAAAATAAAGGGACTCGAAGCGCCTATAAAAATCCCCTGCACACAGTAATAAAAAATGAAACTAAAAAGCAAAGAAAAAATGAAGAAAAATAAAAAAATAAATCTTGTCTGTTGAACAGCATAGAACGGTCTCGTTTGGAGCGTTGCTACCGCTGCTGCCTTTTCCTTTTTTTTTTTTTCTTTTTTTTCTGGATCGATCAGCAGATGAACCCCGTGTCTAATACAATGATCGCTAGTCATAATGATATTGATCTTTATTTATTTGAATTTATTCAAATTTAAGTGCCCTAAATTAACAAGGAATAGCCGATATAATCAAAATTTGTAGAACTAACTAACTATAATAATCACAATTGGAACTAATAATTTTTAATTAACAATTGAATTTAGTACATTGCTAATTTTTCCCATGCGCATTATCATCATCATCATCAACATCAACATCTCGTCACTGATGAGTCTAATTTGCATCCGCTCCACAATAATAATTAAGCAAAATCGACTGATGGCGGCAAGCGCGCGGCTTTTCGTATTAGTGTATTTAAGACAATTATTTAAACATTCTTTTTTTTTTTAGACCTACCAAGACGGCATATTGGTACTATACAGAACAATAATTTTCTCTTATTTTTTATAAACTATACATACAAATTTTTGTACCGTTTAAAAATAATAATAAGAAGTTTCATGGGAAAATGCAAATTTCTTATGCAAACTCAATTTTAAATGCCATCAGATACTTACATATAATTCATACAAGTATCAACACTCTTCAATATATCTCCAAATAGGTATACCTATTTATTATATCGGTACCAATCATCATGATGGTGTAGACTAGTGGTACGGTACCGCGGGTGCGAAACGACCATATATACGAACTTCTTTTGATTTTATGCCGATGCTCTTTTGTCGGCTTCATTCATTCGTAGCCAATTATATGTATGTTTAGTATGTAGATGGATAAAAATATGATCGATGAGATGATGATCATCATCATCATCATGATTTTATTTACTTAGTTATAGTTAGATATATATACATACATAGAGGAGCTATCTCATCAATATCACGTGACTATCACTACTTTAACTTATTATATATGATGGGTGTATTGGCATATATAGAAAATAGATTGTTTGTCCCTTGGGAAATCGATTTTACATCTATCTATATATCCAGGTATCTGCACTAAGTACTTGTGGAAGGGAATTATGTTTAATTCAGTAGAGATTTGAGTGAGGTTAGAAAATTGAGGTAAATTTGAGGAAATTAAACATTTCCTTAGAGGACCTTACTTATTCGAAATACGATTATTACAGTATCTATAACTAATCCATATCAAAGCTGTCAGTTAAGTCCCGCCCATCTAAACCAAACCAATATGGATTAGTGATGTGGGAAGTGAAAATTACGCATGTGTTATTCGTTGAATATCCGAATTCTACATAATTTCGTGGTCTAATAAACTATCGCCGATCCAAATCTACTTGGATTCATTAAAAGTTCTGTTAAGCTACAGTTTTATGGCACATTATTTTTCCCAATTTTTTTCACAGCAACAGCAAACTATGTATATTTTAAATAAATTAGTCCTTTATTTAGCTCTATTTATCGGTCGCACATCGAAAATTATGATTGTTTATTCAGAAATTTATAATTTGCAAAAATTATGTGACTAATTATTTAGCAATTTGTAAATTGTACCTAATTTTAGCCAATATTACGAATACTACCTCAATTGTACGGTAACATTACATGTATATTCCAATATGTTACAACTACATCTACTTGTAAATAAGGGTAATCAAAATTTATGTGGCTTCATCGCGTCTTAACAAATAATCAACTATATGGTAGATATTCGAAGACAGTATTCATCAGCAATATTAAATGAATCTTACCAAATGTCAATAATCGTTTGTCGAGAAGCTTGCGACACATTACTACCACTTAAAGGATCGGAAAAGGGAAAAGAGAGGAAGAAAATGACTACTATATCCACCACACCATGCAACCATATAATTTTAACGTCTTCTTATTTAGTTTGCGTGCTGCAGTTTGGAAAAATGGCAAAAGGGAGCCTGAGGTAGCACAGCATTGAGTGAGTAGTAGTAGTATAGTAGAAAGAGAATAATAGTAATTTGGAGCCGTTGAAAACCACCACCAGCAACACCATCGCCACTACCACTACCACGAAATAATCCGAAAAATTATTTACGTTACGAATAACAATTATGTTATGTACTTACTTACTACTACTAATTTTATCCAAACCGGATGTGAAGCCACATTAAATTTTCTTATTCATACTTAAAGTAAATTCCTATACAAATGAAATTGATTACGGTTAACTAATTACTTATTAATTAATTTAAAACAATGTCCACACACATTGTAGCATTGGTAAATAGTGGGAAAAGGGACGAAGTAAACAAGGTAGAAAAAAAAAAAGAAAACGAGAGAAATTATTGAGACAACCGAAAAATTAGATAGTAAATTATACAGGGTGGGCGTGAAGAAGCTGTCAACAGAAATTGCAAATGGATGAGAAATAGGTAGATAGATTATATTATGTATAGGTACAGCCTTAAAGGTAGTTAAATAGAAGTGAGGCAAGGTGAGGTTTTTTTTGTTTTAGCCTCCCTGCTGTTCATTTTTTTTTTTTTTTCCTTTTTTGTACGTATATAAAATGCACACACACGGACACACAGTAAGTAACTAATGATCTTTCTTTTTCCATTTCAGGTAAAACAAGGTAAAAAATCATTAGAGTTTTGGATAAGTTAATTTTTCTTTTTTTTTTTTTTATTCTTTTGAGTGGAGAGCTGGACGAAGGGTATAAAAAGGGAAAAGAGAATAAACAACAGTAGGGTATCTCATAAATTATAACAACAGTAAAATATTTGAAGGCCTGAAATTGGGGAATTAAAAAAAAAAAACAGAATTTAAATGGCTACATTACAAATTGGATGGAAAACGTACTGAGTACTTATATGCATTTCAGTCTTTAAATTTTCGAAATTTTTCAATTCCAATTTTCATCTATAGGCCTAATATAGGCTAGGAACCCAACAAACAAAATGCTTGTTTATGCAGATGTATCTATCAAAGATTACATAAATTCATTTGTAACCGTCGTCGTCAATGAATTTTATTTTATTCTTTTTAATTAAATCAACCCTTTTTCGACATAGTACGCCGCCTGCTTTGGTCGCTCGTTCGCTTGGAATGCGCCCCATCTTGATGATGATGATGTGGCGCCAAGAACCACCACAGAAACAAGAACTGTAAGTATATATATATATATACATACAGAAGAAACGTTGTAGGTATATACCTATTTATACCGACCGGACCCATACGATACGACGAAATCGTTCGAATTCCAATCATCGGCGAACTCAACGAAGATGATGATGATGGGAAATAAGGTCTTTTGTTTTAATAATAATAATATGCATTTCCTAGAAGGTGAAGAACAAGAAAAAGGGCACCCAAAGAATTATCAAGATAAATATTGTATGTATGTCATGTAGAGCGATATTTAAACGAGGGAAATTTCCAATTTATTTTTAGACAATAAACATTTGTAAATCAATTATAATACACAATATACAGGGTGGGTGTTTTAGTTTAAATAAATATAATTATTAAAAATGATCCGGAATCGTTCACTAACTCGACTGTATGCATACACACCGGCACACACGTGGTTTGCATAATAACTACGAAATTAACCTCTCGATGCTAACAATATCTTTTCCAAGGACATGTACCTAATAAAAATTAACTGGACTTTTTTGTGCAGAACCATCAAGCCGAAGAGTGCAGGATAAGGTCATTACGAATTAGATATTCTTTCTCATGCATTCTCAAGCACTGTTTAATGGTTTCTGGTTTTCGGGATATGGATTCTAATGTTAACAACAACGTCCTCCACACGCTACATAGAAATGCATATCTACAACATACAGTAGAATGTCTAATAATTGGATACTAGAGTTCAACAAAAACAAAACAAAATTGACCGTTCTACAGCTTGTGCCCACTCAAAATCGATTCCAACACAGTCTGTAATTATAAGAAATGGATCAATCCATTAAAGACAGATTTTTGCTTATTAAAACAATTAATTGACCGTTATAGCTCAAAAAAAAAAAAAAAAAATTAGAAATATCTCTCTATTATCGAAGACGATTCCCATCCAATTAGATCGAAAGTTGCACTGTAAATAAAGGCGGCATCATTTTAACAGTATAGTATAGTGTTTGTTCATGATGATTGTGTTAACCACCACTACGACAAACACTTTTTTTTTCTTTGCTTTTATTTTCGTTAAATTTAAATAATTTGTATTCTGTTTGTGTCATTTGAATTGTGTTCACAACTGAACTGTACGGAAAGGCGAATATATTGTTAGTTAGTTAAGTATTATATACCTGACCTTATTCTCTGTTCCATACCACCACAGAAAAATAATCATAAATTGTTATTTTCAAACACTGTGTGGTGTTTGGTGTGTGGAATTTCAATTGCGATAAAAAATAAATAAAAGTGAATAGAATCAAGTTTCGGCCGGCACGCAGCGTCACTTTTATTATTACGTGATTTTTCTGTTTTATTCATTTTTTTTTTTTTTTTGCCTATACCCCTCGTATATTTATTTATTTATTTATTTGATTCGCACACCTCCTCATTCACAATAAAATTAACAACAACAGAGAAGCCTGCTGGTTTCTGTACCTTCAACCATTTCTCAATGAATTTCAAAAATTCTTCACTTCGTATCGCGGAGCGAAAGAGTTTTAATACTATACAGGACTGAGTTTTTGATTTATTTAATGTATTTTTCATGTGCTTTCTCCTTCTCACTCACTCTCTCTCACACACACACACACACGCCGACATTTATTTTCACATATTATCTCTTATAAAATGACCTCCCACATTGAGAAAAAAAAAGAGGCAATCAGGAGGAGAGAGAAACAGAGACAGAATGAATGAGAAAGGATCAGAACCATCATCAGAGAGAAGAGAAGCTGTGGCGGCCATTTTTGATCTTTTGTCATGTAATTAATAAGAAGTTGATTGCCCGTAAATAATATTATTATTATTATGTATTTTTTAAAGAATAATAAAAGAGAAACAGAGAGAGAGAGAGAGACAGAAAAATATGGTGATATAGATGAGAACTAGTTGGTTCCGATGGGTTCTGTTTGGTTCCGCGATGAATCTTCGACTCAGAAGTCGGAACGGTTTATTACAATTTTTGCTGGAAAAGAATCAAATACTTTTTTTCGAATTCTCGTGATAGTTCCATAGCGTACCCATAATAGCTATTGGATGCGGATAAGTAAGTACCCAATGCGAACACTCTCGCAGAATCTTGATGCCAAAACCAACATGCTAATTTAAAAATTATGGTTCTTTTTTTTTCTGCTATGATGATTTATTATCTCAGAACAAATATTTGGGTACGATAAAGTACCACATCACACTACACACAACAACAACAACAACACACAACAATAATAATAATAAACACACAAGACCTCCCAGATTGAAATATATTGCCTCCTTCGTTCGTACCCCGTGATTATCGCTGCGTTCAACGTTTTCAGTTCAGTTCAGCCTTCTCAATGGTGGTTCCCTTGAGCACCTTGTTAGCAAAATCATCATCAACAACAACTTGAACAATCGTGTGTTAACGTCACGGACGGTGCTGGTACTTATACCAGATCACCAGCTAAAGTTAATATAATAGAGAGCTGCTACATCGACATGTAGCTAATACATATCAAACATTTTGGTACCAAACGTATTGCGCAGAGCTCTTAACCAACGTCGCTAAAATAGTTTTGCAATGATGGTTGATTTTATCCGTTCGTTCTTAGCATCCGCTAAAAGAAATTCGGATACTTTTTACGGATAGTTGCAATAGCTCTCTATTGATATGGAACCAAGAACCACATTCAGCAGCAGCCTGCAGCGATCGCCGGCCACCATGGAGCGATGAAATAGACGCCAAAGTTATAAGCATGAGCGTTTTTAATTAGATATTTCGTGAAATTGCTGTATAATCATCATCATCAGGAGGTGGATGGTTCTTTTTATAGTATATATGTATAGGTACCACGGTACTACTATCATCATATCTACATATGTATATTAGAAAAAAAGTAATTTTTCATTATTATAGAAGTAAAAAAAAAAAAAAAAGAACTTTTCTGATTATTTTATTAATTTTTCTTCAACGCGCTGCGTATAATTGCAGCGCACACCAAATCACATGCAAATAGGTACCATTATATTCGGGTATTACTAAAGGCCGACTCGTTGTTTGTTAATTATATGACTATCTACATATACAGGTACACGTACATACATTTTGTGTTTTTTTTTTTTTTTGTTTTCGATTGTTTTTTATAAACGTATTCTTCGATATATTAAACTCAAAAACAAGCAATGTCATCGTCATCATCATCATCATCATCATCATCGTCGTCGTTGTCGTCGTCGTCGTCGACGTCGTCGTCGGCACAAAACCGTCATTAATCGGGCATTTAGTGCATGTTCGAGTCAAGGCGGCGGCAACTAAAAACAAAAGAAGAGAAAAAGCGCCCCGCAGTTTAGCGTCGCCACCCACGGCGCTACAGTCCTTACATCGGGATGAATGGATGGATTGAATGTGGATAATGGATGGATGGACATTGGTATTAGTATACAGCATAGTGGTGGTGGTACCGTGTACTTGTTGTTGTTTTATTTGCAGCATGTAGATATAGGCGACTATGTGGCACCTGTGTACGAAATGAGTAGAGAATTTTCATCAAATTGTAAAACTCGAAAGTGTATATACAGGGTGTTTAGGGCGGGGGCGTTAGGAATCTTTACATTTCATGTTTATGAATAGAATACAATTATTGTGCATTCCATTTATTCATCGCCTCGACAATCATCGTTTTTGATCTTTTCAAATTGTTTATTTTTTCGTGGTCAACTCTTCTTCTTCTTATTTTTTTAGTGTCTACATAACCTATATGCAAATTGCGTGAGTGTCTGTGGCTGTGTGTGTGTATGTGTATGTGTATTTCATAAAATGAGAGAAAAATACACCGATTATCATTATTTTCGATCTCAATTTTTATTTTGGAGAGTTGGTACTGTGTCACTCCTACGAGTGAGGTCTAGAGGTCTTTTTCTATAATAAATAACACACAGCACTTGGTTCCTGAATTTATAACGAAACTACCGTTCATATTTCAAAAAGATTTCCCATTTTTTGTCATTCATCGCTGCCAGCTGCATTAAATTCACAAATGATTCGTTGATTACTTGACGAATTCTTAGATGGCGCAAAATTTACCGAATTGTCAACACTGACTAGTTTAATATTTAAACTTCTGGAACACAGTTTTATTTAAATTTTCCATTCTGTTTTATGATAAGACATCAGGCACGTCTTTAAGTGTGAGTTTGAAGATCATCATTATGATCATGATCAACATCATCATCGTGAAAAGAAGTACATATACATATACATAGGAGAAGAATAAGTAAAAGAACGTGGCAGTCATATAGTATGGGATATAAAAACTATAATAATAATGATAATAATAATAATATTCGTGGGAAGTTTTTTCGTTGACTCGTTGAATTTTGAATGATATAGTGCAGCGTGGTGAATGATAAAAGGTCAACCAGAGTCAAAACGGAATATAGACAGTACTTTGCATAAACTATTAACTTTTCTAAAAGAAAACATGAAAGTACGTCATCTTTTTTGGTTTGGTTAAAACGGATGTAGTGTGTGTGTGTGTGTGTGTGTGTGTGTGTGTGTGTGTCACCACATCATTCGCATGTGAAATGAATTTACAATAATATCAACAATAAGAACATTCAAATATTAGACAATCATGTCCTGCTCTGAATTCCTTAAAATCAATCAGTCAATCTTTTTCCTTCCTTTCCCCCATATTCCCTCTACCCAAACCACCCACATCACCCATACCATCTAGTGCTTGCTGTTGCTGTTGTTGTTGTTGTTGTTGCTGTAATAGAAAGCTATTGTTCCCTAAAAAGCATTGCAATTGCAGATATAGACACATACATATATTCGTATAGTTAGAATGATATAAGGACACGCATTGTCCCTGTTTTGTTGTAAATGTGTACTATATGTTTATATACATTATGGGATAACCGACCCTTATTTGCCCTATTGAATTACGTATGTCGCATAGATAGAGTATGTATAGTATAGTTGTAGAACGCGGCGACCATTGTTTGACCAAAACATCGGTCAAGCATCGTTAAGTATTCCTTAACGACGGACACGATTGTCACACAGTACATTGTTAATTATTATTATTATTATTATTATTGGTTTGGTCGAATGAAAATGCCCGTTTTGTAAAATCATATTTCGACTTCGAAATGAAAGAATGGAAAGCGATTAATTAAAATAAGTTTCGTACGAAATTAATGTCAATTTTTGAATCAAATAACATTGCTCATTATTCTATACATTATAGACCACTCTGATAGGACACCCTGTATTTTTCTATTACAATAATATCGTATATTTACTGGAAACCCCTATATAATACAATAACTGCTTTGTGATTTAATTATTTAATTAATTCAATTATCAAAAATGGTAATTTAAATCAATTATTACTATGATGGTTATTAACGTTCCTAATTAATTAATTAAGTAGATATTTTTAATTACTAATAATAGTTAATAACAGCCACGTTTTTGTTTAATAATATGGTAAAGGATTCATATAATTTTCACTAAAAATAAACATTGATTCTGTTGCAACTAATTGAAATTGTTTAATTAATTAAAATCTATTTATTTATTTATCTATTGTACAATACGTAAAATAGAATTTTGTTTTTCCAATATAATTCAATTGATTTGGTTTGGTTTAACGGCAGAGAGGTGGAAAGTGAAACTGTGTTAAAATAAATTAATTCGAAAGGGTTAAAACAACAATAACAATAAACAACTATAACAACCAGCAACATTATATACATATATCTAGTAGATAGCTGATAGTAAAATTACGACATCGCTACGACGAGATGTTGACAATTTGTGTCGCTGTGTTAACAGATTAAAACGGGGTGGATTTGGATTCATTGGGAGGGTGGATAGTCGTAAATCGTCAGCAATTGGATTCAATATCGGATGAGTGTATTTATGAATTTGAGACGAATGTAGTGAAATTTCTATATAGAATAAAATATGTCTAAAAAATATTGAAATGGCTATGATAGGTGGCGCTTTAGCTGAATCACTTGCTCGTCAGCCATTGCTGATTCTATTAAGCGAAAGTTCAGTTAAGCTGAAACTTTATAAAACTAGTACGATATGAACTTTATGTGGAGAAAGAGTTAAATATATTTTCAAGTTCTAAAAAAATATTTGTCCCACATCACAGATTCTCAAATTAGTATATTGGAATTTTTAAAATTAATTATTTGTTGATTAAAATTATCTCATATATTGGAATACCAGTGTGAAAAACCGCTGGTTTTTTGGTGCGAACGAGTTTGAAACACGAGCTGCGGAGCAGTGAGTGTTTTGTTAGTGAACACCAAAAATCGGTTCTTCACACGCATATTCAACGCTATTTTTTCTAATGAGATAAATTTAATGAACAAATAATTAATTTCAAAAATTAATTATGTCTGCTATTTAATCCAGAAATTGTTTTGTTTTTGCTGAAAGTAGGTTTTGTGGTATTAAGTGAGTTTAGAAGATGAATTTTAATATAAACTAACAAATGAAACTACGAAATTACGTTATTATTGCCTGCGAACAACTTTTCGGCACTCAAATCGACCAAAACGGGTACCGGATAAGAAAATAGTAGATATTTCGCACTCTCCTTACCAAAATCCTTGTATATATGAGTTATTTTGTTTAAAATTTAGTTACACTATCTATTGATATGTGGAAATTCATCATCAACTGAAATGTTAAACCGCCGCATCGACATATCGATGATTCAAGTAAAAAGAGAAATTTCAATTAAACTAAACAGAAAATGCTTTTGTTATTCATATTTAGATTCAAAAAAGCGGTCAACTGACTGAAATAATTGATCTAATAAAGCGGTACCCATTGTAATATAAAATAGAAATGCAACTATTTCCATCCATCTAATGATGAATATAGTCGCAGACATTCTGCTTTTCAAAACGATTAAATCGTCTTTTTCAGCGTCTACGAAATTGTTTATTAATAAACTTCAAAAAATAACATCCAAAATTATATCTGCATCAGCAGACGAGTACATTGTAATTTGTTCATACATTTACTATATGATATGATGTATATGTATTTATGAAATCTTTGATCTGTATTTGCTTGATGAAACGTGAAAAAACACTTACGTTCCGGTTTCATGCAGTTGGTAAATTTTTTTTTGGCAAATTTTACAGTTGCTAATTAGGTAAATTAGTTGTGGATATTAAAATGGAGTATAGGCAGCTATCTAGTGCGTGAATTTATTGCTCCGTTTATATAATTATATTAACATAAATTAGTAGAAACAAATAAACAATCGTTTCAAAAATAGATTCGTTCAGGCAGTTCATGTTAATTTTATCGCTTTAAAATTTTGTTTTGTTTTGTTAGAATTTCACTTCGGTCTTGTCGTTAGAATAAATATTGTCACGTGTTTTACATTGTTAAAATGTATAATGTTTTGTTTATTTTTTCCGTAAATTAAGTGCATGTGGATGCATTTTCAAAAACATGTACCTAATAGATGTATCTATGATGATGCATCCGATCAGATATAACAAATAGAGTCAGAGAGTTAAGCAACTATGGGAAAATTTGCTATTTCACAATCACTTCGTTGTAACAGTTTTAATGAAATGTTGCTACAACTCTTTCCTATGCGGAAATTTCAATTAAAAACTTCATTTCCTTAATAACAGACTGATTTTCAATTAAAAACTATAAATTTCTAATTTCAATTTAACAAATTTATTTAGAGAACAAGTAAACATCAAGTTAAAAAGATGATTTAAAATTTAAAATTTTCATATATGTATTACGTAAGGTAAGTCATTTCTAAATGATTCCTTCAAATTATTCATTCTGGCAACGTTGCATTCCTCTGTCAAATCAGCTATACCAAATTCCAAACACTCAGCTTAAACGTAAATACACCTCTACGTTTTGGCCTACCGTTTTCTACAATTTGGCATATTCAAAGTGTAAATCCAATTTATTTTAGCTTTATGTTATTTTTGCCTAGTGTCGACTTTTTTTTTTCAATACGTTGTTGCCACTTTATTTATATTAAATGGTTTGCCATACGGCCAAAGACCTCCCTTTCATCTGGCAAAGAAGATTTAAGATAGTATATATCTAGCAAAATAGCTGCCTATAGAATATCATTGCAGAGAATCGAATCGAATTGAATCGAATCAAATCAAATCAAAGCAAAAATATCCAACAAACAAACAAACATAAACTTTTCGTATTTTCCTGCTGGAAATGACACGTCAAACACACTGTACTATTTTATATCTATATATAGATATATAAAACGCTTGGATGTGGGGTGGTTGGGTTTGGGAGTCGGATAGAAAGAGACACAGATAAACCGAGAGAGGGACGAGAAGGGGAGAATAGGGAATACGATCCAAAACACCACCACAGCTCAAGAAAATCGGATAAGGAAAATACTGCTATATGTATATATATATATATAGAGGATAGTAGGTAGAGTATAATAATATAAGGCAGAGAAAGAGAGAGCAGTCAGCCCATCCACCCAACACCAAAGTCAGTCAGTAGTCAGTCAGTTTTAGGTATTATACCAAAAGCCAACCAACCCCCGGGGGGGGGGTCGATGAGGAAAGAGCCCCGGCGGGTGTGTGAGATAGTGGAAATAGAGGAGTGCCTGGATGGGTGACGTGAGGAGAAATGCGGGGAAACCAGTAAAAAAGGAACAAGAGGGTGACGTCGTTCTCGTCGTCGTCATCGTCGTGAAAGAGGTGGTGGTGTAAGAAATAAAGCGTCGGCTACTTTCGGTCACGGCGCCGCTATCGACGAGGAGGGGCGTCGGTTCAAGGCGCCGAATGCAGCGTCATTCTCGACGCCGTCACTCAGCCAGCCAGCCAGCAGCCATCAGCTAATGTGGCGGTGTTGATGCTGGGTTGGTGATGGAGGTGGCTGGCTACAATATGGCAACACTGTTATGCGATAAAAAAAGAAAAAAAGAAAAGAAAGTGCTTCTGCTGCTGCTGCTGCTGAAGCTGTAATTTAGTTCTGATGCTGGGGAAAAAACATATATATATATATTGGAAAAATTCCATTCGATTTAATTTTATTAAATCTAGATCCAGAATCCAGATTCTCTATCTCTTTCTCTCAATACGAGACTAGGCTATACAATTAGAGAGTTTTAGAACGGTTAATTTAATTTGTACTTACAACAATGTAAATAATCTTTATCTATTCAATTATTATTCAAACAGTTAACTCTCTTGCTATCTCTCTCTCTCTCTCTCTCTCTCTCGATTTATTTGATTCGGTTCTAATCAGAGTCTAGCAACAATGGTCTGGGCATTGGTCAGTCAGTCAGTCAGTCAGCCAGCTATAGTTAGGTATCCTCTAGGAATTACAATGAATTTAACAGGGTTAAACATTTAGTTAGGCAGCATCTCTATATCAATCCAGATACTATCTATATATGTATATATATATATAATGTATAATAGTTTGTATAGCAGATAGATAGACGACTCTTTGTGGGATGAGAGATTCAGGGATAGTTAAGTATAGCAGTGAAGAGAAAGGATTTCACTGAACTATACTGCAACTATAATTTGGCAAAATCGAATGGTCAATTCTATAGTATAAGAGAGGAGCGATAAGTTAACGAAAGACTATTTGAACAGTATCTCTCCAATTTGATTTGTTCAATGGCAATTGAATCCATTCAAATCGTGACTATACTATATTTTAGGGGTAGGCAAATTGATAAATTTAATTAAACTGATTTAATTGTTAATTTATTGAAAAATGAAAATTTATGTATAGGTAAAATATTCTGTCGAGTAGATATAAGAAGAACGAGGGTAAAAATAAAAATGATAAATTCATCTGGAATTCCAATAATATTATACGCTACTGCAGCACTGTGCGTATATTTGGAAAAGTGACGTAACGAATTGCATCCCTCCTTTTAATATAATAATATTGTAAATATTCGAGTATGGCATATCAAATTTACTATATACAGACGCGTATGAAAATAATATACAGGGTGGAACTACCCGAATGACAATAGTATTTTTTTTTCTTAATCAAATTTTCATTTCAGTAAATTTTCTTTATCAACTCCCATTTCATTCTGTACATACTTTTTAATAAAATTTAATTTAATTTGGCGTCAGCAGCAGCAGCAGCAGTTCTTCAGCGACATCAAATAAAACGACGGGGCGCGTCGTTAAGATTTACCACCACCACCACCACCATCAGTGCTTTTCACTTCTCTATCTATAACCTCTCTACACCCTTCCCCATTATCTCTACACCAAACCAACAAACCACCGAAAACATTTTACTACTTTCAAATTCAATGTTGTTCTCTTCTGTTTAAACGTTTGACATCTTCACCCTGTCGCATCCCTATCCTTTTTTTTTTTTTGCTTTTCTCTCGCAGCTCGAAGGGATTTATTGTCTTTATTTTCACCACCCTTACCCGTTTCTTATATTGTATTTAAATTAAATTAATAGGGATGATGATAATATAGAGAGAAAACGGAAAATATCGATTGTTTTTTATCATAAATTGAGTTTTTATTCTGATTTTAACTCAAAATCAGTAGGTACTCATCTCTTCCTGGTGCTATTTCTGTAAGTGTAGTATATTTCCTTTGGCATTTCCACTTGATCTCCTTGTCTTATATGAACACTAAATTTATTTCATTCACGTATATTTATAAAGATAAAATATAAAGGCAATAGAAGAACATGAAGAGGGGAATTCCCACCATCCACCCACCCACCATAGAACAAAAGAACAAGAAAGGAAAGCGGAAATAAATATACAAAAAGATAAAATCATAATATTTTTGATAAGAAAATTGAACTAGTAGAGGCAAAGAGATAGAATGTAATGACACCATGACAAATAATATTGCATTTTATTGCATTGAAGGAAATGACCATCTGCACCAGCAGTTTCAGTTATATTTAGAATAATCGATTGGTTTTGGTTTCAATTGATAATATTCTTAGCTGGAATTGTAGGCAGAAAATTCTAGAATAAATAGAGAGACAAAAAAAAACAATTCTACCGGAAAACAGTCGATAGAATTGATAATGAGTAATTTGGGATTAAACCAGTTGCTGCTGGAGTTCAGTCAAAATTTTACTGGCTCACTTTTGACATATTACGCTGTTCTAAAACAGTAAATATCACTAATCAAACTATCACCTTCCATTCATACAATTCCAATAAGAATGAATCTATTCCACTATGGTGCAGATTCATTTATTTTCATCTCATTCTACAAAACCCATCAAATTTTACAAGTTCTAATGTTGATAGTGGTGGTAGTGGTGGCACTACAATATTGTCGTAATTTATTTCAGTTTCCCTTTTTCCCTTTTCTTCCCGGTTTTTCAAAATGCGAACACAATACAAGTCAGTGAGTGAGAGAAAGAGCGAGAGAGACGAAGAACGAAGCAACGAGACATATTCGAATGAAAATGAGAAAATGTTTCGTTATATCTATACTATACAATACGGAGTATCCTTATATTATAAGGGTTGAAGGGAGAGAAAAGAAAGAACGAAGCCAAAGCTATTTATGTATCTGGAATCTGCTATAGATATACATACATATGTAGTAAAAAGGAGCAATAAAGCATTAGATACGGTTGACCATGGAAAATTTCTGGCTAATATTCGGATATAAATCTTTCCCCGATTAGGTGGTGCATATGGGATTGTGTATATATGCATGGGTGTGTGCGTGTTTGTGTATGAATAAGCAGCAGCACATGTCATATGCGGTTTTATTCACATTTATAAAAATCTTATTTTTAATATTAGATAGAAAAAAATTGGCGAAGTGAAAAGCAATCATCAATTTTGCGACAGCCCCATTTTTGTATGAAAATGAAAAAAGTAAAATACACTATCTACAGATATCTACTATACCGACTTGAAATATTTAAAAAGAAACATACAAGACAAGAAGAGAGAACCACCACCAACCAGCTCGAAAACTTCATAATTTTTAATGTCAAATGGGCCTCCCATGAAGAACAACGTCAACAACAACAACAACAGCAACAATCCGAACCAATGGCGTAGCGGTGTTAAGCTTTTGTTTTGTTTTGTTGTTTGTGTTTTGTTTCGTTTTCGTTTTTTTTTCCTTTTTCCTCTTTATTGTTTAATAAAACGAAAATAAAAATAAAAAAGCAAACATTGATAAAAAAAAAAAAAAACGATTAAAGTAGGCGGTGACATGGTGTGGTGTGGTGTGGTCGTCGTCGTCGTCGTCGCCGTAGCTGGCCCAAAGTTGAACCGATGAAAATCGCTTTAACTCTCTTTCTCTCTCTCTCAGGTTCTGTCTTTCTCTACCGTATGTATTAGCAAGTAGGCCTTGCTTTATAGAGGATACAACAACAACAACAACAACAACAGGTATATTCAATGATAATAAGCATAACGAAAAAGTAGGCGTATAGGTAATTTATAACACAAGAAAAATGGAGAAAATTCAAATTTCCACTTGTCAACCAGCTAATAGGAAAATAAATAAATAACATAACAAACATTCATCATTCTACATGTAAAAAAGTAAATATTTGTTAATCTGTGGTCACCAGAGAGAAAAAATGTAAACACACTGCATGTGGTGTCCATCCATAACCTGACACTTTTCCATTATTATTGTGTATGTACAATTTTGCTCTGTTGGTCCATCTCACCAGCAAAAAAGGGTGACAAGTGACAAGAAATAATGATAGAAGTTCTAAAAGTCTTTTTTCACATATAATAAACACTCTTATTTCTTTTTCTTTTCAATTTAATGTTTACTTTTTCTTAGTGTGTCCATCAGTCTGTCTATCAGCCAGTTGAGTCATGTGAAGGAGGGGTGTTTAAAAAGATAGAAAGAAACACCTAAACAAAAGCAAACTGCATAGAAATCAGAGTTGTTAGAAAAAACTATTTTCTATTTAAGTAAAAAATGTTTTTTCTACGACCATATAAAAACGTTACTTTCGTCACGTGTAAATCATTAATAAATCAAATAGATGCACTTACATAAGTATATACAATTATAATGATTGAATTATTAAAAGAATAATGGGAAAAGATGATTTAGCACCAAAATATGAACATTTCGCTTTTTTAAAAGCAAAAATTAAACATTTAAAATATTTCAGGATTTGACATTAATCAAGGAAGGCGTTGGGCAGCGCCTTCCTTGATTTTAAAACCAAAACTGATTGTATTAAATGCAAAAAATTAAAATTATTCTTATTAAGCTAAAAAATAATTGAAACACACATTACAAATACAAAAATATAAAAAATTATTCATAACATATAATCAAATCGTAAAAATTTCTTCAATTTTCAAAAATTTGAATAAATAATTAATTATGTCAATTTTTGGTTGCCTAACAATCCTCAGCAACTACAAATATATATGATCAATAACCACTGCATTATAATTAGATAATGTAAAGTTTTTCTACTTTTTGTAATTATTAAATAAAATAAAATTTTAAGTGAAATAATACATGCAAAATGCAACAATAAATTTAACGAAATAATTAGTATTATCAATAAATGTATGACACTTAATAGTCAATACAATTGAACTTTTATATCAAGTTGGCCAGGTCTATAAAATTTAATTCTGGCTATTTTGTATATATTTTTTTCATTAGATTTCATTTTAATAGCGATGGTCGTAGAAAAAGTATAGTATTATACTCGTTGAAAATCATTTTCTGAATCTCGCGAACATCAAGAGTTAACAATATACTACTAAAACATTTTTTGTTCAAAATGTAGCTTAAAACACTTCCGAAAAATTGAAAAAACTGTTGAAAACACCTGATTAAAGTTGAAATTTAAAATACCGAATTATCGAATATCAATGATAATAATCATATTACAATAATTAAATATAAATAATATTTATTTATATACCTAATTATAAATTGAAATAAATTTTTTTAGATAGAAAATGTGTTTCAGCTCTGGATTTGTTCAGACAAACAAAACTGAACTTTTCCAGGGATTGGCGAATTCCGGAGAATCAATAAAATATGAAATATAAAAATAAGCAATAAATAATCTATAGTCTATTCAATATAACTTTGACATAAAATCTACTTAATACTCGACTGGCTGTGGCTGTCGAGAGGAGATGATCTTTAATGATGGTTTAGTGTAATTGTTTCATTTTTTCCTAAAATTTGGTGAAGGAAATTAATAAAAGTCGTGATGCATTGGGATATTTAGGGTAGACGGTTTTTCACCTTTTCAATTTTTTTTTAAGTCGCATTAATTTAGAAGTTGTAAACATCCATTTTCCTTCGTATGGCGCATATTTTACACTTATCCACAGTTAATAATGTTTAGAATTATCGAGAATATGAAAAATTTACGATAATTATCACTCTGAATAACAAATATTTTTTAAACATTAAATTTAAAAATTTGTAGCATAGTTGCCAAATACTATTCAAATTCCTCGCTTGCTATCAAAATCTAGCCAATAGCCGAGTATATACCATCGAAATAAATCTAATTTTCATCTGTTCCATCAGCATTATCTATCGAACTATCGAAAAATTCTGTTCCCTACTCCTCTCACTTGGGTAATAGATAATGCTGTGAGATAAGGAGGGTAGTTGATGGTAAACATAGATATAAATTACAAATACTTTATGTAAACAACGCACAGAATACAAGCTAATTTATCTTTTTCGGTAATTTTTCGGTTAAGCCACCAGAATTGGTTTTTTATTTTTCGTTTTGAAATAATGTATCAGCGCAAGCGTGTAATATCGAATGTAATTTGTCTTTAATAAAATGTAGATAAAATAAAATCAGCTTGCACCAAACCTACTTATTAAGAACCATCGTTTATAACCAATTATTTCAAAAACTACGGCCAAAATCGTTATTGACCGTTTGTTTTATTAGAATTTACCACTTATAGCAGCGAACGTCGTTAATAGCGAACAGATTATATAAATACCTTCTTTATAAACGGAAATTAATAAAATTAATTAAAATAATATCTAAGTGTGTGCGTCTAGTTTTATTTACTTTTTCCCAAATGTTTTTCCATCCAATTTAGACAAATCTTCACATTCGATTAACTTTTACGGGGTAGAAGCGGGAGAGGTTGTTCTGCAGTGTAGCAAGGGTAACGCAAAAATGTACTCGTGCACGACTAACGTCCAAAACAGTCAGTCACAATTGTAATTGTTAACTACTAGATATATAGATCTGTATAAATAGATAAGCTATGTTGTCAACTTGTCTGTTCATTGACTTGAAACTAAATTAAGAAATTACCCTTTATGGTTGTTCGTAAATACTGTTAATATGTACGAATAATTGAAAAGAATGTTCTAGCGAACTTCGTTTCCAAAAATGTTCGAAATTCACAATAATTTACTGAAGCAATTACTGATCAGCGATACTGGCAACGCTGCCTGGTCATTTTGAATGCAGCGAATATTCACTAGTCAAAAATCACCCTCCGTGCAACCCTAATTTCTAATGGTGCTGTATGTTGGTGGTGGTGGTGGTGGTGGTGGTATTGCATGCTGTATTGCATACGGAAACCAACGCACAACAACCAGCCAGCAGTAACAAACGTTTAGCTGTCTTTTAATAACTTTATGTAAAAATTCAAATCGTATTTTACATTTTCGAAATGCATTTTGAAAAATCAATGATGATACTAAAAAAAAAAAAAAAATTAATGCGAACCTCCATGCAACATCATCAACTTAACCTAACCTATCTATAAGTGGAATAAGTACCCTGGCCTATACCTAATCCACTCACTATTATTATTATTATGATTCTTTAACAAGCCCAAAATGATCAGTCTCGGCTTATTATCATTATCTATCATTATCATTATTATTATAAGCATAAATCTGCATATCATCGAAGCATGTCATGCCGGTGGTACCTACCTATCTATTTTGATAGACATAGGTAGGTATAGGTACCACCATAGCACCATATAAAATGGAATATGATACACTTCCAAATATAATTAAATCAGTATCCCAAGGTACCACTAGAGTAGGTACCCATTGGGTACCTATATATTTATAATACATAGGTACTAGGTACCATCGAAAATTTCCGGTTAATATAAATCTAATAAACATTATCGTATAGATATTATAAATAATTTATTTATGCCCCATCTAGTTTTTAATGGAATTAACTATAGTACGTTCATAGTACCAACTTATCACTAACACAATACTACGACAGCACCGGCCGGCGGTTATAAGCCAAGCTGCCCAATGGCTATGTGATAGACCACCCGTAAGGGCACACTCACTTCGCGGGAGGGCTAAAACTGACGATCAACAGTACCATCGATCTGTAGGTACAGTACATTCATACGCGTAAGTACCTATTTTCAATTTTTATTCTTCATTCAGAAATAGTCTCATTTCTAATCGCGAAATGTTTTATAAAATCAACAATTCCATCATATGGTAATATACAGGGTGATGCAAAAGACCTGGTCGTTGATTTGCTGAATAAAAGTAATAGAAATGATTTAAATTATGGTACCTATATTTTAAATGTCATTAGAGACGCAGTTGCTGTTATTAATTTCGCCCATTTATTAAGCAGCTATAGGGATATTCATTAACCCTTAAATTATATATATAAAACTCGAAATGATGAAGAGAGAACGAGCGAGAAATCATGAAAACTAAACAAAAGAATAGAAAAAAAGTAACGTAATCATAGAAATGTCATTAAGAAACATACTTATTATCAAAATGTTAATCTAATTTTCGTTAACGTTTCACGTTTACAATACCTTTCCCATTATTATTACTATTATTATTACGAGGCCGTTATTTCTGCGACTACGAAATTATTGTTTTTATTTTGTGATTAAAATATATTTACTTTTCATAATAGATTAATCATTATCATTACTTCTCTTTTTCCATTTTTTCGTCTTCTTTTTGGGGAGAAAAAGTAGGCTAATTTGACTTTGGGTACCTCCTCCTATTTATGCAGGTTGTTAGACACATAAAAAATAGAAAAAAAACCCACAACTATAATAAATGTTGACGATTACTGATGTATTTCTTTATTTTTCCTTTTAAGTACGTACTGGTTGTTTGCGTCTTGGCTTATTAAGTACCTATACGTATACAAACTGCACTACATGGTAAAATTAACATAGAAGGCACACCTTAAGAGGTATTATTATTTTAACACCGAAAACAAAAAAACACGGAAAATTAAAATTCCTCAAGTGTTAAATATTGAACGCATTTTACGAAAGAAAGCAAAAACAGTACAGTACGAAACATTTAAAAACCCGTATAGATTTTAAATTAAATTATTTAAAGTTTTTAATCAACGAGTTGCTGTGTGGCAAATTTACTGAACGATCGCGATTAAAACGTTTTAAATACTTGAATGCAATTTAATGAAACTTATAGCTTATACGTGTTTATTCCTATTTTGGTGGAAGAGAACAGAAAAATAAGGCAGACATAAAACACACAATGCCAAATTGGCATTTGGTGTACTTAAAATACTAAGAAGTAACAAAACACACATTGATGATTACTTGGAAATGTCATTAAAGGGATTCTTGATAATCAGTGTGTTTTTTTTTTCTTGCTTTTTGTCGTTGTAGTTGTCGTTTTTATTAGATTATGGGGAGACTGAATTGTAGTTGAAATTAATTAACAAGGATCTGTCAATTTACAATAATTATGCATGATATATTCATTTTTTGTTTGTTTTATGATTCATTAAAATCTCCGACACTCGGTTTCGAACACACTGTATAACTGAAATTCAGTTTATACACGTCAAACGCATTTACCACGCTATCACGTCATAAATAGAACTTAATATATATATATATATGTGAAGCGATTTGATGAGCTAATATTTTACCCATCATTTGTTTCGATAGCTGTTCAAAAAAGGTGTCAGTCTGAGTTAATAAATTTACTGCCCATTTTGTTTTTTTTTTTTTGTTTTTAAAAGTTTAAAACTGACAAAATAATAAATTTCGAAAAAAAAAAACACAAACTGCGCGCACTAATAGAATTTTAACGACTGTTGCTTCAGGTTATATAGTAAAATGCTTTTAATGAGAGCGAAAAAAGCAGACAAAGAGGTCGAAAAAGGCATATTAGTAAATTGTTTTTTTTTTTCACAAAATGCACAAGCAAAAAAATGTATATCAATTTTAATTAATCTGTTGTGCATCAGATTAATTTTTAAAAACATTCAAAATCAATTAACATCAATTTTCATGTCTATATTTCCATTGTGCTATAGTATAATTATTTCTACTAATTAAGTCTTGTTAAATTAACATCCCGTTGATATACAGAAACATTTCCTTCGAATAATAATAATAATAATAATAATAATACTCGGAAATCTACACCAACACCACCACCACTAGCATCCTACTAATCCCATTTGTATAGACAATTTAAAATTCCGACATGGTTTTCCCGGGTCCTGGATGTGATCCAATTTGACCCGCTGTTACTGATGCTACTGCTGTTGCTGCTGATCCACTTTACTCACCCCGCCACGGCTTCTATCCACTTAAAATTCCTTTTTCCTCCTCTATACTTCCATCTCTTCCATCCTCCTTTCTGTTTCGAATCTACAACGGCTTCTAGATCATTTTGCATCTAATTTACAGCTTTTATACACTGTTTGCTGTTCTGCTTCTAATCCCGTTTAGCAGCCGGGATACACTGATTTTAAATTCACTTTTGTTTTGTTTTTTAAACATACAAATAAAGAATTAGTGAGTAGTTACTAATTAGACTATATTAATTAGTTGTTGATCAATAATTGCTTTGATTATGAAAACTCTGCTGATGGAAATCAACGTGCTCAAACACCTAGCTTCATCATCATCACTTTTCTACACCTTTACACCACCAATGGTGGAAATTACACGCAACTGAAATTACTTTAGTGGCATTTTCCGCACAGGGTTAAGGGTGGATTTTGAATTTAGTTGAAATTAAAACCGTGAAATTCCACGGTTTATGGGGTTTAACGGCATCAGTTAATTTTACCTACTAATTAAATGGAATTCTTTTTATTTTTCTTTTGTTTTCTTATCAATTAAGTAAATATGAATTGTTTTTATATAGGAAAAGGTTTTTAGTGAATTATTTACGTTAATCTCAAATTCATTAGGGTCGGAACACACCGAATTCGAGATGCTTATACATATGCAGCAATGGCGCGGTGTGTGATATACCAGACCAGTAAATTCTAGAGGCTGTTTCAGCTTCATATCTCCACATTATGAAATAAATTCTTCGAAATTGGTTAAAGTCAATTACCACACTTTAGAAGAGTGGTTTCAGTCATTCACATAAAAAAAAACTTCAATATGATTTAAGAAACTATAACAGGATGTAGTACCACATATAACTATCTCAAAACTCTGCTAATTTCCAGTTGCAATTCGATTCTATCGAACCGCATCGAAACCGGTGTGCTACAATCTTTATTTGCATAACCAAACATTGGCTATATTGCCTCAGTCTACGACAATGACAATGACGAATGACCATTTCTTCTTCAAAATACATGACCATTCGATTTCTTTATTTCTCCTTCCCTTTCCCTCTGTCTCATTTTTTCTTCTCTCTCTATAGCTATAGGTATAGGTATACATTCTAACTTCAGCAAATGCCATCCATCCATCCATCCATCCATTTTAATGTATATGAACAACACCTCGTCATGTACCTTGAATTGCCAATTTAATTGGGATTTACTATTAACACGTTTATGTTTTACATTTTGGTGCAGACAGAGCGAAACCAAGTGCAGAGTGAGTCGGTCCGATCGGCCCTTCTTTGGCATTCTCTTTACTATTATTGTACGATGTACATGATGGGACAAAAAAGGAAAAAAAGTAAGTATAAACGAACGTATTATGGCACAGTGACGTGCATCATTTATAAAGATTTTAGTATTGTATACTAGTTCAAAGCGACTGAAGTAGAGAGTTTTAAAAATTCAGCTGAACAGGAAGCAAAGCAAGAATGCCTGACTGCATCATATGTCAACTATTTGTCACCAGTGAAATAAGGAAATTATCTATTTGAAAGTCAGTATTTTTATAAATTTCTTCGACTAAAAATGATCAATGAATGAATATCGTTTTTTATTCAGAATTGAAAATGCATTCCCGGTGCCACTGTTGGTGGCAGGGTCGGTACTACCTCTACGATACGATTAAATGTCTATCAATCTGTCAGTCAGTCACACACATACACACACAAGCAGACAATCAGCCATCTATAGTAGTTGTAGTAGGTAGTAGGCTTTGCAAAATCCCCCATAATAAAATATGTATGTTGTACTCTTATATAGGGAAAAAAAGCAAAAAAATAAAAAAATAAAGACAATTGCACACAAGAAACAGCAGCAGCAGCAGTAGCAAACAAACAAACAAACAGAAATCGGCTCCAAAGAACGACTACGATGACGACAAAACGATGAAATGAACGCGCGATGCTGCTGCACTGCAACTGCTTGTCACTTGTTTTTTATTATGGCTGCCATAATATGTCGTTTCCGGACATTCTTCTTTCGGGCAATTGTCACCACTGAGGGAACATCGTCGTCTCCGACTGTAATGCCATCATCGTTGTCGTTTGGTCGTCCTTTGCAATAACGTATAATAAATTTAGCCAAAGGCAAAACAATTGAAGATATTTCGTTTTAAATGGCACCCATTTAAGGCCTATAATACTCTACACACACAGTGTACATGCTATGGTAGTATTATAGTATAGGTACTATAATGTGGGCATTTTTAATTGCGGCCCTCTACGTTTTTTTTTTTTTTTTTTGCTTTCTTTCGTTGATCGTTTTACGACACAAGACGATCGACGAACATCAAACGATTTTGTTTATGAGCTGGTGTAATGTGATTGACGATCATTGATGTTGATCATGATGATGATGATGATGATGTGGATTAAAAACAACAAGAGCGAATGTATTAAATTTAACAAGGAATCCAAAGAAAATCCCAATGAAATTCAATTATTTAGTTCATCTACAAAAGGAGATAAACGCAGAATGAAAGAGATGGAGAGAGAAGAACAGTAAAACCAAACCGCTATTACAGATTTTATTAGGATTATTAACTAAATACTTTTGATACGTCACATTCATCATACGACTACCATCACCACCACCACTACAAGAGCTAGTAGCACTATTCATATACAAAGTCATTATTTGTCATCTATCCCCTTGACCCTTGGCACTTAATCCACCCTCTCTTTAACTATTATATCTAATACTTTGTGCTGCAATTGTAGAATAGTGGAAAGACAGAAACACTATAGGCACACAACTCTATTATACCCTGTTTCGAAATATTCGCAACCCTAAAATACACGATATTCACGTTAAATAGATGTATTTTAGGTTAAGTTAAGCTCAGTCTCTCTCTGTCTCTACTTTGCTTCTCCTTCTCTCTTCCACATCCGTCAAAAATTTCCAACACACAAAAACCAACCCCTTCGAATCGAATAGAGCTACACATATAGAGAATGATACATTTTCTGTGTATCACTACTCTCTCTCTCTCTCTCTCTACTCTCCAGCTCATGTCTATCTATGTATATGTGTTGTGTGATATTTTATTCGAATGGTACTGGCACGTGACCGAATAAGGAAGTATTACAAATTTTTGACTTAAATCTATTGCTGGTGGTGTAATTTATCAATTGCGTATATAGAAGTCATTTCCTATTTTTTTTTTTTTTTTTTTCAACTAATTATTTAAATATAAAGTATGTAAAAAGTGTACAGGGTGAATTTGGAAAATTCAAATTTTAAAACGATTTCATGTCTGAATTGTACCTCCATTTCAGATTAAGAAAACTTCCATTAATGAGGTGTCAATGACTTTTGAGATTATATAAAGGAAAGGTACAATTTGTATTTAGTGCAGCGTATACAAAATGATTAATTATGTCTCTAAAGGAATTCGGTATAACAATAAAAATTCCTGGTGAAAATTATTGGTTTTTCAACAAAAGATTTCAGAAAAAGAACTACTGACAAAAGTGATCAAAACTTTAAAGAAATTTTTTGAATTTTAAGAAATGGTCTATTTGACAACCAAGGTTATTTCTTAATAATGTTACAGTTCTATTATTTATCAAAAATCGAAATCATGTTTCTTAAATGATCACAATATACTTAATTACAGGTACACACAATTGACAGTGACATTTAAATCTCTTCTACCTATATAAGTGGCATTGGATGACCGAATTCCAAGTAAAATTTTTCAATTATTTCGACCTCGAGAACTACAATAGCTGCAAAAAAGAAATCATTGTATTTTTGAATAGATCTGCACTGTCAACAACACAAATTTGACACAACCAGTTTGGCGCATTCAACATGGTCAAACATTACTACAACTTTTCTAGATTATTCTCAAAAGCGATACAAAAAAACATTCTCATTTCATATAATAAGTAATCCAAACACGAAACAGCAGAACATCACCACCACCACCACCACCACCACCATCCACCATGATCATTTTTTTAAATTCCAATCATTTGAAGTGATCTTTTAAGAGAAATAATGGTGTTTCTATACATTGTTGGAGTTTGTGTTTTACAACCCGACCAATGTTTTTTTTTTTTTTTTGTTCATCATTGAAAGATAACAATCTTTTTCGTCTTCTTCTATAGGTGCTTCATGTGTGCCGAAAGCTTTGTCTCTGACTCTGATAATTAAGAGTATGACAACTTAAAAGTGTCACAGGTAAAAGATCGATCGGTTCTTCTGACCCAGAGCGCAACAGTCCTATAGATTTTTCTGTTCTGATTCTTAGATTAAAAAAAAAAAAATTACTATAAGTAAATTAAAATGTGTGAGTTGGCACGATTTATAATAAATAGTTCAAATTTTTCTATCGCATCAATTTGTGATCATCACAACTGTGTTAGGTATGTAGAAATAAAGCTAATCAGTCTACACTAATTAATTAATTGCTGCACATCATTCTGTGGCATATCAATCTAGGGCATTGTTGTCCGCTCTTGTCGTTCTATTACTCTCCCCCGTCCGATTGATGGGAAAAGGAAGAAAAAGACGCATCCCTTGGTTACCATGGTAATAACAAGGCATATCAGCATTTAGTTGGAATGTAATGGACAAGGGACCCTTTTCTAGAATGACCTCTCAACTGCAGATGACTGCTGGCTGGCAATGCCACACAAATAAGAGATCATTTCATGCATGGTTGCAAACGCTGCTGCCGCCGCCGCGACGTCGACCACGTCGATGACTACGATGGTCGATTTCAATGAGTTTGAGAAGCAGGATTAGGAGAGCAGTAAAGCATTTAGTGTAACTATTATACGAATGTACCCCTTTTTTCTGGTGCTTATCATCTCATCCGACTAAAAGTGGAGAATAAAGAAAAATAGCGATAGATGGAAAAAATGACATCAGAGCAGGACACAAATGTGTCATTAGCATATTGTCGAAATAATTGCTACCTAATTGAATTAGTGCCATAATGTTCAACAAGTCACAGTGCCATCTGTTGGCATTTCAATTTTTTAATCGATTCATTAAAAAATGCATTATCACAAAAAGAGACTCTCTATCGCCAATTCAGCCATAAAAAAATTATCCTGATAGGTAAATCTCTTTGAAAATGATCACTATCTTTCTATCTCTTCGTCTTTTTTTTTTTTTTTTGTATCATCTCATTTGAGAACCCTCACTCACTCATTCACTCATTCAGAAAAAGAAGGTGATTTAAAACACCAAAGATTAAAATTTTACGTATCGGTAGACACTTTGATGGACCATGTAAAACAAATTTTGAAACGGTACCCTTTTTCTTATTCTATTTTTTTTTTTTTTAATTTTTTGGTTTTCTGACTTTTTTGACAACTTTTTAAAGATTTTTTTCAGTTTGTTGTTTTTTTTTCTTTTTGTAGTCGAAATTCGTTCTATGCATTGCTGCTTGATCAAATCGAAAAAATCATCTGTCAAATAATATCAAATTTGATAAATTAATTATTAAAAAAAAAAAAAACAAAACAAAAATTAATCGATGATTCGTATCTTGTTTAGATGCACATTTTTCGGTTATAAATTTTTTGTCGAATATCCAGTTGGTTTCTATTTTCTAATTCCATGACCAATATTTTACCAAATACAGTAAAAGCTCATCAAAACGACCACCCAAAGTACCAGCATAATTTGGACAGAGGTCCTCGTTATTTGATGGAGATAATAAAAACGAAAGTGGCCAGTTATAGAGGTTTCACTGTATATCCAAAAATTGAGAAAAAAACATATTTTTTGAAATCTATGACCAGCGTCCTAGTTGGCAGTAGAGGTAGTCATCCTTTAAAGTTTGAAAGCTATCATTACTATTATTATTATTATTATAAATAGTGGTGGTGAGAAAAGAGCAGCAGCCGAATAGCAAGCCCTTCCTACCTATAGTTAATGTTAGGTAAACAAAAGATGACAGTGAGAAATGATTTTTTGGTTTCTTTAATCATCTTATAGCATCTATAGTAGAAATAATGTAAATAGAGTGTAAGGCAATAATTGTTAATCAATATAAAATCTAAATCTTTGTATTTTATATTAATATTTGGTTCAAAGACTATATTGGCGTCACAATTTGTTTGTTAAGTTACACTACACAGCATTAACGCCGTAACGTTCTCATACTTATTGAAACAAAAGTTACCTTTAGATTACAGGACCATAGTCTATTGTAATGTAAAAGTTAAATAACATTTAAATAAGATATCATTATAAATATTTTGGTAAACTCGGCTGTATATTACTATTCATTTTTACTCATTATCGCATAATACCCTTTTCACATTGACTCGACTATAGCTGTCTTTAAAATTTCTCCATAATCATTATGATTGTAAAGCAAAAGATCTGATTAGATGAGAATTGATTAGACACAATGATTAAACAAAATCTAATACGATGAAAATTAAAGATTTTAATTCCTTAATTTTTTTTCTGTAATTTTCCATAAAAATATATCACCTAATTTATATTGCCATTGTTATGCAAAAAATTAGAGAAGAAATATCACACACACACACATACAGAGGGTAAAAAAAAAAGAAAAGAAAAGCGGAAATGACAGCATCAAGCGCATCATCTTTACACCGGAAGTACGAATTCGTCACAGCGGTGGCGAATGTAATAGTCGCGTGTACATTATGAGATTGTTTGTGTGTGTGTGTGTGTGTGTGGTGAAAATGTACTTTTCCCGATGCATTCACCAGTTTCATTTTCACCCTTCTTCTTTCCCTTTCCTCTGTCCCGCTTAGAGCACTCTCAGCAACATCATGTGACAAATTTTTATAGCATTTTGATTTTCTGTTTTTCCTTTTTTCCTGTTCCGAGCGCACAGGCGCTTGCCACCATAAAATGATAATAATGAATTTATTTATTTAGATTTATGTATGAATTTTTTATTCAGCGAGTGTATACGGGGGTCGGTCGATTCTTAGCTACTAGTGTAAATTAAGTTGAAAGTCTATGGCTATGACTAGCAAAAAATAAGAGAGAGAAAGAGAGAGAGAGAGAGGGTATCATCATCATCTCTCATGATCATCATCAGTTAATGTACCGAAACCGTATTTAATTATTATTGGGAGTTTTTATTAAAGCCACGTGACAAGGAATAGATAGAGGGACGATGATGATGATGATGATTTCGTGTCACATGTCAAGAAAAAAAACATAGAACAATTAGAGCCCTCTTGATCATAAATTATTCTTTGTATAATAACAGGGAAAATACGTCTTTTCTCTTTTTTTTTTGTTTGTATGTGTTTTCATAATTTCGATTTTTCACATTTTCATATCGAATACTCTCATTCTAGACCCTCAATTTCCCATTATTCTTTCTTTTTTTTTTTTCATTTATTTACATACTAAAATCTCAAAGTGCACATGATTTATTTTACCAACAAGTTTCTTCTCTACCGTGCAAGCAAACATGCCTGCCTGCCTGTCTGTTTAAAATCTGCAGAAAACGAGAGCGAGAACGAGACCAAAAGATAGCGAAAGAGAGAGAGAGAGAGAGAGAGAGCGGAGACAACATAAAATCGCGCGCGGCTCCAGTAACGAGATATCCCGGTGGTCCGATCTTCATCTGTCTTCTACGCTTCTTCTTCTTCTTCCTCTACTTCCTCGCAATGCCGCTTGCTCTTCGTTCGTTCTTCTTGTTAACGTTATTTTCAAACAAGCGCCAAGTAAGTATCTATGTATATATGTATAGAGATAGATATGAGAGGAAAAGAAGAAGAAGAAGACGGCTGCTCCTGCTCCTGCTGCTGCCGCTGCGATTGTTTTAAATCGGTCATAAGTCATACATATATATGTATATAAAATATATATTGTGAGAGGGCCAAGGATCTTTTTGTTCTTTCGGTTGTTCGATTGTTATTTTCTTTTTTCTTTTTTTTTTTTGGGCGATTCTGAATATAAATTTTCGAAAATCTTGTTGTAGTCATAATATGTCATCAGAGTTATTCAATAAAAACTTTGATATACCTCGATAAAGTGTTAGAATCAATTAATATTTCGATTATCGTCAGAAGAAATCAGGCTATTATTGTTCCAACTTGAGCCATTTTTGGTGGTTTTCACAACACAACGTGTCGTCGAGGTTGCACTGTAACAGATGGGAATGTCAGTTGCAGGGAGAATTGTTTTTGAAACATTTTGTTAATCAACTAAATTCGAACGTGCATTTTGAACAAGTGATTCGAACATTCTACAAATTTTTTATCCAAAATGATAGTTAGCATGGTTACTACGTATTCTCGATAATTATAAGCATTAATATTGTGCTGATATGTGTAAATGGATATGCGTACAACTTCTCAATTAATACGACTTAAACAAAAATGGAAAACTGTCTACTCCGAATATTCGATTCGTCACGTTTTTTAAATTTCCTTCACCATTTCTTAGAAAGAAATGAAACAATTACAGTAAAAACATTATTAAAGATCATCTCCTCTTGACAGCCAGAGCCAGTCGAGTATTAAGTATAGCCTTTATTTCAAATTTATACTGAATAGACTATAGATTATTTATTGCTCAATTTTGATATTTAATATTTTATTGATTCTCCGGAACACGGCATCTCCTGGGAAAAATTCAGTTTTGTTGATCAGAGCAAATCCGGAGCTGAAGCGCATTTTCTCTCTACAGCAATTTATAATTAAGTATATAAATAAACATTATTTATAGTTAGTTATTGCAATATGATTATTATCATTGATATTCGAAAATTCGGTGAATTTCACATCTCAGTCTCACGTCTCCAGCTTTAATCAAGCGTTCTCAACTGTTTTTTCTTGTTTCTAAATAATAGTCTTTTAAATACCATTAAAAATGTACCAAACAATGAAAAACTTAGAAAAAACGCTGTAGCCACAGTACATAGAAAAAGACTGAGAAAAAAATCCAAACAAACACGAATAGAACAATGTGCATATAATAACACATAATATATTGTTATTATTATTATCTTGTCAGATACAAACGACAAATATAAAACCGTTTTCACATTTAATTTACACTGAAAACAACCGTTAAAATTAATACTCCATTGAAATCATATCTGCAATAATAATATTACATATCTATATGTATACATATACAATAAGAAAACGATCATTTAAAGAAAAAGTAGTACCATAATTACTGACTATATATGAATGAGAAGCAACGCACACCACATCAACCAACAGCTCTCTTGCCTTTTTCTCACACTTAATTTGACACAATTGACATTTCGAGATGATGTGATGTTGTGAATGTTTGCCGTTACTTAATGAAGAATTATACTTACTTGGTTATTTATATGTTTATTTGAGAAACTGATTCGTCAATACAATGTTGTATAGTATGTAATAATAATAATTATTAATGGTATTGCGAAAAGAGTGCTTAGTATACCTATAGCGGTACCGGCTATAATGATAATAATGAAATATCTCCCCTGTAGTTGACAAGAAGTAGATGGTATTAGACAATGACATGACATAATTAGTAATTAAACGAATTAGTTGGTTAAAAACCACAATGCGATTAGCTTCTAAAAACACAGACATTTTTTCTTTCTAGTTTCTCTGTCCATATGCATGTTTATTGTTGTTGTAGTTGTTGTTTGTTTCGAGAAAACCTTAGCAGCAAAAACAAAAAGGGCCAAATGGCTGCGGTGGCGGCGGCGGCGGCGCTTCGCCATCAGCTAGCGAGAAATTCTTATTATATATAGTGGCACTAGCTAACTGGAAGTATGTATAAGCAGAACGAAATTCAAGTAGATAGACAATCTGCACCAATGAAATAAGCTGTTAAAATACCCCAATTAGCCCTAGTAAACCACCCTAAGCGAATTCTAATGAATTCGATATGCAACTAATCTTAAATTTTCCGCATTTTAATATGGATAACGTTCGTCAATAGACCAAACGATTGGTGCAGATTAACATTTCAATGGTCCGGCGCCTACTTCGATGGTGGCGTCTGCCGTACAACTTCTTCTTCTTCGTTTTCTCCTATCCTTTTCCTTCATGCAAAAAAAACAGGAATAATCAAGAAAGAGAGCGATGAAACAAGGCAGCCTCACATACACACACAAAAGGGAGAGAGACACAAACACAGAGAGAGAGAAAGACGGCCTGCAACATCAGCCTTTGACACTGCCGAAAAATGCCATCGAACCGCGTCCTCGTCGATCTACTAAATGAGATAACGACGAAACCGATTTGAACCGTTTAAAAGATGTCTCTGCTGGTTTTGATAGTGGTACCTATATTTATACACGAATAACTGTGTTGTGTATTAATAAAAAAAAAAAAAAAGAACCAACACCATCATCATCATTATGACTGTGTTTGGTTAATAATAATTAATTTTCAATGAATTAATTTTGCATCAGCAACCAGCAACAGCAGCAACGGCAGATGATGATTATTATGCACATTTTAATTACACATTGAAATTTTTTATTGAATTGAAAATTAATTGTACACCCTGTATAGATGATTAAGATAAAAATTTCAACAATTTCCTTTTTGAAAACGAGGAAAAAATCTATAAAATTATAAAATTGCCCTCTTTAAATGTTTTCTTTTTCTCTTTTGTGTATTTCGAGAAAAGAAGGCGGAAATAATTTTGATTTTCCATGACCAATTGTTACAGCATTAATAGAATAGATTGAGGGATACTTATAGATATACACAACACAGGTAGGGTAGACATAGGTATCAATTATCATACTATATACAGGGTATTATAAAAGATATCTATTTCCATCTAGACTCTCGTCAGATTACCTTTAGAATTCTTGTAATTTCAATAATAGAAATTAAATTCAGGTAGCTCAAATATAAGACTAAATCTATCAACAACAACAACAACAACAACAGTAACAATAATAATAACATGATTATTCCCATTTTAAATAAATACAAACTGACCTGAAGTGGATACGGAGATCTATTTTCAATTTCATTAAATTTTCATAATAACAAATTTGAAAATCGTCCATTTCCTAATCACGAGACCAGGATCAAAAAACTATGTATCGAAGGTACTCAGATAAAGATTAAAGATCACCCATTCATCATCATCGGAGATTCTATTTAAAAGGTAACAAGATAAGGTGGATCTTTCGCTCTATGAATACGGATCGGAAATAATATTATTTAATTTTGAAAATCCTTTTTCACTATATTTGAGTATATACAGGATGAACTAAAATTTCATACTATACAGTGGTATTTCTATGTCAAAAATTGGGGACTATTTCAAGGGTAGATTTTCAATTTTTTTTTTCTTTCTTTTTTGTTAATTTGGTGGCGCCCACAATTTACCAACAAGTCAGTGTGTTATATTTTGCAATAACCCGTGAAACCATGTGGGATTAACCGAAAAAACACACACACACACACACATATACACATACACATTTTAAGGCTTTATCTGCACATCGACATCTGTATATTGTAACGGCGGTCGGTCGGTTTCCTTTTTTCTGATGTGCAACAAGATGTTTCTTATTTCGGCAATTAAAATACAGTATAATAATAATTAAGTATATGCGATTATTTGTGCTTGAAAAGATGGAACAGAAAAGAAAAAGAAAACCGTATATAGAAGAAAAATACTATACACAGTATAAAAAGGCGCCTGGCGCCTTTACGGTGTCTCTAAATTGTCTTTTCTCGTTTTCCGTTCGTTTGGTTGAAGATGAGACGAGACGCACCGTATACAGGCATGCATGCATGCATGCATTTCGGCAGTTTTATGTTACTTACTTGAATCAATTGAATTGAAATGAATCATTCGGCTGTCTCCTGTTTTCCTTTTAATGGAATAGAATAAAATCTTTTTGAGACGAAATCGTCTAGTTACTACCCGATTATACTTTAACCAAATATTGACACCTAATACTAACCAAGTACTAAAAGCTGTTAAAAACCGAAAACAAACACGCCTATTTCTTATCTATTTCCTAAATTATCTTACCATAAATCAACCCTTAAAAAAATTTCACAATATAATGTAAATTCCTGATGCAGTTTACTATACATGTAGATTTAGTATGTATACAAACACACACATACAAGTAGAGAAGGGATACTAGTTAGAGATAATGAAAGGCTTCGTGTATGTGTGTGTTCAGCGTGTAAAATTTGCAGGTTGTTCGTCGGCAAATAAATAAATAAATCCATTTTTAGACCTCATAAATTAAGAGGCAGGGAGAGAATGGTTGCTTCTTTTTTGGAGGTATTAAACGCATTTCGAATTTTTACTATTATTATTAGGCCAATACATAGAAAATTAACAATTCAAAAAGGAAACCACTCTAATAAGAACCGATATGAAAAGAGTAAAAAAAAAAAGAAATGAAAAAGACCGTATAGGTATAAGGTACACTTAAAACTATACCCGTACTGGACGTCAGCATCGTCAGCATGCTTTTCAAACGATCCCTTTTTGCAATTTTCTAAAACGATTCTCGTTTTGTGAAAATGGCATATGTGTGTGTGTGTGTGTGTATTGTGAGGCATCAAGGGTAGTGAATGAGGGACGGGGGCGAGGAATTCAGACCGCTAGCAAAGGAAGAAGAGGAGGAGGAGGACAACACAGAGAGGATGCTGCAATAAAAGAAATCAGCCCCTATTGTAAGTTGATACCCCTGAAACGCGTGTTCGTTCCGAAAATACAAATGCTGGAATTCAATGGATTTCTGTCTCTCTACTTCTTTTTTTTTTATTTTCCTCCTGAATTGAGGGATGCTTATTATTATTATTATGTAATCTTAAGCGGTTACCGCATTTAGATGATTTTTAGCGAATCGAGAGCAGTAGATTAAATAAGAGTACCTACAATAAAATGCAAAAGGATGAGATCTTACGTCATACTCAGTGAAAAACAGTATACCAACATTATAACTATGGTTTAGGGAAATTTGTTTACATTAAATGTAAAATGTAGAATTAGATGTGTTCAAATTGGTGCTTTGAAATGTAGCACTATCAGAGTAAATATTTTTTCTTGGTCGTTCAGGATTTGTTTAATATTTAATAATATGAATCAATTATACTCAAATAATTTCGTAGAACTATTTAATTTCTTTATTTTTGCTATTGTCTTGACAGATTTGATTTGATTTTTTAATTAAAAGTAATTATAGTAGCATTCTAATTGAAAGTATCTCTGTTTTACACACATAAAAAGCGAGAACAAAACTCACCGATATAAACATATCGAATTAAAAGAATTAAAGTAAATATTGGTTTAGCTTCGTTTATACTTACGATATTAATCATTTTGGAATAAATTTTCAACAATCGTGTTTATTATTTAAAACAATTACTGTCATTGAAAAATTCTAAATAAAATCGATTAAAATATCAATAGGATTCTAAAAATAATCTTGACAAAGTTGCACCAAATTATGACAATAACAACTGTGACGTAAGATCACATCCTATTGCTTTAAATTTTTCATTTAAATTAAAAATTATTTCGAACAATTGCTTCATGACGGTTTAGTGCGAGGCTTCCTTTAGATTCGCTTTTACAAGAGTAAAAATACATCATGCAATTATAATGTTGATAAAATTATTTTATCTGAATCGTAAAAAACAAGCAAACAATTTCCAATGTGTGGTTTTCCCTATAGAATCAAATTAAACTTCTCAATTATTCATCTATCAAAAAATAGAAACCGATAATTTTCCATTGTTTTATTTAGATATGCACAATGGAAATCGACACGAAAGAAAATGAACGAATATATGGTAGGTATATTAGAAATTGATGATATTTTATGCTGGAACGATTTTTCCGTTTCAGTTTTTTTTTATTTTCTAATTATTAATTTATTCAAAATCAAAGCACCTTAAAGTGTTGTGCGTGTTATTCACTTGATTTAATCATAATAATAATAACGATGTATCCATAACCACCACCACCACCATCATTTACCTACCACAACAACAACCAACTAAATACAATATTCAAATATGGCCGACCCATTATGTATTATTTGGCAGCTTAAATAATTCTATTGGCGGTGGTGTACACATGGAGGAGCGAGCAGAAATTTGATTTTGAAAAGGAAAAGGTATACCGTTCATACATACGACTAGAGGTACCTATACCTATAGGCAACGCACTCTTTAAAAAAGAAAGCAAAAAAAAAAATCGTTTAATACTGAGGGGGATAAACGTACCCGTTATGTAGGTAAAATGCATTTTGTATTATGTAAGTATATATGACACAATAATCATAATGGCAGTGTGTGTGTGTGTGTGTGTGTGTGTGTGCAATTCATGAATGTGAAATGAATGAATAAAATACTGATGGATGGTTAGAGGAGGGAGTGAGGAAATAAAATATGGTGCTGCAGTTTTTTTTCCAGCTGCATGTACATTTAATATCATGATCACATTTCAAATTTTTCTAATCGATTATGTATCGATATTTCTATTCGATTCGATTTCGATATTTTTAATATGTGTGGAGATGATAGACGTAATTATTACGTTTACGGTGTAGATGAAAAATTAATATGAAAAATCGTGTTCAATTTTCCCATCCTCTTAAAAAAAAAAAATCGTACCGTTTAGAATCGTCCCTGAAACTTTCCTATTGTTAAAAAGGTACAATTCGTAATTCGATTTGCTTTATCTTTAAAACGGTCCTTTACAAACCTAAATGTATAACTTGTTTGTACCCATTCTACTTTGATAATAGAATGTTTGTAATCTTGTTTTAGTTTCGACAGATCGATATTTTATACATCATAGAAAATTGTAGAAGAAGAATAAAAAGGATTCGAAGAAGTAGAAAAAGAATTTAATTTTTTCTTTTTCTAGTTCAATGAAAATAAGATAATAAAAAAAAACTATAAGTAGACTGGATATAAAGAAGGTACTTACAATAAGTAGTAGTACCTGAACGATTTGTGCAATGTGTGTGTGTGTGTGTGTGAATTGCAAAATAATTCATGTGTAAAATAATTTGACGTTAAGTTTTATGAGAAGGAAATAATAAAAAATGTAATAATTAATTCAAAATGTACGAACAATAAGTGCTTATCTCATTTATGTAAGTGCTCAAATTTTCTTATTAAAAGCTTTATTTTTTTAAATTGCCTAAATTGTTATGAGGCGGGCAATAATAATAGCACTAAAGGCAGGAAATTATTATTTGGTCACAGAAATAATAATTCAATTTATATCCAATTAAAAACGAAAGAAAATCTTCTATTTCTTTTCTAAATCGAAATAAGTACTTATACAGAATGGACGCCAAGTACCTATAAACTAGGGATGTTAAAAAAACGAAAAATATTTATCTTATTAAAATTAAATATTAAACTTACCAATTTTACGTGGTAAATTGAGATAATATTCGTAATATTAGCTAAAATTGGGTACAATTAACAAATTGTTAAATAATTAGTCACACAATTTCTACAATTTGTCAATTTCAGAATAAACAAACATCATTTTGGATGTGACCGATAAATAGAGGAATAATTTACTCTAAAAATTTAGTTTGATGTTGCTATAAAGGAAATTGCAAAAAATTAAAAGATTACTAACAATATGCCACTTAATTAGATATTTCGAATATCTTAAGAGTCGCTAGATGCGCCTGAATTAGGTATCATCAAGGTCAGTTTCAGGATTCAGGATTGCTGCATGTTTCATTTCGTCCGAAACGTTCAGGACTAAATGCACCATGGGTTCATTACTCATTCGAATTATGAATTTTCATTAAAATCATAAATACACGAAATACATAACAAAAGCTGTTCATAAATTTCGTGCAAATACAGCATAAAACTATAGCCTAATAGAACTTTCAATAAATCCAAGTGGATTTCATAGAATTCCGAAGCCATCGGCACCGAATGTCAGAAATTATAAAAAAGACGTCCAGAAATTGGCATTAAAAGAATCTAACGAATATTACCGTAACATTGCTATATTGCACTGGTAATTTTCTCTTTCCGCATCACTATAACAGTCACACATTCGCCATGAAAATAACTCGCGTACTTTTCAAAATAATAAGATTTTAATCAGTTTATTGTTACTGCATGTGGTTTTATTTATTTATGCTCTCTCTCTCTCTCTCTTTTAAAAACATCATTGTTTCTCATTCAATTGTTTGTATACGTTCAATATATTTTGATCACCATATATGTAAAATCACGCTTCTATACTATATACCTTCTAAGTGCATATGTGTATGTGGTATATTTCAAATTGAATTTATAGAAATTTTAGTGATAAAAATACCCTCCAGCTCTCCAACCCCCCAATTTAAATTTATATAACAGTTAAATTAACCTTTCCATGACGTACATGACAATATATCATTAAAAATCCATAAATAAATAATAAACTTATTTAATGACAATTGACGATCACATTATACAGTGGTCAGAAGCCATGCATATTCATTATATCTGGTTATGTATATAATTTAGCAAAAATTTAAGAATGGATAATCACACAGTCTCAAAGAATAGCTAATACACAAGCAGCAGCAGAACTTAACCTCAAAATTTAATAAGTATCCACCATACGTATAACTATAAGTTGATACTATATTACGTCTTTTATCCAATGTAATACGTCTATCATATGTTCTTTTAGTTCTATTATTATTATTAGCATTACTATAGCCAACTAATTATTTATTTTTAATTGTTTAATTAATATAGTGTCTTTTTATTGAATTTGATAAGGAGAGATAGGTTAAGTACTTACATTCGATTTGACCTTCAATTTAATCACCATACTTAATACATACTCCTCAATAATCACGAAAAAGAAACACTATATACGAAAATGCGTAATTTTAACTCGAAACAATCCAGAAAATTATAAATTTATTGTTTTTCTCATTGAAAACAATTGCAACAAAGCGAATACGTGAAAATCGAAGTAGGCCTTTGGAAGTGACAATAGTTGTTATAATTCATAATTTTATATTTTTTGAAATTCTGTATTCATGTCAACCAACATGACCAAGAAACGATTAAAAAATACCCAAAATTAATCTCTGTTTCTACATCATATCTAAAATGTCACTATTCATTTAATATTCGAAGAAAAATTGAGAAAATATGAAAATTATTTTGGTACTAGATTAATACGCCGACCACCATATTGCCTGAACAGTAGCCATCCATATAATAACACGTACAGATCAATTCTAATCATGGCCAACTCAATTATTTATGGATTTTTTAGCGAAAATATTGATAATTTCCTATTTTCCATATCATTTCCTTTCATTTTTAATGAAAATGTCGGAAAAATCGTGACTTTATTCAATAGCAAATGAATTCTGGCATTTTTGTACTTGACCTACCCATATTTTAGGAAAATGAACGTGATATTGATGTCCTCACGCTAATTTTTTTTCAGAGCAAATTTTTGATATTCAAGATAAAAGTCCAGTGTAAATTTGCGCGAAAATCAAAATAAAATCTGTTGAAATTTAAAAAAGTCCAAAGTCAATTACGGTGTAGGTTCACAAACTTAAAAGTGATCATTTTATCACCATTTAAATCTACAGGGTGAGTGTTTCAATAGAAATTTTGCTGACTGAAATAAAAAGGATGGAATAACACTGAGCGAATATTAAATATACAGCGATTTAAGTATATGCCTATCGAACTCATCTATACCCAATTATTTTAAGGAAACAGCAATTATATAATCCATTTCTTTTTTTTTTTTTTGTTGCTTAATAACATATAACATAAACTATAGATTATTCTCTAACCGACATTTAATGGCACGTAAATAAATGTAATCGATTAAATATAATCGAGAAAACAATATATACTATATAGCTAAAGAAATAGGGAAAGAAGCATTATTAAAGTAAAAGTATACAAACTGAACCATAAGCGCACATCATTTGGTATTGTATATATGGTTATTATAAACTAACTCTAACGAACAAACTAAACTTCTTCTTCTAGTCGATTGTTAATTATACGTTTGTATAAAATCGAAGAAGAACATTAATACCATCATTATTCGTTTAAATGATGAAACGAATAAATACAAGTGTATACCTAAAGCCAGAAGTATTTAATTATTTATAAAGGTGTGCAATACACTTAGCTGTTTTTTTTTTTTCGAAAAAAGAAGAAGGAAGGAAAAAAAAAAGAAAATTACTACACTGTACCTGATTATACACATGTGACTATACACAGATATACATACATACATATATGAATAAGTATATAATTTCATGACAAAATTATAGGAAATAATTATCAAGGCTTTTAAACTTCTTCTGCAATTTTTTTCTTTTTTCTTCTTGTATTTTACAACCGTATTTTTTCCTCTCTCTTTTATTTTTTTTTTTGTTTAATTTGCACTATGTCCTTAATTTCCTTATAATCCTTGATTATATGAAGGAAAACAGGTATAAATGATACTTGGTATAGTATAAGTATAGATATAAGACAATGTACAATTTTTTTCTTAATATCCCGCACAATGTCAGTGGTAATTTTCTTCAATAATATTGAAAAAAAAAAAAAAAAGAAGACAAGGTTTGTAATTAGCATGTCATTGTGTGTCCGTGTGGGCGTGTGTGTGTGAGTATGTCATGTCAATAATTAAATAAACATATGGCATTTGTAATACAGATTCTGTACATGTTTCAATTGAAAAATATGTGGTTGTATAAATACAGATTTAAACAAATGAATAACTGCAGATTTTAACAGATTGTAAACGCAGAGATTTTAGGCAATCTGATCAGTGCACATGCGCAATGATTTACTGGTAATAAAGACATCATTGTATATAGCGGGGCCAGTTAGTACATATATCTAATAAAATTAATTATCACGATGCAATAGATGAGAAACTTTCAATTCTAGAACAGTAAATAATTTACTTATCGAAAGTGTTCGTATATAGTATACATTGGCTACCAGATAAACTACACACGCATACATACATACATACATACATACATATTTCATTTCACGCTATTATTTCGTTACAGTTGAAAGGATGCCAAAAGCAAAACGTTCAAATTTAATAAATAAAATAAATAACTAAATAATACAAGTGAAATTATTTCATCAACTATTATTATTATTATTATCCAATGAATTGATATGAACAAAACATGAATAATATCCATATATACAGGGTGGTCATTGCCCATTTATTTGCGTATATGGATACAGGTATGGCCAACTAAATTTTTGTTACTTAAATAAAAATTACAAACCACAATTTTTGAATATAAAATGAATATTGTTGAAAAGAGAGAAACGCTTTTTTAACAATTCCATATGGCCAACTATGATTCCCAGTTAAAAAAAGCTAAGTTTCCGTTATAACTCTAAAATCAAGTAGGCCATGAAAAAGATGCCTTTATTGCTGCATAATTATATAAATATATCTATGGCATGCCGTTGAAATTTTTAGTGTATCGCTAATAGTTTAGAAGATGTTTTTATCATTTAAGTAAATGACATTTTCCTTAGTTTTCCCGGCATATTTCAATAACTATTAGACTTATATCAAGAGCCATAGAATTTCTTACCACAGTCTACCAAATTTTCTTAATTGAACCTGTTTCTTTCTAATATTACCTACCATAGTATTAAGAAACTATATAGAAAATGGCCACCTTGTATAATACCGATGCCAGTACAATAAAGTAACCAGTAGTTTAATAATACCACAAGATGTGTTCACGGTCTCTCGCATTTTTATTGTTGTGTTCAAAATACTACTAATTACTAACAATTATTTGAGCTTGTATGTATGTATGGTTGCCTATTATAAGTAATATGATGTGTGTCGTATTATTAGGTTTACATTATTTTTTACAGTTTTTTTTTTTCCCTGTTTATTGTTAAGTATACTACATATTATACTGGGAAAATATCACTTTATTTCACATACAGAAACACACACATGAGTGAAGAGTGTCAGTGCGTATGTATGCGTGCATGAAAAGACAATTTCGTCTCTGTCTTTCTCTAATATATCTATTAATCGATCTACAGCAATGTATTAAAAATACGTAACATGCGTTCATTATTGTTTCTTTATTCGTATTCTATTTAAAGAAAAAAAAATCGAAAGAGAGAAAAATCTGTGCAGTTTGCTTTAACCTTGTAAAATTCTCCTACCCGTGAAAATTTCCGCAGGAAATTCAAATACATTCCAAGTACCCACCTACTTTCAAGAAGTGCTTGAAGAAAAGCTCATTTTCTGATTCTCAACCTGCTTCTCCATCCCCTCCAGCCGACATTTTTCTAATCTAAAAACCCAGATTCAAACGAAGGCTTAAAAGGCAAAAAATTGCAAAAAAAAAACCACGCAATGGAAAAAAGGGGTAAAAATACAAGAAAAAAAAAAAAGAGAAAACGATGATGATAATTTTTATATAATTTTCGTATTGAAGTTGTCTTCCTCCGTTGCTAATTACTCGCCCCCTTCCTATACAGGTATCTTACTGATTAAATAATAATTTCAAAAAAACAAGAAGCAAGATGAGGAACATGAGAGAAAAGATGATGAAAAAGGGTGTATTATTATTATCAAAAAAGTCGATTCAAAGAGGCAAAAAGGCAACTCTCTCCCATTCAAACGGTATAGATAAGTAGCCCTTTAAGGGCTTTAGAATACTAATTATAAGTCATAATAATGACTGGAGCTGACGATTATGCAGTCATCTTTTCAACTCAAAATCCTTTTTATTTTTTGCTTTTTTTATTTTAACATTTAACTCCTTGTAGAAAGGCAACAATGTTGCCACATATCCACATATCCCACACCCCACATTCCCTCACTACTATAGATTCTATCATTCAATCTATAGTATAAGAAGCTATTGGAATTTATTCTACACACATCATTTTTTTACAAGAGTTTGACAGCAAGCCGTCATTCTGCGCCAGACAAAAGGCGTGGCCTAATACCATTACGGGTATTGAGAGTGGTAGAATGCGACGTAAAGGGTGAGGTATGATTGGGCGGACCAAAAAATTTCTTGGCTGAACAACAACAACGAAAGAAAAGAAAAAATAACAACGAAGAAGAATCAGAAGAAGAAGAAGACAAAACTGACCGACACAATAATAATTTCAAATTAAATTGAATCGAGAATATCTATAGAGAGAGGGATTGTATTGTATTAGTGGTTGCGTACATATATATATCTATATAGATGTGTATAAATAAATTTTGATAGCTATAAATAGGTAATTAGACATCGGGTACGTCCGTTACGGGCAGTACTGCACAATGCAGATTTTTCTGTCGAGAAAAAATCGAATTACTTCGATTGCTGCAATGTTTGCATATTTATATATCTATAGAAACTAAACAAATTTCTCCTGCATAATGAGAAATGCAACAACGTGGCAACGTTGTTTCTTCTCTCAAATAAGTTTCGAACAAATATTTGCCCATCGCCAATTACTGATATTTGTTCGACTGCTGGAAAAAATGAAATTAAAAGTAAAACTTAATCAAAATACAGGGTGTAATAAAACAGAAAAAAAAAAACAATATGTTCTAGTGGTTTTTCTTGTTTCCTTATCTTTTCTTGTCCTTTCCGCCCTTCACACAGTTTTCCGTTTCGACTGTATATCCGCAGATTCGAAACTATCAGATCAGTGACGTATAGGTATCTAAAGCGCAAACTCGTCAAGCAAAAATAAGCCCTTTTTTATCTTTGCCAAAATATAATTCTTCATCATCAACCATCATCATCAGTTTAGAGATTTGAGTAAAAAGGACGTCGTCGGTTGGTGATAGTGCTGGTGGTGGTGGTCGTGGCAGCGATAACGACAGCAACGACGACGACGACGACGACTACTACCGTGGTGGTGGTATAAGTTGTTCGATTGTTGTGTGTGATAACATTAAAAATCGCGCCGCGTTATAACGCACCGAACGCGTCGCGCATTTGACACGTTGGAGCGACGGATTGTCGATTTTATTCTGGCGCAACGAAAGGGTAGGAAGGAAAGGAAGTGTGTTTTTCTTTTTCGTTTTCACAGTGAAATAAGTTGGTATATTTGTGCATGTGCATCAGTGATACCACCTATATTTGTGATTGTTGCTGTGCAGTCTAGAAAACTTATAGTTTTCCAATTCAAGAAAAACATTTATAAATGAAAATATCACTGGTAGGTAATAAAAGTAGAAAATTAGATTCTTTAATCATATAGTAAGTAGGCTATGTTTCATTGAATCGATTAACATATTATTTTATTATAAGCGATTGCATATTCATTCTAAGCGGTAACTTTTATAGACCAAAACGCACGCATGATTTCATGCAAACTAACGAATGACTTAAGAAATTTTATGATCAATTCAAATACGAGGCTATGTGAAAAAGTATTTTTCCGCTGCACAACTTAAATTAGGCCTGAACAGTTATTTTTGCAACCCCAAAAGGTGCCAGCCATAGGTTCCTAACCCTTTGCATATCTACTTACTTACCTATGCCAACTTGATCTTGATAAAACACGAATAAAGCCATTAAAAATATAACGCACGCGAACTATTTTCGTATTCACAGTTTGCTGCCCTTTTTCTTTTTTTAGTAAGAAAAGTTTTAATTAATTGTTACTATTCTTATTATTATTGTTGCTATTTTCGATTCAAAAAAGTATATAGAATATCTCCATCAGGAATATAAAGATTATAATTCCAACAAGAATTTAAGTAATACCTAAAAGTAATCCGATCAGCCGGCCATCTTAATAAAATAAAGTGTGGTTAATTTGTTGCCACTAATCGATTGATATTTCGATAAAATTACAATTTAATGGCTTAGAATTTGAATTATTTTCGAAAATTATTGCAAATATTTCAGAGAAAAATCAAACTAATTTTGCGCATAGATGGATACTTTTATCTATACACGTTAAAATCAATTTTACAATCACAAAGAATTCAAATCATTCTAATTTATTAATGCAGAAGGCAATTTAATAATAATAAATTTTATTTGGTATTTTGTTTAAAAACTATTTATAATAGTCACTGAATATTTCTATCTCGTTTCTATACAGGTTTTTTTTGTCTTTTTGTCATTTACAATTAATATTGAGATATCTAATTAGATGTAAGTACCAATTAGTATCTATATCTTAAGACATACAGTCGGTGTAAATTAAAAAAAGTGTTATACGACAATTTGTATTAAGCATATGAGGCTGCGACGATGTCACATTCATTTAGTTAGAAAAAGATCGTTAAGCACCTGGATAAATCAACTATTTGATTGTGACTTAATAGGGCTTTATTATGCACTCATTTTTTAGCAGCAATAATTAATCTTTTGTGAAGTTACTTGACACTACAAGAGAAACGTCAGTTGTGAATTCACCTTAAAATGAAGAAGAACTGTGAGCCGAGGCAATGTTGCCGCGATTTTAACTTTGGCCTTCGAAAAGAAATGTCCTTAGACTTCAAATTCTATGTACATTGACTAAAATCCGTACTAATTCCAAGACGAAACATAAAGTGTTCTAATTTATAAAATAAAAATATTTTGTTTTAGTACAACAATAACAATATCAAAATTTAAATATAGCAAGTTTAAAAACTTATCCAAATCTTTAACTATCTGTGGTATAACATTCTTTTTAATGTACGTCGACTATAACCAGTAATTCCAACCCAATTTTAAAATTTATAAAGAAAAAATCCGTGTTCCTTTCGTTTCCGAGAAATTTTTTAATTGGCTTATTAATTTAGCGCAGCAGTAGCGTAATAATATCGACTACTTATCGATATTAATTAACCTATCAATAGTAGCATACTAAAAGAGTTTTCGCAGAAAAATCAGTGCGCAATTTTCTTAATTTTTTCTGTAGCGACGACAGTTTCCGTCGGGGACAAAACAGAGCGAACATTAACACACATAACTCTTTCACCTCCTCCCTCTTTCTGCACAGCCGAGAATTGCTAGCGTTGATTTTTCTCTTTACCACCGTTTTTACAATTGCATACTATTATAAATATAAAATAAAACCGCCAACCCCACCAACCCTTTGCTATAGATAGATACCATTTACTACTATCATTTTCAAAACTCATCCTCATCAAAAAGACCAAAAATGTCCCCCGGCGACACGGTTCTCTCACTCTCTATCTCTCTTTCCACAGTAACAACAACAACAACAAAAGCCGCACACACACACACACACAGACCGACGGACAAACGTTACACAAAGGCGTCGCAAGCCACACCCCAAAAGGCCTAACCTTAACGCTCACATCCCATCGCAAGTGTGAAATAGGTGGGGGGGGATTTGTCGCCAAACGATTGGTTGTGGTATGGGTCGGTGTCAAACTAAGAACCAATAGGAAAGCGTGAAGATCATTAACGCCGCTACTCTCTCACTGTACTATACAACGATGAGAAAGTGTTGGCGTCAGTATTGTGTGGCCGTGGCAGTTTTAGGAGGAGTGGTGGTGTTAGTGGTGGTGGTGGTGGTGTCGCGATAGTATGCAAGAGAGAGAGAGAGAGAGAGTGAAAAGGTAGACGATTATAGTGTGAGTGAAAGAGAAGTAGACTTGTATGTGTGGATATGTGTGTGTGTGTTGTGTAAATGTGTGTCTCTTTTCTATAGGTGGTAGTAGTAGTGAGTGGAGTTGTACGCTGTCCTTCATGTCGTTCGTTTTATTATTATAATAGTGAAGTGAGAGGTGCGAGGTTTAACACCACACGAATAAAATATAATTTAGATGGAATAAAATTGGTGGTGAATGTAGTTGTAGTGTAGAGGAGGCAATTTTCGGGAATAATATAGGTCTATACGGTTATAACTATATATATGCGTGTGTGTGTGTGTATATACTACTACTACTACTACTACTAAAAAACAAATAACTGCAATTGTGTGTGTGTGTATCAATCGGGTTTTCGGGGGAAAAATAATGAAACTGCTCGCAGAAAAGCCGCCGCCGTCGCTTTTTTATACTTAAAAAAAAAAAAGAAAAATTTACAGTGCCAGTGCGGGCAATGATTGTTTCTAATCATATTGAAACAGAAATTAAGATAGTGATAACATTTTGATTTAGAAATAAGAGGAAACTTGCTTAAGGGTGCATTTTTTTATGTAAGTTGAATAAATATATTCTATAATTTTTTAAATTCAATCTATAATTTAGTATATTGTATATGTTACCTTGCTTCAAATGCCTCGAAAGAATTTAGCAATTGTATTTAATGCGTCTGATTTACATAACTATCTGACTTACATATACAGTACAAATGTAATTTCCTTAATTAATTAATTAACTACTTTATTAGACAAGATATGAAGCGACTGCGTCTCGAAGTATCTCGCCAATACGGCTGCCAAATGGTTATCTATGTATCTATTCGGTTGGATTTTGTAAAATTTGAAAAACTATAGACAAAATTTGCTCTAAATACTAAATTCATAATCCTTTATTTACATCAATTGACTGCAGTTTTATTATGTACCTAATTAAAAATTTCCGTTAAATTAATTCCGTTTATAAGAATAATTCGTAATTCTATTCATGTTTCTCGCATTTTATAATTTAAATAAAGACATAATTAATAAATCATAATATCTTTGTGAATGTTAAACAAAACACTATTTAAACAGCATGTTTTTGTTGAGGTGAGCGTTTAAACTGCTTACTAGAAACGATTTGCCGCGCTAGGCTTAAAATTTTTATAAGAAAATTTCATCATTTATTTCATTTAAATGGGCTAAAAATATTGAAATAGTTTGATAATTTAACAGATAAAATCAAACGGAAATAAATTGATTAAGTTTTAAACGGAAAAAATGGCAATAAATCGCATTAAAAGTTGTTTAGGCGTAATTTTTTTTTCTTGCAGACTAGCCGTAATTTATCAAATTCTAGATATTAAATAATGAAATTCCTATAAATCAAAATAAACGGAAATCAATCATTTGTGATCCAAGCGTAAACAATACGAAGTTTTTTACACATTTTTCTATCTATACTTGATTCATTTTCAAGATGCTGTGCAATTACGGCAAAAAGCCGTTATCGCCTAAAATATATATTGATATTGCAAAAGTATACTTACAAGTAATAAAAGGCAGAACATTTTAATATATGAATCAAGTGCATATCAAGTCAACAAAATTGAAAGGCCACCACTTCTTGCCATTCAATTTATATCAAAATATGCTTGTTCATCTAGGTACTATTTATCTTTCACATCCCCAGATAAAATATCCTGATCATCATCATCATCATCATCATCATCATCATTATCCACAAAACACTAATTTCGCATTCCAACAATTAATAATTCTTTTATGGTTGGAATTAAGCGGTGGAGACGATCTGCCGCTAAACAACATTGGTCCCAATGCGTTTCGAAAGTTGCCATTTGGAAACATCAACATCAACAGCCGACGATCAGGACGACGATCAAGACATTGCAACTGCACCAATATCAGCAATAAAAAGAGCAATGGCGTACCAGCAATTTCTTCAACTTCCACGTACAACTGATTTTAGTGTTTCGTCATTATTAACTGCTGCCAATAATAATAATAATAATAATAGTGCCGCCCATCCATCAGCGGCAGCAGCAGTTGTAGCTACATCGACCACATCACCAACTGGAGCGGGTCCTGGCGGTGGTGGTGGTTTAGCTGCTACAACTGGGGCATTTTTTCCATCTCTATTAGCTTCACAAGCTGCTAATCCACATAGTTGTTATCCGGGAACATTAATACCGAAAATACCTCATCCGCATCACGCTCTACCTGGACATCCTTATACAACTGCTGAGGACGTACTCTTACAGGTCAGTGTCATAAAAATAATAACCAAAAGTGATAATACACCAAATTGGATTATTTTTCTGAGGAAATAGAACTATCTATACTCGATTCATTTAAAAGATGCAATACAATCGCGTAACAGTTGCGTCAGTTAAGTGAACCGCCCATGAATTTTTGCATTGAATCCAGTGTAGTTTTTATCTTATAAGTAGTTCGTAGTTCTGTACGAAACCATAATTTTTTGGTACATCAAATATACTCTATTCTATTCCAATCCAATTCGGTGTGTCACCAACTTAATTTACGCCATCATTTTCTAACTTTCTATTCTTTTTCTTGCTTGTCGTTTTAAATCCGACGTATATAGGCTGTGCATAATCACCACTCAGCAATGGTGAGACCTTTAAGGGCAATTCAACAAGAAGATGATGGTGTTGTTGATGATCCAAAGGTCACATTAGAGGGTAAAGATTTATGGGAGAAATTCCATAAATTGGGCACCGAAATGGTTATTACGAAAAGCGGCAGGTGAGATACACACTGTTCGTTATTTTAAATTAATATATAAGTATATTTATTTAATTAATATTGACTGAGTAATTATAAATATACATATTATGATTGATAATCAAAGAAAATATTATTGTATCTAAAGGTTGTGGCACACCGCGTCGCGATATAATGTCGCGGTGCAATAAGTACTTATGGTAGAATTTTTGATATTTGGAAATATATTGCCATTTTATCGTGAATAATTGCTAATATCTGCCAGTTCAAGGGTGCCAAACCTTAAAAGCACAACTATGTATTTTGTATTTTACATTCGGAGCTTTTTATTGAAGTTCTGGCTGTTTAGTTTTCACACAGAAAGTCCGCTAAATTGTATAATTCTTTAATTCGCGAAGCAAGTTAAATTAGTGGTACAATGACACGTCAAATAAATATAATTCAACTTTATTTTCTTGTATAATTAGTTTAATTTAGTTTATGAATACACTAAATGCGAGATGTTTAAAACCGAGCAATAAATTTAAGCTTTGCATTAATTAATAAAGTTTGAGAATCACTTTAGTTTTTATATAAAAGACAAACACTCTTGTGTACTTGGCGGGCGTAAACAACGTTTGTGCAAGTCTAGTAGATATGTCACCTTAATAATAAATTCCCAAATAAGTATAATTACACTCTACCCAAATCATTATAAATACAAACAGACGTTCTTAATGCATCATGATGAGTTTGATTGGGTGGCGTCGAACACGGTGTGCCACAACCATTAGTAAGTACAGTACTACCAGAAAAAAAATATTTCCCAATTATTATCATCTACATGCTGTAGTACCATTTTAATATCCCTAAATAAAAACAAATTCTCATACTATGTAGATATAGTAAATGATGTGCAATTTGCATATATAGATTTTTAAATAATAATGTTTGTACAACATGCCACTTTTCTCTATCTCCCCGTCTAATTCTCTCTCTCTCTCTCTCTCTATGTCTGTAGACTAATGTCATACAGTTATAATTTGAATTTATATTGATATGTGCTAATTTACGTTGTTAACTTCTTGTTCACTTTTTACTTTATAACATTTTTTTTTCTCTAATTTAAATAAATGCATCGATATCGATAATCTGGTTCTCGCGATACATTTTGCATAAAATTAAACGTTGCGACATTTTATTAAGTTGTCAATTAAAGAAAATATATTATTTTAAATGTTAAACATAAATAATATGTAAGTATATTGAAGAAAGTAAAATAATAATTAATGCTTGAATTTATCCATCAATAACCGTATACTATATAATTATGATATATATTCACGCTAATAGGTTATATCTACATATACATATATGTGCATATGTATATCTACCAACTAAATTCTGTCAATTAATTATTCGCTAACCTTATTAACTTGATATAATTAATATTGAATGCGAAACAACAGTAAAATGCTGTCAATTTGATTAGAATCAAATTTGATGGAACTTCAAAAAGATGCGGAAAGAAAAAACAAAATTATCGTTAAAATATTGCTCATATTAGTGGAAATTGAGAACTATCTCTCTGGGGTAGTCTTTTGATGACCCTTCCTTATACTAGATATATCTGTATATAAGAAAATAAGGCAAAAGGGCGCCATTTCCCCCATCCTCTAGCTTTCGCTGGAAAATCGACTTCAAGACAGTCGGAATATTATTATTGCGCGCTGGGCGTTTGCCCATATATATATACGTACCTATAAACGATTTGAATGTCTCTCTACCTACTTACTTACTTACTTACTATACACATTACACATCAGAGAAAAGCGACTCTTTGAAATCGTCTATATTTCCCAAAGGAAAGTGTTTTAGTATAAGTATAGGGAAAAGTCCGACTTATTAGTATATACCTATAGTAGCGAGTGACAAGGAGAAAATATTCGAATTTATAGGGTGGTAAATGTTTTATAGACGAATCGTAAAAGACGAAACTTTTTGTTAGGCATAATGGAAAATGTGAAATTTTTAATCTAAATGGAAAATAAGTCTATATTCATCATTGATTAGTTGTTTTTCATTAAGTTTTTTTCATTGTGGCTAGTGAATCGTATTTTTTCTCAGAGCGACAAAAACTTATAAATGTTAAAATAGTACCGTCACAAATGTACATTCCATAATTAGATAAATCTAAATTGAAAAACAAAATTTGGAAAAGTGAAAACAACATGACGTGATTGTGTGATTCAAAGCGTTTCTTTCTCCCTTTCCGTTCTGAAAAAGATTTAAAACCTCGGCGAAAGAGACGAGAAAAAAGAGGCATATAAAAGTATGTACTTACCATACCCCCGCTACTCATTCACTCCTGCTATACCTCATATATTATAGGTAGGTGTACATATACTGCAACTTGGGATGCAGAACAGGGCTAATTATTGCCACCCTTTTCATATGCTTATAGAGCGCATATAGTGGGTACAGTCAATGGCATAAGAAAACTTGTATGCATAAGGAAGGAATATACGTTCATGCACGTATGTAGTGCACCGAGTACAGTCTGTGCAACTGAAAAGAAAAATCTATTAAATCCTTAATTTTTGAACCAAGCATATAGAGATAGATAGAGACTTTATGATAGACGGCGGTTTTTTTTTTGTGATAATAAATAAACTGACTCCCTCCAATAATAAGTTAGTAATTATAAGTGATTTTCATATATACATACATACGTTAAGATTTACTTAATTAAGTTTAGTTTTAATTATTTACATCACGCAATCCTTCTTTTTCTAAGTGTGAAATGATTATGTACATAAATAACCATAAGGCGTATTTTTTTTCTTGTTCTATACAGTGTGAACAATCGGGGTGGTGGTTTATTTGATTGCGTGATTAATGTATTTGCTTGTGAAATTATTATTATTTAAATACATGTGGGTATAAATAAGCCCAGCGAGTTGTTAAAATTTACGATTTATCTTGACGTCGTATAATTTGGCAGAAATAATTGAAAATTTTTATTTTAAATTGGTAAAACTTAATCATTTCATCATTAAAATTTGATAGAATTGATAATTAGATAGTTTGTGCAAATTGCAATTTGTATAATTAAAAACAAATGATTGAAAAACTAAAAGCGAAAAGTATGGAGCCCCAAAAATCAATTTGAGCTTTAAAAACCTATGGAAATACAAACCCTGAAATATTAAATATTACTTTTGATATAATCATTAAGAAACCATTAAGAGTGAAACAAAAAAAAAATGAAGCCAAAACATCACTTTTCAATTTAGTTAATACAAAAGTGGTTACTAGAGATACAAATTTCTAAATGTAATACGCTTTCAATAACTAAATGACAAAATGAATTTAATGGATAAACATTTCATTAATTTATTCCTTTTCTTTCATTTTAGAAATGTTTTTTTTTTTTTTGTGTCCTTTGAATATATCAAAGGCTAGCCAACAGGGAAAACATTCCTTTTTACATCTTCGCCATTTCGACATCACTCTTTTTATATCTAAATAAATTAAACAAATATTTTGTTATTCCTCTCCGTCCCTGTCTGTCTGTTAACCATTTAATTTAAAATTGACCAATTCAAATTGTTATAATGAATAATTTCCTCATGATGATGATGGGAATGAAAATTGTTGCAAACAAAATGGTGTTTCATGTTGTTGTTTTTGTCTTTGTTTTGCATCTACATACGTATATATATATATATATTTTATGCATGTGTGAATGTTGTTTTTGTTGTTTATGCATCTATGTTATAGAATAAACAATAATTTGTTTACAATTAATTTACTTTTTTTTCTATAGATAATAAATCTAGTCAGTCAAACAATAAGTTGTTTCACACACGAAATAATTTTCTCGAAAAACTATACAAACTAATCTATTCCAACGTTTTCGTTATAGTATAGAGGAAAAGATGGTGGCAGCTGAATTAAGTCTATTTATAAAAGCATCAGCATCAGCTTTAAGAGGATTAAATTCACAGTGATACCTCGAAAATTTTCCCTTCAATACCTCTCCCTATATCAGCTCTAACTTTTGTGTATAGATAGGTATATAGATATTTAATATGGAATATTCACTCTAATATCTTTCTTCTCTCCTGGATGCTTTTGAAAATGATGAGCTGCGCGAATACTTTAGGGAAATGAGCATTGAAGTGTTATTAAATTTATTTATGTATCTAAGCATTAATATGATGGTTGGTTATATCTAAAAAATATAGTAGTAGTATACAGCCGTATAGATAGTAACAATTTTCATCCCTTCAAAGTTGACAGTATGTTTTTAATAGATGTGTCTACACTATATAAACATTAGCTACTTGCGCTAATGTTGTGTTGAGGTACTATAGTGGAGTCAAAATGTACGCTTGTCCATTGTGTCTAATTAGTAATTCATTTCTAATTAAGGCCGGAGTTACCCAGCTTCGTAAACTTAATGTATAAACATAGTCGTAATTTTAGTACGCAAATCTTGATATAAACATATGCGTTTCTTATCGCAGTGGTTACCCCAATTCTTAATTCTTAATGCATAAACGTAATTTTAAAGTTTCCAACTTTTAACTTTTACGTATTAAGAAATAAGAATAAAGAACGCGCTTGCGCTTTAACCACGCAATATTTTCGATCAGATTGAAGATGGACGTAATCTTAACCAAACTATTCTGGCACTATTTTTGATGATAATTTTTGTGCATATTTAAATCGTTTATTTATAATTTTATTATTATTTACTAGTTATTTTTAGCTTTTTTTAGTATAATTGATCAATCTTTTGATTCTTCTCATCAATTTCATTTCAATGTCAGTTTTATCAAATTCTGATTGCGAATTAAGAAATAAGAAATTCTATAACCATGTTTTTAATTTTTACTGGTTAAAGTTATGTTTACGAAATAAAAATTAAGTTTACGAAGCTGGATAATTCCATTCTAAATTGAGCGGATAATCTTTGCGCAGAGATTGCACTCTAAATTATATAAACACCAGCGTATGTTCATCCTGTAGAATTGGCAACTCGATTATAAATAAAATTATGTCAAAAATAACTAAAAGAATTTGCTGACAACAATATATACAAGGTGATATAAAAATTAACAGCCTCGATTTTTCTTTTTTGGTTTTGTGTTTTAAGCTCATAAAGACAAATTGACCTAAAAATTTCGCGTATAAGTATTAGCTGAAAAAAAATAAAAAAACGGATCAATATTTGAGCTATGTGGATGTGGAGTTTTGAATGAAACACGCGTTTTCATCAAATTTGCTTGTTTAATTGAGCGGAGAGTTTTATACTACTTATCATCATCATCATCATTATTAGACAGATATTATTATTATCATTATTACTTGTCTTATTACCTACCAAATTGGTCAATACATAATTCTAATAATAAATAATGACAAATTATGCTGTCGTGTGATTGTGAGAACACATCCCGATACCGTTATAGTAGAAACATTAATTTTTAAATAACCATCGTATACTATAGCGCTAGAGCTATAGCTGTGGCTATTGATAAAAGTAATTTCGTTGGGCGATTGCACCACCACCTCCCTGCGCTGAAACCAACCTCGATAAAGACAAAATTACACCTTATGGAAGCGAAAAAAAAAAACCAACAGCAAGAAAGTTCTGTTAAAACACAATGTTGCAACATTTAATTTATTTACATTTCCACTTTTAAATTGTTTTTTTCGATTCGATATTTTCCCAATAAAATTTCATCGCCACAATCGGGTACATTCAAAATGCAGCATTGTCTTCCATTCAATTTATTTCGTAATCATCAATCTTTACTCTCCTTTTACAAAGTGGCAACATTGTATCGGTTATTCATTAACAAATAACGAGAGAAAAAAAAAACGTATGATGATGATCGAGGAGTATTTGTTTTAGAGAGACCAGCAAAAAAAAAGAAGAAAAAGAAAAGCAGAGAAGGTTGAAGGGTGTGGGGGGAGAGGTGTTCTTTTCTTCTTAACTGCTTGCTCAAACATATTATTATTATTATCAAACCTTCTTCTTCTTCTTCTTATTCTTCGTCTTGCTTTTCTTCTTCTTTTTTTATTTTTTGGTTATGTTGTCGAGACATCAGCTGAATTGGTCGTCGTCATAGTGGCGGCGTAGCGCCGCGTTCATGATTTTCCTTTTTCTTTTTTTTTTTTTTTCGTGGTTAAAATTGGTAAGTACCACGAATTTTTAATTTTTGTTTTTAAAACATGTTGTTTAAACATAGAAAAACATTGTTTACAATATAAACAAATAGTTTTTTTTTTTTCGGAAAAAATATGGCGATTTTCAAAGGCCCTCCCTCCCTACTTTAAACCACCAAAAAATACGCAGCTGTCTAATCTAACTAAGTATATATACGAAAAAAAAATACGCATAGAAGCTTAGTTTAACCCTCCCTCCTTCCCTCCTAGACTATCTAGATATCTTCTCACACTCTATTCGTTCTTTATGGGGTGGTGTAAACATTCCCTCTATTTTTTTATTTTTTGCTTTAAGGGTGAGGAGGGGGCTTAAAATATATTTTTTCCGTTTTAGTACTATTTCTGTTTTTTGTTTCTGTACCAACAAATTCATTGGTATAGAAAGGGGTACAGAATTTTCAAAAGAAAAATCAACAAATAGTGTTATTAAAAATGTATTCGTATATGTAATTTATGTATTGCTGCATAGTTGTATCTCTTTGCTTCATTTTGTCCTGCAAATTATGACAGGCAGATTAAATGCCATTTTTCATCATACCTCATGAGAAAGTGCGCCAGCATACACATGGGTTAGGTAGAATGAGAGAGAGGGAGAGAGAGAGAGAGGTGATTATGATTTTTTTTTTCCAGACAATCATCCATTTTAGAGCTCATTTTGAGCCATGATATATTGCTTCCTATAATACCTATATGCGTTGCGCTTTTATAATATAATAATAATAGTAATAATATAGACAGACAGGTGGAACGGCCATTTTTCGAGACAAGACCACACATTAGTCAGTTAGCAATTATATACGAGGGATAGTCGTATATAAATATAATATGAGGTGTATAGGTAATCGATAGACGAGCGCAGGTAAATAAATGAAATTGTTAATCATTGATGACAGTTCCGGGAATTTCTATTGATTTTCACGTTAGATCTCTAATCATATTGGATGAAAATTTAATTTCCTTAAAAATCAAATCACATAACGAAAATGAAAAATAAAAAACGAAATTGACCCCTGATTGTTCCGCCACTGTCGGAAATCATAAATTTAACAAGGTGGGCGCGACATTATAATATCACTATACTATAATTTGTAAACTACAAAATCAAGACATCCAAAAAATGAAAGAGGAAATTTGTTGTTTGTTGTTGAAATAAGCTTGAGTTAATAATATGGTGTTGCGTCGTTGTTGTCGACATTTTTTTTTGTTCGTATTTTTTAATCAGCACGTTGGTTTTATTTTTTTTTATTCACCAACATCTTTAAGGGCAGATGTAAAAGAGTGAAACAAAATTAAATAAAATCTACTCAATTATACCTACATATGTGTATACAGTATTCGCAAATTAAGCTGACGGCTATACAAGTTGTTGCAATCGATAAACCACAGCGCGACAGTGTCATATTTATTGAGGGAAAACTATTATTTTGTTGAATTTTGAGCACAGAAAAAATTGATTTTGAAATAATGGAAACTTATTATAGATCCTTTATTGTAATAAATGACAACTGATTCAGTTTTTAACAAAAATATAAAATGTAAATTTCATAAAGTGAAACAGCTGATAATCTATTTAATCACTAGATTAAAAGTAACCAGGAAACCCGGCAACTTTGCGGCATTTTCAAATTTGTGTGCCAACTTCACAGGAAACAGAAAGTCCCTAGATTTTAAAATATCTATCAAAATTGATTAAAATTAAAAGATTTCGCAAAATTTAGACGAAATGAATTTTTGAACATATTAGGACGTATAACTATGAGTTGGTATTAATTCTTACGCATTAATGTTTAAGCGTCAGTTTAATTTATAAGCAGTATAAGCACATGTATATCTAGGTTGTGCGTTGTGCTACACAAAGAAAAAAATTCTTGTTAATTTAATACATCGATTTGTGACAGGCAAAGGAACAAAATTCAATACTACACGACATTTCCCAAATTTCAATTTTTTATCAAAACATTTTCTATACGAAAAAACTGAAAAAACCTTATAAAACTACAAGCAAACATTAATAATTTTCCAATTATCACTAAACCTGTCATCACGACCTATAACCTAATATACTTATTATCAGTTTTTCAACACACTCTATAATTTTCTATATTACTTTTTTAACTTTATTTTTGAACAAAGTGATCATCACCACCCAATAATTTCCATTTTAAAGTTAACAAAAAAAAATGCGTATTAATGACATTACATGTACACCCTGTATACATCTATTATAAATATACATAAATATGTATATCTACATAGTTTGCTTTCTGAAAATTACTGTATTTACAAAAGGAGACGGATAATTATAGAGTGCATCGCTGAGGTGAGAAAAACACCGTTTCAAACCATTTATTATTATTGTTACTATTATTATTATGTATTTGTATATGTGTATCATGTGAATAGCTATAGGGTATATATCTATGTATATGCAGTCGAGGGATTTCCATGTTATTATGTATCTTTTTATTCTTGTTTCTTTTTTTTTTTTTTTTCTTTTAACAAACCAACACAAGTTTGTTCTACATTTTTTTTGTATTTTTCTCAGGGTTATAAAAAATTAACAAATTCGAATAAAAGAACCTATAAGTATAAAAAAATGAAAATTGTTACAATTTATTGATTTTATTCAGTTTTCGTCCATGAACTCATCAACACCATTTTTCTAATAAATAGATACATGCATATTGTATAACTTCAATTCCATTGACATAATTTTATTATTCCTCCTTTTTTTTTTGTTTTGTTGTGTGGCAGAAAAAATAAAATTTTCCGCCGACACAACGACAGCTACCCCGTCCCCTATTCTCTTTTTGCCTATACAATACCCTCTTGTTAATACCCTATCTATATCTGTTGCCAGAAAAAAATATGAATATTTCGTGTAATAAAAATTCATATTCAACACAAAAAAAAAATAGTCCGCTTATTGTTGATTCATCAGGAGCGGAGCATCATTCATTTTATTATTATTATTATTATTATTATTATACGGATAGATAGTAATAATATTTCTATTATTATTATTATAAAAACATGCCGCGAATAACTTTGCGCGTTTTCCAACCGCGCTTCCCCCCGAAACCAATTTTCACATTCAATTTCAACGCGTTTCCCCTCGAAAAAAGAAATATTTCCACTATACAACGAAAATGAAATTGATTCGAATAAAAGAAAATATTCGCATATCATTTTTCTTTTTTTTTTTTGAGGAATCAATTTTGATATAAAAAATATTTTTGTGTGTGTACTGTGTACGTATGTGGTCACAGAATACTATACAGTCCAGAATGATAAGAATTAATATCTGATATATATATATCCATAACGGATGATTTGATATTATTTGATTGCTAATTGATATTGCTAATATTTGAAATGACAAAATCCAAAATTTAAATATTAGATTATTTTATTTTTTGTACAAATATGTGTATTAGTTTGATTAGTGCCTTTCTGGCTATCTGTATTCTATGCCAAATCTAGTAGGTAGTAGTCATCTTAATTCTATTCACTTTCAAATTATATTTAATAAAAAAAAATGTGTAAAATAAATATTAATTAATTCCAGCAAAAAGAAAAAAAATGTTAGGTGTATACCTAACCTAACAAACACCGGTATGCCTATTTAGTATAAGACAAAAAACGATTATAATTGACGCCAGTCCGAGGGCGGTCAAGCATCATGCTGCGTTTCGGACTAAGACAAGGCGCCATTCGCAGTAGTTTCTTCGGAAAACGAAGAACAGAAAAAAAAAACTAAATAAATAAAACAAATAATAATAATATAATCCCTTCATCATCATCATCATCATAGAAGGGATTCTACCTGCTGTATTTATATGCCTATCTATTTCTTTCAACTCACCGTATGTGTTTTAGAAAACCAATGAAAATATGATTTATAGTTTATAGTCAGTCAGTCAACTAAGTCTAGTTAGAGATATATTGGGCTGTCTATAAATATATTAGATCTGTCTCATATCTTATGATATGGTTCATAGTTTTATTGAACAGAATTTTTTTCTCTGCGTAGATCGCTTTTTTATCAGGAATCTGTTATATTTTCAATGATTTATGGCATATTGTGTATAGCAAAATGAAGTTTAAGGTTTAAGGTAAATCGCAATGACCACGAAAATCGCTTGGAATATCTAGCAACAGTTTTGACACTCCGCTGAGGGAAGCCTATTCCCAAAACGTGTACACAGAGAAAAAAATTTCGTTGAATTATTTCATTTTCGTGATCATCGCGAGCAATACTTGTGTCAATGTATTTAACTAGCCATTAAAATGGTGTTAATAGAACTATTCTTTCTCCATAATATGTATGTATTAATAACGAATGAATGAAAATTCATATTAACTTGCTATATTATCTTAATTACTATTATTTATAATTGTCATTTTTATTATTGCTGTTATTATTAATCATTAATAATTTTAATTATCACATTATTTGAGACTTTATCAACGGAAAACATTGGATCAAAATATGTATGTATGTATGTTAGAAGAGAGAGAGAGAGAGAGAAGACGGGTCGTGAAAAGGTTAATTTTAAATTGTTGTTTATCTTTATCTTTTCGAAATTAACAGATGTAAAAGGTTAATTTTTTTCCCTCTAGATACTAGAAACTGTTACTGATAAGGGGAAACAAAAAGATGAAGTAGGCGTACAGTTTATCTGTTTGTTGTTTGTACATTATACATTAGAAACCCGAAGAAGATAATTTCATAAATAACGATTGGATAATTTTATTTCATTTTTTTTTTTTTTGACAAATTTTAAGAATTTATGAGAATACGATTAGTTTTTTTTTTGTTTTCGTTTTTGGAAAATAATTTATGTCTTTCGAATTAATTAGTCATTAACAACACATAAAAACATGTGTCATAATTGTGTTGAACAAAACGTAAACGATTTTAACCACATCGATCAGTTTAATTTCTAATCAGCAAGTTTTCCCTTTCCTATCTACTTATAGGCAAATGTTTCCACAAATGAAATTCCGAGTATCTGGTCTGGATTTAAAAGCGAAATATATTTTATTATTGGATATTGTTGCTGCCGATGATTACCGTTATAAATTTCATAACAGGTGACATACAAATAGGCCCTAAAATCACTAATTTTTTTTTTTTTTTTTTCTCGAAATTGTTACAGGCGCATGTTTCCTGCTTATAAAGTTCGGGTCTCGGGTTTAGACAAAAAATCCAAATATATTCTACTGATGGACATTGTCGCTGCTGACGACTGCCGTTATAAGTTTCATAACAGGTTAGAATATGTTAATTTGCAAAAGTTTCTTCTTTTTTTTTCTCATTTTTCTTTGTGTTGTTAATTTGTTTATGCTCTTCATCTGTTACGCTCTCTAAACAGAATTCGAAACAATACGACGAAACCATCATCATATGTAATGCGCGATATGTAGCAGTACCGCAGCGTGTACGTCAGATTCTAGTTTGTCTTCCAAAAGTCTTCCAAATCTGCGTAGAGAGTGGAACATTTAAAGCGGGTGTTTTGTTTGAAAATTCTCGACATGCGCGACTGTTTTTTATGTTTTTTTTTTTTGTTCGTTTTTTCTATCTTAATAAAATTCTCAAAGGAAATTTTCAAAGGAAATGCCCGAGATTCATTCAACTTGTTTAAATATATCAAAAGCACGAAGCATGCGTTTTGTAGATATTTTTAGAGTATACCTATCAAAAAACAAAACAAAAAAAAAAAAGAAAAAGGAAAAAAGAAAATTAGAAAAATCTTTTACAAAACAATTCCATTGATTTCAACTATCTGAATTTTAAATATCATTCTATTTTTATTATCTAGCCGATGGATGGTAGCGGGCAAAGCCGATCCAGAAATGCCAAAACGTATGTACATTCATCCCGATTCACCATCAACTGGTGAACAATGGATGCAGAAAGTGGTCAGTTTTCATAAATTGAAATTGACCAATAACATATCGGATAAACATGGATTTGTAAGTATTGCTTTTTCAATAAATACGAATCGATTTAAACTGCTGCATGATTTCATTGAATAGACTATATGTTAGATACATAGGCTACAGGAATTCTGTATATAGGAATAATAAAGACATCACTAACTAGAATTGGCATTACTTCTTCCATCTTTCTCTCTCTCTCTCTCTCTGCGAGTCTATCAGCTCTATCCCAAATTAAAGATTGGTTTCACCCCCAAAGGACCCCGTTCAGTAGATGGTCTGTCTGTCTGTCGGTGGTGGTAACGTGCAAGGGATCCCCATCATGAAATAAAAAAAAAAAGAATAAATAAAAAGAGGGAATAGCGTCGACATCGTCATCTCCTCAAAGAACGAGGGATGGTGGTGGTAGTATAGAAACTAGAGAGAGAGAGAGAGAGAGAGAGAGATAGAAAGAGTAGTGGTGTAATAGAATAAAACCGATCTTTCTTTCTTTCTCTATCATGTTTTCTCTCTTTTCCGCTCTCTCTCTTGATCATCTTCATTCCCGTTTTCCTGTGTGTGTATGTAATATTACTTTATACTATCATCATGTATAATGCTTTAGTGACAACCCCCTTCTATTTCCTACCCCACCAATATATATCTCGCTCTTTTAATATTTAAATATTTAAATATGGTAATGTGAGTTAGGGGGAGAAAAGTTCTCTCTTCTTATCTCACAAAAAATTTACCTACTAAGTACGCGTAGTGGATATAGATATACTTACTTGGGCGCGTACAGTGCAACTTCGGATAACCGGGGACACTACTAAATAGTATAGTATCGTAGTAGCGGGAATACCTGTAGAAAACTGAATAGTATTGGACTATTAATAGAATTTTAAGTAAGGAAAAAAGGAAAACCATAAAAAACCTAATTAAAAATCATTCCTTACATCCCCTCTCTCTCTCTCCTGCCAACAAGTTGGGGTGATTTTATGAAAAAAGCCGTTTTAATACTTTTTCTCAAATTTATGATTCAATAAAAACAAAAAAAAAAACTAATGACAGTAATGGGCAATAATATCATTTCGACAATGGGCAAAAACTAAAATCACTACGGGGGTAGTTTTTACTATATATAGTATAGTATATTTATCTACAAACAAGAAGACGGTACCGCTGCCATGTACCTATATGTATACACCACTAAACAGGTGACGTTTTTAATGTTATTTATGAAAAATAGTGAACACAAGATAACTATAGTTTTTGATGTTAATGTCGACAGCGGCGGTCTACCTTTATCTACCTGATGCAGTACTGTGCTGTGCCGTGCTTTGACCATAACCTCAAAATTTGGATGGATTTATTGTATGCGTATACATATGAATGTCTATTTGAAAAAAAAGGTGTGTTAGATTTATTATTCGACATTTATACGATTTGGTTAATTTGAATTCAATTCAGTTTTAAATTTTATTATAATTGTTAATCAAGGTCGGTACCAATACAATTATGTATACGGCTGAATAATTTTAACTTACATTCGACTGTTTATTCGTTAATGTTTTTCTTATTACTAGACAAATGACTGATGTGTTTGAAAAATATTTCGAAAAGCTTCTCGAAATATTTTTAATTATTTGCCATACGTCTTTCTCATCATCAGAAACCAGTTAAATTTCTTATCTAAGAAATTATACATTTTTAATCAATTATTCCTTAATTCATTTGCCATTAAAAATGATAAATTCATCTAATAATTTAGACCACCTTTGAAACATTTAACTAAGTATAATAATGTGAATAAATATTATTATTATTATCATCAAATATAACCTAAAAGCTTTTCAATCTTCTCTTAAAACAACAGAAGCAGTAGTGCTAAGTTTGTGTTTTTTTTTTTCTGTTAAATAATCGAAAATGATGGAACCATCATCATCATCATCATTATTAGGTAGTATAGTGAGTGGAAGTGGGAAGCCGACACAACACTATTGTACTTAAGTAGAAAATGATGTTTCTATATCTAAATTACTTTTTCGTTTATCAGTTTTTTTTTTTTTTTTTTATTTTCTGTTGTGTTACTGAGCTGCTACCGTACTGCCACTATTTGGGTGGCGCGACTGTCCGTCCAAATGGACAATAATGTCCTTTTAACACTTGATAAAGAATTCTTGATAGCAAACGAGTGAAGGTTGAAATTACCTATACGAGGTAGATAGAAGAAGAGTCACTCTCTATCACGCGCATTATTAACGAACGAGAGAGAAAAAGGCTCACCTTTTTTTTTCACTTTCGGCATCATTTATTGATAACAAACCATTCGTTTGATGGCCATTTATATATCATATAGTTATTGCTACTGCTAATTGTGTGCTAATGCTTTTTGGAAAGAAGAAATTATTTTCTTGCGCGAAAAAGATAAGAATTTTCCTTCGAAAAAAATTTAACACACAAAATAATATATGAATGAATCTCTATGTGTGCCCTCTAGTTTCTTTTGTTGTATTTTTATGCTCCGCCTTTAGGGCGTTGACGTAATTCGCTTACACGTATGTATGTATGTATGCTATTATTATTATTATTATTATTATAGATTTCTTCTTATGAATGCTATGCACAATTAATGCATACAACTTCTTTCTCCCTGATGCACCCAACCTAATAAATATGTAGGTACATACATACATATATGCAAAGCGCACTTTCAGTCGCATCGTCCACTCAAATTCTTCATAATAATTTATAATTGGACACGTCCAATTTTCGTTTCGCAAAAAAAGAAAAACAGGAAAAAAATGAGCAAAATAATAATGGCAAAACAAGGTGCGGAAGAACCCGATCAAAATGACTCCCTGTGCAGTGTAAAGGCCCTGCACGTCATGTATACTCTATATCTATATGTATTGGTTAATAAGTAAGTATCAAGTCGCTTTCTTTTTATTATTGGGCCTCTTTGTTTTATGGTAATTATTCGATGATTTGACATAATTCATTATTATTATGTGGCAACCAAAAATAACAACAGCGAAAGCTGATGATGATTGGCTGGCCAATGTGCATAATGGCGTTAAATTAAGTAAAACTAATTCAGGCATGAGATTAAAAGTAATTTTTAATCTGTAATTTACTTATACGGAAAGAAACAAAAAAACATGTGTACGTACCATGTATGATGATGATGTATAGTAGAGCGGTATGTCGTAGATAGATAATGATTCGTATTATTATTATTATTATTATTTATCATTCATTATTAATTGTTGTTGATTAATTAGTAACAAGGTTATGTTGTTTAAAACATGCATTTCTGACAAATATTTAAAACGTTCTACACATTTTTCTGTCCAAAACGATTATTAGCACTGTTTTTCCCATATTCTCGATAATTATAAATATTCATATTTTGCTGATGGGTGTAAAAAATGGGCCCTACGTAGGGACATATTAAATTAAATAAAACTTAAACAAAAATGAAAAACGTCTATATCCCCTAACTCCAAATATCCCAATTCATCACGACTTCCGCTAATTTCCTTCACCATTTCTTGAAAAAAAATGAAATAATTACAGTAAAACCATCATTAAAGATCATCTCCTCTCGACAGCCACAGCCGGTCAAGTATTAAATACATTTTATGTCAAATTTATACTGAATAGACTATATAGATTATTTATTGTTTATTTTGATATTTAATATTTTATTGATTCTTCGGAATTCAGCAACTCCTAGAAAAGTTCAGTTTTGTTGATCTGAAGAATTCCGGAGCTGAAACGCATTTTCTGTTTACACCAATTCATTGCAATTTATAATTAGGTATATAAATAAACATTATTTATATTTAGTTATTGTAATATGATAGTTATCATTAATACTCGATAATAAGGTAATTTCAATTTCAACTTAATGATTTATTTGACCAATATTCGGTGACTTTCACATTAATCTCTAGTTTTAGTCAGGTGTTTTTTGTTCTGTTTGAACATCATTTTAAGCAAAATAAACTCATGAATGAATAACAAATGCTTTTTTTTTTAAATTAATAACAACAATTTCTTAGCAACCCGAATGAAAATTTGACATATTCGCAAAGCAATTTCATATTTTTCAACTAATTATCGTTTCACTATCGATACTCTCGTATAACTAAACCTACTTATCATATTCCTATACTATACAAGAAACATACAGAGCTACATACTTATACAATACGATAAGTACCTATATACTTAAAGTACCAAACCACTTACATTGATAGACCAGAACACCATCAAAAAGAAGCCGGTAGGTAAAAAGAACAAAAAACTCTTTAACAGCTTCCAAATTGATTATTATTATGAATAAACAAAAAGAAGTGGAAAATCCATCTTTTGCAAACACACACACACACACACACACAGCGGCTCCGATTCAAAAAGATCTTTCAATAGTACCCCTATACCTATACTACTTTAGTAAATATTTGATTTTGGTGTATTTAAAACATCGGCCTACTTAGATCCTTTTTTGTTTTGCCAACGGATGATGCGTTTGTTTTGTGACAAAACAGAAAATTAAATGAAAAATTGTGTTCTGTGTTCTCCCTTGTGTGTCTTTTCTGTCATCTGCAAGTTTGACCTCTGGTTTGAGATAGCCTAAATACTTTCTTAAGATTTTTTATTTTACTTAACCCTTTTACGCTTCAATTTTTGGTAAATTTCAAAAAAGCAGCACCTTTTTTGAAATTTTTTTGTTCTTTTTCCTATAGGCCTGATATAAGAACAATTGACGATTCAATGAATGTTGTGAAGAAAATTGAATTGACAGGCCTAACTCACCCTTTTTATCCTTTCCTTTACCTATATACAGCTTCTTATTCATTTGTGTCCCTTTTTTTCGTTAGAAAAAAAGTCCTTCAGTTGGATAACATTAAGCGGACTCCGGAGTAAAATCGCTTCAGATTATCGTAGAGAACTAGCGTTACATCTTATAAGTATATTTAATGTTTAGCAAATTAATAATCACTCTAAGTGACAAATGAGTGATAAATCCGCAATCTAAATCGTAAATATCTACCAGATTTTGCTTTAAAAAAATTGAGTTTAAAACTTACAGATTTTGACCCAAAATCGAGGAAATTTAATAGATGTTTTTTTTTTTAATTTGGAACAGTTTCAAATCTTTGAATTCTCTCAAAATATCCAAATCTTAAGGATTTTAAATTACCAATCGATTTTATAGTGACAAATGTTTCTTTTTTTAAATAGAAAAGAACACTACTCCGACGTCCTCTTAATATCGAAAAATCATAGATGATTTCTTTGCTTCTGCTGATATAAATTTTTGGAAGGTACACAAGAACTGTGTGTTCGGCCTATGCTGCCGCTGCCGCCTTTGACTTTACGGGCCGTTGGAGCAAAAATTAATCGGTTGACACAAAAAAAAAAAAATGTACTCTATCGTTTCATCATCATCATCATCAACCTTCTTCGTCTTGTGTCTTCAATAATATAGAGACACAGTAGGATGAACACATAAATAAAATATTACATGAAAGGAACGAATAAAGGAAAGAAGATCCAAGTTGGCCGCACGGTGTTAGTTAAAATTTGTCCCCTTTTAAAGCCGGTACCGTAGTGTTAAGTGTTTCATTTTTAACCCATCTTCGGAGGAATTGGGGGTTTTAGAAAAGGCCAAAAAAAAAAAAGAAAAAACGCTTGATAATCGAGTAAATCATAAATTCTAATCACTTCGAGAATTATTACACCTCAATTTATTTAAATGTGTGTTTATTAATTTCAAGAAATGACAACGTTTATAATTTATTAAACATTCAACCCACAGAGTCGGATTAAAAGATTTTCATATTTAATTTTTTGAAAACTGAAAAAAAATAATAAATTTTCTCACAATACTTAATTTGCATTTTGTTCTTATTCGATTTAATTGTGACCTTCATCTCATCATCGTCCCTCAATTTCTCCCTCTCTCTGTATATCTATAACTAAGTCTAATTCGATTCTGTTTAATCATCAGCAAATTAATAAAGCCCGATCGAACTAAAACCTCTCTCTCTCTCTCTTTACATATACTTATAAAAGGAAAAGCGCCGAAATGTTAAAATTTTATGGCCCGTCTGCTGCGGTGGTCCATACACAAAAATAATTAAAAAAAAGTCTGATGAGAAGAAAAAAAGAGGAAAAAAAAAACAACACACGAAATGCCTTCCTAATTGCTTATTACGACTTTATATTGATTTTGGTGATGATAAGATAGTATACCTATATATATATATATATATATGTATATAGATATATGTATGAGAAGAGATATTAAAAAGAGTGAAGAAGGCATTAAATGGAGTTGTTTGAAACTCCGAAAATGGATAAACGGATTAAAATTTATTTTAGATAAAATTAGAAAGAAGAATTATTATAGGGGACGACAGCAACGGAATTTCTCGATATAGATAAATAAATAAAGTCCTTAAAAATTGACACGAATACCTGCACTTTGCTTGTGAGTGAATCGGATAATCTTTTGTTTTGTTCTTTTTTTTTTTTTGATTTTTTTAGCATTTTCAATTTTTTTTTTTTCGTGTGTGAATTAATTAGTTAACTCTCCTCTCTCTCTCTTATTAAGCCTTTTACTATACAGTAGCAGTGGCGGCAATAGCAGTACTACCATTAGACCAGAATGGATCCCTTTCAAAGCATCTTTCTATACAAAAATCTCTATTCGGTTTTAAGCCGGTTAAATAGATCCCTATTTCATCTTTTTGTATACGATGATGTGGTAAAGGAGGCCGACCTTTTGTATTTGCGGTGTCTCTCATTATAATAGTACGAAAAGGTACTACCTATGCTGTTCATAGTGCTATTAATATCGGAGGATTAAATACGAGCATCGGTAATTTGTGGTAGCCCATTTTCTTGAGTACCATCTCTTTATATTATGTACAGGTAGTACCATTATTCGCATTTTACCCATCTATATTTCGTTTTTTTGTTCGAGTGACAGCATGAATTTTCTATAAAAGTATTTGATATGTTATTTTACTTTCCACTTCGGTAAACTTCGGGTGGTTTTTTTTTTTTTTTTGTGGGAAGTACCTAGTAATAAGTAGGTACTCAACATCGTCGAAAATCTGTTTATTAACATCGAGAACTAATAAACAAGACGATTTACCAAAAAAATTAGCAGTAATTTTTGACCGCTCGATTAATACACCCTGTACGTTTACTAATCATTAAAGTTTCCCGAAAATGTCCAAAGCAATTTTCGAAAACACGTTAAGGTGAATAGAATTATGCTGGAAGAAAAACGACACAAAGAGATGGAAATTCTTTATATATCCATGTACATGCGTCAGCCACCCTGCCCTGCCCCCCCCCTCCCCTATATCCAGGGCTGAGGCAGTGGAATTGCCGCAAAGAAAAATACAAAAAGAAATTTACTGTTACTGCTGCTGCCGCCGTCGTTTTTCTTCCATCATACAGGCAGAAATGATGGAAAACTCTCTGTCGTCTATATCTATAGTATAACCTACTCCTCTCATTGCATGCCAAAGAAAATATCTTTTCTTTTGTATTTTCATTCGTTCGACAACGATTCACATTTTAGTTTATGATTTTCCCTTCAATCTCCCTTTTATCGTTTTTGTTCTCTCTCTCTCTCTCTGTTTCCTTGTACTTTTGTAAATATGTAAGTGTACTAAGTAAAATGATCCTAATGGCAAAAAGGGCGTTTTTTTTTTCTTTTTCCGTTCTTTTTTTTTTTTTTTTTTGGGAAAATTTTCATCGCCATAATTTGAGAGTGTTAATATACAACATTCAAATGGCCACAGTAATGTTCCCTTGGAGGTGTTTTAGTTTATGTTCGTTTGTCACGCCATAGAGAAAAGAAAGAATATATTATTTAAGACACGCCAATACGTGTCTATGTGTGTGTGTGTGTGTGTGTCTGTGTGGAAAATTTTCTAAAGAAACCCCTTATATTTTCCTTTGGCATGAAAATGGCGACGTTGTAATTTGTCCAACAACAACAAAAATATTATTATTAATTTTGAACATATAAAATAAGCGAACGTACGAAAAGTAAAGTGTATTCGAAATAATAAGATCCACAGGGCCATCAGCAACGAACAATACTTACAGAACGGACAGTTCGCGTCGTTTCCGTTGATGTTTATCTGAAATTGTATGACCTTGAGCACGTTAAGCTGTTCCCTATTTGGTATTGTTTACGCGCGAAATTTGAATAATGTGTTAATTATCTAGGTCATTCCCAGTTTGAAAAAGAATTACGGTTCAACAATGCACTACATCCATAAATAGCACGTTCGGTAATCATATCATTGATCAGAGTGTGTTCGGTAGGTGATTTTAAAATCAAATAGAGATAAAACATTAAAAAAAAAAAAAAAGGCAACGCAAACTATTATCTCCGCCCATTAAATGGGAATGTCATTCGAATAGACATCGTTCTCTGACCGTTCAGGGTATATCGTTCGATGGTATCCAGTTAGTTTGTTATAATAAAAATATGCATGACGGCCTTTTTTGGAAATGAAACCATGAAAAAGAAAGAACAAAAAAAGAACACGGGACTTAACGTAGATATCTATAGGTAGTAGTAAATTAGACCAAGGCGCCTAACTTTCTCATTTGTAATGCAAAGAATACAAACGTGTGTGTGTGTGCGGGCAGAGACGGACTCTAGTAAAATTACACAATTAAAAAATTAATTAAATCCACTCATTAAATGAATTTTAATCTTCAAAGACAATGAAGTAATTAATTACATTAAGTTTTTCAAATCAATCAATATTCTTCGTTTAAAAAAACTTTCTCAAAAAAAAAATCCTTATCCAAGTAGGTGTACCTATGCTGGTCCTGTATCAAGCATATCTAATAAACTGTGAACAGGCGCCTAGGCCCAAACCCAGTTGTTATACCCAATTAAACAACAATAATTCATATTTTAATAGCCCGAAAGGAAAAAAAAAGAAGAGAGAAAGAAGGATAGAATGATGATCTCCTCCAAGATCGACGACCATTTACCCATTTATTTTTTGGGTTTTCTCTTTTCACATCAAAACGAACGATGACGATGACGACGACGACGAGTGGAGAACGATACGATGATTATGGGTTTTATTCGATTTGTTTGTTTGTTTGGTGGTGGTGGTTGTGGTGATGGCTTCGAAAAACAGAACCAAAAAAAAAAAGAGAAAAAAAGAATTGATGCCTGGTTAGTCAAAGGACAGGTGCAAAAATGCGTTGAAAATTATTAAAAGAACCACCAACTTACAAAATACACATACACATTCTTACTTAAATTATTATTATAAGCTTATGAGAAATTGTCTTATAACAAACATGAAGAAAATGGGTATTTGATGAGCGGGTCTGATTAATTGATTTTTTTTTTTTTTTCATCTTCTTTTGGAAGAGATGAAGAAGAAGATCTGTTTTGTTTGTTTTTTTTTTTTTTAAGGAAAGAAAAAAGTTTATCTTGTTTTATTGAATTTGAAGTCTATAGAATTAATGTTGCTTGCGATGATTGATTAAAAAATTTGAAAATTGAAAGTTCCGTTTGGCCATGGTCTGATTTTTCCCATGTTATAGTTATTAATATAATCTAGTATAAGTTGGCTCAACTTTGGTTCGAACATAACAAAATAAAAAAAAAACTTTATCAAAATAAAAAAACAAGAAACGTGATAATAATATGTTAAAATAAAAAGGCAAAATAAGTATACAGCTACGAAAAATGGCCGCCACTAAGAAAATCATAACTTCACTACTATCTACTATTTATTTTCCAAACTTTGTAAAAAATTATTACAAATTTGATAAAAACTTTGATACAAATAGGTAATTTTCATCATATATATTATGATTATCTGAGTAAATACATTTCATGTGTTATTTGTGCGAGAAACTTTCAAAGAAAACTTTTCGTATTAGATTGAATTTATGTCAAAGTTTTTCTCTGGAATTTCCCACTTTCATTAGTGATATATAGTATCTCTATTATGAATAACACGAATTTTACATATCAAATTAACCACTGACTTATCATATGCTTTAATCTTAATATGAACCCCTATCATTAGCAATGCACTATACGATAAGAGTTTGCGAAAACTCTTAAAAATAACTACCATTCTTAAATACACCTATACTAATAAGTACATAATTAATTAATTGATTTATTAACTAATTGCTATTACTCTCCGCTCCCCTCCACTATGAATGATATATTAATAATAATTCATATTTATTGAGTTATATTCGATTAGGCCTCGTCGTCGTAGCTGTTGTTGTTGTTGTTGTTGTTGTTGTGAATAACGAGCACCTCTATGTTTACCTTGTTATACCTATATCTATCCATCTTTATCTATCTATATAGTATACCAAAACCAACCCAACAACAGTAAACTTGTACCATTAAACCAGTGGCGCCATCCATCATCGGCCGCCCATCATTTTCGCTGCTGCTTCTAAACTACATTTACAATAACGCCCAAGGCAGTCTGTTAAACAAACATATAATTATGTATATGAATCCCCCTTGTTAATATATATATATATATAGATGTTTTGTATGGTATGGTTAGAGCCACAGCCCATGCAGCAGACTATAGTGATTACCTACAATACGATGATGTTCAACAGGCCACCACCACTACATTTGGCTGGCTCTTTTCTTTGCTTGTTAACCGATTGCCAAAACTGATATCGAAGAAAAAGTAAATGTCATTGGCGGCGGCCAAAACTCTATACCGTATTATAATTATAATTATTATTATTGTCGTATGAAGGCATCATAAATAATAGAAATTTATAGCTTAAAGTCATCTGCCTGAGGCGTATGCAATCGGATGTGAAACCAAGCTGGAATTTTCTAATTTTTTTTGTGATACATTACGACGGCTATGCTCATAATAGTTTTGAATGCTAAAACAGAAAACTACACGAAATGGAGAGTAATAATGAAGTGTTTTTCGATTTTTGTATACAGGGTGGTACTGTATTGGATACATGTCATAAATTCAATAGCAATTCTAATTAAAAGCTGTTCAACGCCAAACACCAAATCGATCAAGTCTAAAAAATCTAATAGTATACTTGGTTCAATTCAAAACTGCTGTAAAGCCCCGCCCATCCAACAGAGCATTGATATTACATACTTGCTTAAAAATAAATATACAATTAGAAATAAAAAGACGGCTTAACAGCATCTTTGTATTGAACAAAGTATGGATTTTTACAATTGATAATTTAGTTACAAAAGTGAGATATTTCACCAGGTTTCTTTTTTTGTCTGTTAGTTCAATATTTCGCTTTCGCGGCATTTTATTTTATTTTATTTTAATTCTCTACAAAGTTGCACGTTTGTGGTTTTGTTGATGGTTGCTTTGGACACGACATTTTACTATAGTCGGTGTAAGTTAAAATGAGTGTGTTAAGTAAATGAATAATAGTCATAGTTACTTAGAGGCATCTGTTGTAAGGCATTGTTATTATCAGATAGTAGGGGTCATTGGCTTTAGCAGTAAGAATTAATAATTTCTGAAATGAATTTGTACTAGAAAGTACTTTTTGTACTTTGTATTTTTTTCAAAGAACTGAGAAGTGCGAATCCATTTTAAAATGAAGACAAACGGTCAATAAAGGTATCTTACCACGGTTTAAAATATCCAATTACTTTCGGGGTAGACAGAAATGTCCGTAAACTTCAAATTATATACTAAAATAGATTAAAATCTGTACTAAGTCGAAGACAAAATATCAAATCAATTTTAATTTAATAAATAATAACATCAATGTAATAAAACCTTTAGGTAATTCATGAGCCCGAACTTGACAAGTGACAATGGGTAAAAATATTGCCACAACATAGTTTTTAGTCAACTAAATTAAATAGCCACGCAAAAAAGTACCTTCTGAATATTCTTTTCTTTTTATTGGCAACTAAGCGTTACTGAGAGTGGCACGTGGATTTCTTCGCACATAATTAATTCAACATATCCGAAAAAAGGACATCACGTTAGATAACAAAAACAAAGTCTTTCATATACAATCTAAATGTTTAATTACTAATATAATAACGATTGTACGTGTAGCTAGTAATCCGGACAAATCAAAACAAATTAGTACTTCAGACAGCGCTGCCGTTGCATTTGATTGTCTGGATAAACTACATTCTATGATATTTAGATAAACTAAGCTTCAAAACATCAAACGGAATTTGAACTTCCAATTACTATTAGTTGCATAACACTCGTTTTAATTTTTATTGACTGTAGTTAGAAAAAAAAAACCTATAAATCCATCAATAGATAATTGTTGTATCAATTTTAGTTTAATTAATCCACAAATAATTACGCATTTTGATCAAAATCCAACACAACACGACACGACTATTTAAAAAAAATAAAAACATAGTTTGTTGTTTAACGTTTTTTTTTTTCATTTTGTATTTCACAAAAAAATAAAAATAAACAATCAACATAATGCCTATGGGTTGTTTAATTTTATATTTCATCACATTACTTTTTAATGTAATTAATTCGTTTGCTAATTATATTGTCTTGGACTCTAAATGTACTTGAGTTTTGATGATATTGAGGGCATTTTTATCTGACACTTTTTTTTTGGTTTAATTTTGTCCAATTTTATACTATACCTATTACATATATACTTTGATATTAATTGGTATTATAATCAAGAAAAAGAAAGTGTTCAAAATTATAAATAACCAATTAAATGCTATAATGGCAAAATTTGCCAATTACGATCGAAGTTTAATTTGATAATAAACACTTTTATCTTACTGGATAAAACCAATTGAAATTTGTAAAACAAAATATCTATCTACAGTCCCGCTCTTTTTGCCTTCCACCCCGCTCACATTGTGTAAAAGAAAAATTAAATAAATACTTAATTTATCAGCTGTTATTATTGTATTTCTCTAAACTATGTTTTTATTTTCAGTTTAAAAACAAGTCCATTGATTTTCTGGTACGTACAAAAAACTTTTTATTTAATATGTAAATTAATAGATATTACTTACTGTTCTCTATACATATAGATATATGTATATATTATATATAGAGAGAAAAAGCCTAATTTCACCTATGAATAATCGAAACAATCAAATAGAACAACTGATAATCAGTTACAGTGCGTGTAACATGGTGAACGTCGGACGGTTATACGTATGTGAAACCAGGTTGTTGTAGCAAAAAAAAAAAAACTCACGATGATGTTATTCAATCAATTCCGTCTATCCAAATAATAATAATAATAATAAGAATTAATTAATTATTACTATTATTAGAAAAACATACATATTAGTAATGCGAATATCGATTATTTCAATATTAGACTTGCGTATTACAAGATTTATTTCTATTTTTGCGTGTCATGAATGGATTTCATTTGTTCAAAAAAAAAAACAATAATAATAATAATAACAATTGTGTGCCTATCTTCCACATAACTAACGGGGTTATCTATTAGATTATTTCAACATTATTATTATTATGAATAATAATCAACACCCTGTGTTACAAGACATATACAAGATGTAGAACACAAATAAACAAAATGAAATGGAAAAGAATGATCATCCTCATCGAATAATGCCGCCACTTTCAAAGAAAATAATAATGAACTTATAACATCGGAAATGTCTTTTTCTCTTCGATAAAATATGATTACGATGAGAGCAAAATGCGCAAACTATTTTAATAAGAGATTATTATTATTATTACAATTTTATAACGCTTCGTCTCTAATGAACGAAAAGGTCACAGTCACCGACAAAGGCTTCTCATCTCTTCTGTGATAAAATAATATTGTATATATGTGGTAGAAGAATTTGCTTATCAATTTCAATCAATTATTATTAATTAAAACTGTTCATTGTTTCATCCTGATTTCCTCCTTTTTTGTTTTTTTTTTTTCGTTTCTAATTTCATTATTATCTATCTATGTTATGCATTCATTTATTCGTATTATTATTAGAAACACAAAACAGACTTGTTTATGTCAATTAATAAGTAACCCTTTTTCCTCATTCCTGCTTTAATCTGGAAAAATGAATATTTAAGCTATTTAGTTGAACGGCAGCTTAAATTGGAGGAGAGACAATCCATTATTACAATAAATGATATAATTTAAGCTACACAACTTTTTGATTATCAAATTCTCATTGATTTAATTGTATGCAGTTATGTTTCTTTTCGCCCCCTTCTTAGATCTTGCTTAATGTTATAATAAAAAAAAAATCCAGTTTTTTTTTTCGCTGTCTGTAATTTGAATTCTCTCTCTAATTATATCTCTGCGTGTGTGTGTGTGTCTTGTCAAAGTGATTTGTATAAAGAAAGAAAGAAAAAAATAATAGAAAATAATTAGTCTAAATTAGGCTTAATAATCTCAAATGGTGTGGATGAATAATGTATGCATATTCTAATAGCTACTAATTTTTCTGCTTTTCTTTTATTTCGTTCTTAAATTATTCAATTTCGAATAGGATTAAATGACAGAGAGAACAAGACAACGAAGTAATACTATACAATTTCTTTCTTTTCATATATAAGAATATTTAAAAATTCAAACGAAATTAGAAATAATTCACTTTGACAATATAAGTATCGAAATCAAAGTAAATTAAACAAAACCGTTTTGTTAATCTTGTTAACAAAATCCTGTTTTGACTGTCTATTGTGACTATATATGAATATCCTTTTCGAGTACAAATCAACAGTAACAACAGCAGCAGTAGAAAGTGAAATGTTAAATGAACCCTCCTCACAATCCCCCCCGTCCAACCATCCTTTATTCTATACTATCGCATCTAACTTGCCCTTAGAGGATCTCTGCACTTTCCAAAAAGTTTTGCCTCACCCTAATTCAAGATCGTCATCTCATTTGATAATGGTTGTATCTACTATATATATATATATATATAGATATGTATAGGGACGGGAAGGTTAATCATTTCCTGCAGCAGCAGCAGCACGAAAGTCAATTGTCAAATATTTAATAGAAAGAGAAAGAGCGATATAGGGAGAAGTAGGAAGGATCATATTTTAACGTTTAAGGGCATCAATTGTTTTCGAAAATAAATTTGGAATTAAGTGAATCGATAGATACTAGTGTTGTAGGAAGTGAAAATTACCAATGTAATTTACGTAATGTTACGGTACTATTTGGTGTATATCCGAGTGCTACATTATTTCATTTTCCGATCAACTAACGCCGATTTCTGACGATTGTCTCTGTCATTTTTGGCATTCGTCGCCGATTGCTTCATATATAATAATATTAATATTACTTAAAATTTATTGTAACATTACGGGAGATAAGTAATTCTCGACATCACTAATCAATATCTATATGTACATATAACAATTGCAAACCATTTCTTTTTGCTTTCTTTTAAAAAGGGAGCAGGCACATTGCATGTAAATACAACTAAATCCAATTTAGCGGAGGTTTTAGAGCTACCACTAATCCATTCCCATGGCAAGCAAAATGCTATTAAAACACTAGGCAGCTATAGTGTTACACATTCATGTCATGAGTGTGTCACTCATGTTAAGAAAGAATTAATAATTAATTTTAAACAAAATTAAACACAATAACCGACAATTATTATATTTTCTTTACATTCTATGCGACTATCAATCATTGACTGAAATTTATTGAGATAAAATAAATCATTGTGTGACACGATTTCTTATTGTTTTTTTTTTTTTTTTTTTTTTACTTTACTTTAAAATGGAAAAACCTGTCTTATGCGGCGCCTGTAACCTTGTTATAGTATAGGAATAATACGAGGGGATTGTTAAAAATAATATCTTTGCCTGTAAGTAAATTCTGTAGTATCATTCATATTTATAATAAATTCGCAAAAAATTCAAATCGAACGCATATCCGAAGCGTTCAATTTTAAAATCGAAACAAATGTAAATCAAGTTTCCAATGATCTGTTGTGATACGCTGTCACAACAACAATTCCAACTATGTTCCGTACATCCTTTAAGTTTAATGTAAAGTATAAATTTTATTTTTTCAAAAAAAGGAAGAACTAAAAAAACGAAACGATGAAAAGCTCAAACGGATTTAAAATTCAAAAAAAATTTCCTATATAACAGCACAGCGCAGTGCATGAATAATATTTTATTATATCTTTCTATATACGAGGGAATGATGAGAAATTCCATAAATATATGAATAAATCATATTTTTAATAAGTGCGGATTTTTAATATGTAATAATTTTTAGCCAAAATACAACAGAGAGAAAAAAAATTCCTAATTTATTGAAATCGATTATAAAGTTTTTTTTTTCCTTTTCTTCATTCGCATTAATATTATTTTTCCTATATATACATACACGTTAGCTTTTGACGTTGAACGATCGACTTCAAACTTGCCGCTACTTAACTTAAACTAAACCAAAAGCTTTAGCTATATCTTTTATACAAAAATAAAATATTAAATATTATTTATATAACTATAAAAATCGCCACACGGTGTGAGGTTCAAAAAAATAATAATATCTATTAAAATTGCCACAGCGCTAAAATAATTTGCAAGTCTCTTCAGTCAGATATTATTATAAGCGGAGTCGTTTAACCTCAAAATGCGCATAATTTTCGCATTTAAATGCGAGATATGTGTGTTGTTACATCGTTTCATGTGAAGCCGCCACTAGATAGATCTTTCTCTCTCTCTCTCTGTCTTTGTCTATTTCTTTCTGTTTAGTTTATTTCTTTGCCGATTCTTTTAATTCGTCCTGTGTCGTCGTATTGTCTCTTTATATTGTTCTTGTCTTTTGTTGTCTTTAAAAACAAAATTTGTGTCGTTTTTTTCTTGTTCTCCTCCTGACCTCTCCACTCCTATCTCGAGGGTTTCTTTAGATTGATTACTTCATTCTTTAACTGAAATTTTTTATTTTTTTTCAACGTCATCGAGATATTTTCAATTGTTGAAAACTCATTCGAAAAATAGAATCCTTTTTATCCAAGAAAAAAAAAAGTGATAATTATCTCAAAATATCATCTCTTCTCCCGCCAGTCGCAGATTCGGCGAAAGACTTAAATAAATATTTGGGTGGCCTATACCAAACCCACCCACCCTGTCTCATTCACTCACCTCACTCTATCTATACATACCTATATATAAATGGTAGTACTAAACATCCTTAGTTTAATAGCATGTAAAATCTTCTTCTTTTGAGCTACCGTAAAATAGAGAGATAACAATCCCACCATGGCACGGTGTATGTGTCTGTCTGTGTGTGTGTGTGTGTGTTGACTGACCGACAACGACCAACAACTTACATATACTATACAAAATACGACAAGGATCCCCGAAAAAAAGGGTGTTTTAATGACAACATTAAAAACAGAAAAAGCCGAAAAAATGTTCGAGTGAACAGAGCAATTGCAATATATTTTATAAGAGAACGAGATAGAGATGGAGCAAAAGAGAGAGAGAGCACTGGTGATAACATAGTACTTAAAATGTGTTGAAAAGTTAAATGATTTTAAACGGCGGCTTTTGCTTTTGAAATAATAATGTGTTGATAGGTAGAGTATGTTTCAAAATATTTACAGTCAAACTACCATGAAAATATCTCTATTTATTTTTAATTTAGAAGCGACTGTAGTTGAAGCACAATTATTTGTCAACTTTATCTTCTATATAATAAAATTGAATTTTGTACACTGTTTGTACGGTGTGCAGTTTCGCAATTCGACCACCAGATAGCACTGCAGTGCTATTATAATATTATATAATTTGCACTGCAAAACACAAACATATAAATATTGTTATTATATGTATAGATAACATTTTCTATACTATCTACCAACTTACTTGTGCGACATGGTGCTGACCATTTGCAATATTTGCTACTTTCGATACGAGCATCGGCTATGACAGATTACGTTGCCATGATTTCAAGAATTTTTAGCTAGATATAATTATTTAATTTAAACATCAACATCAAAAAAGTTATTGATAATAATTTGATGGCTATTTTCGCGGTGCTAATCCGGAATAAGTTCAAGTACTCATAGTGTCCACCCCGGATACTAAACCGGACGAAATCGGGTTTAAACACTAGTATCTAATAAAAATCTTCTAAATAAGATACAGGCAAAAAATTAAAAATAAGTTTTCTGAAAAGTGTTTTTGTTTCCAAGATTTTGCACTAAACGTTTATGACAGGTGGCATGTGACATTGGTCAGATGATAAGTTTCTGTTTGATTGACTCAAACTAAACAGCCCAATATGACAAATATTATGAAATTTGAATTAGCCAAACCTCAATTTTCGATAACATGAAACCTCGATAACTCAATCAGTTGTAAATGTCAATATCATCAGATGTAAAAGTTTGACTGTACCTTAATGTTAGAACTCGATTCTTTCTTATAGCCTGCATGTTTGTCATTATTATCATCATTTGCTTCAATGGTGGTTATTATTATTATTAGTACCATAAAAAGAATGGGAGGTACTTTTCATTTTCATCAGTGTTACACATACATATATATACATGTATATGTATATTTCCCATTCTCAACCATTCCATTGCCTTTTTGCACCATTTTAAAACAAGATTATTCCCAGAAAAGGAAAGAGGGAATAAAAATTTTTATTCGAATAGTTTATTCGCGCGCATATACATATAGGCTCCTAAAAGAGAAAGAGTGACAGAGTGAGAGAGGAGGGGGATTGAAATGACGACGACGACGACGACGACGACGGATAGAAATTGTTTCGAATCAACATTTTGAGATTTTTATCACTCACGTCGATGACAGAAATGCGGTTTTATGCCTCTTTAATGATCCAGGCCAGAGTATAAGCCAATAAAATCTTTTCATGGTGGTATTTACGAGAATTGTTTTACTCTTTTTATTTTTCGGAATTTATTCATTAGTTCATTGGTTTCACTCTCTTCTTAATTTTCCATCGAACTAGCAATTCATCCATCCATCCGTCTATCTATCTATATCTAGCCATCCCGATGATAATGACGATGACGATCGCGGCTGCGGCATCTAAATAGATTCATGCATGCATGCATGATAAAGTCGATTCCCCCTTTTGGTGGGTACTTTCTTGTCATCTTAATTAGCGAAAACCAGTCGCCATTTTGTATTGAATTTTATAGGTTTTTGATCGATTAATTTCTATGAATTTCAATAAAAAAACGCTTAAGTAATATTCATTGAATTTTTATTTTCCTCATTTCAGACGATACTGAATTCGATGCACAAATATCAGCCACGGTTCCATCTAGTGAGAGCGAATGACATATTGAAATTGCCCTATTCAACATTTAGGACTTATGTTTTCAAGGAAACGGAATTCATTGCAGTAACAGCTTACCAAAATGAAAAGGTATGGAAAATTTTTGATTGATACAGAATGAAGTCTTTCCATAATGGACAGTTAAATATATCCGTTATCGATAGATAGAATTATTTTTGCAAGCACAAAAGCCAATTTTGTACTTTTACGATGACGTTATACGTTTTATTTACGCAACGACCGTATATGACGTAATGGATACGAATTAATCAGTTGAAATTACTATTATTATTACTAGTAACATAACTAAGCAGATACTGGCTTAAAATACAAAATAGCTAGCCAACGTCTATTGATCCCACTCAATCGGGACTCAGGCCATATAATCTTACTCCAATAATCGGTAGCGGCATCGTAAATTTCCAGCTACAATCCGCCTTGTTAGACTACCATTATCTTTACACTTGATGATAGGATTAATTAGTTAAATCTATAATGTCTTTCGTGTAGTATAACAAGTCGGATTCTGGCCCAAAATCCAAAATGACTGCTCTATATCGGCTTCAAATAAACAGTGCTCATTTTTTATTCCGAATCTAAGTCCATGTTGTTGGTACCGTATTACTATTATTATTGATATTTTTGCAGATTACCCAACTAAAAATCGACAACAATCCATTCGCAAAAGGATTCCGAGACACTGGTGCTGGCAAACGTGAAAAAAAGTAAGTATTTAAGTACATATGTACCTAATACGCTTAACACTTAATATCTACAAACATAACGTATGTATACACAAATAATCCTATGTGTGGATACGTTTCCAGTTACTTACAAACAACATTACTCGTCGATGTTGTACAGACGTCAAACCTATTATATATTTCCATCATTGTTTCAATATTTCTCTCTTTGTCTATTGCACATACAATTTATTGATTTAGTTACTATAGGCTAACTATATTGGCATATATAATGCATCTGATGCTACTGTCTTTAAACAGAGAGAGAGAGAGAGAGAGAGAGAGACAGAGAGAGAGAAAGCGGGAGTGAGGTGAAAAAAGAAAAATTTTGCCCTGTAATTTTAAGGTTAGGCTTTTAACGCTTTAATGCGTTCCCGTTTAATTTAGGGGACAATTTTATCTAACACCATTAGGGTGTGTATTTTATAGGTCTCTCTTTTTTTTTAGCTTCTTATTATTACTCTCCCGCGCGCCGTCCGTGGTCTTTTTATTTATACAGATTAGACTTTTAAATTTTCCCTTTTGCTTAATTGGATTTGTATTTATAAAGTAATCAAATTATGTGTATCGAAAATTACAAATTGATTAATTAACTGACGATGTTTTGTTTGAAAGAAATACAAGAAAAAAGAAAAACAGAAACAAGGATACGAACTCCTTGATATCTATCCATATGCATGACACGTAGACACTAAACTGTTACAAATGCATGCTTATTTTACGAAAGAAAGAAATCGGGTCCGTAAACATTTTTCCATTTTTCTCCCATTACCATAAAATGTATTTTTCATTTTGTACATCGCGGTAACAGGCGGCATATTTAAATTAGAGACCACAAATCCCCTTTTACTAGATACATACATATACATATAATATATGACAGCGTCGTGTTGACATAACCTCGCGGCCATTGCATGGCATTTGTCTCAAAAGTACGTCGTACATATGAAAGGGCATATGCGGACAGATAGCTGGTATCCATCCCACATATTTATTAATTATATTATATTAATTGTATAATTCGTACGTGAATAAAAGAACGGGCTGCTGCCTGTTCCCATCTTTATCTGTTTGCTCGAGGAAATCAACTGTGCAACAGAAACACGAGTCAGTTAACATCCGATCCAATTCCAACAAAGCAAAGTGTAGCAATCAATCGTCGTCGAGAAAGGGATAAAACTGTCGATCGGAATTTACCCCAAAAACTATGTATACAACTGTACCCTTCGATTTGATAAAATACGTCTTAAATTGAAAATAAAAGAATAAGTTCGAACTCTCTCTGTGTGTGTGTGTGTGTGTGTGTGTGCATAGAGGCCGAATATGTATTAAAGGCTTGATATATAATATTGCAAGCCTCTAATCTATATAAGGAGAGGGTACTCATATAGAAAAGATGGAATGTTTTTTCTCTGTAATCCAATTTAAGATATAATTATTTGAATTAATTTCGATCTGAGTCGAGTAGATGAAAAGATCTTGTTGCATAACTACAATAAAAAGGGTGATCCATATACATTAATATAAAGAACAATGATGATGATGATGATCGACAACAACGACAAGAAGTCGTTGTAGAAACACAGACAGAGAAAGAGAGAGAGAGAGAGTGAATTACAATTTAGAGGGGTTAATTGACCGACTGCTGAGAAAATTACACCCGGTAACCTTTTCAAGTGTACACTGGAAATAAAGCTAAACTGGCCGTCCGGAATACAATCATTTTATATTATATCCAGTACATACAAGTACACACATACTACACATAGAGATGCACATATGTGTATGTATCTCAAACAGCTGAGTCATAATGGAGCCGTATTCTTTTTTTTTTTTTTTTTTTTAAGAAGGATGTCATCGATTTTATGTAGTGGAAGATTGAATGTGGGCATTAAGCGAATGATGAGGGATTGTGGAAGCGTTTTTTTTTTTGCGCGTTTTCCTAAAACTAAATGAGATTCAAGAAAAAATTGAATTGAGAATCAGAAGACACAGCATACTGTGCCGCTGTGCACATACATGCTTAATATGCTACTACTTCTTTTTTTATTTTTTGTCATTGTTTCGGTTAATTTAATCAATTTGGTTTCCGAAAATTGTTACAGGCAAGCGATGCTGGCACAACGGCATGCGGACGATAAATCATCGACACATCCATTACCAGCTAGAATGTCAGCTGATAGCAGTACAGTATCGAAAGCTGATGAAAGTGAATTGGATGTTGTTGGTACAGCGGACAGTCCCAGGCCTAGTTTACACTCGTCAATCACATCCAGTATGAATCATAATAGTACGTATATACATATAGATACCTTATACATCCCATCCACTTCCATCCATCCATTCGTCTTTATCACGTAATTAATGGTGTTTCCTTTTTTTTTCTTTTTCGTTTTTCTTATAGCAGAAGATGATTCGATTCGACGTCGTCTCCATGAAGCCGATTCTGGTTCGGAATCATCATGTAGTGAGTCACCAGGTGGTGGTGGTGGTGGTGCATTCCGACCACGTCCATCATCATCACCAAAGGATTCCCTAACAGCGGGCCCATCCAGTTCCAGTGGTGAATATCCATCGCCGAATATCAGTGTCGGACCACCAATTCATCCGGCACCACATTTGCTACCGTACTTTTATCCGCATGGCATGTATCCAGGGGCGGCCGGTCCAAATCCATTTGCACCACCACTAAGCCTATTCACTGGAGCACATGCACCCGGTGCAATGAATCCTAGTCTATTTTTCAATGCTCAACTAGCATTGGCCGCTCAACATCCCGCATTATTTTCACATTATCAAAGTTTAGCAGCGCATCCAAATCATCCATCGCATCATAATCATCATTTATCACCAACATCACCAATACATAATCATTTGAAAAGTGCCGGACATCATCGATTCACACCATATACATTACCAACTAGTAATAGTGTTGTTACCGGCGGTGGCGGTGGTGGTGGTGGTGGTGTTAATTCATCACCATCACTGGGCAGTGCATTCGAAACAGTTACACCCAGTTCGCATACGACACGTAGTTTAAGTAATTCACCAAATAGTTGTAGTACGAAGATTCGTGCCACGTCACTGTCACCATCGCCACCCACATTAGTCCGATCGAATACGGTTTCACCGAAACCAGCGGAAACCGCTGCGAATTCACCAAGTGATTTGAAGAATATTGAAAAAATGGTCAACGGGTTAGATGTGAAACATAATAATAATAGTGATATTGATAGGGACAATAACATTGATAAATAATAGTGATTGAAACAGAGGAATTGGTAGTAGACAAACTCAATTTTTATAGTGACAGTTCAATAATAATTAAAGTTTCCTACAGGTTAATTTGATGGAAGAAGTATAAACTTTTTATACAAAATTTGTACAGGGCGTGAATTACACATTTTGCCAAAATGTTGAAATTCCATTTAATGGAAGCTTTAATTAAATAATAATGATTATATTATTGTGCAATAGTTTCCATTCAATTTATTTTATTTATTTATTTTTTTTGTTTCTTCATTTTGTATCACAACTTAATTACTAACTCAAAATCACCGCAGCACTATGAAAAAACAAAAAAATAAATTTGAAAATATTTTGCAGGAAAAAATAGAAAATAAAACCTCCAAGTGCTTTTGTGTAAAATATACATCACTTTGAAATCCACAAAAAAAAAAAAAACAAGAAAACAGAAAAAAAAATATTAAGCTTAAAATGCTAAAGTACAAAAATTTAAATAAGAAAATTCCATAATAAAATAAAAAAAGTTTATTTTTCCTTAATAACTTTCGATGTAACTTTTCTTATTATACCTAGTTGGTGCTTTTAAATAAAGATAAATAAATGCAGAGTAAATTATGTATGTACGATGTAATTATTATTACCTACCTAGTAGCACAGAGGAGCTGGTACACAGAGAGAAAAATTCCCGTAGAAAAATATATTGTTAAAATGAAACGCGATCAGGCCGTTTAGCAATATTAATTTTTAAATTAATTTAATTTAGATTTTAAGACTCCATTTTTCAACAGAAAAAAAAACTCATATCTAAGTGGAATTTATTATCTATAAATTATATTATGTAGTAAAATGTTCCTTTTCTTATTATTTAAGTAAGTACGAGTACTATCTATTATTTATTTATCATTAATAAAAAATAATGCTATTAGCTGTGAATAACCAACCAACCAACCAACCAACACACACACACACACAATTTGTAAATAATCTGTTTTTTCTTGTAACTAAAATTTGTAAAATTGTGTATTATTTTAATTAATATAGTAAGTAGCATTTTATTAGATAATTTCAAGAGCTGTTTTTGTTTTTTACCAAAGAAAAATTTCGAGCAAAACGTTCATTTCTTTTTAGGTGAAAAATATTGTAGTATAGTGTTTACCAGGTTAAATCGAACTTGTACTTTCCAATTCGCCAAATTGAGTAGCGATTTTTTTTTCCTTGTTCCGTTTGACTACGATGTGAGGCGAATAATTTATGACGAACAAGTTCGAAATAACGTGGCCTGCACTATACTTGAAATTTAAACTTTTTATCATCTGCAGATTTACATACATACATAAATGAAAGCAAAAATTACTGTAAATATATACATATAATAAAAGTATTACTTATGGCTTTTTTGTGTTGTAATTTTACTGATATCAGCACTGCAAAAAAATTAACTTACAGTAGAACCTCGTATTACTGGATATAAAATACAATCGTTGTATATTCGGAATAAAAACATATATTAAACACTTCTTTTTTGTTTCAATATAACTTTTTTTTGACATATCGAATTAATTACGTGCGAAAAATGCACGTACCACTCACAATCACAGATTACGCTTAGTATAGGCAAACGAAAAAAATAATTCAATAAGTATTTTTTTGCATTTCTATTTAATTCAGTTGACTAAAAACTATGTTGTCGCCATATTTTTTCTGGTTGCCACTTGACAAGTCCGGCGCGTGAGTTCGGGTTACCGAAAGCGGTCCGAACTGTGACACAATAATAATTATATATATTCAGATTACTAGATGTTCGAATTTAGTGTGTCCCGTTTTAAAGAGGTTCTACTGTATCTATAAAAAAATCGAACAAAGTATTAAAAACCAAAGAAGTTCTAATTCGAGTGCTCAATTAATTTTTCGATCGATTTGCCAAAATGATTAATTAATATCGCGACTTTCCTATAATTTCAATTTTAAATCCATTCCTTTCACAATGCTGATATTTTCAAGTCATATGCTTACTATTATTATACTATAGAAAAAATGTAATTTAAATATAAGTAGATAGATATAATAATATAAATTTTCGCCTGTACATATAATATCTGTCTCTAATAATTATGTATAAAAAAAAATACATGAAATAAGAAAATAATAATAATACAAAAACGATTGTTTTTTTTTTTTTATTTCTTAATACGTAATTAATTAATTCAATTTACAGGTAAATCATGAAATGAGATAAAAAGATATTTTTGCAAAACACACAGATCGCAATTTTACATTACATTACGACGCGTATTGACAAGCTAATAAATTGTTATTAAAAAAACAAAGCAAGGCCTCCTTCTCGACTAATAATAATAGATACTATTCCTATTGTAAGCTAATCTAATGGGCATCTAATGTCATAAATTTGTTCGTTGTTTTTTCCCTAGTCGTCTCTTCATACACGACGTATGTACGTGTATGTGAGTGAGTGAGTACCTTAAAAAAATGTATTTTTAAATTTATTTATGATAAAGGCCAGATTATTGTTGTGTGTAAATGGGCCAAAGACAAACTCATTAATAAACCACAATTAAATATCTGTGCGAATAACAATAGTTTACAATACAATCTATAGAGTCAACCCTCCTGATCCCCCTCAGCTCAGCCCTTATCACTCAATAAGATCTACTGTCCGGAAAAGAAGAAAAAAAAAATACGGCTGGATTACTATCTATCTATCTAGTTAATATAGAACGACCCAAATTGCAGCATCCCTACAGTTTTTCCAGTAATCCAGATGGCAGTAGAAACGATATTCTTCGATTATCTGCTTGTATCAATTTGTCCCTTGGGGGATGAGGAATACTATAGTACATGTACTGATACGAGTAAATTGACTTTTTATCATATGTTATTACTTGTATTTAGTTTTGGTTTGGATTGAACGTTGATTTCGTGAATTGAACGAATTCTTTTTCTTTGTGTATACGATATATCTATATATTGGTCGAATACTAGTAGTAAAAGTTAAACTATTTTTGGATGTTCACAACATTTAAGATTATTTTTCAGTTATTCTTTGAATAATTCTTTAAGTAATTCTTTCAGTTATTCTTCGTACTATAAAGAATGGTAAATGAATTTTATCGAGGGCAACTATATCTCGACTTGCAAATCGTGCCCGTGTTGTACGACAAAACAAAAAAAAAACATTTTTCATAGTCAATTGAAATAATTAAATTTTCAACTGAAAATTAAACCGGTAATTGGCACAGAAGGTACTAATTAAGTTTCAATGTTCACCTGCGCATTGTTTCAACATCAACACCGCAAAAACATAATAAAATTCTATAAGGGTAGCATTATCATTATTATTATTATTACTGGACAACACTTTTTTCTTTTGCTTTCCTTATAGTCTACATGGCGACTATAAAAAAAAAATCTGATGGCACTAAATTATTCTTTATTGATTTTCTTTTTGTCGATGCATTGATACCCGTATGTATGTATGTATGTATGTATGTATGTATATGTGTACATACGAACGTATACGGCTAGTAAAAAAGGACAAGGAAGAAGAACATCACGAAAACGAAAATTAATTTCCCATTAATCTTTCTCTATTTCATCACTGCACCCACCCTTCTCTGTTTCGCTTTTCTACTAACTCGTAAATTTCAATACATTTTCCATTTTATGCATATCTGCACCAATTCCACGAGTATCTCTCCATTATACGTGTATTCTCCCATTTTAATCTCAATTATTACCTGGACTAATCTAACTAATTATTTGCTACCACTAATTATTCATTAATTGACTGCGTTTCTTTTTTTTGGACAACAATGTGCTTATCCGCTCTCTCTCTCTCTCTCTGTCTTTAAGCGATTTCCTTTGATGATGGTTAATTGCCGCCAACCACTACGACGATGTTGGCCGGACGATGTGAAATGCTTCTTTAAGTGGCGGCGACTATTCCGGAATCTTCTTCTTCTTCAACTTGTATGTAAGGTACTTCTCTTCTTTCTGATGCCGTTGTCTCTATGTATGTGTGTGCGTTAAGTATTCAAGTAGTAAAAATTTAAAGAAGAGTTTCTCAAATATTTTCGATATACCAATACACACACACACACACACACACACACATTGTTGATTAGAAGCACAAAAAAACAATTTGCAAGATAAAGTGAATCTCGTTTGTAAAAATTAGGCCGCAGTAGCTGGAATGTGCGACGCAAAATCGCCATAGATAATTGCACAGAACACACATTCTGTGATACTTTTCTCTTTACTCTGCAGTTTTTTCACGCCAATTTTCATGCTAATCGGATGATAAACGCATAAGTTTTCGTAAAATACACAAATAGATTGATTTTTTTTATATACATATAGATAAAAATAATCGCATTTATTATCGGTTTGGACTTTACTTTATAATTGCTTAACCTTTTAATTTTATCCTTCAAAAATAATCCTTGTTTTGACACTCAAACAAGAAAAGATAAAAGAAAAACTCGAACAAAATTCCATATTCATTTGCGACGTGCTGCTTCAACAATTTTTTTTTTTTTTTACTTTATAATAATAATAATAGGTTATCGGAAAAGGTTAGACAATTGAATGAGGCAATTAAACATGGCTACTTTGTCACTGTTAACCCGTTATCTCCATCACAGAGCATTTAGAACAGGAGAGAGAGAGAGAGAGAGAGAGACCAAAATTTTTAATAATATATGTCTCATGTCAAAGAAGAACTAGTTTTTGATTTGGTATTTGAAAGTTTTGTTGATACGAATTGTTGATATGGATGGATGAGGCTACTGTGGTAACCCGAAAATTTTTTCTTCTTGTTCGTCTTCATTGTTCAGGACCGTATCGAAATGAATTAACTATAGAAGAGTTTTCTCTCTTACAGAGAGAACTCTGTACACTACACTGTACTGTTATGTGTACTCTACTCTGTACACAGAACATTTTCGATGTCAGTAATTCATAGAACACTGATAATTTTTATATTAATAATTATTTAAATGAAACACAGTAATCAACATCAAAGTAGAACCTCTATTATAGGGATAACCATTAATCTAAATATCCAGTAATCAGAATACAATTATTATTTGGCGATTGTCCGGACCAATCACTAATTCGGAAAGTTTTTGTTACAGATTAACGAGATTCTACTGTATATCTGAAGCGGAAATTTTGCTAGTCCGTCTCTGTACCGCTTAGATTTATACTTATATTCTTTTGGCGTTGAGAAGAAACATTCTTCGGATTGTTTCTTGAAAACGAGGTCCTGATCAAAATCTGACACTTACAACTACTATACGACAGTGGTTTTAAATTAAAAATAAAATGTTTCGTATTGTTTAGAGTGCGCGTCGGATGAAAAACAACAAAACAAACAAAAAAAAAAAAAAAAAATAGAAAAAACGATAATGAAAAAGACAACTTTATGATTAAAGTCGTTGTAAAAGTAACAATTAATAATTTCAGCTAAGAATCAATAAAATATTAATTTGAGTAGTAATAAAAGAAACTGAGAGGAATAATAATAATTATTATTATTATTGTTGATTGACTAATAAGACAAAAATTCCCTTTTGAACATCAGAAGGCGCTATCAAAATAGTATTATTATAATAATATGCTGAAAAGATTATGCAAATGCATTTAGCATGAAGGAAATAAAAGATAAAAGAGAAAACCAGTTGAAAATCCATTCACATTAAAAAGTGTTAAAAGATTAGCATTAAAAAAGCTAATTATCGTACGGTGTTAACTGGTTGCGAAGCGTCTTTAGATTAAAATTCCATTATGGAAATATTTCAGTGTTTGTTGATTTTCAGTAAAATTCAACAGATTATGCGAAAAATGAAAAAAAAAAAAAAGTATGTTTCCGCCCGGGATCGAACCGGGGACCTTCCGCGTGTTAGGCGGATGTGATAACCACTACACCACGGAAACACTTGTCTACCAATCGATAAAATCGGCATTATAACCGAATGTTCGAATAAAACTAGCACAGAAAAATCTATTATCTTTGTGCAGAAAAAACTTTTCTTAGCATACTTCAAATACTACTGTACCTACTTATCCTTTATTACTGCAATAAGCATAAAGAAAAACCAACATAACCTATACCTAATACACCTGTACGTAAAAGTATGTGTAATTTAATTTCTTCTTCTTCCAAGAAAGTCGTCGTCGTCGTCGTCGTCGTCGATGACGACGTCTATTTACCCACACATTACCTAAATAAATCCTAAATCCCATTCAAAATAAAAAAAAGAAAGAAAGAAAAACAACTACTTGACTACTTGTCCGCGGAACTGGCCTCCTGTCGCAATTACTTATTCAAAAACGCAACTAATTACAATATGGAGTAAGCTTTTGATATTTGCCGCTATCCAGTTGGCCAGTATATATAATCACTACCACCGGTATAACTGTTATTTATAGTTACTAGAATTGGTCGACTGTAATTATTATATTAGCTACTCTACTCGTACATGAAGTTACATAAAACTAATTACCGCGGCTACTGTGATGATGATGATGGTGATGGTGATGTTCATGTATGTAGTTAAGACCAACATGGTATACCTACTACTCATATTATGTACCTGCAGTCGTAGATTGTAAACTTTATACTAGAGCATTTAGTTATTATGTTAATTTACCTAACCTCATTTTTGGTTTACCTTTTTTAATGATTTTCGATTATCATAAATTGAAATTTCGTTCAAAATCCCAATTTACATCAGTTCCAATATCTATACCTTAACCTAATACTTTAGATAACTAAGTAAATAGTACTCCCTGGGGTAACCCTATGGGGGTTTACTATTTCGCCTGCTGCTGTCACCGCGCGATGAATTCTTTATAGTATATGTTGGTCAAGACACTTGTTTTTGATCATCAATCATGTTAAGATAGTTATCTATTCTAACCTTTTCGTTCTCTTTTCCTAGTCAGTTATAGTCCGATCAAATCTAACTAAGTTAGTTGAAAAGACAACCGCAAAATACTACCCTTCTTGTTATGTTTTTTTTTTTTTTGAAAAAAAAAACATTTGTAAAAACACACATAAAAACATTGATGAATAGATAGATATTAACACAGTTGAAAATTTACGTATTCTGTGAGATTAATGAATGCGAAAATTTAATTTATTTTGCTAGATTTTCGAAGATAGTATACCAAATTATTAACTGGATTCATAAATTAAATTAAGCCGAATGTACAAGTAGGTAAAGTCTAATTATGTTTATTTGGAAATTTCATAAACTTTAATTAAGTCTATCAAGTAGAATCTTGAGAGAGAGCTTATTTTTGTTAGTGAACATTAAGTGCTGAAATTAACCTAAATAAATACTAAGACGTTAAGAAAACACATACTACTACCGGTCGTCTTTTTCTTTGAAAAACTACCTGGGTACTAACTCGTGTAGGGTCGGGTAGCCAAGTTATTTATATATGTGTTATAACACATCATGTTATGACATCATAAGAGTTTTTCGCGGCCTAATAAAAATTACAATACATTTCCAAATATCGAAAATCCTACCATACATCTGTGCTCACTTAACAATATTGATTTTTCCATTCTTATTCGGTAAATCACATGTTTAATTGTCCATAAAAAATAATTAATAAGCTTATTCTTTCCCCCAGTCAGTTGGGCTATTCATTTCAAATACCATCATCATCCCTTTCTCTCTCTCTCTCTCTCTCTCTCGCTTTCCGATAAAAAAAGTCTTTCAATATACTTTATTAATTTAATAAAGCAAAATGATGTGTGTTGCTTAGATTAGATTTGACAAATCAATTGATAAGAGAGTTGTAAAAAAAAATGTATTGCCACTCCGGATGTGTTCAGATTAACAAAACTAAAGTTTTTCAGGAGATGCCGAATTCCAGAGCATCAATTATTAAGCAATAAATAATCTATAGTCTATTCAGTATAAATTTGACATAAAAGTTATTTAATACTTGACCGGCTGTGGTTGTCGAGAGGAGATGATCTTTAATGATGGTTTTACTGTAATTATTTCATTTTCTTTTGAGAACTGGTGATGGAAATTTAAAAATCGTAACGAATAGGATATTCGGAGTAAACGTTTTTTCACGTTTTCCGATTTTGTTAAAGTTTAATTCAATTAAAAAGTTATACACATCTATTTTCCTGTTTATGGCCCATATTTTGCATGCATCAAAAAAAATAATAATGTTCAGAATTTTAGAAAATATAGAAAAACAATGCTAATTATCATTTTGAACCAAAAACTTGTCGAAGATTCGAAACAATTGTTTACAATACATGTATTAAACTCGCTTAATACAACATAAAACCCAACAACCCTGATAAATACTATATTACAGATGACTGAAATAGTTAAATACATACCTAAGTATAGAACCCTGCGAAAGGGTGCAGAAAGTGCCGATAGGCGATACCGTCACGCCGGAAAGTAAAACACAGAAGAAATACAAATATTATGATTATTAGATATAGTTAAAAGTAAATGAAATCCTAAATCATATTTTGACAGGTTATATTAAATTCGGAGATGTCACCTGATTGTCCCTGATATACACGATGGTGAAAGGGAGCGAATACTAGTATACTATATATATATATATGTATATGTATTTTTCATGTTGGGTTTGATGATGATGATGATGATGTGTATTTTAATGACAAACGATTATTTACCTCCCTCCAGTCCAGCCCAGTTAGGGCAATTTCTGATTAAAGTTGAATTTATCATAATTTTCGTATTAGATCTGATTTTCTTTCGAATTTGGTAAGCACAATTTGACATCTTCATATCAACAATTTGAACAAACATAAATCACAGTTTATATTCTTAATCTGTGCCCATGCTAACGATAATATAAGCACTAATCAAATTATATCGATCAAGAACATCACCACCACCAATCTCATCATGGATCAGGAAAAGAAGGTCAAACTCCCAAAAAAAAAAAGTACACACAAAAGTAAAATAAGGGATGATGCGGGACTTTTTTCTGACTCTTTTTTTTTTAAGGGGATTTTTTCCATTATCCCTTCATCCACCCAATTCGAAATTCAAACAACGTCTTCTTCGACGTCAGTTGATTCTAATAATAAGGCCTAAATAGGATGTCTATATATATGTACTATACATATATATAGATATAGATAGATAGACTGTAGTGCGAGAGTAAAATGAATTCTGGAATAAGCCAGCCTAATTCCGCTTTTTTATTAGAGGGACATTCTGTCAGTGTAACTGACCGCATTATATGTACGAGTATGTATTTTGTGGGTACGTGTGGGGGATGAAGATATGTATTTTTTTTTCTAGCTAATCGAAAATTATAATAGTAATAATATTGCTAGTGTAGTGTAATAATTGAAGATGAAAAATGCGGTATACTACAAAATTGAAGTAGATGCACAAAACTGGTTCTAGGACAAAATTGAATTTTATCGATGTGCAGCTTTATTTACCCTACAATTTAAAGCAAAAGAATGTGATCTTACGTCATAATTTTGGTGTAACATTGTTAACATAATTTTTCGAATTGTATTGATATTTTAATCAATTTTATTTATAATTTTTCAATTACGATAATTAATAGATACAGCTGTTGAAAATTTATTTAAAAATTATTAATATCGTAAGTATAGAAGAAGATAAACAAATATTTACTTGAATTCTTTTAATTCGATATGTTTAACATATTCAAATGACAGGACTGGTGAGTTTTTATCTCGCTTTTTATGTGTATACAACAGAGACCACTATACTATCAATTGAAACGCTACTATAATTACTTTTAATTGAAAAATCAAAATTATAATGTTGGTATACTGCTTTTCACTAAGTATATGACGTAAGATCATATTCTTGTGCATTTAACTGTATTTAAGCTAACGAAGGATGCTTTTGTCCAGAATCTGTTTTGCGCATCTAACCGAAGTATTGTTGAGCATTTCTTTTAGTAATTTTTCTGCGTCCATATAATAAGTGAAAATGGTTCTTTTCACTATACAACGAAATGAATATATAGATATAATCGAAATCACGTAGTTTTGGTGTAAATTGAATGTAAAACAATTCATTTTTTTGAAATTTTTCGTCACGCAGCCAACCGGGATTGTTATTTAAGATAAGAAAAATTGTGGTGCACTTGTTTCAAGAATTTTGATTTTTTTTTTCGTATAAATTGCTCATGTCACAGTTCAAATACGTATGTATGTATACAAAAGCCAGAAGTAAATTTAATTAAATAAAATTTCTTCTATTTGAATGGATTTGTCGCTGTTTCTTTCTTTCTTTCATTGACATACATGTACTTTGAGTGTATTTTTCTTTTTTCTTTATATCAAAATCAAAAAAGAAGAAAAAGAAAAAAGAAAAACCAACATCAAATTCCACTTTTAATAGCAGAAACTGAAAGAAAACGAACGTTAAAAGGCACGTTGGTAAAGTTATTCGTGAAATGGAGTGAAACTGGTAGCCAGCGAAAAGGTGTGAGAGTTTAACGGCTTAGGTGTGGACATGTTAAACTTTACCAAAAGGTGCCGACAATGTATATGAGAGCTTATACATATATTGATATCAATGGCGGGAATTAAGTTTTTTTACGTATGAAAATCTGGATTTCATAAAGTCTATTTGCACTGTGGTTTGAGATGTTGATTGGGGCAAAGGCAGCAAGAGGAAATTACTATATATCACGTCGATAAGTCCGCTACTTACTACTAATTCGAGTTAAGGATTACATTTATATTTTCGAATCATAATTGATGCTCTTCACCAAATGATTATTTATTAGCATGCAACTAAATTCGCATTTTTTTCACAGTTTTAAATTCAATAGCCAAACTGACTAAACAAAAAATAAAATAGTCTCAGTACCAAGCACTGCACTGTACATTTGCACAATTATTCTAATCGATGTGTGACATTTGAAGACGAATTACATTCGAAGTGGTGGTGTCCGCGCGGCCAGCGTCCGACACCAAGAGCGTGTTAACTTGGTTAGTTATTTTCTTCTGTTGCCTTTTGCCACTGTTGGCCTCAATTTTTCTCTTTTTTTTTTTTTTTTAAGCCAATTGTCCGATTGACAGTTGAAAAACAGTGAGTGAGAAGTGTAAGTTGAGTAAAAAAAAAAATAAAATTGCAGTCGCAATTTAAAGAAGGACTTCGCTACTGAAGGTGAATAAACTGAATTTTCCAAAAAAAAAAAAAACGGCAAAAAATCTGTGTATTTTTTTCTTTTCTTTTTTGGCCTATACTAAGGCAGGTATAAAAAGTTGCAAAATTCAGCTTGAGTTCTATGCTAATGACAGAAGAATCAATTTTAAAACCACCCATATGCACGTACAAAGGATTTAATAATATCCATTATTAAATGGTGTGGGTTGTACTTTGACTAATTTCGACTGAACAATGTTAATTAGCAAAATTTTCAATGGGTTACCACCTATACAAAATATTCCATGTATATAAGTAGGCATATCTAGCTATAGCTATTATACATATAGTTATCAATTTGAAAAATCTTCATAAATGCGCGCAAGAAACAGAAAAAGAAGGTCGAAAATAATGAGGCAAAAAACAGGAAATTGGTACAATAAAAACCTACACACACATTTTTTGTCCAATTATAAAATATGTCAAATTTTGAAGAAACACATATCAGAGAAAATACAACTATTAGTATAGAACTATGGATGGATGGGTGCGGATGGGTGGAAAAAACAAATAAAAAATAACGAATGAATAAATAAATATTATCCATCAACAATTAGTTGGTGGATATATTATTGAATCGTAATATGATGAAGAAAAAAATTTAGAAAAAAAAAAACCAGACATATATTCACGCTACATCATGCATACGGCAGTTTATGTAAATTCTCCACACCATTAACTACGATTTGGTTATCATTGAAACGTATCTCTTTAAAAATGAATAAAAAATATGTAAAACGACAATTTATAGAATCAAAAAAAAAAAAAAGAATAATTTTCATTCATAGTCGTCGTTGCTGTAGCCAGCACGGGCATTATAATATACATGCATACAATAATATAGGGATAGATATATAGAAAGTGTGTGTTTTTCGCTTAACACATGTTTTTTGATACCTATTTGTTGTCATTTTACTTCCGCAGTAACACAAAATGAAACAAAAAAAAAAAAAAAAAAAAAACTACCTACCTATCCGACAAAGTGATCTTTTATTCTTGCCAAGCGATCTGGAAACATTTTATTTAATGTTATTTTCTAATTGAGTGCCCCCAGTGGCGTCCTCTATTAACAGAGTAACAATCAAGTATCGGTTAAGTTTCGGTTTGTGATAAGTGGAATGTAAAAGTTATAAAAATTCTACTACAAAATAGTAGATTACAAGCCTCGCGGTGTCAGCTTGCCATTACAGTCGACACATTAGAATACTAGACTAATCTCGAGGCTGGTATGGCAAGCTGACACCGCGAGGCTTGTATACTATTTTATCCCAAATCGCATACTTTAATTTTTAAATCAAGAAAATAAACAAATAATAATTAAGATTTTTAATAGGACTGGCTAGTGGCGATATTTATTATATTATTTTATTTATACAAAAGTTACACAGGAGCAAGCATGTATTTTTTTTGATTTGTTACAATTTATTTATATATATTTTTATCAATTAATTCTAACAAAACAAAATAAATTAGCGAACTAAGAAGTTGTTTTATTTGGTTACTTTTATTAGTAAGTTAGATTAGGTTAACATCTATTGTTTTAAATATTATCTTTTCTAAATAATGTTTTTTGTCATTTAAAAGTATTTACCTATTAGTTTCTTTTTTCTTTTAATTTAATTTCTTTCTTGTACTAATAATTTGTTATTTTATTATTAATACACTTTCCTTTATTTTTCTATTCACTACGGAAGGAGTGAAAGATACTCACTCTAATTAGATCACCCCATATACATAAATTTAAAAACAATATACATGCCAGTTTCTATGTAACCTTTGAAGAAATAAATACAGCCGCCATTATTTTCCCCGCCGCCTTAGCGGGAAAGTATATTACTTGCCTCTTCTTCCTCTTAAATAAAGAATAGCCTATTTTCAAACTTTTTAAATGTCAATAATAAATGCATTACATATGCGATTTGGAATAAAAACTTTTTATCCCGAAAATTGGTTAAAATCATAGGTGACGAAAACTTTTCGGATTAAACACTGTCCTTCATCTGTCACTTACTGCAGAAATAAAAGTTAACGATTTTTTTTCCTATATAGGTACACTATAGGTGTAGATTACGCTGGAAGTATCTATTATAGGCGTATTTTTGTGGTTAGATACACACACAAATTGCCTAGATACAAATATACATAATTCGTCGTATCAGTTGACAGCTAAATTGTTCAATATTTAAATCGATGATTTGCCATGCGTGAAGTGATGCATTAGTTCCGTCGGTTATTTTATTATTTTTTATTTTATTTTTTTGAGAAGGAGAACCTTTTATTGATAATTGACATAGACAGCTATTAAAATCGACACACCCACAATAAAAGAATGCATAATAGTTAGGTTTTCAGCGGAGAGGGGAAATTTGTCCGACCGATAATTATATAAAATTCAACAAATTTAGTCAATAAAATCTTAATTAATTGTATTTCTTTTCTTCCTCATTCTCTTGTTATTACAAATCAAATCATATGCTACATAGTCAAATTATACGTTTGCCTCTGCGACAAATTCCATGCTTAAATAATTAATAACCGTATAGCATAACCTGATTTTTTCTGTTCTAGAATTGAAAATCACATATATATATATAGAGAGATAGATAATAATTTACTCTCTATGTATCGTAAAATTAACTACATGCTACAAAATATACATATACTATATAACTAATAAAACTATAACCAAACGACGAACTAATAACTACCGCATCAGCACCATTATTATCATCCAAAACCAATCATTAAAATCATCCTCTCTCCGTATATATATATATGTGTATAGATATTGTTCTATATTTTATCAAATGAAAATGACAGTTGGCTAGATAAACTGTCGAAGGACAATCGACACACACACACACACACACACACAGATAACATATGCAGCACATCAAATCTTCGCGTGACAACTTGCTACAGCAAGTTGAAATATTTATTTAAATAAATACCTAATAATTTCTGTTATTTATAAATCAATTATAATTATTATGTGATGTGAGATTACTATCTAGAATATCATCTACTTATAAGGAGTGATAGCGACGGTGCCGGGGGAGAAGAGAAGTGAATGGGAGGGGGGGAGCACTAGGTGGGACAGGTGTGGATTTTTAAATAAAAAAAAAAATATATGTTTAATTAAAAGTATTTTTTAAACTTATAATTAATTGAATATTATATACAGGGGGATCACTGATTAATTCCTAAGTATTTTTTTAATAAAGTTTGAAAAATTAGTTCATTTAACATAATCGGGCAGAATTTGATGAAAAATGCCTAACTTTTGATCTAATTTTCTCCAAAAGGTAGTGAAATAATGCTGAAAAACCGATGAATAATGTAATTTTTTTACAAGTTAAATCTAGATAAGACTATTAGCGATACAAGAAAAAATTAAAAAGTATTTAATAGATATTTTTGCATACAGTATTGGCACTATTTTCGTAGCCCATTTGCGTGTTAAAAATATAACACAAACTTAGTTTTTTCAAATTCGAATCAACGTTGGTTATGAAATTCGTTGCAAAGGTTCTTTTTTCACTTTAGAACCACATGCCGTTGTGCAGCATTAATTCATTTTTTAACCTCAAAAATGAAGAACTTCAATGTTTAGTCGGAATGTTCCGTTAGCTATGGAAATATAGACTTCACTCAAGAGAATCGCCGAAAATCTCGTCTAGTTTCTCCTATTGAACTCATCGTGATATTAATCAATATGAGAATAGATTGATGGCAAATGGACAGCTTGTACATGATTATGGTTTTAAATAAATAATTGCAAATATCTGTTAATTAAATATTCAAATTTTATTAGACGTAAATAACAAAATTCGAACTTCCATACAACAATAATAATTTTACAAGTTTAATCGATAGATGCTCTTCGTGAGAGACAATTATATATTATAACCGAGGAAAATGTCATTTCCCAATAGAACAGCCAAAAGAAATTTAAATTACTTTATTAAAATCCACAGAATAGCTGGAATATATACTATAGGTATAAGTCGATGGATAGATAATCATTATAATAATGAATGGTCGTAAATTAGATTTTAGTCTGTTTCCCTATAATAAATTCTCTGAAATATTAAAATATATAGTCCGTCCCAATTTAATAAATACCTCAATTTCATGATATACAAAAGAATCCATAGGTTTCAGCAACTTACTTTCCGATCTGTATTTAAATCTTCTGTTTTAAACAATAAAAATGCATTTTAAATGAGTGTTGAAAACACTCTACAATTTTACAACGCAAAATAATTATTAGCGCTGTAGTTGTCATATTCTTGATAATTATAAACATTATTAATCTGCTGATACGTGTAAAATATGAGCCATGCGAAGAAAAATGGATGCGTACAACTTCTAAATTAATGCGACTTAAACAAAAATGGAAAACTGTCTACTCCGAATATTCGATTCGTTACGATTTTTAAATTTCCTTCACCATTTCTTAGGAAAAAAATGAAACAATTACAGTGAAAACATTATTAAAGATCATCTCCTCTTGACAGCCACAACCAGTCGAGTATTAAGTATAGCCTTTATTTCAAATTTATACTAAATAGACTATAGATTATTTATTGCTTATTTTGATATTTAATATTTTATTGATTCTTCGGAATTCGGCAACTCCTAGAAAAGTTCAGTTTTGTTCATCTGAACAAATCCGGAGCTGAAACACATTTTCTATCTAAAGAAATTCATTGCAATTTATAATTAGGTATATAAATAAACATTATTTATATTTAGTTATTGTAATATGATTATTATCATTGATACTCGATAATTAGGTATTTTACATTCCTACTTCATTATTCCTTTGACAAACATTTCGTGAATTTCCCATGATCTCTAGTTTTAATCACATATTTTCAACGATTTCTTTTTTGGATTAAGTTAGATAGTTTTGAAGTTTGACAAAATTCTTTGCTGCGACATTTATGCATGTTACGGACTACGGATCTTCTTACGAATAAAATCGAACGAACTATATATAAAAGAAAATTAAATCTACATAATTCTATTTTCTGGATTATTCTACTTATTGATTGTCAACCATTTATTAAATGTTTACTAATAATTACTGACATTTATTATCTATACAGATATACTATAGGTAAAGCGTGGCCTACTATGTATTGATTAAATAATCTCTTTTTTTTTAGTAAGGTTTAAATAGTCATTTGCAAAATAAATTATTGTACTGCTGCAGTTATTCTGTGTATGTGTGTGTTTGTGATTTTCGTATAAAAACGAAAATCAAATTGTTGATTAAGTACAGAAAATCAACAATCTCTTGTCCTGGTTGTTTATTTATCGTATGACGTGCATCATCGTATACCATCATCATGATATTGCTCGTGCTGCAATTACTTATTTTCATCGTTCCGAAGAAGGAAAATTCGATGGAAATTTTATTTTATTATTCAATTAATGTCATCGCAAATATTGTTAATATTTTGCTCGGCTGTTTAAAATTAATTAAAGCCCATTTTTTTTTTTTTTAAGGATAAAATCGACATTATTTACATACTTTAAACATGCCAGGCATGGCAAGTGCAATGTTTGAAAAATGATGAAATAAAGTTTAAAAAAAAAATACTCTATCAAAATAGCGTGTGCATGGGCATTTCGAATTATCGAAGTTTGACTGTAAAATAATATGGAGACATTTGTACCTACAACTTTACAAATAAACGAAATGGTAATTTAACCATCAAAAGAATTAATTAAGATCAAAATGCTATTCGGACTTTGATTTGTTAACAATACTAAATATAAAAAGTATTTTAAAAAAATTAAAAAGTATAACTATTTAGTTATGCACGCGCCTTCGCCAAAACGACAAAAACAATTGCAATTCCACAAATTCCAAATTTAATAGATTTTTAATATTCAACCAGCAAGATTCATGATGCCAACATTAACATTATCTTTTCCCATACGAAAAACAAACGACAACAAACTGAAATCACGATAAGGAATATATACCTACCTACTATAAAAAAAAAACGACGCACAAAACGAAGATATATGGTGTGACAAGAAAAGGAGTAAAAGAATGTGAAGTATAGAGAAGACCGAGATGAAGAAGAAGGCGACACACAACTTTGTAGATCATCAGATGTCTCGATGATGATCGTCAAATGTCCGTCACACAAAGTACCAATCATGATAATGCGATGCTGCTGTACTACTTGCGGTCAAATTCCTTTTTATTTTTTCATTTAATATTTTTATTCCAATTCTCTCTCTCTCTCTATACTACAGAACGTTTTGAGTTCATTTAGATTTAAGCTCAAATAAAAAATAATATAATTTCACAGGAAAACAATAAAAACCGGAAGAGGAAAGGGCACGTCTGTCACTCAGTCAGTCTGTCTGTCTGATGTCCGTGTATAGGTAATAAACAAGTTCTTTACTCACGGGTACTAACTAACTAACTAACTGCTGCTGCTGCTGCTTCTGCTGCTGCTGCTGCTGTGGATGAATGGATAATTGGTACCATTTTACAATATATGCGATGAATATAAGTGGCCTAACAGGTGTGAACCGTGTTTTTTTCTTTACGAATTCATTAGGCGGATGCTTTTCATCCATATAGACACACACACACACACACACACACACAGTCGTAGTCGAGCAAGTAGTATGTATATACCTCTACCATAATGATAATATTATTGACTTCCTCTTTTCAATATAATTATTTAAAAAGTTAAATGAAATAGGCTTATTTTATGGGTTTGTTTCCATTTCGAAATGGTATTAAGTATACCTAGGTAGGTATACGATTTGCAATAAATATAAGAGCGCATACAAGTAAATTAATTTTCAATTTAATCAAAACGCTACACGGAGTTAGAAGTCCGTTTTTTTTTTCACTATACACATATCTAAAGTTCCAGATAGATTTAATCAAATATGCAAATGCCCTCAGTCACTTTTCTCTCGAGAAATGTAATGAAAATTAAATCGTCCGCTTATAATGTTCAAGGATGGATTTATTTAGTTTTAGCAAAAAGGGTACTGCCAGGAGTATATAGTATAGATACCCTTTATATATACCAAGCAGTATCTGGCGGTGTTCCTTTTTGACCATCAACAACAGCGGCCTCTTCAACGACAAGCATGCAAAAAAAAAAAAAATGATCAAATTTCATTTGCTAATGGGTACATTGAAAACCAACATCCGCAAAACAGAGTGTTTTGTAGGTTCGGTACCTATACATATACATATATAAGTACTAAAACAGTAAAATGGGCGGATAGTTTTTTGACCAATCTTTTCTTTTTTTTTGCTTGTTAAGTTTTTGAGTGGTACCTACTTATTGAAAATGATGAATACAATTAAAAATACTATAAAAAGTACAAAATAAAATTAATTGTGAAATGATATCAATAAAATTGATAAAGTAGGAGCACAGCAGAGCAGACTTTATTCCTGCTACTGCTGTTCCTGCTGCTGCTGCTGTTATTGTGATCGATTAGAAAATAACAAAACGACAGTCGCAAATGTCCCTGCTGGCAAGTGACCAACGGTCGAAAGCCTACTACGATTTTGACATGATAGATGTGACAAAAGAACAGTGGACCAATCTTACAGTCAAGTACAGCAATTTGTGTTTCGCATTTTCTTTTGACGGTAATTTAAATAATAATTTTAATCAAATGCCATTTGAGAGATCATGTCAGCATCAATTCACATATAGGAATTGAGTAATTCCTAATTTATTCCCATATCGATATAATTTAAAAATCAATATTATTTTTCTATATAAATAATGAATAAAATTTATAGATTTTCTCGTTGCAACAAATATTTTCTTTAAAACAAAACTTTTCAACGTATAGATATCGGTATGTTATCGTAAAATTTCCTATATAGGGATTAGAAATTGAGATGTTATTTGTATAGATGCTCGTATTAGAAAAATAAATAAGTAAAACTAAACTGGTCAACTATATCAAAACAAAGAAAAAAAATAAATAAAAGAAGAAAAACAGAGAGAGAGAGAGAAGGAAAAAGACGCGCGTTAGTTAGATGGAGCGTAAAGTCAAAGTTATATAGCATCAGTAGGAATTTCCAACAGAAAATTGAATTTTCGGTAGAATGAACAAGTCAAACCACTCCCCCATGTTTTCGCTGTGGATGTGATGTCTTAAACACCCCAGCACTTGCAATCATCATTTTCAATTAGAGTAAAATATCGTTCTATGCCAAATATACTTAATTTAAATAGGTGTTTAAATGTTAGATTGGTTATCTAATTAAAATTAAAATAGCAATGATTCTGACTACAAATATTGTATTATCAAAAAGCCCAAAATGTAAGTAATTCTGAAAATTAACAAATTTCTCGGGGAAATGTTCATAAACATGTATTTTACCAATTTCAACAAACGCGATGTATTATTAATAGTTTTGATCGGACGGCGTGCGCCATCTATTGGACAGTAGCTTAAGCCGCTGATCATTTTGCTATAAGTAATCTTCATAGGCGAAGATTTCTTTTGGTTGACGTGGCGAATTATTGACTAGTCAAATTTTGCAATGAGGCAAAAACATGGTTTCCTTTTAATACATTGGTAAAAATACTGGAAATCATTGAGTTGACTTGATTATAAATTGAATCACACAGTACATATGGTTTCTCTTTGTATCGTTTGCTATTAATTCTTATAATAATACACTAATAACTGCAACTAGATAAAATTTGTACAAAATGTGATCCTAATGGGAAAAAAGTATCAAATGTGATCAGATAAAAGATCGCTAATGCACTTTAATAATGCAAAATAGAAAAGAGAAGGATAGTAAATTAACCATATCAATTTCCAGATGATGAAATGAAAACTGATATTCTTTTTTCGTCAAATATGCGGTTAGGAGTCACACAATCATGATAATCGATTATAACGATATAAAATATCGAACGATCTGTTGAAAATCAAAGTGAATTTTGCTCCATATTCATGAATATATATATTCTATTCATAAAATCGAAAATAAGTATTAAGAATGGTAAATGAGGTTTATCGAATGACAACAATTTGACGAGAAGACAATTACACAATTTTAAATACGAAAATACACTGTAGGGTATATACTGAAATTTCAGTTTTGAAATCAAGCAATCCACGCTCTGTCTCTTTCTAATTGTCTATCTATGTCATACCTAAACTCAATAGATATAGACGTAAATATAATACCTTCCGGGTACCTTTTTAAATAAACCTATTAAGATCTTGAGCTAACAAAACTTTACCTATTGGTATAATAGACTATAGTTGTGTGTATTATTAATCAGACCTTAAGGCCTTTTTACAATAGTAATAATAATAATAATAATAGTAATAATAACCGGTAGCTATTTATTACAGACAGATAAATACAAAAGCGCGCAATCTTTTTTCTCTTCTTCTTTTTCAAGAAGACGCTTTTGTTGCGTATAGATAGATATATATATATATACCTTAAAGGCGTATCTTCGTTTTCTTTTCTTTTATTTATTTTTTTTTTTCGAAGTTTTTATTCTAGTTACGATTCTTTTTTCTTGTTTTCTTTGTTCAATGAGAGCGCAGTAGTATTACAGATGGACTTTTATTTTATTTATCTAGATGAGTATTCAATGTATATAACATAACCTATACCTATACATCTGCACAATTATTATTATTATTATTATGTAACAATCTCATTGAGAAGGGTAATCATTTTTTGTTGTGAATACCGGTGGTGGTAAGTAATCATCGATTGTTAATTTTTGTACAGATGCCTTCTGTATATGTATAGTGAGTAGATATTAATTTTTTAAATTTAGTAGCAATTTTACTCTAATAAAGAACACAACATAATCAATTCGACGAATTAAATAATGACAATGATCAGTGTATTGTGATGTACTGTGAAAGACTGTGGTGATTTTTAACGTGTGATTCTGTGATCAAAGTGTGATGAATGATTTTTAATGTAATTTCGTTCAAAAATCAGGAAGAATGATTGAAATTCCCTGTAGATTATGCAAAGTTTGTACTAAGTATATGTGATTTAACAAGGTGCTTATAGATTACATATTTTTGTAGAGCAGTGTAGATACCACTTAACAAACCCTAACAATGTTTCAGAGAAAAACTGTGAGTTTATACAAATATATACAATTTAAAGCCATAAGATGTGATCTTACGTCACAGTTATTAAATGATATGTTTTGTGCAGCGTTGTCAACATTATTTTTGAAATTGTATTGATATTTTAATCGATTTTATTTAAAATTTTTCAATTACGGTAATTGTTTTAAATAATAAAAACAATTGTAGAAGATTTATTGAAAAATGATTAATATCGTAAGTACAGACGAAGATAAACAAATATTTACTTTAATTCTTTTAATTCGGTATGTTTAAAGTCTTCAACTGACAAGACTACAAAGTTTTTGTTTCGCTTTTTACGTGTATACAACAAAGACAACTATTCTTTCAATAGAAACGCTAGTAAATTTACTTTTAATTGAAAAATCAAATCAAATCGATCCAGAAAATAGCAAAAATAAAGAATTAAACAGTTCTACGAAATTATGTAAGTAAAATTGATTCATATTAAATTAAATATTAAACAAATCCTGAACGGCCAACAAAAAAATATTTACTCTGCTAGCGGTGCATTTCAAAGTACCAATTTGGACACATCAAATTTTACATTGACTTAATGTCCACAAATTTTCCTAAATCATAGTTATAATGTTGGTATCCTGTTTTTCACTAAGTATATGACGTAAAATTACATCCTTTTGCAATTTTGTATAATATCTTTGCAGTTCTAATTCCAACAAGATTAGGTCTCTCACAGATTGCTACGAGAGTGTTAAACTTTCAATGAAAAAACTATACGTTTTCTATCCTATTTATTGCTAGAAATAGATTAAATTTAGATTGATGTTATAGTTCACTTTCGTTACAGACAGAACTAATTCTTTTTACAGTTGTATCATAGTGAATAAATTGTAAATGTTAAATAACAAGCCACAAATTCGAAATATTCATCGCTGCTAAATGTTCGATTCAAATTTTACAGTATTGAAATACTGTGCACTTTTGCTCCTGAAATTTAATATTTTCTGAATAATTATTATTTTGCTCGTTGATATTTGATATGTTTTTGATCAATACCACTTCATATTGATTACCTATTGCTTGCAATGCTGTTTGTTTTGAAATATCTAGGATCAATTGAACGCATTTAATAATCGTTTCCGCATATTTTTATAAAACAAGCAGAATAGTTTGGAAATATATATATATGGAAAAATATATTGAATGGGTTTCAATCCGATTTGCCCACGACTCTTTGGTCGTAACAACACTGGAAGAACCAATAGGATAAAAATAAAAATATACAGAGTGATTGATAGCAGTTGCTAGGAATGATTTTCGCTACCAATGTACAATGGTTTTTTAAATCGATCGATAAAATGTATTATTGTAAATTGTGTCAGTTATGCCAAAAACCTTATCTAAATCTCATGTCAAGTATAGATATTGCATAATGCCTATTTAAACGTAGTTCGTAACTACCCTATCTTTGTCATGCACTTCTCGACATAGAGATAATAAATTTTCATTTAAATAGAGTTACACTTTAAGTATATATTGCCCATAAGTAATTCGGATCTATTATGAGCGCCATTTTTTTCAAGGATTTTACATTTTCCTTCTATTCTTCTTTTTTAATTACACTTTTCCTATTTAGTTTGTTTTTATTAAAAACTTTTTCCAATTATCCCGCGCTAGTATTTCAATAAAAGAAAATAGGTAGGTATCTATCTCTAAGTACACACACACACACCACTCAACAACGTAAATTAAAATCTCCGAAGGGCGTGTTTTTAGTTGAAGGGACAAATTCATTGCTGCTGCTGCTGCAAAAAAAAAAGAAAAGGGTGCCATTATAGGGCTTCATTATACACTATAGGCATACACACACATACACATATCGACGACCCACTCCTTATTCTCCATCCACTATCTCTCTCTCTCTCTCTCTCTCTCTTTATCCTTCTATATGTTCAATGATTTGGATCACATCAAAAATACAAAAAAAAAACTCCATTCCATATCCGCGTATTATGGGGGGATAAAACCCATATGAAAGAGGGAAATAATGTCATCGTCGTCGTCGTCGTCATCATCAGCGTATATATGACGCATAATACCCTTCTCGCAATTAGAATTTTCATTAAGCCTCTTAAGTGGTAGCCATAATAAACAACAAAAATGGCGATGAAAGAGAGCGAAGGAAAGTACATGGATGGATGGATGGATGGGGATTGAGAGGGGGGTTGTGTATACTTATACGATGTACTGTATGTAGAAGGGTTGTATAATTATATATGTAGAAAAAAAAAGAAATAAAAGTTTTGTATAACGAAGCTGTTATAGGATTGTGTACACACATGTTTTTTCATGCTTTTTTTTTTTTTTTCTTTTTCTTTTTGTTATTGTTGATGTTGAGGGTTTTTTCCGGTTTTGTTGACTTTATTTATACACATATATCCTCTCTGTTCTGTTTAGAGCGCAGGATAAATATAACAATTTCGTTACCCTACCATGCAGGAAACTCTGAAACGAAAGGAAAAAAAAAACGAGAAAAGAATGAGTAAAAATATACTTATGTGAAAGGAGGACTTATTGCACCGCCATATTGAATAAAACAATCAATATTGAAACCACATAAAATAAATAAATATATGTACTAACTATATAAAGAATCTATAAACTTCGTTTTTAATATTATTGCGATTGTAAAAATTCTAGTAAATTTTCAAAAAATATCTGAAGACGGGTAGATAGTTATTTGAAAAGTTTTTCACGTACAAAAGTAGAACTAATTATTTTTTATAACTAAATAAAATGTACACTTTATGCAATCCTGTTAATATCAGCATTTTTTTAATCGGCATATCGATATTGCATTCAAATATTTCTATAACTATATACAGGGTGGCTTTCTCATGTTGGCTATAAAAGAATCTCGGTAACTAGCGAAGCTAGAATCAAGATTACAAGATGGTGAAAATCATAGTTTTGAAAACTTCATTTCAAATACAACTTTTGGAGCTTTAAGAAATCATGGCTTGGTAAATCCAAATGATGTTAATTTCTTTTAATCGTTCTGAGGCTGTTATTTTTGATTCTACAATATATGTGTAGACATAAAAATTATAGGACATTACCGTCATAAAAGGATGACTTAATCTAATTTTAGATGTTAGCTGTCATTTTTAAAATATACCATAAGTTTATTTTTTTGAATATCGTTCTTCAATTGGATCCGTTCGAAGTTATCTAACGCTCTAAAACTTTATGATTATTTAAATGAAAATGTCAGTTGTTTGTGGTACCCTTCTAACAGTTATATTCCCTTCTCCTTCAACCCCTTTATTTAGTTACCAAAATTACAACACCAATTTTAGAATTTATAAAAATGATACGTCAAATACAGCGATGGATTCAATTAAAATGAAAATGGAAAACTATACTTACCCTAACTAAATGCATTTCATTCTCCCTCTCACTCCCATTTTATCGTAGGCTTCTAAAGGGTATACACACACACACACACACAGACAGACAGACACACAGCCACAGACGTTTTATGAAAATAGTCCCTAAGGGTTTTAGAAAAGGTTTTAATTTAGCTCCATATATATATATATATATATAGATATCACAAGTATACAATATAGATGGAATGGATAGATATGACTGAGGGGATAGATACGACGCCACACGGGATATATAGATGTAGAAAGATCAGTCAAGGTATCTTTCCTCTCTGTATTGGGAAAATGAGATTCGAGAATATTAATTAGAGGGATGAAAAATTGATCTACCCCTGCATCAGTTTGTAGTGTTATAGGGGATGGATGGATAGTTTATATATACAGAGTGATTTAGAATGGGAAATTTGTCAAAATTTTCCCGAAAACTATCTGTTGATTCAATAATTTGAAATGTAATTACATCGATATTAAACAAACCATATTGATCATTTTAAGCTTTTAAAATCATTATTTTCAGTTTATTTCTTACCAATAGTCATCACCCTGTATATACGCGATTCCCTACAGCCCACAATACAGATTTTCTTTTGTGGAATTAAAGTGGATTTCATTACAAATAAGATAAAATGTGTATTTAGCTGGATTATTTCTAAATTTAATAATGAAAACTTTAGGTAATTCCAGACACACCCTTGCCCAGATGATTGAAATTGATCCAGCTTAAGAGAAAGAAATGGATGTTATACAAGCGCGAGATATTCAATCGTTTATATTAATGTTGACTGGATTTTGTTTAAATAAACAAGAAATAGTTTAATTTGGGAATAAATATGCTGTAAATATGGCCCATTTAAATATTTTCTTAAGGTGTAATCGCACCTTTAGGAAATATTTTATGAGGAAGCATGTTGTTAGGTATAGGAGAAATTCTTTCTGCAAATTTTCCAGCCGCCTTAAAAATACACGATTAATCGCATTAACAATTGGCAACTATGATTAATCGCAAATAGGCCATTAATCACCGATTACGATTAGGATTAATCGTAATCGTTGCATCCCTAGAAAATATGAAATTTTAAATGTAAATTAATTATATCAACTTACACTTATTTAGTGAATAAGTGCAGATTTATTAAATATTAATAGTAATTAGACCTCATTTCATCAAGTTTTCTCGTTGAAAAACTATTTCGAAACTTTATAGATTGCGTCGAAACATCCATGCAGTGGATGTCGCAAATACAATCGCTGCACCTTAAAATATGCATATTCTAATTGTAGCATACATCAATTAAAATTGTTTATTTTAGGCTTATTATTACAGGTATTAATTTCTATATCAATAAATCATTATAGGCCTTTGCAGACCTTTTCACTAAAACGAACGAATCTCAATCTTAATCATACAACAAACCGTTTAATTACCAAACAAACAAACAACGGAGGCAAACTCATTACGAGTCTAAATAGAGAGAGCGGAGCAAAGCAGGGCCCTTTTAATATGATTATTAGCTCATTAATTGGCCCTTTTGTTGCCACAAAACGTTTTTTTTTTTTTTTTTTTGAGAAAGGACCTTTTTGATCACGATTTCTAACTTTATTATTGAACAGTCTTAAAGTGCTTTTATATATATTTATTACGCAAAGTTATTTAACTGAAGAAATATTAAATATAAAAGTTTCATAATTGGTCCTGGATCAATTGTTTTCTGGTTTGTTTGTTTACAAATTTTCCATTTCCCTTTCTCTCTAATATATGATATTTCCAGTCTACTAAACCTATTCGATTTGAAATTAAATTTTAATTAGGCCCTTCTTGTTTATACCTCTTATATAAGTACTTCGCAAGCTTATTAAGGGCTTTCTTTTATTGTTTCAACCGCCAATTTAAAGCTAATACCTTTTTTAAACATATTAAGTGTTTTTGTAAGTTAAGTTCGTATAGAATTACAAGAAACAATTCGATATTAACATCGAAAAAATCTGAATTCTATTTAGAATAATTAATAATACCCCTCCTGTCCCTTCACCCAATCTCTCTCTCACTCTAGTCTCTATATATGTGCTGCCGACGCATACACACACACACCAACACAGAAAGGCGTCCCTTTTAACCAACAAAGGACGCTCTCACCATGGCGTCCAATATGGCGGCTGTAACGGACAACGCGTTCGGTGACAGTATCGGGCAGGAATATGCGCTCTATATCGGGTTGAAAGGTTTAACAGGGAAGGGAAGAGATATCGAGAACGAACGACGTGCCATAATGCGAACAAATAATATCTGGCAACAAAGGAAAATCTCTCCCTGTTGAGAAACTACATACATACTACATTACATTCTATATCCACATTTATATTAATAAATAAATAGAGAAAAAGTGGTGGGCGCAGGATCGACCTCGTCGTCACAGATGAAAAATTGTTAAATTTAGAAAGTATTTGATATTTGAGATGATTTAGAATGAAAATTTAACAATAAAGATAACTAAAATGTGAGTATAAATTCGAGTGAAATAATCTGAGTGGCAGAGAGCGGATAGCGGCGGATTTTAACCTTAAAAGTTAGAGATCTATCAAAGATTTTTTCTAAATCTTATTATGAAACAATTAAATAACATTTGATTGCCATATATCAATGAAATCAGCTCTAATCAGCATACGAATGAATCACGTGATGCTCAGTGCTGATGACAATCCAGCCGACTTGATGTATTTGTCATTTATCGTAGGAACTACAAAGAAACGACATGAACAGTAAAATTTCAGTAAATTTCAAGACAACTTGGCGTCAAACTACACCCAGTTGCAAACTCTTCATCAAACAAATTACAAAGCAAAAAATTGTTTTGTTTTGAAACAAGCAAAACAAAATCAGTTGTTTGAGACGTAAATTTGAAAAATATTTTATAATAATTAGTATGAAAAACGCCTCTTTGACAAACAAATGGAACTTGAATTTAAAAAAAAAGATTATCACTCAATCAAATTCGTTTACCATTCCTTGTGCAAAACAAATAAGAAAAAAAATGCAGATTTTTCCTCCACCTCTGGACTCGGGATGGAACGGGGTTGTTGGCTGAGCAGTAAAAAACCATTTTACCACTGCTCAGCTACAGCTACGTACGTACATATTTAGAAAATGGCACATTGCCAGAAAAGATAAAAAGATCCCTCACAATTCCTCTAACCGAATGGATGAGCCACAGATCCAGACTGGACCGGGGGACAGTGGAGTGCGTTATATTTGCACCACCCTTTCTATCTGTCAGCCACAGATTTTAATTATTTATCCGTCAATATTGCTTCGCTTCCGATTTGATGCCTGCTCTTTATATGTGTATGTAGAATGTATGTATGTATGTATGTAGCTATAAAGAGGATAGCGACAGTGTGCTGTGCTGTTGTTGCTGATGCTGCTAGTGATATTTCATTAACGGGGAAAATTGAAAATGCTGCGCCTGCTGATGATGAGGATGTTCTTGTAAAAGGCGTTTTATTTTTCTGCAATAAATGAACAAATAATATCATTTAATGACAAGGAAAATGATGATGCTGCGCTTTTATTATATAGCAGTGGAAAATTAAAAAATGGAGGTTAAGTAATCGCTATTTACATGTATCGTGTAAATCTGTAAACAAATAGCATAAGAAAAAAGAGACATAAAATTAGTGATCGATAAGATCTACAGATCGCAATTTATGCATTTTCCCAAAAAAATTCTTGTCGATCGCCGTGCCACCCTCTTCACATACACGTATTCTATTTGCAGATGCTCAAATGTCCATTCCCTTGAGTATAGAACACTTAATTTGCTTCAATTTTCCCATTTCCTTTTATCCCTCAACGTAAAACTTTAGAGGGCGACAAAGAGAAAGTTACGACAGCAAAATTTGATGCCGCCCGTCTGTAAATCGCAAAAATTCCAATTAATTATTGCCAATTATTACAGATAGTACGTTCTGACTAAATATCTAGTACAGTACTAATATCTACCTACACCTGGTCCAAACAAATCGATATATTTCAATCTACACAGTTAAAATCACTGTTATAGTTAAAAGAACGATTGACGAGATTAAATAATTCCTTATAGAAATATTTTCCCTATGGATCTACAGTCAAAGGGGGATGAACTAATATATAATATATAAGGCTTATTATTTTTAATTTCTATAGAACACGTTTACCTTTTATTTCTATTAGTAGGCACTAAAATACTGTTTTGAAAGAAGTATAGTATAGAAAAATAAATCTGTCGGAAGCTAATTTTTATATTTTCCCTTTTGACGAATAGTTTTATTGACAGCCAACAGCATCAGGCAGGGGTCTTGAAAAATATGAAGTCTATAGTACTATAAGAATATAATACATATGTATATAGGTACCTCTATTTTAGGATGATGTAGTTTAGGATTACGTATACGTGGGAATAAATTCAACACCGTCAATCTTAAAAAGATTAATACATTTTTTTTTTTTTTCGCTTAATATAGGTACCTATATACTAAACTTCATCATCACCGGAACCGCCGACCTGTTTGCAAAATGGCGTCGGTCCCTTTTGTCGGCGTCCATTTCGCAACGCCCGGTATTATATGAAATAAAACCTTTCGGTCCGTATGAGACATTTATCCATGTATGAGGCATTATTTAAACCTGATGGACAAAAGGGAAGAAAAACAAAAGCAAAAAGTCTTATAATCAAAAAATTAAGTCCCACGCGAATTGGAGTGCTATAATAGAGAGCCAAAAAGTACCTCTCTACATCAGATGACAATACATCCGTGCTACGCTCGTACAAGTAAGTATATTTTGAAAAGGGATGAAATATGTTTTGTTTAGTTATATGATAGGATCGGCTTATAGTAATCATGTAATTAATATTTATATTCTTTTAATTACTATTCAAAGTTCAATCAATCAGTGAATAAAGCTGGTTAAGACGATTTCTTAAAAAGTATAGTGTACATAGACTGCCTAATACTAGAGCGGATAGTCTATGGATGGATTACCCGTCCGTACACAGTACACAAAACGAACAGACCCCTGTTACAAGAACTCTTCTCAATTCTCCATATTTATAGAGTTATCTCGACTTAGCAGGCTAATTACAAATAAGAAGTATTTAGATAGATATTCTATAGTAACATTAAAAACCAATTTTAGTCCAACAAAAAAAGAAAAGGATTCCCCATATCTATTTTATTTATTTATCTATTTATCTATCTATCTATCTATAGACACTTACCTACTATAGCTACAGCTATACCTTCTATACGTAGATATAGGATATTCCATTCAGTCAGTTCCCGCTGTACAACAACAACAACAACAACAATCGAAATCGATTGCTGCGTGTCGGGATAAGATGGTCGGTGTTGATTGGACCTTGTGTGACACCTGGGCGTTGCTAGGCGACGATCTCTCGCCCCAGGGTGCTGTTGTCGTGGAAACGTATACGCTCGTTCGAAACGAGGGATGGCCAACCCCAGCACTAGAGCGAGTGACATTTTCATCATCATCATATCATCCTCCCCACAACCCCTCTTACCAATCCGTATTCGGATGTGTTATTTGGTTTCCGTATTACGAAGATGTAGAAAGGAATGGAATTGGAGAGGAAAATGACAAAAAAAAAATCGTTTCAGGGATACCTAGTTGGAAAACTATGTTTTTCTTGCTTAAAATTAAAAAATAAAGAAAGAATCTTAACGGTAACAAATCTAATTGCATGCAGATTTCATTGGAATGATTTTTTGTCATTTTTTTCCTGCCGCTGCGTTATACTGTCGTGCTGAAACACGAAGTCAGGTCAGGACGACCTATAATCTATTATCTTTTTGACTTATGATCCTGCTAAAGCACGGCAGAACGTCCACATAAAATAGTTGCTAATTAGTTCATGAATATTATTCGGCAATGAAAATTTAATTAGCAGAAAACGCCAACTTTAATTTTATCTATACCTATACAGATACTGTATAATAGATGTTCAACTAATTCCCTCTTGAAGAAGCTATTTAAATTGAAAATTTCGCCGGACAAAGAACACATTGATGGCGCACAAAGAAATCAACTCAAAAAAAAAAAAAGAAGAAAAATGAGAACAAAAGTCCAAGCAAAAGGAAAAAAATTCCAATGTGTGCAGAGTGCGGACCTACAAGTGCCATCTTCCTATTGTTCCATTCGTCTTTTTCCCTTTTTTTTTCTTTTCTTTATGAAATACTGATGCGCCAAGAGAGTTTTCGAGAGTTCTCCTATTTCATTTGTATCTAAGCATTATATACTATAGGTAAAGTACAACGTGGTCGAAATGAAATAGATAGAGTTTTCAGAGGTTTTCTGTTCGAGGATAGGTAGATACACAATTTAGAAAAAAATCCTTTGTAAATATCTCGAGGCTCTACAAGGAACAAAGGTTTTTTGTGCAATAGATGAGATTTGATTGCAGCAAAAAAGAAAAAGGTTTATTCGAAATATTTGTACAGAAAAAAACAATATATAGAGCAACCAAATTCCTATTTAATTAGAACAATCTTTATATTGTATCCAAGATGTATCTTGTAAAGACAATTATTGCTCTACTTCATAGCAAGAAATTTGCTATTTTTATTTGCATTTCTTTCATATCTTATACGTAATTACAATTAACAATTGTAAGCCCTTATAATATGGCTTTGAACAGAACACAGGAAAATGTTAAATTCATTTTTCACGCACACAAATTCAAGTGCCATTAAAAGACAAAAACAAGGAATTTTCAATGGCCTTAGGAAATCGGAAACTAACATTTCCCCAAGTCAATTTTTCGTATTTTTAAATTTAATTCTGTCTTCCTTTTTATATAGTATCTTGTATAGCGCATAATACAAAGGCTCTGAATGCTCTCTCTCTCTCTCTCTGGATGCCATATTTCTATTCCCCTTGTAGATTTTATAGCTAGAGGGTGAATAAATTGTGCATTCGCAATAACTTGCTCGTAAAACACGTTTTCTTAAGACCCCATATATACATAAACTTAGTTCATACACATAGCAGCAAAATACGTGAGTATAATAACATTCTAGCCACTTTTCTATGAAAATTTCAAATAAAAATTTATATAGAAAACCCTATTTTCCATCCACTTTATAAACAAATTGAACAGCTTGGCAAATATTTACTGAAGAGCGAAAAAAAAAAAAGAAGCTGAACCAGCAATCCCGAATGAACTTTCACATCCCTTCAGTTTCAATTCCCTGCTGTATCCAGCACTGGTGATGGTGGTTGCCAGGCAACGAGCAACACCCGCGGCAAGGATCGAAGTTGCCGTGTCAGAGTTACCACCCCACAGTGTACATACGCGCTATAGCTATATGTAGTTGTGTACACTCTACGGGAATTGTGAAGGCTCTATTAAATACTACACTCTATATTGAAGAAAGAGAATAATTTATGAATTTTTTACAGATAAAAAGCATTATGAAAGATAATTTTCATGGAAAATCGAAAGTTCTTAATACTCTTCGTAGATAGAGTGATGAATAAGTGGTGAAGATGTGATGGTCAATTTCTCTATTTCAAGGTTGTTTTATAATAAAATAAACTAAGCAAATGGAATATTCGTTTAAATATCATATTTGCCAGAATAAATCGAAAATCTATTGGTACACAGGATTATTAGATATTGATCAAGTCGTATAATTATTGATTTCTGTCCAAACATCCCTTATTTTTTATAAAATCAAAATAATAAACGAGGAATTTTTCAAAAAGTGCCTTCTTCTGGCAACCTAATTGACCAGTTAACTTTGCTCAAGATATCCAATAGATGGCAGATCAGACTTTTCTGCCATCTTGCGTAGTATATTTGTAGTTTGCACTCGTTCTAGATTTTATAGACAGAGACAAACTTTAGTGCGTCTCTGATTATAGATACATAAACAAGAAATAATAAAAAAACATGAAAATTTGGACGAAAATAAGAAAAACTCACATACTGAATCTTCTTTATACTTATTTAAAATAATATAAATAGGTACTTACGTGTTTTGATCTTAATTAGAGCAGGATTTAGTTGAAATTTTTCTACACCTTAATTCACAACAATAAGTAACTTACATTAAAATTGTAATTTTGGGTAATCATCACAATATCATTATTATTTTAACTGAACAACCGCGTAAACTAGAAAGTAAAAACTTATTCTCGACGCACACGACATCTCAATATCATAATGGCGTCCATCCGCCGTTGTTCGATCAAGAAGTTCATAGGCTTCTTGATTTTACCACGATTTTAGAAGCAATCTTACTGAGTTTAAACAACATCGGATAGATGACGCAGCATATTGCGTCAAAAGCAATTTAAATATAGTAGGCAACTAGACATGTTGTAACTAAAAAAGTATAAATTTTAATATGTAGTTAATAACTAATAAGCATTCTATTGTACTATTCTTTGTAGTTTTAATATGCGGAAATAAAAAAATATATTCGAAAATGTTTATTTCATGCACTTACAATAAATCACAATGTAGATTATATTTGGTATAGAAGAAAATACAATGAAACTGACTAGTTGAAGTGACTAGAATTAGATATCTATAAATTGGTAGCAGACTATAAAAAATTATATCAATAAATTGAGAAACATTTGGTGTAAAATACAAAGTTTGAATGTGTCTTTTCTATGTATTGATTGCGTTTAAAATTGGTCTAGTAAACACGAATTTTTTTTATAATTACTTAGTTAAAATGTATAAATTTTTTCTCATCGAAGCATCATAGGGTAATGCCAATACCCATCTTCTTAATCCAGTTAAAATAACTGAACTCATTACTAAGATGGCACCAATAACTGAAAATCGATTTGGTATTTCATTGAAAAAAATCACTTGCCAAATAAAAGCGTAAACAATATCAGTAGTACGAGCAATTGATACAGGACCCGCTTGTTCCAATTGTAATGCAACAGTTAGAAGGATTTGCCCTAAAAAACTAAATAGAGCTAATGCTACAATGAGATAGCGATCATTGCCACAAACTGGCAAGCACAATGCACCAATAATGAATGTTGTTATGATGCACTGGATAGTAGCAAATGCACCAAAATTTGTCATTATAACCGAAAAATGAACATCTTTCAATGCACGTAAAATTACAAATGCATTGGCTCCAAATAATGTTGAACTAAATGCTGCCACTGCACTCCAAATTTCTTGAGGTGTTTCTCTATCCTTACTACTAGCCAATGATTCTATTGTATCGCCAAAAATTATTGTTGGTCTTGTTATTAATACTACACCGACTAGTGTTAGAATAACTGAAAATATATTAAACCAGCCGCATGTTTCTTTTAAAAACATTCGTGCGAAAATTGCTGTAAAAACTGGCACAGAAGAAACAATAACTGATGCATCACTTAATGGCATATGACGAAATGCGTAAAAACTAAGAATTAATGCTGTTGTTCCAGTAAATGAACGCAACATCAGTAAGGTGCGTTTATCTTTTGGAAAACATGGTTTTTGATTGTAAATTAATAATGGTATTGTCGGTAGAAGTACACCTAAAAATCTATACGTAGCCAATGCAATTGGATTCACCTCCGTCATCCATTTAACTATTACGGAACATAGCGAGAAAAATAATGCACTTAATGTTGCTAAAATCAATCCTAGATATGGACACTTGCAACCTATCGATAAAGTAGTGGTGCATTGTTGTTCTTGATATTTTAATTCTTCTTCATTTTCTTCGTCAACTAGTTGTTGTAATTCAAGATGATGATTATATTGGGACATTCCTTAATACAAAAAAATATAGTATTGTAAAAACACTAAAAACAATATGATTTCAATCTACCTATCTCTTTGAATTTTAAAACAAAATGGAAGTTTCAACCAGATTTTTGAGCAGAACAATGAACTGCATAAGAATGACTTAAAAGATTTAAGGTACGTATTTCTAAGTATGCGTCTACCAATTACTCTTCGAAAATGTTTATTTTATACATATAAATAGAAAAATTCAAGTTTACTCACCTTTGCCGCAAACCAGAAACATAACCTTACAAAACAAAGGCAAAAATGGTATCGATATTTTCACATCGATAGTCGACTGAGATTTTCAGATTTTGAAATTCAAAATTTCAAAATTTGAATAATTTGAAATTTGAATTTTTGATTTTATAAATTTCTTAATTATTTTTTTTTCTTATTTTTATTTTATTTTAAATATTTTAATAATAAAAATTTTATTTTAATTATTTTAATTTAATTGTATAATTATTTAATTTTAATTTAATTTTTAAATTTTAGTTATTAAATATGTTGTTTTAATGAAAACACCAGAAGTTCAAGCAAAAGATTTATTGAACAGAACATAAGAAATTAACATTTATATATAAAGAAAGGAAACAGAATTAATTGATTGACCATGAATAATTTTATATTATACGACATCGGTTGACTTCTATATTCTTAACACACCAGACAACTGGCAGTTATAGTGATGTTCTGTTAACATCGACAGTTAACCATCACCATAGACTATACTATAATAACCAGACTACCAAATTGCTTTTCAACAAAATAAAAATAATAAAATAAAATAGAGAAATAAAAAATAAAAATAGAACACATTTTACAAATTATTTAAAAAATAAATTAAATAAAATATGAAATAAGTATAAAAAATATAAAAATAAAATTAAAATAATAAAATAAAATATTAAATTCAAAATAAATAATTAAAATTTAAAATATCGAATTCGAAATCGAAATTATTAAGATCGATACACAGAAACATCAATGTTTTGACTATTCTAGCCTCTAGGCACAGACAATTTATCTTTATCTGCGATTCTAGGAATCTCTAGACACAGAATATATTCAGAGTTGTTTTCATTATTCGTAATTTTTTTCTATTTATAATTTATTTTATTTTGGCAAATTCATACTTCATTCTATTAAATTCTTTGTGAATTCGTTTCTTTCAGTTACACCACTTTGTACTTTTTAAAATGTGTGAAAATTTAATAGCAAAAAAAGTAGAAAAATGGTTCTGATTAATCAGCAAAGCAAAATAATTTCGACTTTATCCAAAGTTATTGTTTATAAACGAAATTACACCAGGTATTTTTTAAATCAATAAATAAGCCCTACTTTCCACAATATACGAAATAACTATTCAGGTAATCGTAGAATTTTTAATTGTTAAAATTTCCATTATTAGATTAGCTGAGGTTGGCCGCTTAGAAACGCCAAAATTAGCCGGTAAATACAATACTGGTCAGCTAATTCTTCATCGTGTTTTCGGCTATCGTGGTGTAGTTCTATTTCCATGGCTTGCTAGAGTATATGATCGTGATTTACCACAACATCGTGAAGGTGATTGTAGCAACAGCAGTACCATTGATGATGAACAAGTGAATGCAGGCGGCGGTGCTGGTAGTGTTGGAAAAGAAGTTCGCGGTAAAACACACACGTTTTATCAAGTTTTAATTGACCAAAGGGATTGCCCATACATTGTATGATTAAATTGTTAAATTATACATGTTTACTATAAAATCAGTTAAAATCATCAATTTCAGAGAGCACAAACTGAAGCTGTAACATTTCTTGGTAATCAGGATTCATCTAGAAGCCTTTATGCCATTCCTGGTTTAGATTATGTGGCACATGAAGATATTATTCCATATGTTAGTGCAGAGAAAACACCGTTACATCACGAATTGTTCGATAAATTTCTAGCTCCCAATCATGGCGGAGGTAATGTTAATTGATCTATTTGTTTGTCCCTTATTTTTTGCAAAAAATGCTCATCATTCTAGATCCACCATTTCATGCTCAAGATACACTGAAAGCATGGCAAAATAAAAACCACCCATGGCTGGAACTTTCTGATGTTCACAAAGAGACAACTGAAAATATTCGCGTAACCGTTATACCATTTTATATGGGATGTAGAGAAAGTCATGCCAATTCAGTTTATTGGGTATAAATTTCGCCAATTTAGTAAAAATGTTCAATGCTAATTATAAAATTCGGTTTTCCTTTAGTGGCGATATTGCATCCGACTAGAAAATTTAGGAAATATTGGTGTTCAACTTCGTGAAAGACACTGGCGTATATTTTCTTTATCTGGTACATTAGAAACAGTAAGAGGTAGGTTGGCGGATAATTGGATTGAAGAAATTGCTAACATAACATAGTTAAAAAATTTGATAACTATTCTAGGTAGAGGTGTAGTTGGTCAAGAACCTGCTTTATCAAGACTATTTCCAGCCTTTCAATATAGTAGCCACGTTAGTTTACAAGCTCCCAGCGGCCATATGTGGTAAGTACCAGCTGTAAATAAAATAATTCCAGAAAACCTTTAATATCTTGGCAATTATTTATCATAGGGGTACGTTCAGGATGGAACGGGAAGATGGTTACACATTCGATTGCAGGATACCGCCATTTTCGTTGGAAAGTAAACCGGAAGGAGGTGCTGCAACACCACCAGAAGCATCCTAGATAGAATAACTAATATTGTACCTATTTATTTTGTATATATTTATGTACCTACGTAACAAATGTCGAGAGATGTGTGTATTTCTAGTAACAAGAAAATATGACTTACTATTAAAAAAAAAATTTGCAACACGTAATGTAATTTTATAATAGTAGTTAATAATGTACAATCTATATCAAATAAGGAATTAACAATTATAGTTTTTGGTAACTACCAAAACCTAAACCTACACCTCGCATTGTATGCGTTGCAGTACGTGCCACTTCATATTGAGCTTCCATTGAACTGAACATTTCCTCTTGTTTTTTCAAAACTTCACTAGTTTTTGTTGGTAAATTGTGTGGTGCTGAATCCTTAATTCCCATTAATCGTTTAAATTTATTTGATGTTTTGTCTACAAATAAACGATGACAATATTTAATATAAAAATAGTAGCAGCTGCGCCAACGCCATTTTTAACAATTGTAAGCGTCAAATTTAAATTACTTCCTATTTCAGCAATACTTACCATCTGCAAATGTTGTTGCCTCATAAACTTTTGCCGCTTTATTACCAGTAGTAAATGGTATTGAATGCGTATTTACAGATGAACTTGATGTAAATGTAGTATTTGACGGTGTTTCGTTATTTGCTGATTTTCCTTTTTGCCACATTTGTTTACGTTTTTCAATTTGTTCACGGAATCGACCTTAACAAAAATATAAAAATTACAATTACTAAAGTCAAGATTTGTGATTTAATATTTCTATTAACCTGTTAAACTTGGCATTAAAATATTCTCCGTTGTATGATCTTCAATATGCTTGTAATTAGTATCTTCTGATATTTTTGTTGGATAATTAGCTGGATTAAATTCTATACCTAAAATATTATAAAAAAATGTAAATAAAATAGTGACTACCCATTAAACATTGTTTAATTCACCTAATTTATCCAGCCGATTCATTTTACTGGTGCCTTTATCCCGTCTAATGTAAGACATTTTTATTGATGACGAAGAGGACGATGTTCTATCTTTTGAATTCGATCTGGATCGTGTTCTTCGACTAGATGGTGATCCACGGCGATCATCACGAGACCGTGAACGTCTCGATCTATCTCTGCTTCTGCTACTACGTTTTCGATCATAGTATCTATCACGATTGTATTTATCATCCCTGGAATATCTTAAAATAATCGAGGAAAAGATCCATTTAAAATAAAATTTATTAACCATTTGCTAATTTATACCTATCACGTCGTGTGTCCTTTGAATCCCTGTACTTATCCCTTTCTCGACTTCTATCATCAGGTCGTCGATTTCTGTATCTTTCACTGTCCCCTCTACGATCATCTCTTTTGTATCGATTATAACGATCTTCATCTCTGCTTCGACTCAGTTTTTCATCACCCTCCTTTTTACATTTTGGACTTCTGCTGCCATTTCTACTTCGTGATGTCGATGAATCTTCATTTTTTCTATATGATTTGCTGTTGTCTTCTCTATCATGTTTATATTTATCATCGTCCATTTGATAACGATTTGCTGCTGAACCATTTGAATCCTGTAGATAAAATGGGCTTTCTTAACCCTTGAAGGTCCATAGGCATAGTTTTGTTTCGTATTCGTATTTATTTGGCACTATAGTAAATGCGAGAGCAAAATATAATTGTTATTAAAGTGCAAATTAAGAAAACTGAATGAAAACATTGTACCACGCTTTTGTATAAAAGATAGAAATAAAATACGCAAACATTTAAATTGTCTATTTAGTAATAATTAGTCAATTGATGGTCGAATGAATTCGAACTAATTAAACATAGATTTTTGATATAAATATAATTAATAATTGATTACCTGTTGAGGTTTTCAGATTATAAGTACATTCACCACTTAATAAAAAAACCCTCTAATTATACTTACCAGGGAGTTGTTCTGTTATCCAATAGGGCGATAGATTCAGCTTAGTGCTTGTATATTGTTGATGTTAGACAGCTCATGATACAACGTCTTTTGAATATAATTAACAGATAATGTTAATATCAATAAATCCTTTTTTTTTAATATTATTTTTTTTTTGTTTTCGGGAGCAAAGTGTAAAAAAGGAAAACTTAAGATCTAATGTATGCTCTCTTTGTGACATATAGATTCTCTTTGTATAATATAAATCAAAATGTTGCACTTTTTAAAGTAGAACAGTTTGATTCATTCAAAATTTGCTGCTCTAATTAAGCAATAGTTTTATAACAAAATATCTCATACGTATAAGAAAACTATCTGTATAAAATATATACTTTTGAATGTAGTATTAGTTTTTTACAAACATTACCTCACTTAAATCCATTCCAACTTCTTCATAATTATCTCCATCATTTGTCACTTTTCGATTACTTTTTGAACTAGAATAAGACTGTCCATGCTTATTAGATGTTTCCTATTAAGAAATTACTAGTTATTATTACATAAATTAGGCATTATATAAATCAATAATACAACATGCAATATGCTTATTACTACATATAATTTTGATCTTGTAGCGACCCAATCGTATACGAATAAAATATTAATCACTTACAAGAATATTATCTTCATCTGAATTTTCATCACTGCTATAATTTACTATGGAATTCATTTTGATTCTATTCAATTTCAAAGAATTATAGAGAAAAAAACGAAAAAATATTAATATCAACTCTCTGAAGAGTCTAAATCCAATTTTGATTATAAAATGGCCGACATATGACAGACAGAGTAGAGGGCCAATCTTGACAATTGTAGAGATGGGGCATATCAATCGACATATATTTTTGCTATATATGCACTATGTATGCAGAGTTGCAGAAAAATTGAATTAAAAAAAATAAATAAATAAAATGTAATATATCCGCTTGGGTAATAATAAATTGGATAAAAGAAATCTTGCGAATCGCAGTTAATATTACATATTTCATAAATATGTAGTATGTCCTATGTAGTATCTACCTATTGTTAATTACTGTTATATAAAGATAAAGTTATAAAACTATAAATACAATAGTTTGTACATATGTATTATATATAGCATATATATTCTTGTATTATGGGTCATCTAATCACATCGTAAATTAGTTTAATTAACCGTGTGCCTAAATAGGTATATAACTATGCGAAAAATATCCAGAACATATTGTTCAGTAGAGGTGTCCAATAACCAACTGGTACTTATAATGGTACCATATAATTCCTGGGCATCCTGTTCATAATTAATCCACACACATATATTTTATTAATTTAAAAATTAATAATTTTCAAAATTTGAATCATATGACATGGATATACGAATTTATATCGATACCTTCTTTATACTATATGTTTTAAACATATACAGATAATTAATTTTTTTTTTAAAACAATAATCTAAAAGAAAAATGCCATATCATTTTCTTTTCCATCCATCCATCGATCCGTCCATTGATTTATTATAATTTTAATTTTCTGAACGTCATTCATGTTGTATTATATTTAGGTGAACAGAACAGAACAAAAAAAAAATGAAAAATACTTACTTAAATATGTAATAAGTAACGAAAATTATAGGAGGAGGAAGATCATCGTCATCATCATCATCATCATAGTAGAATATTTTTTCATTTCATTCTTTTTTTGTTTGAATTCACTCTGTATATAAACTAATTTATACATTATACCTACCTATACCTAGCAATCTTGCTGCTGGTTGCTGCTACCTGTATTCGAAAATATATTAATGATTTATATATGTATGTATTCTTTGATGAATGAATGAAACAGAGCACAATTTGTATCCGTGTGTGTGTGTGTGTGTGTTGGATAAATAACGAGTATAGAAAGAAAACGAAACTGGTATACTGAACAAGAAAGAAAGAGAAAGAGAGACAGACGAATAAAAAGATTAAAAAAAAAAAAAACTAAATCAAAAATGTAATTTAGCTGCTCTTTTTTATATTGCCGCTTCGATTGTTGAAGTTGATTTTTGTATACGGGGAGATAATGAAAATCTACTTAATTTGAAATTGAAAAAAAAAAAAAATGAAAAGAAAAATGAAAAATACAGAGATGAATTTGAATTATGAATCTATCGACAACATCACCATTGCACTGTATAGTTAGTATACTAAATCATCAAGATCAAATTCACTATTCTGATTTGTTGTTCTTCCCTAAATAATAAAATACAAATGATGAAACGAACAATACATTTAAACAATTAAAATACATAATAATAATAACAATAAAGAATCCACAACAGTTACTTTTTTTCCGTTTTCTTTTCATTAATTATTCTGTTTAACCTCTATCGATAATTAGGCATGTATTTAGTATAGATGGTTAATTTTTTAATTCGATAAGTTTACGCACCAAAAAAAAAAATTGAAAATTATTCCCATCGGCGGCAACTATTCAAAAACATTTAATACTAAATGGTTACGCTTTAGTAGATGTATTGTTGATTTGAGAAAGAATTTTCCCATAATTTGTAATCAGTATAGAAAATTTTAGGTGTCAAGCCGGCTTAATTTAAAAAGCACAATATCTACGATGTACCTAACGATATTCATAAGATGTTTTTTTATTAAATATGATTTCTATTCGAATTTTATGACTCTAAAAATGGAATAAAAATCACCTACATGGACCGACTAAGTATTTACGGAGCATTAAAATGTGTAGCTCTAATCTAATACCTATACACTACTATAATAATAATACTAAAAGTATCTAACAAAATGGATGGATGATTTAGGAGAGGAAGTGGTTTTCTGAAAACGTTATTTGAATTCATCATCATCATCATCAATTTGATTGTTGAATGAATGAATACAACAAACAAATAATGAAGTAGCTGTTTGTTGATGAAGTGTTTTTTTTTCTTTCTTTCTTTCATTTCGAAATTATTTTTGTTGTTGAAAAGAATTATTTTGTCAATCATTTTTAAATTGAAACATAAAAAGAACAATGATAATTGTATTGTATCGATATAGCTAATCAAAAATGGAATAATCCATCCATGTTTTCTTCGATTTTTTTTTTTATATGAATATTTTATTTTTTAATCGTTCCGCGAACACCTGATAGAAGTCGCTTGAATAGTTTATAATTTTTCTATTCATATTTCGAACGATTTTAGACATTTTCTGGATGAACGTCTTCTTGAAATCCAGCAGCATACAAGGGCTGCTCATAAAATAGAAATGAAACGATTTATCACATTTATGATTAATTCAAATGTAAACTAACAAAAAGTAAACTGAATATGCTAATTGCATAAGAATTAATTATAATCTATCTAATTTTACTATATAGAGATAATTTGAAAATTCATAACGTTCCAGAATTAACTTCGTTCTTGATGCATAAAATGGCCATTAACCTCTTTTATTTTCTTCGCTTTATTAATCAATTATTATTATTAATTATTTTATTTATTTACTGCTAAGTACGGAGCATGATTAGCATGATTTCGACTCCATTTTAACATAACATATATATATATATATATATAGATAAATAGATTGTTGACTAATAAGGCTTTAATTTGTTGAATTTCACACCAATTAATGTTGATACAGAGCGAGAGGCGACTCGCTATTAATAAAACTTATTTAACTTATCTATATGTAAGTGGTGCTGCGGGAAGATTTCATTTGTTTTAAAACGCCCCCTCATTTTTATTTAATAAACGTCATTGTGCAGTGATAGGTTAAAATGATGGCAATGATGAGACTTGACTTTTTCAAATTATGATACATTTTTAGATGTTCTCAATTCTGCAGCGCATGAATGAAAAATAAATGGTAATAAATATACAATGGAACCTCGTTGATCCGGATAATTAATTGTTATTAATTGCCGATTTGTCCAGGTTACTAGATATATTATGCAATAGTTATATATATGTAATAAAACACTATTAAACCTTAGAGAGTTGTTATGCCGTCCAAAATAACGTCAATTTTTGTCAAAGTTATCGTTATTTATGATAAAGGTAACCGTAGCTACAGACAAAAAATAAAGAGTTTTTATACGTAAAATAGAAATAAAGAAAAATGACAGTTCGATATAGTATTTTCAAATTTGTTTGTGTTTTCAATATGACAAATATGAGCAATATGACTTTTAAGTTAGAATTCCACTGCTGTCAAATGATTTCTTAAATAAATCCTTACATTAAATTATATCATCAGAAATATACTAGTTTTATCATAGCTGATGATAGAAAAGAAATACGTTTTAATTTTAAACAATTTATATACTATTTAATTTACCCTCTAATAGATATTTAAAAAGCGATACATTGTGAAATAAAATTTTATTAGAAATATGTGAATTAACTAAATTTCATTTAAATTAGTAAGATATGACAACGCAACCATATGTCAAAAGAAGTCAAATAAACTACGCACTAAACAAATTAGTTATTTATTTCTCCAGTAATAACGGAAATCGTTATAGTTAATAAAGTTAAAGGTTGCTCATTTCAGACTGCGCATGCGCAGAATAACAACAAACAGCGAAATCACGAAATAGTGGGCAAAAAAACTCTCTATTGCTATAACATTTATATCGTATATTAAACACATCTTTTTTTTCAATCTGTAACGTGGTGTTCTTTCTTTTTGATATATTAAATTAGTTATATGGGAAAAAATGAACGTACCACTTAGCACAATCACAGATTACGCTTAATAGGCAAACTAATACTAAAATAATCCGATAAGTATTTATTTTGCGTTGCTATTTAATTTAGCTAATCAAAAAATATGTCGTTGTCATATTTTTTCTGTTCGCCACTTGTCAATTTCGGATTCGTGAGAAATATGATCCAATAATAATGGTGTCCAGATTACAGAGGTTCTACTGTATATGTATTTTATTTGAAAGTTTTCCTATATTATTTAGTATAGGCTATAACTAGCAACAGCAGCAACAACACTAACCGCAAAATTTATAGTAAAATTGAATTAATATTTTTTTGGAAAAATATTTATTTATTTAAAATAACGATTATGTAAAATATTTAATGAAACAAAACCATTGAAAGCAATTAATAATAGATAATTCTATTCTATTGATAATGACGCAACAGCAGCACTATACTTCAGTGCGCTCACTCACTCATTCGATCGCTCGCTCGCTCGCTTCCCTTCAAGCGATTTGCAATAATAATAGATAGTAGCAACAAAAAAAAAAAAAAAAAATTGTAGATAATAAAAAAAAACGAACAGTAGACAATACACTATCGATTTCAATCCATTATTATATTGTCTCTCGGAAATAGCAACAACAACAACAATAATAAAAAAAACCATCAATTAAAAATTGCATTATTCTCCCTCTTTCTGTCTCTCTCTCTCTCTCCCTCTTGTGCTTTCGGTATTTGAAGCAATAATTGATTTTTTGCAATATCATTATACCTAAGCTAATATATTCACTTTGTCTTTTTAACCAACATATTTTTCGGTATAGATATAGATATATAGATATGGGGCAATCAAATAGGGTTTGACGTAACCACTTTGTAAGCGGTTTGTTTATACAGTTTCGAGGGGCACTTTCGTTCAGGAAAACCCCGTTTTCAAATTTATTTCATGCAAAAATCGCAATTACAGGAAGCATCGGTTATAACGATATTTTTGTAAACGATATACCGGTTATAGCGAATAGCTGAAATATACATTTGTAACGATGCGATATAGTTTCTAGTGCTTATAGTTAATCGTTATAAGTGTGTAAGTATCATTATAACCGATACGTTAATCACTTGAAGCATGTTTTTATAACCGATTTCTACGATTTGTTTTCTAATTTGACATCAGCAATTTTGGAGCAATATTCAAAATTTAGGATCCTCCAGTTCACGTCCTGTGGAACACTGTCAATACGGTGAAATTCGGAAAAAAAAACACCGGTTATAACAATATAAAAATTATTAAAGGAAATAGTATAGTTTTTAACGATTATTCTTAAAAAATCGTGTATAACGGCTTAAGATAATAGAATTATCATATAACTATAGAAGCTGATCTGTTGTACATCGTTATAAGCGATTTTTTCCATTTTTTACTATTGATATTGACAATTTTCGAACATTATTGGAAAAATTAGCATTACGTACAAATGATGAATAAAAATAACGGAAAAAACACCGCCATTATCACATATCCATCCATGGCCATTTTGTTATTGTTGTTTCTTTTTTTTTTTTTTTTTAATTTTCCTGTTAACCGGAAATTAGAAACAAATGGCGACCTATTGAACATACATACATAATATATATACATATATATGTATATCTATTGTTCAAATACAATAGAATAGCATGTATGAGTGTGGGTGTGTGTGAAGGAGATAGAAAAAGAGATACACAGAGAAAACAAATCATGCAGAACAATTTTAACTGAAATGTTCAAATTTAACATATGTATTACGTATTAGACAAGAATTTTAATATTTAAATAAAATTTTGGTTATTTTTCTGAAAAACTGGCAATTTTTTTTTTATTAAAAAAATAACTCATCGACACTTTTTGATTAAAACCGCCACCCAGAGATGAGTTTTCATTATATTGGTGTTGTTTTGGCCCCTTCAGTTTTTATCATTATTTTTTTTTTTTTCGTTCCGAATACAATCATTCAAATGGGAGGTTAGGTTAGGTAGGCAACAGTAACAATAATAAAAAAAAAAAAAAAGAGGAAGCCGACGGACGATGGTGATAGAAAAATCATTAAATTTAATGGATTAGTTTTTGGGGTTTTAAATAGATATAGGATTTCTTGTTTTTTTTTTTTTTTTTTTCATTTTTAAGTTAAAATGTAGCTGATTCAACACAATTTGAAATCAACAAAATCCCCAATACGATTTTGTATGATGTTAAAATATTAACCTGAAGATTAGGTACTGCGCAAACCGGTGAAATTAGAAATAAACAAATAAAATATTAGATTTCCAATAATAGCTACACTAAGTACTTGCCAAAAACCCGTACCAAATCGAAACAGGGTGCGTAAAATTAGATGGAAAACAAATCGGGCATTTGTTCGTTCGCTCGTTCATAGATATGCCATCAACAACAATGAAACGAACAATAAACAACTTCAAAATAAAGAAATTGTTAAAAAGAAAAACGTCAAATTTGTTAACTTTAAAGCATATAGAAATTTAAGCCGTTAAATTGCTTGTTGTGTGTGTGTGTATGTATGTATGTATGTGTGAAATGATTAAATGATTAAAATGAAAGAAATTGTTAACGAACACAACAGAGTATATTTACAGTAGAACTTCATTTCTAGTAGAACCAGAACAGTAGAACCGATTTTTTCGGATTACTAACAAATTTCATCCGGTTGCTGGAACTTGACCAGTCCGCAGGGCTCATGAGTCCGAGGTATGTCCGAATAATACTTGGGTCTGGATTACTTGATGTTCGGATTAAAATATACTCGCGCGGATAACAGAACTCCTACTGTACTCGTATATCGGCTTCGATTAACTGATGGTGATGTATACATATATATATATGATGTGTACGTCATGGTAAATTTCTTCGTTATTCGAAAAAAATCCTAATATAATGAATGAAATGAAGTTCCGAGGTACTCTATACTTATAGCATAATAAATATTTAACAATTAAATAAGTTTAGTTGAAAGAAACTTATAGTGATGCTCTGATAAATTAAACAAATAATTCGTTTCATGCATGCGGCCATTTTCAAGCTAAAACGAATTTAATCTTTACGCAAAGAATTTGATGAAAATATCAAAATGTGCAAGATGATTTCATTCTAAAAACGAAATAATTTATCTAATTTTCTTTTATAAGTAATAAAATCTCTATATTCTCACCATTTCTCACTCTTTTTGTTTGTCTTTCTTTTTCTTTTTACCACATTTTTCTATATTATTTCTTTCCATCATCTTTTTATTTCACCTCCATCATTTCTTTTTTTTTTTTTTTCTTTTCTTGTTATTCTGTTATATCAGCGATCTATCAAATACGTATTTGATATATTTCAATTGGAAAATTTTTAGCGGTACTTTTTTTTTGAAACATTTAATAAAAATTTATTGTTGTTGTTAATAGTTTGTTCCCACGGTGTTGGGAATTGTTTTTATATACAGTCTATGTATTATATTATAGTAAATAATTTATTTAGTTATAACTAATAAAAAAAGAGCTAAAAAGAAAAGAAACATGTTCCAATTGATTTTTTCTCTCTGTGTATCCGTTCATGTTTCTCTTAATGATTACGTGCTTATTATTATATGGAATCGGAAAAAAAAACAATAAAATTAATTAAATTACGAGCTCACCAAAAAATGTTTATTTTATTCTTGTCACCACCGATTTCTTTATTGATTCTTTTTTTTTTTAATATTTTTACTATGATACGGGAAATTTCATGCAAATTTTGATTTTATTAAGTTCAAACCAAATTTGTTATGTTTATTTAACCGTTTAATAACAACCAAAATATATCTCTATCGCTAGACTAAATATACGTAAATATATAAAAAAATAATAAATCCTAATTCAATTTGCACTTACTTTCTTTTTATTATTTATTGAATTTTCGTTTATATCTATTCATTTTAATTTGTTTATTTAGATAGCAGTTATTAGAAAATATAATTATCTAATTGAATCTGAATTGTTATGGGAATAAAATTTTGAAAAAAGAGAAATTGAATCGATACACAAAGAAAAAAAAATCGCTATATTTTCATTATAATCTTTGGCGCATACAAATAAGTATGTAGGTGTAAATAAATAGATAATTGAATATTCTATATAAAAAAAAATCATCACATCAACATCATTCTCACTTGTTGCTATCGATATTCTTATACCTATACTATACAGTAGAACCTCTAAAATCCAGACACAATTTTATTAAGTTATATTTCAGACACTTCTCGGTAATTCGAACTCATGAACCCGAACTTGTTAAGTGACAACTGGAAAAAATATTGTGATAACATAGTTTTTGGTCAGCTAAATTGAATAGCAACCCAAAAAAAATATCTAGCGGATTATTTTTTTTGTTTATCTACTAAGCGGAGTCTGTTACTGTAAGTGGCACGGGCATTTTTTGACATACTTATAATTAGTCCAATATGTCAAAATGAAACAGCATGACGTTAGATTGAAAAAAAAAGCAGTATTTGATATGCAATATACTTAAATATCTTATTAATGTTTAATATGGTTTTATTACTAATATATAACTATTGTACTGTATATCTATAGTAGTCTGGACAAATCGGCAAATCGGACAAACCCCTTTTGTATTCAATTGTCCGTATTAACGAAGTTCTACTGTATATATTAAACAGTGTGGATGATTAACTATTAATACGGAGAGGTTATGCAGTAGTATTTAAAAATCATTATTCTCACGTCACCTTGTAGCAGACATCATCTCACTTTTTTTTTTCTTTCTTTTTTTTTGAAAGAATTTAAAATTGAAAAGGTGTTTTTTACTTTTTTCTGATTTCTATCATCGTCACTTTGCAAATAATATGCTGGAAGATTTTTTACATTTGCAGATTTCCTTTTTTGTTTTGATTGGAAATGGAAACCGCAAAATTAATTTTCAATATATGTTGGATTATACATATTGATATGCGTTTAGTTTTTTTGGGGTGTAAATGAAAAAAAAAAAAAAACCAAGTTGGAAAATGAACATTTCACTTTTGTGCATATGCAGCTTTTTATTCGGCGAATTTTCATTTTCAATTGTTCAAAAGCCGTAAAATAAGTTAAGTAAGTAACCATAGTTACGGTGTAGTAATACTCACATTACCACACTAGTTTTACAATGAATAACAGAACAACATGATTAGATAGTACTACTACTCATTTACTACTCGTTCCCGCTTACGAAAAGTTAATATTACTAAACAGTCATAAGGAAAAAATCTTTTTCCTCAAAAAAAAAAACAAAAATGCAATTTTCATTAAATACACCTGATGATCTGTCCTTAATAATGGATTCCAAAAAAAAAAATTATTTTAATTATTTTAGGGTACATATCAGCTTATACCTACTATATTTATGTATACATATACATATTATTCCTGCTACCTGTTCAACAGCTTTCAACAAAAATAATAATAATAACCATCGTCATGATCAGAAGATCAAAATCAAAACTGATATAACTAAAGCCAACTAAATATATAGGTATATTATGTGTATATGTAGAGACATATATCTATATATACATGAAACAACATATTTAATGACTAAGCTATATTTTAATTTGATATTTTTTATATAATTTCCCTTGTGAGGCCAACACACACACACACACACACTGTACTATAGAAGACAAACAGGTAGGTTGTTCGGCTATACATATATATATATATATATATATATAGTTATATGTATATGTAGGTACTATCCAGTAGCACTTTTAATTTAAACCATGAAGAAATTAGTATAGCCGTCGAACGAACGAACGAACGGACGAGCGAACGACCATCTTTTGTTATAAGAAAGATGAATTAAATGATGATGATGATGATGATCAATATAGACAAAGTAGTACTTAGTTATACACAGAGAAAACGTACTTATTTGTTAAATTCAAGAAATTACATTGAGTATTGTGAATAGACTTTTTGTTATTCCTATGGAATAAACAAAAAGTCGTAATTTCGAAACGAAAAGTGGCAGTACCACTCTGCATGCACATAATTATGGCATGATAATTTTTTATTGATTCACTGTCTTAGTGATTAGTTCAATTTAATAATTTGTTAAGTATCTATACAAAAATTTTGTTTTCTCTGTGTAGACGATACATTATTCTACAAAAAAAAAAAATGTATCTATTCTAATCTAGTGGTAAATACTGAGTTCCTGTTCAATTTTTTTTTTTTTTTTTGTTCATCTTTACCTATTCTTCTCTAGGTGGATTTCTTCTTTTTTAATCGCCAATTATTTATTTATTTGTTGTTGTTACATACCTTCAAATATGATGATGATGATGATGAGTGGTTTGTAACAATGCCGTATTTTTTTTTTTTTTTTTGGATCTTTTTATCATTATAATTTAGATACTACTATTTATTTATTACAATGGTACCCATCATCATTATTATAGTTATGGGCTCCTACATCATTCGAATAATAATAATAAGAAAAAAAAATGTTTAGTTAAATAACATCTTATTATAGAAAATCGACACGTGTAGCTATGAATCCACTAAATAGATACATAATTTATTCATCCATTGATTGTTCAAGTCAAAATAAGATAATACTTATATCTACATTGAGAGTGTGGCGTAGCTACTAAAGTCGAAAGTCGTAAGTTGAAATTTTCAGTTTGATTTGTTGGATCCGAATTGGTCCGGATTTTAAGACGTTAAAAAAGATTCTGCCATCAGAAAGAACTAATCTTCGGTTCATTTTTATTCTAAAACTAACGATTTTTCTTATTACAAGTTGGAAAATCTTATATTAGTAGTTAAACAAGGCCGATTCTCCCTCAACTTAGACTCTAGAGGGGGGATTGTAAATTCAGGGGTAAGGGGGTGGTTTTTCAATATGGTGTCAATCAAAGGGGTGTGTACAAGTTTAAGGGGTGGGGGGTAATTCAATATGGCGTCAGAGGGGAGGGTACTAAGGGAAAGGGGTAATGGCGTCGTTGGATTTCATTGGATGGGTGGGGAAAGGGGTAATTCAATATGACGTCGTTGGATGGGTGGGGAAAAAGGTAATTCAATATGGCGTCGTTGGATTTAATTGGATGGGTGGGAAAAGGGGTGATTCAATATGGCACCGTTAGATTTGATTGGTCGGGCGAATGGTGAGTCGTCCGGCGTCCATTAGCGTCACCATGGTTATTGTCCAGTTAATTTTAACGCCATTTTGTCCATTTAATGAGAGTCGCTTAATTACTTTAAAGAAAAAAGGCTGCATGCAGATGTAAAAACCATCGAGGCCAGACGGTCTGACGTTATTTGAAAAGCCAAAAAGTTAAGTGATTTTTAATTGGCAGGTTGATAAGCTACCCTCTATGACGATTATCATTTCTTGTCATAGACGATGAAGAATGTGCTCTTAACAATAATATCATTTGAATGCTATTAAGAATTATCTAGTAAAATTTGTGGTTATCTACACATGAGATTGAGAAGGTCGAAAAGCCACCCTCTACTGCAGACAGATGTAAAAACCATCGAGGCCAGACGGTCTGACGTTATTTGAAAAGCCAAAAAGTTAAGTGATTTTTAATTGGCAGGTTGATAAGCTACCCTGAATATAAAAATAATCTAATCTTCAATAGGGTAGATTTCTGTTACCTTGAGAAACCAACTAAGTACATAGACGATGAAGAATGTGCTAAATTCAACTGTATAGAGATTAGTGAAAGGAGGAGCCAATCAGTTTATTTATTTATTTATTTTTTTTTTTTTCCCAATATAAATATGGGCTCATGTGAGCTATTTGTCAAATGCAGTTTCATCTTCAACAACTACATAAAATATTGAAGTTTAAACAATACATATCGAGTGTTTAAATAATTTGGTTTGATAATTCTAATAGGCTACAGGTAAATATTTGTCAAATACAGTTTCATCTTCAACAACTAAAGGTCTCAAGTTTATGTGTTCAGGTAAATATTAATTTATTAGCAATTATTTTTGAAAAATTTATTATTTACTAAATATAATTTATTATATTTTTATTTGTAGAGAAAAATGGATTTAAAATGTCTAAATGCTGCTGCTGTATCATCATCAAAACCAAAAATTGGTATGGATGAACTGGTTCCCGATGAGAAGTATCAAATTTTAAACGTCACAGTAGTCAAAAGTAAATTCGGGGAAGTGATCAAATTAGAATTAGAGAACAATATATTATTTTTACCACAGAGGATGACGGAACCTTTTAAGAAAAATTTGCATTTATTCATTAACAATAAATATTATATTATTTTTAAATGTATAAAAAAAATATCCAACACCATATCAACACCAGAGTTTGAAATTTCTGAATAAAACGCTTATTACTTGAATAATGGTATTTTTATTTTAAATCAGACAATATTTTGTGTTTATTAATTAACATATATTCTCTTAAACAATTACTATATACATCATTAAAACTATAAACATATTCACAAATTACATTCTTAATATCTTCAGGAGTAACTAGATCCGAAAACAATTCTTTAAAAACATGTATAATATTACTATAATATGCCTTAAAATCAATTAATATTAATTTTTTAACAACATCAGCAATAAAATAAAAATTAGCTATTAACAAGTTATGTATATTAGTCTCTGTTAAAACAATAGTTTTTCCGCATCTTGTAACTTCCACCATCTTCAGTCCATCAATACCGTTGCTGCCTAAGACAATTATATCATTACACATGATAAAACGTAGATAATCCATATCCATATTTCGAAAATATCCACTAAGAAGCCAATGCATATTAGATATGAACTTTTGCCATTCATTTATTTCGAATATTAAAGCATTGCTTACATTAATGCATGGTCTAAATTCTTTGTATGTGTTTAAACCAATATCGATGAAAATTTCGTTATCAGAAAAAAAAAATCTTTTATTTAAAATAAAACACTCATCATTTGTTTCACGTTCAAACTCGTCTAATAATTCAAAACATTCTTTGTCTATTTGATTAGCACTAAAAACACATTGATTTTCAGAAGACATCGTGCTAGTCAAGATTCTATGAAACAACTAATAATCCCTATAATATATTTGTCTCATCAAGCCAACTATTATGAGAATTATCAAAGCCAAGCCATTTTACATATACCATGTTGCCTCTTTTTTTTAGAACTTTTTCAACTAAATAAACATCTGGTTGTTTTGTTTTCTGCAGCTCATAAGAATAAAAAGCTCCTCTTATGGGTCTCTTATTTATATCTTCCAACAAGTATGTTACAGGATTGGTGTGATTAATTTTAATAATTTTAAATAATTCAGTAGTCCAATTCGGTGTGTAGCCTTTATCGAAAACATGTTTTTCTTTACTAATACGCACTTCATCTCCAATGTTAAGTTTGGATCCAGGAAATATTTTTATGTGATTATACACAGTATCCAATAATTTTCTTTCAATTGTTTCACTAACATCACATGGTCTCATTTTAATTACACTATGTTTTGATTCATTATAATTCTTCACAATAGTGGGTAAAATAGAAATCCATTTGTGTGTGCCATTTAAACTAAAATATTTATATAATCGTTCCTTTATGGTACGAATAGTGCGTTCGGCAATGGCCGCTTTCATTTGTGAATATGTTGAATAATGATTAATATTGTATTGTTGCAACAAACGTTGATAATAATGATTATAGAATTCTTTACCCTGATCGGTATGCAAATTTTTCGGAAAACGCTTAGAAGTGGATAATATTCTAGCAAATGCCGCTGTCACTTCTTCCCCTGTTTTTGATTTTAGTGGTTCAGTCCACACATATTTTGAAAAACAATCGATAACCAACAGAATATATTTAAATTGATTATTTTCTTTAGCATATGTATCCATTTGGGCAAGATCGGCTTGCCATAAATCATCCAGCCCTTTAATAAGCGTTCGTCTCCTAGGGAAATTTTTTCTTATCGATCTATGTAATTCATTAACCACTTGAATTTTTTCGATTGATGCCATTTTACGGCCACAATTTGATTAGCACTAATTCACTATTGAAGTACCTATTTAAGTTTTCTAATATCAAGTTTATTAACTTTATTATTATCAAGAATTGTAATTTGGCTTCCTATATTACTAACAATATTATTAATTTTATTAATTTCGCGTATATTGTTAGTTATATTTATTTGAACTTCATGCAATTTTGAAGCTATTTCCCTACGATCATCAATATGCTTGCTCTTAACATCTTCAATTGCTGTTACTAATTTTTGAATCTTTAGTTCAAGTGCTGTTGATAATTCTTCAATCTTTATTTCAAGTCCTCTATAAAGCAGATTCATTTTATCAGCAAAACCTACTGATTGTTCTCTATGTCTCTCAGACATAACTGCGACATCTTGTTGTACCATCAAATAGAAATTCATGATTGTCTTACATGACTCATCCACATATTTCTTATTAGAAACATCTTCATCTTGGGAGGGCAATTTAACATTACATATTTTTAAACCACCAATATCTAAGTCACCATTTAATGTAAAAGAAAACAATGACGAAGGAGAAGCAACAGGTTGATAATATTTATCAGCTGCACGTCCGAACTTGTCTATACTCATTTCTACTATAGGAAAACGATTAACTAAGAAGAGTTAATATACGATTTTCGCTTCTTTTAATTCTTCAATAATTGATGCAATTTCATTGGTGTGGGAGTTATTTCCAGCATATTTAGATGCAAATAATAATCGTAGTCTATCAACTAACTCATTAACATCATCCCAATAGACATATTCTACTGGTTTTGTATTATATGTCATATAATTATTATCATAGTTACCACCCTTTTTTGATAGTAATGGTCGTATGATATGTTTATATTTGAAGCTTTTTGCACCTATAATTCTACCTTCTGCAGAATAATTTTTTCGATAGAGATTGGTTTTGTCTATAATGTCTTCGAATGCATCAGTATCTTCATCATTAAAATTTTTAGATTTTTTATAAAATAACAACTCATAAAGCCCCTCAGTGCCTTCATAAGGGACACCGTCTACGATTATCTCACCCGTAATATTATCAAATTCTATTTCTTTACTACCTAAGCTCCATGTTCTAGTAGTAGCATTATATCTGGGGGCATGAGTGACGTCAATTTTCGAAGAATGTTGAAAATATTCTTCTATATATTTTTGTGTAACGTTGGGATAATCTTGTAAATTTATTACATTTTTAGCATTCGCCTCTATTATTTCACTATAATCATCGTCAGCTGTCATCATTGTATTATCACTATCAGTATCCGTTTCTTTTAACATAGTTTTTATTTCACTCTCATCTATAGGTTCCTGTTTATTTATTTTCATCACATTTGATTTCACCTCTGCTTTGATAGGTAATTTTACCGCTTTTTGATTATTTTCAATTTCTTTTAAATGGGTGGTGATAGGAGAAAAAATTCTATTTATTGTGGTATCTTCATTTGATCTCCCCAATTTTAACGCCATATATTTTTTTCGGACATCATTAGCTAATTTTATAATTTTCTGTTTACGTTCTGATTCAACCTTATTTAAAAGCTTCATCATAAACAAATGATTATTAATAGAACTATTCATTAACTTTTATATACTCATCGAACCCCATTCGATAACGTCCATTATTTAATTCAAATTCCTTAACAACAACCAATGGCTTAAATTTATTGGAATTCCAACATTGAGAACATAAGGTTTTAAATGTATTATATGATATATCTGGTGTAACATGTTCATCAAACACATGCTTTAAATTAACATCATCCTGTTTGAATAATACAATTACATTACAGTTATCTCTTATTAATTGTTTCGGGATTTTGGAATAAGTTTGACATAAGTATGCCACATCAATAGATTTATGCCGACCCATAGAAAAATATGCCCTAATTTTATCTTGCTTATCACAGGAAACATCATCAAATATAAATACAGAGTTTTCTTTAGCTTCATCAGGATCAGTGATTAATTCATTATCCTTATATGGAAAATATTCAATTTCCTTAACTTGCTGCAAAACATTTTCTAATAATTTATACTTTGGTTGATAAAGAGACTTTGAATATAAATATATATTAGCAAATTTCAGTCCATTAGGATTGAATAACAACGCTAAAAGTGAATTAGTTTTTCCACAACCACTAGGGCCGCAAAATATAGCGCGAAAACAATTTGGTAATAATTTACTATGTACACAGATTTTAGACGTGGAATCATCAAAATCTAAATTTTCAACATCGAGCTTAAGATCTTGTGATACTAAATGCATGATTCTAACTGAAAATTTAAAACATCCATTTATTATTTATATATAAAAGCTGCAAAGTTTTAATATGATTTAGTAATATGCAAACTGTTAAACACAAAGGTGCGGGTATTGTAAATTCGTTAATTAATAAATTACCTATTGAATTACATATTCCCGGCTATCAGTGGTGTGGACCTGGTACAAAAGTACAAAAACGATTAGCGCGAGGCGATCCTGGTATTAATCAATTAGACGCCGCCTGTAAGCAGCACGATCTTTTATATAGTTCAAGTTCATCATTGTCTGATAGACATAAAGCAGATAAAGAGTTAGAAAATAGTGCTTGGGAACGCGTTAAATCAAAAGATTCTAGTGTTGGTGAAAAAGCCGCGTCTTGGGTTGTTCTAAATACAATGAAAGTTAAAAGAAAAATGGGTATGGGACTGTCATTCAAGACACATGTTGTAAATCCTACATCGAAAAGTTTACGAAAATATGCAGTGAATAATAAAAGTTTACGAAAATCTTCATTAGCTGGATTAAAAGCTGCTCGAATGGCTATTAAAAAAGCAGGTGGTAGAAAAAAGATACGACTACCTCGTATTATTCCATTTGAACATAAATCTGGCGGATTTTTACCACTATTGCCAATTCTATCTGCTTTAGGAGCAATGGGAGCTCTAGCTGGTGGAGCATCTACTGTTGTTAAAAATGTAATGGATATCAAAAGGAAAATAAATGATGGCAACAATGCTTCAAAGATTGAAATTGGCAAGAAAGGTTCGGGATTGTATCTTCGAAAAAATTCCAAAGGTTATGGTTTATTTTTAAAAAAGCCCGAAAATTCGAGACGCTGAATTTACCTAATAGAGCTCTGTATGACTATGAAATAATAAACTGTGCAAATAAATTGAAACTACCATATTTTAGAGGTGTATTTATGCGTGATCAGCTACCCAATCATATACATCGTAATGAAAGTGCTATTGTTAATTTAGATTTGAATGCCAATGCAGGTACTCATTGGGTGGCATATAAAAAACGAGGAAGTGCAATCAATTATTTCGATAGTTTCGGTAATTTAAAACCACCAGTAGAACTAGTAAATTATTTTGGTCCATCAACTAATATAATCTACAATAAAAAGCAATATCAAAGATTCAATTCTAGTAATTGTGGTCATTTATGTATTGAATTTCTATATAATACCAAGTTGTAATTAAGTTGATTATTAGTTATGTCTATAATATTAACGCTGAAGGATCGCAAGTCTACACTCTCCATAGATTTTCCTATCCCCATACAATTGGATGCAAATTATCAATACGGATTAGCACTCATTGGTTTCTTTTCCTACAATACTATACCCAACGTAGAAGAAAATACAGAATTTTACTATATAAATAAAAGCAAACAGTTGAATTCAATTCATCTGCCTGGTGGTGTATACGAAATTACAGATATTAATAATTTTTTAAAGAAGAAGTTGCTAAATTTCAATTTGAATGGTAATGAAAAAGAGGAAGATATATTTTTCCTAAGACCAAACAATAATACTTTGAAGTGTGAAATTTTTCATCGTGATTTTGATATAGATTTCACTTATAACAATTCGTTGGCAAAACTCCTAGGATTCTCACGAAAGGTATTACCAGCAGGAATAGTTCATTCATCTGATCGTCCTGTAAACATTGTTAAAGTTCGAACAATTCACGTGGATAGTAACATAACAAGTGGGGCATATTACAACGGGATACCATCTCATACATTATATGAATTTCCTGTTACATCTAACCCAGGGTATTCTATAGACGAAATTCCACGAAACTTAATTTATTTGCCAATAATCAGAAAAGAGATTTCTAACATTTCATTGAAAATAGTAGATCAAGATTTTAATCTGGTGAATTTTCGAGGCGAAGAAATTATCATCCGATTGGAATTGAAAAAAGATGGTTTTAATAATTAAATCGTATAAAAGACATATCCACCCCTCACCATGCTCAGTTAGAAAAAGTTGTTCAAGAAGAAAGTTGGGGGGTAAATTATCACCATTAAACGTCAATTTTCTCAAAACAATTGGATATGTCGTACGATCAAATTTTAAACCTGTATAAGCCGGTGATTACCGATACCTCCATAATTAATATGGAATATCGAACATATTTGCCCTATGTTAAATCATTTGATAATAATGATGTAATCGAAATAACCGTAAATAGAAATGATGTTTGGCTGTTAATGAGCGAGGCTGCATTAGTCATTAAAGGAACACTGAAAAAGACAAGAGGAGAAGGCGATGGTTGTTTACTTAATAATGCAGGAGCCTTTTTGTTTGATTCAGTAACATATGAATTGAATGGAGTTGAAGTGGAGCATGTAAAAGATCCGGGGATTGTGAGCCTTATTCGTGGCTATTTATGTTATACTGAAGATGATACTAAACATTTAACAATGGCCAGTTGGTACTATCCAAATCAAAACCCGATATGTGCTAACAAAGAATTCTTTATGCGAATACCTTTAGCTCACTTATTCGGTGTTTTTAGTGATTATAAGACAATGATGTGTGGAAAACACACATTGCGACTAGTAAGGTCTCGAACAGATAACAATGCTCTATTGAATCCTAATAGTGAAACAATAACTGAAATTAAAATTGATAGTATTGAGTTGAAAGTGAGCCATGTAATGCCAAATGATAATATTAAAATGGAATTATTAAAGTCAATTAAACATGATCGGCCAATCTTGATTCCATTTAGGAAATGGGAATATCACGAATTACCAGCTCTTAATACAGGGTCGACAAAAGAAATTTGGAGTGTGAAAACTACTACAAATGTAGAGTGTCCTCGTTATGCTATTATTGGTTTTCATAATAACCGAAAAGATATAGCAACTGCTGATTCTACATTATTTGATCATATGAACATATCAAATATCCGATTGTCTTTAAATGGAGATTATTATCCATATGAACGAATGAATTTAGATTTTGCATCAGATAATTATACAAATGTATATTATAATTATACAGAGTTTTATAGGAGTTACATGGCTCAATCTCTATTAGAACGCAAACAGGTTCTATTAAGTTATGATAAATTTAAAACACACGCGCTCTTTGTTATTGATTGTTCTAAAAGAGATGAAAGTATAAAATCTTCAACAGTTGACGTTAAGATTGAGATTGATACACATCAAGCTTTTCCTGAAAATACAAAAGCATACTGCATCATTATTCACGATTGTATTATCGAGTATTTGCCTCTCAGTGAAATTGTTCGAAAAATTAATTAAAATGAAAATTGCAATTGTTGATATGCAAGGTTTTGTATTAAATAGTAGTGAACACGAACGGAAGTTTCATGTTAAAGAGATCACTATTATGCATGATTCACAATATAATCATTATGTATTTCAAGAACCAAAACCATATTCGGCATTATCTATTCCCGAAAAGAAAGATGTAAATTATGCAATTTATAACATTCATGGGCTTCCATACCAATCAGGATACATTAGCTACGATTATATACATTTAATAAGAAAAAAATTATATGGATTTGATATTGTGTATGTTAAAGGACACCAGAAGAAGGATTTTCTACTAAATTTATTTGAAGATTTGGATGCTAGCAAACAATCGTTACCGAAAATTGTAAACATTGAAAGTTTAAGTAGTTGGCATTCACCACCTAAATTTAATATTGATGTACCGAAATGTATGGAACATTTAAATGATAAGTTTTATATGTGTAGTTTAAGAAACTGTTTTGTACTTAGTAATTGGATTTATAATTGTTTACCACAATAAATATATATATATGCTAGTTAATTGTTTCTATAAATTAGTTCACCTCACAATGTTGGGAATTCCTTTCCTAATATTAGTCACCATTTTTAATAATGTGCTCTATATGAGTCATCCAAAAAATGTGCAAGAAGTTTATATTTGTTTCACCCCTACAAATGATCATTGGCCTTCCAATTGGAATAAGATGAACAAAGTTACCGAATCAGTTCTATCTACATCTATTCCGAAAGATTCAACAACATATAAAATTAGAATTATTGACCATAAGGCTGTGTTTAAAGATAGTGAGTGGCAGAATTTAAACAGGTTCCCCACCCCTATCTTCATTTCCACATTGGCAGCAGAAAAACTTGATTCAGTCTTAGCAATACTTTATTGTGTTGCACTACTATCTGTCTCATTATTCTTAAAGTGTGTTGTTAAGTTGATTAGAAAATTAAAAGCATGGTGAAACTTGAGCAGGTGTTAGAATTGAAGAAAATTATTAACCACGAAATGGATTCAAATAATGAATATATTACAAAATTAATAAAATATAAGATGGAATTGCCTAAAAATATGTTATTGCTATTATTGAAGCCATGCTGGGGACACTCTACAACAGCTGAAGGTGACGTCATCGATGGACCGTTGTACAATCACAGCATTAATTGCAGTATATGTTTAGAATTTATATTAAAATCATACACTTCATGAATAAAAACATATATTTTTAACAATTGTATTTTTTTTTTTTTTTACATATAATAAAGTTATATACAACAATACTTATTCTACTACCTATGAATTATATTCAAATATTTGCAAATTCTTTGGGTATTTTATAGTGGCCCCAAGGAAGCGTGTCGGTACTGTTAGGTAATAAATATCTTTTATCATCAAAGGAATTAAGGGCCAACTTGACTTCCTCTATACTAAATATGTTATGATTATATGAACGGATAGACCGTTGGGCAACAATTTTATCCTTTCCTAACATTAAACAATCATAATAATCATTAAAAGTTATTTCATTTTTTACAACATTATTTCTTATACCCTTAATTTTCTTTAAACACTTATTATCTAGCTTATATGTATACATTTTTGACCTTAAACCTATAAAATGGGTTATAATATGCCCACATGCTTCATCTTTCATTAATCCTAGTACTTTTTTGTTCAATTGGGGTATGTTATACTTATTATTTAACGGATAATCGCTAGTATCAAATTTGCTAATATGCTTTTTAATAATTTCGCTATAAACATCATCACACATTATTTCATAAATAAAACTATCAGTATCTGTATACATCAATTTGCATTGATTTAATGGTATATGTTTCAATATAAATTGGTAATGGAAGTCATACATTACGGTCTTTGAAATATCTAAAATGGCCATGCCCACATATACCGGTTTGTTAAATATAATTTGAGCTTTATTTAATTCTACAGCAACTAAATTATCGTCAAAAATTTTACGGCTATGGAATAATGGACTTGAAATTAAATTTTTTGCTCCATATCGCCCGCCCCATTTATTCACTAATTTAATATTTCTATGGTTTCTTATGTTTTCCATCGTTTTTCCAAAAACTGCGTTATTCATCAATTTGAATAAACTTTTATCAAAATCTGATTGAGCATTGGTTCGTAACATTGTATTTAAATCAATATAAGATTTCAACCATGGAGACTGTTTGAACTTCAATATTTTATGAATTTTAGTTAGAATTAAACCGTTATTTAATGCTTGTTTTAAATTCCTATAATGAATAACATAATTTTTTTTATCTTTTACTGTATTTAACAATTTAGACAGTTTTGAATTTGGAGGTTTCTCGTGATCAGCACAAAAAGGAAAATCTTTATGTTCATCATGTAGACAAGATGGATACTCTAAATCAACTTCTAGAATATATCCTTCGTCTGCATCATCTCTTAATTGGCTAATGTTGAAATCATTAATATTATTGACCCAAACAAAATTATCGTATGGTAAGTACTGACACATAGCCCAACCATATAAATTATTAACGTCAAAATATAATAAATATTTCGATAGTTTAGAAGAATCATAATTAGTCATATATTTATTGTTGGCTTCGGAATAACGATTGGAGCACATAGAAATTCCTCCCCTTAACCCCTTTTCTATGAATAATAATTGATTAATATCTTTAATAAGTTTAAGTCTACATTTAGTAATTCTAAGCATGCAATCCCAAGCATATCCTGGTAAAGTATAGTACCATGCTGGATCTAATTTGTAAATATTCTGACACCTATTTCTAAAGTTTTCAAAAACATCTGCCAACAGAATTACATCAGTTTTTAAATATAAATCACTATACTCTCCTAAATTTAGCATATTAAATTTATTCCAAACATTTAGAGCATGTTCATATTCATCTTCATTAATATTTTGATCGTTTAATTTATTATAGAATAATTCTCTTTTTGGTAATTCGTCATCATTTAATTTATCTAAATTATCAACATAATCATAGGGAAAAACACCTTTACGTGTAAGCAGGTGAAATTTTTCATTATCTAAATAATTAAATTCCTGCTTAAGATTTGTTAGATCATTTATATTTAAAGTAGATGCTAATTCTGCTAACGATGTACCCAAAAACCTAAATGAATCTATGAACCTATATTTAATACTATTTTCTGTATAATATTGAGTAAATGATATATATTTTTCTTTATTAATGGGTAATAAGCTAACTCTATTGTTTTTACATAATTCTTTAATTAAAAAATGTCCATCGTAATTAGAGAGATTATGGCAAACTATTGGAATAACAAATAACTTTTTAAAATTTAAATTACAATTAGAGTGAGCGAATCCTCTAAATTCACCATTAAAAAGATTATGATCTGCTACAATTACATCATCAATCACAAATAGTTTCTCACAAATATGACATGCTATAGCTGTATTTTTATCAACTCCGGGAGTCGTAAGTATCACAGTTTTTAACTTTTCCTCAAGATTGAATGCTAATATTTCCAATTGATTTGAAAACCATTCTACACAGTTCTCTCCGCGATATGATTTATAGAATGAAATTGAATTATCATATGCACATTTAAAATAAAAACCTACACTAAAAGCTTTATGTTGTTGATAGAAATTTTTATTATGTACTTTTTCTAGAACACATTCGAAATCCAAATAAATTATAAAGGGCGATTTTTGTTTATACGTAAAACTTTTAAATTCAACATAATCATACTTTGGGAAAGTTATCTTACAAAATTTTTTCTGTTCACATAACTCTAAATGATCATTTAATTTATTCTCATCATTAAAATAATTCAAGCAGCGATCGCATACAAAAATGGCATGTTGTTTATTATTTATTTGTTTCGAGATAAGCCTAGAAAGATTTGTTATAAGAGAGTAGTGATATGAAATTTCCTCAAATTTATTACTCTCTGCAGGTAGTGGATCATAATCGTTTATATTTGGATAATATGTGTCTTGTATTAATAATAAATTTATATGTTTACTTAATTTCGAGTCCGTTATTCGACATGGTACTACTGAAAAATGCTTACCTTTCTTATTTTCAATAAGTTCAAGTATATAAACATTAACAGAAATATTGTTTAATCTTTCAAATTTTGGAATTTGGTCTATGGTAATAGGTAAAGTTAAGCCTTCGGTTATTAATACATTATTGTAATGAGGATAAGATGATACTCTATCTGAATTATGAGTAGGATAAAGAGCTGCGATGACGCTCCAATAAAAACAAGCATTATCGAAATTCTTAATGTTTATGCAAGCGCGTTTAACACGAATTTCATCCGGTAGTTTAATAAAAGATGAAGCACCGTTTCCAAATGTATGCTTATTAATATTTATTTCCAAACTAATTAACTTATGTAATGCCCAACCACTATCGCGCTCTTGGAATTCACTCATTGCTGTTAATACTTTTTCCACAACATTTGTTTGGAACCAGTCTGATAGATTGCTTCCAATGTCAATAATTATGTTTTTGGTAATAAAATATTTATATTCAAACGTATCTAGATTGTTCTTCTTAATAATATATTCACCGCAAAAACAAGTGTTTATTTTTATTGTTTTAATAGATTTAAATATATTAAGAATTCTACGTTTGACTAATTGGAAAGCGTCTTTAAAAAATTCTAAAATGTCTATATGTTTTAAATTATAAATAATCCCAGTTCTAATGCGACTATTAAATGCAGCGTTAATATTTTCCCACCTAACCCTATCACTACGTTTTACTCCATTGTCACCCCCGCCAATATGTATGTTATTAGTTTGTAATAGAATTCGCAATCGTTTTAAATGAGTGATATTGGTTAAAATCTTTCTGTATTTACCAGTTGATAGTTGCCCTTCTTTTGATATTTTCGTTAACTGTCGGATGCTTGTATTAATTTTTTTAATCCAATTTTTCTTTTCTCTGGAATTTTGTAATAGTTTTGTGGCTTCGGTAACAATTCGGATAACTTCATGGCTTAGGTCAATTGCACAATCCATTACTGGAAAAATAAATATTTCATTGCAAAACCAATATTAAATCCAAAATGTTAATATTTACCTGTAGCCTATTAGAATTATCAAACCAAATTATTTAAACACTCGATATGTATTGTTTAAACTTCAATATTTTATGTAGTTGTTGAAGATGAAACTGTATTTGACAAATAGCTCACATGAGCCCATATTTATATTGGAAAAAAAGAAATGATAATCGTCTTAGAGGGTGGCTTTTCAACCTTCTCAATCTCATGTGTAGATAACCACAAATTTTACTAGATAATTCTTAATAGCATTCAAATGATATTATTGTTAAGAGCACATTCTTCATCGTCTATGTACTTAGTTGGTTTCTCAAGGTAACAGAAATCTACCCTATTGAAGATTAGATTATTTTTATATTCAGGGTAGCTTATCAACCTGCCAATTAAAAATCACTTAACTTTTTGGCTTTTCAAATAACGTCAGACCGTCTGGCCTCGATGGTTTTTACATCTGTCTGCAGTAGAGGGTGGCTTTTCGACCTTCTCAATCTCATGTGTAGATAACCACAAATTTTACTAGATAATTCTTAATAGCATTCAAATGATATTATTGTTAAGAGCACATTCTTCATCGTCTATGACAAGAAATGATAATCGTCATAGAGGGTAGCTTATCAACCTGCCAATTAAAAATCACTTAACTTTTTGGCTTTTCAAATAACGTCAGACCGTCTGGCCTCGATGGTTTTTACATCTGCATGCAGCCTTTTTTCTTTAAAGTAATTAAGCGACTCTCATTAAATGGACAAAATGGCGTTAAAATTAACTGGACAATAACCATGGTGACGCTAATGGACGCCGGACGACTCACCATTCGCCCGACCAATCAAATCTAACGGTGCCATATTGAATCACCCCTTTTCCCACCCATCCAATTAAATCCAACGACGCCATATTGAATTACCTTTTTCCCCACCCATCCAACGACGTCATATTGAATTACCCCTTTCCCCACCCATCCAATGAAATCCAACGACGCCATTACCCCTTTCCCTTAGTACCCTCCCCTCTGACGCCATATTGAATTACCCCCCACCCCTTAAACTTGTACACACCCCTTTGATTGACACCATATTGAAAAACCACCCCCTTACCCCTGAATTTACAATCCCCCCTCTAGAGTCTAAGTTGAGGGAGAATCGGCCTTGTTTAACTACTTATATTTAAGACAAATAATAAGGAATCTTAAAAACCGATATATTTCGAGATACGATCTTTAAGCTTAGTAGAGCAGGCAATAAGATAACATAAAATACTACAATGGTTTTTTTTTTTTCGTCTATTCGATTGTAACAATAGTGGAAATTATAAAAAATGAAAACTTATATATTGAAAATCGATCTATTTTTATATTGTATTTATTCGTTTGAAAATAAAAATCGCGTTTTTTCCAATCTTATTTATTGCTAAACTTATAGATAGATATTTTTTATTTAGTGTTTTGTGGTTTGAATTTATTTATTATTTTCTATAAGTTATATTTATCTGTTCTTTTCTATACAATACTATAGGTAAGTCTGATTTATATTTAATTTTTTATTTTCCAAGAAAAATGTTTGCAAAATATTACTTAGCAAAGTACCAGGTAGAGTATTAAAATAATTAAGTATTATTTAGTTTTTTCTTTGCGTTAAAACAAATTGTGAAATACTGTGATTAAGAAAAAGGTAAAATAATCCTTTCAATTAATCGTTTGCTATTACATAAATTCTATAGATAGATACTAAAATATTACATGGTAATTTATGTGATTGTAAGGTCTTTCCATAGTCATTAACAATAATTAATTAGCCACTTAATCATTCGTAGTTTTAACACATAATCAAAAAACAAAAAACAAAAAATGACCACCCCGTAGCTATTTTATCTTGTGCCAATATCTGTGGGTGGGCTTTTACATGGAAATGCCAATTAAATATACTAATTTCATTTAAAATTAAAAGTACCTACTCACATTTCCGAGTGCGATGCCTAATTGGAGCATACATATGTGTATGTCAGTAGACGGAAAATTAAGTGGAAATTTTAGCGAGAACCGTATCAAGTTTACATTTTCTTAAATGAAACGGAAAATAAGCGAATCTGCTAGAAAAACAGTTATTTTTTTTTCAAATTTTCCAGATGCATAACAATACCAAAAGGCTACCTGGTATAATTCGTATATATTGTCATTGTCAACCATATCATAATTGTTCCACCCACCTCCCTACGCTTATTACAATATACGCCTATACAAACACAGTATCAATAATTATATCTATCACCCTTCTACTAAGGTCCATCCTTTTTTTTTCGAATTTCATTCATTGATTAAACAAGACACACATATGTCTATACATTCGTAAAACCAACCATAGAAACCATGTCTCCGCCTCTTTTACTTATACTGATGCGCATTTTATGTTTGCTCCACCCACTCCATCGCCTTCGATAGGTAGATAAGTAGGCGTGAACCATTTGCTTGGTTTGTCTACTCACTCACTACTACTACTACTACTTCTACTACTGCCTTTTCTTTTTTTTTTTTTTTGTTTTTTAATAATCATTTTATTCTACTACTTCTTTCTTCTGTTCTTGTTTTTAAATAAGGTTTTAAAATAAGTAGTTGAAAATGAATTGTTGGAGTTTTGAGTTGATGTTTGTTGTTGACGGTTTGGTGTAGAGCGAGAGGTGACAGACAAAAAAAAAGAGACGGAATACGTGGAATTAATTAATAGTAAAAATTAAGTATTGTGTGTTCTATGTTCAGTTTGAGATTTGAAGAAATCTCTAAACAATAGAATTATTATTGTCCCTTATGTCGAATTGATTGTAGATAAATTTCTGGTCGTTTTTTTTTTTTTTCTTTCTTACGTTGCGATTTAAAGTGGGACATCAGTGCGAGATTGTCGTTTGTTTTACTCTAATGAAATGTTTTAAAAAAAAGTTCCGACAAACTGGATGCAACAGAAATGACAATACCATTTAATATTGGTGGGATAATGCACCGGCCCTGTTTTTCAGGATATCCATTTCAAGGTATAGTATAGGAAATATTCGGGTCTCATCAGACACTTAGATACATACCTACTGCCGATGTTAAAATATAGGAAAATGCAGTTTTGAATTCTTTTTGCCATATCATTAGATAAGAAACAATGAAACAATTTTTAAACAATAAAAAAAAGTCTAATTTTTGTGCTTCTTAAAGATTAAGTCAAAATATTTACAAATAATCATAAATATTCCGCTACATAATTAAGTATGCATTGTTTAAGAAAAATGGCTTTGCTGTCATTGAAGCTACCGCCGCCGCCGCTACCGCTGCAACAGGCATCGCCTACTAGATCTATCTCATCTATTGAATCTCTTCTTCTTTATATCGTTCTGTATACTTATAGTTTTTATTTTCGATTTTTCTTTTATTATAAATGAGTTTTTAATTACTCTTACACACTATATAAACCAAACTAATTAAAACATTAATTTATCCCTATATATATGAGCTGATGTTTTTTTTATATCTCTTTTTCTTATTATTATTATCTTATTCGGTAAAAGAAGTAACACAAAAAAATTAGTAGCAAATTAATGATTTTTGTTGCTGTGTTGTTAATTATAAACCGGAAATTATTTGCAACAAAAAGACTTTTTTTTTAGTGGAAATTGTGTAAATTTCCATTCAAAAATACATTTATCGTAAATACAACAACATATGTTTTTTCTACACCTACTCTATCCATATGACTATAATTCCGACGACCGTCGGACGGTTAGCGTGTCCGTGTCGTTCAGATTGCACTGTACCTCTCGATATATTTTTTGTAGGCACTATTAGGCGCTAATATCTATCTTATATGTTAGCAAATATCACTTAATTATGTTTTTTTTAAGACTTATTTTATTAATAATTATATTTATTTCAAAATTTTAATTGTTACGGTTTGTGAACAAGAGCAGTCAATGAAATAGGTCATAAATAGATAAAATAAAATAGAAGAATAAAAATAGATAATAGAATAATAATATTAATCATTTTTTGCATTAAGAAATGTTTTAAAAAAAATTCAAAAGTTCTGCAGCACTTTTGCAAAATATTTATCAAAATAAAACCATTTTTTTGGTTTCTCTATTACCTATTTTGCGAGTTGGTATATTGAAAAAAACGCCAAAAGCATCGCAAACTATCGAAACCTAGGCAATTGCAACATTAATGCTCCTCGGCCAAACAATTATTGTCATTCGATAAAATCCACTTACCATTCTTGATACTCGGTTCATATTATCTATACCTGCATCTATAGTTACTTCAAAGAGCATAAAATAAAGCCAATAAACTGTTCGAAACCAATTCTATTTACATGGTAAAATCAACTGTGAAAAAATCAATTTAAACTTAAAAATCTCATTCATAAATTACTTTTTTATTTTTTTGATAATTACAAATTACTTATAAGTATACACTAATTTCTTTTTTTTTTCTTCTTTTTCTTGTTACATTACAAAAGGTCAAGGTCGTGTGAATCAATTAGGGGGTGTGTTTATCAATGGCCGTCCATTACCGAATCACACCAGATTGAAAATTATCGAAATGGCAGCAGCCGGTATACGTCCATGTGTCATATCAAGACAACTACGTGTATCGCATGGATGTGTCAGTAAAATATTGAATCGATATCAAGTAAGCATTGGAAATTGAGTAAACAAACAATAAGATTCATAATTATTTAAATCAAGTATGGTGGTTTTTGTATAATTTAATCATCGCACAGTCTACTTGATTATAGGAGAATTTTAAAATCGATTATATTAACAACAGTTGCGACATTTTATTCAATTTTTTAGGAAACTGGTTCAATTCGTCCAGGTGTCATTGGTGGTTCGAAACCAAGAGTGGCAACACCAGAAATCGAAACACGTATCGAACAATACAAACGGGACAATCCATCAATATTCAGTTGGGAAATACGTGATCGTTTAATCAAAGAGGGCATATGCGATCGTAGTACGGCACCAAGTGTATCAGCTATATCAAGGGTGCTTAGAGGAAAAGGTGATGATGCTGATGATGGTAATTAATTATATGTCTAATTATTTATTAAGCATCCAATTTTAACTTATCTGCATATGTATCTATTTGTAATGCGATGTATACAGGGTGAATAGTTTCTGATGTTACCCAATGTATTTAGCAAATTTATTAATCGCAAGCGAATTTTCTTATCTCTTTTGTATATATTCCAATAATGTCTCGTTTTAGCGCAAAACGATTTTAGTTATGACAAACGCAAAATGGAGTTTTTGCACTGGCTTTAGATTTTCTAATGAAATGTGTTAGATTTTTTTATTGGACATTGTAGATATTCCACCGCTAAAAATGACAGCGAAAACTATTTTCGAAAATTTCAAACCGCTTCGGAGCTATAGGGTCTCAAACTTGAAATGCTCATCCCTAACATAGTATAGAAATTGCACTGTTATAGATCTAGATGATGATAGTTAATTATATGTCTATAATAATTCATGAAGTGCCCCACCAACTTATTTATACGTATACCTTGTACTTCAATGTATACAGGGCGAATACTTTCCGGTGTCACCCAATATATTAACCCAATCTATTAGTTTGATACAAACGGTTTTCCTCTAATTTGTACATGTTCTAACACTGGCTCATTTAGCGCCAACTGCGCTTAATTTATACGATTGCAAAGTGGAGTTTTCGCACTGCCTTCAGTTTTTTACAATGATATGTGTGTGATTTTTTCATTGAGTACTGTAAATTTTGCATTACTAAAATAGATAATGAAAACTATTTTTAAAAATTTCGAACAGCCTCGGAAATACAGGGTCTTAAACTTTAACTGTCCATCCCTAATATTATTTCGAAATTGTACAGTTGATGCTTATCCTACCCGCACAGTAATTTGAAATTAGCCAAATGCGCTGCTTAATTATAAAAATAATTCGATGCCAGGTGCCAAATTTAGATATGTATTTATTTATTGCATTTCAAAATTATCATCAATAAAATTCTATAAAAAGAATAATAATAACACGAAAATTAATGAGTAAAAAATGGGAAAAAAATCAAATCAAATCAAATAACAAAAAGAAGAAAAAGATCAGAGAGAATTCACAGCATGAAGTAACCACCATCAGAACCACCACCACCACCACCACCACAGTATAATCATCAGCATCATCAAGTTACTGCTGACTGATGCTACTGTATATTTTCGAATTTTTTTTTTTTTTCGTTATTTATTTTTTTAATTAAAGAGCAAGGCGAGTCAATGAATAAAGCGAACGAGAAAGAAAAGTGCTACTGCTGCTTGTGGTACCAAAACATATACATACATACAGCAATACAAATAATAATAGTAATAAATAATGATAGGAAATGACTTTCATGTTTGTCATATTGGAAATGTTTTTGAAAATATTTTATTGTTATTGATACTATTATCGCATATTTTGGACTGGGTACCATTGATTGGTACCAGTTAACACAATTCGGGTACCGAACACTGGTATACTTATAGTTCATTCCACTTGACTGTATGTACTCTTTATTTTTCAAAAGTCGATTACTATACTTAGAAAACCATTAATCTGCGGCCAGCGTATATCTCGTAGTGATGTGTATCGATATCGATATCACTTTCTATTATGAAATACATATTAAAAAAATTATACATTGTCATGTCCTGTGTTTATTTTACCACAGGCACCTTTAATATGATATTCGAATTTTATGAACAAATAAATTTTTAATGAAAAATGATTATTAGATATTATATCATGTGCCTCCATATCATATTGGTTACACCTAATTTATAAAAGTAGTCTACCATATCGTGGTCGTCGTCGTCGTCGTTGTCGTCGTCACGCCATTATATAATAAAATAACCATCGCTCTTTCTCTCTCTCCACATCTTCTTCCTCTAACGCCCTCACATGTAATTTTTCATATATGAAAATAATATAGATTAATTTAACATAATTATAGGTTATAATTCGTCAGATCCCTACTCTTTTTTTTTATGCCATGTCATTGAAATGATACCATTTTTTATGCTCAGTGAAGGGGTCGTCCCTTTGTGGGACGTTGAATGATGTAATTCTGACATAACCTAACTAAATATTGTTTCTTGATTGTTAATTAATGTGTGATAATTAATTAACTTTAATTTATGCACTTCGAGTTATGTTAATTTGAATTTTACTTTCAACTTAACCTATAATCGCCACACCGCATACAATTACGTATGTATAGACACTATCTCGATCAGTCGATGATAAAATTAGCGAAAATAGAAGCGAGAAAAGAAAATTATTAATGATTGCCGCGCTCCGCTTGCTTGTATGTATGTGTGCGAAGAACAAACGCCGCACCGCCATACCACCTGTAGTGAAGACCTGTCAACTACCTAATGTCATAAATCATTTTTCTTTTCTTTTTTTTTTCTTTCTTTCTTTTGACGACTTTTTGGTAGCCGACGGCGGCAGCAACAGCAGCAGCCGCATTCTATTATGCGATATTTATTATTAAAAGAAAGATGGAAAAAATATTTTATTTTTTTTTTGAAAAAACAAAGGAAAATTATCTTTTCATTGGAAAAGTGAGATTACAGGAATAAAAGGATGTACGCAGAATAAGAAGAAAATTGGTAGTATTCATTTTGTGGTTAATAGATTTTAATCTAGTCGAAAGATGGAAAAACAGATGGCGCCAGTGTTATTTGGAGCACAAATAAATAACTTATTGTTTTCCTGTGACAAGAGGAATCCAGGCAAATGAATAATTAAAAATTTTAATTTATAACAAGTGAAACACCTTGATGCGCAGAAACAATAATGACTTCTCAATGTTTATTATCCATTCCGACCGACCTACCTCCATATGACTAATGATGATGAATGATAAATGATTATTATGACTTTATGATTACAATTTTTGGAAGCTTTTTTTAAGAAAATGGTCTGTCTCTGATACGGAATCTAGAGTTTTGTGGGTAATCATGATAATTTGATCAAATTATCCAATACACATTCTATACTATATCTAGGTTCTTTTTGACTTGGTTTCAAACCAATAGCTTGTAATTGTAAAGAAAGAGCATGTGCAATACGTATAAACTGTTTCAACTTTACAAAAACCAAAACTCCAACTATAAATCACATACTCAAACTCACTTTTTTACTATGACCATCTAGTTCGACTGTGATAGTTTATTTCAGTTTGAGTTTGGTCGCAGTACTATTAGTTAGAAGCTTGTGCAGTAAATGGTCACAGAAAAATACACAAACTATAAGTTTTTAATTGCAAAATTAGAAATTGGTCAAAAACTACTTTGAAATGTCAACATAGGAAGAAGCTTAATATATTTCTTCATTGCAAAAAAAAGAAACAATGTCAATTTGTTATCACCCAACTGTGAAGGGCGACGCACACACATCAGAATAGTATACTTAGAACGGGATAGCAATAAATAAATAATTTGTTTTCACATACCTATACAATAATAGGAGCCTATAGAAGGAGGCATTGTTTCTAAACGTCCTTGCTTGAATGCATTTAAAAATGGCGTCCGGGTGTAATATAAGGTAGGCAGCCGTGACAAAATGGCGTAATTTCTTTTTTGTTTTTTTCACACTCTTCAAATATCAAACGATGTGTTTATCTATTCTATTCTAAAACGCCATTACGCATACAATGTAAAAAACTACATATGGTATATACGAGGACTACAAGTAATACACTATGATTAAAATTATACAGGGTGTATTCTTTCTTATGTTTAGAATAGACTCTCGAAAACTATGTGATGCTAAAGGAAAGTTGAATGCACGCGAATTGTAATTTTACAGTTTCAATCTAATGTGTATTTTCGAATTCTAAAGGAATTCATGGCTTACTACATATTTCGAGCAATCCATTTATCGGACAGACGAAATGCATAGAATTTCTTTTCACAAATCCATAAAATGATTTTATCAATTTCTCTTCTAATCGCCTCAAATACGATTATGTCGCAAACTTTGGCGCCCGATGCTTGTCCTCGAACATTATATGTATAGATAGAACATAGTCATGATCTCGCCTAAATTTTTTTTAAGAAATGTATTTAGTTTATCTACTATTATTCTCCCACGATTAATCCAATTTATTGCGCTACCTAACCTATAGTCAAACCACATTAAAAATTATTTCTTCTATATACGTATATATTTCCAGATTTAACCGTTGTCGAAGGTACAGGATCAGACTGCGAAAGTGAACCGGGTATACAATTGAAAAGAAAACAACGACGTTCCCGTACAACTTTCACTGCTCATCAACTAGATGAATTGGAAAAGGCATTCGAACGTACACAATATCCTGATATTTATACCCGTGAAGAATTAGCACAAAGAACTAAATTAACTGAAGCTCGAATTCAAGTGAGATCATTTGTAGGGCGTCATTTTTTTAACATTTATCATATTTTTGCCAATGATCAATTTGATTTTATTAAATTATTTTGACCAATAGTGACAGATGTAAACGACAGTCCCTGATTTATTCAGCATGCATATTTAAATATCACCCTCGGTTTTTGTTAGTAACTTTTCGCCTACTGATTAATATCATTCATTTACGAATTACAATTTTCATTTTTTCTCCATTTATACTAGGTTTGGTTCAGTAATCGTCGTGCTCGTCTACGTAAACAAATGTCAAGTAGTAATGCAGCATATAGTAGTGTAGGTGTCGCTTATCCGACAGCAACATCATACGGTCAAAGCATGATATCAGCTGGAGAAGGAGGACCATTCAATCCATCAACTAATCAAAGTACGTACATTGATTTTTGAGTTGTTTTTAGAATAGAAAGTTTATGCCAACTATTTCGCCATGTCGTTAGTCTGCGCATGCGCAATTCTCAAATGAGCAACCTCTTTAACTGTAATTATGATTATTACTAATAACGAGATAGCTGTGGCAAAAATTGACGTTATTTTGAAGGGCATAAAAACTCTCTAATAAATATTAATTAGTAAACAACTTGTGTATTATCGTTACAGTGGCGGACCAATATACACCTGCTCATGGTCATACAGCATCACCAAATCTACCACCATTAAACGATGTAAAATGGGAACATGGACTGGCAGCACACAGTTCGTTCACATCCTCATCATCAGCATCATCGTCAGTTTATCATCATCCTCATCCTCACCATCATCACCATCACCATCATCATCCCCATACAAACCCACCACCACCACCACCTCCGCCACCATTGGCACCGATGCCAATCAGTTCATCATCACTTAGTCATCACAATATGAGCCATTTAACAACAGCCACAGCAAATATGGTATTAAACGATCATGCAACTGCAGCTAATGGCAATATGACGCTGATTGGTGCAACCAATAATAATAATAATAATAATAATAATAACAATAATAATGGATCATCTGGAAATATGAATACAAACAATTCATCTGCGCGTAATTTAAATTCAATTGCTTCCAATGATAATTCTTTGCACAATATTGGAAATAGTGCCGCTAGTAGTGGTGGTGGAGGTAATGGTGGACAAGTAGGTGGAGGTGTCGAACATGGAGGAAATCGTTTTAAAGATACTGCAAATGAGAATAATATTAATAATTGTCATAGTCCTGGTACGGCACATGGATATCTATCATCAACACCATCAACATCAGCTAGTATGTCTTCGATAATTGATTCGAATGATGGTGAGTACAATGAGGACATCTATAGGGTGTTTACTTTGTGGTGAAACATCCTCCTGTGTCAATTGAATTAGTAATATCGAGATGGCTTTTGTTTCAGTCAAAAGCAAGGCATACTTTGTCTCAAAAAAAACTTAAACTTTTCGCATCTATTTTGTATCAATTATTTAATTAATACAATGTATCTAACACGGTCACTATTATAAAAATTAACACAATTCATATAGGGTTTTTTCGCTAAAATGGCGGCACCTTTGAACAATTCAGTACTCATATCAATTTCAATAGAACATAATGTGTAATGTCGTGACGTGCACAAAATGATTCTTAAAATTTACTCAAGCAAATCTAGTTCCGTTACGCTACTGCGTTCCCATTCAAAAATTAATTATGACATTCTTATAGTCTTACTTGGGTATAGTACCTGCCTATAGTGCTAGGTTGGTATCTATTATAGTTGTTAGTATACTCGATCAACAGTCGATACTACAAAACTTTCTCTTTTGCATTAAAAAATTTCTGTTGATTCACAATAATTGATTCATTTTTTTTTTTCTGACAACAACTCCATTTTTATGAATGAAATAGAAAAATAAAAAAAACTGTTCGATTTTACTAACATATTATGATCGATAGATAAACAATCCCATTCCATTTTTCTATTATTATTATTATTATTTACTTGTTTATCAATAGGTAAAACATCAAATAATTGTGCCTCTGGCACATCAACTCAACCAGAACCAACAAATAATGCAATGCAACAGCAACTGTCCTCTTGGTCTACTATATCACCTCAACAAAATCATCAATTACGCGAATTAAGTCCAGTAAACAATAATAATAATGGTAATCAACAAGGACTGAGCAGTGCTGGAATTATAGTCGGTCAAAGTGGCGGGATTGGTGTTAATCTAAATCATATTATGGCACAGCAACAACAACAACAACAACAACAGCAGCAATCTTCACCACTATCAGCTCTAACTGGATTTGGACAGGTGCCGCCAGTTGGTATACATCCAGGATTTGCAGCTGCCACCGCACAACCAACACATGCAAAAGCTTATGGTGGATCACAATCGTATTATGGCTGGTATCCTACTATGTAATGATAATTGACACTATCAGTATACAGTTTGTTATTTGTGTGTGACTTGTTTTGCTAAAAATGATTGCAATGAATTCGAGTGAATTTTTAGTAGAATCATCGAATCTATTATCTATCATGTATATTATTGTGTGCAACTAAATATGTGAATTTGATTATATGTCGGTATATCGAGGTAAGATTATCTAAATCAAGATAATATGTAGATAAAATAAATATTTATATGTACAGACGTTTAGAATATGTACATTATATTTACTTTCCAAAGGATAAAAATAGACTGAATTAATTTAAAATTAAAACTAAATAATATTAGGTAGTTGAATTTAGATATAAATAGGAAAGAAATTGAATACTGATTTAATTGGGAGCTAATTTTATACTTACATTTAGAGGTATTTTTATATGTATATGTATATTTGGAGGTACTATGCCTACTTGATTGATATTAGTTGAGTTGTACATTAGGATGACATTATTCTACCTATATATTGAATATTTAAATAATTAAATAAGCAAAACATGATAAATGTACATATAAGCATTTCAAATTTCCATTAAATATAATAAATGTGTGTTTAGTTAAATTTTCTAAGAATTGATGAAAGAAACATTTAAAAATTACAAAAACTAATCTCTTTTACTTTTTAAATTTCCTTTTTTATCAATTCGTAGCAGTTTTGTCATAGGAAATTAATCAACTATATCCGATTTTAGTGTGTGGATTTTGAGTTTTTTATTCTGTTTCTATTCAGTTTTTTTGTTAACAAGTCTGTGAGAATTGAAAAATGGCTACTCATTTTGTGTGAAGTAACTATATGCAACCAGTGATACGAAACTGTATAATTCGTTGTTGGAAAATAATTAGGGATGGCTTATAAGTGTTAATGAAAAACCAAAAATATATTGTATATATATATTTTTTTTCCAAGTTTGTGTGGATATTACATATAAATCAAATCAATAAAAGAATAGCAAATATAACTAAATTTATATAAAACTGATATGATAACATTAAACAACTTTCAAAATTGTGGTAGCCTACTTCTATAGGTATATACAATAAAACGATTAAAATTACTAATTAAATGAAATTATTCTAATTTTTCATTCATAAATTTAACGTGTTTAATAATTGCTGTGCTTTACTCGTTAACATTTTATTAACTTCATTTGCTTTTTGATTATTTCTACATATGTCAATGTATGGATCATAATTTTGAATTTCCTTCAGTATATCAATGTAACAATCCACATTGTTAATTTCAATATCTTCTTGGATTAGAAGGCCATCGATTTGACATTTTTGTACAACAACAAAATTGTCGCATTTGTTTTCTTCCGCTTGCTGCTCATTATAATCGAAATCTGCATTTGATTTACTAAATTTTTGTGGAAAAATTTGATATAATTGATCAAGTGTAAATGATGATGCGGCATGTGTTAAAATATCTAGAAAAAGCCATTGATTTTAATCAATATATATACATTCGGGTAATATCCAATTATTTACCTTGTAGAATTTTTTGATAAAAGAAGCGGATTTTCTGCAGCGATTCTTTTTGTGATAATTTTAAAATTCTCCTTTGAAGTGACGCTATTAAAAACTTCCAATCATCTCCACGTGTAAATCGGTCCTGAAACAATGGAAATTCAAACAAAAACATGAATCTTACAACAACAAAATTTAGATGTATGAATATACCTTGGCAAATTGTAACAGACATTTCGGGTATAAATCAATTAAAAGCGGAATAGCATCATTGATGTTCATGGTAATCGATCTTATACTGTCCGCACCTCTTAAATCTTCATTTACTGTCAGGAATCCATTTATCTAATCAAATTATATTTGTATAAACCGTAAAGTTTGTGTTAACAGCATGAAAGTTCGACGTGAAAGCGACCTCAGTCATACCTAGAACGTCTGTCGGACATTTTCTATTGTCATACGTACCTCTACAATGATCTGCTTAGGTACCACTTTGCTACATAGTAAAGCTTGGATTTTTTTCAAAATTAAATCTGCCTCTGGATTTGGCTGAACATTTCGGATTGTATTGTTTTTTTCATATAAATTTGATAGTAAATTGACTTGAAATGGTGGCATTTGATCTAGATATTTATAACGAAATTCAGCAAACAGATAACCATCTTTCGTTTTCGTTTCCTTCTCTTCTTTGAAATAAGTTCGATAAATATGATTGTATTGTAATTTTTCCTGGTTTTTATCCTTATTTAATTCGTCGAAATTGTCTGTTAAATCGACAGGGTTTATACCACTAAAACGGAACGATTTTTCGATCTAGTTGAGAATATTAATTGATTTTAGTTTACTTTTTGTTCATTTCGCAATCTTCACTTGCTTTTTTCAATTGTAACATTTGCAATTGTGACAAATAGGATCGGACAAGTAATTTAAGAGCTTCAGTTGCACCTTTCTCGTATATTACTTTTGCCACATCAACATTTTCTTCTTTTGAGAAATAGCGCGTGAAAAATTTCTCTAAAGTTTGCTGTAGAATTGTGCTAGCAAAATTACCATCTTTTCCGATACTTGATGGAAGATATTCGAGAAAAACCTTTGGAAAAACAAATACATTTAATAAGTATAGATTGAACAGCAAAATTATCGAGTTACTTTGAACATTCTGCTCAAATTTATCACTTTTTTGTCCATAATCAATGTAACAAATAAATTTGGTAGAATTTCGGGGAAAATTGATATTAAAGCCGATGTTAATTCGGAAAAGCTTGTCGCACATTTTGTTCCTGTCGAGCTATTGCGATTTACATTATTATTTAATTTATTTACAATGGATGTGTCTAAAAGTAATTCCCAGTTTTCTAATAGTAAATCAACCAATTGTGCCTTGTCAATTTTTCGTAAATATTCATACGCTTTCGATGTATCATTACTACATTTTTGCAAATACAGAATACATAAAGCCAAATTTTTTTGTGCATTATTACTGTCGTGTTTGGCTGTGCTAGGCGAACAACAATTTTCTAATAAAACAGTTAAAAGTTTATCTGTAGAGTATTCTCTTAGAATTTTACATTTTAAAATTAAATTTGGCAAATCGATATAATCTTGACTTTCAAATAATTCCAACATTGTCTCGGAGAAATTATTATGCCGAGAACTGCCGCCGCAACTCGATGATGGTCCAAAATATCGATCTGCATCGTACGTGGTTTTGATTTCTAGCAGGGTGTGTTTCAGGTAATGAATTAAACCTTTTGTCATCTACGAAAAAAAAAACAATTCGTCATCATACAATAATTCAATGAAACCTTTTTGTAAATATGTATTTTAACCGGCGAACTAAAAGAGAACGATAAAATTGGCATATGTTGTTGGCTAACGATACTATTTAGCAGCTACTGATTATTAATTTATGTTGCAAAAAGAGAAAAAAACGGAAATATACCTAAAGATTTTATATCGTAAGTCGTAACTGAACCGTTAATAGTAACAACGCAACCTCCATCTGGTGAAGAACATGTAAAACTTCGCCGCTTAAAATACATGTGCACCCACCTTTTTATTATGTTGTTCCTGTAAGACTTTCACTCTTTTCAGGACATTCATTGGATGTAACATTGCCATATTATAATATGGCACAGCTAATGTATAATTATTCTCGTTATGGCACCTAAAAATGTTTCCATTAGTAAAAAATCATCAATCAGCAAATATACAAAATATACATAATATAATGATCTGCTAGTAATGCACATGACAATTTATACGTTTCACCAACATCATCGGTTATAACGTCACGTTTATTTTCCATGATTAGTTTCACTGTTGAATCGGCCGCACAATCTGATGATAATGCTGATCGTGTTGTTATTGTCCATTTCTTTAACATTAACGCCATACGTAAAATCATATGTGCCTCGGATATTAAATGGCAATACGTTTGAGATGAAGAAAATCGTATTACATTTGCTACAATTGAAATATCATTGAAAATGACTTTTGGCGATGGTAATTCTAGATTGTAGAGTGTTAAAAATGATGCTGTTGAACTATAAATAAATAAAATGGATTAAAATTGTGCCTGTAAAATGCAACCAGCAATACAATTAATACATGACAGATATGTATTGCTGTGTTGCCAGTTGTACTTTTCAAGCAATTAATGTTTATGGCTCATTATACTATTGAACAAAAGATACAAATAATGTGATTTATTTTACCTGCCACTTGAACTAACTGAATGTACTGGTGAACAATCAGAATTGGCTAACAGTATTAAATAGTTTTGTGATAAAAATAAACGTTCAACACCTAAAAATGGACGTAATCCCACTAAACAAATCGAATCATCGATTGATGGAAAAGCCTGCACAAATAGTAAAGTATTTTCAATAATATATGTTTGTTCGAATATTACATCAAACATACAATCTGATTACTATCCATATTATCAAAATTTCTACATAATTGATGACCAATTCTTAATGTATACGATTCTAAGCCAGTTTCAGTTAATGCATGTAGAAAATAATCTTCCATTATGATTTTATAGACTGGCGATGTAAATGGATAAACAGCAATACAATTATCTTTATCCATTGATTCATCTGGAACAAAAATTTACATTAAAACCAATCAGGTATCCTTAATTTTGCTTAGTTGCATTATAAATATCAATAATATTTGGTTTCTTTTACCAGAATCATTGAATAAATACAAATAGCCTTCTTGTTGTGTCGCAACCATAAATGCAATACTATTTAAACATTTCCGATAATTACTTTGCATTTCCAAATTTATATAATCCACTTTTTTATTAAATTGTCGTTCAATGTACAGCGGCTTCAAGATCATACTTTTAAATTCTTCAGATACTTTTTTTTGATTGTTGTCGATCATAATTGATATTAGTTTTAATTGAATGAGATTCTGTAGTTTGTAATTATCACACTTGTTCTAAAATTTAGAAGTTATTCCTAATTATATTATTTAATTTAAAGACGGGAAGATATATCGATTTAAAAAAAAATCTACCTCAAATGATGAACTGGGTTTAATCTTTGCAATTAAATCCTTATCAGTAAACGTAAATGGACTATGTTTATGTACTAAACTATTTTCCCGAACAATACTTGGAAGATTAACAGTCATTTTATTTTTTTGTTGTTTCTCTTCATTTTTCAGTTTCGCAAAATCCAGTGGTTCATCATTTGTATCTACAATACAATGAATCATATTCTGAATAGTTCCAGAATCATTCCGGATGTTATTACATAAAAACGAGAAATCATTTTCCGTAGCGTTTTTTCTGTTCGCATTTGCGCCTCCGCCATTATTGCCATCGTTACTACTATCAGTCGTTGTTAATATACGAAATACATGTAACACATCATGGCTAACTGCTGCTATATAATTTTCAGCTATTTGTAAATCGAATGGTGCGAAAGCTAATTCAATAAAAATATTCAACTCTTCGAAATCGATAAATTTCAACTTGGATATATCGTGAGTTTTTATTTGAAATTTATAAATATTTATCAAATTATTTGATAAAATTGCTAAATTTCCAGACAACTGAAATATAGGTACGCCTTTTTATTAAGAAAAGAATTAAAATAGAAGTTAACTGTACCTGACAACATGCAATTGCATTTGGATTTTGTTTTACTGGAATTTCAATCATTTCTAAACTGCCCAATTCGGTTTGATTAATAGTTGGTGTTACACGGCCAGCGATACGTGCTCTCATTGGTTGTACCTAATACAAAAGATTATTCATATTAATATAAATTAAAAATATACGAATTATATATTATTTCAATTATACCATTCCACATTCGGATGATCCCAAACTAATATTACTCGATGTCATTTTTGATTGTTGTAATGTAGCTACACTATCCCAGTTTATATAAACTCTTGCAAAACTAATTTCGCGATTTTGTCGATTAAATTTCTTTTCAAGTGAAGCGACATAGTCACCTGGAAATATTTATAATTAATCATCTAAGTTATCGAGGATATAGTCTATCCCTAGCGCAAACAATAGCAAAAAAAAAGCTTTCTCAATCTACAGTTTATAGAATATATTAAGACTTTTTACAAACTAGATGTTTTTATTCAATATTTTCTTTATTATGTGTTTTCTTTCAATAATTGTTACTTTATTGATTTAACATGGTATGACCTAATGCAACCAACCACACACTATAAGAATACTTACCATTTAAACAATATATAATCTGTATAGATTCATCAACAGTTGGAAATGTAAATTGAACTTCTGAATCATTTTGTAAATCTCTCACTTCGATACAATTACTTGTTAGGGCTAATAATAGACGATTTGGTGGTGCAACTGTTGCAGCTGTTGGTTGTTCAACAGTTTGAACATTTTGGCTAATAAAATGATGAACAGATATAACACGAACCATTTTATTTGAAAATCTATTAAAATAATTTCAATAATCTTTATTGTAAAACAAACAAGCTAATCATTAAAGCTATACTTAACTTTATCAATTTGATGATGTTCTTTGTTCTCTTCCGCTCGACAGCTAATTTAAAATAATTTGTTCCGGTCTTTTTGAAATTATAATTTGGAATATGGCCACTCCTGAAAACCTACACACGGCCTACTAAATGAGTAATGGCAAATTGAAATAATTACTTAATTAAGGTAAGAGAACAAATTATTATTATAAGTGGATGGATATGCGGGTGTGTCGACTAAAATTAGGGCAAACATAAATATATGTATGTAGAAGAAGTGTTTTACTCACCCTATTTTCATCGATTTTTATTCGAAAAATGTTGAATTAAAATAGCAGGATTATCCATAGAAATTTTCAGTAGCGTATAATAAAATAGCAAAAATATTGAAATTTAGTTCGTAACAGATCAGTCGTAATCATGGTATTACATGTTTTAATATTTTAAAATTTTCGATTTGTTTTTCAAATTACAATTTCAAAACATTGCCAAAAACAGCTGATCGTCAATTACTTGCTTCGATAAATAATAGATGTCGCAATGTACATTGTATAACATGTAGATGCAGATAACTAAATGGACAAATAAAATTCAAATTATTCAATTCAAATCAAATACAATAAATATTCTATATATAAGAAATAAACGTTTATTTTTTCAAATACATGCGTATTAAACACTGTACGGCACATTGATAATATAATTAAACTTAATAATAATAACAGTATTTATGTACAAAGGTATGTACTTATATTTTGTTGCTGTTATCATTCGAAAATCGAAATTGCTAAAAACAAATAAAGAATGCTACTAATAACTTAAATATTAAACACCACATATTTTTTTCTTTAATTACATCACAATATCCAAATGTTTCAGTTAACTTGAAACTAAACATTATTATAGGCAGCTAAAAATAGGTACAAGTAAACTTAAGAATAATGATAAATTCTAACTTAAAATACAATAATCTAATACTTTTTTATTTCAAAGATACAAATAAAATAATTAGCAAAAAAGATCGTTAGAAAAATGTCATGTATGATGGGTTGTATTGTCCAGAAAGTTTAGTACTGTGGTAATCCTAAACGATTTCTCGAAATACTAATTTGGAAAAATCACACAGACAAATAACTCATATTTTAAATTGATTGATTTTTCATACAAAACATTCATTAAAGAAATATATATATATAAGAAGTAATATATATGTACTAGGTTATATTTATATAATATAAACTCTAATCTAAAAGCAGATTGAATGGAGAAAACATCGAATTGTATATTAATTTTTATGCTAATGCTCTTCTTGAAATACATAGTTGTATATAACTGCAAGTTATTGGCATATTATATTATTATAACAAAAAAAATTAAAGACTAGAATAAATATATTGCTTGTGAAAAACAAAAGAGCGTTTTTATAATATTTAAAACTTAGGGACTTTACTAAAATTGGCTTAAAGCTGCCAAATCTATTAATAAATTAAGACGAGTATAATCATATTTTTTCACCACAACACTTTGAGTAATCTACCATTTAAAATTTACGCTAATATAACGATAAATGCATAAGTTTAGTTAATTCAGTTCCAAAAATGTTGCTCGTTAACTTTCTATGATTTTTTATATATTTAATGACTAGAAAACATTGAAAATGTGAATATCAGTTTTCGAAATTATTATTATTATAGTATATTTATCAATATACGTCTCAAAAAATGAGACGTAAAACATTTTTTGAGATGTAGATTGAAAAATATTTTATAATAATAATTATACAAAAAAAACGTCTCTTTGAGTAAAATGGAACTTGAATTTAAATTCGAAATTATTGTTTCACTATTTAAATTTTCACATAACTTATTATCTTTATATATATTTCAAGTCAGGAAATCACAACAAGTTAAAATCTTAACTTTAATACGTTAATGATTAATGAATTAATGGGAACGACTGACTGAGATGCTTATTCTATAGATTTACTCATGAAATCGATAAATCTCCTTGCATATTGTTCTGGATCGCATGTACTAATCCCATCGACATTTGATCCATATTTGACTGTTTTAGCTGCTTTGGCTGCCTGCTTTTTCACTCCATAATGTGTTAGAACATCGATTATTGCAACAAAATAAATCTCCTTAACTGGTGCTACATCACACGATGGAATTGCATAAATGTCCAATTCTGGAATTATCCCACCTAAATGCATAAAAAACAGTATAAATGCCAATAATCAATACGATTAGATGATGATATAACTTATAATCATCAGTCATTCAAAACGCACAACACACGACATTTCTCGAAAATAAAGCCGTTTTTAATTAAAATAAAATAATAAAAATACCTTCAGCTCCACTCTTTCTCACCTGAAACAACCGTGTTTATGTACTGGTAAATTTTACTAAATTTACCTTCATACTGAAGACTTTGTTCACGTAAATATTGTGGCACAGTATTTGGTGAATCTGGTGGTGTATTAAATCCAATTTGGCCTCCTCCACGATTCTCTAAACCCGATCCGGATTCACTTTCATCTGAATCCTGTGGATTCTCCGCTTCTATTTCACGTTGACGTTGTCGTTCCTGTTCGCCACGTTCAACTTCATGAATTCCTTAAATTGTAAACAAAAAACAATTGGTTAATTAATTGATAAACAAATGAAAGATTAAATAGGAGAATCGATTGGAATACAACCTAATAGCAAACTGTAATCCATTAGATGTAATTTTGTTAAAAAATCAACATCAGCGGTTAATGTTTCCATTAGTTTCGATTTAGCTTCTTCACCAATGTAAACCTATTGAAAAATTACATATTTTATAAATTTAATGTTGGAAAAATGCCCTAGTATTTACCTTCATTTGTTCATTTACAAAATCATTGTCCTTTAATGTTGGTAGTTCTTTTTCTCGTTCCTTCTCTGATGCCTCACGATCCACTGTCGATCCTTAATTGAATAATTAAATAAAACACAATAATTCCACTGGCTTACTTCATTTATAATAGATATTAATACCTTTTAAATCGAATTTTCTATGTGTTCCCAAATGATTTGAAAATACATTTCTCATAACAACGATATAATGTTCAGCATTATCAACTGTTAATCTATACATTCCTAAATATTGTGGTAATAAGGTTTTTCCATGTCGTTCGACTATATACTAAAAATAAATAAATAAATTAGAATAAATATTTGTCTAACTGATTAAATATGTTTTTCTCTATTTACTGGATGATAATGTTTTAAAAAGCTATGCATTCTTTCCACTTCTTCTGAAGTTAGTGTTTTAATGATAAAAATTTTATCGTAACTTTGATAAAATTTCGCACCACTTTTACCGGCTGAATCATCAGGTAAAGGTTGAGATCTACAATTAACAAATAAAGATTAAATTGTAATTTATTTAATTAAAATAATTAATAAAAATAATTAAAAAATTGTTGTACATAAAATTGCTTCTTAAATGTGGTCAGAATGTGACTGAAATGAGGGCTTAAGACAAATGTCAGTTTGTCAGTATTTATGTCAACTGGTCAAGTATCGGCCATGTTAACTTATATAGATCAGCAATAATAATAACAATAAATAGTAACTAATAATGATAGAAGAAGTAAAATATTGTCTTTTAGTCATATTATTTCATTTAATCTTCTGATTTTATAGATCATAGTATAATAACTACGTAGACAACTTCATATACACATTATTTATATCACCACCCACCTAGTAAGAGATTCTTTATAATCTAAATCATCAATACCAAATCTTTCTCTAATATTCCGAAATACCATCGGACAATATTCTTTAACTTTAAAATGGGAAGGCATATTCTCCCTACAAAAAATAAAACTAAAACTTAATAGATATGGCAAATTGATCTACAAATTAATCGCTATACTTATTGAACAAATGATTATCAATTTTTATTTTCGAATAAGCTCTAAAATCATCTGGTAAAAGCATAACTGGAATCGTGACATGCATAAGTTCATTTATCTATAAAAAGAGAAAATATAAAATATATTAATAGAGTTAATTAAAACGAATTAATGAATACTTAATAATAATTGGCATTAACTCGTACTTACAGCTTAAATATTCGATAAATTATGTGAATTTGTATAACGAATGCAAAGAGAAGTTAAAGGTTATTAATTAAATCAATAATAAGCATTATAAATATTAATATAATGCTGAAATGTTTATGTATTGAAAATTACTTACAGTGTGATTAATGCCCCACATGAATACGCTCAAAAATGGTTCATTGGCTCTAAAAAGTTTCACTTTTTGATGTTTAACACGGAAATGTTTCTTTTTCAGTTTCGATTGTCCAGCGGAACTCATTTTTAAGTGAATTTTTTAATAACAAATCGGTAAACAAAAAACGAATAAGATACAACTTGTTAGTGATTAGTTTGTTTAATTTTTATATTTTACCATTTTAACTGTGTCATAGATTAAATTGAGAATAATAAATCTAGGACGGTTTCAATGTTTAAAAATGATTTATTTAACGATGACAATATTATTTGTTTAAATAAATCTATTAATCACTGGGAAGTTAAATTTTAAGAAACACACCTTCATTGATTACTTTAATCGGATCGGATCTAATCGACCGGTACCGATAATATACGAATGTTGACCTGCAAGAAGCCTTGATATAAAAAAGAAGATCAATAAATCAAAAATGTCAAAAAATAACACCAGTGACATAACCCTATATGAATCTCGACCGCATATTAATTTTTAACTAAAATTTTAAGTTGTTAATTAAAATCCAAGTTATGGCTCTATCAGAAGGTACAAAACAACGTTTATCAATAGTTATTGAACTAGGGAAAACAATATTTCACTATGGTTTTATTCCTACAATTTTATATTTGGGTATGTAGCTTTTCTGGAATGCAATAGAAAAACAATTTATCTGATAAAATTACATGTTTTATAGGATTCAAAAAAGGTCCTGATCCAGGAATGCCTGAGATCTCATTGGGAAAGTAAGTCTAATTTCAAAATGAATAATGCAATTCTCACTTTATCTTTTTTTTTCAGTATATTGTGGTAGACAAAATATTCAATTTTAGTTACTAATAATGTATTATCTATAAATAGAACAAAATTATAATAAATATAATGGAATGGCTTTAACTTATAAATTAAATGTGTATCTAAAGTAACTAAAGTAAAAAATCATAAAAAATAGGATGTTATAAATATTAAGCATTTGTTGTTATTTCATCAAATTGTTGCTCGAGTTGATTATATTTTGCGTATTTATTTTTCAGTTTCTTCATATACAAGCAAGCTGTTGTTACTATTGTTATTACTACCAGTAATGCGCCACCCCTAAAATTTTATCGATTTTATGAGAGTTCGAACAAAATTTACTTTTTTTTTGTCTTACCAATAGTACCAGATGTTACTAAACTTATCGCAACATATATTTTCCCCGCAGCAATATTTTGTATTTTCATTACATGATCCAAATTCGCAATAATGAGCAAATACCTGGAAACAAATCGATAATTAATTTTTGATGAACCAATTAGATGAATAGATACGAACTGTATTTATTAATATAATGCATATTGTACAAAGACATAAAAGGCTTCTCGGGATTGTAATAACCATTTAAATTCCTATAAACAAATATGTAAAATAGTAGAAAGAAAATTTTTCAATTATTTGTTTTGACACTAAAACATAACCTTGCTTTTTTACTAGCTAAATCTCTGGGCTAAACGACGCAATTCAATGAATTTCGATTTTTGAGTGTCACATTCAAATTTTAATACGCAATGGCGTGTTTATATTTGTTAATAATTAACAAGTACATTATTTAGGAAATAGAATCACAGTAGGACTAATCTGTGTTCTTATGATCATAGACCTTCTGATACTCTTGCTTTTCAAGAATATTAGAAGTCATATCTCTTCTAATTCATAATTCTTTTCTGCAGCTAATGTCTCCAATGCAAATTAGAAAAATTGAGGACCTATAATATAGAGACTATAGGTATAGGCATATATGCTTCCATATACGAATTAATTACTATAACAAACATATACAATATATTTATTAGTGATAATTCAAATACCAATTGTTTTTGGAATGATTTATTAAATAATGCTTGGATAAATAAATACATAAATCTACTTTTTCTTTTTATTTTTCGTACTACTACCAGTTTCCGAATCTCTTGCCGGTTGCCATTTTAAAGGATGTCTTCTATACATTGGCCAAGGCGGAATGGTTAACTATAAAATAAACTTATAAAAAAAAAATCTATTTGTTATAAAAATAAAGTGGCGAAATACTTACAAGAGCAGTTATAACAAAGCCAACACCTAAAATATAAACAGTTTGCGAAAATTGTTGAACAAAGTAGCCCCATATTAAGCCTACAATTCCAAAAAATGTTATTATCGTTCTGGATAGTTTTTCGGCCTTAGATTGGCCCTCGAAGTCCTGAAAAAAACTAATAAGTATTTTAATGAATTACACCGTAACGAATTTTTACCATGTGAACCGGTATATTTTTAATAAAATCCATTTTTTATTTGATTCGAATGCAGCAGATTGAAAATTTTCTTTTTGTTGTTATGTGACGTGTATTGCATAGATTAATACCAAATGTTTAATATTGAGGTTAAAATTTGCAATTTTTAATTGATGTATTACTGGTGATCTAAAAAAAAAAAAAAATTATTTAATCTAATTTTATTTAATTCAATTAAAATATTAGTTAACTAGTAATTACTAATTATTCTTACATGTCTTCATTCACAACACAAAGCTATTAGAATAATTTGCACCAATTTTCCATAAATCGTCATTTTTCTTTATATAAACACTTTTGCTTGAATTTGCAAAGATTTGCCCTGTTTACTTCTTACTGTTCTGTATATGGAATAATTTAACTTAATTTGTCAATTACATATCATATATTATTTTATAAATAAACTATAAAGTATAAACCAACCTTGTTGTAGATCGAAAGATCGAAATTCAATGCTATTGAAACGTTTTATTTATTTTTTATAATAAATATAAAACTGATACGGGTAAGTACTGTAACTAGTACCCACAGGCAATTTTATCTGTGCTAGTACCTATCTACAACTATATCAACTGTTGCGTTATTACTTGCTTGTTTCTGTTGACTGATTTTTTTCATAATTTTAATTTTCTTTTTTGTTTCCACTATATTAATTTAATGAAATGAATAGTTGGGAATTCTAATGTGTCTATTAAGAGTAGGTTTATTGATTTAATTATTATACTACGGTCTTAATTCACTTAATTGTACTACATGTATACTGACATATATAGTAACATTAATTAAACGATAAATTGTTTACTATAATATTGGAAAACCTTGTACAAAAAACAAAACTTTACACATATGTAAATATCAAAATTGGCGAATTTTTGTTTTTCTCATTATCAATGATCAAGGATTTGTAAGGTTTTACGTGTGTGAATGTGTTTTTAGGCGTAGAATGGTCATACGCAGCTGAAAAAAGTACTGGATCCACGGTCATCGTCGTCAGTAAACTATCAGTAGGCTCTGGTTAATTAATTAAATCATTTTCAGGAAATACCAAAAAAGAAAATATGTATTGAAATTTTATAGTCATGTGAAGGTTAACTATTTTTATTTTATATTATTTAAGTTAAAATATATGTTTTCGTCACATATATTTTGAATAAATTAGCAATTAATACCATTAATTCGATTTATAATTATTATAGTACATGAGACGATAGTACATATGTATAGTACTAAGTACATGCAATAAGGCAAAATTTGACGAATTGTTAAAGCAAAATATATTAAACTCTGGAATATGATAAATTTTAAACTTAATTCTTCCTTCGAATAGTCGATTTCTTTCTTTTTATTTTTGACTAAATATTCATATGTCTCTGTTCGTGTTTGTCCCATAGAGTAATAATAATAATTAATAATATGTATATTAGCATTACATATAGTGTTATTATTCATCAATGGGTTTTTCCCTTGTTTCTGATGGTAAACAAAATATAACAAAAATTGTACACAAAATAGCCATTCCAGCTCCAACATAGAAATAAAATGCCTATTAATACTATCATCGTCTCATATGTAATTTAATTTAACAACAACTGTACCAAAAACAGCGGCAGTACGACGTAAATTGCTATTTGTATAGATTTCGGAAGAAATTTCACAAATGGTTAAAGATAAAACCTAATTATATTAATGAGAAAATAGGAAATTAATAAAAACAATGACATTATAATGCAGGTTTTTTTTCAGATTCTTTTAGCTAGTAAGCCACTTTGATAAGTGGAAATGTAACCAGTTAATTGAGAGCATAATTAATTACAAAGCTGAACAGAATCAGGTAAATCCGATCTACATGCACCTTTCCTCGTTTGCAACGGGTTGAACAACCCGACAAGGTAAGCACATTAAAAAATTAAAATAAAAAAAAAATAACCGTATATTGTCCACAAGCTATACGAATGTATACTGAGTTGCATAACAAATTATACTAAACTTGATTCGTTCAGTTGTTTGTTAATCGTTAATTTTCTACTGTCGATAGTTGACAACATGATCGTGTCTTTTTATTGGCCACCTGATTAGCAGCTGTTGTAACGGTCGTTTTTGACAAGTTTTAAGTTTTTAAAGATCAGATTAGCGAAGCGTTATTTAAATTGTTTAATTAGCATAGTTTTTATTTGTAACAATAATATGCATATTTACTATAAATATATTTGTTTTAAACATTTTCTGTGTGTATTATTGATTTTATTTGAAGTTAGTTGGACAAATGCTTCAATTAGTGATTATATAAACGGAATATCCAGATATTTAGGATATAGTAAAAATGCTAATGGTAATACCAATACGGATCTAATGGATGGAGGACCTACACAAAAAGTACTATACGAAGTATCTGCAGCAGATGAAAAATTTATTGCGGAAGCCGCTAAACTAACTGGAGTTGCTATATCAGAATTAGATTTTTGTCAACAAAGAGTAAGAATCATATTCGAATCGTAGATTAATATTAAATAAAAATCAAATCATTTATATATAGGTAGTTTTGAAACTAAAAAGTGATTGCAATAAATTAAACGATGAGCAATTGGCGAAAATTGCAGTTCATTTACTCAACTGTCAATCGTATGTGGAAGGGCGCCAAATCTATCCATGTACAGAGGAAATGAGCATTAAAGATTGTACAATCAATATGGATGCAGATACATGGACTAGTTACCATTTGATGAGCAACAGGTATAGAAAAATTGATTATTTTAATTTTTTTGCTTTTGATTGATTTTTAATATTTATGCAGAGCAAGAGCTGTTTGTTATACAATAAGGCAAATCCAATTTACGGGCATGGCAGAACAAACAGTGAATCGCTTAATGGAAGCATCAAGGAATCAGTTAAATTCTATAGGGAAAATAGTTCATGGCCAAGAAAGTATTCGAAATATTGCTGAGAATACGCATGATACTTTAACAAAAGGTTTTAATTTCATAAATAAATTCTACAAAGAAAAAATTATTATTAAATTCTTTCTACAGCGTATGAGCAGCAAGAAAATTTACAAAAAGCCCAATTACATGGCCAATTAGCAATTGAAAATAATATAATGCGTTTGATTGATGAGAAACGTCTTATCCATGAAACTCACGAAAAATTAATTGAAATGACTCGTGAAATTCAAAATCGTCTTGAACAATCCGTTGCAATTGTTGGTCAACAAAACGAAGAGAATAAAATCAATCATAAAGAATTATTAGAGGATATTAGTTTGATACAATCAAAGGCTGAGGATTTATTTGAAAAAATTGGTATGTGTATGAAAAGCAATTAAAAATGATAGTAAATCACTTTGAACATGTATATATTTCAGATGCATATTCAGATATTCTTCTAACACAAAATAAAGAATTTAAACAACAATATGAGGCAACATTAGAAAATTTACATGAAGTAAATCAAACTATTCATGGTCTTATAACACTAATGGCTGGTACAAAGGTGGCTTTGGAAGAAAAACTTGCCTGGATATCATCTGGTATAATATAATTAATATAAAATAAAATAAATATTAATTATATTGAAAATTAATAAAAAAAAACTATGCACTATGTTTATTTTAGCTTTGGGTGGAACAGATAAATCACTGGGACAAATGTATTTAGTTGTCTGGCATACGGGCTTTATTTTAACCGCAATGCTAATGTGCGCATTTCTATCTGCTAATTTAAGTACAAGATTAATTGTAACTGCACTACCTCCAATCAATTTGGCAGCAGCACTATTTGGACAGCAGTACTTGGATGTATTTCTTCTATGTGGTGTTACTGGATTATTTGTATTTGGTAAGTATTAGCCAAATATATTTTACTATCCTAATAATGTCTGTAGAATTATGTGAAATGCTAATAAATTAATAATATTAATTAAATGATAATATGGAAGTATTTGATATTAACATCGTATTAATTAATATCTAGATAAATATATGTGAATATACATGGTAATGTAATTTTTTAACATGTTTTTAATACAGTGACCACATTAGTGGCAACTTATCGAAAAACTGTTCCTCTATCAATCCGCATGCCTTCATCATCATCATCATCAGCAGTAGTAGCACCAACTTCCGGATTAGTATCAACAACTAGTAACTCCTCATCATTTAAACCGTATAGCATCGAATCGGTAGAAGAAATAAATGAAAGCGAAGATAGATTCAGTGATACTAATCGTCCATTAACACCACCAATCTCGCGAATAGGAAGTTACACACCATTACGTTCCAGATCGCGTAGTAAAACACCATCAATAATCTTACATAATACCAGTGGAAATAAAACACCTTGTCAAGCAATAACACGAGCTGGAACTGTTTGTAAAATTTCCGCATTACCTGGACGTGATTTCTGTTTTAGGCATCAAAATGGAGATTCTATTATGGGTTGAATATTTAGTTATTTTTTACTATAAACAACAATATAATTTATGTAGGATTTTAATTTTATTATATGGCAATTTTACATTGTAGAATTATCTTCAGGTTCAGGTCGAGCAATTAATAAAACAGGAACTTCCGGTGGATGTGGTTCGGAGTCTAAAAGAAATATTGATATTATAGTTTGATACAAAATAGAAAAAAACCTCCTTTACATTGATTCATATTTATACATTGATATTATTAACTTTTTTACTTTCAACTGTAAGAGATTTACCAAAGCTTCTATTTTTAATTATATAAACTTTATTTATTCTATATTTCTAACTACTTTTATTTAAAATTGATAACTTTATTGAATATTGCAGAATGATGAATGAAAATTTGTCGGAAAAAGGTTGTCAAATATTTGTTAATACGAATCCATCATAGACAAACAAACTTTGTCTATGCTGTCTATGTATATAGATGAATATAGTTTAACTATGTATACGTATGTCTTATGTTTGTCTATGATCCGAATGGCGTGTTAATAGGTAGTTAGAATACCAATAGTTAATACTCTTATATCCATATTTGTTATTATTCAATAATATTGGGTTGCCTACATTACTTGTAAACTATTTTTACCTTTCTCTTCATTTCTAATCGTTTCCCTCTTCGTCTCGTATACGGATTGACGTTTTGGAGTATTTCGATGTAATAAATCAATTTCAGATGTGTCGAAATACTCAATTGATTTATCGGAACTAGCCGTGGATTGATCAGTAATTTGTGTTTTTGAATTCCACTCATATCTACATATTATATTTTATTTTACTTTTGACTAAATAATAATTTTCATTCATCTAGCTACCCATAATTGTAGTTTTTTCTACACATTCTTTCTCTAGCCTCCTCTATAGCATAAATTGCCTTTGACGGGATCATCGTCAATTTCCATATTAAACATCAAATTACGTATATCGCATCGAAATATTTCTCTACTGAACATTTCGATTGTTAATCTGTTATAGGCGTTGGTTTTGATTAATTCAAATTCATATCCTAATTTATCTAAATTGGCTACAAGGTTGTTAACAAAAGTTTAAACTAACAGTGACCTGTTACTGAATAAAGCTGTATGTAATGAATGTTTTGTTACCACATAAACCATATAATTTCTGTACCCGATGTTCTATAACACCATGAGCAAGGTAAGGGCCATACCGAATTATCAACAAAGACATTTTACTGGATTAAGACAAGACATTACAGATTGCAATCAGTCAAAAAGAAAATAAATGTCATTTTTGATGATGATTATACAAAAAAAAATCAGGAATAAAATAATATGTAATTCATTTTTAACAAAACATACTAATTATCTATAAAAATTCGATGTTCTAAATTAAAACTGGTGCTCTCATAGGTTTTGACTTTCAATTTACACTTTGGCTTAATAACCTAAATAATCCTAAATACCTTATAATAAAAATCCAAATTTCCAATTAATTTTACTAGTTAAACTATGTTTTATTTAAGCTAAGTCAAAGCCTAATAATTCTTCTAAATTATAATTAAACAATTTAAAATCATAACTGTACACTTGATATAAATGTTTAATTGTAAATATAGACAGTTCCTGAAAATATTCCCTAAGTTTATCTTTAGTATTAGCCATTTTTGTCGTTGGAAATGTTATTGATGTTGCATCAATCATATTCAGTATCGTTGTTGTATCTTCTAGAAGTGTTTCATAATGACCTTAAATAGATACAATACACGTTACGATTTAACCAAAATTAAAAAATCGTTACTTTCAAATGTTTACCTATAAAAGTATAATTTAACGTACATGGTAGGCATAGATCATAAATTGGCATCCAGTGTTCGTTAGTATCGACACCTTCATTTAATAGAAATTTCACAAATTCACTGAACGATACATTTGCCGAACTCGCATCGATGTCAACAGCTAATGGACGATATTTTTTAATAATTTGTTTACCGTAACGTTCCTAGAACGGCATCACTTTAAATAAGAATAAATACATTGATTCACTTGATTTCATTATGGTTTACTTGAAAGTATTTGGAGCTTGGTAGATTTTCCGTAAATTTATTCCTGTACGCTGATAAGAGTCTTTCGAATGGATGTCTTACCATAAGAAATAGTGTATATTCTTGTAAGATTTTTTTTATTTCGTTGTAAGGCAATTGTGATAATCTAAAAATAAAAAAAGGCATGTTCTATTGTAATTTCAGCCAGGTTGGTCAATTTAAGACTTTGGAATCCATAATTAATAATCCCTGTTGATAGCTAAAGCTAACTTTATTATATACTTTGAACAATATATCTATATAATACTACAGTCAAATAGAAATATATACAAATGAAATTATAAACATTTTCACTATATTTGGAAATCTGAAAAGTGCTTTTGCAAGCACTTCAACTATAAAAATACCTGATAGTTGAAGAATTGGCATGTGCCAAATCAGCTGGTATATTGACTAGATTTGTTATATTCGTTTCACCATTTAAAACCATCATTACCCGTTTCCAATTCGTACATGCCACTTTAGGCACATAACAATATAAAAACCTATGATTATGATCAACTAGAAGATGACTTAATTGCGATACATTTACATGATTGAAATGATTTAAACCAAAATTTTCGCAGCCTAAAGTTAATTGCTCCTGACGGGCAATTTGATCAAGCCACGGATATTTCTGTATGTTTTTCGCTAAAAGCAAAAAAATATCGAAAATAAATAAAGATATATCTCGCGCTTAATTTCATATTTATGTTTACCTAAATAATATGATACACTGCTCAACAAGATAAAACTAATGATATAATTATTATTGACTTTTAACATGTCTCGGCAGATGAATGATCTGCTGTTTTTGGTAATTTATTTTCGGATAATCTTTTAACAAATCGTAATTGGCTTCTGAAATACACTCCTATTAGTTCAAAAAAGATAAGCGCATTTTGTATTTATTCGTATATTGACTTACTTATTTACAATTTCATAATTACTAATCAGTTCCTTATCGTTTTTCAATATTTTTCGATTTTCAATATTTTGTAACCAGAAAGTTTTCCATACATATTTCCAGCTGATTTTTGTTCTATTTTTTTGTCGTTGTTGTTTCAATGTGAAACTTCGCTTTATCGCTTTTTTCAAATCGAGAACAGTCGTATTTTGTTGTGGAATCTAAATATGTAAATGATAATAGTTAATTATGTTGTGACTACGTATATCTACATATATATAAAGTACAATATATAAGTATTGACTTACTACAACATTTAATGGACTTTCCGAATACCGGACAATTGTTATTGTAATATTTTGTCCTTGGATCACAGCAATTTGAGCCAAAACCTACAATTTAAAGACATAAATATATACGCGAAGTTTTATTTCATGTTTAATATGAGCATCTCTTAAACTAACCAAGCTGAAAGTAATGTCGTATACTGAACAAATTGCAGTATTCTTTGCAATTCAAATATTTGTAGACTAGATTTTAAATTTTACATGAATTTATTATCCTTTTGATATTTCGAAATAAACAAATGGCACAAATTTCATCTTATTTTGATGATTATTTTAGAAATAAACACTAGACACTTATTTACTTACTTCTTCAGGTGTTACATCCACGGGTAAATCGGATAAAAATGAATCCGATGCTATTAATCGTTTGATACTACTTTGCGTAATTTCACAAATATCTTCATGTGATAGACTATCAATTGTTTCTTTTAAATCACCAATATTCTCATCGGTGTTGTTTAATATTTCTGTCATTCTGTAAACAATAAAATGTTTTTCAAGACATATTTTCAAATATATACGTATATGAAAAAAATGTAAATATTTATACAATTATATCAATTGAAACGATGGAGAGATGATTAAATTGAAGTATAATTCGAATTCCAGATGCCATTTAACTAATTTTGATTTACAAAATCCAACCTAGACAAACAAATATTTATTTTAATATAAATTAATAACAAAATCTTATCTACCATAGACGAAAAAAAAAAGCAGAAGGCCAAATTACGTAAAGCAAATGCAGAAAAGGAACATTAAAAACAATGATTAACATAATAATTTCTAAAATAATACTTCTTACCACAGAACATTCATTTAATATAGTACGATACACTTGAAATACTATCACTCAACTAAATAATAATAATGAATTCATTTAGATCCGTACATCAAATACTATTTTTAATGAATGAAGTCAACTAATAAATTAAACAATTTGATATGTAATTAAATACTGATAGAATGGAGTCTTCTTCCATAGTATAAAAATTATTTGATCAACTGTATAATATGTTAATAAAAATTGTTGCTTAATATGTTATTTTAATGGGTGGAACGTAATTATAAATAACTGGTTTCTGTGTGTATACAAACCGAATTGCTAAGTTTCGATTTTACGCGCTTCTACAAAAAACATGAATATTTATTTTAAACTATGACGTAGACCTGAAAACGCGCTTAAACTGAAAATTGCATATATTTAATTTTAAGATAAGTAGTTTTGAAATTGCTTATATATAGTTTAGAATAGTTTGCAATTTGAAATTGCTAAAGCTGCTAATCTTCACTCACCATAAATCAGTTAACAAAGTAAATAAAAAACAACCAAAAACAAATATATAGCTACACTATATAGAAATTAAATATGTACAAATGTTAATAAGCTAATAGTTAATTAAACCTACCTCTGATAATTAAATCAAAACTGACCTACAAATAAATTTAATTTATTACACCAATTTTAAGATTTTTAATTATATTCAATGATTATATTAAATATTTAGGTTATGTATCTAACTCTTCTTCAACGAAAATAGTTGATATATTTTATGTAAAACAAAAATAAAAAAAATCGCAGAAACTAGTAGTAACTTAGTGAGTTCGAAAGAAATATGAAATTTTTAAATTTAAAATTGAAAAGCAAAGCAAATCACATAGATAAATAGTTCGGCTATTGTTAAATTTTTAATGAGAAAGAGTAAATGTTTGTTCAAATTATTCTTGACAAAATGATGGATAAAGTAAAAATTTAATTTAAAAAAACATTTCACCATTTTGTCAAGAAAAATTTGAATATATAATTTTTCATGTTAAAATAGATTTTTATGACATCTATAAAGTAAAGTATTGTTTCTACTAAAAATACTTTACGGTGTGTAATTAAATAGGTTCTAATAATATCTTCTTATATTCGCATAGGTAATTATTCTCCTAATTGACATAAATTTGAATAATGTTCGATAATGGCTAATAACGAACCAGTATTAAATAAGAGTTTTTTAATTGCGGTAAAGAAAAAAAGTAAATTTTTGTAAGTGTACAATTTTTTAACATTGCTTCATAATCTCTGTGACTATCTATAACCAGTTAGTTAAAATTTATAAAGTTGAAAGCTAATATTCCATAAGTATGTGTCGAAATTCATATTGAATGTAAGTATACCTACTGTAGATTGTATACCACGATAATTATAAATAATTATGTTCATATTTTGTTAGATTTTATTTAATATCATCAGATCAAAACAATATACTAATATTATATTATAATATTACAGCAATAGTAAATATATTTAAGCGAAAATATTTCTTATAAATATCACAATATAATTACATTTAGCAGCCGATTTGTTTGTAAAGCCGGATTCATGTTCACACTTACAAACTCATATACGTAGCGCTGGCTTTAAAAATACACAATTCAACTTTCCATGTTCCACTTTATCATGTTTTCTATGGATAGAAGTTTGTAAGTACAAAACTGAATCTGGATTAAGAAAAAACTTAACTAATAAATGTATATAACAATTGTTCGATAATACTGTTTTTCAATGCATAATATTTTCCAACTGAAGTAAATAAATACTATGGCTGTTATTATTTATTTACCAATTGCCATTTTGTATAAATTAATACACAATATATAAACAACATTATTTTCCTAAATAATAAATAGTTAGCGAATAAGTAGAAAATATTTTAATGGCAAATTTGGCATAGAGTTAATTGTCTTTTAATCAAAAGCAAATATTAAATGGAAGAAATATGTAAAGAATTAATTAAGATAGAATAAGGAAGACGAAAAATAGAGAAGCTACTAAGACTATAAACCCGTCATTGTAAAGATTTATAAAGATATATCTTTATAAAGATAAAGATATATATGAATAATAGAATATTTAAAAAGAATGTCACCTGCAATGATTCGATTCTTGAAGAATATTTATATATATACGTATAGAAATATTTATTATTTTGAAATAGAACTTTTTAATAAATAGTTATGTAATTGTGCTTGAGATATAATACGTACTTCGATTTTTTTTGTATATAATTAAACAGTAAATTTGTGTAATTTCTAATTGGAAAACTAGTATATAAGTCAAATATTAGAAAGGCATACACTAGATAATATGTGAACAAGTGAATTCGCGAAGCATTTCTTGTAACAATATATTACAGCTAGGCATAACAGCACTTTCTCATAAAACAGTTTTCTATATACATAATTTATATATAGAATTCTAATAGGTACTATTTTGATTGTTTCTATAATAGTTTAAAGATAGTTTAAAGCATGTGTATATTAAATAAGTTCTGTTTAAGCCAGTGATTTCATCTTAGCACCTTATAATTCATATTTATAAAAGATTTTCCTAAATTGTATGGACTTAAATGATACTTGGCTCTTTTTTTAAGGACGAAACATAACTATTATAATAAAGCCTTTTCAAATTTCCGTAAATTTCACTAAATATTAGAATTCGTTGCTACTCTATTCAAAAATTCAAAGCTTTTTTTTATAATTTAATTTCTTTCGATTTTATATACTTAATTTTGTTTAAGCAGATGTAGAATTTATTGATAATGTCATGTTAGTAGGTTTTGCCGCACAATAAGTCATATCTCCATGTTTGCATTGATTCACCTGATCTAGATCCATAAATAGAAATACTACTCCCAAAAATGCCACTGTTAATCCAAATATAGTTACACCCAATGCTGGTAATTTTTCACGATTGAAAATGGTTCCTTCTTCTAATCTTAGATAACAAAGTGATGGTAGAACGTATGCTAATGGAACAGCAGCAAGAACACCCTAAAAATAATATTAAGTGGGTAGATTCAATCAAATAAAAAAAAAAAAAATCACGAAGTTTCATTAAATAATCGTAGTGGCGGCATCTATGTGCAGTTACAGTAAGCTGACATTGTTTAAATGGCTGCCATCATGTACATGATTCTATTCCAAATCTTTTTACAAAACTTACATTTAATTCTAATACAACTCCCAAACAATCTGTAGTCATTGAAATTAGATAAGTAGTAGTAACAATAGATAGTGTAATAGCGTAATGAGTTTTGTTAGGCATTGGTTCATTTGGATCGTGACCAATTAACGAATGCTCAATAACTTCTCTTGTAACAAAACACTCAATTGGGTAAGTTAATAAAATTTGTATACTAAATAATAATCGGCTAACATTCATTAGATCATCGTCCCAACAGTAATTTTCCAATAAATCACCTAGAAATTAGGAATGTACATATTCAATGTGATTTCGAATTGATTGCCGACGTGTCGTTTAGCATTACAATTAGGAGTTTTGCTTACTAAAATGATTAATAACTAACCCTGGGAATGAGCTTTAAATGTAGCATATCCAACAATTCCAAATAAGCAGGCTACAATTAAACTGGTTAAAATCGATGCGTGGGTGATTGTTTCCCATTTTTTTTGAGACGCATCAGCTATCGAACCGTAAATCAAAAATGTATTGTGGTGGCACATAAAGGCTGATGAAACATTAAAAATAACCATTGAAACATTTTGAATAAATGGACATATACAAAGAAAATACTAACCGAATGCCATAATTCCAATTGCTGGTATAATATCTGAATTGAAGAATTGCCATGACTGACGATGTTCTGGTCTGAAAATATTTAGTGTTAAGTTTGTATATTATAAGATTTTAAAGGGACTATAGTTATCATTTCGTCAATATAACTGAGAAAAATATATGATTTAGCTACTTACACAGTTTCACTTAATTTTCCCATTCGTAGCATCATTGAAAATAAAATAAAGAAAATGCAAACCAAACTGAAAAATGAGATTTTCGCCAATTTAGCAATATCTCTATAAAGACATAATGGGATTGAAATGAAAATTGTTGCTATTAATACAATCACTTCTCTCTGTGCGAAAATATTTTCTTTTTCAATATCTGTAAGTCGAACAATTACTTTTGTCACCGTATCACCTACGACGACATTATAAGAAACCATTGCTGAAATAAATATAAATAAAACACGTTTTTTAAAAAAAATGGCGAATGCGCTGAATAATAGGTTACTACATATAATAAGCATCAAAGTCAATTTGTATTCATAATTTACCAATGAATGGATAGAAAAATTGTAATGTTCCTAATAAAATATATCCAGGCTTTCCAAATGCTGCTTCCATTATACCCTGATAAGAAAACCGGCCACTTATATGTCCCGCTTTAATCATTAAAATTAACGAGTAATCTGTTATATAGGCAACTATAATTAAGAGTAGTAAACCAAATCCAAAACCAGCTTCATGTAATGCGTATGGTATACCTAAATTTGAATTGTATATAGAAAATATATGTTTCATATTGACAAATTTTTATATTTTTACTGTTACATGCATACCTATAACTCCACTACCAATAATCGAATTAATAAAATTAAAACTGGCATAGTGAAGGGATGATTTTTTATCATTGTCTTCTTCCTAGAAGAACGAGGCAAATTTAATTAATGAATGCGTCATGCATTTAATAGTTAAATATACAGAAGATGAGATTTCCGAATTTTTTAGAATCATTTGTATTTTTTATATAATTTTATTTTAGTTTATCAAGCACCTTGTGTTTGAATTTCAGTGTACTTGTTTTCTATCAATATAGCTATTAAATGTTTTTTCTTTTTTTTTTTTTAATGACTACACTTACTGTGGGATTTTGTTGTTTCATATCATCGAAAGCATTTTCATGGGAATCAATACTGCTACCCTGAAATTTTTGTATCAATGAAATAAATTATGTTATGTTTTTATTGTATAGATACATATACAATGATACATAAGCATATATAAAATAAACTAAATAATAAACATTTATAAACTAAGTAATTTTAGTAATGTTCTATATTAAATATGACGTGACGTCATTTATTGAAAGTATAAAACTGCCTGTTGTTACTAATCGTAGTGTACTGTGTGTGTGTGTGTGAATGGATGGTGGCTATAGCAATTTTGCAAATAGAATTGAAATTAATTTCGAAAAATGGGAAAAACGGAGTAATTTTATTGAAATCTATTCAAAAAGCATTAGCAAATTGCTAATATAAAAATACTGAAATATGATTGCATCTGTCAATCTACATACATATATTGCCATTTTCCATAGCCTACTAAATATATTAAAAAGTGATTTTGTGTATACGCGTGTAATGTAGCATATCCGATAAAAGAAATTATAATGGCAATATAACGAGTTAATGACGTGTATTAAAAGAAAACCTATTGAAAAAAAACGTAGAGAAATTGTTTTTTGGATAGCTCTATGTAAATAAAACTACGAAATTATCCAAAATATTAACGGTATATTAAACTCTATCATTTCAAGGTCATCGCATTAGACAAGAGATAGGTTGAAACTTATTTCAACGTTATACGTATACAAGATGAATGACGAATATTTATTTTATATGACTAATGACTAACGGGCTGTTGCATATATATATATTCCTAAACTTACCCTATCTTCAGAAAATTGTGAATACTGATTTTTACTGCTGGTCAGCATATAACTGTTTTCATTTGAAATCATTTTTATATTTTTCTATATGTTTACATAAATGCTAATATATTTTTTTGTGAAAATTATTTAATAGATAAATTTATAACTTAATTCGTTTTTAATTAACTAATTATATAACAATTAGTGTATACGAATAATTACATTGATTTAGATTTATTCTTTTAGGCCAAAAATAACAAATTTTCCATAAAATAATCGCCATTCATGGAAAAATACAAAATTAGCAAAAAAAAAAATTAATAAATTTTCTTGCAAATTTATCAACGTACAAACAAAGTAATACTGAAACACCACACACACTTACGTCCACGAATGGAAATTTTATGAATGAACAGTGGAAAATGTTGGATTTGTTAGGGAGGCCACCTACTACTCTATTTAAAGTTAGATCCATAGATATGCATGGAAAAAGGATGAAGAGAGATAGAACATCTCTACATTATATACATATATATGCTATATATGTATGTATATCGTCACATCCTTTATTTATTGATTTTTCCATTTTCCTCCAACATCCATATTATCATTGACTTGCGTCTTCCAATGGAGACTGCAGTCCTGACGCCATTCTGGCTGGCGAACAGGAACAGGACCTGCTATAATGCCTAGCAGGAATAAATATGTAGAGTGTATATATATAGTATACGATAACACGTGCGTCGGTGTGTGGGACAAGACGGGTTACGGGAAAAAGATGAGAAATATAGATTAAATTATATTGGGATAATTTAAGAGATGTACCAGCTAGGGAAATATATAGGCTAATTGATCATATTATTAAGATGATATTTATGTGGCAATATGATTGATTAAATTGCTGTAGGCATTTTGTTTTTTTGTTTTAATTGAATTTAACCGTCTTGACAAGGACAGAGTATTTTCTTTATTTGTAGAACTCGATATCCATTAGATTTTTATTAGATGTAATGACTGATCAAAAATAAATATTGAATCCGAAAAGCTTTCCCTGGATAATAATTTCTAATTAATCTTTCATATACATGTCAATATTGAGACGAATAGATTCAAAATTATCAAGATGATTGTAACTTAGCAACAATGCCCTTCAAAAGGCAGCTGGCTGTACAAATAAAACGCGAGCAGCCCTATGAAAAGCCCTATTGCATCAGTTTGAGAGTGTAGTACATAAATTTCGCTTTCACTTACTTTTCAACTTATAATTATTGCAGTTAGGTTAATATCAAATTAAATCACAAAATATTTTTAATATGATGTATGAAATAACCCTAGTTAATTGCATGTCGATTTTTTTTTTTTTGATTTTAACAAAAAATGACTAATATAGTTAAAAGCTAGATAAACACGTAAGTATAAAAACAAAACATCAAACTGATTCGAAACTCTATCTGGAACTAACTGCTATACTCATCATAAATTAAACAATTAAAAATATTATTTAGAAATAAAAAGAAAATTCAAGTGTCGTGTGGTTTTTATATAATAATCATAGTACTAATGTTGATATCAGCATTATTATTATTATTATTATTGAGTTTAGTTGAGAGTGTCTAAATGATGATAATGGAATTTCAGCTGCACCATATATTGGGCAAAAGGAAGTGTGGTTTTTGTGATAAAATATTATTATTCGAGAAATTTGTTATTGTATATATGTGTGTATTATCATCTCGGTTTTTTTTTTTGGTTTGGATGGTGTGTTTGTGTGTGTATGTGTCATTATATTATATGTATATTATCAAGCATCATTTTCAAATATGATTAAAAATACAAATATATTTTTGTAAATAATATATATAAGTTATTTTTAAATTTGTATACTTAAATGTAACTTATTTTGCCTTGACAAACTTACGGTTTTTTGTGGTCAACCAATTATATTTAACATTAGTTATTTTTAATTGATACTAAATTAATTTTAATATAATATCTTGATTTTTAATCATCAAATTATCAAGATATGCCAATGAAAAAAACACTAAAAAACTAAAATTTTCGCTATACCTAAATAAAAATAGAGTCGTTTAATTTGTTAATTATTTTAATCTAGATTTAAGTCAAATCATTTGACTAGCAAAAACGATTTTATAAAGTTTTTTAAGCATTTCTTTGATAAAACCCTAAAGTATTTCTGGTTGCCTAATAATTAACCTCGTACAACCGTCGACATGGAGATGAAATCATTTAATTTAAAAGAAATATAAGGACATTTTTTGAAAGTTAATTAATACTTGTTTGTAATACTTACGTGTAGGTACTTACCGCTGTATAAACGAACGATTTTATGATGTGGAATCAAGCTCCAATTCTAGATTTACCGCATAAAATATCTTCTGAAATCTGGAGCAGATAGGTACATAGTTATCACGATTTTCTATTAAACCTTCTACATCACCAAAATTAACACGATAAAAAATTATATGCCTCGCATTAAATTCTTGTGATATTCTCGTATGAATAATATATACGAATATAACCTTTTTTTATGGTTCTTCACAAACCGCTATCAACATCTTAAACGAGATTAAACAATGGAAATTCAACATCGACTTATAATTTAATTTTTTTTTTAATTTAGATCTGGATCCATAACTTTTTTTATATGTAAATAACTCCAGTGCGGTGCATACGGCAAAATCCTTAAGTGAGAAAACGCGTGCACATATGATAAGTATAATAAAATATCTACGTACGCTACTGTTTTTATTTCTTTTTCACATTACAAATTTATGTCGAGCATCTTACAAGAAATAGGACTATATTTAGCATAAGATGGGGTGTGATATAAAATACATACCACAACCACAATTGGATAATATAGAAATGTATGTACATATTCTATTCAAAGTTATACTGAGAAACGTATAATGTTTCACTATGTATATAATCAAAAAAAACATACACAAAAATTAACAGATGTCTTTTGTTATAATGTGGTTAACATGTGGCTTAATTTCCATATTTAAACTAAACAAAAAAATTTAGCGGGAGATATAAATTTCTGTGAAGTAAAACAAACGAATTAGGTAATGCCTGAAATTGCTTTTCTTGTTTTAATTTTTACGGAAATATGGGGAAAGATAAATAAACATCCAAGAATATAATGTAAAACATTATTTAATTCTATATAAGTGTATATTTACATAAACTCGGTCCTCACTGATATTTGCTTAACAACTCTATTAAATAAAGTACTTCTGCGCTTTATTTTTTGCTAACAAACAATAAAAAGTAAATTAATTGAGATGCGTAATTAATAAAACCCCTAAGGCCCCATCTTTTAGCCTGCCGTTGTACTAACATTCTTGCGACGTCATAGTGAGAGCAATTGGTAGAGGAAATAAACCATTTTTTAAAATAAATAACACAAATAGATAATTAATTAGTATAAATTATTAGGACACTTGAAGGTTGAAAAATATATCCTGTTAATTGATATCATTACATGCAATTTTCACGCTGTGTAAAATTTATTTACAAATAACCTATTAACTTTCAAGAAAAATGGATTCCTTCACTATTAAATGCATATAATAATCTGAAAATAAAATCATTCTAAATAAATATTAGCGGATCACTAGGTTATATCTTACCGCATAAAATCATCGATATCCATCGTTCGGGCTCTTTTATCTGTAAATTCATTTTCTTTTAATATACTGTCAATTTTTTCTTTAATATTAAAATTCTCTGGTACTTCCTGCGACAAATAATGATTATTGATTGAATTTATCATATACATATTTGTTTACTTTATTGTTTAAACTACAATGTAATTTGAAATTTTTCTCCAAAACAGTGGCAACTGATGTATTCTTAAATGAACTACTCAAAGTTTTATTTTTTCGATTGAAAGCAATTCTTAATAAGCCATCCCATTCACTAAATGGTATTGGTGGTGCTGGATTACGTGGTTCAATTCGTACTACGGATGATTCGACTTTTGGGGGTGGCCTGAAATTATTTTTACCGACCTAAAAATTTCGTAATATTTTCTGCCATAGGTTCAATCAATATTGGATTACCTTCATCACTATATCGACTCGTGCTAATAGTTGTGTATTTACGGACAATCGACAATATAATTTATCACCAGGTTTGGCTACTAATCTTTGAGCAAATTCTCTTTGAAACATCAAAATGGCACAACGAAAAAATGGTCGATGTAACAATAACTTAAATACTAAAGGTGAAGAAATTTGATATGGAATATTAGCTACACAAACATTAAAGAATGGTAAATCTTTCTTTAAAACATCTCCAATTAGAATCTCTAGTTTTGGATATAAATGAGTGCCATGAAAACGTTTTTGTAACTCGGCTACTAATCGTGTATCTATTTCACATGCTATCACTTTTTTACTTTGTTCCAACAATTTAACAGTCATGTTACCAGTACCAGGACCAATTTCCAATACTGTATCTGTAGATTTTAATGCGGCTTTATCTACCATTGCTGTTATTATCATTGGATTTTTCAAAATGTGCTGACCAAAGTCTTTGTTAAACATTATACCTAAAAACAAATGGTAAAATAGTAAAAATTGACATAAAAAGAAACAGAATTATAATAGAAGGTTTGTACCTTGTCTGGCAACTTCCTTATGAACCCGACTTTTCTTTTCTGTTTTAATTTTCGGCATTTTTTTTTGGATTTAATTTATACGTTCTTAATTTAAATTAGTTTGATTAACTGCACGCTTTGAGTTAAATTATTTGTGCGCTTGGGTTTGATTTATTACAGCTTTCCGTAGTACGTCTTTTTGTATACACGAATTAATAATCACAAATCTTAAAATTGTATTATTTAATTCAACTTGCAATCCTTGTGCGAAAATAAAATTTCAAAGAAAAAGTAAGGTTAGAATAAAATTTGATGTCTGGAAGTATCGATAACAGGATGGTAGTCGATAGTTAGTTATTAATTGGAAAATTTGGAAAATGTGTAAATCCACTGGATTAAATTCAGTGAATCAAATGATGTATATTGATTATCCTATTTCTAGCCTAGGATTGCGGATTGCCTCGTATAATTTATGCAAAACAAAGGCTGTAATGTAAGTGCTGTAACGTAGCGCCTCTCCTATGTTGCCTGTTGCCTCATGCCTGGATATGAAAATGACAACAGTAATATTTATTTTTATTTTATTTTATTATCTGTAATCTCAGATTAGTAATGTAAGTATTTTAAGTAATCTAGTAATCCGAGATTACTAATCTGTGCAGTGATAAAAAAAAGTGTGAAAATTGTGAAATATGTAAATTTAACCAATTTTTTGGGTACTCAACTTAAGTGTCTCAAGTACAGTATTGTTTATTCTTTTATCCATGTTATATTTATACTCAAGAAGGCGGGTGGAGTGAGAGAGTGATGCGCATTGCGCAATATGAATGGTCAAATGATTTTCATTATGCGCAAAGTAAATGCGCAATAGTTGACCTTAAATTGTCATTGGACTAACATCAAAAACTTCTAATCGGCAAATTTTGCTATTAAATTACTAGAAAATTACGTTATAATTATTGATAAGAATTTATTGTCAACGAGGAGAAACTCAGGCATCGAGAATTACGATTTGTTTCATTTGGCTCAAAGGTATGTAGGTAGTTAATAGTTTCGTTATTCAGTAGTTTTATTTTAAAAATTTATGTTCGTTTATTAACTATTCTGTAAGTTTATGTTTTTTAATTATTGCTAATTATTTTATCTTTTATCATTAATCAGTAATTCGCACTTTTCTGATAATTCTACCAGAAATAGAAATCAAATAGTCTGTATTTGTTTATCGAGTAAATGATAAAAATTTTATCATTTAAAGTTTTTTTATGTAATAAAACAAACTTAACGTAATTCAATTTGTATAGAATTGCAGTGGCTTAAACATGCCTAATAATTTGGAAACGATAGTTGTACAAACCAAACCGTTCGATGATCAAAAACCTGGAACAAGCGGTTTACGAAAAAAGGTGAAGGTTTTTATGGAAAAAAATTACACGGAAAACTTTATTCAATGTATTTTCGATGCATTGGGAGACAAAATTAATGGTGCAACATTAGTTGTTGGTGGTGATGGAAGATATTTTTCAAAACCTGCTATTAATACAATTATTCGTATTGCATCTGCTAATGGGGTAAGTTTTAATAATCATAATTCGTTAAAAATGAGACTTGTTCGATCTGTATCAATTTTCATTAAATATTGTTTGTTTTATCTTTTGTGTCATGTCGTAATTCACCCATTCATTCATTAACACTAATTAAAACGAAAGCAATTAATTGTAATTGTTGATCCGATATTTAAAAATGAGTAATAAATGTTTATCTGGAGCAATTATGTTTCTTTTCATTTTTTAATTAAAAATTGTTTCTTTATAAACACTTGTTTATGTTATTCCCAGGTTGCTAAACTTATTATTGGACAATTAGGAATATTTTCAACTCCAGCTGTATCAGCTATAATTCGTCAACATAATGTTTTAGGTAAATAATTTTTTTATTTCATTCATTTAGGATTAGGAGCAGCTATTAATATGTTTAACATTGTTTTTAATTAAGGTGGGATTGTGCTGACAGCATCTCATAATCCAGGCGGCATTCGTCATGACTTTGGTATAAAATACAATATCGAAAATGGTGGCCCTGCAACTGATACAATCACTAATATGATTTATGAACGAACAACGAAAATCAGCGAGTATAAATTGACACCAGCATTGGAAACCGATAGGATTATCGATATTTTGGGCACCAGGCAATTTTTGGTAAATGATGCATAATAGTTTAAAACAAGCAGTGAATTAATCAGTCTTTATAAAGAACCATTTGTCCTTATTTAGTTATATATTCACTCGCCTAGTGGCGTCAATATAAAAAGAAAAAATCAATATTAAGAAATCTTGAATGATTCTTACAGAAATTTATATTTACTATTTTATACTTGTGTAGGTGGATGGTAGAGAATTTATTGTTGAAGTAATTGATTCAACAACAGATTATGTAACATTAATGAAGGAGATTTTCGATTTTCATAAATTGAGAGAATTAATTCGTGGAACTGACGATAAACCATCATTTAATATATTAGTTGATTCAATGAATGGAGGTAGGTATTGAGGGCAAGTTTTTATTTACGTAATAAATTATCATGCTTAGAATAAATGATACTATTATATTAACTCGAAAGATTATGTATTTATGTATATTATTACTTTATCTGTAATCTTGTTTTACGCATAATATTATATTATTTAGTTACCGGTGTCTATGTACGAAAAATCTTCGTTGAGGAACTAGGAGCTTCTCCAGATAATAATGTTCGACGTGTCGTGCCATTGGATAATTTCGGTGAAATTCATCCTGATCCGAATTTGACATATGCCAAGGATCTAGTTGATACACTAAAAGAGGATTCGAGTTATGATTTTGGTGCTGCATTCGATGGGGATGGTGTAAGTTAATTTATTTGTATAATTGTTTATTGGTAATAGAAATGTGACCTTATTTTGTAGGATCGTAATATGATTTTGGGTAAAAATGCATTCTTTGTAACGCCAAGTGATTCATTAGCCGTGCTTGCTAATAATTTAGAATGTATTCCATATTTTAAGAAAAATGGCGTTCGTGGTTTCGCCAGATCGATGCCTACAGCTGCAGCTGTTGACAGGTACATATAATTAACAAACTTCATTGTATTGTTAGTTGCATACCTTAACCTGTATTGAATTGAAATTATATTGTTCAGAGTTGCAGAAAAATTAGGTAAAGAAATGTTTGAAGTACCAACTGGCTGGAAATACTTTGGTAATTTAATGGACGCTGGTCGTTTATCACTTTGTGGTGAAGAAAGTTTCGGGTGAATATTAACAATAAAACGAAATGTTTTGATTTTATTCAACAATTTCTAGAACCGGTTCCGATCATATTCGTGAAAAAGATGGTTTATGGGCAGTTCTAGCTTGGCTGTCTGTCATTGAACATAAGAATATGGGCGTCGAAGATATACTAAAAGAACATTGGAGTATTTACGGTAGAAATTACTTTACAAGGTAAATAAAAATGTATATCAAGTTGACATATCCTATCATACTTGCCAAAATGGTGAATGCGCATCATTTAAAGATATCTCTTCCCCCAATTCAGATATGATTATGAAGAATGTGAAACAGATGCAGCATGCAAATTAATAACTCATTTAGAAAATCTACTTGATGATAGTAGTTTTATTGGTAAATCTTACACGTCTGGAAGCAAAACTTATACAGTAGCTAAAGCTGATAATTTTTCATACGTTGATCCTATTGACAATACTGTTGCTAATAAACAAGTATGACTAATAGTAATAACAGCAATGCCAGAATGCTGAAATTGACTATTCAATTTCAGGGTATTCGTATATTATTCGAGGATGGTTCCAGATTAATTTATCGTTTATCTGGTACTGGTAGCACTGGCGCTACTATTCGTATTTATATTGAATGCTATGAAAAAGATGATGTTCTAACTGATGCACAAGTAAGTACATATGAGAATTCAAAATAATGAAATATCGAGATATTATAATATTAAATTAAGACATAATTCAATCTAGAGATGCATAACACATAATTTTTTAGGTTATGTTAAAACCACTAGTTGAAATTGGTTTGGAAATTTGTCAACTGAAAAGATTCACTGGAAGAGAAGAACCCACTGTTATTACATAAAAAAAATGTTTATCTAATAGCTATTATCAAAGTTGTTTATTATTATTAGTGATGAAGTATTGAAAGTTGCAATTTCACTTGTTTAATTGCTGAATGTAACACTGAAGTAGGCTTGAAATGATAGATTTTTTTCCACGTATTACAGGAGACACTTCACCAATTTGGATATTTTTTGCTACTTAACATGTTTTTTTAATGTTTAATGTACTTATAAGCGTATAATGTTTCTATAGAAAGTCACTATTGTTTATGTGTATCCTTGAAACGTAATGTACCCTATTTTAACTATTATATTCCTAAAGATTTTATTATAAATTAGGAATATAAGTTCTTGTTAATATTTTTGCCAATCATTTTCAAATATGTTTTTAGTAAAATCCTAAATGAAATTCACCGCTGCTTGCGGTTTATATTGCACTAAACAAGAGTTATAGATAGATAGTTTTTCATCCTAAAGTTGAAGAAATTTTTATACAGAACGTTTGCATCTACACTATTTTACTCTATTTACATATTTCACTATTTAATATATTCAAATTTAATTTATTTATCGGTAGTTTAATCTGATTAATCCCGAATGGGAATTAACTTAGCGCACTTCATAAAAAAGAAACTGCTGTTTTTAAACGTCGTTATAGATACGACTTTTGATTTTAATTGCTTTAATTGTGTCCTGAGGTAAAATGTCATTTCATTTTAACAAAGTAAATTTGAATTTTAAAATTTTTTTCCGGCTATTTTTCAAAGGAAATTTTCAGTGTCGCCATCTCTCACACAATAGCCAAACTGATACCGATAATTACAGGTTTTCTCTATAACACTTACAGATTTTATACATAATTTAAATTACAGGAACATGTAGTAAAACTGTAATTGTCGGTACCAGTTTGACTATTGTGCAAGAGATGGCGAAACTGAAAATTTCATATGAAAAGTTGCTACAAAAGAAATTTAAAATTCAAATTTACTTTGTTATTATGATTATTTTCATTTTTCCTTAGTATTTTTGATATAATGCGGCGGCTAATAATTAGTATATTAATTAGCAAAATAGTGTAGGTAAATATTCAATAGAATATTTCTTCAAGTTTAGAATGAAAAATTATGTTGGCATTGTTATATTGTAGGAATTATAGGAAGAAAATTGCTTTTAGATTTTGATTTCTATTATTTGTATACCAGACGACCTCGACTGGGTTGAGGTCGCTGAATTACAACACATTTACAGCATCGATAATACAATTGGCGACAATGCTCATCAGCATAAAATGGCGAATGCGCCGGATAAAAAACATTTTACCAATATTAGAAATTAGAACGAAGCGTAAATTATGCTTTTTATCCTTCAGCTTAAGGTGAGTTTATGCATCAATTAACGACCAAGTACTTGGATTATAACTAATAAATAATTATCATTATTCATTAGTTAGCTAATGGCGTTCAATGATTAATTAAATAATTGTTAGTGCCATGTAATTTTGAAATGTTCATGACTAATTGTTGGTTATTGCATAAACCCCCCCACTACACACGCATCTATTCTATATGGATGAAGGTAATAGTCTAAAAATTATTGAAATGATACACCAATTTTATTTATATTATGTTAATCTACACAGCTTTTTTTTTAAACATCAAACGCACATTAAATAATTACTACTGAAAAAAAAAATTAGGAATCAAGAAATGCTCTAAAAGGAAAAAAAACGATTTAAAATTTAAAAACAAAATACAAACAATAAATGAAGTATTAAGTACAATATGGTCTTATTCGGGGTAATAATTTACGGTGGTGTTTAAATTATGTCAGAAAGTTGAAGTTTTATTTAGTAAAAAATTTAACTTTAAACAAAACTATTGAAAAAGTATTTAGCAATTAATTACTTCGATTCTGCACAGTGAACACAAATATTTACTATTATTATTATTATTATTGAATGTACATGTTCAGAATTCTTGCAAGAATCAACAAAATATTTTGCCTGAGACTGAGACATCAAAAAATACTAAAGTAGAGCGTAAACCAAAAGTGACTCGACAGAATTCACGAGATCGTATCGTTTCTTGTGCGCGCTCTGCTTAACGGAATGCATGCATGTTTTTTTTTTCATTTACTTCATTTTTGTACGGATTAATTTATTATTGGTTTAATTTTTACCTAAAAATATATATTTGTAAAAAAAAAAAAAAAAAAAAAAATACTGAAGAGCTGGAAAAACGAGAATACCTAATAAAATTATAATTATAAGATGCTGTATAAAATATACATTTCTTTATCTAAATGCTAAAAAGTTCCTAGAAGTAGAGTAATTAACTAATTAATGAAATATGCAAGTCTCTAATAATAATATGGATGTATTTATTTTTGCGCTATTTTATAAAATAATCGTGATTATATTACTTATTATTATTTTTTTCTTCGTGTCCGTTATTCAATATTTTTTGGTCAATATAATTTGAACTCGCTTTTGCATTATAAATCCTCCAATTTATTCTAATGTTTTTATAACCATTAAAAAATAGCCAGAACTAATTGGCTTTATTACGATAGAATTAAAGTGTCAAATATTATGCTTTTATTAATTTGAAAAACGGACATCAACGTACTTAAATAATCGCCTACAATATATTTTGCAGAAATATTACTAAAAAATCAAGACAAAAATTATAAAATTCTAGCCGTACAGCGATATATAGCGAAGTTTTGCTACTTTAATTTTAATATGAATAACTACAGTTCACTACGATCTTAAAAAAACCTATAACCGCACTTGTCTTTTTATTATTTTCTTCAAAAAGTACATTCACAATATCATAGTTATTATGTAGGCGTACTCATTCTCAATTCAGTCATACACAGTATTTGTCCTTTCATGCATATATTATTTTCAGTAAAAGGAAAAGAAAAAGTAAACGATTTTTGGCAACCCACGGTAGACTTAAGAAAGGGGAGCAGCATGTTTCTTTTTCATTGTTTTGATTTTCATTCATCACGCAACAGAAAAATTTAAAATTTATTGCTTCGGCGATGTTTAAACTTAGATATATATATAAAAAAAAATATTGGTTAAGCCAATTCCTACAATAAACTACAAACAACCCATTCCTAAACTTGCTACTGTGGATAGCGCTTTAGTTTTTATTGATAATAATTAATTAAATATACTAAAAATGATGAAATAAGATTACAGCTAATTATAATAATAATAATACAGTACGTACCGCGTAGGATTTTACAACCTTCCGGTACATAAAAAAAATAAAATGGGCGCCGAGCTCTCATATGTATGCCTGGTTATATAACTTTGCTGTAACCATTGAGATTCAATGTTACCATTTTCTTTTCTTTTTTTTTTAATTAAAACTATAAATATATAATCATGTATTAATTTAATAAAAATTCCAGTTGATCATGTGCGCAGCAGTAAAACTCTAAAATAACAACGAAATAGGAAAGAACAAAAAAACTTTGAAGAAACAATTCTTGCATTGTGAGTGAGAATTTCGATATTATGCCCGCGCCCAGCACTACTACAACACAGCACTTGACAGTTTTTTAATATATTTTTAATAATAATAATAATGGTAGCAGTAAAGATGGTCTCCTTTTTCTATATTGGAACTTTAAAGGGAGACCTTACCACTAAGACAAAAAAATTAAAGTTATGACACATCCTGATCTTCTACGTCTTGCAGTTGTTCTTTGGATTCTCCTTCACCTACAAAACAATTGGCATATCAAATAGTATGTTTCGAATGGAAGTCACCGTGTCAGTAAAGAATAATACCTTCTCCTTGCATATCGCTTGTCCATAAAGTTAAATTATCCCTAAGCAGCTGCATAATTAACGTACTGTCTTTGTAACTCTCCTCGCTCAATGTATCTAATTCAGCAATGGCATCATCGAATGCGGCCTTTGCTAAACGGCACGCCCTCTCCGGACTGTTTAATATCTCATAATAAAATACTGAAAAGTTAAGTGCCAATCCTAATCTAATTGGATGTGTTGGAGGCAATTCTGTTGTTGCAATGTCACTGGCACACTTGTACGCAACCAATGAATGTTCAGCAGCTTCTTTACGATCACCACCAGTAGCAAATTCTGCTAAATATCTGTGATAATCGCCCTACAAATAAAACAAATCGGGTTATTATTGATAGCTAATGACTAATAGCATAACAAAGAGGAGTATTGAACTAATAATTTCAGCAAAGAAAATTGACAACATAAAAATTATTTCAGTCGCAAATTACCCTTAAAACATCATGGAATTTGTAGCGGTTAAAATAATCCGTAAAAACTGACTTTAACCTACCTTCATCTTATAGTAGAAAACTTTGCTTTCGCCTGTGGATGCAGACAAAATTAAATGTTTATCCAACACACTGAGAATGTCTGCACAAATGTCACGTAGCTCCTTTTCAACCTGTATAAATAAAAAATTAGAATATAAAAGGTTGAAAAACCATTTCTCGTCTTGGGCAAGTGTAAATATTCGCTTTTCGTAAATCGTCTAAGGAGAAGTTGATACTAGACACGTTTTCACTTACTTGCTGTCTGTATTGCCTTATCATTTCCAATTTATCATCGCTTCCTTTCGATTCTTCCTTTTGTTCAATCGAAGATATTATTCGCCAGGATGCACGGCGTGCCCCTATTACATTCTTGTACGCAACTGACAATAGATTTCGTTCTTCCACTGTCAGTTCAACGTCTAATTTGGCCACTTTTTTCATTGCCTCCACCATTTCTACAAAAAAAAAAAAAACAAAAAAAAAAAATTTCCATTTTTAATTTCAGCCACAGTTTTATGTCAGAAGGGAAAGAGCATTGTATACATAAATATCACAGCTTTTCAGTTTTATTGCATGGATAAGCACCAGTAGGTAGAACAAGGTGAAAAATACAGGTCACAAGACAAAAAACCTGCTGACAGTGAAACATTAATACCACATTCGAGTATAGGCCCTATACATATTCCATTCTCTGCTGCTAATTTATTGATTAAACACCATGTTTAGACAATCCTAAATTGTCTGCGTGTGTTGACAATTCACAAAAAAACAAGTAACGTAATAAAAATTTGTCCCAAAAATATTTACACTAGACAAGCGGATATGTTTATTTAAAATAATGTATTTCAAATTATCTAGACATTTTTCATTTAAATTTATTTTCTACAATTGACCTGAATAAAAATACATATTTGAATATGATTAATTTCCCAACCAAAAATTCAGTTCCGACAAAGGACACGCAAAAACTTAATAATAATAATAATAATAAATCAAGTTGAAAAAGAAAAATAGGATTCGTATTGATAATACGGTCGAGAAAAGGAATATCCAATTCATACTGACGTCATCGAAATATTCAAAGAAAATTTTCTACCACGATTATTTATTTCATCGTAGGTACGATAAATATGTTGTGTATTTGGAAAATACATGCATATTATAAACATTCCGGGTGAAATCCGCTTATAAGAATAACAAAACAAGTATATAGTAGTACAAAATCCACATACAAATCGACCAACTTATTTTTCCATAGCAAAGAAGAAAAAGATTAAGAATATAAAATGAATGTATAGTAGAAAAGTATCTGGTAGCCGATGGATCGATAAAGGACCTTAGTCCTCGACGTCGAAGTAGCGACGTGGATGACGACACAACGACCCCTTGTTTCTATCCAACCATCCCCTCATCCATAAGCAGCCCATCTAGATATGTATGTATGTACATCAGCCATAGCCAACCATCCAGTCAGCCATAAAATAACAAAAAAAAAAAAAATGTGAAGATAATTCTTTAGAACGTTTGATTTAATTTTTTTTTGTTTTTTTTTTAATAAAACGATCTGGGTATATTTTGCTAATTCTGGTAGAAAAATATAAATTCTTTTGTTCTTTAAAAAAATTGAGCAATCCTTAAAATGTCAAAAATTCCATTGATTTTTGTCACTTTTATGACACATTCTTTCTGTGTGTTTGTCAGTCAGCTGCTGCTTATTAATGTTCGTTGAATCACAGTCTACTTATAATAAAATTACTACTAACATCTTTATTAGATTAATAGGGACAGACAATGTAATAGAAAAGGAAACAAACAACTATTCATCAAAATGGCGACATTAAATCACATCCCATTTGCACATCACTCACTCACTCAATTCATATATTTTTCAATCAAATTGCGGTACTTTATTGAACCCAGTAACTTGGGTTTATTATCGCTAATAAATAAAATAACTGAAATAGAAAAAAAGCAGCTGTGAAACGTACAAACATTGATAATGGATAAAATCAAATTAATTAATCAACGCTTGAGTGAGTGAGTACCAAAGTAGTTCGTTCATCACCATGCATTCAGCAGATAAATGAGCTTGATTGATTAGCCTATTTTTTTTTTTTTGGTACAAAACGGTCAGTGTCATTCATTATTATTAATTTACTTTACCCAGTCTACTATCTAATCTTCATTATTATTATTATGATTTCTCATTACATAAATATTTGGCCTGGTTTGACCAGTTCATAACACCCACTCCTGTAATGGGGATATTCTGTTTTAATACAAAAAAAATATATAATAAAAAAAAACAAGAAGGCATGTGAGTAGACATAAATTTATAAATTCCAGAAAAATACAGTTGTTGCTGTTAGATGCCGACCATCAATAAAATGAATGTACATTATGTACAGGATGTTCAAATAAATCTATAAAGAATAATAAATATGAAGGAGTTGCATTGCGAGCTGTATGTCTGGTTGTCTATAAAAATAGCAAATGCTCCTCATATAAAAATTTAAATCATAAATTATAAGGTTTTCCCCATTGAAAACAACATATGCTGATTCCATATATCTCAAACTGTTTAATCTTCTACAAAATGATGCATTATCATTCTGCTGCTAATGAATTTTTGTAAATTATGAATTTAATAGTCTTTACATTGTATTTCAATTAAATAAATACCGGAAATTACCTTTGCCTAAAGAAATGATTATGAAACAATCGGATGTACTTTTATGGGCAATCGAAATGTTTAAATATAAAAAGAAACGCCCTCGTAATATGTACAAGGCGTGAATGATGATGACTGGTTGGAAAAGAGACAAAAATAATAATTATTAATGAAACTGATGACACATTTTCCATTTTATTTTATTTTAAACTTGTAAATAGTCATTCAAGCGATAATAATAATTATTAATTTATTATTGGTATAATTTTTTTTTATCGATTTATCTGTCTCCATTTTACGATTAATTGATTAATTAATTAATTAATCCGTTTGGCTTGGTTTGTGATTGAATATAAATTAAATAAATTCGGTAGGTAAATAACTGTTGCTGAGCATTTACAAGGCAAAAGAATATAAACTAATTGAATAGAAAATGGCATTTTTGGTAATTTAACATTAGAAAAATTCAATTTTCTTTTCTATTAATAATTATAAAGCGCGCGATACCAATGACAAAATGGATCGATAAAGCCGATGACATTTATAACGGGGGCTCGTGGATGAACAGAAGACATTATCAAATGAAATGTACTTTTTTTTAATAAAACAACCCCTCAGTTTTTCTTTATACATATTTCGAAAATGATAATTTCCAAAAACTCTCCATACTTATGTCAAGAATGTCACGCAATCGAAAAACAAAAAAAAAAAATAATTCACCGGAATGGAATTTGAAAAATGCTTGTTCGAGAAAAACGATATGCGGTTTTTGTTATCTCGAAATAAAAACGTCTTTTAACGTATAATTTTCTACAAAATAAACTTACCATCATAACGTTCAGCTTGCTCGGCTAATTTAGCCTTATAAACATTATCTTCTCTGTCAGACATTTTTTCGATGATTTTAGATTTTTTCAAACAAATTTCCCGACACTTATGATAATATAAAACGAAAGCGGTAGATGTAAAATTGCCAATATGGATGCGTCCGTCACCCTAAACTTCACGAACATGCACGAGCGATGCGATTCGTACAATTTCGAAATTGATTAGAATTAAAAATTACGCGGTAAATTTAAATTTCAAAAAAATTTTCAACCGAATGTTGAATATGTGCTAAAAAGAATGTCTCGAGAAAATTTAAATATAACAAAATTAGAAAATATTAAAAATAAATCGAGGCCGTGAATAAATCAAATATTTCTTTCGTTTTTCAGGTTTTTTTTGCCTGCTTCTATAATGACATAAATCCTCTTCTTTCAGTTTTGTGGTTTCAAACCAACATGAAAACAAGAAAATTCGAGGCTTCCGCCTTTGTTAGTTCGTTCAATTCAATCAAGGATTTCAAGATTTTCAAGTTTTATTTCGAAGGAGGTTCGTCTAGCTAGGCTCGAGTATCTAGCTAGATTCTATTAAATATTAAATAAAATGTTAATAATCACGAAATAATCCCAGAAGAAGATTCAGAGAGAGGAATATAAATAAATAAAATCTACCAATTGTAAATTTTAAAGCAACATATTTATTTATATTATCACATGAATATTAGGAAAGCAATAATTTTTCTTTCTGTAATTAAAATATAAATAATAAATGTAATTACATGTTAAAAAAAAAACTGAAATCAATAAAAACCAATATAAACAATATCTAGGAATTTAATAAAGACGCATTCGAAAGACACAGATGGAACCACAAATGCATCTTTATTGAAAAAATATACTATTATCACAACATAGAAGTTGAATGAATAAATTTAAATAAAATACAAAATAAAATAGTTTTTCCCAATTAATTTTGTAATGTTTTCATTTCAATTATTCAATTATTACTCTGTCGCCCAACACCTTTTTTTTATCTATAATTCTTTCCTAAAAATAGTTTAGACTGAGAATAAAAAACACCTATAGAATATGTAACATTTACCATATCTAACTAAATGAAAATGAACCTTTTGAATACCTTTGAACTTATCTTATTATTAAGTTTTATCATTATTTTTTCTATTGTATTCAGGGTCAGTTCATACATTAAACACAACAACTAGATAATAGTTTTAAAATTAGAAAAATCCATCTTGTTGAAATCAAAGCTTGATTAATTTTAAACTGAACTGGTGACAACTTATTATTTTTCTAGTAGTATAAGTGTCCTCGAACTTAACCCTGAGTATTTACCAAAAATTATTAGTCTTTCGGCGTAATTTTACTGTAAAACAAACCAAACCAGATATTAAGAGAATGGAGAAAATGTTGCCTTTCGTTAACTTTTTATAAAACAACAAATAACACATTATGTATACAAAAAATTGTACATTTCCTTTTCGCAAAGACATCGGGATAAAGTATTGTTCAATAAACAAAAAAGCACACGTACAATCTACAAATGTTACAAAAAAAAATGAATAAAGTACTTTTGTTGGCATTTGAAATATGTAATTCTAAATGTACATAAACGATATACTAATTTTCGCATACTTTAATGCAGCTGATTTGTATGAAATATTAGTTAAGTAAAAAAGTTACCTTTACAATCTAAAATATGTAATTTTAACAATATTTAAACAGTCAAGTGTCCAGTAGTTGTATTTATTAACTAATAAACGCCATAATAGTTAGGCAACAAAATATTCATTTAAATATAATTAAAAATTTAAAATTAAATACAAATTACGGTAATTTAGCAGCAAATTAATTCTTTTAAAAAGAAAACTGACATCAAAAATCATACTAAGTCAACTACAAATAGGAAAATGTCAAATTCATTTGGGTTAAACTTGTGTTCAACCCGGCTTCAAGATATTCCATTTGAACTCCCTTTAGTGAAAATGGAATTACTATTTGATACAAAATCTTAAAACAAGTGTTTAATTAATTGTTTCGTGTCAATGCACAATTTATGTTACACAATCACGTACATTGCTGTTATTATTATTATTACTATAAATATGTATTATTAATATAGCACCGATTCGAAATTATTAGTGTGAAACAGTTATACATTCCATTACTGATTTTAATACATAAAATTAATGAATCGTACTTCCATCAATATCAATCAATCAACCAATATCTACATAACATCAACATTCAAATTTTGGATGGTGTCAAGCAAAGCGTTTTAAAATATATCAGGGCAATTTGTCCAATTCTGTTCCTCCTTACATTTCCAATAAGTACCTTTATATATATGACTTATAACATCACTATTTTCTTCAGTTTTCTGTTCAAACCATACTGGTGTGTAAGCAGTGTAAGGACGACCTATAAATGATTAAATAAAATAATTATTATTTAACATAAGTATAACAAAGTGATTATCGATTTATACCTTCTGCTGCCGCTTTTTCAGCTTCAGCTTCACGTTGTCTTCTAACTGCTCTTTGTTTCTCTTCTACACGTAATTTTTCTTTATTCGCTTCATCCCATTTTCCATCTTCCATTAATCTGAATCAAATGAATAGGTAAATAAATATTGCAGAGTTCTATTTTTCTTTTTAATTAGACAACCTTTGATCCGGTCTCAATCGAGAATCAGTCGGTGCAACATTTTCTTCTGGTTCGTTTAACTGTGCAGCCAACAATGTAAAATTGTACATGCGATCACATTCAGCTGGTGGAATTTGACGTTTCCATGCTGTTTTTGGTGTGCCAGTTTGATAGACAGGATTTGTTGGTGTACCAGTGTTTCCTGTTACTGGAGCAATTTCGACCTAAAAATCTGTCATGTAGAGCATTTTGTTGTTTTTTTTTTTTGTGAAAAGTATTTACATGATCATCCCATGTACCATTAATTATCCATTTAACATTGCCATTATCCAATACTACACCTTTTACACGTCGTTGCGAATCTCTTGTAAAATACGAATATGGTATATATTTTAATTGGCAATTGATACCGGTAGCTGCACCTTTTCCAGTAATTTCCATGTCACCTAAAATGGAATTAGTTAATTATTCAAGCCTTTTGGTAATGTCTCTTTCTATCCACATACCGTGCTGATCTACCCATAATTTCCCTACAATTATATTATGAACTGTTGTTGTTACTTTCCGCCATGAATATTTATTGCCAGTTTTTAAAAATTCCACTTGAGCATTACCCAATGGAATGATCTGTAAATATTTCCCACGAAACTTTGATGTCATAGTGAATTCTTGCCAGCACTGCCAATCGGCACCTTCACAAAATTGTGCTACAATCGGTGGATGATGGGATACTTGTTCATTGAAACATCGCCAACCTTTCAACAATTAGAATTAATTAATTTTTTCATTAAAGATAAATGCATAATTGTTTTATTACCCAAATCATCTCTACGATCACATTCATAAGTTTCACCTAATAGAGGATTAAATGGTTTTCCAGTTCTACTTGACGTAGTAGAATATGATGAAATTGTAAATGCGGCAACATAAGCCAATTGTTCACAAGGATCGGTGCACCTAAAATTCAAGTTTCCACTAGATTCAATTCCATTTAAGATTTAATTAAAATTTACTTTGCAGCTTGATCTAATATATCGGCATACTCATAATCTTCTGTTAATCTTTGTAACATACTTAAAGGTTCATTGAAATTGACTGGCATTGGAATTTTCGATAAATCCTTGCCAATACAATTCTTCATAATTGACCATAGATTTAGTGGATAATTGGGTTTTTCCGGAATTCTTTGGCGTCTTTTTCGTTTACTGACTATAAAATATAACAATCTGATAATCCATGAACAATATTGCATTGCATCTAAGGTCTTTTACCTTTGTTAACTTGACTATTATTATTTGCTGAAGCCACTGTTGTATTATCATTGGTTTTTGGTGGTGGACTTGCTGGATGTTTACCTCCAGTAACTACTACAACCTAACAATTACAATTAGATTTAGAATAGAACCTATGAGTTTACATAAGCTGTAATTACTTGTTTTGTTTCTTGAGCCTCTTCCGCTTCACTCGAACTATCTGAGCTACTTCTTCTAACACCAGTTCTCGTTCTTATATCAAGTGTGAAATGATCATTTGCATCAGAATTTTGTCCACCATCTGCCATTGCATCGAAAAATTCATTTTCATCTTCATCCTCGTTTTCACTAGCACTAACTGATAATAATACGGGAGAAAAATAAAAATGTTTAAAACAAAAGATTTTAGACAAAAACAGGAATCTAAATGTGCTAAAAACAAAATCTATGTTCTGATGACAAATAATTTATGATCAAAATGAAATAAATATTACGAAAAATTTAATTTTAAACTTCGGCTTCGGTTTCAAAAATTTAAGTTAAAATTTTGAGGTTATGTCATGTCATATTTACGCTGGTGCTATTTTTATAACTTACATTTATTTCTTAATGATTGTGTATGAGGACCATTCTTTTTTATTCTAATCATTCTATTAATTTAATTGAAAACAAGAACGAACTGGAATTAAATCTTTTCATATATAAACCTCGATATGCAGATACACACACGCAAAACAAACCGCCTCGCTCGTCTATACGCCAAATTGGATAAAATTCGCTTTATTTAAATAAGCAATTATGATAATTAGTTAACGTAGCATTACACAACTAGTACGTGTAGTAAGTGTATTTTAAAAATCCAAATACTAATAGAAATAATTCTATTATCATATAATAATAATAGTAATAAAATGAAAATAATCCATCGAAAATTTTTTTACAAAATAATCTCTAGCCAATCAGAATACTTTTAGAATAATGTAGCTCTGTTTTTCGGTTGGCTAGAGATTGGTTCTTATTTTAAAAATTCGAAATTAGCACCAGTGGAAATAATGGCATTCTTCATGATAAATTTGATCTAATCCAGGTAGAAACTAATTCACTTAATAAAATTAGTCATCAACGATAACAATTAATATTTAAAACCCACTTGGTCTGAGTAGGATGAACCTACGAAGCATCACAGATTTAAATCAATCGATATAACGAATGACCTTGGATGATATCTACTATTCCACTACCAGGGAGATTCAAAAACTTGCAAATTATTTTTACGAATTACACACATATAAAGTCTACTGACTAGCTGGCATATTAAATTTTGTTATTATAAGAATTTTTGTTAAAACCCTGAACATATGAACAAATTTATGTGCATAAATTTTACTTTTGTTACAGCGCATCCGCCGAAAATGCAAAAACTTTTTTGGTTACGACCTTAATATTTATTTACCTGCTCTATGAGCATGCGCATTTGCAGCTCGTTCTAACTTCGAATGCTGTTCGGCAAGGGCTTCAACCAACTCTTGAAGTCTTTGCCTTTGCTCACGTTCATGTTGTAAACTTTTCACTAATTTTCCTTTAGTCAGTTCATCAGTTTGAACGATTTTTAAATATTCCTTACAACACTGTAATTGAATAAAAACCAGTTTTAAATAATTAACATATAAGAATAATATGCGAAATAATCAACAGATTTAAATTATTTACTACACATTTAAAAAGCTAAATTTGATTTTTAAATATATGTAGCAATTAACATATTTTAATTACAGAACTTTAGAACTAATTGTTTGCTTTAGATATTATCGACTAAGTGTTTTTTTTATATTTGGAAACTACCCATTTCCCAGTAAAAAAAAAAAAAAAAATTACCCCCATCATTTTATGGCTCACACCCGTAAATAGAACAGCTTTGTCATGAATTTCTTTTGATTTTGCTTGAAATGATTCCAGATCGGTCAGCGATTCAATTTCTGATAAAGATTTCGATAGTTTTGACCAATATTTATCCATTATATTGTCACATGTCTGGAAATAATAATATTGATAATTAGATTACAATTAAACTCACCAAAAAAAAAAAATTTTACCTTTAATTTATTCAATTCATTTTCTAATTTTCGAATCAGTTCTACTTCTTCAGCTGTACTGGACTCTTCTGCCTCTACTTCATCTTCTTCCGATTCCAAGTTTCTTCTGCAACAATAATATATATTTATACTTATTTATTCATTTATACAATCATGTTTTTGTCTACAGCATAATTAATTTAATTTATGAACTGTCATTTACATTGCTCTGGCTTTAGCGAATTCTAAAATTGTAACCCATGCTTGTCTTTCCGCTTCCGACGAGGCTTTAATATGAAAACTTCTGGTACCCCCATTGGAAATAACAAATGTACATGGATCTGATGTGTAGATTAATGCCCCTTGTAGTGATATACTTCCTCTACATGTGTGGCTCATTTCCGCATGATTTCTGAAAAGAATTGAATGGAATTAGGAATTTAAAAATCAGAGTTTCCTAAGTTTTTTTTGTGAAATTCACAGAGCAAATCCTTACCTCTGGCAAACTAAATAATATATATCTGTATGTATAGAATAAATTCGAATGTTAGAATACAATTTTTTTCTTATGTGATGTATTTTGAGTTGCATAAGTGTTCAAAGAAAATAAATTATAATTTACGACTACAATTGCAATCTTAATTCAAGTATTAATTGCGTGCATACATACATCTAATAGACATTATAGTATAGGCATTTAATAGCAGCAATTAAATTAAAAATTATTGAATGCCTAGCTTTAATAATTATTGCTTGTCATTAACATTGAACGAATTTAACAATGTTATCTTGTTATTTCAAGGAAATGTAACGTGTATATGTATTTGTAAATTTTATAACAGTTGATTAATATACATGGTTCATTTAAATTTAAATACGGTGTTCGAATACTAAATTGTCTAAAAATAGAATCAACCGAACCGAAATATAAGTATTTGAAAAATCAAGATGACTTTGAAAAAAGTAAAATGGCAATACATAATTAAGTTGTTTATTTGGCTGCAAATTCTTAATAAACTGATTAGTGCTAGTGGGCAAATGGAAATTTGCATTGCTTGGTTTGATTTTTACAAATGGAATTGAGAAAATCAGAAAATATCCCATGACCCATACCCCATCCCCATCGATGGTGCTCATCCATACTTACCTTTTTCGACACAATCTGAAATAGAAATTAGCATATTTATTAAAACTTTTTATAAGTGCAGTAAAATACAATATACGTGCATGTTACAATGGAGATGCAGTAGAAAAGGAAATAATAAGGAAATATTATGTAACATTTGTATTTTATTTTGTATAAAAATAGGAATTACAAAAATTGAAACAATAAGTAACAAGAAAGCTAGAAAAAGAAAACATTCCTAATAATATCTGTCAATCAATAGCAAACTTTAGCAACCCACAAAACACAAATGAAAGAAAAAACCAAGCCACATACCACAAAGAATTGCTTTTTGTTGTATTGTTATTTTTACACAAAATGTGTGACTGTAAATAGCGCAACAAAAGAAATAGAATAAATAAGTATGTATGTAGTAAATGGTTGTGCAGGGCCTTGTACCTTCTTGTAAAATGAGAATGATAATGATTATGATTATTATACAAATCTTATTATTAGTACAAAAAAATAAAAAAAGAAAAACAGTATTTCGAAGCCTGTATATTTTGCCTGTGAAGAATTGTTTGTTTTGTTTCCATGATTAATTATTAACACCAGAAGAACTACTTACCCTCCTTTAAACTTCCTCCGTCTTCTTATCGACAATGTGGGGGTGATTCCGTGGTTTTCGGCCCTGCACAACATACCAAAAGGTTTGTTTTAATTTTAATTTATTACGTTTCGATTTCTGATAATGATAAACTTTATAATGATTAATTAATTTTGTAGATGGGAAAAATACAGACTATTTTAAGGTTCTTATTATTTATGATAGTACCTGAGGGCATAGGGCATATTGAAGTTAGGGTTCACGGCAATGAATCAATGAATCATGTGTTTGATTGTTTTACATTTGGTTATCTATTTTTTATACAACACATTAACGAGACTGATAAACAAACAATTCGTTTTTGATAAATTATTTCCATAAACATCAGCTAAATTTTTAAAGTAAACAAAATAAACAGACAAATTAGTTTACATTAGATTTGTTTCTTTTTTTTTTTAGCAAATCCTGGCTACGTGCAATATGTACAATGTTGAATAATTGTTGTGATCAATGCCAATAGGTATATTAAAATAGATTTTTAATGGGATATTTTACAAGTATATATATTCATATATGTTACATGTATATATACGTATTTGGGATTAAGAACACAGAACAAATGAAAAAACATTTAGGATACTATAACAGATATATCGGTGTACTACTTATTACAATGAACGATTTTTGATTGTGCCAAATCGATATAAATTGATTTTAAATCAATTTTAAACGGACCAGTTGTACTGGATTCTGTTTGTTTCTACAACCAACACTTTGGCATAACACGTCAGATGTGGAGTATCCCGGTGGAGCTAATTAAATTTACATTATTCAAACGTGGTTTAGGCAACATGAATTTGTATCGTGAGATGGAAAATACATAATAAATTATACAGAATTCAATCTGAAGCCGTCCAACGATAAGTTAAGCTGAACTAATGATAAAAAATTACTCTATTATACTATAATTAATTTAAAAATTTAATCTAGCTATTATTCAGACAACACTAGAGAAAGCGCATAGCAATATGGAATATTCACAGGAAGGTTTTTAATTTTTAAATAAAATATAAATTTATCTGCAGAAGATGATTAATAGGGCACGTCTGTATTGTCAAGGGTCATATAATTATTATTATTTATATTAAAATTGATGGAATGATAAAAATTCAAAATGCTACCACGTCAACACTTACAGATAGAAGGTGATATTAAAGAGAATTAGTTTCTGTTCCTTATTAACATTTAAATAAATAAATATGACCTTAACCAGAGAGGACATAGTGTTAACAATTCACAAGCAATTGAAATATTAATGTCAATTAAATATTATTAGTTAGAGAGGTGTTTATTGATTTTGACCTCGAATTTATATTGAATCAAATTAGACAAAAAAGAATTAAATTTTACAATAAAAATGTTCATTAAACATTAAGTAGGTATCGAAATATTCAATTTGTATTATGCATTAAACAATTACATTTGACGACAACTGCTTTTGTTCTAATTTAAACAATTACATCAATTGCTGCAAGTGAAAATCGATATATGGTAATATTTCATAATAAAAGTTCAAATTAATGGCATTTATATTTAGTAAGATGTCTAGCGAATTCGAATTAATAGCACTGACGGTCAATAATAAAGATTTCTGGGTCACATTCTATCAATAAATCCAACGACAACAGCTAATTAGCCGAACCAATGAAGTGATGAGGTTTAAGAAATATAGTATAGCTATTCGAGGAAACATACCTAAATGCACACAGTGGTCTTTTTTCTATTGATAAATTGCGTATTACAAAAGCTCATGCTTCTAATCATACACTTATATACAATTCATTCTTTTCATTTAGACAGTCTTATTGTGTGTGCAATACAAACCTGTAGTAGGATAGATGACCATTTTGTAAGACGAACCATCGTTTTTGATAGCCTTTAAGATAATTTGTCCATTTAAGTAACCATCCCTTTTTTGTTAATTCCACTTGTGAATTTCCAGCCGATTTTGTTGTGGCCGATGCAGATGTATTTGTTGTTGTTGTTGTGTTTGATACCGTTAGACCATCACCCATTTTTAATGAAATTTATTAATATTTGCCGTTTATTAAATGAATTACACATACGTTAAATTAAAAATCGAGGAAAAAAAACGGGAGGAGAATTCTCAAGGAGAATGAATATTACATATTGTATATTTTTTAACTAATGACGTAACGTAATGCGACCAATGTCAATATTTAAAAAAAAAAAGTTAGACGTGTAGATGACAACGTACAGAACTTGTATGAATGAAAATTTGAATCGAAAATGACTAGTCAGTCAGTTGACACTTGACTCAGTTGGCAAATTGTCAAGTCACCAATTATTGAAAAAAAGAAAAAACTGAATAGGTAAATAAAATTATTAAATTTAAAATGTTGATCTTTGCATTTATAATAACTTATAACTATAAGTCTTATTTATATAACTACAAGTCTATAGAGTTTTCGACTGGCTGATTGCTTGTTGCACTGCCTGCACAGTGCACCCACCCGGTTACTGGTGCGCACTCCGATCTTAAATTTCCTGTATTCTAATCTAAGTTACTGGGAGTTTTACTTTTGTTAAGTAATTATTTAACTAATTTACTTAAATATAAACAATTTTATTTAAAAATGATTTAAAGAATTGTCTAACATCGCTGTATTTCAAATTTGGGTTTTTATTTTTAATGCTAGTCGAAAACGCCAGGATTCCATTCAGTTCGCTTTACATTTCGTGCATGGAAGACTGAGAAGTTAGGCAACTTTTTATACATTGTAATTATTCACTATGCTGCACAGAATACTCGATGCATGTTACGAGGGAATAAAAAAAAATTATCTATAACAAAATCTAATGAACTAATAAACTAACGACAACAATAAATACTTAACAAGTTATACAGTCATTGATAAGTTTGATATAAAATATATTTAAAGTTAGAGTATCTAAATCTATGTAACACAATTATTATATTTACACAAAGCCATAAATGGTGATACGGTAATATTCCGTATCTCCTTAATATTTATAATTTAGTAGGATGTTCAATAAATTGAAAGTATGTGAATGTTTGGCAACTCATAAACTGAACTCTTACACAGCTTATTATATTATATGAAAGATTTTTCACCAGTTTTTCACTATTTTTCCAACTTATTAGCGTAATGATATTATATAATATAAAAATCATATAATTAAATATCAATCATCACAAATTGTCATAACCGTCATCTAAACCAAAATCAAGTTCTTCATTATCAGCTAAAAATCTTACATCACTTTGACTATTACGATTATTTCTCGTATTCACCCTTCTCTCAATACATTTATTATACACATTATATTTAATAAATAATGGAATAACAATACCAACTAATAAAATAAAAACAAATACAGTTACAACAGCAATAATTGTTATTCTACTATTCGAAGATGAATCATCTTTTTGACTTTGACTAAATTCAACTACAAAATCTGACAGTTGTTTCACTTCGTATTTATCAGAATATTCTTTTCCATCACCACCAATTTGTTCCACGATTTTTTCTTTCTCTTCAATTGATAATGATGTATCATCTATATTCGGCAAACGTTCTTCATCTTTATCTTTGTTATTTTGCTGTTTAGATTTATCAACATTTGATATGTCTGCAATATCACTGAATTTCGTTTCGTTAATTGAAGGGAATTTTGAAGGAATACTCGTGGTTTCCGGTATCGTTTTATTGATTGGTGGTGTGAAATTATTTTCTACAGGAATAATTCTTTGGTAAATTTCCGGTGTTGATGGTGGCTTCAAAATAACTAATGGCGGACGACTTATAGGCTTGGCTCGTGTTGGTAAAGTTACTAATTTCGCTGTAGTTGCGTTGGTAGATAAACGCGTTGATGTTTTTGTAGTTTTAGGTGTAGTTCTCGGTGTCGTTTTAGCGCTGGCTTTTGTCGATTTCATTGAAGTTGTTTTAGAAGTTATTCTAGCAGGAGTTGTTAAGGTAGTAGCACTAACAGTTGAAGTAGCATTATTCTTTATAGTAGTTGGAATTGAAAGTAATGTTGTTCGTTTATTTGCATTTTCCGCAATATTTGATTCAATAGTGGTTTCTGACTCTATGGTGGAGGTGCCTAAACAAAAATGCAAAGAATTTTCGTTTCAATGGCCAAAATTAAAATATAAAGTTTCAGTGATTAATCTGCTTAGTATGGCAAAACTTTTCACACTAAAAGTGTCATCATTACTTACTGATAAAACAAAAATCAACATAATCAGGACAACACCGATTATTTTCATAGCATAAATCATCACAGTCGCAAATAACAAATTGTAAACTATCATTAGAAAATGCTTTAAGTCCGCAACGATTCTCACATGATTCAATTGGTTTGTAATCGATTACTGTATTTAGTAACGGCTCTTCTCTGGAAGAAAAATAAGAGAAACATTAATTTAAAAGTGTTTTATTTAATAGAAAAATCTTTTACGTTGTAGTGATAATATTGTCTTGATAAATACAATTTTCTATTATTCGAATATCATCAATGGCAATGTCACTTACATATCCATTCCCTCTAGCCCCTTCCATTATAATCTGAAATCACAAAACATATATAGCTAATAATGATTTTAAAAAACTATACCTATACCTGATAATCTTCACTAGGTACGCCTAAATCTATATACGCTCTATACCAGATATCCCCATGATCTCCATTTTTAGTAAATACAGCGTTATCTGGGTCCAATGGCCATGGATCCGATAGTTTTTTCATGTAAGCTCTAAGATACCCTGCAATGAGCAATGCTCTTTGTATTGAAAACGCATATATCTGTGAAATAATTACCTATTGTACGACCATACATGTGATAATAAAATTCTAAACATGTATTATTTCCAGTTGTATCAAAAATAGGTGATATTAAACGAGCTGTATCATTTACACGTCTGGATGATGTTTCTAAATACATATAATGCCCTGAAAATTAATGTTAGTATTTCTTTTATTGTTTGTTTAAATGAATGATAATTTTATGTAAATCGTGAAAAAAATTAGAATTTAATTAAACTTTTAAAGAAAATAAAATGGTGATGTTATGAAATTCTATTAAATGCTGAGCTAGTAGCGCATATGATGTTCAGTGGTTGCTTTCCTAACTGATCATTTATGTAAAGATGTATTATACGTTGCATAATAAATCAATATCAATATAGGTACGCAAACTAAAAAGTCTTATTATTCGTTAATAATAATATATATTTACCATTTCCTCCTGATCCTTTAGTATGATCATGTTTTGGTCCAGTTTCCATTGAATATCCAGTTGGCGTCTTATATTGATCTCGCACCCAATCCATGTCATGATTCAAATCCTGATTCCAATTACATAAATCTATATCTTCAAAGTCACAAAATAATTTCGGTTTTGTATTGCTAGCTAGAAAGAAAAAAAATGTTTGTCACACAACGACTTGACATCTACATCGTTTATATCAAATTGATTTGATTGTACAGTAAACATACGTACCTATACAAGATGGCATATTATTATCCCATGTTTTTCCTTCACAAATAACACTTTCCGGCCCTTTCCTTTCATATCCCGGTTTACAATAAAAATTAATAACATTTCCCGCGAATACGGGCATCATAAATCCATTTGCTGGTGGTTGGTTTTTTTTTGGACATTGAGTACCTAATAATATCAATTAGAATACAATTTAGTGTGAATGGTATAATGAGTAGTAAAATATATGGTTTTAACTATATTCGATTATATCTGATTCTTGTCTCGAATTTACATTATATAAATTAAAATGTAGTAGAAACCTTACCAACACATTTTGGAATATCAACATCCCATTTACCAAATCGACAAAATGCATTTTTTTCACCAAGTAGAACGTAATTGGGTTCGCAGGTAAATTTTACCCATCGACCTCTTTGCCTTATTCGGATTCGACCATTTTTCAACGTTGGGCGAGTGCATACTGCAAATAAAATTGAAAATTATTCAGTTTAATCGCGAATATTCACTTAAACTTCAGAATTTCGATTCGAAAATAATATTTCTGCATCCAAATCTCTTTGAAATTTAAGGTACATCGAAATTGATATTATTTTCATATTTTTAGTTGATTAATTTATTGATAAACTAACTTAATGAGCTACCACTGTGAGGCCGGTAAAACAATGCCCTAGAAAAATCTATAATCGAAATACACAAGATAAAAACACATAAAAATATCAGAGAATCCATTTCTCGTTCACAGTTATTTAAATGAAAATGTACAGAAAATCAAAAAATTACAATTAATAAAAGAAGGCTGAAATAATAAAATTTGATGACTCTATAATGATTAAACCGATTCAAATTAGAGATATTTATAGGCAATAAAATAAAAATGGCAAAACCAAATATCACATCAATCGTAACCGCAGTAACAACAAATATATTATACGCTATTTAAAAACTATTAAATTTGGAATTCAATGTTTAGAAAGCAATTCCAACATATCGCCGTTGACAAGTAAAAGACGTTATCATTTTCGAACGGATACATACTATTCCAGTAGACATGGAAATTATACGAGAATGTAGTGATAATTAGGAAAACAAAAGGAAGTTCAATATCAATTTGATTTTTGTATTTATTTCATATATTTCTGTAGCAGCAGTGGGGTGCGGGTCATAATTTTAAGAATTCCATTCGTTGAATTGATGTTTTAATCTTAACGTTACTCTATGAATAACAATGAAAAAAAAAATGCGAGAATAATTTGTTCTGATTTTTAATAGATAGAATCGCAAAAATGGACCTTAATTGTATTGGATAATATCAATTTTATGTGCTCGTTTTGCTAACAATAAAGAAAGAATAAATTATTTCGGAAGCATGACGAAAATGAGAATTTAGAGAATCGTTTATTTATTACATAACTAGCCAAAGTACCAGATTTCATCCGAGTTGAGATCACTGAGTTACCAAATTTACCTATAAAGATCATTTTTAAATATTTTATTAGTAAAATGTTAATTTAAATTAACCGACGCCGCTAGTTTATACATTTTATATTCAAGTTACTTTGGGTAATACTCTGCATTGACTAGTATTCTGATTAAGTATGGTGAATTGATAAAATTGAGTATTAAAAAATTTAACTAATAATTATGTGCTAAGTAGCTTTTATCCTAAAATTGGAGAATTTTTTACACAGTAAAACTTTCTTAATTACGCTCTACCTATAGTATATTTCGTTAATTAATTAATATATTCGACCTATAGAAAGCTATACCTACATCAAAAATAGTAATTTAATTTGTTTTATCCTGAATGAAACAATTAATGCACATTTCACAAATTCTAATTACTAAAAAACGGCAGTTTTTAATCTTAACGTCGTCTTGGTAAAAACGACTTTTGATATTAGTAAGCTTAATACTGTCTTAAATAGAAATACTAAGGTTAAATGTTATTTCATTATAGCAAAGTGAATTTGAAATTTGAAATTTTTTTGTAGCTACTTTTCATATGAAAATTTGAGTTTCGCCATCTCTTACACAATAGCCAAACTGATACCGACAATTACAGGTTTTAGTACAAATTTCTGTAACATTTACAGATTTTATTTTCAGGCTAAATTACAGAAATTTATAGTAAAACCTGTAATTGTCGGTATCAGTTTGGCTATTGTGTAAGAGATGGCGACACTCAAATTTTCATACGAAAAGTAGCTACAAAAAAATTTCAAATTTCAAATTCAGTTTGCTATAATGAAATAACATTTAACCTTAGTATTTCTATTTAAGACAGTATTAAGCTTACTAATATCAAAAGTCGTATTTATCAAGACGACGTTAAGATTAAAAACTGCCGTTTTTTAGTAATTAGAATTTGTGAAATGTGCATTAATTGTTTCATTCAGGATTAAACAGATTAAATTACTATTTTTGATGTAGGTATAGCTTTTTATAGGTCGAATATATTAATTAATTAACGAAATATACTATAGGTAGAGCGTAATTAAGTTGTGTAAAAAATTCTCAAATTTTAGGATGAAAGTCGCTTGGCGCATAATTATTAACCAAATTTTTAAATATTTAATTTTATTAATTCACCATACTTAATCAGAATACAAGTAAATGAAAAGTAACTAAAGTAAGTTGAATATATATAAAACATATAAACTTTTCTTACGTAAATAATTAAATACAAAATTAATTAACAATTCTCTAGAGTAATTGACTAAATGCCTGATTATACAAGACCCATACAAAATAATAATCGTAACATTTTAAACGAAAGAAATGCAAATGAATCTCATAGAAATTGGAAAAGGATCAAATATAACGATGGTAATAACCAGCTCCAACCAGTAATAAACGAACCCAAATAATATAAAATAGAGATTATTCCAAATTGTAACAGCCAATGAATTATGCACAATCTGAAAATAAATTGTTTGACATTTTCAAAACACTACATACATATAATATTACTTAAATTTTGTATTCGTTACTTACATCGAATCCTTTCTTTTAGCAGATGCTAAATTCTTTGGTGATTCCTTAGTTAAATATGTTCTGGCACCCAATGTAAGAGTATCAAAATAGCTAACCCATTCTACTCCTGATATATCCAGATTGAAATCATTCCGATCGCTATTTTGCAGATATTTTTGTAATTTTTCGGTATTGTTTGCCGAAAATTTCCATTCAGTAAAAATAAATCGTTCTAAACGACCCAATGATGAACTAATATTTCGATGCAATTTCATTAGTCTAAATTAACACAATAAAACTTTTCGTTTCTAAATCATTCACACAATTACAAAAATGAACTTACATTGGTCGACCACCACTAAGTCTTGTAACAGTGTCCAAAATAAGAGCTGGTATTATATGAACAAAAAATGCCGAAAATGTATATAATCTAATTGACGGGACAAGTTTAATATGTGGATACCAAACAGCAGACTTTAAAGGATATTTATGCAGAAAATTAGTAATTTCATCTGTAATTAATTGCCATTTGAATGGATTTCTTGTACTTGACGTACAATGATACACTTCCACTTTCTTTGATTTTGTAACACCTACATGAATTCAACGTGTTAATGCGTATTTTATATAAATTAAACGTATAAGTCAACTAACCGGAATAATAACCAGCTGCTAATAAATTATTAACAACAATATCAACTGGAATGTAATCATAAATTAACTCTTCGGCAACAGGTAATCGACGTACAACACCTTTAGCAGCGCCCATTAGAAAACCTTGTGGTCCATTTTTACTTATTGTCCAACCAGGTGCTGGTTCCTTTAATGAACCAAGAACTGTAAATGAAAATATAAAGTCATTTATAATCGATTATTTAGTATTTAATGTAATATTCCACTTACTCATTGAAGGTCGTACAATTGTACACGGAAACAGTTCTTGACATTTTTGTACTTCAAGTTCGGCCAGATGTTTTGATATAGTATATGAATTTGGATGGTTACCGATAAGTTTTGGTGTTTCTTTTTCTAGTTCATTTGGAGATAGTTTGGATACTTCTTCCATTAATTCCTCAGCGTTTTTCGATAATGGATAAATTTTCTATAAAAATAAAATGTGCTTTTAACGAACAGCTCAAAAAAGATAGGTATTTGCCAACAATGGCGGATAGATGTCGACCAGGTAGATAGACAACTGCCAATATGAATTAAAAATGGCGGCTGCGACTACTCTTCTCTCTGGAGCCTTATTTCTATATATTTTTCTTATTTTAACTACTATAATTCATACCTCTTCAGCTTCCAATAAATGCGCATTACTATAAGCACTACTAACATAAACAAATACGTTGAAATTCTGACATTGTTTAGCTAACTCTAGTACTCTTCTAGTACCTAAAAAAAAAAACATTCATATATTATATTGCGTTATTACGAGTAAGGATGATGGATTTACCTAATAAGTTGATTTCGAGTGTAGTTTTTAATGTTTCGCCGAAGTCCAAACTGGCCGCACTATGGAAAATTATGTTAATTTTCTGGCGTAGAAGTTCGCTGTCACTTTCAGATAAACCTAAATTTTCACTGCCAACATCGCCTTCGATTGCTTTAACTTTGGAAAAAACCTAAAGCAAAAAAAAAAGGAAAATATTTAATATATTATAGATAATGAATTAATTCGAAAGAAAATCCTACTACAATTTAGAGCAATAGTCTGTGATCTTACGTCACAGTTATTAAGTCATAATTTTTGTGCAACGTTGTCAAAATTATTTTTAGAAATGTATTGATATTTTTAATCGATTTTATTTCGAATTTTTCAATTACGGGGTAATTCTTTTAAATAATAAATACAATTGTTGAAGATTTATTCAAAAAATGATTAATATCGTAAATATAGACGAGATGAACAAATATTTACTTTAATTCGTTTAATTCGATATGTTTAACATATTCAACTGAAAAGACTGGTAAGTTATATATATTAATAATTTTAAAAAAATAATTAAGAAGAAACTATCCGCCAGATCTCTTTACGCGTCCTAAATATGTATGGGCTATTTTAAAACAATCTCAAAGATTAAAGATTTTACACTAAATATTACTTATATACTGTGCTACCACACACATACATACCGTTTCAGCAGATTGTGTTTCTAACAATTTTTCGAAAACACTATTTTTTTTCAATTGTTCTAAACGTTCAGCAATATTTTGATTCTTTTTCGCTCTCAGTAACAAATAAATTTCACCAATGTCTGGAATACAACGTAAAAACTTCTCTAGAAGACAAACACCAAGAAATCCGGTCGCTCCAGTTATGAAAATATTTTTGCCACGGTAAAATTGTTTTATTCCTTCCGGTGTTGGCATGGTTGCTGTCGATTCTGGAAAATATGAAAGAAAAAATTAATTTGTTTTCTTCGCACGGCAATCGGGGATTAAAATGATGTGTTTAAAAATAGTAAGGAATGTAAAGGATTGCCGTTCACTTATAGCAGCCCATTATCGGGCGGAAATTTACACGGCAATTAGAAATATATTAAAGGGAAAAAATAAATTAACGTACATGTTCGATTACTATAGTAGTTGACTGTTGACAGTAATTAATGGAACGGAATGTAAATTACAAAACACATGTACATAAACATCATTGCACTTTGTCATTTCAAAAACGATTTTCTGTTTGTAATGAAATTAATAAAAAAAAGTAAACAATTGAAGTGTATATTTAGAACATCTTCTAAGCCACAAAAAAAAAAAAAAAAAAGTTTTCTTATTCAGTAAAAGCAGAGGCCTGCTTCACAAATAAGAAATTAGAAAAGAACTAACACTTCAGATAATAGTTCTATGTTCGAATCACAAAAGTTTCAGTGTATTATTAAAAAAGGAAACAATTGCAAAACAATAAGTACCTGACACCTGATGCATATAATAATTAATACTCAGCGATTAGGATGAAGAAATAATCGATTTCATTGATTCCTTAACTAATTAAACTTACCTAATTCAATATAACAAACTATTTATTCTAAATTTATAGTAAGTATGGTACTATACGACGAGCAATATACCAATTCAATGAATATTAATCAAGTAATTTTACTTTCCTCAGTAGTGGACAACGTACACTTTAGTACTGAATCGCGTTTGAATAATTTTCCGGTTAAAAATTATATTTATGATATTTATACATTAACTTGTACCCGTTAAGCAAAAAAAAAAAAAAACGACATAATGATTATTGAACGAACAGTAAATATACGTAACTATACATATATACAAATGTATAATGTTAGCGATAAGCGTTTAGTACTTTAATAGTCTTATATTTTACTTATTGTACCTGTAGATACGTGCTTAACATTGCGAATGGCATGCCAAATTGTATATATATGTATACAATTTATACATATAAAAACTGATAAATATTTTGCTAGAGTAGTACAGACCGTTTCCGTGAAATAAATCCATATGAAAATGTTTCCTTTTACGTACCTAAGTAAATCCCGTATAGGTTTCTTTTTACATGAGCAAAACAAGATATATTTATGGAAACTGTTACTACCGTTTTTTGTATTTCTTTCTGTTGAATTGCACCACTGTGTTTAACGGTACAAATTAGGAAATTGTCATCAAACGGTCGAAAAGAAAAGAAATTCTTTTTGTTCTATTAATATCTAATTGGTCTAATTTTTTTGGGCTACTATTAACAGTTACCAAGATTACTATTAGAAAAACTGTTTTAACATTAATAATGATAATTTCTAATTAGAATTAATTATATCGATTTATTGGAGTCACCAAATGATTAACCATAGTCTATGAGTCGTAGACTAGCAGTAACTTGGAATCATATAGATAGCTAGTATGGTATTTATTGATTGGAATAAGTACTTAATAAATATAAATAGTAACATAATCTACCACAATTTACCTGCTAACCTCTACTGGAAGGTTACCCCAATTATGGTATTACTAATATTTATTAATTATTGATAATTATGAAAAAGAAAATTGCGTCTAAAATTGAAATGAAATAGTATTACCGCACATAAGTAATTATGACGATATTTTTACTAAGTACACACATATTTAATGAGCACATATCTACGAATGTCTTCTTTTTTTATATACGAAAAAAAAAAAAAAAACTTACATTATTACTTTGACTGTTAATAAATTAAAATACAAGAAAAAAAAACCGGTACTTTTCTGATAACTAATATTACATAATTTCTCATATTTGAACTGTAATTTACATAGAGACAATGTAATTAAAAATTATCGTAAAAACGTTATTAAACTGAGGTTGTTAAAAATTGATTACTTACTTATTTTATTTTAGTGCATACAAAAACATCGGTTTTTTTTGCATGATATGCAAATTGTGAAGGTGTGTGGAAATTTTAAATATTTGATCAACAGTAATTTGTATTGATGAATAATAAATACATAATACATATGCAGTGAAACCTCCTTAACTGTGAATAATTGGTACTTAAATAATCGGCCACTTTTTGTTTTTACCGAACGATTCATATGAGACTTTTGCTATTTAACAATTTTAATTTAACAACTTTTCAAATACGGTTTCCTCCCGATAACGGCCGAGGTTACTACATCGTGTATACTTTTAACCTACTCCTATATAAAATTACCTCTTCATAAAGGCCGGCATTTCAACAAAGTTTGATTATTGAAATTCGAAAATATACTATTTATATATTTTTTATACTTATATTTTTTTTTTATTTATATATCTATATTGACAGATATTAATATGCTATATTAATATCTATATTTTTTTTGTTTTATGAGCTAAAACGAATTCTCATTCGTTTCTTATTCGTCGTTTAAGTGAGATAATAAAAAAAGATGCTTAACAGCGTGCTTAAAAAGCTTTTTTTACATGATATGTAAAAAAAAACCTATTTATGTATTGTATTGTATGTATATTGTACATAATCTGGACGGAACCTAAGACCAAAAATATTGAGTCAGCCTACCTTTAGCAGAATCCATTTCGTGAAAAATTATAAATAATATAAATTCCAAATAATAGGAACTTAAATAAAAATATGCTTTTTGTAACAAAAAACCATAAAATTAAGATAATAAATAGAGATAATCTTATGAACCGAACAACTTTAAAGAAAACAAAACTGGAATGGCTGGAATGTGTACTTTGATAGTAAGGATGTGAAACTAATATCGATAATATCTTTAGTTTGCTTTTTTTGATTTAAATTAACATTTGAAATATATAAAATAAATAAATGTTCTAAATAAATAATAAATAATATTTATTAATAACATTTAAATTTAAATATGTTTCATTACTTTCATTATTAGATTAGAAAAGAAACGAAATATTCGAATCAGGCTTAACAAATAAAATGAAATATAATATTTTGTTTATATAATAATATAATAAACAAATCTACATCGATATTTAAGTGAAAAATGTAATAAATTTTATTTATTTTAACTTAAAGTAAATAAAATATTTAAAATAAAATAATTGGCGCATTCGTCAATTATTCGAATTGTGATGTCACACTTTTATATTCTATGGTGATGTAATAAATTAAAAGAGGTTAAGATTTAAATGAAAATTTCTCAATTCTCGTCGCCATTCTATTTTTAGAAATTTTTTCAGTTTCTTTTCTTATGTTTATTAATTCACGCGTTTACACGCTGTATATGCCATAATAATTATTAAATAAAGTGTATTGTTGTTATCGGTCTGAATTTCCAGTTTAATTTTAAACCGAAACGTAAAACCAGAAATAGGAAGATTTTGTAAAAAAATAGTTTTGATCGTTGCAATTTCAATTATTCAATTGTAGAAGGTTTGGTGTCGTTTTTTAGTTTGTGTTTTGTTGGAAAATTTTATAATCAAAATGCCAGTTTTTCATACGAAAACAATTGAATCTATTTTGGAGCCCGTTGCACAACAGGTAACTTGATTTTGTTTACGTTGGCCAATTATTTTTTTAATAGATAAAATATAAAAATATCTGAAAATTGTTTTTAAAAATAATCTACGAACAAACAGAATTTACAAACATTAAACAAAAATGCTTGAAAAATACTACAATTTTAATAGATTATGTATTACACATTTATTTGCACTTTGCATAGTAGGCGTTGGTTCGTTTTTCCTAATAATAAATCATTTTCCAGTCAATTTACGATTGCTCATCATGTTTTGCTCTATTTATAAAAATGAGATAAGCCGAATCATAAATAAATCAATAAATTAAATTAATTAATGCTGCTTATCAGTTTTATTTGTTTGTTTTATTGTTTTCCGAAACTATCTTAATCAAAATAAAAATCAGCTGTTGATTTATTTCATTTTGCTCTCTTGTTACCATATAAGGTTATGTTGATTTTTTTTTTGCTTTTATTGGATTAATTATTATGAATGGGATTTTTCCGAGCCCACATACATACATAATATTAATTAGGTGTAAAAAATAACTGAAATAACAGGTGCCACCTACGATAGAAATAATACGTCATTAATTGAATATTGTGACTATATTAGTTGAATATATCAGAATAATTTAATTAATCCAATTTATATGTATGGATTTAATGCTAAACCAACAAAGTACTTATTATACATACTTAATATGTATACAAACAATAAATATGTCTCATATACTTATACAGATACATTTGCTTTAATTTTGTTTATTTTGCCATTTATATTATTTAAATGTAATGTTTCGACCAATACATTTGTGAACTTCTTTCATGCAATTTAATTAACAAATCCTGTAGGTATCAAAATTGGTTATTCTTCATGAAGAAGCAGAAGATGGCATTCCAATGCCCGATTTGGAACAACCAGTGCGAAGTGTCAGTAATGCCGTATTTAATTTGGTCAAAGTTGGCCGTGATACAATCAACAGTTCCGATGATCAAATTTTACGACAAGATATGCCATCGGCATTGATTCGAGTTGAACGATCATCGAAATTATTGGAAGAGGCCAGTGGTCGATTAAAAGATGATCCTTATTCAGCACCAGCTAGAAAATTACTTATTGAAGGCAGCGGTGGAATTTTACAGGTATACCAATCGGTTAGACATAAAATTTGCATTTATTTTTCTATATTTGCTATCATTGTATAGGCCACTTCAGCGTTACTTTTATGTTTTGATGAATCAGAAGTTCGAAAAATTATACGAGAATGTCACAGAGTACTAGATTATTTGGCTGTTGTCGAAGTGATTGAAACACTTGATGAATTGGTACAATTTTTAAGAGATTTAAGTCCATGTTTGAGTCGTGTTTCGAGAGAAGTCAATAGCAGGGAAAAAGAATTGACTCATCAGGTAAAAAAAAAATATGGATTGTGAGTAATTAATATTCTGCTCAGATATTAGTTTTAATTGTAAATGGATTGAGGATAATAATACATTATATTATCATTAAATTAATGAGTCACAAAACTCAAAAAACATATAAAAACACACCCGAATGATTTAAGTTAAATTCAACCTTCAGTATCATTAAATAAATTAAAAAAACAATTATATGGAATGAAATCATTCGAATTGGCAACGATCCAGTTTTATTTCACAATAATATCCGTAACTGACCATGTCATCAATCTTGCAGAGAGGAAAAAACATTTTTTCGAAGGTTTAGAATTTGAAAAATTACTTTTAGATATATCATTTCTTCATCAATCATTTTTCTTTGCAAAGTAAATTTGGAAAAAAAGGCGACCAATTTTAAATGTATTCAACGCTGTTAAATTTGCAATTTCTGCTAACCGCAAACTAGCGTTATATTTTTATTTATTCATTCTTATGATTAGGTCCATTCGGAGATTTTGGTAAGATGTTTGGAACAAGTGAAAACATTAGCACCAATTCTAATATGTTCAATGAAAATTTATATTCATATCGTGTCACAAGGTGGCCGTGGTGCCGGCGAAGCAGCTGAAAATCGAAATTATTTGGCACAACGAATGACAGACGAAATAAATGAAATTATCAGGTTGATTTGATTTGATTATATTTCAATTAATTTTTAATAAAATCGTTTTATTTTATTGATAGAGTTTTACAATTAACAAGTTACGACGAAGAGCAAAGTGATTTGGATAATTTAACTGTATTGAAAAAATTACAAAATGCCATTCAAAATCGATTAAATGCAGCTAATGATTGGTTGTTGGTATGTACATATGTATATGAGTGTTAAACACAGAATACAATGATCTATACACAACTTGTATAAAGTTTTCTTTTATACGAAGGAGTCAATAGAAGCAATAGGAAGCTCAAACTTGAATTGACCATTTTGATAATCTTGATAAGTTTCATTTAGTATTGGACATTTCGATAAAATAGAAATAGAAAGAGTTTAATGTGTTCAAGGTCATGTAAAATTGTGTGGCACAATCAATACAAAATCCTACTTCCTGTGTCCCTTTCTGAGTAGTTGTATTTTGTGATTCTAGTTCGTATTTATATTTGAGTCAATATATTATTGAAGTCTATATATTTAGGATTCAAATGCGGTTAGAGGAGGTGTTGGTGAGAAGTCGTTACGACAAATCATTGAAGATGCTCAGAAAATCGCTGAAAGGTAATATTTATTAAGGCAATACGTATTACATTAATTAAGGATCCTGTGATATTCAATATTATTTTTTAATGATTCTAGATGTTTGCCACATGATGCGCATAACATAAATAAATTATGTTCGGAATTAACGACATTAACAGATGCTCTATGTGAACTTCGACAAGAAGGTAAAGGAGCAACACCACGAGCTGAATCTTTAGCTAAAGGTAAATAATAGTATAAACTCTGTTTGTAGTCTGGACAAACAAAAATAAACATTTTAATGTTTATTATAAACAGGAATCAGGGAGAAATTAGGTGATTTACAGCAAGCTGTAAGCAATGCTATTGTCAACGTCGATAAAACTGGATTGCAACAAACCGCGCATACAGTTCAAGGACGGTAAGTTATTGTAATTGAACCATTTTTGCAAGAAATTAATTTTGACAATACATAAAAATATTAATTAGATTGGAACAGGCAAGAAAATGGTTGTCCAATCCTGGTCATGATGATAAAGGACTTGGTCAACGTGCAATTAATGCTATTGTCGAAGAAGGTCGTAAGGTGACTATATTTGCGGAGTTATTAAATCTTCCCAAAAAAATATAATAATAAATAATTTAGGTGGCTGAGGGACTGCCCGGTGTACAAAAATCCGAAATACTCGAGTTGTGCGATGATGTCGATCAACTGTCTAAGCAACTAGCTGATCTATGCGCTCAAGGCAAAGGAAATTCACCGCAGGCACAAGAAATCGCTAGAAAGTGAGAATTATATCCTAAATCAAACGTTTTTTAATTTGATAATTTTTCTGATAGATTATCTCAAAAACTACACGAATTAAAAGAGAAAATCAATCAAGCCGTAACTAACAGAGTAGTAGAAGATTTCATTGATATTGTAACACCATTGAAGCAATTTACTGAAGCGGTTTTAACACCGGAAGGTACACCTGGGCGGGAACAAAATTTCTCAGATAAGGCAGCTAATTTACAGAATTTCAGCAATCGTGCTGTTAAAACTGCTAGAATGGTAGCTGCCGGTATGTTATACCATTTTTATCATTGTAATGAATTGCTATTTTATTGATTTTCTTTTGCTAGGTGGTAGTGGAGGAAATAAAAAATTAGCTGAAGCTTTAACCAGTGTTGCACATCAAGTGGAAAGTTTAACACCGCAACTCATTTCCGCTGGTAGTATTCGTATGAATTATCCAACGTCTAAGGCGGCAGATGAACATTTCGAGAATTTACGTCGTCAGTATGCTGATACTGTTACAAAAATGAGGAATTTGTGCGACGAAGCAACTGATAGTGCTGATTTTATCAAAGCGTCTGGTAAGTTTGATTTATTTATTTTTTTTTTTGCGATTAGGTTTAATTATGATTAGTTTTTAAATAATAACGTGGATTATAGCTAGCACCTTCGCCATTTTCAACAATTAAAAATGGGTAACACAGAAAATATAATTTGCGGAATGAACATTTCGTAGTTAATACGAGCCAAATGCGAAGTTCATTCCTTTTTGTTGATGCATTGCTAATATCTTGTTTTAATTGTAGAAGAGCAAATGAAAAAACATACGTTTTTGTGTGAGGAAGCAATAAAAAATCGCCAACCGCAAAAAATGGTGGACAATACATCGGCTATTGCTCGTTTAGCTAATCGTGTACTTCTTGTTGCTAAACAGGAAAATGACAATTCAGAGGATCCGAATTTTATTGAAGAATTAAATCGAGCTTCGGATGCTTTGCAAAATAGTAAAAAAAGCATAAACTTATTGAGTTTTTCTTTTAATATTACTAAATTTTAAATTTATTAACAAAGGTGTTCCACCAATGGTGCAAGATGCTAAATCAGTTGCAGTGAATCCTAGCGATCATAATGCTGTGTCAAGATGGAGAGAATCAAATAAAGCTGTAAATATAAATTTTTGTCAAATCAATATTAGTTTAGTACAATTTAGAAACAAATAGTTATTTGTTCAATTTGTTAATGTTAAGTACTAATGTTGTTGAATTTGTTCAGCGCATTCACCATTCCATAAAAAAGATACCGAAAATTGATAATATACTTTTCAGTTATTAAATGCTGTGGGTCAAGTAAGAAATGCTGTACAAGTTAATCCAGAACTACCACCACTACCAGATATGAATCATCTCAATTTGGGTACGTATTTAAAAATTTTATTTCTAAAATATAATCTTATTCATACATTTATTAGTCAACCTGTAAATAAAATTACATTTTGTACTATTTTTTCAGAACCATCGCCGAACAAATACTTTGTAGAAAGAGGTACTTTGGGTCTTCCGCTTTACATAAATAATTAATAATAAAAATCATAATCATAAGCAAAAAAAATTGAAGAAATCGATTTTTTCGTGCAGCCTAATCACGTGCTTTAATTTTTAATTAATATTAATAATAGTTTGTTTTTTCTTTTTAGTTTTTGCTAATCTTTTATTGCAAATTTTGCCATTTACTAACACGCTTAAACCAATCTTGAGCCGGTTATTTCAACACTGTAGATCAATATTTTCTTATTAAATTAATTCCAAAGGCTCAAGGTCACTTTCAATAGCAAAAAGCAAAAATTAATTAATTTTAGTTGGCACACCATTGCGAGAAACTCCATCACCTGGAAATGAATTTATTAGTGTGGGTGAATACAGCCCGATTACAGAAAATTCGATTGGAAGGTCTAGTAATAGTCCTTTAAATCCTAAATTGGTTCAAGGTAGTTAAAATTATATATACATTTTTTTAAATTGAGAAATTACAAATAGTATTAAATAAATTGGATATGATTTTATTAAAGTAATTAATTCAAATTATTTAAAATTTTAAGGAAATTAAGCAGCATAGAAACTATTTTTACGGAAGTGTTGGCTTATTCAATGATTGAGCAATGATCTTTGCTCATCTTTCTTTGATCATTGATCAAAATCTTTCTTTTTTTTTTAACAAAGACTTTCAATAATCATGTATGCTAAATCTTGCTTTTCTTTGCTCTATTGGCTAATGCTTTATAACATGCCTCAAAAATATGATAAATTTCATTTTGATTATATAATCTCAATTGTCACTAATAAATATTTATTAATTTCATGCTGCCATTTATATTAGGATTCTATAGCTTTATACCTGAATACGTATTAGAGGATGGTACGTTTGTATTTCGAGTTTGCGCATGCTCATTTAACTTTTCGTAGAGATGCAAATCTACATCAACAGTTGAATGATCTGATTCGTGTTCATTCCAATTTAATTGATAGATTTTATATTTATTAAGATCAAGCACCACCAAGACCTCCATTACCATATGATGGGGCTCCAATGCGACCTCCACCACCGGAAACTGATGACGAAGACGAAGTTTTCAAAACTACACCAAGTGCAAGTCAACCCATTATGGTGAGAAAATTTGTGTTGATTTGATGAAAAAAATAAATAGTTTTTAAATTTATCTTTTAATTAAGGTTGCCGCCCATAATTTACACCGTGAAGTGCGCCAATGGTCAGCAAAAGATAACGAACTCATCGCAGCTGCCCAACGTATGGCTAAATTGATGGCAAAATTATCGGAATTGGTTCATAATGATGATAAAGGTATTTAACTATTTAAATCTAAAGCTATTTAATTCTGAACTTTATTGATTTGATTGTGTATGTGTTGATAGGTTCAAAACGAGAATTAATAGCAACAGCTAAAGCCATAGCTGACGCAAGCGCAGATGTAACAAGAATCGCAAAAATGTTGGCAAAAGAATGTACTGATAAACGAATCAGAACGAATTTACTGCAAGTGTGCGAGCGTATTCCAACAATTGCTACACAATTGAAAATTTTAAGTACAGTTAAAGCAACTATGCTTGGATCTCAAGGTTAGTGTACGATATATAATCACGAATACAGTGTTGCTATTTTATTATTGAAAATAATTGAAATTAAATCTCAGGATCAGAAGAGGATCGTGAAGCTACCGAAATGTTAGAAGGCAACGCCCAAAATCTAATGCAAAGTGTTAAGGAAACAGTTCGTGCTGCTGAAAGTGCCAGTGTGAAGATTCACGCTCAAACACATGGCCGATTACGGTGGGTGCGTAGGCAGCCTTGGTACGCCTATGCTTAAAGCAAATTTAGGAAAATCTGATCTACACTATTCGCATAGTGTAATAGTTAAGAAAAACATAGTATCTTAACCATTTATTCAACGTCAACTCGAGAAGGTCAAAATGGAGATACGCTGTACATATTTTAATTCGTTGTTTAGTTTAATGTTCTTTTTTGCATAATATTGTTCAGTTATTTAAAAGTACTTTGGTGAAAATTTAAAGTTAAACAGCCAGTAATTTGTCTACCTATACGTAGCCGCCTTCTTGATTTCAATCTATACAACAAAGAACCTTATGATAATTAGCCTTTGCAAATTATATTTTCTGACTAATTAGTAATTGGTAAATTAACTATTATTCCAACATATGTTTCGTTTCATTATTGATTTCATCTTTAAATAGATCTCATAATATTTATGTGCAATTTAATCAAGATAAAGTTTTAACATTTTGACATTAAGAAAAGAAAAGGATTGTTTGCCGCCATTGTTAGTTCTTGATTTATCTAATTTATTACTAATTTTATTATCTCGTTTGGTTGTTTATTCAGTAAAAAAAGGGAATTATTCGAGCTTACTAATTTTTCTAAGTAAAATATTTTAGAAAAATCATCAATGCATATCATTGTTATGTACCGGGGTTGTGCAAAAATTACATTTGCATCCAAGGAATTTTGTGAATCACACGTTAATTAAACAGACACAACTCTGTTATGGAATTTTATTAATGTAGTATGGACAAAATTTTATAAACAGATAAAGTGATTTAGACTTGCCTTGCTTAGATATTTAATACAAATATAGATATTTTTATATGCTTTTTATATACAATACGTCAATATTAGAAAGAAAGTTATTTATTAAATTTACAAATTGTTCTAAAATTAAAATATATTTATATTCTTACATTAGAGTCAATTTAATATTGATTGTTCAATTACTGTCCATGAATTTATATAAATGTGAAAAACATACCTATTGTGTGCCTATAATAACTGATAGTGACAAATTAGTGCCTAATAATTACAACTAAAATACAATCATCTTCCATTATTTATGATTTTATTGAAATAATTATTTAATTAGATTAAATTTGTAACGACGTCATTAACAAAATAAACTATTTATGAATAAATTTCTTCACTTTATTTTTTATAAAATTACAAAAAAATTGCAGGCTTAATTGACGAATTGGGCTAAACTTAAAACAGTTAAAACCGAAATCATCCACGATGATTTTTATATCAAAATTAAATAATAAAATAAATTATTAATTTGTTTTTGTATTGTGTCTATTTTGAATTTTGATTTTTGTGTTTATTAATTTAATCAAAATTTAAATTTTATTTTATTTTATATTTTATTTTTTATTAAATTTTTTATATCGATTAAATCAAACATCGATAATAAACTCATGATAACTCATGAACTCATAAATAAAACTTTTACATGAAGTCCAAATACATAACCTAATTTTAGAAACAAATCGAGCTTCATGTTATTTGTGCATGTTGTTTGATGATTTAAATATAAAAATTTATAGCAAATCACTATTTCGAATGAAATGGAAAACCATGAATTACTACTAACATCATCACAATTCTCTCAACAATTTTCCATATGTTTATGGGACTATAATACAAAAAATGTACTTAAAAATTATAAAAATGGTGGTAGTGTTATACCAAAAGGACTAGAAATACTTGGTCACGATTACTTATTAGGTGCAGAAGCTGGAAAACCATTTATACATGTTTGGCCATTGAATAGTCAAGAAATTGATAAAAACATTAGGCAAGTTATTCATTAACTAAATACATTCTTGTTTGGACTTGTTGCTAAAATCAATTTTGAACTATATTTAGATTGGTCGTACCTGGTGCTGCTACATGTATTTCAGTATGTCCAAAAAGTATTTATCTAGCTGTAGCAATAGAAACGAAACTATATATTTGGCATCTTAATTCGGGGCAATTACTTTCTGTTCAACAGACACATTACCAATCGATTAGTTGTGTGAAATTTTCGAATAATAGCGAATATATTGTTATTGGTGGAAATGATGGATTATTGGTAAGTTCCTCTATGTAGCTTTTCTTTGTCATAGGTATACTTACGGTTCTACAAGATGTAGTATTCACAGTCGCCATGATCTGAGTAAATTTGTTTTTTTTTATTCTACAATTTCTACAACAAATACTTTGGCCCCTGTTTTCAAACTAAATTAATCGAAAATGGCATCTGTAAATACCTATTCTTTTTAGAGCTCTAATATAATTAACAGAATTTCTATATATTTTTATTCCTTTTCCATTAGGTTGTATATTACTTAGCAGATTTAATTTCAATACATCCAAATCAATTAAATCAAAGTACCTTAGGAAAAATTGATCCATTATATACAAAAAACAATCATCATATGCCAATTAAGGATTTACATATCGGCGTTTTCGGACGTGATTCTCGTATTGCAACCTGTTCATTGGATCAAACTCTATGGATATATACATTATCAACTGGTGATTGTTTATTGAATTTAATTTTCAATGAACCATTAACTAGTGTTATATTCGATTCACCTTGTTGGCAGCTTTACGTTGGTACAAATTCCGGTACAGTAAAACAATACAATTTAAAAAATCCACCACGTTCATTAACGCAACACATTGGCGCAAATGAAGAGCATTGTAAAGAGTTTATTGGTCATGAAGATAAAATTGTAGCCGTCAGGTTAAATTCGATTAATACGATATTAGCTACAGCATCAATCGATCATTTCGTATTCACTTGGGACATTTCGAATCGTAAAATATTACATAAATTCGAACACAAAGGGCAGATTACCAATTTAATGTTTGTGTCAAAATTTTCGAATTTCTTTTGTCAAACATTAAAACCGAAAATCATATTAACATCATTGGAAAGAACATGTTACGATTATACAACTAATAGTGACAATGATAATTTTATCGTTTCAATTGTACAAAATGAAGATTTAGAATTGTCGGATGACGAATATTCTATTGAAAAGGAAGAATTAATTAAAGCAACTGAAAATGAAAATAGAATACTTAAAAATACAAATATTGAATTGTTTGAGGCTAAATTGATAGAAAAATCAATAACCGTTTGATATATTTACAAAGAAAAATCGATAAATGCATATTTGTTATGTTACAATGGATAGAAACAATAATAAAATAATAAATTTTTCAAATATTGATTTTTTTACAAAAAAAGTTTAGCAAATGTTGCTGTTTTCCATTATTTTCTTATAATCTGAGGTTTATAGTCTGAACTCAATACATCTGTTAGAAATTTAGCGTACATATCAAGTCGTTGAGTCATCTATAAATAGAAAACGGAATAAAAAAATTCTGAGTGTAAATTTTAGATTACCTGAAATCCCCAATGATCCTTTATCTGTCTGCACATATTCAAATCAATTTCGGTAACTAATAAACCATTTTTAACTCTGGATAGACCCTATAGAGAAATTGAAATAAAAATTATACATACACTTATTTATATTATTATATAAATTATTATCATGCATTCCATTTGATCTATATTGATATTATGCAATGATGAGTAGGTATGCAATCTAATAGTTGAAATGATTGATACTGTTTACTAACCGGTGTTCTAGTGCCATTTGGTGCAGCAACATAACTCGATCCATAAAAATGACCAAAATCATAATGTGCCGGTTTTCCATCACCGGATGTAAATTCATTGTGAAATTTTTCAGTTCCAACACGATTTATAGCACACGTAAAATAACCATTTGCTATTGCTGCATTTCGAGCTTCTATTCCCCATAAAGGTTCACTTAAAACACCAGTCTATAAATCGATAATATCGAATGATGATGTCAAGTTGTATTTATAATCAATGCACTTACAGTGGCAGAAGGATTGAATACAATTTCGGCACCATTTAAACCAAAAGCCAGCCAATTCAATGGATGGTGTCTGCCATAACAAATATTAATTGCTATTTTACCAAATACAGTCTGGAAGATTATAAATTGTACAGTATTTCAATGTGTTATTGATTTAACATAATGGTACCTCAAATACGGGATGACCAGTATTGCCTTCGAAATAATAAGTTGATTCATTAAAATCGCCTATACGTGGAATATGATTTTTTCTATGTTTTCCTAAATAATCACCATAATTATCAATAACAACAGCTGTATTCCATATGGTATCAGAATGTATTTCATCTCTTTCTAATATTGGAGAAATTATTACCATATTGTATTGTTTAGCTAACTGAAATCGAAAATATAATGCTCAACACGTGTAGAGAATACAACCATTTAAGTGGTGCTATTGCTTTATTACCTCTTGTACGAATAAAATTGTTGGTCCATTTTTAGCTGGTTCAGCATATTCACACCAGGGATCTTTTTCTCTAGTGCAAAAAGCAAATGGCATATCTAGAAACAGAAAAAAAACAAATTTATAAAGCCGATTGGGGTATAGGAAAAAGAATATGGTTCCATAGTCTACTACGATTTTTATGTTATATATAAAAGTATTCACTTTTAGTACATGCTAATTTAACAAAATAATAATTTTATCAATGTATTATTACATTATTCTCTAAAATTGATATTAAACATAAATCTTTATATTTATCTTACTCCAGGCCTCCTGGAAACAAAAAATATTCACATTTAATTTAGCCGCTAATCTAATAGCATCTCTAGCTAAATTGTACATAGCATTTTTCATTACGAGTATTTCAGATGTGGCTGGTACCGGGATTTCATGCTGGAAATATAATTAAATAATAACCAGACAACTGAATAACCAACAGAAATTATACCTGAAACAATCCGATTTTAACTTTCCGGGGTTCCCTTAATTGTTCTCTTTTACATGGTATTTCATATGCTTTTAGTTGAATATTTTTTTCATTCGAAAAAGTTTTGATAGGCTCAGCTACTTCGATTTCTCTTAAACAGATAAAAAACAGCGCTGAATTAATATATTTATAATAATAAAAATTAACATATGTATAAGCATTTGTCACGCCTTGAATGCATGATGAGACAAATGTAGGTACGCAGAATCGAGGGCAATTCAAGTATAATAATACTCACTCGATGCCTTTTCCATATAAAATTTGTTTAATTTTATTGCAATTTTCTTCATCTAGCGAATTTAAAATCTCTTCGACACTGTCAATTTCGTGTGACATCTTGTTCTTTTTTTTCTGATGCTCTCGTTTGCAGCTATGAAACTTTTCTGTGCGTATAAAAATAACTATACGGTATACCTACCTATTTATCACAGTTGGAAAATTCTTAATAAATTTCATTTTGTTTTACAGAGTGATTCAAATCATTTTGGAGGAATTGTTCGGAAAAAAAGTTTAATAAATTTGTGCCTCAATCTCAATATTAGACAGTAAAATCGAAATATTAAAAACAAAAAATTATTCGAATTTCCTAATTAGATATTCATTTTACGTTTAGAATGAAAATAGGTATTTTGTATATTATGTTAAAGATTCCGGTATATGTATAATATATTGTGATTATATTTACATCTAGCTCAAGCTGTTATCATGATTTTTAAATGATGCCAGTTAATTTCCCTACGATTATTTATTTAGCTTAAAAATGCTTAAAATTGAATTTAGAAACAATATAATCTATAAATCACATTTGACCTTGACATTAGTGTCGCTTTGGGGTGATGCAAAATGGGCTCAACTAGAGTCTGAATGTAAAAGATTTAAGTTTTGTCAACTAAATACGATCAATACGTTTAATTTTAAGGGAATTTCATTAATTGGTATTGTTAATTACATTACAATTATATTTATTGATATCTATATGCTCGAATTAGCATTTATCAGAAAATAATAACAAAAAATAATGATAATAATTATTAAATATAATTTTTATTTTATTAACAAAAACATATACTTATAGATAGGAGGAACTTAATTATAAATAATTACTTATTTGATCATGCATTTTATACAGAATGTAACAAAATCTACAAACAAAAAATTAAATCAAATAGCGAACTTAATGATATTAGCCTTACGGGTCTATACAGGATCATAGATTTTAACAACGTAAAATGTAAACGTCTATGTATAGTATTTGTTACATCTTGTATAAAGCGATGCTTAAAAAATAAGATACAAAAAGCTATTTGATTAATAAATATGTAAGTGATTTGCAACGCTTCATGTTCTTAAACAAAATGTGTCGTCGGTACTTTGCAGGTCAATTATGTGATAGGTGATCAATAATATTCCACCACGTATTGCTTCATACGAACTTAATTTTTGCAAATTTTTGTATTTTAGAGCAAGTGCATTACTAAACATAGGTAAATAGAGCAATTATCAATTAATATAATATAATAGTAGATAAGTATGTGTATATGTAAATAATAACAATAAATACGATTTCCAGAGACAAAAAAAAATATTAATTTATACTTATTTCTTTACCATTAAACAAACCGATGCAGGAAGATGATTTCTCTAATTAAAATACAAAGTTCAAACAAGAAATCTCCCAATTCAATCATTACTTGTTCATATCACTTTCAATTACTTCTTAACGTCAATTCAGAATCAGTGTATTAGATCTGAAAACACTAAAAAAAAACACTGCTAAAAGTCCTTAAGTTGGCCGTGTTGTAAAACAAATGAAGCAATTAAACGAAAACAAAACCTCGCTAATAAAATAAGTTTGTAAAGTGAATCTTCCAAATATATCTTTGAATGATGTATTTATATCCACATATTAAAGTTTTTTACCAAAATAGTGTATTTTACGTTTAGATAACAAAGAATTTTCATAACAATTTAAACAAGTACAAAAATTTAAAGAACATCTTTTGAGAAACTTAAGAAATAATCAGTTTTCTTTATATATTTCTTAATTTTCTCCTTTGTTTCATATTGCATATGTGGAAAAACGCCATTTGAAAATTGAGCATAGAAACTACTTTTAGTTTCGTACGATTTCGATTGGCGCGGTTTCAATTGACAGGATTTTAGTAAATTTTGTAAATCGGTTAAAGCGCACAAAACATAGTAGTTCTTTTCTTGTTCATTTGGTCCTTGAAGAATTTTCGTTAAGTCTTCACGCATTAAATCCAAATTTTCTGAACCGGTTATAATCCAGTCAACCTGAAACGTGTCAGATTGATAACCTATTACCAAATTTGTGCTTTCTTGATAGAATAACTTACGTTAATACATTCTTGTTCCACACTTTTCACTGCTGTATCATAATCTTCGAAATTAACGCCCTTCTTTAATGCCATTGAAACATTTGCAATACAAGCAACAGCTTCATGAGCAAAATCCGCATGTTCACCATTAAAATAACGTGCCATGAATGCATAACCACTTAAAATGTTGATTAAATTGTATTTTACACAATTGGCAGGTGGTTTAGTCTAAAAATAATAGATAGATAAATAATATTTAATAATTAGTAGTATGTAGAAATGTAATTACCGTCAATTTATTGAAATCTTTAATATCCCCTATTTTCGGACAATCGCTTTTAAAATCTTCTATGCCATCAGCATCCAATACAGCTACTTTGTTTGAATAATGCCACCACGGTTTCCATGCTGGAATTAGTTTAGCCACCTCTTCAGTTCTGCAAGATAGCAAATTTTGCGTTTCGCAATGAATAACAGAATATTTAAAAAAATAGATATTTCTTTAACATATAACTTGAAAATATAATATAAATTTTCTGATTTCAAACATTTTGCAGCTAAAGCATGAACAAATTAAATTTTCTTACTTTAAAAACGCAACAAAATCCTCTTTTTCATCCTCGGTAAGCCTTTCCCAAACTTTATCAGTGTCATCAATATTGACACCTAAAATACAAACAATATATAAATCAAAATAAAAAGTTTAATGATAATTATTGTTATCGAAGTGTTTCGTAAGCTAGTGGAAAAATACCTGCAAGTCTTTCAGCTATATCAATGAATTCATCATCATCTGAATCAAGATCTTCCTCTAGATCTTCTACATCAACAAACTGAGAAAATGGTCCGATATCATCCAAATCCAAATCACTGAAAATTTGATTAAAATACTTTAGGAATTATCGATTTCTATACACTGAATGTACTTTATCCTATTAGCAATTTATTTTAGCAATTAGTATTTGTAAATACCTATTCGCTTCATCTATATCCTCAATATCATTATCTTCTAGAAAATCAGGTGTATCAGGTAATTTATTATTTTCATGTAACCTTTGTAAGATCTCCAGCATTTTCGTTTTCGATTCATTATTGCCAAGTTCTGAGTTGAGTTGTTCCATAACATTTTCTTTATAGAAGCTCTCAGTACACTCTAAATGTGATTCTGATTGATAACATGTAAGTGAGCAATATATAATATTGCATTTAGGGCAGGAATATTTTGCTAAAGCATTATCACAACTACAAATGGTGAAGAATAAATAAAGATTGTATAATGTAGCAAATATTTATCGTACATTTTACAAGTGTTTGTTTCATCTAATTCGATAATTTTTGCACTTGCCATTTTATTTTAGTGAATTTTGTTTAATTTTACAAAGAATACTATTACAAAAAAAGCGAAATTATTTAAACAGAATAATTAAAACGAAAAGAAAAAAATTAACCATGGGTATATAAACTGAACAAAAACAATGACAGGTCAGGTGTTTTGAACAACTGTCAGTGGATCTTTGCCAACAAAATTTTTGAAGCGACATCTTTTATGTAATAGTACGAAACTTTAACGTACGAAAAATTAAAAATTATTAAATTTCATATTAATTTATTCATTAATAAGATATGTTGAGGTGAATCCAGTTAATATATGTTCAACTGGCTGAAACCTAACTAATTTACATGCCATTAGACTAAAATTCAACTAATCAACAGAATTTTTTATATACTAACTTTCACTGCCGGTTACTAGATGGCGCAAGTTATAAAAGTATAGTGAAATTTCAGTTCAGTCCTGCGTCATCCACATTTCTTAACCGCTGCTATACATAATATATTAATCACATTATTACTTCACTCATAGTTTACGTAAAACACGTTTAGCCATTAACACGTAGCTAACGGTCGATGAACACATGACTGAACATTATTAAATGGTTTTACTGTGTTTTATATTTTTTAAAGATGAAGAACATGTAGAAAAACTTTTTAGTTTTACCAAAATTGACACAGTATGCATTTGGTATTTTATAATTCTACAATACAGATATAAGAGGGTCAAATGAATTAAGTGCATATTCAATTTCAAACGCAAAAGACCGCGTTTGTAAATATCTGGTTGCATACTTCATAGATGGTATTAAATTCACTTTTTTTCAATAAAATAAATTAAATTTTAAATAAATTTCTTTAGACACCTCTGCTAGGAAATTATAAATGAATAATTAGACAATTTCTGATTTATTAAATACAAATAACTATAAAATTTTCAAATATGTATTGAATTTTTCTGAAAAGTTTCCATATATAAAATCACGTAAATATAATTCAACAATCAAATTTAGATCGATAAAAATTAATATGGCACATTAAAATTAATATGTATTAATTAATGTATTTTATAGTCCACATTCAGTATTATCGAATATTCATTCAATAAATATGTAAGTATAATTTTACATATATAAGACAAGAATATTCAAAATTAAGTAAATAAACGCATTATGTAACATTTATGGTATAAAACATTATAAAAATTGATCAAGTGACGTCAAGAGGATAACAATAACACAGTCAATTTATCTAACGAAATATCCCGTTTATTTATTGTATTCCCAACTCCGATGAGCCTTTTTTCTTTTTCCTACACGAATACCATTTTAATGAAAATAATAATACGTATGTGTAGGTAGAGAAACTGAATAATACCGGTTGCCTTATTAATTATTGAACAAATCGATATTAACTATTTATTCCTTTTGCGGAAAACTTGCCGATTCAAAAAGAACCTGTAGGCATACATTTTCTAACTTTTTTTGCCGAATAATTTTAATTTAAGAGAAGTAACTACGAAATGATTAGTTACGATTTGTCTTAAATGCGTACGTACATTTCGTTTTCTGATGAGTGAATCAAAATAAAAATATTTAATCGAACATTTACATTCACCTTCATTGTACATCATACATTAAACTTCATGTCAAGTGAATTTCTCTTATTTTGGTAAAAAAAAAATGTAATACATAATAAATATACATTTCAGATACGGTCAACAAAAAATAATATATAAAAAATATAGAAATATATACCTACATTAATCAATAATAATTAAATAATTAGTATATGTATGTACTTTTGTTATATATCTAATTTTTTTTATATAATCATTATTACAGAAGTTACAACTATATATATTATCACATAATGCATAATATAATAATAAGAACATTTAATGGTTTTTTTGTTTACTTTCTTCGATATACGATAAACATACACAACAAAAAATGGACATCTATTCCACATCAGAAACAATATATTCTGCGCTTATTCTCTTGTCATTAAATTCACGAATAAATCGAACATGAACATGTTTACAGAAGAAGATACGTAATAACAATACATGTTGTTATAGCATCTTTATCTATAAAAAGATTATCAAGAGGATAGCGGGAATTGTCCCTAATTCAATACTATACAACAACTATAAATGATTCCCAGCAGGAATCATTTAAAAAATGATAACAAAGCAACTGCGGGAAAAAATAATTCAGGCAAAAAAGTCGGAATTTTTTCTGTAAAAGCAACAATACATTGTATCAAATGATGCAAATGCTAACTAAAGAAAAGACTAATATACGTTTACAATTGCACATTATGGAAATCCTAAGGTAACTATGATAAATCTATTGTTATAACTATTTTTAATAATTATGTTAGTAAATCATGGAAAATTAATCGTGTTCCTTTGAAAAATTTACTAATGAATTTGAAGCAATAATATCAAGATCAAATTATGGCAATACATTATATTGTATAAGTGACGGGACTGATGTCTATTCAACATAATCGATTTTTTAATAGCATGTAATAATTAAAGGTCCTGGACATTTATACTGAGACAAAATTGTGTCAAAAAATACAACAATCTATTAATCAGTATTGAATATTTTTCCATAAATATCTGCGTAATTTTTTGTTTACAATCGGATCCATCTATATTGTTACACATTATAGGGACAACGCCAACGTTGAAAATACGTCTTAAAGACATCTCTTTACAACATAAATATATAAGATCACCTTTTTCTTTCGAATTATAAACATCAATAATAATAATTATTATAATATAAACATAGGTACAAATATAAACATTGAGTATGACAAATCAGTACTTAATACTATATTAATACTTTTAATAGGTTTGTTCCAAGATGATTAGATTCAATTGATGTTATTTTGAATCGTCGAAATGTATGGAACTTGAAACAAACAAACAAACAAACCCATACCTTCAATATACATACACAATAAAAAAAATCTGACCCATACGCTCGATTGATAACACATTATACGAAATTAACAGTACATTTATAAATCCAAAATAATCTACTCATTACATAAAAACTTTTCACTATACAAACGTAATACTTTATGAACAAGTTCATATTGTTCAGCTGTTTGAACCATACCACCACGATTTAAACGTAACGAACATAAAATTGCTAATATATCAACATTATTATTATCACGTAATTGCTGTATACCATTCAATATAGCTAAAAAACAACCAGTTCGTCCAATACCGGCACTACAATGAACAACAATTGGCAATTTTACATTCTCATACGATTTTCGACGTTCCGATGATTTGCCTTGTGATGATGATGATGTTGCTGTTGCAGCCACAGTTGGTGTTAATTGTAATTGATTTTTGAAATCGGTTAAATTATTTAAATTGCCCAGTTTCGAATCTAAACTACAACGATTTGATAACGTTTCCTTATGAAAATCTGAGATTGAATCATCTCTGGTTTGAATTTGACAATCAGGCGGTTGTTGATTTAATAATTCATTATTTATGGATGATGATGATGATGGTGGTGGAGGTGGTGGTGGTGATGGGAAAGTAAACGTTGTCGTCGTCGTCGCGGTCATCGAATTTTCATAATTATTAATTATATCATTATCGTCAACAGGTCGCATTTCACTATCGTTATCAACAAATTGATCATGTTTTATAATACAGCTACTATTACTTGTATTATATGACGACGTTAACGATTCCATATGGTAATCTTGACAATCAGCTGTTGATGATGAAATAAATGTTGAAGAGCATTCCATAAATGACGATGATGACGATGACGATGTTTGACTAATATCACATAACTCGAAACTAAATCTAGTATTACTATTATTATTTGTACTAACACTTTTACCCTTATAATCAACATCGCGTTGCAGCTGCTGCTGCTGTTGGTTTTCATCACATTGTTGTGCCTTTTTATCTGGCACTAGAGATTCAAATACCATTTCATTATTATCATCATTAGTTTCATCTTTAATATCAATTGATCCATCGAGAAAACGTAGAATTTCCAATGCCATTTTCAATACTAATTCAGCATTAGCCATATGATGATCAGGCCAACCATTATACCAGTAATGGTAAATAATTCGAGGTTCAATATTTACATCTCGTTTTCGTAATTCCAACTGTCGTATTTGGCATTCGTCCAATTCACGTCGACCAATTAATTTGATATGAAATTTATCGAAATGTAATTCATTCATCTCTTCAAATACGTATGTCTCAATATCTGGTGGATCGTTTGTTTTACATGATTCGAATGTGAATTTATCACGAATTTTTGCCGTCTTTATACATAGATAAGTTTTTTCTGGATTTGGTGATGTTTTTCCCAATGGAAAATATGGTTCACATTTATTTTGACATTTTTCCACTAGATGCGTCAGCATTACGATACATTTACACTGTAAAATTGTGTTTATTATTAATTAAATTGAAATATAAAAAAAGAAAATGCAGATTGGCTCAATAAAACGCAGTTAAACATTCTAATCAATCAATATTTATACAAATCTAGTTACCTGTGAATACCAAACCATTTCCCAGAAATCGTCGCATGTGTTTGATAAAGGACCTTGAGTGGCAATATATGTTGTTTCCGCGTAATCTGGACCCTAACAAACACAATATAATTGAATTGAATTATCAACAATCTATTTTTACCTTTATATAATTTGCTTGAATATAACGATTATTCGGCAAATAAACACGGCTATGCTCATTGGGCAATACCGTTTTATAACGATTTTTACTTTGACTACCAGGAACAAAACATTTGTCTTGTGTATTTAATGGAACTCGCCAAAATTCTTCGTGTAATTGATGCACTTGCTATAAAAAGCACGTTTTTTTTTTCGGAATTTAATTATTACTCATTCATGAAAAATCAATAATGTTTACCTCGCGCGTTTGACATGTCTGTTTCAATTCTTCAATTGATAAAATATTACCGGCCGTTTGTAAATATTCAACATTTTGTGAATGAAACTTAAATACTTCTGATATTGAATGATGCGCTTCAAAATCTGATGGATGTCTTAAATTTACTGCTTTATGATTATTACCTATACAAAATTTCAATTTTAAAAGTACGGATTGCATAAATTAACCTCCACTACTCAATTAGTATATTAATAGTTGCATACCTTTATTATTTTTCCATTCATCTTTGTTTTCCCGTTGTTCACAATGGCCACATGGCGGTACATATAAATTTTCATTTGATAATGATTTTCTTCTGGTTTTCTGACAATAGGCGCATCTTCTTAGATTCTGACATTTCGCTTTGCATTGATTCAATTTAGGAACTGATTCATAAATTGTACAATTACTACAAGTATCTTGATATTTTTGACGATCAGAAACCATCTGAAAAATAAATAAAACTTAAATATCAACAATCACCATTCGGTCGTGACTGTTTTACTTTAGATTCAGAATTTTCATCACACAGACATCTTTCTTCAATATTAGTTGTTGATGAACTTAAATTTAAATTCGAAACACTTCTAGCTGTTTTTTGCCGTATTAATGGTACCGGTTTCGATTCGTTTAAACTTTGTGCCGTTCCTAAATCGATTGTTAAACTAACATTTGATCCTCGTCGTTCCAGCAATCCTTTGGCACGTATCTTTTGCGGTAATTCGTGTTTCGATAGACAATCGGAGAAATCTTGGAGGGCATTAACTTCCGGTAATGTTTTCAATATTTGTGAACCGCTTATACTATTATTTGAAGCAAATTTCTTTAAATTACCAGAGGAACTTGGTGTTAGAGATGATTTTGGTGTCCCTTCATTAAAATCGTTGGAGAGTTTTTGTTTGAGTTGTTGTTTTTTTGGTGAATTTGGCATTGAAAATACATCGCGTGATACCTACAATCAATGAAATAATCAAGATATATATTTACAAAATGACAGAACCATGCAGCTATACAAAATGAAAAGTTTATAACAATATATACGCCATATACGGTACCTCTAATGTATTCAATTCTGGTTGTGGTTCACCATCTAAACTGACTGCTTTCAATTTTCTGGATAGTGTTGGTGTTTTTGGACTTTGTACGACAAGCATCGGTTTTGCATCACTGTAAAGTGACGATGATTGAGGTTTTAAATCTAGTACTGGCACATGATGAATTGGACGTTCTTTCCTTTGAGTATTAACTGCTGATGAACATGACGTGTCCATAATTTTTGAATTTGAATCATCATCCATTATTTTCTATCAAAAATTTAGTTTTATTTGACAGTATGGTGTGGAAATGAATGTTACAACGAAGAGAAAGATATTATAATAAATTAGACGATTAAAGTCAATTTTACCCATTTTGCATTCATAAAAAGAGCATTTTATTTTTCAAATACAATAAATTATTTATCATTGTTTTATTCTAAAATAAAATCTTTACTTTGCTCAACAATTGCCAGCTGATGACTGAATTAAAAACCGAATAAACGCCCTCAGGAGTAAGGAAAACGAATTTTCCTATAATTTCCAAACAGCAAGCATGCCTTCTCCTCGATTCGCAAATAATAAAAAAAAAAAACACAGAACAAAATGTATATGAACTTTTTCAAGTAAATCGTTGACTTACATTAAAATTATTAATTTGCCCTTAAACTCTAATACTCTGAATCAGTTCCTCCCAATATTTAAAATAGTTAATGGCAAGGAAATTCGGCCACTTACTTAAAATTTTGTAAACACACACACACACACTGGGGCTAGTAGAGTAGGTCATCAACGCTGGCTGGCTGGCTAAATTTTCATCAAAGGGAAATGTCAGATGATTCAAATCAATACAGCTGGAAAATATGTGAATGAAACCATTTATTATCAATGGGAATAAATTGTTATCAATGGAAATGTGTCAATCATATATTTTTGGAACTATTTGGTTAATTAAATTCGTAGCTGATGAAATTACTTTGAAAAAGTTTTGTAAGGTTTATTTTAACGATTGTATAGAAATTTGTTTGTCTGGTTGCATATCCTTTAAAGAGGATTTAAAGCAAAATAATCTTTTTGAAACTTGATTTCATCACATTTCATGTATGATTAAAATTAAAAATAATGTAAGTATATACAAATGTAAACCTTATTATTTAGTTTTACTTATAGGGAATATCAATCTATTGACTGATTCTTAACTTTTAGAAAATATAAAATAATCTACTTAAATTCGAAATCTACCGTATCAGCTGATGCTGACGCTTAATTTGAGCAACCCGCCATACTTCATAGAAATTGTGGGATAATAATTATTATTTTTATTTTTCTAATTATGATTGGATAATTAATTTCTGAATTAATCAACAATTGTATGACTATATAAAAATAATTAATAATTTTCGTAAAAATTATGTAAAAATTGTGAAAAATGTAATTAAAAAAATCCAGGAATGAGGAAGTGAGAAGAAAAACATTGATCTGTCAAATAACGTGGAAAATAATACAGCAACCAGCAACCACAATGTTGAGTTTGTAAAAAAGTTCAAAACTTTTGGTGAAAATGTGACATTTTGCAACTAGTATTTACAAAAATGAAAAAAATCAACAATGAAAAAGTTTAATAGTATTTAATTCTTGTGTTTGCATTAAGAAATGGATCCAATAGTCGCTGATATATCGGCATTTTTAGGTAAGTTGTTATGTCGAATTTCTATTTTTTTTTATTGTTTCAAATAGAAAATATGTTGAAACTTCTTGTTTATAATGTTTGATTTTTATTAAAAACAGTAGAAATGCGTATACTTAATTCCATAATAAATGTTTCAAATGATATTAATTCCGTGTATTATTAGATTTCAACAAATAAAGTGGATAATTTGTTGCTCTTAATTTCGCTCCTTTCTTTAGAATATTATGTCCGTTTAAGGGGGGAGTATGTATTATACATACCACTTGTGTATCTATTTTATGTGTATTATTTACATGTAATCTTTGTAATGTTTAGTACTTGGGTTAATAATAAAGTAATTATATGATTGACCAGTTTTTATCTTAAGTAACAAGTTGGTTCATCAAACAACTAGTAAAAATCGAGACGGGAAAAAACCCATGTTTATATTTACCTGTTCATTAAGTTTAAGCATATCTACTTGTCAATGATCAACAGGTGGGCACTTTTTGAACAAGCGAAAATCATATGATTTTTCTTTCGTATTATTGTGTATTTATTTTCATCGTTTCGGCATATAATAATAAAAAAGAATTAAATCAAATTATAACAATTGTATTTTGTAATTCTATATAATTAATGTACTGTAAATTACCATTGAAAAAATTAAAATACGTTCATACATACATAATCATAGGCGGCTATATGAAATAATGTTTGTTGTTTTGTTATGCTCTTATCATGGCAGGTTTTATTTTATTTGTTAATTTTTTCCAATGATATGAACCAATTTCTTGTGTGTTTTATTTCTACGTAGGCAATTTGAACTTTACTTGAATTGTATTTTGTGTTTTTTTTTTTATTAGTTGGTCTGTTTTTTTTTTCGGCAGCGATAGAAAGTTGGCAATACTGTCAAACGCCCGTATATTTCCCACTAGAATAATTTGTTCCGAAAAACAAAAAAAATTATCAGCCTACTTAAATAATTAATAAATGCACAAATTAAATTATAGAACGATTTTATTAGTCGTAAAAATGTATTGAATCATTTCAATAATAAAATCATAATCAAATCGTTATTCTCGAAATGGGATTGCCTGCTTTATTGTTATTGTATGTTGTTAAACATTTTCTTTTTAATTCAATCATAATGATAATACATACATTAATAGTAATTTACATATTCGAATTAAGTGTTTTAAAATCGACCTGTTATGAAGGAAGGTCATCTAACTTTTGATTAGTTAGTTTAAATAAATGCAAATCTAATACATGTATGTATAATTATTGTGGGAGTGTTAGATTAGAAGGAAGAAGGAAGAGATTGGAAAATTCAATTACCTTAATAATGAATGCGTTTATTTTAATATTTCTTTGTTTTATAAGCTGATTTATTAATTTGTTTATCAACATATTTCTTCTGTGCATGACATATGGTTTTTACCTACGTCATTTCGTGTTTCATCAAAATTCTTTGGAAGCTGATTAGAGTTGGCCATGGCCACTCAGTTATGTTAGTTGCCTATCTGTCACCATATATACATATATATGTATATTTTTCCCTATAATAATAATAAAGTAATCAAATTAATCGTATACAATTAAGTGGTTGTTTTCATTTTTCATAAAACATGTTGTTGATAAACGTTCTTTGCGTTTATCATTCATTAATTCATTTAATGATAACATAGTGACCTCCTATATATGTATAATAATAATAATTAGATATACTATAATTATTAGATGATCGCACATATTATATTGTTATAAATGAAATCAAATACATTGACATAAGTATCAAAACAAATTATTATTATTTATTTCTGTTGAATAAAAAAAAATTACGAAATTTGGTTTTATAATAGCTTTGTTCCAACTAAGCGTCAAACTAGTTTGTGATTGTGCATTGAACATGCGCAATACATAAAAGCTGTTCCAACAGCTTCATACAGATAGATAGAGGCGGAGTGGAGATGTTTTCATTTATTGGATTTATTTATTAAAAACAAAAAGTAGTGAAAATTTGTTGAAAAAAGCTTTAAGAACTTGTTACGCCTAAATATACCAATTAATTACACCTAAATTCGAATAACCGAATGAAAATTCGTAAAAATCATACGTGGGTATACAGTTCATTTATTGTGACAGCGATGGCGAATTTTTATGACGTAATACCAAATTATATATTAAATGTAATAACGTATAAAAACTAAATTTTTCACATACATACGTACTACGCCACTGGCAGTATCACAAAATATTCTAAAATAATAAAATCAAATTAATAATCTTTTTTTTTTTGTTTTTTATTATTATTTAACTTATTTGTTTAATATATTAATCGCGTGTCATTCGTTCTATACAAAATTCCCATTCCCCAACAAATGCCCAACACAGCCGCAATCCCCCTTCCCCCTTTCTTGCTTTTCACAATCCATTATTATTTGCTGAAGGAACTTCTTGTATTTAGAGAAGATTTTTACGTAAAATTTTATATATATATACTATATCGTATCGATGATGATGATGAGCATGATGAGAATGAATATTTGTTTGATCAATACAGCACATTGTTTCAATTCTTGCAATTTTCTATATTCGGTTTTACCTATTTTCATTTGGTTTGCTTTTAATAGTTTGCTGCGTCTAGATATATAAATTAAGACTCTATAATCTTTTTAGATCTCTAATAGTATGTGTAGTAATAAAATGCCAAGGGATGATGTACTAATAAAAAATATAAATGGTTACGGAAATCAATGTAAAATATAGAAAAAATTTCAAAATAAAAACGAAACTCCCTTAATTTAGTTAGAGGGTGAATATATGGCGGACGCCATTTTAACTCTGATAGCTATAGTAGAACAAATATCACTACATCCAATAGTCTTACAGATCGATAATGGGTACATTTTGTGGCTATTGGTTGAAATTGTTTGACCAATGCATGGACAATCCAGGAAATATGCATGTAACTAAGTAAATGTGAAAGAAAAATGGAGGATTTCATCTAATATTTGCTAAATAATGCAGTATTAGTTGAATAACAAAACGATCTAAATTATTAAAGTCAATATACACATACAGTACAACCTCATTTACAGCGAACACCCAGTTAAATATGTGTGCTAAATGCATGTGAAAAATGCAACGTTTTTATCATTGATTTAACCGTTCTTTTAATGTTATTGTAATTTAATTTTGTTTTACCCCTTTATTGAATAATTTACAAGAAATTTATTGTATTGATAGCTATAATTTTCCACTAAAATACATTAGAAATCAACCCCCTTTTCATTAAACTGCTGCTTCTATTAATTTAACGGTAGATTGGTTTCTAAGCAACGAACATTGGTAAATTCATTTACCTATACCTTCGTGGTAGTAGTAGTGGGGTGGAGGGCCAAGGGGGTTGCGGGCAAGGGATATCTAGAAAATAACAAATTTTCATTTTATCGATATAATTCCGAATTACTAAGGTAGCTTTTCTTTCACTCTAGCCATAATACTTATAAAGTAGTGCCTATTCTTTTTAAATTCGTTTAAACTTTAGTCTTTGTTAGTTAAAAATGAAGAAAAGATAAATTATTCTCTCTAGTGAATGATTGTGCCTATTTTAATGAATTTTGCCGAATAAAATGCATTAACACAAAAGACAAGTAAAACCGGAAATATGGAAATTTGGGATATGGATGATAGTAGTAATCGACGAGAACCAAATAGAGGTGCCAATGTTCAAGGTAACATCGAAACAATCTGGCGGCTAATCGTATAATTGAATAAATACAAATAAAATAAAAGATTTTTAATGTTTCTACATAAATCAGAAATATTTTACATTTATATGATCGGCCAAAACATGTGAAATGTGCTTTTTTAGCCGGTATCGACATTTTAATTTTGTGCCAACTTCCAAATTGACAGAATTTCAATAATATACTATTAGAATAAGAATCTTTCGGCTTTATAGACTATTCTAAACAATTTCCTGTTTTGAACATCGGAAAAAATTTCGGCCAATCAAAATGACATTCAAATAATTGGCACAATAAGCAAATCCTTTATCATAATAAGCATTCAGCTAATTTTGTTGGTAAAATCTGAGGCAAATTACTTAAAATTCGCAATTATCATATAATTAAAAAAAAATTAAACATAAGCAACCAAATAAAGAAAAACCAGTAGTTGATAAAACCTTATCATTTTTTTTTTACTATAATTACTCAAAGATTAATTAGTAAATTTACCATTATACTAATTAATAATTAGCCAATACAAACTGTTAAATTATAAATGATAACATTGCGTGATTTTTGCGCTTACGCTATTTCCTACCCTATCAAAAAGGCGGCTAGTTTGTTAATTCCAGAGTCCTTAAATGATATCATTTAAAGGGACTCTAGTTTGTTCAATAAAGTTGCCTCTGTCTGTTTTACTTGGTAACCATGGCAACAGCCCCGAAAGAATATAAAATAAAAATAGACGAACTTTACTGCAAGTTTATATGTAAATTTTCTCCAATATAGTAATTTTAAGCATATAGTGAAAGTTCGCTTTAATTCACATATTTCATGATCCAGGACAAGTTTTCTGGAATCATATTTGATTCTGAGCTCTAAATTTTACGGAGCTTTTTTTTGATTTTCTATCCTTTATTTATTTCTTTTTTCACTTCTTACTTCTCTACTTCTTTTTTTTTTAAGAAATAAATAAAGGATAGAAAATCAAAACGAAGCTAATTAAAATTAATATATACTATCCAATATAAAAAAAAAATACGTAGAGCTCTAAATAAATAAACCCTTTAAAAAAATATAAATTTATATATAAATCAAGTCTTAACACTGATAGTACTGCTGTTTGACCATCAGTTAGTATCCGCTAATAAAAGCTTCCACCGTACCTACATTGTATACATATACGACATATCATGGCAAATTTGTTTGTTTTATAATTATGTATGTATATGTACTATTAAAGGGTGTGAAGAGAGAAGAGGGATAAAATAAACAAAGATGGGGTCACCATAGCAAATATTTTCACGGAAGCGATGCATATTTGCGATTCATTAAGACTATTTAGCCGATTTAGATATTTTACTATATTTTTTTGTCAGCACGACCAGAAGGGTTCCTTGTATCGTATTTTTTTTAAAACTAATTAACTCAATTAATCAGTGATTTCTTATTTTTATTTCATTGACGACACTAGCTGTTAATCATCGCTATTGCAACAACATCTCTTTAAATAATAATAAGAATCATAACAATAAAAGGAATAAAATGTATTTATTTAATCTATACGAATTATCAAGCAGAATATATTATATTATTAATATTAATATTGCAAAGAAGGCTATGCAGCAAATGCATATAATGCTAAAATTGCCTCTATAAAAATAAGAAGAAGTAAACATGAAATTCATGCCTCATTTCAAGGATATCTTGATTTTTTTACAAGTGTTCTTCGTATTTGATACTTGTAATTCCCATACACTTACTTATGCAATAATTGCTTTTTTTTTACAATAATAATCTCATCTTAATGAACATACATTTATATACGTGGTGTTCATTCACACACCCATCTATATAGGATAAATTAAAAAATAAATAATGGTTTTCTTCATGTTGTACAGGTAGAGGCACAGAATTCGTCACTGGTATCGATAATGAAGGCATTGATTTTTCACAATTAGAAGATTTTATAAATAATGATGGAAGTACAACGCAAAATTTTCCATTTTCTGAACATTTAACAGCTACACCACCATCTAGTGGAAAAATTTTAATTGTAGAAAATAAACGTAATAACAATGGGTAAGAATAAGTTTTTTTTAGTATATAAGGATGATAATGTATTTGTTGTGATAATTCGCAAGCGAATCAACTGCAAATAGTCTAAATGGAAAAACTATATGAAATGTTATCAGAAAAACTCAAGTTGCGCCATCTTGTAACTGTTTAATGAACCCGTGCGATTTTTTAGGTCTACTTAGATTATTATTTCTATGTAATTTAATTAAATTCTATCACTTTTTCCATTTAATCAGACATTCACTACCTGATAGTCCTCCGGATTCCAGTTCAGAACATCCATATAGTCCACAAGATGAAGCCCCCTTAAATGCATCAGATAATCTCTATACGAATTTGGGACAGAACATTTTCAAGCAGGCCATGTTAAATCCTATATCGACTGATAATTTAATATTGGAATCGCAAATTGTCGTTACTGATCTAAATAATGATGGATTAATGGATAGTAGTGGTCTTTTACAGGTTATTTTGTTTTGTTTTGATTAAATTTTATAGCTAATTTGTGATAATTTGAATCAAAGTAGGCTTGATCTTAGTAGATTTAAATTACAATTAAATGAATACATTTTACAGGACAATCGATTATTAATAACAACGCAAAGCATAAGAAATGGCAATAACAGTATATTAACAAATCGAATTTTAACCGATGGAATCACCAACGATCATAATATACTACTTACAGATGCTATACAAGGTAAATCTCGTAATTTTCTATACTAAGTACTATAAAGTTATACAAGATCATTGCGTGTTGCTTTCTATCAAATTCTACAAAGGAACATGCAACATTTAAATAATGATAATAATTACCCGTTATTCGTTTTTTTTTCTTGCTTATCTTTCAATCGACATGTTCGTTCCGCCATTTTGTTTTTTTAAGCTTGATTCTGATTGGTTTCTGTACGACAATTATATGCGCCTATTCTATTGATTAATAGAAATTGCTATTACAAAATGGCTGCCAAATTTGCATGTTCTATTTATAAATTTTTTATAGATAAATTTTAAGCCAATAGTGCGAACCTGGTGATGCTCATAATTGCGAAACCGGTTATTTACTGGGTTTACTAGTAAACTAAAAATATTTCAGGCACACCAATTTTACTCATATTAATTAACACATTTTCATAATTTTATCTTAGATCGTCAAATTTTACTACCAAATGTTCATTCCGACTTAACCTCGAACAATAACAACAGCAACGCTAATAACACAAATGGCAACAATAATAATTACAATCGATCTCGTTACGAACAAAAAGACTATAGTGAAGACAAACATATTGTCCATCTTGGTTTCACAACAAGAACAACATCATCACCATCACAATCAACATCATCGACATCACCAATGGATACTTTACAAACGCATTCAACTAATTTGGATAGTACCGCAATCAATATGGAATCAAATTTGGAAAATGTTTATACAAATTTACAAAATGCACCGAAAAAACGGAAATTAAGCAGGGAAAATTCTTTAGTCAAAAGTGAGCCAGGTATATTTGGATTATGATATACGGGTGTGGTTTTTATTTTGATGGGCGTGGTGTCGGATGCGGGGCCGAATAATTGACCACACCCACACTAATGAATGGCGTGAAATATACTTGTGTGCAGCCCCATATTAGACACAACAAACAATACATATTGTTTCTATTCAATAGATCAACACTGTTCGAACAATGAGCAATCCGATCAATTTGCCACATCATCACCACCAATCAAAGAAGAATATGCAACATCCGAATCCTGCCTCTCCGATTCCCAATATCAATGTATACGTTTCAGTCCATTTCAACAGACCAATTGGCATTTGTTGTGTGATCAGAATTTAACTGAGGTGTAAGTGGTGAAAATATCAATGAATCTGATTTCATTATATCGGCATTGTTTATCATTGATTTTATTAGGTCGACACCTCATTATCGAGTTGATGCAGATAAAGGATTCAATTTTTCGAATGCAGATGATGCATTTGTATGTCAAAAGAAAAATCATTTTCAGGTAAGTGAATTAATTGTTCACGAAAAACCTAATGTCTCGGTCCAGACAAACTAATGATTGATATAAATTTAGATCACGTGTCATGTACAATTACTTGGAGATGCTCAATTCGTTAAAACACCAGATGGATTTCAAAAAATTTCCAGTTTCTACTTACATTTTTATGGTGTAAAACATGACTGTCCAACACAAACAATTCGTGTTGAACAAAGTCAAAGTGATCGTAGTAAAAAACCATTTCATCCTGTTTTGTAAGACTTTCTTTTTACCTTTTCAATCGATAAGCGATTAATTTAATTGTTATTTTTAGAGTTCAATTATCAAATTCGCAGATAACAAAAGTAACGGTTGGCCGTTTACATTTCAGTGAGACAACATCAAATAATATGAGAAAAAAGGGTAAACCGAATCCGGAGCAGCGATATTTTCAGGTACGGCAGCAACCAACATAACTTACATAATGTGCTCCGAAGTGCTAGGTTCTTCATAAAAGATTGAATTTGCTATTTCAAAAGAAATTTTATGTGAGAATTGGAAAATTATAACAAATATTAAATTTTCCTTTCAGTTGGTCGTCGGACTTCATGCACATACAACTAATGGAAATTTTCCAGTAATCAGTCATGCCAGTCAAAAAATCATTGTCCGTGTAAGTTCGGAGTTTATACGATAATCATTAAAACAGAAAAGACAAATTTATTAATAAACTTTTAGGCATCCAATCCAGGACAGTTTGAAAGCGATGTAGAACTTTGTTGGCAAAAAGGACAAACTCAAGTACAAACTGATTTGTTATCTTTAAATTTGTCTCTTATATTTCATCGATTCTTTTATAGGATTCGGTGTTTTACAATGGTAAAGTAGGAGTAAACACTGATCGACCAGATGAATCACTAGTTGTCCATGGAAATATTAAAATAACTGGCCACATCATTCAGCCGTCAGATATACGGGCAAAGAAAAATATTGTTGAATTAAACACTGCTGAACAGTTAAAGAATGTACAACGTTTACGGGTAGTAAGGTAATATTAGACAATTCATTAATTGTATATTGATATATTTAATTATAATTTCTCTTTACAAGATATGAATACGAACCTGGATTAGCATCACAATTAAACAAGGATAGAGAAACATCAGATACTGGTGTAATTGCACAGGAAGTTGCACAAGTACTACCCGAAGCTGTGAAACCTGCTGGCAGTTTAATACTAGATAATGGCACAGCTATAGATAATTTTCTTGTTGTTAATAAGGTAACTGACAGAATAGAATTATGTTCTAGTATTGCCATACGTTGAATTCTAGGAGCGAATATTTATGGAAAATATTGGAGCTGTAAAGGAATTGTGTAAAGTAACAGACAATTTGGAAACACGAATTGATCAATTGGAAAGAATTAATCGTAGATTGAACAAATTAAAACGTGGCGATAGCATGAAATCTAATAGCACGGGTAAATTAGAATGTTTCTCTTTACTACGTATATTGAACTACTTATGATGATGTTTTAGTAAACAGTTCGAAAACTTCCCATTATTCAGACAGTACATGTAAGTGTTCTAAAAGGCATAAATGTAAATCGTGCGAAATGGAAGTGGAATTATGTTCAAATAAAGTAATACAAGTTGTTATTGTATTGCTTGTATTGATTATGGCTTCTTGGTAAGGAAATGGTAGAATTATAGAAATATTACACCAATGCGTGGTAGTTATTAGTTGGGGTATAATTTTAATTGCAAATTACTGTTACACTTCAAGGGTTTTTTTTGTATATATGGTTATTATAATTTTCGAGTACAGTGGGCTTCTGGGGTTCACCAAATATTACTATTGATTTACTGCCATTATGCTTTGTTGCCAAATAGACTAAAAAATAACCTATTTTGTTATTTAGCTTGGCAGCAATTACAACGTTATATTTATTGGAATCAACACGTCACAATGAAATATTAAAAGCTAGTATAGAAAGTGTGCAAAATAAAATGCTAACAACAAAAAAGCCGACAATAATTCCGAAGACTCATAGTACATGGGCGACAATAGCACCGCATAAAGTCACAAATGTATATCAGCGAGACGATGGTAATCTTTTCATACATAGATTACGTAATTATTTAATGTTGTTTTCTTAGAATTAGCCAAAATTACACATCCAAACTTGGTTAAAACGCATTCGTATATAATTGGTCGGCCAAATGAATGTCTAACAGTTGAACAGGATTTAGAAAGTTCCAATTTGTGTCAGGTAATTAGCTGTACTATTTAATTCTTCCATTTCATTACATGATATTTATAGATCTACTGTTGTGCGGCACCATTAAATCATCCGCCATCCATTGAAGATATAAGTCAAACAATTTATTCAGAGAAACGTCCACCAATAATTAATAAAACGAAATCCGGTTTACCGCCAACATTTAAAGAACAACAAAATTCCCAGACAGCTTTGGAAAAAAATAAAATATCGAGATTATTTCATTCGAATGATATCGATAAGCAAATACGTACTAGACGTCACACTTACGATAATTTAGCGAATTCATTTGATCAAATTGATACAATAGGTTCGTTTGTATTTCTAACTTAATTTCCGATTAAATTAATTGTTTTATTCAATTGTAGATGACCATCAATTGTTTATTATAATAATACAAGGGCGAAACTTTAGCGCCACTTTGTCTCAGAAATATTTAAAACCCAGTTCAAATTCGTATAATATTTCCTATTCAGTTCCTATTTCAAAATACATGCCAGACGATTTTATTAACATTGTTTTTCAGTAAGTAAAAAATTTATAGATAATTAATTTATAATTAAATTATCCACTTTTTCAATTACAGTTTTGTTACACCAATGAATAAAGAAATTCAATATTGTTACAATGATTTTAAACATTATGAATGTCCATACATTTCATCAGTTTTCTACGATGATAAATCGAAACGGGCACATAAAGTGAATGAAACGAAACCAAGTCAATTCACTAGAGGGCACAGTGTTACATTTGATGTTGATATGGCCGATTATCAATCGAAAGTGTTAACGTATCGTGTAGCGTTAAACAGTAACAATCAAGAGGTAACAATAAACTAAATAGTTTTTCTATTGTAAACTAAATTATCAATGTCTTTTTTAGAATCTTTGCGATCTATCCGAGACAAAGTTACTTGGAAGGGATTTTTTCGAATATAATTTCCATTTTTATAGGCAATGTGACGAATAAACAATAATTGATACTCATTAGTAAGAAGCGACGAATTATAATTATTACTATTGTTAAATTAAGAGTTTAAATTGACTTTTATAAATCGTTTAGTGTAGTTTTCTACATAAATAACATGTATGCATTCGATACTTAAAATCGATTTTGTTGTATTAGTACAATCATATGTTATTTTGCACTATGAATGATAATATCATGACAAATAATTGGAATGTTTTGATGGCGATATGGAATTATCAGTTTAAGATGTTTCACATTTATAACTAATTAAGAAGAGAGAGTTTGGAATTGTGGTATTCCAAACCAGGATTTTGTTTGTTATTTCTTGTGCTTCGTATTCTAAGGGTGCAATAACAAGAATAACTTGTACAAGTATAGGCTGATGAACTACCAAATTGCATACATGGGTTTGATTATTCATTTTATGGTGTATATAAAAATAAGTGCAAAATGCTTAGTGGTAAAACACGCCTAGTAGTTTTTAAGTACAAATTCTTCGACTTGATTAATTATTATTATTACCATTACGTGTAGTTTGTTTCACATATATATTTACTTTTAATTTGTTATCGCAATTTCTTAATCATGACAAAAGTTGACTCGATAGAGAAAGGAATTGAAGAATTATACAACTACAAATACAATAGGTATGTCATTGCAATGGCCTTAAAAGGTCATTGTTGTTTGCCTATCTAGAGTTTACTTTAGGTAATTCATATCAAATCATAAGATTAATTCATATGATTACTAGATGGCTTGTTGTTTTATGTGTATTAATTATTTTATTCAGTTAGGTAGTTAAATTTATTTGGGAACAAGTTGTAGGAATAGGTACTTAAAAAAATCGCTCAAAAAATGTACAAAAATTTCAAATAAAACAAAAAATAATCATTGCAAAAGTACCAAAATAAAATTCCGTCCTCACACTCTCTATTTTACTTAGGGGAAAAAAAAGGAAACAAGTTTTCCACTTACCTACCTTATATTTTTTGACACTTAATGTTTCATTTTCCAAAAAAGAAATCCTTAGACCTTTTCGAGTATTTAATTGTAGACAATTATCTCTTTCTTTTTATGACATTAGGAAATGGAGTTTCAAACATAAAAGTTTCTTTTGTATTTTTAAGCATGTATGTATGTACCTCTAGGTGTGCATTGTTTTATATTAATTGCCGACCTAAGCACTAAAATCATTTAAAAGGTGTAGTAAATTAACGTATCGATATAGAAAAGCTCACTTGCAACACAATGAAAAAAAAAACACAAGTAGGGGCGCGTTTATACTGCATCTTAGAAATGAATCAGGTATAGGTATGTTAATTAATGGATTTATAGAAAACAAGAGCAACTTACATGATGTTTTTTTGTTTATATTGACATTTGCAATGTATGTATATGGCTACTTGATTCGCAACATCACTTTTTAAGTAGTGATATTATTTTATGTATGTATTTAAATATTTATTTAGCAATCTCTTTATTATATATTTATTGCAATTGATTTTTTTTAAATTCTTTATTGTTAGTTATTTTTTTAAGTGTGCTATGACATTCCATATAATATTTTAAATATTGTTTTATGTGAATATGTAATAATTTAATACACTAACATAATCATATCACTTTTAGAAACTTTAGGATACAAAAAATAATAAGCGGAAAAACGTATGCTCGTTTTAATTCCATCATTCACAACTAAAAAAAAAAAATTATTAGGGAAAGAGTAGATTTAGAATAATTAAGTTAAAGTTTAATTTTATTATAATAGATCAATAAGGTACTTACATATTAATTTGTAATGTCATTAAATCCATACAATATGTTAGTATCAATGCGACTCTTTTTTTATATATTCTTTGGTTTTTTTAACAGTTTGTTAGTTTATTCAGTTGATTATAGATTGCGTATGTGTTGATGATTTCCATTTATATCGCATCTAGATTGTATGTATTATTATTATTGAAAATTTTGTTTTGTTTTTATGTAACAGAAAGAAAAATACATAGAATTTCATTAATTGTTTTATAATCAATCAATTTCCATTTTACCAGTAGTCCACTTTTTTCCTTTTCGTTTCATATATGCATGTATATATAGGTAGCTACTGGCCTGGCATATATCCAATTAAATCCCAATTAAAATCCTCTATAATTTATCGATTCAAATTAAATTCATACAAAATACACAGCGTATACGTAATATAAATCTATTTACAATGGAATAAAATTTGACAAGTGAAAGAGAATATACTTTTGTTTAATATAATATAATAATAAGAATAATTAATTGTGTGGGCGTAGTTTGGATTAATCATAAAACAACATTCTTAATCAAACTACATAATCAAGTTGTATTCAATATGTAAAAGTACCACCGCATTATTACATTATAGGTCAAAACCATTTTTTTTTTTGGCTTCGAACTATTTGTATGTATTTGGCTTGCAAAGTACTAAGTATTATTATTAAATCATAGATCATTTTATTGCAAAATTAATCTTTCTTTTTTATTCTTAAATTGTCTAATACTAGGTACCTATTTGGAAGGAGGGAGTGTATTTATTTATTTATTTGAAAACACACATTCTTTTCTAGAGACTATAAATGCATATTTTGTATCTGTTAAGGATATCTTAATATAATTTATGAATACAATTAAAACTTACATACATAGTAGCAATGATTGATGTTTTTTTTTTTTTTATTGTTTGAAGTTTAACTGGTCATCTACTATGTTAGGTTAATTGTTTTCTATTCAATTGTCAAGTTACCTATTAAATTCAGCTGCAACTTACTTCCTGAACCATCAATAATAAAACGCATAGACCACAGAAATAATTTTATAATAATCATATTTTAAATATAGAAATGGTTTCTTCTTTCAAGGTAATCAACAGCCATTTCAAAAACAAATATGTATGTATACCTCATCAAAGTGTGTAAAGTAAGTACTTATTGCTGCTATTGAATGAATTGTGTTGTTAATAGAAATTCCCTTAAGGGGAAAAAACAACCAGCATCAATTATCATCATCATCATTATTATTTGCAATATTCTTTCTCATCATGTGCTGTATATTTTGTTGCATAATAATAAGGAGGTGGTGCCATATCAGTCGGTGTATGCATTTGGTTTTTTTTTTGCGCTTACAATATAATGGTTATTACATGACTAGTAGATTTGTATGTTTTATAATAACATAATCGTATGTCGAAAAAAAAATCTATCGTGTAATAATTTATTATTATATATTGCCTATTTGTTCATCATACATGTACGTCTTCTTTGGACTAAACTTTCACTTCAGGCAAATGTTAATATTTTTCACTGATAATTTCGCCTATTTTATCAGATAAGAACTCACAGGTATCGTTTATATTAAGTTTGTTCTAGCTGGGTAGTATTACGGTTCGAAAACCAGCTGGGCATGCGCTGTTTTGACAATGCGCATGACTATTCATGAATTAAAATGTTGTTAGCCTAATTTGACAGAACCTAAAACAAAAGCAAATAGTTTATCTATTAATAAAAATAAACTATCTCTAATTGATACTGCAACAAAGAAATGTATTTTTCTAGGTCAAATTATCCACTGCCTAATATATCCAATTCAAACCCAATCTGTGTCTGCCGGTTGAAAGGACGATAAAAAAAGCTAGATGTGTAGCTATAGTGAAGGAAGGAAAGATGATCGTGACATGTCAATTAGGGGAAAAAAAACAAATTGCCCATTTTAATCATTTGAAGAGGTGAAAGGTTTTTTGATTGGCGTGTGTATATTTGTGAATATGAAAGAGCGTGTTTGTTTTTATCGAAAAATATGGTGTTAAAGCCTAGATATTACTGCAACGTAAAAAAGGGCAATTATCCAGGTGTGAATTACATAATCTGATACAGCTTAACATTTTGAACTTCATTAGAAATCATCAATACAATTTTAATCAAAAGCATAGAACTGTCATAATTCGTCCATGTCTTTTTTCTTCTGTGATCCTAATACAAAGATTGAGATTTGTATTATTTTCAAGAATGAAAGAATTCAGACTAACGTTTTAACGTTGTTCTCTACGAAAACTCTTCGTCCGACCGACTTATTTCAATAAGGTCAACGGTAAATACAAGAGGTAAAAGTTGACTATACCATACCATCCATATACATACATAGATAATATATATCTACGAACCAGCTTCAACCTCCTTCCCATATAAAATTATATTGTATACAAATAAGGTTAACGATTAATTAATATAACCTTACAAAATATCAAAGAACACACGCAATTATTTTCGCCAGCTGTCACTTTTTAACACCGAATTGTCAATCAAAAAGGACAAAAAAAAAAAAAAAAACTCAATTTACATTTATCAATTTTTTTTGTTCTTGTTTATTATTTTACAATAATAATTATTATATTCATTAATTATATATTATATGTATATTATGTATAATACAACAGAAAATCTTTTTCTTTCCTTATAAATTGTCACAACATATGACAGAGCAGTGACATAATTATGCTGTATGTACCTAACCAGCATTATGCTTATTGTTACATTTTAAAAGGGCAAAATAATATGTATGCAATAATAATAATAATAATAAATATGTACTATACACGCGAGTTAAAAATCACTATTTTTTAAAAAATCGTTATATCTACAAAGTTCGTTCAATTATCATTATATCATATTTTGTCTTGAAATTATGTCTGTTTGTTTACAATTTATTTCTTTATTATAAATTTGCTCTTGCTTTTATCTCTGTCTGTTTCTCTCTCTATTCACAGTAGAATGTGAAAAAAATATATTTAAAAAAGAAATTCGTTTCATGATAATCCTATTATAATAAATACATTAAATCACTATTTTATTATTACTTAGAGTAAAGGACGAATTTGAAGAGAAAAAGAGAAATATTAAAAATACTGGCAAAAATGATGTATTTATACAGGGTGAAAGAATTTGAAATTGTTACAAGACACCTTGTATACATATAACTGTAAATAGGAAACAAAGCGATTACATACAAGGTATGTCAAAAAAAAAATGGATCACACTGGGAATGTTATTGAACTAACAACCATAAGTACAGTATCTAGTAATTGATGATGCGAATAGTAGTTTATGTATACGATATAGTAATTATTAAGTACATAAATATACGGGGTGAATCTATATCTATTGATATTTCTCTCAAACACAAATTGTAATACCACCGTGTATATTATTATACTTTGCACTATGCCTAAAAGGGGAAGAACACAACACAAGAATTATTAAAACACTTTCTGTACTTACAAACGTAATAATACTGTAATAATAAAAATATATTGTACAAAAGCAAAAATAAGCGTATAAATAATAAAAAATTGGAAAACCAAACATTTATCAGGAAGAAAAAAAAAAAAAAAAAAAGATGGCAAGCTTTCATATTGTATAGGGAGGGTCGCCTAAAAAATAACGGGAATTATTGACAAGCATCCATTTTTCTGAAACGTACCCAATTTAGACAACCCCTATACACGACATAAAACTGTTCATTTAATCTCATTAATTAAATAGTCCTATCGTAATATATGCAATATAATAATAATAATATTTATTTAAATACAATTATTTACAAAATAATTTACACAAACGAGAAGCGCTAGTATTATTTAAGTTATTACCTTTAAATAAAATGCGCTTCGAATATAATAATTATTTATATTATTATATTTATTATAATGTACTTGTATATTATCTAACAATAATAATATATAATAATTAATCGTCAAATCCAGACACAAAAAAAATATCAGTTGACTTTTCGAGTTGAATGCCTTAATGAATCCAAAAAAATAAAAAAAATCTAGTAGGCTAACAAAATCAAAGAAAATAATTCTCAAAAAAGGGCGCTCAATAAATAAATATCCAAATTGTCGTCATCATAAAATAACACATTCGTTTATTTTTTATAATAAATACAATTCCGAATTTGTCTTTCATTGCTCCACTTTTTGCACTAGTTCACAATGCGTTGTGGAATTTGACGCAGAGCGAACTAGTGCAAGAAGTACAGCAAAAAAAAAAAACAAATTCACTGATGAAGAATTCAACAGAAAAGTGATTTTTTTCGTCTTCATTAAAAAAAAAAAAAATAAATAAATAAAGCAAAGTAAATTAGAATAAACATGCGTACTCACATATAGGCCAGATACAAAAACAAATAGAAGCCATAATTGATTATGGTTTAGAAATAGACTTACAGGTGGCGTTGAGAACAAAAATAATGTGTACACTGACTATCCTATCGTGATAATTTATGAATTCATAATTTATTTGTATTATTGGTTCTAAATGAACATCGTCACCTATTAATGAAAATAAAATGCATCACTAGGACAGATAATCTAAAAGTTAAAAATTTATTTCGATTTACTTGTATTTTGTAAAAGTTAATTTTGTGCTTTCGGTTGTTGTTGTTGTTTTTTTTTTGTTTTATTTATATGAAATAAAATGTCAATATCTCGGTTGTTAACGGACGGCCGATTTTTATAAATTAATTAATCAACATTAATATATATTTTTTCATAAAACTGTTTGATAGGAAATGTCAATTAATCGCTAGAAAAATCGTGCAATTTACATTAGCTATGGAAATATATACATAGTACACACAGTACAAAGCGAACGCATAGATAAGATTGTCTGAAAAATACAAGCCGCAGCACACGTAAATAAACATTTGTCATGTAATGTGGGTTGTATATTAACAGGCAATCGATTTATGTTCACTTCGATCACTGAGGTTTACACTATAATAATCACATATAGTACCAATCTATCAACGATAAAAAAGCATTTTTACATACACATAGATAGTACTAGATTACGGCATTTTTAATTTTAATAAAAGACTATGTAGCTGCCATTTTAAATTACTTCAACAACCCTGTAATATAGAAACTATAAGAGGAAAAAAAGAGTTTTTTTTTCTTATTATAAAAATTTCACCTCAAAGTTAATTATGATATAATATACAATTCCTTTTTGTCTGTCTATAGTTGAATAAATATGTTAGAGATTTTGTTTTTTTTTCTTTTGTTATTAAGAATATTTGGAGGTTAGGTATGATTTGATAAATTCATACATTGTTGTGATTCACTTACGCGGTATCTTTGAATTTAAACAAATCTCCCTCCGTTTTCCAATACGAAATTTCATAGAAAGATAATCTAAAATCTAACAACGATATAGTATAATAATAGATAATCGATAATAGTTAATAATAATAATAACAGTAATATTATTATTTAAAATATTTCTTTTCTTCGGCCAACATTAAAAATTTATCTTTGCTTTAGTTATTACAGGGAAAAAATGTAAATTGTTTAATTAATATAGACTATAATCAACAATTTATACATTTTGGAACATGTTTAGTTAGGCTGAGCGCCAATCTGTAGAAAAGCGCATGAATGCGCGCGCATTGCTCACGTAACAAGCACCAGTGTGCTTTCTTGTCCGTATTGGATGTGGCTCACGATTTGACGCCACCTCTTTAGAGTCATTCCAAATAAAAAATTATACATTTTCTGATCTAATTTGAACTGTTTCTGTAGGAATACGGCAACAGAGAAAAATTATATGAAAGAAGAGATATGAAGAATAAATAAATGAAGGGCGAAAATAAATAATAATGATTCCTTTTTTTCTTTGTTTAAATTTTCACTCTCTGCCAGTCACTAAACGTCAATGTTCAATCGTTCCACCTTCAGCTCCACCTATACAACGTAGAATTGACTAGTTATATCGGGGCCATTTCGTATGGCCTACTACTACTACTACTAGATGGCACTAATAATAATAATGACATTAGTGACCTTACTATGTGGGAACTTAAACAAAAAAAAAAGGAACGATACGAAATGAAATAAACTTACAAGTAAACCTCTCCTTTCGTACATTTCTTCCCTGCCCGTATTAAACATTATGCACCCGTCGAAAAGTGATTCTGCTCCTTATCGGTCTTGAAACGTATTACACCTTGTTCAGCGACCAACATCGATTGTTGTTTACCATCATGATTAATTTCAAATGGTAACGTTTGAATACCTAAATGCGGTCGTGAATGATTTTGTCGATTTCGGCCGGTTGTCGATCGTCGACCAGACATTGTATTCGTGCTCGAATTGCGCGACGAACGCCGATCAAAATCACAACGTTCGAAATCGTGCCGTGTCCGTTCGTATTGATGTGTTGGATTATCAATTGGCTCACTATAAATATTATTCCGTTCCGAATTTGGATGTAGCATTTCATTTTGATAGTTTTCATTGTTTGTTGTCGTATAATATTTTGCCGTTTCATAGGCATTGCTACTTGTACTGCTACTACCGCCGCTACTATGTTTTCCCAATATAATACTACCGCGTTCATTACGCATTGAATTATGCACCGAATTGTGTCCAATACGATCGAATTGACCGCTACTTAATTGTGGCGTTGTTTGTTCAATTGCAGCATTACTTGCTCGTGTATTGAATCGATCCGAACCCCATTTGGGTCGTTCAAAACGATCCGGATCGTTTTGAAAACGTCGCTCCAACGTGCTCTTTTTATCGAATGAATCGTTTTGGAATGCAGTCTTTAATAGATTTGGTCGATCAACTGTTTCACCCGATAAATTATCAAGCACCATATCCTGACGACTGTAATTGAGTGCATTTGGATTTGTTGTACAATTATTTGGATAAATATTATCGGTACTCGAATCACTTGTAGTGCATGGAAACAATGGAAAACCGCCTGATGCTTGTTTTTCACGTTGCGACATACGTAAACTGACCACAATAGCCAACAATGTTATTATGGAAATTTCAATGAAACGAACACTTAATTCAAAACTCCATAGAATCCAATGATGGGGCACTTCGTTGTTGTTGAATTTATCACTTTTGATGAAAAATAACGCGTACAATTGTACCAATCCGAGTAAAATGAACAATAGTGCTACAGCAATTGTTATATGGCTGGCATACGAAATGTTTTGCGTACACATTTCACTTAAATTCTGACTCTTTTTCGCTAGAACATTTTTAATAATTCGATATAGATATAAATAGCTGAAACCCAATGCCCATGCTAGTAATACAAAGACCGGCTTGCATACAGTTAATGAAGCCTTCTCCAAATAGCCTAATGTCTCAAATATACTCAAACAGAAACATAAAATTATATGAAGTAATGCAAACACAACTAATATAATTGGACGAGTTTTAACTTCTAAATGTGTTAAAGTTCGCTTTAAAAGGAATAAAATTAATACGGCAAATGTTGTTGCTAAAAGGCTAAGCGGAAAACTATGTAGAAAATCATATAAGAAAATATTGAAGCTCTTATGCACATTATATGGATCGTAAATTAGATAGAAAATTCTTAAAACACAAATAACCGTTAACATTAAATGTATAGTTAGGAAATAACTTTTCGAAAACATATGCGGATCATTTTCGTAACGTATCAATTTATAAATACTAAATATGGCTAGAATTATATAACCGACCACCACCAAATACACGTGAACATTCCAACAAATTAACCAAATTTGATCGGAACCAACTGCTGTCATATTTGTCTCTTTTTCCTTTACATTCGGTAGATTTACACTGTCCGACATTTGAGTGGTGACATCCTCGTTGATTATCGATTTTTTCTCATCTTTGGCAACAATTGGAATGTCCTTTTTTACTGTTACACTTTCCAATTGTCGTACACCACCACCACTACCACTGCCACCTGTGCTATCAACACCTTCACGTTCTGGATTACGGTCTTTATTATTATTATTATTATTATTGTTAAATTCCGATAACGGTGGCGATAATGGAGGCACAGCTGCATCTGTATGTAATTTCGTGCGATCGCCTATCGGCAGTTTCGGTTCTTCTTGTCGTTTCAAACTTGGTTCGGCTGATGGAGCGTGACTTTTCGTGAATTTCACATCGAATTTATCCACATTTGGACTGGATGTTATTGTTCGAAAGATAATATCGGGAATTGTATCTGGTCGGCCATTTGAACCGCTTAAAATTCGTGTGATACCCGGCATATCTGGTTTCATATATTCAAAATTACTCTCATTTACATTTCTATTGCCACCATAAAAATCAACGCCACCACCACCCCCACCACCAACACCAAAACGAACATTTTGACTTGGTGTGTTTAAGCTTTTCTTCTTTTCACTTTTCGAATCGGCAGCATTTGGATGATTAACACCCACACCTATTCCACCTGCTGTGCCGCCGCCACCACCACCATTCGCAGGTCTCTGCTGTTCACCACTTTGATGCTGCTGATTATTTCTTGTTGGTACTTTTTCCACATTAACTTTAGGTAAATCGGGACGAAATGGAATACGATCTTTCGATGGCATTAGACTTGGCGGTGGAATTGGGCGACGATTAGCGAAACTATCCGAATTTGTGCCGCGCAACGTTGGCTTATCCGCATAAGGATTTTGTAGGGCTGGTGGTAATGGTGGCGTGAAAAACGCTCTACTTGGCGGTATGTAACTGGGCGACGCTTTACCGTACATTGATTTCGTTGGTTTTACATTGCGCAACGAATTGTAGATTGTTGTTGTTTTGTAAACATTTTCGGTGACGTAGTCGTGTGGTGAATTGACATCTGGGCGTATCCGATCGTTATTGTATCTGAAATTAAAAGAAATTATGTTTTTACAAATAGATCTATTAAATGTCTACATATATTACAATTAACATTTTTATCATAAATAACGATAACTTTGACAAAAATTGACATTATTTTGGACGGCATAAAAACTCTCTAATAGAGATAAATTAATGAATTAATAATTCACAAAACATTTTGTTTATTTACCTATTCGGATTTCCATAATGTCGATTATTATTATTTTTCAAAATATCAGCAGCTGGAGCGGGAGTGGGTAGGACATGATCCTTTTCCAAATCGGTACCATATCCATCTGTATCTCGGCGAATATTTTCCGCTTCTAATTCGGGCTGTTCGAAATCGACTTTTGAACGTGCCAAATCTAATGTTGGATCTTTACTTTTTACATCTACACGTGCCCATTCATCTGAACCATCTGAATATCTATATGAACGAAAAAAAAATAATAATAAATAAATAAATAAAAAATTCAGAATGAATTAGGCGTTAATTTAATTATTTTAGAAGCACAGAAACGGTGCAATCTCCATGTAAAATCGTAATTTATCGTTATTATCAAATCTGGAACAATTAATTACGTATGATTTGCACGTACACTTCCTAAACCACTTGTCATCCAATTATGTAAGGATTAAGCGGCATCGTATTCGTACGATCCACATGTTCTTATTCAAGATCAGTATTTAATACGTATATATATGTAATAATAATGAAAAGAGGTGATTACAGTCGGTGCAAACTAAAAATAGTGCAATACAATAATTTGTAAGCATATACATATACCGGCGCGATGTTGTTATGTTGATTCAAGAAAAATTACCGTTGGACTAGTATTTTAGATATAGTAAATTGATTCTGAATAATACGAATCTATTATGAATGTAGTTTTAGTAGTAATAATCGATAGATGTCGATTCATCGATGAAATTGCTTGAAACTTAGAAATTTTATAAACTGAAGTAGCTGATAAATCACATTGAAATGAGAAAAAACTCACAACAGAGTCAACGAATTTGTGTCAATTGTGAAAAATTGCGGCACTTTCGTGCTGCACTAAGTAAACTTCAACTGCCATTTAGTATATATTCCCACTTATTGTTGTCTAACACTGTTTTTAGTTCGCCTCGACTATATCTATCGATAAAAATTGTACTGTACCTGTATGTAGTTAATAATGGCGTTGCCAATGTAGTTAACGGATATGAATTATCCGGTATACTACGTTTCGTCGTACTACCATAAGCCACCTTATTAAATATAGCAGCAATTTGATCTATATTCACATTGTCCGATAGTAATGGTTCAGTTTTATCCAAATCATTTGCGAATCCATTAACACAATAATGACGATTTGACGACGATGATGATAAAATGAAAACAATTAGAGTTAATAGGGTGCTATTGAAAATTGACCGTTGTCTATTTTTTATATAAAATAGAGAGTATAGGCACACGAATAATTTACACGATAACATTAACGCTAACTTAAACGCTAAATTACAACAGTCTTTAGAAAAACGATCACAGATATTTTGAGGTTCAATTTCATTATTATTATTATTATTATTATTGTTTATTATTATTAATTTATGTTCATTATTATTATTATCACTGGCAACAACTAATTGTTTTACACGACGACACGTTAAATTGTCATTTTCCATTATAATGGAAATTTTAGTATTTCCGATTGGACCTTCGTCATTATTATTATTCTTATTATTATCATCATTTCGTTTCGGTGATTTTTCTCGATTCCTTCCATAACAACGCTTCAAACGTCGTTTTCCACTATTTTTCAATTGATCGTGACGAACAATGGTCGGCTGATGATAAAGATCTGTCATTTTGTCGTTGATCTGATAAATTCGACGAGATGCTGCTATAGCATCGGCATCGGCAGCAGCAGCAACAGTAGAATGGAAAGAGACGTGAGCTGTCATTTTGAGTTTTTCATTCTTTTATGTCATCTGCTCTTTAAAAATGTCTATCGCAAATGAATATTTTGCGATCGTTGTCGTTGGTGTACGTACTGTTGTTTTCTCTTTTTTGTTGTCGCTCATTTAGCATTTTCAGATTGGCATCTAGAACAAGGAAAAAAGTTTATTAGCAAAGTAGTAGTAGAAAAAAAAAACATAAAAGGAAAAAAGAAAATTACAACAGGAAAACAAAGGCCACTAAAGAAATCAATTACGGTATTATGATATGGGGTGAAATTAACAGTCATGCACGCAAAGTATATCGTAGAATGGAACGCGCTCGTATTAATAAGTTTCATGTTATACACAATAAGCGACATGGAAAAATTGCTAAAAAAATATATAGAAAAAAGATTAAATTATTGCATGAAAACAACACAAAAACAATCAATTATTCACTACTACAACAACACAAAAAAAAAAAACGACAACGAAGAAGCTAAACCAAAAAAAAAAGAAACTAGATGGTATTTCTATCTACGTCGGCAAATCGGCGTAATTACCAAAGTCAAAAAGATTTATCTTCGCTTTCCTCCATTTTCTTTTTATTTTCAACAGAAAGAAAGTTTATCCATTATAATAATTATGCAAATTAAAAAGTCCACACGCATTGAGACGAACAAAAAAAAAGAAAAAAACTTGGCGATAAATCCAAATTAGTTTCATGAACTTGCTGTAAAATTCATTTCGACTGTAAAATTAATAGCGAATCGAGTAACAGATTGAATTTAAGATGAATAATTCATCCAATTCAACCAGTTTTAACTTATACTATATATGTATGTATACCTATACGCCGCCACTGCTCCTCGAATTTTCCCATTCGATATCACTGCGTTTTTCCAATCGAAATAATAATTAATGAATGTTTAATTCGAATACTTTTTTTTTGGTTTTTTTGTAAATATACGAAGAAGAGAAACATGAAAAACGAGAGATAGAAAAAAAAACTATTTAATTAAAATGAAAAGCGGAAAAATCTCTCATATAGATAGATACTAAACTAATATTAAACCATACGTTAAATTAATAGTGGAATTTTAATAGGAAATTCAAGCGAATTGAATTACATTAATCAAAAAGAAAAACCGTTACAGAATAATATCGGACACCTCTTTCTCTCTCTTTCATTAATTTCTTTTTTTTATTCGTTTTTCTAATATAAATTAGTAGATTTTAAATCGAATTTAAGTCATTTGTTAACGATTATTATTATTATTATTAGATATCATTTGAAAAGTAAATGAGATTGTTTCTGTACCGGCTATAGAAAAAGTATTGTGTTCAACATCTATTGTATGTCTATAAAGAAAAAAATTGTAATCCTATTATTATGTGAAGACGTCAATTTAAATGTAGGTTAAGGTAAAATGAGGTTAGTATAGCCTACTGTATGTATATTTAAATCAACCTCAATGGACAACATATCAATGTCTTAATCATGTCAGAATAATAATAATAATAATAGTGCGGCTAGATTTCTTCTAATGCCACGTAATTATTTCCATAGTATCAAACTATCATTATCCGATGTATCTTTTATGATTTAAAACTGATATTTAATCCAAGACAATAATTACCTTTACTTCCTATTGTATTAATATTTAATCATTTAGTTATTCGTTTCATCCATCTGGCTATTCTGCTCTGTCTCTCTCCCACCGTTCCCTATATCACCCCGCCACTTTATTTACTCTTATTCTCAATAAAAAATTCATATAAGGATGATATTCATGGCATATCACATTAGCCGCCATTGTAATAAATAATAAGTAAAAAAAAAACTGTAGCGGAATTAATTATTATTAACAAACAATGGATGGCTTAATGATAATATGTATCTTTGCATAGACGAAATTTTAATGAAGAAATTGACCGATTGCCAGGAAATAAGTAATTTTGAATAAAAACAGAAAAAATTGATATCGAATCCAAGCCATTTTGGAAACTGATGGAGCAGCGCGCTCTTTGTTTTTTCAGCTCAACTACGCATGGATTGTTATGGATATTAATGACCATCGGTTGTATGTATAGTTGCCTAAATTAATTTCCGTTTGCTATTTTTAATTTATTCACATTTCAACAATTATATCTCAAAAAAAAATGATTATTTTACTAAATTCCTCAAAAAGGAAAAAAGTGGTATTTTCCGACATAATAATTCTTACTACTATTATTATTAAAAATGTTATTTAAATATTATGTTTTAAAACAATTTTAATTTAACTTGAACACGTATGTATACTGCAGTAATAATAATAATAATAAAGAATGTGAAAATAAGGGTGATGGTGGTAATAGTAGTGGAGTAGTATAAGCAAACAAGCAAAAAGCTAATTCCTATCCTTATTATAGGGGGAGGTGGTGTTGGGTGGTTAGCAAGAATGGTAATAATAATTTAAAAGCTTTAATAATACTATGAGAAAAGCAAATTTTCGCAAATATATTTAATATTTATATGTACACTAAAATATGTATAATAATTATAATAAATAGGCCAGGAAAATGAATTGGAGCATATAAATATGTAAGGTTTAATGTACACATACCCATGTACCGTGTATAGGGGTGGCGAGCGAAATTCATCAAGTACCTACCAACAATAGCCGCCGCCGCCGCCGCCCTCATTTATTAATGCAAACTCAGTATTATACGTACATATGTACATACCATACATACATACATAACATGTATGTATGTAACTCTTATATGTAGGATTTTCCAGCAGCTAGTTTTTAAAAGTCGATATGAGTTCTTATTAAATATTAAATGGCATGGGATTAAAATATGGATGGAATTACAAGAATTTTCCATTTTGAATTTATATTGTAAATTCGTTTCTTTTTTGTCTATTTTTTTTTAAAGAATAATAATAGAATATAAAAGTAGCTCATATTTATTATGCTAGATTCAAAAAGTTGTAGAAAAAATGTCTAGTTTTATATGCACGTGTAGAATAATTATTTCTTGATGTATTAATAATAAAGTAGTTTAATATTTAAATAACTTGCAGCCAAATACTTCGGTGATATCATCATTTCTCTAATGGCACTGAATAAGTGACGTAGTGTTGATGGAAAAATGCAGGGTATAATAAATAATCAGATGGCGACTATGGAGACAGTTTCATTTGGTTACGATTTTCAGTTATTGATTTAATTAATTTATAGAACCTTCTGTTTAGTTTCGTTGACGGTTTCAACAAAAACCCGAGAAGCGTCGGGTTTCTCTCGAAATACCCGGACAGCGTCGGATAATTTAAACTAGTCAAACGTGTATTTGACTTGATTGTCCTGTCACTATAAAATATACATTCAAATATTATGAACGTGAAAATTATAGTATAATCCACTGGCAACAACAGATGTACAGAATACATCACTCACCCATCCACCACCCACTACAGAATATCATCTTCCTTTTTCTTCGTTTTATTTTTCTTATTTATATTATTATTATGATTTATTATCGTAGAATTTTTTTATTTTGGCAAATTGTCTTCACTTTTCATTTCATACGAAACGGCTGCTGCTGCTGTGCGCCTTTGTCATCTTTTCATATATTATTTATTTCACAAGAGTCAGTCCTACATATTTTTTAAAATGATAGAAAATGGGAAATGTCTCAATTTCCTTGTTGTCGTTTTTTAGATTTTTTCTTTTTTTGCTACACCAAAAGGCGATGAAAATTTATCAATATAACTGTCTACACCACTGGTTATAACTCCTTTTTATTGATTAAAAGGATAATTGAGAAACTTCTTAAATCTCTTTCTCGCTCTATCTGTCTCGTCCTTATGTAAGTGGTAATAAAAAAAAACGAAAAAAAAAAAACTATAGACAAGATCATACTGTTCAATGACTTCTTTTTCTTTTCTCCTCTCCTATTTTTACTGAAGCTTCAATTTTCTCTTGGAAGCTTTATGGTAATTTCCTTCTATTATCAACGTACCTCCCAAGTTAATTAAGTTGGCTATTTTCTTCTTTTTTGTCATGGGTCCTTCTGGGTGATCTATTGTTTTCTGGCAAAAATTTAGCTAATGTCATTCACATTTTCTTTTACGCCCCTAAAAACACACAAATCACCCATTTTTATTTACATTTCTCCATTCTTTGTATATAATATAAAGGGACCATACGACATAGCGATGACGACAAAAGGCAAAGAAAAAATGAAAGCAAAGAATTATTCTAGATAAATATATATAAATCACTTTCGAAAATCATCATGGCAACACTACCTGGAACACTGCTTATGGGTGTCTATGTGTGAGGTGACAAAGAAATGTTATGTAAAATGAGCACCCATCAGCTCAATTTTAGAAGAACCCCTGTAGCTCCTATTACTAATGCCGCCCATGCAAAAGCAGTAGCGCAGACCAAGATATTATTTCTCGCATAAGAAAAACAGAGATGGGGCGCGCACAAATGATTCTAATTTATACACTAGAATTATAATGCAAAACAAACACAGCGCATATTATAAAAGCCGAAAAGTAAACACAGAGCCATCGGTCTTATTCTTGGCTCAAATTGCCTCTATCTACGTATACAGAGCCAATTTGAACGAGAAAGAATTATGTATAGCAAACAACACACATGGACGCTACTGTCTTCATTATTAATCTATATGGCAGACCATGGGTCTATATCAACCATGTTAAAATTCAAGCTGAAAAGATTATATCAGCTGCCACTTATTCCCTTATTTTACCGTGTTTCCTTTTCAGAAATTTTTCGGTATATCAAAATGGATTGATTGGGGCTGGACAAAAAAAAAAAAAAAGAAATACTTTGATAATCGCAGAACATGTGTCTGAATGTCTGCCTATATAATTCCCAAGGGTCCCAAATAGAATATCTTTCATATTAACCTGAACTATGTATTATCGATTAGAAAAATGCAAGTAATTTGATAAAATGGAACGAAAACTGACAGTTGGATTCTAAATAATTAATGATTACGAAGAAGAAATCAGGTTAGGTTCTGATGGGGTTTGTTAAATTAGTTGCATAACTCTATACTGCTTTCTTCTCGTAGCTAACTAATTTAATATCAGAGCCATTTATGAATACAAAATCACGTTTTTATTAGGAATTTTCCTGATGTACATGAAAACTTCTCTCGTCATTACTTCAGACTTACACAGTCCCTTTTTCTTGTTTTGTATTTTACAAAACACCAAATGTTACAAAAGTAAAAGAAAAGTTGTAAATTTTATTTTATACTTCAAAAAACAAAGCGAAAAAGTTTTCAACCCAAAAAAGGGGACAGGAAAAATATTCTATACACACACCACCAACAGTAACGACCCTACAGGCCAAAAAAAGCCAGCTAGGTAAAACACGAGTAAACGGATGGACCCACAAATGTAGCGGTTCCTGGGACGAGGGGACAGAAGTGAATTTTATTAAAACTTCCCCTGTAAAACATCTTTATTATCGGAACACCCATAAAGACGCGTAAAATTTGCTTATAGGAATTTCTATGTCGTTTACCGTTAGTTTTTCCATCGCCCTTTTTTTACTAACAAATTTATCGTTCATCCCGAGGCGGCTACGTGGAGAAACTTAATATTTCGAAGACTATTATTATTATTAATTTTCTAAATATATTTTAAATTTAATTGAACCCATCGACAGATTTTATCGGATCATATCCACACGATCAAACACAGTGTGCGACAAGCTTTAGTTTATTAGCTACAAAAAGGAAATCGATAAAACACACACGATTCTTCTTTTATTACAACGAGAAACATAAAAATAAGAATTATCCAACGAGAACTTTTTCCAAAAAAAAAAAAAAAACGAAAAGAACAAGAGCGAAAAGAAAAAAAAAGATCCTAAATTAGTTAAATAGAGCCCAACAGAACCCAGAGAGATAATTAACAGAGAGCTGGCGTAGATTTCCCAGTACGCGCGGCTGCCGAATTTTATTTGCCGAAATAATTAAGAAAATCTACAAGGAGAAACAGTGAGATAGACAATATAGAAAAGGGAGAAAATGTTGTTGTTAAATGTCCGAATAAAATTAAATTTGAAACATTTGTGTTTGGATGCTTGCCTGCCTAGCTGGCTGGGTTGTTTTAGGCAAGCAGGCAACCATCCAACCAAGCCAGAAAGCAAACAAACAAACAAGCAACTAAACCAACCAGGCGAGAGATATAAAATCATTAAATTGGAAATTAAATTAAATATTAAAAGCGAGGAAAATCTGATTAAAACCGTATACACAGATTGCGACTGGATTATTACTACTATGTATTTACTTATTATTATTATTGTTATTCTTATTTTAACTTAAATCAAATGTCACATTGTTGTGTGTGTGTTAGTGTATGTGATTCAATTCATTGACCTAAATTCTTCCATTTTAGTACGCGCACCCACCCATTATTCGATACGTAATTGAATAGTAAAAAAAAGGCATAAAAATAAATCATTATATTAATAGACCAGATAGAGAGAGAAACACAATGAATTGAAATGATAAAAATCTTGTGATGGAAGTTTTAAGTTTTTAGGGTGCGTTCACACTGTACCGTAAATTAGGTGTTTTGTTGTTGTAATGGATTGTTCACACCAACGCATCATATAGATAGACAATCTCTAACAACATAATAATAACGATAAATTGTTTATTTATGAAAGAAATTATAACATTGTTGCTGTCTCTATCTAATTTGGTATACAGTTAAAACTTCTCCGACGGGCAGCTTGTCTAAACCCAACGAATTTCCCGGGAATTCAATTAACTTTGCAAAGGTGGTTTTCACATAGATGTATAGATGATATTTTCATTTTTCCTACTTATATGTTATCCATACGAAATCCACCACGTGGCAAAATGATTAGATACTTTTACCACATCATAAAGTAAAGCTTTTACTTTAATGAAATTTCATACCATTCATCCATCTATACTTTTCATACAATTTTGAGGTTAAAAGTTACTTAATTCCCACTTTGAAAATTCCATAATTCAATTAAAAATCTAATAACTGTACATATATACCTACAGCTCAGCCAGAGCGAAATTTCAGTTTTAAAAGAAGAAGCACTGACGAAGCAAACAGATTAGAAACTAGAAAGTTTTCGTTTAAAAGTGACATCACATCAAAGTTTTCAATTTTTGCCATGCATATTTTAAGAGAGCGAATACCTTCTTATTTTCAAAAGTTTCCCCAATCTTTCCATCTTTGTTTTTTTTTTTTTACGTTCCAAACTGTTCAAAAATGAAACAGTATCATTCGGTTTCCATCTCTATTACACTGTTTCTATATATATACGTATATATAGTTTTCTCTTTTCCACTTGAAGAAAATCGATTTTCTTAATATACATTGTAAAACATTAAGAAGAAAAAAACCGGAAAGAAATAAAGAACAAAACTAACTAACTTAACTAACTAAATAACTGAACTGAAACTTAAACTAAACTGAATTGAGATGAGTTGAATTTGAGAGTCCAATTGCCATTTGAGTAAAATTTTCACAATTACAAGGAGAGTTAGTGTGTGTGTGTGTGTGTGCGAGAAAGCGAGAAAGAAAAAGATGAGAGAGAGGCGATTCTCACAGTTTTCTTTCTTTTCCATTTCATTCATTCATTCATTGATTGTGCTATAAAAATGTCGCAAACAATGGAAGTAATGGAGAAATGAACGTGGAAATAGCAAATGGAATGAGAAAAAGGACGAAAGAAGAAAAATATAGGGATGAAACTACTACTATAGGTAGATATATATAATAGTGATGGAGAAGGGTGGAGGTGGTGGTGGTGGAGGCGGCTCGTCCAAATTGTATTTTATGTTCTAAAAAGCGTTTTCGCTTTCCACTTTCACACGATTGATGGGGTTTTTCGTGAAAGATGATGATCAAGAAATAAGAGAAAAAAGAAAGAGTGGTAGTGTAGGTGGGAGGCGGCGGGCGAAATGTGTCTATAGGGGTTTATGTAATTATTAGCTTTTCTCTTTGGTAAGTTTATTTAGAGGATTTACAACAAAATAGTTTCATGGAAGAAATATATAGTGACAGAGAAATAAAGGTGGTTGCACACCGTGCATTTCATATGGATACGTCTAATCTGCAAGTACAGTGGATGTGGAAATAAAAAGAGTGTTATGCAATAATGAGTGGGAATTTATATCAACTTACTGGTAAAGTGCCCAACATATTTATCCCGACATACTTAAACTTATGGCAAGTAGGTTTACACTTTGCGTCTATCGTAGATTCATTCTTTTTACTTTATGTCTACTATAAATCTTTCTTTCTTTCTTAAACAGATCTTTCTATTTCTCAACTCGTCGGTGCACTCCGTCTTTTTGACTTCACCAATCAAACTGTTCAAATCGTTCCGGATTTCCACCGGGTATCATCTAATAATTCTATTTCATTTTAATGAAAAATTAAATGCAAAATGGACACAGTACACACATCGACCCATAAAAATATAAACCTTTTTCCATATAATTCACACTGGTTGATGATGACTCGTCGTAAATTTAAAACGTGCTAGGTAACAAACGGCTTCGTTAATTTCCCAAGACACTTTTCATACTATATATATGTATAAACTACCAAATAACACCACATACAGTATGAAAAACGCGCTTATCATCCTCATCAACAATATCACCACCACCACCACGACCAACATCATTGCAGCCATCATGGATGGGGAAATTCAAAATTATGAAACTTTATATTGGAAAATAAATACAGACGAACATATGTAAATCCTGAAATATGATAACAACATTTTTCAAGCTTTCCAAGTAAAATACACAGACACATATATAGACATTATGGTGGAAAAGAGACAGGGCAATTTATTCATCGAACTTTCTAAACAGAAAGAGAGAGAGAGAGAGAGAGAGAGAACAGAAAACACAATTTCTCATCTTCTGAAATTCTATTACTATACTGTACTATACCTACCTGCTACAGGAGAAGAAAGAGAAGACAACAACTAGAATTAGATTAATTGATGCTGTGTGAGAGAGAGGGAAATTGAGGAAGTAGAGTGTGTACACACACAATCAGGCTGTTAATTATTATTAATGAACGGTCTCTCTCGTTCATTTTGAAGTAAAGGACCATCACCACCACCACTAAAATATTAAAAGATTATGTCAAAAATGAGAACGTTCCCCCGTTGTTAATCTAATCTATTTACGACCCCAGTGACATATCGGCTTATTTCGATTTTAGCACATTTTCGTAAACTTCCGCGCTAGCTGCTTGCCTAGGGCACGCCAAAATATAGACATTTTTATTTCGCATCCCTCCTCCCTCGCTATAGACAAATTTATTCCTGCTTCTGTTGCTGTAGCTGCAGGTGGCTCTTAGTGATGGTTTTTGGTATATACATACATATTTTGGCATTTTCCTCCAATGGGGGGAGAAAAAAAAAAGTGATTTGCATGTCAAGTGACAGCTCGTAGCTACTATGTGCTTAGAGGGCTGAGACGGGCGAAAAAATATATATGTGCATATCTGAATGATATTTTTATTTGGTTTGTCACTCAACCTTTCGCCATCAACCATCGTCACCCTTCATAACACGATGATGATGGCATGGTAGTGAAGGGATTACTTAAAAGGGAGTACTGCCTGCCTGTCTGCCTGAAGCATGTCACTAACTTTGCATGATGAGTGAAAATCAATTTCATGTAGAGATGAACTAATCTGCTTCAATTTTTAAGTAGCATAGTTGACAATGAGCTTTAGTCAAATTAGATAAACACTTACCATATTAATTTTTCCAAATTCGAACACTAAATTTTAATAAATCGATAAAAACGGCACGAAAATCCCACAAAAACTCTGTCACAAAAAATGGACCACACTTTCAATAGAATTCCAAATATTTCCGATATAGTTTTTAATAGCATTTTATTTCATCAGAGCCCACACTCTCGTCTTCTCTCAACATCAATGTGAAAACAAGGAAGAACCATTAATAAATTATAAACCTTCTGATCGGTTATTTTATCTTATATTTTATAGCTTTATTTTTTTTTCTATAGATTTTCCACCACTACCAGGCGGTAATAGCAATAAAAATGGCTTATTAACAGCACAAATATGCATCGTCAACGAAAATTCGTTGTATTCAAAGAAACAAAAAAAAAAAAAAGAAGTAAACAAATTTATAGTTTTCGAATATTTTTCGTTTTTGATCGATTGTCTTTAAATCAGGTAATACTGGTGGTTGGTGGTCATCATCGTGTTTTTGGTTCGGTTTGGTACTGGTTATTCTTGGAATATAAAAACCCATAAAAATGTGGAGCGACAACGAACCGAACAACTGAAACGAGTTGCTCGTGTTCGTTATATTCTCTCGCTGGCGAACAATATTGGTAACTAAAAATATACAGGGTGTTCCGATATTACCTTCCAAACAATAACATGATTAAAGAATGGTACATTAGTAATTAAAATGCATACTTTGTTGCATAAATAAAACTACTAAGAAAAAAACACTTCGACATATACACATAAAAAGGAACACCCAGAAGAATAAATATGAACGACGCAATGGCAAGAGAGCGAGAGAGAGAGAGAGAAAAAAAAACTCACCACGAGTAAACATCATACCAAAACAATAAATTCGTAAAAATGCCAATGAGTAAATACTTAAATACGAATAATTAATCGAGTTTCGAAGAAATGATCCTCTTTTAATTAGCTGGAAAACAATCGTAAATATTTCAAGTATGCATGTATATGAAGTCACGTGTGGCGTCTCCAAATTCTCTAAATACATTTAAACTTCCTCCTTTTCGGGAAAAAGCGATGTTCTCGATGTTCCTTTTACACCGTAGAATTTGACTTGGTATTTTTGAATAAATTTAGATTTTTAGTAAACGCTGGAAAATCGAATTTTCTATTCGCGTTGTTCACGTTAGACTCGTATTAGACATATTTTAAATTTCGCAACCATTTTCCAACAGATGACCGCTCTAATAGCTCCGACGTACCGTAATATAGTGAAACCGGTCAGTAATACTGCCATTAGCAAACGACTCTTTTATGTTTTATTTTTTAAACAATTTTACCTGTCCAAAAATTTAGTTCTCATTGTATTTTGTGTAACGCATATTTCAAAAATTTATTAATATAAAAATCTAATAATAAACTATAGGTATCAGAATCATAAATTACCCATAAAAGAAAACAAATTAAAATGGAAACCTCCTAGAAATTTCCGGTAGGTAAATGGTAAAACCCATTAATATTATTATGTTTGTCCTTTTTATCTCTAATTTATTCAATTTTTACCTGGTGCCTATTAAGAATGGCTTATTTTCCAACTAAAATTACTACACAAAGTAAATTATTTGACTATAAAACAAATCCGAGTTCCCCGTCCCTCACACCCCTATCTCTCTTCCACCTCTAGAAAGAAGGAGGAAAACCTTTGACAAAAGATTTACGACTTTTACATTATTTAATATTATGTAAGTAATTTATTTTTCAATGAGATCCGCCACGATACTTTGTTGGAAGAAGATATTCGACATAATATAAAGCCGGAAAATTAGTCATTGAAAATGAATTTTAAGAGAGACAAAGAAAACCGCAAAGTGCGAAGGAAATAAGTATAGAGCCGAGGGTAACAGATTTGATAAGAAGGGACGTAGATGGGGTATTAACTATTAAGTAGGCAGGCATGCAGGCGGCCAGGTATCTATCTATCTATACTATATGTATAATTATGCGAATATTTTAGAAGGTTTCGTTAAGCATCTTAAGAACATTTTAAAGGGTGAAGTGGCATAACTCTCTTCAAGTTCGTCACGCTATATATCAGAATATAGGGAGAAAAAGATTTGAATTAATTTTCTTTTATCAGCAATATCATTGTCATATAATAAATCAATCATTTGCAGCAGGATTTATAAGCAGGCGCCCATCAGGCTTATTGTGTTTTGTTCCTACTTGAATTTCACATCGGTGTGAATCTGAATACATTCTAAATTCATTTATTAATAATAACTGCAGAGTTCAATTGTTAATTGAACAGCAAATAGAAAACTCCGTTACTTTTAATTCAATTTACAAAAATCCCTTCATCTATCAGAGCTGTTTCCTATTTCCTTTTCTTTTTTTTCTTTTCTCTTTTGTTTACCGTTTCCATTTGAAGATACCGTAGCATACAATTTCCTTTTAAAGGGTAGAGGACAAAATAGCAAATACTACCTGCTGTGATATAAAATTTCGAAAAAGACGGCACAAAATAGCAAATGAGGAAACATATGTCAAGGCATATAGTTTGTAAAATGGCAACACTGGAAGAAGGATTTAAATTGTAGTTATTAGGGAAAAAGAAAACATTATATTGTGATATGTAGATATATGTATATTTTTATCCTGATATATTCTATTTTTGTTAGAGTACATATCATACATATACTTAAGTATTTACAATAATAAGAATAAGAAAGTAGTTGCAGAAATTTTATTTAACTTAAAAATTGACAAAAAATACAAAAATACTACTATATGTAGAATTGTAACACCTAGTTTTACCAAAGAAGTCAATTTTAAACTAAAATGACCAGAAGCAGAAGGAAAGTCATGAAGGAAACTTTTTTAAAAAAGGAAATAATAATTTAGATGAAATGTCAAAAAATGTCAAATATACCTACCCATATAACATTTTAGCCGAAAAGAAAGCAATATCTTTAATATAATATTAAATGCAGTATTCCTAATTAAGACTGATCCCATTCAGTCAATAACTTATTTTGAAACATCATAAATAAGGCTCTTTTCTAGAAAGCAGTTAACATAAACAATATAATAATATATTTATTTTTTGCCTTCAAGAACCTTCAAATATATAGTTATATAGGTATACTTAAATTATTAAATTTTTGGGGATGTTCTCATGTTTTCAATTTATTCCTATTTAATTCTTATATAAATAGTAAGAGCAGGTAGCCAAAAAATACATGGTTGCCAAATGTTCTTCGAACATTCTACAGTAGAAAAATCACGGCACAAAATAGCAAATCGGGCCCCTTTCGGTATTAAGGTCATTTGCTATTTTGTCCAATTTCGCTTTTAAAACCCTACAATTTGGCCCGAAATAAAATTATAGTCTTCTTTTTTTTTTTTGTTAAACATTTTCCGAACGAGTAACTAACTTATTTGCTCTTCTTCTTCTTCGGGTTTTTCTTTCTTTCTGAAATTCCCAATTTCTTTATTCGTCTTTTTTTTTTGTTTAATAAACGTTTTATAATGAAAGGGCCGAAAAATTTAATGATGATAATGATGATGATGATAGAATTAGATCCTAAATGCTCTCGTTCCCTTTTTTTTCCCTTTAGAATGAAAAAGTAATTGTAAAAAAGGTAAAATCATCAGTGAAAAATGAAGGGTTTTTTAGCAAAAAAAAAAAAAGAAAAAATTCCAAAAAAACGCACACGTGAACACATTAAATTTCATCCATGTTTACAGTTGAGAAAACCCATTTCCTACACATACATATGTATCCAAACACGGTTCAAAAGAGAATTAAGCTGTGCCCTAACTGCACCGTTATATGAACGGGGCCATATTTGAAGAACGAAAAAAATTTCCTCATTAATTATCAAAAGATTTGCTTTTAATATTGAATTTTTGAAGACTGGTTAAAACATTTCATGATCGAGTACAGTTGCAATGCGGAGAAACGCTGCGACGATTTTCACCAAAATTAAGTAAAATCAATAGCTAAACAAGCACAGCTAACAAACAGGATAAAAAATATTGAAATGTCAATAAAACGGCGTGACAAAATACGAACAAACCATTTCACAGAATTAGCTTTATCCCTTTTTGTTCTTTTTTTTTCTGGGCCCATATTGACAGACACACACAGACACATTGATATCTTCTATCATGGAAGAGATTTCATCACATTTATCTTAATCTATCAATGCGGGATAAAATCCATAAAACCAAACAAAAAAATCCTTTTTTAAAAATTGTTTTCCAATTTTATTATTGAAACTTTTATTATTATTCTATTTCAAACATTGGTGAGTAAAAGGAGGAATGGGAGTGGGAAAAAAGCGAGGGAGGGAGAGAGCCAAGAAGAAATGAAAATTTATATTTTTCATTTTTCCTTTTTCTCTATAGTATGTTGGAAATTGGCCAATGATATTATGAGTGCACATACACATCCATCTATACAACCCTCTTTCTGTTCTGTTCACCCTTTTTCATCGACGACGACGACGACGACTACGACGCCAAAGCTCTTTTAAAGTTAGGATGACTTTTTAATGTTTTTAGTAGCACTGTCTCCATTTAGATGAATTATTATCCTTATTAAAGTTGCTTTTAAGAGAAAGGAAATGTTTTATTCTTTTTTTATTATTTTTTCCAAACGGGAAATAATGAGTTATAGACGAATGAGAATGAGATGTTTAATATAACATTGAAAGTTGTAGCGAAAAGTTTATCATTTACAAATCATTCTGTCAAATTGTTTTAATAGTTTAGAAATAAGTATTTTTTTTTTATGAATGTGATGCCAAAACAGCTTGTTGTATGAACAATGCATTTAAATCGCGATAAAGTACTTTTCGCACAACACAAATTGATCACAGAATACAGTACACACACAAAACTCATAGAATAACTTAAAGAATAAGAGAACTTTAATGGAAAAAACCATCACCAATATGTTCTATTTATCAAATTCGTCAGTGGAATGTCAATTGTCATATATTTTGCATTTCGTTCAAAGAAAAAAGCGAAAAGATTCACTTTCTCAAAACCGTAAATCGATGGAAAAATGGTGTTAGTTTGCCCCTTCTGCATCAGTGTATTCTGTGATCAAGTGTGCATTGTAACTGAATTTATGAATAAAGTAAATCTAAACTTAACCTAACAATACATATTTCTTTCGAATTGCACCACTGTTGCCAACACGTCCCTAATAAAACCAACTATAAATTTTCAATCAGAAACGAGTGGAAAATTTGATGGGAAAATTCAGTGCATTTGTCTCTACTGACATGATTATTGCATAACATACTTTATTTAACTAGCTAGCTAGAGCCGAGAGAACTGAATTACGTAAAATTCCCCTTTTGCGGCACGCACGTGCCTGCCCTAGAATTGTCACCCAAAAACATAGAATCTCATCTACATCTATTTATCTAAATCGATCCCCACTTCATCCACCTAACCATCTGTTCCCAACATTACTACTACTGCTATAGCAGCAGCTATTCCCGAATCCCTACGTTTATCTCACTCTTTCGCTACGTCTATCGCCATAGTACTATAGCAAAAACCCCGTTAAATCCTATCACACCTCATCACCGCACTCACACTATCAACCTACAGATATTCCTTATGTATGTATATTGATTCTAAATTTTAAATGTTGCCGGTATTTACACACACACACACACAAACACAATATCTACATAGATAGAAATAGATGGTACACATTTTCCAACTGATTTTTCCATCCCATCAGGAAAATGCTTTCCAATAATTCTAATAATAGACGAAATAATTGGAATCATTCATCTGTGTATTTCTGTTGCCATCCTCGTCGCCATTCAACTGTCTTCGTCTTTCTTTTTCATTATCTTTCTCTTTCATCTAACAACAACCCCAATTAAATTTGCTTTATTCGCCTTTATAAAATATGTACTCTTTCTTTTTCCTTTTCGATAAATAATAAGGAGGGAAAAAGTTAAAATAGAATCTAGTAAGTATTAGTATCGATATAGATGAGGGAGCGGTAGACAAGAATGATAAGGGATAGGGGAGCGATTTGATCGAGACGAGCGGGACGATTTTTCGAATATTTTTTTTTTTGAATGTCTCGATGGAAACCGTCAACAATAATACGTACATTGTTGTGTATATTGTAAAATAGGTTGAGGGGGGCGTTTTCTACCAACTAGAAATAGAACGAGAGAGGGCTAAAAAAAGAAAAACTAATTTCATAGGACTTGAATAGATTTTACAACATAAAATTGGAACGTGCCGAGGTAATTATAAGTTTTAATAGCATAAGCAAAAAAAAAAAAAGTATCTTTTTGTCCGTTGAAAAAGAAAAGTTTTCGTGTGAAAATTTACTCGCTGTACATATTTATTGAAGCCAATTTTTTCCAAAAAAAAAAAAATATATTTATAATTGATCTATTCCAAATGAAAATTTTCACAGGAAAAATTGCATAGATTGTTTTATTTCTGGTGGTTTTAAATTGACGTCGCTTTTCCTTGTTCGTTCGTCCATTCCATTTTTTTTTTTGTTTTAGAATTTTAACGTACACGTGATCACGTACATGTGTTCAATTTCCATGAGTTTTAATTGGCATTTTTATATTACGTAGAATATGTAGATGACATTCATTTTTCCAAATGACGTTCTATACTCAAATCGCAATTGAGTCTATTGAAATGGAAATAGGATTAAGTTAATTATGCTTTTCATTTCGGGGTTATGGTTAGGTAGCGGTAGCAACATATTTGACTGATTCTTTTGATAATTTAATTGAAACACAAAAAAAAAACGACAGTATCAAAAATTCAAATATCAAACAGCCCGACGGGCTATTTAGAAAAGTCCCTTTTAATTCTGGCAAAGGGACTCCATAGGGAAATACCCTTTTTTTGGTCAATTCCGGTATTATACTAAACAAATAATATTTTTAGGACCACACACAGCTCCTGTTACCATTCCCTACCAGTACAATACCAAACCCTATAAATTTATTATCCTTGTTCAAAGAATCATTTCTCACGGATTTTAATTAAATCTATAATAAGACAATGACAATTATTCTTTATTAATTATTAATCGTGCTCTTTCCAACTCTCTAAACCCTATCCAATCAATCTATCTATTCATCCCTAAGGCTCTCTATGTGTCTATAGTTTTAATTTTCTATTTTCTAATTTAATGATATTGCCACCGTACCAAAGGATACAATAACACTCTCAAAGGAGCCACGTAGTAGTTACCACACCAATAATAATACAACAGAAACATATTAGAATTGTTTATTAGAAACACATTGTTACTGTGAGCGTTTGTTTCTCAATCTCTCTCTCTCTCTCCCCGTACTGTTCTGTTTGTATGTTCGTGGCATAGAAATTTAAACACATACGAGATATACTTGTCGTCATGACTGATTGAAAGAGAGAAGGGAATCAGGGACCTCTGAATAACATTCCAGAAATCTGGCAATATATTTTATATGCGCATATACATATGTATATCTACATATAGAGACGTATTAAAATACTAGTTTTATTAGGGTTGAGGATAATCCCCTACGGGAAGAACACACGGATTCATTTTAATTATGCATTACGTATATGTGTGCGTATATGTACATTTTCGAATATGTATTTCAAATATGTATTTATACGACCCCTGTATATATGTATAAACCATTAAAAGCGTTGCGCTCTAAATAAATGAGTAACATTAAGAAAAGGGATGTAGAAGAGCGAAAGTAATCGTAATCCCTGTGCAGGGATATTCGATACTACTTATTATTTAAAACTGGTAAAAGAGCTACTAGATTTCGAAAAATAAATAGTAATTAAACAAGACACATATTTACATTTACTATTTAAACATCCCATCATCCTGTTGACCGGATGAAAACAATGCAAGTTAAATAAACAAAAAACATTTTGCTAACATATAGCAAAATGACTGTACATTTACTATACAAATAGCCCTGGTAGTCAACAGGCAAAATATAAATGCACAATCAGTTATACTACAATTGATATTCGAATCACCCTCGTATACAAACAACAAAAATGGGATATGCAATCACATTATTGGAAAATGTTTAAAAATCAAACAGCCCCACTAGGGCTATCTACCTACATGATAGAATAAGAAATCTCTCTCTTTGACACTGACATGACTGGCCATTAAATTTCTCCAAGGAAAAATTGTCAAGGGCCAAAACAATCCTTTATCAATGTCAATTTTTATTTTGTGTATGTATGGTGGTAGGTAGGTATAGGTAGACAATCAAGCTAGTAAATGATGCCGAGCCGAAAAGACAAATCATTAATTTTGCTATTCGATACTATGAATCATCATAGAGGCCGCAATAATTTTGAAAGAAACACAATAAGAATGATAATAATAATAATAGTGATGCTATATCGATCTATAGTGAAGTAGACTTTTGAAGTAAAAGGTATGAAAATGCAACTCCTTAGCTTACAGCCACTATTACAATAGCATTTTATTGACAATAAAAATTTATATAACCACCGAATCGAGAGACTGACATATTGACCTGATTTTCATCTTTTTACCTTCAAAATGTTTCTTATTGTATTTGAACCGGTAGACGAATGACAACAACAAAAAAAAAGATTTATTATATCAAAACAGAATGACAAGAAGTTCCACCAAAAATTCTACAGATGCATGTATAGATGTAGCCAAGCCGCCTGAACCATATAAAATCTACTTATATACAATTTAAAGCAATAGGATGCGATCTTACGTCATAGTTAATAAGCCATAATTTTCGTGTAACATTGTCAATATTATTTTCGGAATTGTATTGATATTTTAATCGATTTTATTTAAAAATTTTCAATTACGGTAATTGTTTTAAATAATAAAAACAATTGTTGAAGATTTATTCAAAAATTATTAATATCGTAAGTATAGATGAAAATAAACAAATATTTACTTTAATTCGTTTAATTCGATATGTTTAACGTATTCAACTGACAAGACTGGTGAGTTTTTGTCTCGCTTTTTATGTGTATACAACAAAGACAATTATACTTTCAATTAAAACTTTCCTATAATTACTTTTAATTGAAAAATCAAATCAAATTTCTGAAGAAAATAGCAAAAATAAAGAAATTAAACATTTCTACGAAATTATGTAAGTAAAATTGATTCATATTAATAAATATTAAACAAATCCTGAACGACCATGAAAAACCATCTACTCTGCTAGTGCTGCATTTCAATACGAATTTAAACACATCCAACTTTACATTGATTTTATGCAAACCAATTTCTCTAAATCATAGTTATAATGTTGGTTTACTGTTTTTACGAAGTATGACGTCAGGTCACATCCTTATGCATTTAACTGTAGGTATATAAATCAAGTTGCCACGCTCTTGTATTAAACAAGTATTGATAGTAACTACTGGATGCAATGGCTAAATCTAACCTTACGCATCTTTCTTTGTCGAATAAAATTAAGCATAATTCATTAATTTTTCGAACAACGTTCTCTTCTTTGCGTACACTAAAGAAAGTTTTCCATTATTTAAGATTTCCATAAGTAATATTCATAAAAATATATCTAATGTACAAACGGAAAAGGTATTTTTGGGTTAAATTTACCGTTTAAAATCAGAATTCCCGTTTATTTTACTGGTTATATTTATGTATAATATGAGTATATGGGCGTGGCATACCAAATACATTAAACTGAACCCCATTTTTTTTTTAGATATTTTATTGCACGGTGTACAAAATGGCGGACCCGCAAAAATACAAAATCCATAAAAATGTACAAAAAACATAAAAATATCAAAAGCTGGCTTTTTTATTTCTGGCTATTTTTTTTTATTACGTGGTTTTATTGTTACTTTTTTTATTTTATTTTTTTTTTCGTTTTTGGCAAAGAACTATCAACGATAAAACACACATTTTTCTGGGCTGTCAATATTTCATTAGGATCGTGATAGTTAATTATCAAATTGCGTGTTTTAATCGTAGGTATAACGACTAGTCTATAATAGTTGTAGTAGTCTGGTAGTAGGTACATAATATAGCAAATTAGATCGCCTACAAATTCTAATAATAAAACACATAATATCCATCCATTTTTTCTTCATTTTGATGGATTAATACATAATATTATGTATTATACAACAGGCAAAACAAAATCTCATTTAAATGTCAATAGAAAATGAAAAAATGGGCAACCGATCTGATGATTAATAAAATTCAATAATAATCAAATAATAAATTAATGACTACAAATCGCTACAAGAAAATTAATATTTTTTCAATTTGTTAAAAAGGGTTAATTTTCATGGTAATTATCCCTTTAACAAATAAAAAAAAGGGACCCTTTTACTAATCACCACCTCAAGCGTAATATAATCCTTCTATCATATACCAACCATACTTTCATAATAATAATAGGAATAATATAATAAAGAAAAGATCATATTTCTTCTTTTTGAAGATTAGTTTTTTTACATGGGTACTCACCTGACCGAATAATACGCCCTTTGTATATGTATTATTCGCTTATTGAGAAATAAAAGTGGGGTCTTTTTTATTTCTTAAATCCCCCGCAACCCTTACATAGTGGTCTTCACCACTATTGAACGGAAATGGTTATGATGAAAAATATGATATTTGTTGATCATAATTGCGGCGTCCCCCTGCACGTCTATTAACACCGTAATGTTTAAAATCTCATCTGCATTTGAAGCGATATCCATCAAGAACTTTCATTATTCCATAATTTGTATATTTTTACATGAACAAGACGTTCTAATATTATTCATGCACCATTAGTTGAATAATAAGCTCATTATGAAACACTTACTTGTCTAGACTCAAAATTTTTCCGGAGTGCAAAGGGAAGTGAATCGTCCGCGACACACCAGACAAATTTGTTTCGAATATCTTTATTATAATCACTACCAGCACATGATTTACCTTTGAATGATTTAAAACAGCTCATTCACATCCACTTAACATCAAATCACTTAATAATTTACTATGAAATTTTTGACATTTTACAATTTCAGTGCCTTCGTTACGTTAATTAAGTTAGAATTGAATTGCTTATTTTACTGGTTCTAAATGAGACTTTGTCTTTCATTAAACTGATTTACTATTATCGCCGTAGCTCATATAGTCTGCCGCACAATCTTTAGTTTTATAACTCGACAAACAAAAATGGTGTGTGTGTGTTATCTTAAAAATGCGATAAAACTCTCGATATATTGTGCACATACGATATATCAGGGACTAATACGAATCTTTTACGAGCTGTAAGTTGTACAAAAAAAAAATTGATCATAAAACAATCACTTTTAAAATGCCATGAGCACACATGCACACACATACATACTGACAACTAACCTCAATGCTTCTCATAAATTCAACATTAAAATGGGCATAAAACAAAATTTATTTCCAGGTCACCAAATTTTTAAAAATTTATTGATCGAAACATACAGGGAGATGACATTAAATATGTATTAAAATGCAAAAAAAAAAAAAATGCGCTTCGTGTGTTACACATTTCAACATACATAAAAAAATGATTACTATAATCAATATTCATGACGTTATTGACAGATAGAAGACAACATAGCGGATGTACATCGTCAACGACGACGAAGTGTGAACATGGACGTTCCACGTACGTCCGTTGCACTACGTACAAATGTGAATTTATTCATTTGTTTATTTGTATTTCTATGTGCAACACGTTCAATGTATCAACAACACCATCACACACACACACACACACAGTGTGTGCAATTCGTTCGTTCATTTCACGTCGTAAGCATTACAATTCCATTGATAAAATATTAATGAGAAACGTCTAATAAAATATGAAATAATATACGATCACTTCCTCAATTCTCTAACTACAAATAATTTATTAATAAAATAAAATATAGGAGAAATATACAATATAGTACAACTATTCGTAGATATCTACGTATATATTCAAATGATTATCTGTATATGAATATTATGCACTCGTTCTATGACGTTATTTATGTTAAATGGCATTTTGTTGAATACGAATTGCCACAATTATCAATCGTTCGCAATAATAATAATAATCATTATTCATTATCATTTTCGCTAGAAAATCAATATACATAATATGATTGGAAACGGGAAATTGAAAAAAGGTACGGGAGAATCAAAAAGAGATCAGCAGCAGCAGCAACAATGGAATATTCTTTAGTTTATCTAATGGTAGCACGTCGCTGATTTGAATATGAGTTTTTTTGATCTTTTGTTAAAAAAAGATGGCTTCATTTCACTGCTGACTGCACTGTTTCAGCAATGAAAAAAAGAAAAGAATATAACAAAAAAAAAGTCGATTGACAATAACGAAAAACGACATCAACGGAACAAAAACCCAATTATTTATTTTAGGGTTCCATAAAAAAAAAAAAAAAACGAAAGATCATCGACATTCCTTGTATCTTAATTTATGCCGAAATAGGGGACAAAAACTAATTAAAACTTATTATCATTCTCATTAACAATCAATTTCGATCATCAAAATTCGGGTGCTGTTCATTTAGTATAGAGAGACGACTATTCGAACATTTCGAAATGGCACAAATCAAATAATGAGTCGATTAAAATACGTCACGCGTTTAAAGTCATATTATTTTATAATATACCCTCTAAACTATGCTATTAAAAATTCTCCATTATAATGTTCCATTATAGCATGCGCATAATACGAAAACAGATTTTTATTTTTAAGAACGGGTAATTTAAATGCTCACAGAACTCTAAAGGAACAAGGAATAAAAAGAGAAAGATCAAAAAGAGAGTTCTTTCGATCTATCTAGACGTGTTCGATTCGTATATATATACCGCAAAAGTGGGATTCAATCGTTAATCATTGACGACGACGACGGTCTGAAAATACTTATTGACGTCGTGATTAGAATCACTAAATAATAAAGTATCTGTATCGAAATAGGAATGGCTAGATGCGTATCGCTAAATTGTGAATTGATGCGATTTAAGTGAAATTAGAGAGGAGACAAGTGGATTTTTGTAGAACTAATGTTTGATTAACTAGTGCTAAACAAGTACTTATATGGACCACACAAAAAAATTTACTTTTCTGATACGATACACAAAATCGATACTGTTGCCCATCCCTAATACAAATCAAAACGAACATTTATAATCTGTATAGATTACTTCTAAACACACAAACGTGATCTGCATTACGATTTAATTATTGTAAATTAATTGTTTTGATTAAGAATAAATTAAATTTAAAACGTACATTTCAGGTCCTGCTGAACGTTTATTTTTTTATTTTTTTTTTGTAATTTAATTGGCGGTGTTGCGTTTTTGACATGTTCTGTCTGTATAGAAAAAATACATAGACACACATACGTACACATAAGTAGATTCGCATCGATTCAATTTGATTTGATTGTTTGAACTCACAGCGATTCAGTTGATTGAACTGATTAAAATTTAATCAAAAAGAAAAAATGAAAAATGTTCAAGAAAAATCGTGGAATTTCCTTGTGAAAAATTACTTTATTTTCTTTTTATTTTCAATGTGCGAATTTCATTGATTCATTTCATTCAATTCGCTTTTCAACTAGTTTTTAGCGGTGCAACAACGTTTTATAAAATTCCATCTGACATGCATTCGATGCGATAGGAAAATGAATTGATTGATGTCGGGACGCCTTTAAAAGTATAAGTAACCAATTTTCTTCAAGATTTTTTTCTTCTTTTTCTTTTTTGATCATTTTTTTGCTTCTCTTTTGCTTCTAAGTTTTCTATGTATTATACTACTATTATAAAAGCATCTGTATAGCGTGCTACTATTGCGAGAGTACGACTAGTATACCCGTAGAATACGTATTTTATTTTATTACTAATTTTTTTACTAAGAAGACGATCAATCATCAATATTTCAATAGATGATTTTATTGAATTATATTTCAATAAATAATGGATACAGATTAGTTGCTATTTGATGCTATAGTATAGTAGATATCGTTAAGAAAATGTGAGAAGAGAAAAATTCAATTTGCATTTAATATTTCAACGATGATCTAGCAGAAATTCTGATAGCAGTTTAGAGATAGTTGCAGTAAAAATATTGTACACAATTTATTATATTTTCCTGGTTGCATTTACTGGTAAGTCGCGTTTCAGATCGGCGACGATGCTGAGAGCGCGACCTGGCTTTAAGCGTGGACAGTGATCGTTGCGGTATCGGTAGTACTCTAATGAAGAATCATATGAATATATCAGTATATTCAGATGAATTTCGTATCAGCAGCACTAATAATAATACAAAACTGCCAAATTTTCAATTTGAATACAAAATGTTGAATTTTGTCTTTTTTTATATTCAAAATCTTGAAAATTTGTAGAAAAAAGAAACGTATGTCAGCACTGAGTGTGGGTTCACATGTGTGTAAATTTTCTGCGGACTATAAAATTAGTGTAAAGTAACTGTCGGCAATCATTTCAAAATTAAGTTGGATTGACTATAGCAAAACTTTAGTTGACAGTGAGGGCACGTGGCACTGAAAGTTGCAGCGTGTATCTGCAACGGGACTAAAAACTTGGACCTTTTCGTATCAGAAACAAGAATAAACAACAACCAACAATAATGGAAAAATTAAAGCTTTTCTTTTATGACATGGCATATCCATTAACCCAACCAACCACGCACATTTGAATAAATTTATTCATTTACTGAATATCCATTAACGTACTGCTGCTGCTGCTGCTACACATTATTTTTAGGGACCTCTTCTCTTCTCATTTCTTTCTTTAATTTGCCTCTTCTCTTGCTTATTATTATTAATACAGAGACAATAATTTATTTTTGAAAAATTCCAATTGGAGCTGAACAAGATTTTTTGCGTGTGTGTGTGTCCCACCAAGTCGTGCTGTGTGACACACACACACACACACACACGGACACAAAACGACAGACATTTCTTGATAAAATTTCGACAGATTTATCTTTTTTTGAATCTTTTTCTTGATGACAGCCGGAGCAAAAGGCAGAAAGAACAGCACTGCCTGCCTGCCTGGCAAAGAATATGAAATAGCCTGAAGAAGAGAGGTGATGGTGGGGTGGTTTTGAAGAAAAGAAAGAGACACTCATACATACATATACATGAGTGTATCGTGAAGTATATAAACCAAAAAGAAGGTTAAAATAAAAGACAACGTAAAAGAAAGGATGACGATGATAACCGACAATCGATGAGGACAACATTAAAAAAAAAAAAAAGATGCCTGGTAATCTTTTAATGATCTTTTTTTTTTGCTCAAGGGGGCTGATTGATTCCGAATGGAGATTTGTTAACATTTTACAAGAATGGTTAGATTAGATGATGATCGATTGAAAAAGAGCATTTCAGTTTTTAAATTAAAATTGTCTTCATCGGAACCATTTTTGGATCCTATAAGAACTTTACATAATATATACCCATTTTAGGCTGTCACTCCACAACGCAAAGTTTGGATCACAAACGTTTCATCGATTTGTAAAAAATAGTTCGTGTCACGAATCATGCAACTACCCTTTTTTTAAATCGAAAATAGCGGAAAAAACTATCATTACTAATATGACTTTCTGGCTACTTTCTATACATGAATGGCAATGGCTATCATTCATGTATATAAACGATATTACTGTACATACACAGCAAAGATATTCTTTTAATACCATTAATTAACAAACTGAATTACTGATTTTATTAATGGATTAATTACGATTCACACGTTCAATATATCCAGCTAGTCTAATCATCAAAGAGGTGAATACTGGCCGACAAGAACAAAGCAAAGAGAGAGATAGACACACAGAGAGAGAGAGGTAATTGGTTTATGTAGCATGCAACAGCCGCCGCCGCCGCTCAAGCGCCATTAGAATTTCACGATGAGAATGTATCAATTTTGCAAAAAGAAAAAAAAAAGTGGAGAAAGGAACAACGTCCTCCTTATTTGGCGAAATCATTCAAAATGATCATCAGAGATACCCCCCCCCCTCCAGCCTTCCATTTCTGGGCATACCTAAGAAACAAGGTTAATTGCGTTTTACATTAATTATTATTATAGTATCTATTAGAGGCATTATCATTCGATGGACATTGATTAATGTCATCATTACGATGAGATAAACTTTTCTTTCTTTCCAAAACTATTCGAATTAACTACTTAATTAAATCAATTTATATTGATTTCAATTCGAATAGAATAATTTAAAAGTGAAGTGTAATTTTTCTGAATTCGATTCGATGAATCGTATAAAGGAAAGCGCCCACCAAAGACGATATAGTTGAACTCGTGAATCATAATATGCTTTTCTAGATTATGTGAAGAGCAACGAAAAAAACCATAAGCATTTAGCGTATAACAAAAAGTTTTGGACATTCTTATGATTTATGAGTTCATTCCATCGTATCATGTCGCGTTCAGTGGGCGCACTCCTTAAAAAAATGATACAGACTGTTGCTTAATAATAATAATTATGTACATACATATTATTATTATTGTTGAAGAATAAAAATTGAAAAACAGACACATAAATTCAAATAAAAATGACAAAAATCTCAACTTTTGTCGCTTCAATATATTAAAGAATAATGTAATCTTTATTGCCCATTAAATCATTGAATAATCTTCTTTTTGGGCAATTAATTTTTATCTTTTTTTATATGTACTCGATGTGAAAGCAAGAAGAGAGAAAAATCGAAAGATGTCTGTTAAATATTAGCATTCAATTTTATTATTATTGGTTCACTAAACTCTTCATTAGCGTAGACACGAGACATGGTACAATTATCTCATTTAAATTTCAAACAAATGACTTAACTGATTAGCAATTCAATTCATATAATTATGTGCTTAGAAAAATAATCTACTGATATGAAAATGGAACTCGAAGTAAGACAATAACGTTCCAGTAACACGATTCAAAGAGGTCCGCTTTTGAGAGCTTCCACTGTAGTTATTCTCTATGTAATTGTTTATATATGTAGCTATGCAGTTCGGAGACAATTTTCAATAGGAACATATGAATTTAATGCTGTGCCACTGGAAAGATCATTCGTTTTTTCCTTCCTTTCCCATAAAATATTTAATCCGATCAATTCAATAAATAAGCATGTAATTTAATTAATTATTTAATAACCAATACATTAAGCACTCTATTCATTGATTAACGAACCAATAAGTAATTATATTTGTTTATTTATTTAGATAATTAAAATAATCTACTGCACACACACACGCTCATATATTGTTAATTTCCAATAAATTATTTAGCATTTTAGAAAATAATCGAAAATGTGTCATTTTGGTGCTACATTTAATCCGAATTTTAACAGTTCGAGTAATTTTACGCATCTAAAATTTGGTTAACCTCGAAAATTAATTAATTGCTTGAAATATTTAGTTTTATTATAATATATTTATTTATGACAATTATTAAAATTTTAATTCTATTTTCTATAGAATTAGGCCGTGATTGTGGCAGTGCAAGCGTAAGTTATGATGCTGTATGCGTTAAAATACAAATTTAAATTCATCAGAAAAAGAAGCCACGCATCGCTATCCTTTTCTTTACCATTTACATTTGTATTCTATCGCTTACGCTTGTACTATACAGTGCGTACAGTACAAACTCGCTTGTCTACCTCTAACTTCAATATAAATCCATCATTGCCACATTTATGTATGTCTGTCTGTCTATCTCCAGCTTTTAATAAAAAAAAAAGGAGGAAAATTGTTAAACAACTCAAAGTAGGTATGTACGTATATCCGAAAAAACAACTGGAAAAATTCATAATTGACCAATAAATCAACAGTAAAAGAGATAGGGAAAGGAACAAGGTAGACACCGACGGACAGAACAGACAGATGATCAATGTATATTGTCATAATTGGTATCATCAAAATATGTACTTACTTATACGAACATCGGAATAAAAAAAGCATTTTTTACAACATAACCTTAAAAAAAAAACCCTCCTCCATTTTCAGTTACAAGCGCTATAACTTAAATCAAACGGGCAGGTGGGGAGAGACACGAAGGCAAAAAAAAGTAATATTTTTCTTACCTTTAATTTGAAGGCGCGCACCTGGTTCTTTAGTTCGTTTTATTCCTTTTCTCTCTATCTCTCGCTTTTTTTTTTTTGTTTCAAGTGAATTGAGGGTGTATTTATCTCTCTTTTCTGTCTGTCTTTTTTGATGGCGACCTAAACGCAATAAAAAAATGAACTCAAATTAATTATTATATTAAAAATAACATAGTTTATCGTTAATTCTAATCTTGTTTTATATCTATTTGGATGGTTTTATTATATTCATCTTCTTCTTTTTTATTTATAGATACGATTAATTTGCATATTCTACACAAAAAAAAACACATTCAAGGACATTGAAACCTTTCACATTGCTGTAATCGTTTGTAGTTATCGATTAATTATAGTCTTTTGATAAATTAATATAAAAGCGATTGAAGTATGTAACAATAACCTAACATTTTCAATAGAGTACATGACGCTAGAGAGAATTCTAATAATAAATACATTGGAAAAGGGATTCCATGAATGCTGAATTGTGGAAAATACATTGTCGTACCTGTACAGTATGTCAATAATGTCAAAGCATAATGCATATGATTATACGGTTCTAATTAGTTTGTAAAACGCAAACACAAAAATGGAAACACTATCTAATGAGGTGTGTACACTCTATATATAAAGTTTCTCTAGCTATAGTGTTTCAAACGAAATCAAATCTATGGATGGTTTATATTGCACGATTAGTGTAAATCGCGTCCTGGTTTCGTGTTACATAGAACGCTGACGACCATTTTAGAACAGATCTGATCCATTTGACTTGTCAGCAATACTAGCTATCGCGAAACTCTGCATAGAACAGTCACAGTGTAACAGCACCCATAACAAGGTACCTAGATAAATCGTGCACCGGACAGCATGGAGCCTTTAATAAAGTCAAAATTAAATTAACTCAATGTAGTTAATTTCCTTATTCGTTCACTCCCTTTACGTACATAGATAGATAGATACCAATGAACGAATCCATGGCCAACTCCTCTAAAAGCGTTAAAAGAGAAAAAAAGATGGTAGGTAGGTAGGTATTTTACAAGAACAAAATGAATTTAATTCACCTATAATGCGTAATTTAATTTAATTGACCAATTTGTCTGCAAATGTTAACAACTACTATAAAATCAATTTGAAACAAGAATGAAAAAAAAAAAAATGTTGGTTCATTATTAAAGTGATGATGATGATCATGACGGAGTGGGGTGGTATTGATGAAAATAAAGACAACTCTTCACTTTTGATTGGAATTAAATCAAATTATTCGCTTAAATCTGAAGAAGAATACATTCAAAACACGAAACGTTTACTATAGAGTACATCCTTTGGATTTCCTCGCTCCTGTTGTTATAACGCCTTCCTTATAATTAAAAAAATACAGGGAAAAGTAAAATAAAAAATAGGAAATAACAAACAGGATGAATAAAACAAGAGACTTAAAAAAAAAGACATCAACGAACACAAAACATCAAACAATAATAATATAATTTACTAGAAAACAGAGAAAATTTCAATTTCAAATAATAATATCGAATTATACAATAAATAAATACATAAGTAGATAAGGTAATAAATAGATGATAATGAAATGGAAAATTCGATTTCCTACATAATTAACATCCACTTAATTCACATGATTTGGTTCCGTCTGATTTAATTTTTACACATCATGAATTTTCTGCCGAGTTTCTCTTCATTTATTTTTATTCTTGTTTTTTTTTTGTTTTTTGTTTATGCGATTTTCAATTACGTATATCCATTAAAATTAAAACGAGTCTTATGGAAATGGTGAGATAGATCATTAAATATGGAGTGTACGCTATAAATTACCGTATATTATCGCACGTGTTTGTAAGGATGTTTTTTTCTTTTTGTGCTAAGCTGCCAAGTGTGTGTAAAGTTAGATTATGTTTAGTTGGAAATCTATTACGTGGCAAACGTGTTGTTACGCCTACGGAGCAGAATAAAAACGTGACAACGATTATGTCAGTGACCAGGCCAACTCTGGACTTAATGCTACATCTACCAAAAACAAAAAAAGTTTTACACTGAAAGTCTGATTATTATGTACAGCACAATAAATGTCCAAATACTGAAACTTTTATCATACTTAAAATTGGCATTTTCCAAAATTAGCTGTTGGGAATTTTAATCAAATTTTATAACACCACTTTCTACACAATATTCCAGCCCCATTTTATCCACCTGACTAACTTCTTGTTTGCCTTTTAAAAGGAATATTTTCGATATTGTGTTTTAGTTGTTTGGTGTGACGATGCATATATTTTTCCATTCATTTTTCGAATAAATTTCAGCAAAAGATAAACGGAATCAACTCATCCTCGTTTGTTTGTCCTTAGACGACGAGTAAATGCTTATGATATTGAGTTAAATAGGGAGGGGTGGTGGGGTGCGGCTAGGCATGTTGTTTACTAGTATAAAGTAGTGACTTTAGCTAGAAGGGTGGCATTTTCTTTTGTATTTTCCAGAAAATAGGATATATATATCCTATTCGCATAGAACAACTATACAAGCAACGGAAAAAAGGGTGAAAAATATTAGCTTTTTGAAGGCCAAATATATATATATATATATATCATATATATGTGTGTGTGTGTGTGTGTTTGTTGTTTCTTTTGTCAAAACAACTTTCCATTTAAGTTTCAATATGTGTGACGATAAGGGTGTAGGCAGAAGGAGAAGAAGGCTACGGATAGCACGTTTTTATCGCATCGATTTTTTTTTTTTACTATACAAAACGAAATGCGATAATAAAATGGCGCACACATTTCTTATCAGCATCTGACTCTTTTCTTTGACAAACAATAATTCTTTATTCCGAAATTTCAATACATTATGACGTTGGAGCGTTTATCTTTCGGATTTTGAATAAATCTTTTTTAAATCTATCGTAATAGATGATACAATTTATTTCATTTTTTTTTTTTTAACAAATATATCAGACAAAATGCATATTGCTTGCATTTGTAGTTTTAATACAGCTTCTTTTATCATAATAAGTTTTTCGCCCTAGTTCGTTAATTAAAGTAACATATAACGAACCTCAAAAGGGGGGGGGGCAGAACCTGTTCTGTCTTGTTTTCGATTAGTAATCCAACACTATCATAATGATTTTGGATGATTTTTTGGAATTGTTCCTTATAAGCAGATTCTACTGTATTCAATGTTATTCACTTCATGCGCCTTGACCAATCAATGACACACATCGAGTAGGTGCTTCTTTACTCAATTTTCTTAAAAAAAGCTTATCCATCCCCGCACATTATTCAATTCATATACGACACTTGTGCGCCAAATCTGATTATCATAATTATCATAATCATTCAGTAAATGCAACACACTGACACAAAAGTAACAACAACAGCAACAACTGACAACCATCTCTAAAAACTTATATAAAATTTATATTATTTTCTAACCAGCTGTCGTTATTGTTGTTAGCGCACTGCTGTTACTACTATTGCTGCTGCTGCATCTATTGCTATGCTATACACATCGTATACCTATGTATATGCAGCCTGTACAGAGAGGAGCTGCTATTTCTACACATTCTTCGTTGATTTTCAATCTTTCAATCTTCCACATTGTACTATAATAGGAATCCGTAGGTTTCTAAAATCAAGTTTAGAGAAAACGAGAGAGAAAGAATATGTAAAAGGTTCAACATTCGACGTAAGTGTGTGTGTGTGTGTGTGTGTATTTAATCAATATAAGCGATTTAATGGAGGAATATACCTTTCAGTAAAACATAGTAAAATGAAAAATTATTTGCAATTTGAGGAGGGAGGGAGTGTAATAGAGTGAAACGTGCCCAAAGCGTTACATTGGTCCCAAAAAGATATTTGCAGGGAGTAGTGTGTTAAGGGTTTTAAACTAAAGAATAGAAATAATAATTTCCGATGAAAAATGTATTTCCTGTAATATTGAAGGGAATGCCCTCTGATCTGAATATCATCTTTCCTGAATAGTGAGCGGCATCTATTAGTGGGGTTGTATAAATTAGGTAATGCACACGACAATTATCAAAAAATACACAATATAATGTATACACTATGTCCACACACGCATGCATATACACAGGATAACTAAATATTAGTTTTGCGGTAAATATCAAAGAAGAAACACAAGGAAATTAGCGGTAAATTTCTCCCATTTCGTCATTATTTTCGGTGTATGTCGGTACAGATCAAAATCTTTAGTTTTTATAACAAAAAAAGTGACTTGAATAAATTCTCTACACTATTAGATCCTCTTATATTGGATTATTGTAGTAGTAGCATAAGTACATAGAACTACAGCAAAAGTAGTACGTTCCGGTATTATAAATTTTTAGGCTAATCATGATTAATATGATCATTATATCGATTTTGTGAACGAAGAACAAATAGTGACGTCATATTACTTTTATGTTCTGGAATACTGATAATCAAAATTTATGCTAATTATCGCTAAACCCCATCCATATTCAGTCGTCTATTAATACAAAGTGAGAATAACACTTTAATTCAAATTTTCCTCTTCCAATCTTAGCTTTTCCTTTGAAAATTCTTCTCAAACACCGAACCCAATAAAAATAAAACCTGACGTAGGTTTATTCAGATGGCAAAGAGAATATCTTGAGAACAGCAGATCAGCATATGATCAAGAAGAAGAAGAAGAAGAAGAAGAAGAAGAAGAAGAAGCAAAGCCATTAAAAAATATATGCACACGAGTAGATTGTGTCCGAAATACTCTCTGCTTTCTCTCTCTCTCTCTTGACAACAACTTTTCTCGATGCAAAAAAGATCTTATCGAAACCACAAAGAAAGAAAGAATAAGAAGTTTTCCGTTACATTACAATACAATACGTTACATTACATTTTCTTTTACTTCATCTAGTCTCGTTTGAGAGTGGATTTATTGTTGGTAAATATCTAGTATAAGTATAATACAGTTGCTGCTATTGATAAGAAGTAGAAAAATAAGAGAAACTGACACAAAACATGCATTTCAAATTGAATTTAATGAAATCTCGAAAAAATTTTAATAAAATTTTACGACATTATTATTATTATATTGGTTCGGAAAGCAATTTCAATTAAATGTCAAAAAAAATGTTACTGTTCATGATGACGATGACGATGATGATCATCGACATGGCCGTATCGATAATACCTATACGGTAGAATAAACAACAATTGAAAGAGACAAAAGAGAAATCTATAGATAGTTAGCTCCATATAGCTTTTTGACGATGGCGATTTCAAATGAAATACATATAATATCATTTTGAGAAGAAATAGAAGATTTCCCATTATAGTTCCATTCGATGGTTATCTAGATTTAGGTCAAACGATCCACGAAATTACTTTTCGAGCAAATTTTTCCTATAAGTTGGAATTTAGTTATTATGTCTATCTATGGATAGATGCATCTCGATACAGAAAAAAAAACAAACTCTATTGACATAAACATATCATACGGCGCCTTAAAAAATTTCGATATTAAAAAAATTGAGAAAATGCTCCGAATATTTTCATTTTGCCCCGATAATTTTCGACGGTAGCCGTCAAAAATGACTTGGTTCTTGATTGACACACAACCTTAAATTGTTGAAACATGCTCGTAAAATAGAATTACAAAACTATTTCAATTTTTTATACGAATAATTTTATTAAACCGCAAACAATATCTTGAGCTATTTATCAAAATCAAAGCCATCGACTCGCCTTGAAACCGATAGTTAATTTTTAAGGCTTTCACCCACAAATTACAAAAACATTAGAATTTAAACAGTAAAATCTCTACTAACGAACACTTGTACTAAACATATTCCGGCTAAGTGGGCGCGGCTAAGTGACGTCACAGCAGAGTCTCTGTACTGCTCGTTAGTACGGAGTGCCATCCAGTAGCGCGCTCTATTTAAATTTAACTAATTTGTATTCGGTGCCAGTTAATAGAAAATCTACTGTGAATTGATTATAACTGCATTTTTTTATTTGCACTTGTCATTTGTTAGTTCAATAGAATGATTTAGGTTTAAACCAAAACGAAAAAAATGGAAAAAGTAGACTAGAAAAAAGGGAAAGTTCTTTTTTAAAAAATAAATATTTGACTTCAATTAAAACTTTATTCATTCTGTCTTTGTTTTTCTCTTTTCTTTTTATAATGGAAAGAGATCAATCAAGCTTTAACTGTAAAAAATGGGTCACAAAAAAAAAAGAATAATAAAATTGATTGATATGGTGCCGGATTGACAACACGCCGATTTTTGATACATACGAAATTACGCATTGTGTTAATAAAATGTTTCAGTTTCATTTAATTAATAAAATAATTGAATAAAACGCAGATGCAATGGAAAATAAAATAGTATATAAAAAAAATGTATCGATTTTTTTTATCCTGCATGTTTCGAGATAATTAAACTTCGGCAAAAAAGCCATGTGGAACACAAACGAATTTTTAAAAATTAACTCTATCTTTGCCTGGAAGACAAAATTATTCCAATAATAATCATCCATAAAGAAAAAGGAAAAAAGAGCAAAAAGAAAACACGAAAAGCGTGGATTATATTCTCTTTTCTCATTAGCAGTTTTATATTTTATTAAAAAAGTAATTTCGTTATTGTGACTGCCTAATAAAAAATAATTGAAAAACAAAAAAAATTATGCGAAAACGAAATATCCACGCTGAAATAATGAAAAGATTATTTGCTTTTTAATAAATAATTCTCGAATATAGGAATTATAATATACTATGCAAACAGATACATTATTCATGGAAAAATGGCAACACTGTGTTCAGTGCCAAATAATGAAAATCGGGCTTTATCTATTTGTTACCGTACCTAAATCGATTTCTTTAGAGAGTTTGTCTTTATTCTCGTGGCAATTCGCCATAATAAGATTTCGTGTTAACGTTACCAGAACTTAACACATGAATCAATTTTAACACAGTAGCATAACAAATCTGATTCTGGGCTGAAATCAAACACGGCCGTCATCTTTTATGAGTCAAAAATATCCAAGATCAGGTGTCTGATAGAAAGGCAGAATTATTTTGGATTCAGTTTTAGAAACCGCTTTGCTATACTACTTGCAACAATTATTTTGATATCATATTAAACCAATTAAAGAATCTATCGACTTCGGTCGAATTTAAACAGAAACTATTCCAGTTTTCGTCCTGAATCCGTTTTGCCATACTACTTTCCATAACTACATTGATATTATCATTAAACACTCCAAATAATCTTTCATTAAACCCCCCCCAAAAAAAAAAAAAAAGAAAAAAAAAAGTGCCCAACATTTTTATTGGGGTTAAGTTCTATTATCGTCATAAAGTTTGACTTTCTTATCATCCATCACGACGTAGAGATAAATAAATTCCCTCTCGGCTTCTAAGAAAATCCGTTTAAGTAATGCTTTTACCACACACACACATACACAGACGCATTTTATCCATATTCTCCCGTTCCCTTATTTTACTCCAATGCCCTACTTAAGGTAAATATACACAAGATAATATGTATAAACACCTTTTCAAATTCCATTCGCTTTCTTTACATTTTAGAGAGAAGAAGAAACAATGTTTCCCCAAACACACTCCCCCATCATTCCATCACCCTTTTAACACGCACCTCTACCACCACACCAGACGAGTAACGAACGAACGAAACAACAAACATAACAAATTTCTTCATCCACTACCATCCTTCCCCCAAACGGGAAATAATTTCGTATATGTTATGTATCTTGTAACAGTATGTAGGTACGAAGGTGTGTGTAGCTATATAGTGAAAACTAAAAGACTGATTCCCAGAGGGAATATTATTCATTGATAAAAAGAGTATAGTCGTCGTATTCGTGTAATAATAAATATCTTCCTTCTCTTTTACTTCGTTTTCCAGGCCTTACTTTTTTTTGCCATTCCGCTTTCATTTCGTTCGTTTTTCTTACGTCTGGTTTTTTTTTCTTTACAGCATTTGGTATCTATATGAAATTTTTGGGGAAGTTTTTGCACTAGGGAAATATGTCAGAAAAGGATTTGCTAGGGATTGCCAGAAATGGTGAAACTGATGAAAGTAAACCTGGGAATTATTTAGTATTAAAGCTTTCGCTCAGTATATTACGGGCGTCTTAAATGATGTGGAATTTAATTAATTTTTTCGTATATGTATATGTACTTTGATGCAAGTACACGCACACCTGATAGTTGTGGTGTCCTGCCACAACAACCGCACCATCACATCACCGCAATAATTATAATTATGACAAGTAGTAGTGTACTGTACACAGGTGGAGCGCGTGTAGGCGTGGCGACCTCCATCTCCCCATCGTCAAACTACAATTATTACATGACCAACCATTGCCAAGACATAAGAAGAAGAGAGTTGTGCAATTGTAATCTATCTAGGTATATTATTTTGATAATAATCATAATGAATAAAGCAATTATTGTCGCACAACGATAATCTTATCGGTGAATTGTCAAATTATCTTGATTGATCTCTCTAACCTAAAAATACGTTCTGTTTTTTGTATAATATCCGATTAAAAACTATTTAAATCGCATTAAGGACAACAATAGTACTTTTAAACCATGGTTAAATTAATGTGAGAAGAAAAAAAAGATGTACACACACACACACGGTCACAAAAGAATATGGTCGTCTTCATTCATTGTTATTGTCAAAAAAAAAAAAAAAAAAGAGGAAGAATTAGCCACAATCCGTTCCAAGTCAAAGAATTTTTAATATTGCATTAAAAGGATTGAAACAAGAAAAAAAATAATTATATGAGGTTAAAGCAGGTACATTAAAATATAAGTTTATACGATCTCATTATATATATAAAAAAAAAAACGTTATCTTTTCAGTTGTATTTTAAAACTATAAAAACGCTCATAAAAAATCACGTTTTTTAAGAAATCCTATAAAATTTATGACATGTATTTGTTTAATGTCATAACCGTATACGTAAATAGAAAACTGATTAATATTAAATTAACCTGAGAAAATGGAAAAAAACACCAAAATATCAAAGCCATCTAGATGCCTTTTTTGCAAATATAAAATCAAATCAACTTACATTAACCAATAGAAAATTATCCAAATCCCTTTGAATGCCGCCACATATTTTCCCAGATACCTACTTCCAAAATTCGGAAAAGTACATGAATTCAAAGCAACTCACTACTAAAATTTGCACTTCGTACAATATCGGTATTTTGACCCTTTAAAACCCTTTTCATAGACCGAACTAAAACAACAACAATCAGTCAATCAATTGAACTTTGAAGTCGACAATTATTGTTCTCTATTTTACTCAACACTCAATACACTTGTAAAATTTGCACTTTCGATACCGGAATTTTGGACCGTACAAACAAACACTAAAACTCCCAATACGATACAATAGAAACAGCGCACAACTAGCAATAGAAAACTTTTTAAACAACTTCCAAAGAAAGAACTTCTTCAGTTTTCTTCTTCTTATATGTTTTGTTCATTATTTAGTTAGTGTGTATACTATGTATGCATGTATATAGAGTACTATATATCAAGTGGGCCCTGCTGGCTGGCCGACTGGTGCTTTGTGGCTATCTTGAGCATGAAACACGGAATAATAATAATAAAATATGTAGAAAAGAAGAATAACGAGTACACAAACTATACCAGTTTCAGTAAAAACGCTTTTAAAATAAAAATCCGTACTGTTTTTTTTGTAGAACAATCAATTAAGTAACTGTAATTCACAAACTGTAAGGTTATGTTCAAGTAAACTCTTCCAATTGCATAGATCACATATAGGCACACTTCTTTTCAACCGACGGCGGCGTAAAAATGAAAAAAAATCGGTGGTTAAATTATCCCCAACATAAATTTATTTACGAACATTAATTACTCCACACCACACAACACACAATATTACGCTCCACCTATCGAACGTAGCAACTTCTCGAAACTGAACTGAAAAGGTGACTGAAAGACACAGAATGGTGTTCTTCTGAAACACATACGCACCGTTGTCACATTGAATCCGTCTACAATCTAATTCTATTTGGGAAGAAATCGATTTTTTTTTTCCTCGTGTATGTTTTCATCGCGCAATATGATTCTATATAAGTTTATGTTTTCTATAGAAATAATTCGATTGTACTGAATTAAATTGAATAAAAAGTAATCAGCTAAATGGCCCTAGTTCGCTGCGATCAATTGACAGTTTTAATAAACTGTTAATTAGATAAGGCGTACGATTTGGCATCGGTGTGTACAACTACAAGTTGTATGCCGAGTGAAATAGGCGCTCTTCAAGTTCACCGATCTCGTCTTTGGACGAAGAATCTGGCAATGTTGTCGGATGTTTGTTGAGGAATTTCTTTGACTGAAAGGGTTAATAATTGAGCAAGTTAATTAATGTTTATTGATTTAACAGTTTAAATGTGATTGATTTTAGAGTATCAAAGTTGAATTTATTAATTTAATTATGTTTCGTCTTTTTTGAAATTTTACACGTGATTCGTTCTGATTCTGAACTGGTATGATGTGAAAATATGTACATTATGGCAACATAGTTGCCCATAACACGCATTTTAACTTTCTATCTCGAATACAACAATATATACAAGATGGGCCTGTAGTGGTGGTACTCCTTGAGTAGTGCTTGAATATTTTTGTGAACTTACCCAACGTTGTCGGACTGTGTTTAAAATACATCATTTCGTTCACTAATTAAGAACAAGTTAAAAACAAATTTTCAATCCTATTATAAAATAACTAGAACAATAATTTATTATTATTTACAGTATACGAATTGAACTCACTGTAGCTTAATTACATTTTGAATGGTAATAAATTTAAATCATCTCTCTCTCTCTCTCTCATCCGTCGAAATGACATTTTATTTTAACGATTATTTCATCTATAAATTTTATTATATGAAAGTTGATTTGACAACAATGATTGGATTGAATGTGGAAGACGTCGAGGACGTACCACAAACGACGGTACCTAAATAGTTCTTGTTTTCATGTTAGGTATCCTTTATTAACGCGTATGTCTGACATATCTTCTTTTTTAATCAGACGAGTTAAAATATCTTGTAAAACAAGGCGAAAAAAGCTGCGGTACCCCGTCGAATTATTTCAGCTTTTTTTTTGTTTTGTTCTTCTTCTCCTCATCGTTGTTCTTTCTTTTTTCTTATTATTATTATTATTATTTTGATTCGCTTCTTTTTTTTTTCTTCGATTTGATTCTTTTATTCTTTATTTATTAGTTACTAATGAGTTTCGGTTAATCGAAAAGATAATAAAATGGAATCTATATTCGCATTCACGTATTTTATTGGCAGTTGTTGTTTGAATACTAAGAAGAGAACAATTTGTAAATCATTTTAGTATAATAATTACAATCATCAGAACAATAAATAATGTATGAATAATAAAAACAATCAGTAGGATTCCGATTACTTAGCGAATGACCCTCGTATTCCACTTATTACGTACAACGATAATTAACTTGAACTTAATACATAATATTTCCCATGTATTACCTGTTCTTTTCTCCATTCTACTACCCTTTTCTTTTTTACTTTCCATTTTTTTCTTTTTTTCCATCTATCCACCCTTCGTTTCGTTGTCGTCTCATTTCCTGTTAAGAAATACCGGGCGCACTCTGCAGCTTTATTAGTGGATCCAATTTCATTTTAGTAATATAATGCGAATACTCAATAATAATAATAATAATAATGATAGTAATTAGTGGCCCCTTTAAATTATTGAGACATGAAATTAATGAGGATTCTCGACTAAGTAAAGAGCGAAAATTCTGTTTGGAAATTCTTGGTGGCTGGCAACGTTGGATTTAATGATTTTTGACATGATGATAAATGACATTTTAATATGGACTTTTTTTCTTTTTGTGTGTTTTCTTTCATCTTGTTCTACCACACAATTGAATAATTATAAAAAATGAAAAAAAAAAAAAACCACACCAAATAAAACATTATAAAAAGAAGAAGACGAAAAAGACTAAAACATATTTCAAATATTTGGCAGTTTCTTTTTAATTCTTCGTCTTCTTCTTGTTTGTATGTTTCTTTTTCTTTTTCGTTTTGCGTTGCTTCTTCCGTTCCACTAAAACCTGCATCTTTAATTGACAAACAAAATGCGCTGTCAGTAAATTAATTAAATTCTTTTCAAAACTAATTATATGAATTTCGTGAAACAAGAACAACCCAACAGATAAAAAAATTGAAAAAAAAGAAAGAAAACAAAACAGAAAAAGAGGAATAAGACGGAGAAGTAGAAGTAGCAGACTGATGTACATTTTACCAATAGATCGCGTCGAATTAAATTCCACGTTTCGTTGAATCTTTCATCATCACCATCATCACTTATGTCAATGTGTCTGTATGTGTGTGTGTGTGTTGTAGATGACGTTGAAGAGAAAAGATGATGATAATAATTCCATATAGAAAAGATACAGCACAGATATCTAAACAATACAAAATAATTTTCAATTGTCATTCGAATTTGAAAAGTGAAAGAAACAAACCAAAAACACAAACAAAAAAGAAAGAAAGACGGAACAGCGAAGAAGAATTATCATCAAGAAGCAGCAGCAGCACCAGCAAACAAGAGAAACTACAACACAAAATTCAACTTTGCGTGAAAATCAAATTTATCGAAACGTGAAATAGTGCCGAAAAAGAAGTACATTATAGTCAATTAATTTCTTCTGTTTCTTTTTTTTTTTTTTTCTTTTTTTTTCCCCTATCTATCGCTCTTTTCATTTGTTAGATGTGCACACAACAATAGAAAAAGAATAGTTTTTGATTAGAGAATGATTTAGTTAAGAATGTAAGTACAGTAATAATTCATTGTGATCATTGGTTATGTGCTCGCGAAAAAAAAACTACATATTAAAATAGCAAGTCATTTTAGTGCATGATTGTATGTGATTTTCTTACATTGGGAGGGGCACGGTGCTACCACGCCTACGATGTGCAACTGCGCACAATACGTGACCTTCGTCTCACGCTTGACTCTAATCACATGCTATTGTATTTATGATAAATTTAACAGTCCATTTATTATTATTACTATTATTGATATATTGGGGCCTATTTAACGAAATAGACTGGATTCCATATTATTTATCGACAATTTTGATTCCATTTATCATTATTAACTTCTGATTAATTATCATTAATAATAATAATAATGGAAAAAATAAAAGGCCAACTGTCATGCACGCCATGTAAATAATCGCACGCATCATACGACAAAGCTATCGATGTGGGTCGAGGGCGTAGGGGGAAGTTGAAAAGACACAAAAAAAGAAACATATACACGAGGGGGTAAGTTAACCGCTTTCATTAGGTCAAATTACCATATTCAATCAATCGAATTTAATTGATTATTATGTATCAAATGTCCGCCGTTGACCATTTACGAGGGGTCTTAGATAAGTTTAGTACATATAGCTAGTTAATAGATAGTTGAATTTAAGTTAACTATAGGGAAAATAAGAGTTATAAATATGGCAAATTTTAAGCAGTATACGACGTATTAGTTTTTGCACTGTCATCATTAAACGACATGATCATAATTCTTCGCCATTTTCTTTTTTATTTGATAAAAAGTATTTTGTGTTGTCAGAATTAGTAACGTCTAAAAGCGACAACACTCTAGAACAAGGTTATGGTGTCGCTGGAATATTTGCGCTGTTGCCAAGTTGATTTTTGTTCATCAGAAAATCACCAGAACACAATAGAATAAAACATGACTTCTTTTGCTTTTTTCTATGTATTTCTAAAGTCCATTCCAAAATATAGAAATGCAAATATAAAACACATATACGTATATACAGGGTGGTCGATTACTACTGCATTTTTTTTCGGAACAACTTGGTTATTTTGATGGGCACTTTCCTAAGTTGATTTGAAGGGTTCATTCTCTACAACATTTGATAAGAAACAGCAGCACGTTCCATTTACAAAAAAAAAAAAAATGAAGTGGATTTGAAAACTATGTCCCTATTGATCAAAATGAGACGTACGAGCAACCATACATGACAGTATGCCAATCTGATAGATTGACAAGTCTAAAATTAGACTGGTCACTAGTAATCAGCCATCCTGTATACATATGAAAAATGTTGCATGCAAACATTTCTAAATTCACTTGACATCTCACTCACACTTTTGCAAACTACTACTGTGATACTTTTGTTCTTTTCATACGGTTATCGATCATCTCTCACATAGTATGATCTTATTTTAGAGGAGAAACAAAACGACTATATAATATAATACAGTATATAGAGAGAAGAATGCAAAAGTAGTAGTAGTAGTAGTTGTAGAAGAAGAAAAAGTAGGTAAACTATGTATTTAACAACGCTTGATAACTTGACAGCGCCTATACCTACATATAGATAGATAGATGGATAATAAGATGCAAAACTATTGTTAACTAACCAAGTTTCTAAAACTTTATATTGTTGTACCTAGTAGTAGCAGAGCAGAGCAGAAGATGCAAACGCAACAAACAACCCGATTATCAGCTATGTTTTCCTTCTGTTACTTCTTAACCATTCCTTCCTTCTCCCCCTCACCCCCACCCTCCCAGAACACACTACCAACACAACACATAGAAACCTCCAAGTAATTATATATTATCAACTACAACGAAATTTACGTTTCACTAATAATAATTAATAGTTTACTGTTTGAATTAGTTCGCGAAACAGCCATCAGAGACACGTCATTATGTGTTCCGAGATCTTTAAAACTTTATTCATTTAATTCTATATGTATCTTTTCACATTTTAATTTAGTCTAAACACACCTTTATTCAAATCTAGACTCACCCTTAACAGTAAATTAATTTAGAGAGACTCTTTTTACCTTGATATAGTTTTACTTTTATTCAGTCTGAACACGCCGAGCTTTTATATATTAATTTAATCTGAATAATACGGGTTTTATTAGAAATTTAATTGGATTTGTTCCAAGTACTAGTAAGCTGTGATTTGCTTACTATACTAGCTATCTATGTATATATATGTACATAGTATAGGTGGAAGAAAGGGGATATATTTGCTATATAGCGTCTAATTCCAGTTATCCAATTGTGTATTTTGAATAATTATTTTAAGTGTTTCTTGAATGTTAAATAATATAATTTGAACAATTGGAATTAAGATGGATTCCGCCACCGAACGTGAAATTAAGATGTTGATGTTCTGGCAACAGTGCAGTGAATTTCCGATAAAGGATATCGCATACCGTGACTACTTCTAATTTGAATTGATTAAGGTTTTATTTGACTTTATGTTCTACATATACTACAAATCGTTGAACTTCCTATTGGGTGGGGAGGGTAAAAAAAACAGTACTTCACTGATTATCCAATAAATTAGAAATAGATACACAGGTGTATAGCCATACCTATTTAAAATTAAATCCATAATATAAATACATAGGGCACTTTTGGCGGCATCAATCAACCGAAATACGCGCAATGTAGGAAATTAGCAGGAGGGCCGATATCACGTGGACAACACTAATCAGCTAACATACTTTGTGTCTATTTTTTTTTATCGGGTTTTCAGCTATACGTATGTATGTAGGTAGGTAGGTAGGTATAATATATAACACGGTAACATCAGTACTGCTGTATATTTTATATGTATATTCATACATAATGTATGAATTAAAGTCCTCATATACATAGTATAGGTATTTGTTTAGTGTATAATAAATAATTTATAAAAGAAATGAAACAAATAGAATCAATGTTATGATTTATTACTAATCTTTTTATGAGAATACGAAATGAAAAATGATTTTGGTAGATGTGCTATACCGATGCTGGTCCAAAATCCAAGATGCCCTGTTACATTATAATTTATCTGCTTGACATATCATTTTCTATGAGTTATTTTACATACACGATTTTTGTCATTACATAAATTTTTCAAAATGAACACCATGACCGACCATCTTGGATTTTCTTACAGAATCAGCGCAGTGCATCTACTAGGCTTAAGAAAACAAACGACATCGATGCTATGATTTATTACTCATCATATTATAATCGGAAATAGAAAACAATCTTAATAGATGTACTGCACCGATTCTGGTTCGACATCCACGATGAGCTGTTTCATTCCTTTTAACTCGTAATTTTTGACTAGTTTTTTCAAAAAAATATGCTTATGACTATAATCACATAGGCAACCATCTTGGCATTTTGGCCAGAATCATCCCAGTGCATCTACCAATTTGTTAATATTATTTTTGGGTAACTTATAGTGTAACATGTATGGGACAATATAATGTCTTTGTGTCACATTGTGTGTGTGTGTGTATGACTAATGGAACGAGAAGACATTTTTTTCCGACTGTTAATTACTATTTTCAAGGAAAATCTGTCAGATAGACAACCATTTGTATTTATACGCAAGCATACATACACACACGCATCTAATTGGAAAAGGAAACAAGAAAAAAAACTAATGACTTTTGATGAAAAATGAAATATCTTCACACCATCATGTGCATATGGGTGGCATGAAAAACACCATTTAGTATCTAGTGGGCTAAAGGTAAACTAATGCCCGATTTACATTAACGCGCATCACATCCATGAATCGAACATTGACTTGCACGCACGACTATTAATAAACCATGATGTTACAGTGTAAATAGTAAAGTTACTCGAACGCATCGTATCTATTGTCATATAAACTATACAAATATTATACATACAGTTATTGTTCTTTTTTCCCATCTCCTGCTATAATTATCAATAAATGACTTTATTTAAACAATGGAAATCATCTCCCCCTCAAAGAATAATGCCACAGAGCATGTATAAATAACGAGCCGCCCCTTTCTCTCTATCTAAGCAATTACACATAAATATTTATCAAACGAAATACGTAATTTTTGTTTATTATTTTTTCGTTTATGTAAATTTTAGTTTGAATCTTTGCATGTGTTTCTGTGTCTTTGTGTGTGTGAGAGAGAACTAATAAGTAAGTAGTAGAATGGATTCCAGACAATAATAATACGCGTGTAATAACAATAATTGCTTTGCCATTTTCCATCTAATAGGTATTTTCCTGTCTGAGTGGTTACAGGGTGGCATCGTTAAAAAAAGAAAATCTTGGAAGTATTTGATAATTATGTCTGGACGCATAAAAAGGAAACAAGCTTCAAAATCGTGTGCTAACGCTACGATACCGACAGGTATCACAATCCAAACATTATGATTTGTGTAGCTGTTTCTCGATAGCACATTTTAGTAACAGTCTGGCGTCATCAGATCATATCCTTAGAAACGGAAAATGGCTGTCAAATGAAGTAGAGAGACAAAAACGAAGAAGCCGATTAAAAGCAGGCAACTGAAAATAATTTCCCTTTTTGAGTAAAAATCCTCGTGTTGCCCAAAAATGGTAATAGGCGAACGACTCCCCAATTACCACAACCGCCACTACCATCGGCGTCGCTAATTGCGGAAGAAAATAAGGATAAACATGTATAATTGGAAATAATTTTCAATCTCCCGATTTGATTTAAAATCTTAATAAAAAAGGAGAGGAAAAATGACTATTTTATTCGATTTTTCCTCATTTTAATTTTGTTTTTTTTGTAATAAATTAGATTTTCTGATTTTGCTTTCTAATTTTTTTTCCTGTAAATGAAATACTGAATCGAATAAAATATTGAAGATATTGTGCTAATTTTGGGTGACTTGGCTGAAGAAAGCACAATTATATTATAGAATTATATTTATTTGAAAATCTATTGTGTGACATATGCACCGTAAACTTTGGCTATGCCAACCAAGTTGATTTCAAATACAAGCGGATTCGCTTCTGTTCTACATATGTCAAAACTGCACTTCGCAATGGATCACAATTTGATCCATCTTTCACTCAAAGAAAGTCACACAATACTAGATGCAAAACGTTAAATTTTCCATTTGCAAGTTTCACGGCCTTGTATAGCATTTTCGATTATTTATGGACCCTGTGAAATTGTTACAATTCGTAGCCGGTATGTATGACAATGACTTTCCAAATATCGAAAATTCTACCATATAACATCTAATCGTTAAATCATGCATATACGTAAAAAAAAACATCAAAATTCAATGCTCATAAAAGACATTGAAACTAAAATATTAATTCTCACCCAAAAGCGAAACGGAAAAAAAACAATCATCAAATTCCTAGAAAATCAATCAATAAACACTTAAATTTTCCGATTAAAATCATTTCCCATCGATTTCTTCGTTTTCATTAAATATTTTCTATATCGAAAGATTTATAATAATACCTTCGCATCTCCAAATAGAATACTAAACAGTCTCTAACAAAATCCAGTCTAGACTTTGGATGAGAATATGGCGTGAAAAGACTTTGTTAAAGAATAGTTTACACTATACCCCACACACACACATACACACATGTCAATCAATACGTTTTATATTTACTGCATAAGTCTCGTTGTTGCACAGTAATCACCCTTTCTTCTCAAGCAGTCAGCAATTATTTTCCGAGCTAAACATATATAAAATTCATTTTTATTTTCATTTAATTGCTTATTAGAAGAAGATTAAGTTAACTATAGAGAGCGAGAAGAAGAGGGTAGGGCGAGAGAAGAAATAAACAAATTTCTAAACATCCCCATAAAAAAAAACAGATTTGAAATATTATCGTCATATACGTTTTTCAACCCCATCATCTGGCCTGTATACTGCAGAATAGTCATGTGGCTTGTTTAGTTAGTTGACAGATTTAGAACTTTATTTTTTATTTCAAACAGTTTTTACGACTTTCGACGGTATTTTTATGGAGATTTATCCACACCCTATATAATTTCTTCACTTGATTTATGGCTTGTATATTTATTTTAATGTAATTGAGATTAATTGGACTTAATCAGGAGAGGAGATTATTGGAAAGAACCTATTAATATTCCCGTTAGCGAACAATTTGCTCGGTTCTATATCGAAAATTGCATTCATAATTAAAAAATCCAGAATTCTGACCTCATATTTTCCACTGAAAAAAAGAAGAATATGTCCTTCACAAATCAACCTTAAACAAAATATAAAAAAAAGAAAGGAAAAATCCACCAACAAAACTTAAAATTCCTTCCATTCTACTTCTTCCTTCATTCCTAACATCTCATCCCATTCCACCCTATACATATACATATACACAATACTGCTGAACACATACACATATTTATTATTCAGTATAGAAAAAGTAATGTCAACCGTTTCAGTTTTTTATTGTCGGTATTTCCAGGGAAATTTTGCCAGACAGTTTATTACATCGTAGTTTTAAAGATAAGTATGCAAAAAGAGTGAGTGAGAGAGAAAAATACATTGTCCGTATGTATTCATATGTGTACATATGAGAAAGAGTATACATATATGTATATAGTTGCAGATCCAATCTTTTTCTTTCTCTTTCTCTCCGCTAGCTTTCTGCTTCTTATATTTCCTTCTAGCATTTTCCAGCTGGATAAATTGCAAGCTATTAAACGAGTTTGAAGAGTTGGAAAAGATCAATTCTTATTCCATTTAAATAGAGCGAGTGTATTTATTGTACTATTTTCATGAAATTTGAATGAATTTTATTGATTGACCGATCTATCGAACCTCTATTTCGAATCGGGAATAATTCAAGAAACTTTACTATTAGTTAGTTAGTGGAATGAGAGAAAGAGAGAAATTTTTGGCATATTTTTAACTGTCTAGTCATCGCACCAATCAAACATCTCCTCATCTCATCGTGCAGCTGCTGCTGACTACTGCTAGCTTTATAGATACATCTCCATATAGCACATGCAGATTAAAATAATCCATCTTGCGAATCCCGGATTACGAAAATAACTTTTGATTTTCGAATCGATATATTTGCGCTTCTACCTCGTTCCTTCATCTTTCCCCCACACATAGCATTCACTCACTCTCTCTCTCTCTCTTTCTCGCTCTCTCTTCTCCTCATATACAAAATCCCTCAACGCTTCCATATAATAATAATCTAACTTTTGGATTCGAGCTCTGGAATAGATCCGCATTCAGGTATAAAATTACATTTTGTTATTTTCTCCCCTGGTAAATTCCATTTTTAATATGTATGCGACAAGTTTCATATTTCTTCTAAAAATTGATATGATCCGACCGACGACGACGACGATGATGATGCTTCACGTGTATACGACACACACACACACACACAAACATCTACAATCATTTTGATTCTATTTTACAATTTTCGCTGCTACCAATATTCGATTTCCAGAAAGCGGATTCTTTTTTATGGATATTTTAATGGATTCTTAAAATTACATTTGTAAATTGATGGATAAACTATGTCCTGCGTGGCTGTCAAAATATGTAAGCGACTGCATTTAAATTAAAGATGACAATTAATAGAAATTACAATTTTCAATTTCCAATACTCAGAATAATTTAAATTTTCTATAAAACCTGCCAATTTCCTTCAGAAACAAAAAAAAACCAGCAACCAAAAAATCACTTTACTTTCTTGAATCGAGGATCTCTAAAAGTCGAGCTATTTAAGCTATGAGCTGACAAAAACTTTCCGCAGAAACTCCTTCAAGTTGGTTATCTGTAAAAACCGTAGGTTGTTTGCCCCATATATACCTGGTGAAAACCCACTTCTATACAGGGTGGAGCAGAAGAGTTGTCAGAAAATTTTCACCACAATTGTCGAGCTTTTGCACTATTAAACTTTATAACCATATTATTTTCACAATTTAATTGTTAAAACTATTTACCTAGTACACCAAATCCGCTTCTAATTACCATGCGATACGAATAGATACAAACTTATAGATTAAAATTGGTACACTCTGTATAGATCAACATTATTATATTACCTGCGTAACACCTTTACGTAATCAATCAAAATTTATCAACTTTTCCCTAACTAACACCATACACACACACACACGCACACACATATATACGTATATGTAGTTATCTGTCACACACTAAAAGGAGAAAGAAAGCCATTAAAAGAATTCCAGTTTGTTCTTAGGCGCCCCCAAAACACATTAATGGCAACAGCTTTCTAATACTATACCCTTCCCGCCTCCATTTTCCTATTTTCCTCCCTTATAATAATTATCTAATTCCTTCAAAAAGTTCCGCTAGGACAGGTGGTGGTAGGTAAACTCTGTTGTTCCTTAATTACTGCTGCGTATATAACTCCGCCCCTAATGAGTTTCAATAGTACCTTCTGTAATTTTGGCAAAACGTTAATAATAATAATAATAATAATAGATTTATTTTGTTTTGAAATCATGGAATTTTTAATCAATTTTGATAGGAATGAATCTGATATGTATACACTGCAGATAGAATAGACATTTCCGAATTTTAATAATGGCGCTGCGCATATTATGACAGAAATGTTTGTATGTACGTATGTACGAACACACACAGCTTGCGTGATTATTTCGAAAATGTTATTATAATGGAAATTGCAATGCTGATAGCGAATGATATTCGACATATTTTTCTATAGAAAAAATAAAATGTCGATTTGTGACAAAATCAATCAATCAATATATGTATGTTGTATATACAACAAATATACAACAAAAAATGTACATATACTATACAACATAAGGTACAAATGAAAAATGATATTTTCATCGCAAAAATTAACAATTATCATACAAATCTTAAATTATTCATGAATCAAAAATTCCTTTTATTCTTGCAACTTATTATAAGGATAACTATTTCCTTTCACACACATTTACTTTATTTCTTTATTTATTTATAGGGTGTTTCCTTATAACAGCACTCCATGTATAATACTATGAGCATTGGCATTGTGGGAGTGAGAGATTATTATTATTATTATTAGTACTAGTGTTGTAGAAAATTCCAAATTCACATATACATCGTAGATATCTTTGTATATTTGCTTTTGTAACAGGTTGAGTCACAATTACAAAACAAGATATTATTTATAAAATATAAATAAATAGGCAACTTATAGTTGATAGTTTACAATGTGTATATACTATAGTGTTTAGTTTCGTAAGAAATTTATTGTATTTGCATCGTTCATTAAATTATGTAAACCATTAATAATTTCTAATAACCGCGAAGGTTTTCTTTGAAATCAATTCTTCTCAACGTGTTTGTTTCGGTATAAGGGCTTGTTTACACTGCAACATATGAGTGCATATATCGTTTTGGGTCGTATAATCAAATAGCATATATATGTGAACAATATTTATAGGGTGTCAGCTAAGAAAGAATTTTATTTTAACGAATCTCTGGGTCTATCAAAGCAGGTGGAACTGCAGTCAGATTTTATTTAGACGTACTTTTGCTTACCACTAATGCGAATGTGAACTGTAGTATGTACGTGTACGTGACCGTTCTTAAGAATAATTAACGATAAAAATAGAAAAAAAAAACCAAAATTTACTGTCCCGATTTAGTTTGGAAACTTTCCTTCTTTATGAGGCACCTGTGATTTTTCCGTTAGTAACAAAAAAGTTTTAGATTCAAAAGAAAAAAAAAAAGTTCCAAAAGTTTTATCAAGTGGAAAACAATGTCTACATAATAATCATTATTATTATTATCTGAAACTTTTCGGTAATTATCCATTTTTAATTAGCTAATGAACTTATTACTTCGCAATGGAACAATTATTAAAGTTATTTACATGTCGGGCAACTGAACTTTATTTACTGGCGCTACTTTAAGGACTTTAAGTCACTTGCCTTTACTTGTAGATTAGAATTATGTGTAATCACAGTTTGACCAGATTATCAATTTACCGATTGATGGTAAAATATTAACAATTTCTACTATGTCCAGTTATCCACCCTGACAACACCATCCTTATTTTTTACTATATACGGACAATTCAATTCAGACTTCGATCCACCACATGCCATTTACAATAATGGCAATCGTACTGTAACACCCTGTATTCAATTTGACGATGAACTCATTCTTTTAAGTCACACAATATCAAAAAAAAAAAAGAAGAAACAAAAATTGAGCCTAGGAACAATACAACTAGCTCTATAATAATAATAATAGTAATAATAAAACGTTGGAAATGCTTCATGGATAAAAATCCTTTAAAAATAATCCTTTTTCTCGTCGACGGCTTTGTTTTTATTGTCTGTCGCGCATCGAAAAGGCGTTTTTTTTTTTTTTTATCTTTTTCTCCTGTAAGGATTAAGGTATTAAAATTTCGCATATATACCGTGTTACGTTATTGCGGATTTAGGATTTTGGTCTTAATTTCCTTTTTTTCTCTGTGTGTGTGTATGTAAGGGAATTTTGTTTAATTGGGTATAGAAACGCTAGGCTATAGTTGACTCGCTCGGTCGCTGGCTTGTTGGTTAGAGACGAAAATCTCCTCGGTGAAATGTAATTTTAAGAAGAGTAGATTAACTGCAGCAATTCTTGTTATAAATAAATTTAATAATTTTTTTTTTTAAGTTATTTTATAAATCATCTTCTTGTATAGCAAACTGTCCACCTATATATGGAAATTCAAATCGCAATGTTGCCAAAATGCACGCTAAAATCACAACAATAAATTCAACATTTTTACGGAAAACTTTAATTAATTCCCATTATTATAAATCTAATTAATTCAATTTCGCTAATTACATAAAACAACCAAAACAAACGGAATGGAATTTTAATTAAAAAATACTTTCAGTGAAATAATTATAGCACTCTAAACACTCTACACAACTAATTATTATCATTTAGACAAATTTTTATTATATTTATATAAAAGGGGGATATATATTCCGCTTTTAAGAAAAAAGGGGGTGGAAGCAGGCTGCACGCAGCGGAAGGAAGTTTTCTTTAAATTAATTTTCCCTGTCTTAATTTTTTATATATATATATCTGAGCTTTCTTTTAAAAACATTTTTAAAATGAATTACTACTCTAAGGAGAAACCAAATCAAAAAAAATAAAAAATTAATCACTCTACAAGAAATATATACCAATGATAGATGCACAACACCGATTCTGGGCGATCGATACTAACAAAAAACGTCGAACCGCGCAAATTGAAGTTAAGTCAACAAGCCCCCTTGTTCTGGCTACTGATTAAAATCGTTAGTTCCCCATCATAGTATCGGTATTGTATATCTACCGCAATGTATTTTTTCCACCCTCTTGTTATTGTTGTATCAATTTTTAGCTACTTTAAACCCACACAATGTACATATGTATATGCACATATACATACATGTAAGTATATTTATAAAAATAAACTGTGACACACCCTCGTTGTAATCATTTTTTTTTTTTTTTGGGGTTGTGTGTTCTACCTACCGCTCGATTATATGTACGTATATAAAACATTTAGAGCAGAAAAGAGATATATTTATTAGCAGTATCAATGCGATTAGGCTTTATATAGTATAGTATACATTTTTTTGCTTCTAGCACGAGAGGTAACGGGGTAGGTTTTTGTATCGTCTTTTATGGCGTTTTATTTAAATTAAAATATGTCTTGGAGTGGATGGATGAATTATTTCGATCAAATTTAAGATTTGTGCAAATGACAGCTATGAGAGTAGACGATAACTTCAAAAAATCGCATACAACCCACATAAACACCGCATTTATACAATTAGCCTAAAGGTACTGTTGTTACTTAATACACGATATCTCAGCTATTTTCTTCACCCCATTTCACATTCTTCATTATTTCCCTATGCGCTTGCTGCATTTCAATTTTCCTCCCCTTTTATTATTAATATATATTTTTTTTTTTGTTTAACCACAATATACATACTCTCTCTCTCTCTCTCTCTTTTTGTTTTTCACCCTCCACCTCAGTATACTGACAGAAAGTTTTCAAGGAACATTGAAAGATTTACAACCTATTAAATCTTGAAAATTTAAATATAAGAGAGAGGAACGAGAGAAAGACACTTGCTTTTCCACGATTGCGTTTAAACTTAAAGGAAAATGTTACTCACAGCTCATGGCACCCTTTAAATAAAACATACGTTATTCTATGTATTTATGAATGATAAATTGTCATATACATACATACAGATATAAAAAAGTCTGTGGTGAAGTTTATGGTTTAGTTATTTTCTTTTTATTGTTGGAAATATAATGGAATGTATGTTATTACTATTATTATATAAAAGAGTTGGTTGGCTGGCTAGAAAATGTAGGTGAATAGAAAAGGACATCAGTGCATGTTTTCCATATGGAAAAAGGCAAATTTTGCATTACGCGAAATTGCCTGAGGAGAATTTAAAACACGGTCGCGACCTACGGCCATATTTATATCCCAGTGCAGCGTCGTCTTATCTTTTATTTAAAGAAGGAGAAATTGTTTCTAACAATAACCTTAGAAATGTGTTCTATTTATATGTAGTATGCATTATTTGCTGTAAATACATTCATCTTGTCCATCATCCAACTTATGTCAAAATATGTTACTTACAAGAACACTAAAAAAAAAAAAACAAAAAAAAATAGAGATTAATAATACACGTGATTGTACAGGAGAGAATCCGATAAACGCGGCACGACCGCGCGGAATCTCACAATCCAAAAATATGACAGTCAAATATTTATGGTGTTTTAAAAATGGCGCCCAACGAAACGATTTATGGCATTTTTTTCCATGACAACTTGACACCGTTGTATTGAATTAAAACACACAAAACGAACGAACGAACGAACGAAAGAATAAAGAGAAAAGTTTTTAGTTGAAAACATACATAATATTTCGAAGCGGACAGAAAGAAGATTCACGCCAAAAAACTTTTTTTTTGCCTCGAAGTTTCTTTTCCAGAATCTATTTTTTTTCTAATTTTTCTTTTTGCTCTGTTATAAAAGAAAATTCAATGAAATATAGTTAGCTAACACTGAAAATACACATTGAGGATGGAAAATAGTTCAGCCAGTCAGCCAGCATATAGTCCAGCATGCTGCTACTGGTAGTGCCGTTGCCGTTGTTTTAATTAAACTTTTCACTTCGCGTTTTTCTAACTAAAAAACTTCCATTCTTTTCTTTTCTTTTCTCTCTGTTCCTCCTCTGAAAGGTTCCGAGAGAATTGTTTGCCCATGTTGTTTTCTTTTGTAATTTTTGTTTGATTTATAAATCGCATTAGAATTAATCCGGTTTAGTGTCGTCGTCCATATAAATTAAACGTTAGAATTAAAACTACTATAGTATCTATAACGTAGATATGAATAAGGACACAAGTAGCTATAATTCTTTTGAGTAAAATGCAATTTGCCGCACTCTACTGGATACCAAACTGTGTATAGTATAGATTAATGCTTAGTAGAAAATCCAGTTTGTTATTTAGACGAAAATGGTAGTGGTAACAATGGAAAATAGCTGCCGCTTTAGTGCTTCGATAAAGGTATACGTGGTACTCATATTCTTTCTGAATTTACTATTTAATCTGTTGTGTTATAGATATGCAGCAACAAAGTAGTTCTAGTGAGTGAAATAGCAGATTTTAAATCATGTCTGTCCGCGCGGTATTGCTGGGCGGTTATGTTTTTCTATACTGCGCAAAAGTTAATTAGTCTAGTTCACTGCCCACTGCATACTATGTGCAGACTAATCTAAGTATGCGTTGTTTTAAGTTAGGCGAAATTATCGTTAGCGGACAATTTTACATGGAATTATATGGTATCCGCGCGGACTATCTAATCCGCCGTCCTTCTAGAATAGCAAAAAAAAAAAAGATTCTATTTAATAATTAAATAGAAAATATGTACAGTATGGAGAAAACGATATTTTGCATTAATGCTCTAAACAGTATAATAAATTTTTCCAATTGCGATGGCGATTTTAGGTCCTATTCATCCGCGCGGTTTTGTCTCAACATTTGGTATTATCTACTAATCCACAATGCGTATAGATAAGCTGTTAGTATTATGTGGACTGTAAAGTATTACTAACCACTACTTAGTTTACAAGTACACACGATGATATTAATGCGGTGTTCGCGCGGACTGGTAGGATTCACCTGAAACAAATCGAAGCTTGATGCCATTAGTTTTGAACGAAGAAAGCAAACGGATTGGTTGGCTAATTGAATAGAAAATATGACAAAAATACAGATGCCGGATGTATAATGTAAAAAAAAAAAAATATTTTACATTCAATTTTCTAGGAATCTTAATAATAAAATGGAGGAAAAAGAAAAAAAAATCAACTGTCAAAGGAAACATATAACGATGTCTAATTATGCGAGTGAGAGCGCAAAAAAGACAATTATTGTCTTCTATATGTATACAGCCTATATTATTATATGTACATATATTATTAAATAAATAAATACGTGCATGTAAACCTTTTTTCAGGTTCGAATGCAAATTCCTTCAGTTTCAGTTGACAAAACATACTTAGCTAATAGGCTGTTTAATATATTTGGCATTCCGATAATAATTGGTTTTTTTACAAGCTATTCCTCAAGTAGTTATTTTCATACGATAAAATTCAGTTACCATTCATGATATTTATTCGATTTCATAAAAATTTGGCATTTGGATTTTTTTTTTTTTTTTTTAAATCCATTTCACAAATTCTATTATTCACCAACTGGAAACATGTACACCGAAAAATTATTAAATTGTTTATATAATAGAAAAATATTTGAACAATTGAAAAATATCATCTGCACCGGACACTAAATTGAATTAAAAAGAAATAAAAAAATACAAAAAAAAAAGGAAACAAAGAAAGAAAATAGGTCAATCGACCACAAATTCCCTCAATAAACAATTAAAAGCAATTAGTAGGGTGAAAACCGCATCAGTTAACCACAGGCTAGTTAGCTAGCTGGCTTAGGCTCAGCTTTTGTGGCTTATTAAAAATACAACAACAATCATTTAATAATCGTTAAAAATTCTCGATAAAAGCAAGAGAAATGAGTTGAACGAACACATTATTGATAGATTTTGTTCGTTAATTAAATAATCTGCTTATTTAGTGTTAATTAACCAGTGGCACCACATTTGACTAATATTTCTTAATATGATCCTTCGAGCCAGAAACTTCTAATACTGCATTTCCGTCATTGATTATCAGTTTATTCCAGCGGCATCCTAAATAATAAACGAACACCATCAAAACCACACCCCACACACATACATGTGCATACAATGACAAAACAGAGTTAAACACGTTTAAATTGAAAATCCAGAAACGAAACAAAAAAAAAAAAACGAAAAATAGTTTTAGGAAACAGCTGGAACGCATCGGTGTTGTTTTATTCAATAAATATTTAAAATCGTCTGCAAATACATACAAACTGGAATTATTTATTGACATTTTCTATGGTTTTCTATTCTGTTTATATTCGCAGCAACTTCAACGAGTTTAAATATTCCAACGGAACGAGAGAGAATGGATTGAATTGGATAAATTCCGAATACAATTAGAAGGCATTGATTAAAAAAGTTTAATTATTCATTATATGATCGATGGATGTATTAGAGAGAGAAATTACTTTAGAAGTGGAAATTTTCTAAGAAAAATAACGTAAAATCTCTCTTCAAATCCTGAATTTTCATTTGATTATTTATTTTTGCAAAAAAGTGTGTTTGGCTTTTCACATTTTGTTTTTGTTTTCTTCATTTTCCCAAGAGGAAATTTCATAAAATTTATGTTCTACAGCTGCGTTTCGTTTCCATTTTTATCGAACAAAAAATAGAAAATTTGTGCAACACAATTGACACAATTTTATTCTTTTTTTTTTTATTATATTGAAGATATTCGAGTGTGAAATAAAATGAAAATAGCCGGATTTGACAACTATACATATAATATAATTTAACTACTGTCTTTAGACTTTTATTTTATCGTTGTTTCCTCTTAATTTTGAATGTTTATATTTCGCTTCCTTTTGAATCAAATAACTCAAAAACAAATGAAGAGTGAAGGAAAAGAGAGAGAGAGAGAGAGAGAGAGAGAGAGAATGGGAAAAGTTTAAGCCCATTAAAATTATAATTATTTACCAAAAGTTATTTCTATACAATTTTACTTTTCGAAATTATTACTGAATTTCTCAGATCCCTTTTGATAATAACAACAACATCAGAGAGAGAACTTTGTCCATCTTTTTAAAAGGTCCCTTTAACCAACCAATTTAGTCGCTTCCTCTTACTATTTATCATGACTTTGTGTTCGAGGAACACTTAAAATGTCCGGTGAACATACTACTACTACTACTACTGCTATATAACAAAATTTTCTCTCTTTTTCACTCTACATTCACCGTGTACATACGAACAATTCCCCTGCATCTAAACCATTTTCTACCCTTTTATGTTTGCTTTTATAACAGACGGTAGTGGTTGTGTGGTGGTGATGGTTAAACTGCTAACATTGTATTATTTAGTTTGTTATACATGTATGTTAGACATTGATGTCTAGTATTGTGTTGGTCCCATTTCAGGTGGGCGCTGACTAGATCAGTGTATATTCGCGTTGTCGGCGAACGCTAGCCCCATGCTTTCCAATATATTACTCTATCAGAAAGCACTATTAGTGGCAGAAAGCCAATCAAATTTGTACTGTTTTATGGTTTGAAATCTTGTCATTTTTTTTTAAATTAATAAAAAAAAATTGGATTTTGGGTATTGAAAAACATAACGAGGATAAAACATTCTATGAATATTGTAATTTAATTACAAACTAATACAATAGCTATTGTATTCATTTCATTATTTATTTATAGGAATTATTTATTTATTAATATTGAGCGATTTAAAATAATTAACTAATTAGTAAATAATATACATAATTAAATCCATATATTATATTATAATGAAATAATTAGTTGCGGCAAGCTTTACCCTCTGCAATATTAATTATCGTGATCGATTTGCATTGTCGGTCGATCACCATATAATCCTTCCATTAACTGTCGGCCCGTTGACTGCCGCGCATCGCCTACTAGCATCGTATATCTGAAACGGGACATACTTTCCGAATTTCCCATTTGGTCTTTTTGTAAAGGTAATTATTTGCTTCCGTCGTGAAATCAATTTTTTCTACAATTCAGCAACGATACGTTGAGGATTGAGCAATTGACAGCACCTTGTACCCTTCGAATGGTTCCTGCTGCAATATGACATTCCCAAAGGCAAATAAATAAGATAGCCTAGAGTGTTTCTATGGCGTACAATTTGTACGTCGTTTTATAGTATTTCAATTATTGCAAAAAATCGAATTTTCCAAACGGGTTCATTCGAAAACTTAAAATACGAAATGTTGCCAAGTAAACAGATATAAAATGTGTTCACCAAATAAATTATAGATCTGAAATTGTATGACCCAAAAGACTATATAGTGGTCAGTATAGTGGATGTACTTGAGTCTCTCTCGAGAAGAGTCCATTAAATTTTCGTTTTGCAATAATTCTTTCGCATTGAAGCCATTTTTCTTTTTGGTATAAGTATATTTAACGTATCCGTATGAGTCGTATTTTTGCCCATTTTGAACAGCAACAACCATAAACCAATGGAAAGAACCGCCAGGAAAAAAAAGCCCTCATAATAGGAAACCAAATCAAACCAAACCAATGTACAAAACAAGAACAATAAACCATAAACAAAAGAAACAAAATCCAAACACGTTTTTTCCGAAACCAGAGCGTCTAAAAAACGTAAAAAAAAATTGCCCGTTCATTCTTGACCAATATTTCATAGATAGAAAGAGAAAAAGCGATAACAAGGATGAGCAGAATGGAGAAAACGAGCGTATCTGTAGAACATAAAAACCATTTCGTATTATACCTGTCGATATATACAACAATTTTCACCCATTACTCATTATTATTTAAGGCATTTCCCATTTTTTCCTTCTTTTTTTTTTTTTTTGTTTTTAGCAGCGCAAAGCTTTTCCCCTTCCTGCCACAATTATATTACACACATTACCTAATATTAATGTCTTTCTCAGCGTACACGTTGTTTCCCTGACATTTCATCTTCCCAGTTTCCCATCAATCCCCAGAAAAAAAAAAATGATTATTTATATAACGAAAAAATAATTAATTTTATTGATACTGTGGGCGGTTTTATATGGGAAAATTCCCTAGCTATCTTTAACTTCACAGTTCACTGGATGTTGGGTGGATTTCGTTTGTTTGTTTTCATAATAAGAAGTCAGGAAAACGGGAAATATGGTTGCTGTTGATGGTGGGCGAATTCTTCATAAAAAAAATGCCACTTTGTTGAATTAATTGAATTTGAACAGCTGAAACTAATGCATTTCCGAATTCGAAATATTTTTCTAAACATTCACATTATGTCACTCAACCCAATCCTAATCAATATGGCCTCATTTAAATCAAAAGCCATTAAAAAATTTAATCATAATAAAAAAAAAAGAGTATTATAATGTGCATACATATATTTTTTTATTATGTACTTTTATCTTCGTCGAATCATCATCACCATCATCAAACGCACATTCTAAATTAACCGACATAAACATAATTTGTAGATATATTATAATACGTATTCATACATAATTTTATGTATGCATGATGTATACATAAATCGCTTCAATTAACGCAATTATCCACTCATGAATATCAATTAGTTTCACTTAAAATTCATTATGACTTAAAATTAGTTAATCATTTTATTTTTATTTTATTTCCAAATAAATTTGTACTCATATCGATAAACCACCACATGTCTACCTACCTAATATAGAGAAAAAAAAAGGCCCATTTGAGACATAGTAGACCTTGCACAATAACATTTACATAATATATTTATATTTAAACGATTCCTTTGAAAACTTTTTGTTGTTGAAATTGAAAAATTTTCACGGTACTTTATCTAACGTTTTTTTATTTATTATTTTTGTAAATGGCTTAGTTAATCGGCTATGTAGTAAGTAGGTATTCATGGAAACCACAACCTATTTGATTCAATAGAGTATTTCAGCGAAATCTTGGTTATTAATTATTTTTTGGTACGTTTATCAAATAAAACACGATTTATTTCATAATAAGCACATATTTTTAGAACACTTTTTTACTTCGAATTACGCTTTTTAAATGAATTTAGTATGAAGAATTTCGACATTTCATAGACTGCTTGATTGGAAGAGTGATTTAGGCATTTGTGACTTTCAATAACTTTCCAGTGAACTGGTTACAGTATGTCCTTGGAAAATCCTACTCCAAGCTTTCTTTTCAATACGTCTTTACTTATCAATAAGTATTGTTACAGGAATTAATTTATTTCAATTTTTTAAACTAAGACAACCAGAAATTATTAGTTTGTTTACTATAAATTACTTAAAATTTCTAAATGAAAGCACTGCATTCATCCGCGATGAAATCCAAAATATGATTCACAATAGCCGGTTATTAACTTCCGATTTCCAATAATTTTTCACTTGGCAACAAATTGGTTCTAAATAAAATTTCTTTCCAAAATAAATCTGATAAATGAAAGTCGAGCTGAAGAGCAATAAATCTTAAGAGCTATTTATTGCTGCTCACCGGCAAAATAGTAGTAGCAAAGTAACAATAATCGAGAGAGAAATCGATATTTTTAATAAAAATTTGGAAGCAACCCTAATATATCATAATAACAAGAAAAAAAAATACATATATAGAGAGAGAGAAAGAGAACGGCCCGAAGGAATCGTCGCAATGATAATATAACTGTTATGTTATAACTAAAATGCACATGATGATACGCCCAAAATATTTTCCAATACTACGTAATTTTTCTGTATGAAACTTATTAAACTATCATGCCTACTTACCAATAAATTGTCAGCAATTATTATTTAGTAAATCAACAACCAGATAACATCAAAGAAATAGAAAAAAAGTTAAATAAACCGAAAGTACACAACGAAGATGAACAAATGCACAACCGACTGAGACAAAGAAAATCACATTTTTTCACTAGATTTTTAGTCACTTTTTGTCTGAAATCTGTATATTTTTGTTAATTTATCAATTATTCAAATGTTTTTCTTAACATTTATTGTAATTACAAATAATCCTTGCAACTAGTATTTGTTTATCTATACGATCGAAACTACGATAACAGTTGGATGAGAAACATTGGACGCCATCTTGTCTATTTTTCCTTTCTGATATTACCAACTTTAGGAAATTAATTCCCCCAATATCAAAAGGTCGTTTGATATACTGCTCGAAATTTTTGATCTTGCTAATTTCGTTACTAATTAATAGACCGTTAAAAGTTAATTAGAACTATGAATTGGACCTAAAATTTACGTTCTTTGAATTATTTAATTAGAAAGTAGGTTTAGCTGTTTAATTTGAATAGTTTCACTTTAGTTAGTGGGCAGTGTATATTAATCCCTTCAACGGCCCGAAACCCTAAACCACCTAAGAATAAAATCTGTTTTCATTGAATCCGTTTATTTAAATCTCTATTTTTTAATATAAAAAGAGCATTGAAATGAAAATATACCTCTAATTTAATAAGAAAGAACAATGCAACGAAGCAATAAGAGAAAAAGAATCACTAGAACAGAACCAATATTCAAATATAGCATTAAGGTGCGTACCACCTTACCAAACAGCTCTAATGATTTTTTATGGTAATAAGTTTTATTGTATGACTATTTACCTCCAAGAAATTAGCATAATAATTATGCTAATTAGATACATAATGCCTCTTTTGTTCGTTGTCGTTTTTAATTTTAAAAAAGGGCGTTGTACTTCTTCCGTAATTGCTTGGAAAGATTTAATTTTGATTTGTGATTGGAACCCATTTATAGTTATAGAATAATTTGGAAGTAACTCTTCAAGACACTGGAGGAGTCCTATTAAAGGTACTAAATAAAAGAGATTTATATTTTCCAATTAAACCAAATGTTTAATAGATTGGTTTTTTATTTTTTCGTAAAGACATTAATTAAATGAACAAACAATATTTCTTTGAATTCACCTCATCTTCTACTTTCAGTAGAAAGAAAAAAATTGGTTTGCACCGGGCTGTTTTAGCTTAATTATTACTAACAATAATTAGAAAAGAGAAAACATGAATGCTTGTACTAACATAAAAATATAAATTAAAAATTGGTCATATAAAAATATGTGTTTGTGTGATTATTGTTTCGTTTTTAGTAAAAATTATTAGCAGCATAATGAAAATTAATAGGAATTCAATTAAGAGAAATTATTTTAAATCTGCAAAATAATAAGATGGCGCCATCTTCTTAACATTAAAGCAATTATTGAATTTAAAGCTTCATGTTTCAGCAATGTTCTTGTAACACTTAAGTAAAATTGGACTTGATGATTATTTAAAAGATGAAAAGCAACCATTGCTTTAAGGCTCAAATATGATTAGCAATATGAATGTTTATGAATAAATATTATACAACCACACATACAAATAAAAGCGAAATTTTTTGATTTAATTAATGCAATGGTCGCTTCATCTTATCGTGTATTTTTACATAAGAAACTTTTAATTGTGAAATTCCTCATCGAAACTTATTCTTATACAATAAATATACATTTATATTTTAACAATTTAGTGCTACTTCATTAATTTTGTGGTTTTTATTAACATCAACTAGTATCTAGGTAGCTACAGAATATTAATTTAAAAGATTTAATAAAATAAAGATTCTACCTAAGTATACACTGATTGCAAATACTAATTTTTTTATTTTTGAAAATAGAAAAATCAGGTAGATTATAAAGATCCAAAAGGAAGAAAAACTGTTTTATTATTACTGCTAAAGTTTTCTATCTAAAAGCCATAATATACAAGATATGAACCGCAATTCAACTACATAAAGAAATGTTCTAATTGAAGGAAAGGAAAATGTGAAAACTCCCTTAAAAAATTCACAACATTGTTTTAGTTTCTTAAATTAATATCACTGAACATCATCAAAGTAATTAAACGTTTCTTTTTTTAAATATATAGAGAACTATAAATATTTAGATATTTTTCATTAAGGATGATTCTGGTGAAAATATGACTGGATCAAATCCGCGAAACTGAATGTTCTAAAGCATTGTTCATTATTAAAGAAAAAAATGGATTTTTATGCTTAATTGAAAAAACTCCACTAATTATAAATATAAAAAAAAAACTTCTATATAAAAAAAATGATTCAAGTTTCATTTACTCGAATTAAACTTAAAAATCCATCAAGAAAACATGATCAATATGATTAGGGATGATTTGAAATGTGATTTACAACAAACAAATTATCTTATTGTATAAAATATTAATGTGTGGTGGATTTCTTATTTATTCTTCTTGTTTTTATTGGTAGCGCCACGTGGGGGCGTTACCGGTCGTCCTGCATTCATATTGTATTGGAATTTCCTTTTGTCAGCTGGTTTCAATATTTGAAATGAACACATCAGTGTTTCATCGACTGACATCATTGCACCAGCATTATCAAATTCACCTAAAAAAATGTTAATTTTACTTCCAGTCCAACCAACAATAGAGCTAAATCATATACCACAATAATTAGGTGCACTAAATAACGTTACAAGTTGTCTCTTTGCAAAGAACTCGTAACCATCTTCAACTACTTGATGAGCTCTGCATATTAAATCAAAATCATGTTTATGAAGGAATTTTCCCACAACCTAATCATTAAACAGAATAAAACGAATTCAACAAATTCTACTACTTTTAAAGAGCATTCTCATACCTCTGCACCAAATGTAAAACTAACACCTCGATCATTTTCACCCCAACCCATTTGATCTTTATCGGGGTCTGACCAAAGTAAATCACATAATAATCCTTGATCAGGTACATCAGTGGGACGCATAATTCTTCTTATTTGTTCCATTGATTGTAGGTCAGGGCTTAAACCTTCAAGAAACAAAAAATGTGTGTGAGAATTCATATACAATATGTTGTCTGCTTAATGCTTACCTCCATGGCAACAAAATATTTTTTCATCTACAATTGCTGCAACAGGCAGACAATTGAAACAGTCGGTAAATGTTTTCCATAATTTTATATTGTACCTGGAATTATTTTAGATTTCAGTAGTTGGCAATAAAATAACTTTTAGTCTGGATAATTAGATCTTTACCTTCTTTTACACTCATCATAGAAACCATAAATTCTATTAATTGAAGCACATTCATGGTTACCACGAAGTAAAAAGAAATTTTCAGGATATTTTATTTTGTAAGCCAATAACAGGCAAATTGTTTCAAGTGATTGTTTGCCACGATCAACATAATCACCTAAAATAGTACATAGTGTGAAAACCATTAACAATGTAGCATTCGTTGTATAACACCACCAGCACTGATGGACTGATGGATTCATATTACATACCCAAAAATAAGTAATTGGATTCTGGTGGGAAACCTCCGTACTCGAATAAACGGAGCAAATCGTAATATTGCCCATGAATGTCACCTAAACGAGAAATCAAGAAAAAATTAAACTAATGTAAAATCGCATACAGAAAAAGATAAACATCAAAATGAATCACTATTGTGATTGTGAATTATTATGAAAAGAGCATGTATACATTCAAGTATGTGTATTTAATTTTTAACTAAAGGTCAATATTTTATTACTTGTTCCCATTCATCGTTAATCGCTCAACATCATCTATACTGAGAGTCAGTTATATTTATAGCCCAACTATTTATGTAATACTTTGAACTAAATTGCAACAATACATATGCCACACAACAAAAACCTTGTTCCGTACTTAAAAACACATGAATATATGTATATTAAAACTTACCGCAGATTTTTAAAGGTGCCTCAAGCTCCAATAAAATTGGTTGACTGAGAAAAATTTCTCTCGATTTTAAACATAAACCTCGTATTTCATTTTCGGTTAATTGCACATTTTTTCCAGGTCTGGCACCACGAACTACAAGAAATATTTTAGATACATAATCACTAAATAAACGAAATAAATAAAATAAAATTTATTTTAAGGCGTCTTCTTTCTACGGCGGACATATTTTGATGTCAACATGTCAATGAAAAGATTGACCTTCAAAAAAGCTTACCTTCTAATAAACGGGCTATAATGGAGTCTATATTTAATTTATCGGCTTCTGCCATTTGGATGGTTTTAATTAGACACTATTAGTTAATATTTTAAATTCTAGTTAAATGGATGGATGTAATTATGATACTTTTAATGCAGAACTCACAATAGTGAGAATATTATCAAACGAGATTTATTGAAAAGAGGGAGATAGAAAGAAAAAAGAGAGGTAATGGGCGAACAATTATACCAACTGAAATCACAAACAACACAAAAATTACTAGATATGGAATGGAAAATAGAAAAAAATAAAATAAATAAATTTAATAAAATAAATTAAAATTTAATTTAATTATTAAATACAGAAAAAGAAAAGAATATATAATATAAATATAAATTAACTTACATATTAAATTTAGAAATAAATTCTGTATTCAATAATTGAATTTCAATTCCATCTCAGAATTCTCAGACGGTAATTTACCATTTACCATTATACATTTGCTAAAGAAAATTTTTACATATTATTATAAACATTAATTTAATTAACAAACTTGTGATTCAATTGATATTGAATTCTGATTTCTGAACCGTATCAATTCAATTATATTGAATAAATTTAATTTCAAATTTTAAATTTCAATAGATATGGAAATGATTGAATTGAATGCTATAGATAGTGTATGTATAGTATAGATAGAATTCTATATAATATATATACCTTGTTTGTACCTATATAAATAAATACTATTGAAAAGAATCTGTTGTTTAGATTCTCTAAAAACTTTGGAATGTGAATATAGTTTATGTAGAGTAAAGTTAAATTTTTAAGTAATTATCATATCAGTGTCATTATTTTATCTATATCAGTAAATTACCAAAGTCTTCAATCTTTACATTTTACATTACATTAATTAAAATTTTATTTACTTTACACACAGAGATAGGCCACACAGTTTACACGATATTGTTCATATAATCCATGGTAAAAAACTAAAGTATAAAAACTAAAAAGTACATAGAGCAATAAGAAATATAGTTGGCAAACCTGGTTTTTTCCTACAATGACAATATTGACAAATATTTATTTTTCTATATTTTTTTGTGAAAAAAAAAATGTTAATAAACAATCAATTATTCGGCTTTTTTTAAAGTTTTGACTTAAAAATGTCAGAATTAACCGACAGGTTATTAAATTTAGATTTATCAGAAAATATTTTCAGTGATATTAAATATATAGTTGCAGGAGAACTTGATGAAAACGTAAGTACAACATTTACCTTGTGTAAATTTACACTCATGGTATAATTAATTTTTTCCCGCAATAGATAAAAGATGTTCTTAATTCAGGCGGTGCTGAATATCATAAATACATTAGCGACGATGTAACATTATGTATAATTGGTAATAATCCAGATGCAAATGATATTTCTGTCGCCATTGATACCTATGAAATTCCCGCTGTGGTGCCAAAATGGGTGTTGATGTGTGCGACTCTACAAAGACGTCTAGATACGAAACCGTATTTGTATTGCAGCAAACCAAAGTTATTTGCTGGCAAAATATTCTGTTTCTCCAGAATTATAGAAGATAGAATTGCTCTATGGGGCTTAATAACTTACAATGGTGGTCTTGTTCATAATAAATTATCACTGTATTGTGATTATTTGGTGACTGGTTCAACAAATAGTTTGAAATATATTAAGGCAGAAAGTTTGGGTGGTGATAAGATTAAAATCATTACACCCGATTGGGTTTTGGAAGCTGTTAGAAGTTGTTCACTTCCGGATCCAATTGCATATCATCCGAGACTAGTAAAATGGCCAAAACCTCATGAATCGACTATATCGATTACGGGTTTTGAACCTGAAGTTCCCGAAACCGATAATCAAAAAGAATCAATATCCGAATCAACAGAAGATTTATTGGAACGATTAAAACAGCGCATGCCTCGTCCGCCATCTTCGAGTAGTACATTAAATGATCAATTAACGTCAAATGATGAACTCGTTGCACCACCAAATGTTGTTGCTCCAAGTTATTTAAATAAAATGCAAAATAATTTGGGTATGCAAATTACGCGTCCACCATCGACTCAATCGACAACAATAATAGTTCAATCAAATGAAGTCACAAATTTTGGTACTGCCGGAAATCAGTATATGAGTCAAATTACCCAATCTCCTGTTCACCAAACAATAATTAATCAACAAAATCAACAGCAATCGTTGGGACAACAACAGCCTCAACAGCAACAAAGTCCAGTAAATGTTAACCGTTTTGGTCCACCGCAGACAATTAATCGACAAAGTTTGAATTCATCACAAATTCATCAACAACTATTACAACAGAGAATCCACCAACAACAACAACAACAACAACAAAATCTTATTCACCGTACATCTACAGGTCAAATTAATGTACAGCAACAACAACAAGTAGCCCAAAAACAAGTAATACAAAATCAATTGTTGAATCAGCAAGGTATAAATCAACAACAAAGTATGCTGAATCAACAGCAAAATCTTAATCAATTAACACAAATGCCACAACAGCAATTAATTGATACACAAAATCAGCAGAGTCAATTGATTGGCCAACAACAAAAGCAGCAATTTATGCAACAGAATGCATTGGTAAATCAACAGAATCAAGCGATCGTCCAGCAGCAGCAGCAAATACTGAATCAAAATCAACAAACCAATCAAATGATGAGCCCGCAACAAAATCAATATATGAATCAATCACCGACTCACAGTCAACGCGGTCCAATTACGAGTCAACAACAGAATCAACTGTTGAGTCAATCACCCGGCCCGGTTCAGCAAAACGTTATAATTAACCAGCACACACAACAACAAGTTATCAGTCAATCACCGACACATAACACTTTAGTGACTCAACAGCATCAACAAATTTTAAATCAGCCCACTAACCAAAATCAACTGCTGAGTCCACAACAACAAGTTCAAATGCAAAATCATCTAATTGGACAGCAGAAACCTATTGTAAGCCATCACCAACAAGGTCAATTAATCAGTCAGCAGGTCCCAAATCAATCAATTAATCAACAGCAATTCGTTGCACAGCAGCAGCAGCAACAGCAAAGTCAATTTGTAAGCCAACAACAAAATGTGTTGATGTCAAGTCCGAATCAAATGAATCAACCGCCGCAACAACAGCAGATTAATCATAGTCACATCGTTAATCAGCAAATGATGATGAGTCAAGATAATCAGCAGCAACAACAACAACAACAGCAGCACCCAACTCAACAGCAAAACATACTGAATATGAATAATATTCAACAGAATCAACAACAGCATATGAATCAATTAAATCCTCAACAAATTCAACAACAATTAAAACAGGAACAACACATAATAAGTCAAAATCAAGGTTTGCCACCAAATCTAATGGTAAATGAACAGAGAATTGTCAATCCGAATCAAGGACAAGCAATTATGAATCATAATCCGCAATTGGTTAATCAGCAACAATTAATTAATCAACAACAAATGATACATAACAGGACAATGCAACAACAACAACAGCAACAAGATAATATGAGTCCGAATTTCACCCAGCAGTTAATCAACCAAAAGCAATCTTTGCTTGTGCAACAACAGCAACAGCAGCAAAACAATGTCCCAAATCAACAGCAGCAACAGATTATTCAGCAAAATTTAGGAGTACAACAACAGTTTAGCAATCAAAGCCAACTGCCACAAAGTAGCCAGCAAGGAGGACAACAAATTAATCAAACAGCATTAAATCAAATGAACGTCCAAGCTCTTAATCAACAATTGAATTCACAGAATTTGGGCCAACAGCTTAATCAACAATTATTGCAAAAACAAAATCAAAACGGAAGTGGTTTAGAACAGAAAATTAGTCAACCGAATCTAATGAATCCACAACAACAGCAACCACAACAGAATGTTAATCAACAAGTAATTCGAACCCAACAACCACAACAACAATTTCCACAGCAAATGTTGATTAATCAACAAGGGCAACAGCCACAACAGCAACAACAACCTAGTATTATACAAAGACCACCACAAATTACGCAACAACAAATATGGACTCAACAGCAACAACAACAACAACAGCAAAGCAATCCAATCCAAGGTATGTTCGTTGTGAAAAGGGCAAAGTTAGATAATAGAAACGTTATTGTAGGTCAACAAATTATACGACATCCAGTCAATGTGACCGTACAACAAGCACCTGGAAATGGTCCACGAATTCAATGGATTCAAGGACAAACTAATCAAAGGCAATTAATACATCTCGGTAGGTTTATGGAATGAATAACAAATATATTAGCTTAGAAACATTTACCTGATTAGGTAATGTGATTTTGCGCATGTCGTTTGACTAATCGAATTTGTTATATTGCGCAGAATCAGTAACGTCTAGAAGCGATAAATTGCAAAACTGACAACCTACCAAAACATAACAAAAGTGTATCATTCTATATGATGAATAATTAAAGGTGGCTGTGGAATTTATATATTCATTGCTCTATTTTAGATGCCCAAACTCATAATCAATTACAAAGTATGCCACCAGATCAGCAAGCTCTATTTGTTGCCAAGTTACAAAAACAAAGACAATTGCAATTTGCAAAACCTATGCCACAACGTGCTAGCGGTCACATTTTAATAAGAGGTACAACAATCATTAGAAAGAATACGTAAATTAGTCACATCACTTTGTTTTTTTGTTTTTTTTGAATAGGTAGTGTACCACCAGGTCTAACGCCACAGCAGCAAGTGGTATGGGTGCAGCAACAAGCAAAACAACAAGGAATTATTTTGTCACCGAATCTTCAGCAAAATATTGCGCAAGGTAGACACAATATCGGAACCAAGGAATCAAATTACTGCATTTTTAATGATCCTTAATTAGATTGTTCGTTTTTTAATGGAATTTGTATTTGTTATTACAGGAAATTTAATACAGCAACCAGCTGGAGGTGCTGCACATGGAATACCACCCCACACACCAGGTTTAAGCCCGATTAATCAGAATAGTGGTCAACAGTTTGTTGGTGATCAAGTGCAATTACGACAATATAGGTGAGTACGTTTTGCTAATTATAAATTCATGTTGAAATTAATCTTAACCCTTTCAGACTTCAACAACTACAACTTCAACGAGAACAAGCTCAAAAGACGCATCTAGTTCAACAAGGTAATTTGTGTGCTAGATACAATTCGATTAATAATTCTGTTATATTGTTTTTTAGCTGCTCAGCCTGGTGTTAGAAGTGGTCAAGGTCAACCGATACCAGCCGATTCCACTAGTAATCTTCAAGTTCCTGTAAATCCCAAAACGAAAACCGCTTTGGCCAACATGTTAAGTAGTAAATATCAAAGTGCTGGTGCACCTGGTGCCTCACCAAGACCTGATAGTATTCCAGAACCATCAGCAGCTGGTACATTAAGGTATTTGAAATAGAAAATAGTTTATGTGTTGTTGACTACATGTCGAAAATTAATTTATTCGTATGATTTAGAATGATGACAGCTCAACATAATGCTGCAATCAATTCAAAACCACAAGAAATAATCGCCATGCAACGTAGAGCAATAACAGGTCCTAATGGCGAACCAATAAAAGCATCCAATCTACCATTAGCCGTACAAAACGAACCACCAAAATTACAATATAATCATAAACCACCTTCGATGCCAATTCAACATAGAGCAGGACCATTTTATGGACATAATCCAAATTTGAAATGTAAATGTTTAACAAATTTAAGTGGTTAATGTGGCGATTTTTATTATGTATTTTATTTTTAGTACCACCTGAACTGTTTTTACTGGGATGTGTGTTTACTGTTGTTGAAGTTGAAGATTATTTAAATGAAAATTTACCGGAATGGAAAGAGAAAATTGAAAGATATGGAGGTACATTGTGTAGCGCCTTCACCATTTTAGCCAGAAAATAATTTTCTTTCCCGTTTTTTATTTAGGTGAGGTTGAAAAACAGTACACTCCAAGAGTTACACATTTAATTTGTGAGACACAGAAACATGGAATGGTTACACAAGCATTGAGAGATGCAAAGAGAGTGGTGACTGTACGATGGTTGAATGACGTTATAAAATTAAGACAGGTAAATATCATACTTTATTAATTATGTTGACATCAGTTGGCTAAACACTAAGTCATTATAGTAGAAATTAATTAGGCCATATACGAGGTAATGTATTCTTACTAGTCGGTCATGGTTTTAACCCTTATCAATTAGTTAAATTCCCTTTTCAAGTAGTAGAATTAGGACTTTTTTTTTCTCCTGCTAGTGACCACCATTTAGCTGTATCAGCACTGTCACCACCAACAACAAATACCATTTACCTTCATATAAATTCATATTCCCATTCATCTTCATTAATTTTTGTTTAGGTTTTACCTCCATGGACTGCTCTACATTTACCACAATTATATTTTGAAATTAGTCCTGCTATAAAACATTTGATTTCCTGTAGCGGTTTCGAAGGAAATATTCGTCATATTGTCAAAGAAATGATAATGTATACCGGTGCCAAAGTAAAAACTTTACAATAACCATTACTCGATAAATTTAGCATGGTTTTTTTTCTTTTTTCATTTTCAGTTTACAAGTTATTTTTCCAAGCACAATACATTACTAATATGTGCAAAAACGGAAGGAAGTAAATACAATCATGCGAAAAAATGGAACATTCCTGTTGTCAATGTTCAGTGGTTGACTGATATGATTTTAGGCAATTTTAATGCATTGAATCAAATGGATAATCCTGCTTATCAAACGTTTCCCAATCCGCCAAATTTGAATTTCGATCCAAAATTAGTTCTAACTTTAATGAGTACGTAATATTTTATGTTTTGTTAAATGCAAATTATAAACAGACAAGAATTTTAATTAAATTCAGCTTTATTAATGCATCTTACGTTTTTAGATCCTTGGAAATCGCCGATAAACATATCACAGGAATTGTATGAAAGAGTGAAACGTTCAGCCTCTCCATCAATTTTACCAAAATTCAAGAAACTAAAAGTCGAACAAACAACTACTGAAGAAAATAAGAGTAGCTCAGACGCTGTGAAACATGAAAATGCAGATATTGTTGAAAATCCAAATTATAAAATTCTATTTTCACAATTTGAAACGGATAAATTAAAACAATTGGAGAAGCAAGCACGGTAAATGCCGTAATCATTATCAAAATAATAAATAGTTACTGATGCGTTTGTTTCTATAATTTGCAGTGAATTGGGTGCGATCATCGTCAGGCATTACGACGACTTCACTCATTTAGTTCTACCAAAACTAGTGCGATCGCATAAACTACTATTTGCTATTGTCAAATGCTGTCACATAGTTTCGGAAAAATGGCTTGAAGAATCACATTCATTAAAAGCATTTCAACCAGAAGAAAATTTTCCACTGCCAACAGAAGATTTTAATGAATCGTTTAAAATGTCATTTGAAAAAACTTTATTAACGACAAATCGTGATAAATTATTCGATGGAAAAACATTCTGGGTAACTCCCAGTGTATTTCCAACAAAACGTATTATTATCGATTTAATAGAAGCATCTGGTGGTCAACTGGAGCGTATACGACGTAATCGACAACGAATTGAATCTACTGAAGCAACAGCACCATTTACTTATTTCATTTTAACAGCGCAAGAAGATTTACATTTAGTTGCTGATTTATTGAAAATTAAAAAAGATAAAGAAACAGTTATTTATAATGTTGAATTAATATTGAGTGCTGTTATGAAACAAAAATTCGAAACTGAACCGTATGCTGTTAATGTTGTATGATGTTTAAGGAACGAACGTCAAAGGTTTCCAAAAATTCTCAACACTTGGAAGGAGAGCAAAACGTAACTTTGGGACTTTAATTTTTATAATGCAGGATTAATTGTTAAAAAAAAATTTGCCCAAAAACAAAAATTAACCTTTGATATTTTGTTAGAGACTTGTTGTGCAATTTCCTATAATAGGATTTATGGTGATCAGTAATTGTTTTGTATATAGTGGTGTTACTTGATTCATCAATTGAACTCACTTAAATAATATTCCAAAATAAATTTAAATAATATGTTCGGACTATATTAAGAACATTTTTAATGAAATAAATACATGTATGTGTGGTGATCTAATAATGGACATGTTATGTCATAGGTTATGCACAACGCATACTTGATATTTTTTCAGATTTACATTCATATTGGAAGTTTATATAATTAACAATTTTATTTTAATTGTATTTAAACTTATTTCATATTTGGAGTTTTATATAAATTGAATTATGTCCTTAATTGTACTATATTGAATATTGTTAAGTTTTTCACTAAACGCGTGGCGTAGCTATAATGACCGTCGGTCTATTGCCATAAACGGTAATAACAGAAGATCTCATAAATATCCATAAATGTTAATTTAGTTGATTGAAAATTTCGTGGGTCTTAATAATTTTAGCTGTGTCACCGGTTAGGAGTGAAAATTAATTATCATTATCTAAATATGAATTGTTTAAATAATGATATCCTTTTTTTAAATACGACGATATATACTATTATCGATGTGTTTTTGATATAATTAAACTAAATATGTTGGTACGTAATATATTGCATAGTTAATATGTATATAACTTTTTACTTATGTGGACCATCAAAAATTTAACTGTGAAGAATAAAATTATAATATAAAAAATTAAATATTTTAAAAATATTATTTGAAAATATCTTGTAATAATATTTATAAAAAATTAAAATTAGGCAGACGCATTCTGACTCGTGGAACCGATATTTCTAGATGCGGCATTTGTTAAATAATATTCCATAGATAAGCAAAGGTTTTCTTTATCAGATAGCATCATATGGATGTAAAGGAAGATTAAAAAAAAACATATTCAACGCGTTTGACCTTGTGTAGAAATTAAACTTGTTAAATTCAAATCAGTAGCGTAGAACAAAATATAATTAAGCTTCGTGAAAAAAAGACAGATTGAATAAAAATGGTCTTGAATAAGATTAATACATTAGTAGACGATATGTTATTTCTTCCCCGTAACAGTTAACCCCTGTCTATTCCATTTACATCTTTGAAAAACTACAATCAAGTCATTTTTTTTTATATGACTTGCTATTTTTAGACTCGCGTAGTTAAATAGTTATTCTGAATAAAAACGAAATGATAATTCAATTAATGTATTGATAAGCAAAAGGTTTACAATGCACTTTTACGAGGAAAAGAAAAATTTTCGTCGATCTAATTGAATAATGTAATATGATAAGTTTATGGTCAATAGAATCGTAATTAATATTGAAAAACACATATTTGTTCTTGCACCTGTTGATTAGATTAATATTCTATTGCACAAATAGAATTAAAAATACGCGTATGCGTAAGTATGTAATAAGGCAGAAAAATAATATTTTAATTCAAGAGATTCAAAAGTAAACAAAAGTTCCACAGCTTAAAAAAGGTTTACTTGGACATATTTCACGATGTTTGCTTAAATTTAAATAAATTAAATAGTGTTTATCTAATACCATATAAATAATTGACAATTTTGTGGGGATTCATTTCAGTTCGAAAATTAAACTGGTTGCGCATCAACTAATATTTCTAAATTGCCTTTTTACATAATTCCAAAATGGCTCCAAAATACAAGTTGTACTATTTCGAATATACTGGTGTAGCTGAACCGATCAGATACATTTTCGCCTATGCCGATCAACAATATGAAGATATTCGAATTAAAACAGATAAATGGCCAGAAATAAAAAAAAGTAAGTGTTACCCAAACATATTGCAGTACGCAAATGGTAATTATAAATTTGTTTCTTTTTGATTATTTGTAGCAACAAAATATGGAAAATTACCGCTCATTGAAATTGATGGTAAAACAACATCAGACAGTGGGGCCATACTACGTCATTTGGCAAAGAAATTCAATTTGACTGGTGATAATGACGAAGATGCTTTTCAGTGTGATTCGTTATTTGGGAGTTTTAAAGATCTTCAACAAAGTAAGCAGAACATATCGAATAAAAATCTTAATAGCTATAATCTTTATTTAGTTATTATAATTATTATACACATTTTATAGTAATGAATAAATTGTTCTACGAAAAGGATCCTGCAAAGATAGAAGAAATCAAACAGAAACTTGTGGAAATAAATTTCCCATTCTATTTTAAAAAATGGGATGACATCATTGCTAAAAATGGCGGTTTTCTAGTAGGCAAAAAGGTAGTGTATTAATATCCCATTTCTCTAATTAAACTTCTGCTTTTAACATATATTTTACTTCTGTTTTCTAGATAACATACGTTGATCTTGCATTTGCAGCATCGCTATCAATCTATAACGATACCTATCAAGGAATATTGAAACCATATCCAGCTTTAAATGGTCTTGTGGAGAAAGTCAATAATCTGCCTAATATCAAAAAATGGTTACAAAAGCGACCACCAAATGGCCCAATTTAATTGACTAAACGCATTTACTCCATTATTTCAATTCAACAAAAGGTACAATATGATTTCATTGTATTGTATCTATGCACGTATACATGTGTGTAATGTGTGATATAATAATGAAAGAAACCATATCTGTTTATTAATTATGTTTTATTTTTTGCCATTTTTATACAATAATTCAATGTTATTAGTATTCTAATCGTTATTTTGAAGAATTTTGAAGAAAGGTTGCAAATTGTAATGAAACTCCCACCTAGATTTTGAGATATTACTATTATAATATCGCGAATTTTTTGCTAATCATCACCAGTAATTAGCCATTTGAATTGGTATAATTACATAACACATTATGAATACATACTAGGAAATATTTTTCTAGCAATTAAGGATAAATTAAGTTACAATACAAGGCCATTTTTTTGTGAATAACAAAATGATAGTTTAGCTTAATTCTGAATTGTTCAGTTGAGTGGAATCGTGTCGGTTCCAGCCATATTTTAAACAGCAGATATTAATATACTTAACACTAAAGAAAGTAAATAACAATTTAACTGATTAGATATGTTCTAAAAAATATTTAATGAGAAATTAAAACATAAACAACCAGTTTTATCATAGGATAATGAAGATTCTGAGTCGTTATTTGAAAAGAATAATTTTTTTGTTTTGTCAACGTTTCAAAGTATATCACCTTATCATCAGGACTCTGGAAAATTACAATGCCATGGTTTAAGAATTCAGGAAATTTCAAAAATCAAGCACACTTAAAAAATCAAGAATTAAAGAATTAAAACATTAACAAAATTGAAAATACACCTACAATAATTCCATGTTACATTATTAAACATTATCTTTTTGCATTTATCTTTCTTAACTAATGTTTAAGCTTATAATATTGTTACTCTTGCCATAAATTAAAATTCTTAACTATTACGAAAACATACATTTGGATACCCAAAAAACAGTTACATTACTACTACTTCCTACTAATTACTTTTTCTATCTTGAATTTATTAATTATACATTGAAAAATTGTTTTTTTATTACTTTTTCCAGTATGCCTGCTACTCATGCTACTTCTTTCTTTTTAACGTTACAATTTTACTATTTTATTCTATTTGTATTACTTTTAAAAAACTAGTATTTTATGTTTTTTGCTGATTTAGTAAAAATATTAAAAGTAAATATCATTTTACCGTAACAAAGTTAATTTGAAATTTTTTTGTGGCAACTTTTGAACTGAAAATTTTGGTTTCGCCATCTCTTGCACAATAGCCAAACTGATACTGACAATTACAGTTTTACTACATGTTTCTGTAATTTGATTTTTAAAAAATCCTGTAAAATGTCACCTGTAATTGTCGGTATCAGTTTGGCTATTGTGCAAGAGATGGCGACACCAAAATTTTCAGTTCAAAAGTTGCCACAAAAAATTTTTAAATGCACTTTGTTTTTACAGTGAAATTCCAATTACCTTAATATTATCATTTAGACAGTACTAAAAGGCTGCTAAATTCAAAAGTCGTATCTACTACAACGTTGCGTTTAAAAATAACCAAGATTTTTTTTTGTATAAAAAATTATCTATTGTGATATGTAATTAATATTTTCAACGCACATATAACTTCCTATAATTCGAATATATTAATTAGCGAAATATATATACTAGCATTTATCCATTTAAAATGAATCCATATGCTGGATATCTATTTATAATTGTTAATAAAATATATTATTGCTATTTTCTATTTTAACTATTTGACGTGCTGTTAAAGTTAAATTTGCAACTAAAACTAAAAAAATAATAGAATATTCTAGAATTCATATTATTCTACAGTCTCAGCTATAACAAAATTCTATTTAGTCACACTTAGTAGTTATTAAATTATTCATAATTAATTAGTAATATTAAAAAATTAAAAACAGTAAAAATTGAAAAAGTAAAAACGCAAAGACCCGCAACATCGGTATAAACGTATACCGATTTTAAAGTTAAATTTGAAATAACGGCTATAGAAAAATACTAAAAATAGCAATAGCAGTTAGCGACTCAGCACTATTAGCAGCGTTATGGAAAAATAGCACTTTAGCTCAGCATCACTATGCCCTATAGCCTACTCTCTACTCCGATAGGTCTACTCTAATTCCGTTAAGGTCGATCCTTCATAGTACCCGTAGGCTTTACTCATAGACAAAGAAAAAAGCCTGTTTTTCCTATGGGTTTACTTACTATATATGTAACGTTTTTCTTATGTGGGCAATCAAAAATTTAATTAAAAAGAATAAATTTATAATATTCAAAATTAAAATTAGGCAAACGCATTCTGACTCTGGGAACCGGTATTTCTAGATGTAGCATATTTGTGAAATAATATTCCATAGAGTATGAAACAAACTTTTGTCTTGTCAAACAGCATCATAGGAATGTAAGAAAAGATAAAAAAAAAAAAAAACATGTTAAACGCGTTCGACCTTGTGGGTAGGAATGGAACTTGTTAGATTCAAATCAGTAGCGTAGATCGAAATATAAATGAGCTTCGTGGAAAAAAAGAAAAATTAAATAAACATGTTCTTGGATAAGAGGAATACATGCGTAGACGATATGTTATTTCTTCCCCGAAACAGTTACACCACTGTCTATTCCATCTAGAGCTTTGAAAAAACTATAATCAATTCATTTTTTTATGTGTATATGACTTGCTATTTTTAGACTCGCCTATAGTTAATCATTTTGTTATTGGAATAAAAACGAAGCGATAATTCAGTTAAAGTTTTCGTGAGCAAAAGGTCTATAGTGCGCGACGAAAAGGAAAATTTCCGTCGATTAATTAAATAAGGTAATACGATAAGTACATTGATCAATAGAATCGTAATTAATATTAAAAAACACATATTTGTTCTTATACTTATTGATTAGATTAATATTCTATTGCATATTAAAATACATATAAATTAAAATACGTGTATGCGTAGGTGTGTAATAACAAAGAAAAATAAAATTTTAATTCAAGACTTTCAAGTAAATAAAAGTTCCACAGCCTAAAAAATATTTACTTGGACATATTTAATTATTATAAATAAATATGTATACGCCAAAGTTCATAGGAACTTCACGATATTCGATTAAATTTAAACAAATTAAATCGTGTTTATCTAATACCATATAAATAATTGACAATTTTGTGGGGATTCATTTCAGTTCGAAAATTAAACTGTTCGCGCATCAACTGATATTTTTTTGTAATTGCTTTTTTTCAGATATTTGTATACAGAAATCTAAAATGGCTTCACAATACAAGTTGTACTATTTCGAATATACTGGTGTAGCTGAACCGATCAGATACATTTTCGCCTATGCCGATCAACAATATGAAGATATTCGAATTAAAAAAGATAAATGGCCGGAACTAAAAAAAAGTAAGTGTTACACAAACATATTGCAGTACGCAAATGATAATTATAAATTTGTTTTTTTTCGATTATTTGTAGCAACACCATATGGAAAATTACCGTTCATTGAAATTGATGGTAAAACAACATCAGACAGTGGGGCCATACTACGTCATTTGGCAAAGAAATTCAATTTGACTGGTGATAATGACGAAGATGCTTTTCAGTGTGATTCGTTATTTGGAAGTTTCAAAGATCTTCAACAATGTAAGCTGAATATATCGAATACAAATCTTGATAGCTATAATCTGTATTTAGTTATAATAATTATTATACACATTTTATAGTAATCGCTAAATTGTTCTACGAAAACGATCCTGCAAAGAAAGAAGAAATCAAGCAAAAACTTGTGGCAGAAGATTTCCCGTTCTATTTGAAAAAATGGAATGACATCGTTGCTAAAAATGGCGGTTTTCTAGTAGGCAAAAAGGTAGTGTATTAATATCCCATTTCTCTAATTAAACTTCTGCTTTAACATATATTTTACTTCTTCTTTTTAGATAACATATGTTGATCTTGCATTTGCAGCATCTCTATCAATCTATAACGATACCTATCAAGGAATATTGAAACCATATCCAGCTTTAAATGGTCTTGTGGAGAAAGTCAATAATCTGCCTAATATCAAAAAATGGTTACAGAAGCGACCACCAAATGGCCCAATTTAATTGATTAAATGCCATTAACATTAACTATTCGCATTTACTCCATTATTTCATTGAAATTTTCAATTGAACAGAAAATACGATTATATAATTTCTTTGTATTGTATCTATATCTATGCACGTATATATGTGTATCATTTTGATATAATAATAAAAGAAACCATATCTGTTTATTAATTACATGTTTTATTTTCTGTCATAATAAAATAAATTCAAAGTCATCAGTATTCCAACCGTGATTTTGACGAATAAATGGTTGCAGGTGAAACTCCCATTTAAATTTTTAGATATTACTATTATATGATTCATCGAGAATTATTTGCCGATCATTAGCAATGATTAACCATTTGAATTGCTATAATTACATAACATCAGGAAATATTTTGCTAGCAATTAAGGATAATTAAAGTTACAAGGCATTTTGTTTTGTCAATAACAATGATTGTTTAGTTTAATTCTGAATTGTTCTGTTGAGTGGAACCGTGTCGGTTCCAGCCATATTTAAAAAAGCAGATATTAATATACTTAACACTAAAGTAAGTAAATAACAATTTAACTGATTAGATATGTTCACAAAAATATTTAATAAGAAATTAAAACATAAACAACTAGATAATAATCATACAAGGCGTATTAACTCTGTATTTTTTAAGCAAATAGAATTAATACCTAAAATTTAATTTTGAACTCTAGAAGATCAGCATAAATATCTATAAACATACTCTTTATATTATGCCTACGGTCAAAAGTTCTATTGCATTAGAATTACCATGTATATTTAGTTGCCTAGTCACGCGAGTTTCGACGGCCTGGTACACATTAAAATTACTTGCATTTATTTGATGCAACTGGACTTGAATTGAATTAGAGATGACCATGATAATGAATAATTTAACTGTAACCTTGAATAAGCAGAAACTAGATAAAATTTATCTACTCCTACCTACCTATATAATAACATGATATATTCGAGAATTTAGTAAAATTAATCATTTTTGCCTACTTTTCTGATTAAGTTGTATTTGTATTCGAAAATGGCTCCGAAATACAAGTTGTACTATTTTGATTTTCCTGGTGTTGCTGAACCAATCAGATATCTATTCGCTTACGCAAATCAAGAATACGAAGATGTTAGGATTGCAAAAGATAAATGGCCGGAATTTAAGAAAAGTAAGAAAATGCTTAACCAGACAAATGTTAAGTACATACATATTATATTTTTTTAATGGATTACTGTAGCAACACCATTTGGTAAAGTGCCATTCATCGAAATTGATGGTAAAGTAACATCACAAAGTGGTGCAATTACACGTTATTTAGCCAAGAAATTCAATTTAACTGGTAACAATGATGAAGATGCTTTTCAGTGTGATGCCATCTATGAAACATTAAAAGATGTTCAATTACGTAAGTAGTTAATACTAAAATAGCATTGCGACAACGGACAAACACATGAATGGATCATTTTATCTAATATAATTTTTATAAGTTATTGGCAAATTACGCTACGAACAAGATGCCACAAAGAAAGAAGAAATTAAAAAGAAATTGTTGAAAGAAGATTTTCCATTCTATTTTAAAAAATTCGATGAAATCATTGCGAAAAATGGCGGATTTCTTGTAGGGAAAAAAGTTAGTGATTTATTTGATAATTTGGAAAATTGCATTTCTAACATCTAGTTTTTTTTTTTATTTGTCTACATATAGATAACATATCCTGACATAGTATTTGCAGCAGGTTTATCAGCTCTTAATGAAATCTTTCCAGGAATATTGAAATCATTTTCAGCTTTAAATGGTCTCGTGGAGAAAATCAATAATTTACCCGCAATAAAAAAATGGTTGGAAACAAGACCAAAAAATGATCCTCCACATTAATTCTGAATTAATAAAAATGTTTATGTTTATTTATTGTTATAATGGGCATTGTTTTTGTTCATTAAGAACCCTAAATAATAATCACTTGTTTAACATATTTTTTGATAAATAATAAAGAAAATCCTTCTGTATTAAACAATAATTTATTTCCAATCATTACTGCAGTAATTAATATTTCCATTTTCTAGCAATAATAGTAGAAATATAGATCTGCTGATCGATATACTCATAAGACACATAGGTATCATATATATCACACAGGTAGAATTAAAGATAAACAATCATTTTCCTACTCCAAGTTACGCCACTGCTAATTGTTAATAAAAATACATGAAAGGCGCGTGACTCTTAACTATTTCGATGGGCAAATAAACCAAATGACTTGCGATTTTGGTCATCATCATCATCATTATTTTCCGGCTCTTTTTTCAATAAAAACAAGGAATTCTATTGCATTCGAAAACTCGATTTGTTTTCGTCGTATTTGGATATTGTGCAATAGTGTTCAGAGTAGTTTTATTTAAATATCAAATCAAGGTATCAAGTTATATTTAAAATTTAAATCTTAAATGCATACAATTACAGGTGTTACTGTACTGTAAATACAAAAATCGACTATATTTTGATTCTGGTGATATAGTGGGACGTACTTTTTGAAAAAAAATATTTGCCGGTTGTTAGAGAATGTCTTACAAGACAAATTCGTAACCAACAATTTATGGATGCACTCTAATTAACCTTTTTTTTTAAGCAAATTAATTTACCATTTACTTGCATTTTGCATGTATTAGGAAGAACTCTACATATCAGAGTTCTCTCTCTCTCTCTCTCTCTCTCGCGATAACACTACATGGTGATGCCACTTGATCGATCTCTTTCTACGCTGTAAGTGTCCTTGTCTCACACATGGTGGTAAGTGCTGTATGTAAATAATATTAAATTAATTAACTTAAAAAAGAGATTAATTAGGGTGCATTCATAAATATTTTTTGACGAACTTGTATTTTAAAACACCATCTAACAGACTGTGGGTATTTTTTTCAAAAACGGGTGTCTGATTATATCTCACCAGAACTCAATAAATGATCTATAAGCATAAACAGATTGATAATAAAATAGAATAAATAAAGATAATAAAATTTATCTCAAGCCACATATATGTAGATATATAAAGCGATAGATTTGTCGATTTAGGCAGTAAAAAACAAACGCGATTCAATACTATAGGCAATAAAAATTGTCTTCTTCCAGAATTTCAAATGGCCCCAAAATACAAATTGTACTACTTCGAATATACTGGTGCAGCTGAACCAATACGATACATTTTCGCTTATGTCGATCAGGAATATCAAGATATTAGAATCAAACGCGAAAAATGGCCGGAATTTAAAAAAAGTAAGTCGATACAAGTAGGTATTGCAGAAGAGAATGATTTATTTATTTCTTTAATTCTTGCAGCCACACCATTTGGTAAAATGCCATTCATTGAAATCGATGGTGAAGCAACACCACAAAGTGGTGCAATTGTACGTTATTTAGGAAGAAAATTCAATTTAATTGGTGATAGTGAAGAGCACGCTTTCCAATGTGATTGGTTATTTGAAACATTAAAAGATCTTCAACAAGGTAAGCACTATTTCATTGTATTATTAACTAGGGTATATTTAATAATTTGGAGTGAATGAAGCCGAAATAGAATGAGTCTAAGGTGGTCATGACCACCTGGTCTTGGTAAGGTTTCAATCGTGAATAGTAAATTAATAGTCAATTTAGATCTTATCGTTTTAATCTTGTATAGTTCTTTATACATGGTACCAAGAAGAGAATACTGAGAAAAAAAATGACCTAAAGAAGAAACTTCTTGAGGAAGTTTTTCCATTCTATTTCAAAAAATTCGATAATATTGTCGCTAAGAATGGTGGATTTTTTGTAGGCAAAAAAGTAATTGAATTAATTTAGCCCTCTTTCTAGCATGGAAACCACTAATTTCTAACATTATTTGATTGTCTAGATCACATATATTGACCTCACTATTGCAGCAGTTCTACCTATATATGAGGAAGTGTTTCCCGATATATTAAAACCATTTTCAGCTTTAAATGATCTTGTGGAGAAAATCAATAATTTACCCAATATTAAAAAATGGCTGAAACAGAGGCCACCAAGTATCGCTGTTTAAACGAAAATAAAATTTGATTTTATTAATAAAAAACATTATTAATTGTTAAATTTTTGAGAAATGTGTAAACTTGCTACATTACAGTTTGCTTATTAAATTTTTATTTTACTTGTTTCTTTCTTTGCAAAGCAATGTGCATTTGAGACTTATTAAGTGAAGATTTAAAAATTAAAAATACGAATAGTTTTTGTTCCAAGACTTTTTTTCTTTTATAATTTGACATTATATTAATCAAGTCAATTACAATCGTTTATCAAAACATCATTTAAGAAGTATGTATTAATGAGATTTATTATTTTTCTTTTGCCTTTTTGTTCTTTTCAATTTATTAGACATTTTTCTTCGATTTGACTTTTTCTTAATTCTATACTTGCGGGGATGTAACCAAATAGGATACTGACCATTTTTATATTGCAATTTTTTGATGTCAGTAGTGGTGTCTGCAGTTTCATCAATTTCCATTACATTATTTGTGTCTAGTAGAGGATCAGCTTGTTGTCGAATTATTGGTGTTGTTATATTTACCATTTCTTTTACATCATTTTTAATTGCATTCTAAATAAAACAGTTTATTCCATTTCTTAGTCTCTACTGGTTATATTTACAAAGTATATTTATACCTTAATGCTTGAATTCCTTAATATCTTATTTAATCTATCCAACTCCTTAAGGCCATAACTTTCTCTTTTTTTGGCACGACATTTTCTTTTCCATTTACTTCTTAAACTTTTAGCCATATTTTAATTTTTCGAAAAAAAACGAAAAATTATCTGAATAATTCTAACCTCAATAACCATGTGTTAGATTTGATCATAACCATACATTTAAAACACTGTGTAGATAGGGTCGTATACCCACCTATCTGATTCTAAGATGTCAGATCAGATGTCAATTGTGATATGTAGTTGTAGTACTTGTAGTGTAGACCATCTAGTCACATCATCGTAGTTAGGCAACCGTACCTAAATAAAAATAGTATTTTTTATTTTTAAAATACTCCATATATAGTACAAGGATTTAATAATTAATTAGTAAAAGTTAATAAAGATTAAAAATTAAGTTCAGTGGCCATTTGACATTTAAGTTATTTCATTTCATTCATTCGCCCTGGAAATCGTCAATTTCTTGGATTGGATCTGCTGCTCAGGCAGCATCTGTCACATTGATAATTAGCATCTTAGGGTCAGCTGCGTGGGTATGCACTCTAAGTAAGAGAACACTGAAAAACTGGCCTTATCAGCTTGACCTTGAAATATTTCTAAATTTTCATCACTGTGATGAAAATATGCAAAATTACCTTTGGTTCTCTTACGGCTTACCGTAAGATTCTACAGTAAGGTGCCTTTTCAATGATTATTATCTTTAGATACAGAATTTCTAATCTAGTTTTATTTATTTAACTTAGTAACACGTAATTACGAATACCTACAATATGTAGCAAAGGTATGATAATTATATACTTATAAATTATGCTAGATACTGTAATAAGATTTATCATAAATAAAATTGAAATGCATTAAAGAGGAATTATATAGAGAAATAAAAATATCGTTTCCTAGTAAATCAATATTCATTGTAAGAATTGTAAGGTAGTGCAAGTTGCTGTATTTATCACTTTTTGTTCTTTGGCACCATTCCAATCTATGTAAACTGTTTACCTACATAAAAAATTACAATAATCTAACCCATTACTGTTTACTTAATAAATAATTTTCCACTTCGCTTCCTTTTAGCATAACCGAAAAACTCGGTGTTCCCCTTTTAATAATAAAACTAAAATAAAAAAAAGTATTGGTATTATTATAAAATGAAGTAATTTTATCTTACTCTGGATTTTGATATATTTGCCTCAATGTTTGCTTTATATTAATTTTTACAAGTTTCTGATATTTATCTGTAACATAAACATTCACTGAGCGGTAGTTGTATTGTTTCTTCTTATCCCAACTAGGAGAATTTTCAAAAATTGTTAAAAGATGTTCAACAATACTAAAAATATCCAGTCATTCAGTTAATATTAATAAAATCAAATTGTTAGCGTTTCTACCTATTGTTCTCGGAAAACTGTTGAATATAATCCATCGTATGATATTCTGGATAAAAAATGACAACAGGCCACATTAAACTATTAGTGTCTTTATTTAATTTGACTCTACTATGCTCCAATTGCGGAAAATATGGCTCCAATTTGGTTACATCAATTTGCCCTTTAATGTCAGTGAAAATTTATTAGTCATCCAACTAATTCTACAGCTTGTAAAGTTAATAATCTTCTTATACTTTACCTTTACCTTTTCTAGCTTCACAAATATGATAGCCTCTTTCCAGAACTTCTTTTACTAATTTCAAATCAGTTTTTATTCTCATGTTTCTTTTCCGCTCATTTCTTTCTTTGAGTTTTATGTCTAGCAAGCATTGTTTTCGTAAATCCAGTGCGTCCTCGTTCGTTTTACCTTTAGATAAAATTGTATCACAATATTCAATTGATTTTTCATATTCTTCCAAATTGTGCGTGCACTGTGCTGCTCTCCAAAGTACTCTGTCATGAAGGGGTTCAACTTTAAGTACTGCTTCACAATCTTTAAGGCATGATCTGCAAAATATCTATCTATATTTATAAAACATTTTAATGCTCTCTATACCTGTAATTTTTCAAATACCAATGTGCAGCTGAGCGATTATTCAATAAGCTTATTACAATATTTTGATCATCACATTTTTGTTTTAAACCTTCGGTATATGCTACAATGGCTAAATTGTAATGTTTAACTTTGAAATGGAAATTGCCGTCTTCTTTGTGCGCCAAAGCCAGTTCTGAAAAATATTATTTTGAAATTAATTACATAGGTTTTAATTAATTACATTATTACGTTATTAATTACAAAGGTTTCTTATAATGAATAAGTATATAGATTTCGTACCATTAGGTTCATTTTCTTCCGGATCATATTTTAGTTTCTGTAATCCCTCTATTAGTGGATGCATTGGTTGATTTGGATCTGGCGCTTGGTGTATGAAAAATGGGTGATTTTCCAGTTCCTAAACAAGCATTTGAAAAATCTCAGTTTGTCGTTCACAAAGTAACAAAAAACATGGAATTGAAAGTACTAAAACTAAAAATTTCTTACATTTTTTAGTTCTTCAACAGATAGATTACTTTCGGTTTTATTTTTTGGTAAAGTATTGATAAAATCTTCCAATTCTTCATCAAGTTTCTTTGCCAATTCCAATCGTTCCTCGTCGGACATTGGTTTAGTCGATACTGCATTATCCTCAGCACTCATTGCTAATTAACTATCGGATTAAATACGTAAAATAATACAAATTATTCCAGATTCCAGATAAAAAAAACGAAAGTTTACATGCACTTGCACTGGACTGGACGTGCCCAAATCCAAATTGACAATTGTGACATGAGCGAATGAAAGACATTTGAACTTAACCAAATTTAAAACTGGCATGAAGTTAACAGTAGTAATTAAATCCGATTTAAAATATTTTATTTTAATTACTTTATTTGTTTGTTAATTAAAATTAGTAGTATACTAATGAGCATAATTGTTTTTCCGCTAAATTAAATTAAATGATTATAAATTAATTGTGATAAAACCAGTATTAACAAGTTAAATTCATTTTAAGCAATTTAAGCAGCTAGATGCGAAATGTGGGCTGAAGATTTATCTTGTTGTTCAAGATATGAACTTGCTTTAAACATGATATGAAATTATGTATCTTAAATTTTATAAAAGAATCTTGTATTGCAGCTATTTGAAGTAGTATTTATTGATTACAAGTACCGTAGATTGGTTACAAGACAAAATAATTGACCCTCAATGTAAACATGTCAAAGAAAAACAGCAATGGCGTCATTGGCTTTTTAATTTTAAATTTTTTCATAAAATCGCAAACAGATATCAATTGGCAGTTGATGATTTATTATTAGAAGAACTATGCAAGTTTCTATAAATATAACTTCAATATAATTGTAGACAGTAAAAATATGGCAGCAGCATTGGAACCAATGGCTCCAGATAATACATGGATAGATTTTTGTGAGAGGCATGCAATTGCAGCAGCTCAAGATTTTTCCAAAAATTGTAATCAATACATTAATATGAAACTACCGGAGAATGCTAGAAATCTAGTTAATCATAAGGACTTATTAAAAAAATATATTGAATATTTTACAGAAGAATTTGAAAGAGATTTTACTAGACGTCGATTAGGTGGAATTAAAGTATTAAATGGTGTTTCAAATACGAATAATGAAGACAGTTTTGATTTCGATGACGCATCACAGAGAATTAATTATAAACCGTTTTTTAGAAGGTAACATTGACGCGATTTAAATATACGGATATTTAATCATTTGAGTGAATTTGATTTGATTATTGATTGTAGATTGAGTTTCAAAATGTTAAGAAAAAGTAAAGACTTCTTTCACAAACATTCTGATGAAGATTCATTAGCGCACAATAAAACAAAACTAGCAAAAATCGTTGTTGAATGTAGAAAGGAAGGCATTGTAAATTATTCAACATCGGAGTGTTTAGATCAGCCATCTGGACCACCTAAATGGGAAAAATGTCGATTACAATTGGTTAAAGCCGCCGGAGGGTATATGTTGGAATTTTATAAACCACCTAAAAACCCAAAGGTAATTTCGTTTGTTGTGTTTTTAACTTAAATTTATTGAATGTATTTTTGAATAGCCTGAACATGGAATTTTCTGTGCAGTTATAATTGAAGCAAGAGAAACAACAGCATTAGAAATGCCCGATCATGAAAATACATTTGTTTTAACAGTTACAGATAAAACACATAAAACAGAGTTTGTTATTGAAGCTCATGATCCAGATGATATGAGATCATGGCTAGCTACAATTAAGTAAGCGTAGTTTTAATCAGCTTGAGATTTGTCAATAGACTCCTCGCCCATTAAGTTTCATATTAAACGACTACAATTTAAAATGTTTTGTTTAATTGAATGTATAAATTATAGGTATTGTATACGAATCGGTCCGACAATTAATACTGAACTAATAACAATGGAAAGCATAGAGAATCAATCAAATGCACCAGATATACCACCCAGGGTAACTAAAGGGGACAAAACTGCAACGAATCCAACTGCTGGTGAATCTGCTATTGCGGATTTATCTCATGGTAATTATGATAGTTTTGATAATAAAATTTCAATCACGATACACGTGAATTTGCAAAAATTACAATTTAAGGTATAGAATCTGATATTGGCCAATCATTACTGGGAAGAGAGTGGTTTCATGGAATGTTACCACGATCTGAAGCAACCCAATTAGTATTACATAATGGTGCACAAAGTCACGGCAGCTATTTAGTTAGACAAAGTGAAACAAGAACAGGAGAATTCGTTTTAACATTTAATTTTCAAGTTAGTGAACAGATTTTGAAAAATACGCGATTTTACTCGATTTTTTACTTTTAGGGACGAGCAAAACATTTACGTATGACCATAAATGAACATGGTCAATGCCGATTGCAACATTATTGGTTCGCTACAATCGATGAAATGTTGAAAAACTTTGAACGACATCCGATACCATTGGAAAGCGGTGGAAATTCGGATGTTACGCTAACTACTTATATTGAGAACCAAAATGCACAAGCACAACAAGTATGTAGAATCTGTTTTCGTTATTTAAATTTCAAAAAAAAGATTGCAGTTTTACAAAAAGAAATCGTAGATCTGAAAATAAGCGCGCTCACTTGAAATGGTCATTAAATTATGAAGGTCGTTTGTGTTTGGCGGCATTCGTTTATTTCCGAGTCACATCAATTTACCGTTACATATGATCCAACTAACCTTTGTTTGATTTTAAACTATTTTTGTAATAATTATTTTTTTTTTTTAAGTTGCAACATTCACTTGGACGAAATTTACCATCACCGAGTCATCCTGTAGCACCAGCAACATCTATGGGCACTGGCGCAAGCGCTAGTGTTTCATGTTCAACTGGAGCAGCAGGCGGCGGTGGCAGCGGTAATGAAACAGGAGTTCGGCGACCAGTTATGCCATTACCGGAAGTGAGACAAGTGAGATAATTCTTTCAAAACAATGATATTATAAAAAAGTAAAACTAGTTCTAGTAGACAATTGATATAGGCATAGGAGGTAGATAGAGAGAGGAAGAGAGGGTATGATGGGAGCGAAACACGAAATAACATAAATGGAGTGCGATTACGTGTTCTATTTGTGCACCTTCAAATTTGAATGGTTGTGTTCCAATATTCACAATTTCATAAAATTGCGAAATAAACTTTAATTTTTAATTTAAATTGATTCATTAGGGTCTCATGTGTGTATGTGTTGTATAGTCTTTTTTTCTTAAATTAATGAATTAGAAACGTTGTGGCCTTTAAAAAGCAAAATTCCATTTGGCAGCTTATAAGGTATTACTTAAAAAAAATCGTTAGTTCTTCCCATGTTTTGATTTTATTTTATTTTTTATTTCTGTACTAGTTGACAGTATTTTGGAAAGTCACTGTAAATTCCGTACTTTTATCTAGTTGGCACACCTGTCTGATCCTTAGATTGAAGATTTTGTGTAGATTGCGTGCGCATTCTAATCAGAATACATCGAGGATCTGTCAGTTGGAGCCACAACCTGATACCTCAACATATTTTAACATTTAAATTAACTGATCTACTTTTATTATTTCTATTCAAGAATCTCATTTTGATTTTATCTTTTCCTTTATTTTCATCTATTCAAACTGTATAAAAATTGATTTTTCTTGTACGTTCGTGCGATTGATTGATGTAATTTAAATGATGTGTACTCTGTAGGGTTTCATAATTTATATCAAAGCATTATTATTATTATTTATTTATTATAGCAAATTAAGAAATGAAAATTGAATGTGTTAAACCTGGTTCTAAGTCTTATTGTTAAATATAACATGAAAAATGATTGAAAATAATGTTTTGTTTCATATTGTACTGACTTCTGTAAGAGTGTCAAGCAATTAACGATTAAGTGAATTTTCAGCTAATTATTCTCATATAGTCAGTTGAATGTGAAATTACATATTAAAAGAATGAAAAATTTAATATTTTCATTATTGTAAAAAGTACGTATTAAAACATGCCAGTGCAGCTTTCTGTTGTACGCGCACATGCGCAGTTTGTGCAATAAATAAATTTTTTTTTTTTATTTATTATTATAAGGGATTTTTATTGATTAAAAGTGAAGAGACAGAAGTGACGAATTGGCTTTTAATTCGTAAATTTTCCAATGTGACCCAAAGTGCTGAAAATACGTAATAATAATAATAATAATTTAAATTTACTAGTTTAACTACATTTATCGGAATATTTTTTATGTACAAAAAGAGAAAAATTCTGTAAATATAGCCTGTTTTAAATTTTTTAATTTGTTTTATTTTTCATCCCTTTTTTTTTATCTTAATTTCATTTCATTTTTCTTTTTGTTAATAGTTTCTTTTTTTTTTAATTCATTTAGCTAACTATTTCCATCATACATACTTGCATAGCTTACATCAGCTACTGTTTCTGTAACGCACAAGTGCAAAACAACTTTTTTACAGGTCATAATTCAGACAAGAGGTGCACGAAGTCATGAAACTATTTTAGAACAATCATCATCGAATGAAACAGCAGCATTAACATCAACACCATTTCGAGCGATAGGAAATCGATATAGTTTTATATAGCGATTGTTTAGTCATTGTTTTAATAAAAAGAATCATTAGTAATGACATAATTAAGCTAGATAATGCAAATCTTATTATGCCACTTTATTAATTCACTAGAGCTCGAAAAAAAAATACTTTTAGAGCTTTAATAAGCATTAATTCTAATATACTAGAAAATAATAAGATAACACAGCACTGAATATTTTTATTCTGTAAATGTTTGTGTGAAAACATTGAGGATATACTTTATAGATTACAAATTATAATTCTATTTTTGCTACAGAGAGAATTTATAATAGGAGTAGAATAAAATTAAGTTTTATATTTATTTAATATGTGAATATTCAACATTCCATGAATTTAGTAAATTAATCTAAGTTAACTTTGAAATCATTCATAATTTCACGATTAATAAAACTAAAGCTAGTTTTGATCATACATACGAGGAAATTAAAAAAAAAAAAACTTCAAATAGTCTAGTGATTTTCGTGTCGGAAACGATTTGTCTCTCTTCAGTATTATACTATAGACTCGATTTATCATAACAGTTACATTTTATATTATACAGGGTGAATAGCATTATTAATATTTTAGATTTATTAATTATTACAATAAAGATTAAAAATTCCTTCGGAAGTGGCTCATATGTAACATAGACATTGATACGAAGTCTAATTAGAGTTCAATAAAGCTACTGTAAGCAATAATTAAACATATAAGATAAAATATAAACATATTATTTTGCATTAAACAAAAATACTAGTTTCAATGCAAGTAAATTAGTTTCCCGGCAAGTTCTACATATAACAATTAGTATTTTCTTATAATTTCAACGTTAATATACATTTTTAATACTTTCAATCCAAATAAGAATTAATTACATTTTCTATAAAATTATTTATAGTGTTAAAACGATTTTAAAATGAACACAATTTTAATTCATAGAAAGTACACTTTTAGTATTATAAAAAGCATAATGTGATTTAAGCAAGCATTTTACGGATCAATATTTATACAAGTTAAACAATTCTGTCATTTAATAATTTAAATAAATTGTTTTCAACTATACATCCAATATATTGATTTTAATTACACTAATCAAATAAGTTACTCCTTTACTACACTAAACAGTCGTTTTAATTGATGATTTTTAATAATCAAAATCAATATAATCATTCAATAAATCCTCAAATATATTTGCCGGCACAGTTTCCTCTTTAAATTTTCCCATTATTTTACCTAAATTCATTGCTAGTACATGTTTACATGTAAGACATTCCCTTTCTTTTAAAACTTTAATTTTAAATATTACACAATGGCAAAAATTAATCTCATCAAATATTAAATATTCCGAGACTTTATAAAATGTTCGTGAACCGTTTTGCGTTCTAAATCGACGAACTTTGTTATTATCGAGTAATTCGGTTGCTTGAGTTAATGAATCTCGAAAAAATGAATATAATATTTCCCAGGATTCATCTGTAACTGAAGATGGTTGTAAATTAATTATTATTCTTATTGATTAGTAGTGTATTTACTTTTTCCATTTTGCCTATATACTTCTTCAGCTTCTTTTAATGAATTAAATGCTAAATTAGCTATTACACTTTTCTTCATGATTTCGTTTAAAATGCCATTAATAAATAATGAGGTTAAGAAAAATTTGAATTTCATCAGTTAGGTTATGGTTGTTACAAGTTGTCCGTATTTTTACGAACTTGTTCTAGCCATTCTAGTTCTTCATCTAATTCTATTCTAACATCATCTATCTATACACTGGGTTTTCAAAAAAAAGGATATGAAAGCCGGAAATAAAATAAATAATAATAACTTTATAGCTTTAATTGAAAACATAGCTTAACAATAAATACAGTATATACTTTATTTATTCATTTATTTATTATTCATTAAACACAGTTCAGTACAGTTTTAAATGGCCTGTTATGTTGTCTAAAACACTTTTTGTTGCTGGTCCAATAGCTATAACAGTCCTGGTGCCTAAAATCATATTTTATTTTGTTAATAGACGATAGACACGCCCGTATATTTTTCATTTTCCCTTTATTTTCAAGTTTCCATCACTGTCATACCTGGTTCAACTTGCGTTTGTCCAGCATCGCGTATAATGCAACTAGGTACTTTAAGTTCCTTTGCTTTTCTATCTAAATCGAATAATTCTTTTTCCGATTCAACTCGTACTGTTATTTTGGTGCCACCTGAAGCAAAGCTAAAATCTAATCCGAGTTGCAAATGTACATGATTTTACCATTTCTAAGCCAGCTTTTTAGTAATTTAGGTGTTTGATGAAATGCTGTTGCATATGCAGACATTGCTGCATGAGCACATTGAGCTGCCACTTTTCCTTTTTGCATTTTCAAGTCGTTCCGAACACCTAAAATCAATCTCACTTCATCTTCGACATTGTTGAACTAAAATGATTATAATTAGGTTCAATAATACTCTTCTCGTAGGGCCTGATCGTTGTAACTCTGTACTTTTAGTCAATAGGGTGAACAAATACCATAAGGTCAACCTACCTGGTATCTTTGGTCTAAATCTTTTAACCATGAAGGAGTTTTTTCAATTTTTGGTTTATATTTGAATCTTAAAATGAAATACGTGGAAGCAGCTCCTATTAATGTCCCCGCGCTAAATACCGCAAAATATAAATTACTCGCTATTATACTCATTCTATGTGAACACAAGTAGAAGAAGAGAAACCAATGATAAAAAAATAGTAAAAAAACCAACCCAACAAATTCGAAACCAAAGCACCATTCACGGCAGAGACATCTGTCTCGGATTCACTGCACCATTAGTGATTTGACACAAAGAGATAAATTTGGGTTTGGTTTAGATTTTTGACAATTTTGACCATATCGATATTGGGCAACTGAAAATACAGCAAACACGGAACACGGAAAAACATGCCGAAGTTTTTAACATCTTAACCGAACTTTCTTTTATACATAATTTTTTTTTCTAAGTTATTCGAACAATGCCTAAAACGTGGAATGAATTAAATATTCCTTTAAATGAAGATGTAAAAAAGGCGATTGAAAGTTTAAATTTCCCATTTATGACACCGGTACAATCTGCGGTAATCCCACAAATTTTAAAGAAAAAAGATGTTGCTGCAGAAGCTGTTACAGGTACTCAAATTTTTGGATGTGGTTTTTAGTTTTTGTTCTATGTAGATAAAGCCTATGCTGTTCTTTTTAGGGTCGGGAAAAACGTTAGCATTTCTTATACCAATACTGGAAATTCTAAAACAAAGGGAAGCCGAAGAGAAGTGGAGCAAATATCAAATTGGTGCAATAGTTATATCACCAACACGAGAGCTGGCCTTACAGACTAAAGAAGTTTTAGATCAGTTGCTTGTACATGTAAAGGTATTGAAAATAGTATTTGCTGATACATGAAAGTGATTACTTTATTTTTTTGTCGATTTTATCTAGAACTTAAATCAAATAGTATTTGTCGGCGGCAATAATATACAAAAAGATATCCAGAATTTCCGTAATGCTGGTGGAAATATAATTATCTGTACACCAGGTAGATTCGAAGATTTATTAACAAGAAATCAAGATATCAATCTACCTGTGTCAGTTAAATCGTTGGTAAGATCCGGTAAATAATATTCATATGTTTAATATTAATTATAATTTCTTTTATAGGAAATTCTCATCTTAGATGAAGCAGATAGATTATTAGATTTAGGTTTTGAAAAGACTTTAAATGTGATTTTTAGTTATTTACCAAGACAACGTCGAACTGGATTGTTTTCCGCTACACAAACTAAAGAGGTAAATACAAAATGAAATGGATAATTGGCAAGAATTGAATTATGAGGGCAACTAATTAAATTCTATAGTTACAGATTGGTTTTAGAACAGTCATGACCAACAAGAGCGCGAGGGTTTTTAGTAACCGCTTGTTGTAATTTTAGTCTTATTTTTGCTAATCTGAAAGATCGATGATTCAATCGCCAATTTTTTCCTTCTTCATTCTAATGATTTAGACTCGAAATTTTTGATTTGCATGTACTTTAGGTGGAAAATTTAATCCGAGCTGGTCTTAGGAATCCCGTATCAGTGAGTGTAACTGAAAAAGCTAAAGAAAGTACTCCAGAACTGTTACAAAATTATTATATTTTGGTTCGCAATAATGGTACTTAAACACTTACCTTATTTAGTCAATGAACAAATTCAACTATATCTGTGTAATTTCCAGGTAAACTAGCCAGTTTAATAGCATTTATTCAAAAAGAAAATATACAAAAATCCATGATATTTTTACCGACTTGCGCGTGTGTGGACTATTGGTCGAAAATCTTGCCAAAAATTTTTCCAAAAACATTAAACATTCGAGTGTCTGCCATTCATGGTAAAATGAAAGATAAACGGAAGAAAATATTGGAACAATTCAAAAGTTGTGAGCAAGGCTTGTTATTGTGCACAGATGTAATGGCACGTGGAATCGATATACCAGAGGTAAAATTTAGACCATTTAAAAGCAAATACAATTCGATCAATAAATAAACAGCTGCTTCCAGTTACTTTGTTCTTTCTGATTTCATAGGTTGATTGGGTAATTCAATGGGATCCACCGGCCAATGCTGCTGCATTTGTACATCGTGTAGGTAGAACTGCACGGCAAGGGAATCAGGGAAATGCACTTATTTTCTTATTGGAAAATGAAGAAGCCTATGTAAACTTTATTGAAGCAAATCAAAGGGTTAAATTAAAAGAAATTGATGATTTAGCGGACGTAGAACAAGTAATTGTTTGATTTATAAAAGTTGTTAAATTAAATGGCAAAGTCACCGTGCTTTTCTAGATTGATATTCTAAGAGAATCGATAAGAAAAATGTTGAAAACAGATAGAGCATTGATGGAGAAAGGAATTAGAGCATATGTTTCACATATTAGAGCTTATACGAAACATGAGTGTTCACTACTTTTAAGAATCAAGGTATGTAGACATTTGAATGAAGAAAAATCATACACGAAATTTTGTTATCAACAAATAACTGTTTATCAACAGGAACTTCCACTTGGTGCTCTTGGTGCTATTTATGGTCTACTAGATTTACCTAAAATGCCTGAATTAAAGAAACGAGATTTATCTGATTTCCCACGTATAGACAATCTAGATCTAAATACAATACCATATAAAGATAAAGTTAGAGAAAAGATAAGGTTACAGAAATTAGCAGAATATAAAAATACAGGTAGAAAATAGTAAACATAAGATAAAGTATTAATTGAAAACTATATCAAATTAACTTACAGGCGTATGGCCCACTAATAAAAAATCGAAAATTATAAGAAAACCTACTGAATCTTGGTCAATAGCTAAACAAAACAAAGAAGCTAGAAAAGAAAAAAAATTAAAAAGAAAACAAGCAAAACTGCAAGCACAAGATAAACAAACAAACACTGGCAAAAAACGAAAAGGTACATTATTTAGCACATCACATGCATTGCCAATAGCGAAATAAACAAAAATCATTTTACAAAGGTATATCTGAAGAGGATTTGGAAGAATTAAAAAGAGACATAGCTTTATTGAAGAAATTGAAAAGGAAAAAGATTTCAGACGAAGAATTCGATAAAGCAATGGGCTTGGAATGAGGAGAAGGTATTTGATTTAATCCATTTGTTTTATCAAAGAGCAAAATATGGTACAATTATATTTTGGCTAAGGAGGTGCGGTGTGGATTAAAAAAAAAAAAAAAAAACAACCATTATTACAAATAAACTTTTCAGGAAATGTTGCCAAATTTATTTGCAAAAAATGCAATGAAAATTTTCAGAAGTTTCTTTTTTTGTTTTCTTTTGTTTTGTCCCAACAAATAATGTTTGTTGATAAAGACTATTAATACAAACACAATAAAAATGGTACAATAAGAATTTTACAAATAATTTTGTTAACAATAATCATTACAGAGCAATTGTTTTTGTTACATACAAAATGAGTCCGGAAAAGAGATATTTAATCAGTTCCAATGGTTTTTTTTTTTTAAATATTTGTGTAATTTAAATAATACAGAGTATACAGGGTGAGTAACACAATTTTTATGTTTCTTTACGAACATAACTGAACAATTATATTCAATATGTTCAATCACCCTGTATATGCCTATTTGCTTTACTTAAATTAATTCTTAACAATGTATAACTATAATAATTGATTTTTTGATGATTCAAACAGTTGTAAATTCTCTAGTTATAACTTCTGCTGTAGGTAAATGTAAAAACAAAAAAAACAAAAAAAAATTGAATAAGTTCTCTCGTTACGACTATACCGCCCTCTGATGTTGATTGTTGTTTACGTGTGCGTCTGGAAGCAGCAAAAGCAATAGAAGAAAAGCCGTAACAATATAGATATAGGAAACTGTTGTGACGAACTTTAGTTTGCTTATGGAAATTTTTATCTTTCAGTTGTGTTCCTATGCACCTTTTCAAAAGGATTGTTTTCTTTTTAGTAAATTTCAGAAATTATTTGTCAAAATCCAAAATTGGTCCCACCAATTTGCTGTATATTATTACGATTGTATTGCTTTTCAATGCGTCGAGACGCACCGTCTAATGGCACTCTTAATATAAATTTATAACATTCACAGAGCGCAATCGATAGAAATAAAATGATTTTAAGGGGAAATAACAAAAAAGTAATAACAAATTAACTAAATTAAAAAAAAAATAAAAATAGAAGTAACATAGTAAACAATTTTTTAAGGCAGTTTTGGCAACGCTAACAACAAGCATAAAAATAAACTTTATTAAATTTGAATAATATGTAATAATTGCTACATGCGCCCGTTTTTGTTTTAAATTGTCCTATATTTTTATTTTATTCATTGCACCATAGACGCACATGTTCAATTACATATTTATTTTCGTTTATGCTGTCTGGTAAATTTTAAATAATTACAGAGACTTTTAACAACTTTATTGATTCAAAATAATATAAAAAATACTAAGGGAGAACTGTTGCACCATTTTACAAGTTACAATATTTTATTTATTAAATTCAAAACCCCATGGTAATTTTAATTATCTTTGTTGTGTGTAAGTTTCACGAAAATTTGGTCATCCATCCATACATTTATACATTACAATGGTCAGAATTAAGTCTGCCGCACTTACATTTACAACAAATTCGTCATATCTGTTTCCATATAGTTTATCATCGTATCATATCCAATCAGTTCAATTAAGAATTGAATGTAACGACAACTTGCGGTCGACATAATACTGCTCAAAAAATTTATAATGTATAATAAATTAAATACGAACGAAAAATTTAAATGGTTGACTACATTTTATTTGATTCGAAATATATATTTCTTTTATTTTTCATCACATTTCGGTAATTGTTGTGCTTAATTACATTTGGTCATGTCAGGCACGGTATTTCTGCAATCAGTAAAATTTCAAGTTTTACTTGATTAGAATATGATAAAAATTTCTAGATTAAAACAAGTCAACCATTTATTACTACGTTTTTTTATACAGCAACAAATTAAAACTGTTTCTTTCCATCAGAAACAGGATGCAATGAGATTAAGTTACAACTAGTCTTGGACAAAATCAGAACATTTTCTATCCCTGTTATCACATTGCCACATGATCTTTCTTCTGTCTTTTGTCCATATTTGTGTATGGATATAAAAATTCCAAGCTCTTTTCATCAGTCCATCTATAGCCCTTTCCTCCCGTTTTTCGTACATAGCACGTAAGGCAATTGAAAATCTTTATTTATAATTCACAGAATCTTGTATTTTGCCCAAGACTGAATTCGAAGCTTTAACAATTTATTGAAATGAATAAATTTCACTAGCTTCTTAAATGAAATATCTTTTGTGAATGTTTTTTTTTATTTTTTTAAATTTTTAGCAATAATAAATTATTTCCTAGTTGCAATGTTAAGGATTAGGACCGTGAGGATTTCCACCCTGCGAGGCTGGATGTTGTTGATGTACTAAAACCTATAATAGAAAAGATAAAATCTTCGGAGAAAATAATATATGTAATAAATACAATTTAAAACAACAGTTAGTTCTGGCAAGAGTAAATTTATTTTTGTTATTTTTAGGTTGCTTTTCATAAGTATCACGTTGTGATTCTTGTGGTTTCTTCTTTTTTTTGCTTTACAATTTCGTTTAAAATAATAAACAAATGTTTGGTTAACAATAGGTAATTAATTAAATGAGAAAAACTTTCAAAGAAAATTGACCCTACTTACTGTTTTACAGTTAATAATAATACTTTTATTAAAGCTCCATTTTCTTTGGTGAGTTTATTAAAATTAATTGAAATAATAGTGATTTATAAGCTAACTGATTTGGTGTAATCGTTCAGCTGCTAGTCAGTCTCAATTTCTTGGGTTCTAACCTGATTCAGGATATATATGCGCACGCTGCGCGTTCATGTAAATAACTCAATGTATTTTTTGTATTACATCAAAACTTGAATTATATGTAACGACTACTAAATTTGTACTCATTATATTTAGCGTACGTTAAAAAAAAACTCGCTTTTTTTTACGAGAGTAGATAAATCAATGGTCAATTAATGCGAAACCCAAATGAGCGCATCTGCAATATAATAATTTTGGGATACATTATCTAACATATTAGATAAGTGAAGTAGATAACACGTTTCTCATTTTTTATTCTTTTTTTTTCTTCGGTTGTTAACTTTATTTCGTTTTATTTACAATTATTTACATAGAAAAAATATTTACATAAAGATACATAACGGAGAAAGAAGAGTGACAGGGGTAGAGCAAGCAGCTTCTTTTTAGCGATAATGTTTTTTTGGATATCTCCACCGTTTATTGTCTTTATTGTACTGTACCTGAACATGCTGATGTGGAGGTGGTGGAGGACCCTGTTGTAAATAGGCCGTTGGTACATTTGGCATTATATGAGTGGGCTGAGTGGGGAAACAGAACATGGGGATTTGTGGGGGCGCTTGTGGTGGAGTAGCCTGAAGAAAATAAAAACAGAAATCAAAATTTTGTTTCTTTTCGAAATTATGTTAAGATTTACTTGATAACTTTGTGGTGGCGCCTGGGATTGCTGTACAGTTGCTTGGTATGGAGGTTGTGCTGGTGATCCATTACCATTTGGTTGAGGTAAATATTGGATCTATAAAGATAAAATTATTAATTAAAATTAAAGCTTTAACAACAAATTGTATAGTCAGAAACTTAGGATTCAAAAATTACTACAATAAAATAAACTGAAGTGTAAAAAAAAATCTTTTCCAAGCCCTAAATACACTGAATTCATGTAATTACCTGTGGTGGAATGCCGTTTTCATTTGCATACATGCGTATTGCTGCTGTATGCATTGCAACTGCTGCCGGTGGATACGCAGTCTGATTCATGCCATGCGCGGTGGCTGTTGCTGTTGGATTATATAGAAATTGGTGTAATGGGGCGGGCGCTAAAAGTGGCTGCCCTGTAACAGCTGCTGCATGTTGCATTTGAGATGCCACATCAGTTCTTATTGGTACTGAAACAATATATTTTAAATTTATTAAAGCTAGTTTTAAAAATTGTAATATTTCTCTATTTAAAGGCTTATCATCTAAATTTCATTCCAGTGGAATATAGATTAATTAATTATTTAAACTTACATTTCCTTAATCTAGCTGGTTGTGGCGGCGGTGTTTGGTATTGCGCTTGACTAATACCAATATAATGCATTGGCATCATAACGGACATTGGTGGCGCCCCCGGCCCTCCGCTAATTGTAGCTGGTATGAATGGACTATGTGACGGGGTCTGGGGTGTATGAGGACGGCTGGCAGATGGAGTACTAGGCGATCTATTTCAGTGATGAAAAACATTAATTAAAACGTCGGACTGATTCGCTATTATTATTAACTTTTTAAAATTACCTTGGTTGAAAAGGCTTTGCTGCTGGATTCAAAACGAATTCTTTGGCATTTGGATTCAATTTAGAGTTAGCCACTGTATTTTGTAATTTCTCCGCATCGCTAAGTGGACTTTCAGCGGGACTGGGTTTATTTGGAATTTGTGGGCTAGTAGCAGTTTGAGTCGATTCTGAAGCACTGATCATATTTAAGCTACTGTTACTATTTGACTGCGATCCATTACTAGTCGATCCGGAGAGAGATACATTTGTTGATGCATCTGCTGTCATTGGATGTAAAGGTGTTGCGGCTCCTACTCCAACTGCTAAACTAACATGTGTAGAATCATCACCATTAATGTGGGTTTGTGTAGATACAGTTGGTGATGGTCCTCCTCCTTGCACTACATGGGATGCAATTCCATTTAAATTTGGATTAGTCGATGTTTGTACAGTAGCTAATTTAAAATCTTGTGAAAAGTTTTGAAGTTCCTTCAATGCTTCTTGATTTGGTGGTAAATGATTCGCCGTATCCGAACGTTGTTGTTGTGGTGGCAGTGGAGGCTGACGAGGCAATGGAATATTTTGAACCGCCTGAACTTGCGGTGACGATGGTGGTAGCGGTGCGGCCGATTCCTTTAATAACAAATTTATTATTTCGTTTTAATTTCTATATAAATAAGTACCTGTTGTTGCTTAATGTCCGAATAGACTGGAGGAACCGATTGCATTTGCCCAGTCCGCTCCTGTTGCTGATATTGTCTTAGCGGATGTTGCCTTGGTTGTGGTCTTGATGATTTATTATCACCGTTTATTTGAGTGTGTTTACCTAACGGTCCGTTACCATGTGGAATGCTAGCGCCGCCGCCGCCGCCACTATTACCATGTGGACCACCTTGTCTAACTAAATTACCCTGCTGGAATTGATGCGGTGGTGTATGCGAATTTGAACGGGCAGGCATATGTGCACGTGATGGCGGCAATGAATTCTGCTAGAAAAATATACATGTAAACGAATGCTGCAATGTTTTAAAAAAATAATCGGACTAACCAAATTTTGATGTTGTGATATCATTTGCATTTGAGATGATATAACTTGAGGCAGCACATTAGGAATGTGTTGTTGTTGAGGATTGTTTTGATGATGATGGTGATGATGATGCTGCTGAGCTAAAAATTCAAGCAAATTTCATGCATTATATAAACATAATAATTTTTTATTATATAAATAATCATTTTCTGATTAATGTAGTTATCACTAGATGCTTTTATACGATTTGAATGGGAAGTTGTGAGCGTTACTTACTTCCTCCTACACTGTGATGACCAACTTGATTATGTTGTGTAATGTAATTAACTGGTGGCGCTCTTGCATCTCTTGGTGGAGGTGGTGGGGAATTTTGATTGCTTGAGCCACTAGATGGTGGTGGTGTATTACGAATAATTTTTCCATTATTCTGATAAGGTTTCCTTTTCGGTGGAGGAACATATTTGCCTACAAAAAATTCAATTTTTAATATGAAAGACTTAAATTATCAAATTGATATCCAGAAACTTTTTTTAAATGAATTTTAATTTGCAATATCTAACTTTAATATTTACCATTAGATTCCTGTTGTGTTAAACTAAATACAGCTCCATTTGCTGTTTGCTGACGCGACAATCCATCTTCAACGTCATTTTCTAATGCAATACTGGCTTTATGCCCTGGATCACTTTCAATGGCATTTGCTACCTGAGCAGCTTTCGCTTTACACTTTCTAAAATCATCTGTATCTTCTTCTTCTAGTTGTATTGTGTATCCTGTTAGATTTGGATTAAATGATGTCTGAACCTGAAATTTCAATTTTACAATAGTAATCTGAATGATACAATCAAATTGGTAGAGTCAATGCAGCATAACAAGAACATAATAAATCACGAAATTTGCATGTGCTCACATGACAAATAGATGATTTATTATGGGTTTTTGTTATACTGCGTTGACTCTGCACTTGGATTACCCCATGCTCTATCTCATTTTTTTCAAACATTTCGTTAGGAGTCCAGGTTCTTCCGGGTAATTTGTCTAATTCGCAATCATTTTCACCACCATTTGATTGGCCCCCATCCCAGGGTTGCAATTCTTTCATAGGCATTTCTTTGACACCAATTCTTTCCGCTATTTGTGCATCCGTCTAAGAAGTGAAAATCGAAAATTACCAATGTATGATAATTACCTAATTCGTTGTTGTCGTACCTGAAATTCTTGTGTCAATGGTGCTATATTTGGAACATTTAAAACAGTTGCGGATATAACGTTCTCTGGTGATAAAACTGAGGTTTGGAAATATTCAGCAGAATTTCGTTCAGCGGCTCCTAGTACTATGTGATTTCTCGCGGAAATTGATCTAAATATACCTTAAATTAAAGAAAAATATACTGATTAATTTGTGTGCGTAAATTTTATCATTTTATTCTTGGACAATTTAAAATACCGTGTTAATGCGCTAAATATTTATAATGTATTTTAAATTTAATATGTTTATGGTTTGTTTGTTACTGAACGTTCCCACTTTAGATAGTTTATACATATAATTAAGAGATTGTTATCGAATTATATACTTTCACTCTGTTTGTATGTATTTTGTTTGCTACTTTTTTCTACCACCTATTTTGCAAATTACCGCATTACAACAGCATGCATACCTGTCCAATTATCTCCCGACTTCGTTTCGACTTCAACTTCAGAGCCTTTGCACCAAAGTGATACTGCAATATATCCGTAATTTCTAAACACTCCTTCAGCTCTTGCAATTGTGCCCTGTCCGCTGAAATAAATCAATTCTTTTTTATTATTTCAAAAAATAGCCATCATTTCAATTTGAAATGAATACGCATACTTAAGTATTTCAATGAAATTAGCAAAAAAAATCAAATTTAATTACTAAATGTGCGAATATTAAAATTGCTATTAGTGATTCTGAGAATTAATTTAATATTAGTGCCCGGAAAATACCATTGCCTATTTTTAATCAGAGTTAAAGTGACCAGCATGTGAAATCCGCATGCTTTTTGGTTCTTTTTCTTCCTTGCGAAAGGAGAAAATGGCCACATGCGCGTCTAAAATGGCGCGATTGTGCGCAACATTTATACCTAATCTAGTTCACAGAATATACGTATGCATTAATGAGTAGGAGTACGAATTGTTGCAAATTCTAAAACTTACACACATGAAATTACCTTTGATTTGAATTAATTGAAAATCCTAATAACGACTATGAAATTTGGACACAATAAAAACTACCTAACCTGAAAAAAAAACCAAACGCGATGTATTTGGGGTTGCCTATAACTATTTCGACATTTAGCGTATAATGGTGGTAGAAAAAGATGGGAAAGGTCGATTATCTTTAAAATGTATTTTTGATCACGTGGCTTTGTTGAACATGTTTCTTTCAACAATTAAACCTCCATTTTTAAATAACAAAAATATCATCAATCAAATATTAATATCACATACGTATTATATGGATGTAAATAAATAATCGAAACTGTCTCTAATTACAAAAAGAATAGATCAAATGTTAAATTTCATTTAAAAGACAAACACGAGTCAGTGTTATTTCAAGGATAATTTTCTTATCATGAACATTCAACTGTATTACTCATCAAAAATTTGTTAGGCTTCTCACAAAAAGAAAACGATGCAACTATTGTATGTGTATTTAATAATATTATCATAAATAGCAAGCTACGACATTATCATTGCGTTATGTACATACATACAGAATGAATATGAATACGAATAAAATAATGAACCATTTAAAAAAGTATAATATAGTGCATAATTAAAAACATAGTACTTACCTGACATTATTATTAGGTTTGCCTTTTTTCTTGCTATTATTGCTCATTTCACCGTTACCGGTTATTTCAGTATTCGTGAGCACCGGAATTTTGCTAATATTTCTCAATTACTTTCAAAAATAAAGGGTAAACTTTTTTCGAAAATTTTCTTCGGGTTCCCCAAAGCGAAAAAAATTATTTGTATTAAATGGTCACTTGATGAAAAAAAATTAAATCAAAATGGCCTTGTATGTACGTGACGTAACACTCGGATTTTCTTTTGTCCAAACGACAAATTAATACGCGCAAGACGCGGAAAAAATGCTGCTAATAGTAATTAGAACACTGCAATTTCCACTTTTTTAATAAATATAACGTGGAGATTTTACTAGAAAATTGAATTTGATATTTTAATTTTTGGTAAACTTTTCAGTACCAATCATAAAAATAGTATTGTTTGACAAGAAATGAGGATTTCCTTCTTAAAAGTTGAAGCGTGCGCATTTGAACTAAACAGTGTTGCCCAAATATTTTTTCACTTCAGAGATCTTCATTTAATAAAATTAATTTACTCTAATTAAAAAAATAGTGAATTTTAAAGCATCAGATTAGTTACTATTTTGAAATATTCAATGCACATAAACAAACTTGTTAATAACCGTTTTAATTCAAGAAATTTTTCATACAAATTCTTGTTAATTTCCTATTAACTTTGGCAACACTCGATCAGTACGTTTTTCTCTACAATGATTGGTCAAAAAACTTTGCCGCGCCATCGCGTTTTTGTTTTTGATGGCGGTAAAATAAAACGATTTAAAAAATCGATATTAATAATGGGCATGCGTTAACGAAAGGTGGATGAACGTTTTCTATAAAAGAATATCGGGGAAAATTGTTCAATTTTCATACCATACAATTTTCTTAAGGTTAACTACCTGCGGAACCTAGTATTCATTTTGAATTATGTATAGGGTGGAATAGAAATATTTACAATGATATTTGTTGTTATATTTATAATAAGGTTGCTTACACGATAATTGAAATAGAATGAAATTAATTTTTAGGATAATTAGAAATTAGTACGTATAAATGAAATTACATTGAAATAACAGTACTCTATAGAAGAAAAGAATATTTCTATATAATTATTGTTTTATAACAATTATGATTAAAAATATAATTTCTATTTTATTTATTATTTGAACAAAATACTTATGAAGTATTAGAAATTATATTTCTTATTATACTTTCACCGCGATGCTAAAGGGCAGTCGATTCTCATCAATTATCTAAAAAGCAAAATGTATTTTTAATATTGCATATTTTACGTAAATTATGAGTACGACTATTGTTATATAGTTAATTTCAATAGTAAATCGACATAAAATTTACATAATACTTGTTTTTTGCATATCTACAAAATACAAAGGCTCTTGTGAATTTGAAATTCATAGTTGATTTATCGTTGAATTTTATTTTGGCTTTGAATCAACGTAATTGAATTACGGTACAAAGATAAAATTTAAGATCTAATTAATATAATAAATCGAACTTGGGACACGGGTGCACTTAACCATTGTAATTTATTAAAAGAACTGGAACAGGTAAGTGTGGATAGCGTTTTTTTTATTAATTAAATTCTGGCATGTGTATGGATGCAATTGTATAATGATATTAAAATAGGTTGATAAATATAAACTAATTCTGTATAGTGCGACATATACTTACTTAAATATTCACTTTTCCAGAAAAATCATGGCAATTCTACCATACAAATTCTCAATACAAGAAATACTAAATAAGGGCCGGACAACACAGGAAAATATCGATACGATAAAAACCTGGTTATCAACCATAACTTCTACCACCCAGCCCACCCTGCCCTACGTCAATTTTATACCATCATTTGTTCAAGATGAACTTGTTGTAATTTTCCTTTTATCTTGCGATAATGATTTGCCGTTAACGCAAAATACAATTATTATGTATTATAAATGTAAAAAACAATCGCCGGACATTTTTAATGAACGCTATATGAATCGTGCAGATCTAATCAAAGGAATGAATACAATGTAAGGCTCCCGTTAGAGTAGAGCTCTAATTTAATAAGTGTGAGGTTTGGTTAATTTTCAATATAATTGGCAACGTCGGATAAAATAAACCAATGGCAGATGATTCATATTAGGTTTGTTCCAACTTGACATTTCGGACTAGATTTGGATTAGTTTGAAACTTTATAGTCAGAAACTTCTAGTTAGGTTGGAACACGATTACAAAAATAGTTTTAAAATTTCTAAGCTAGTAATTAGATGTCATACTCCTGTCATACCATTTTCATTTTGCGTTTAATTTTTATTTTGTTTTAATGATTGCTTTGGTTTGGTCTATTTTTTAATAATTCCTACTATTGCATTCACCTATACCAAAATAGTTTTTGTTATTTACTGTTACGGTGAATTGTGTTTCACTATCACACTGTCCTCACTATCAGATGAAAATAAAAAGTCAAGTTCTTCTTCAAAAATACTCATTTTTGTAATTAAAATAAAGCTGTGACTCAAAAATAATAATAAATAATCAATAATAAAACCAATGAAAATACTGAAAGTAAAATTCATAATAATAATAATATGCTTGTTAATAATTTTTAAATGAACTGGACGCTAATGCATTTACAGTGCATGTTTCTGACTAATAATATTTCGGCTCAACTCAAATCAAAACGAACTGTCACAAACTAGTTGGGTATTAAAAAAAAGTAACTTGGAACATGTGGTTTTTACTTTCAGTTCAAATTTGTGTAAAGTTGGAACAGTTTTTATATATTGCGCATGCTCTTTAGAATCACAAACTAGTTTGACGCCTAGTTGGAACAAAACTATTATAAACTTTAAAGTTCAAAGTATGGTTTGATTGCCAGAAATGCTTGCGCTGCTAAATTTAGCTTAAAATCGTAAAACTTTCCGATTTTTCCAACTTATATTCTATTGAGTGAATTCCTATTTATCATTTGCAGTCATTTATCCAGCATACCACAACGAACTGATGAAGGCTATGTCATTCATTACTTCAAGTTAAACGATACGAATTTTTTCAATTTGGATATCGTACCAGTAATGAAACTGTCCTATATGCTATTGGATATTGCACAGGAAAAAGACTTGCCAACTGGACTTATTGTACTTATAGATATGAAAGGAGTACATATACTATAAACAATCGGACTAACTCGTTCTATTTAAAAATACTTTGCATATTTATTTGTTTCTAGTTCAATTTAATGCATTTAACCAGACTCAGAATGCGACCATTGAAAAATTATGTGGAATTTCTACAGGAAGGTTTTCCAATACAAATGAAAATGATACATATTCTTAATAGTGTACATTTTATAGACAAACTACTAGCCATTATAAAACTAGTTATGAAAAGTGAATTAATTAGCATGGTATGTGCGTGTGTATCCATTTCTTTACCTAATGATAAAAATGTTCTAATATCATTAATTTTATATTTATGAACAAACGCAAAGATTCATTCTAGACATTTAATAGTAATATTGATATATTTTCAGATTAAATTCCATCCGCCAAATTTGTCACAAGAAAAACTATTTGAATTGATACCAAAAAAATGCCTACCATCAGAATATGGTGGTGATTTACCATCTGAAGTGGTTTTACATCAAAAAACAATGGATCAATTTATAGAAAAAGAAGAATTTTGGCGATTAGAGCAGGAAATTAGAGAGAATTAATGTATTTTTAAGCAAAATAAAAAGTTATTAAAACATTAAATCTGAAATATATAATGATTCAAATATGGTATGTCGCTTTTGCGACAACAACCACGTCATTAGGGGCATGTGTATCGACAGTTAAATGAAATTTAACTATGTTATTTTTTTGATTGGTAGTAGAGTAGTACCAATAGTAATTTACTTAATTAAGTCGTCACATGTGCGACTTATTCTTTTTTTCCCTTGATTTGTTTATCAGCAGTGAGCTATTTGTTTTTGTTTTTTTGACTAATTGAAATCGATATGACGTCATTAAGTTCAAACCGATCAAGCGACATCTAGTGCGTGCAGACATCAAATCAGGTTCGAATAGCGTATTTTATCTTTTATTCTGTATTTACTGTGTACGTATCTACAATTAAATTGTTATAATTTTCTAATAATTTAAATTTTATTCGTTTGTTTTTTTTTTTGATTTAAGTGATTTAAATTTTAATTGACGATTTGTAGTTTTGCTTCATTTTCTTGTACATATTCAAACGTCTTTTTGTTTTTACAGGAAGTATATGTATACGGCTACAATTTTAATACAAAGTAATATAATATACAGTTAATTATGTACTATATGCATATAGCTATTTGTTATGTAACTAGCATGTAATCCTACATATATACATATTATACAATAATTTCTCTCAGTTACACAATGGCGAAGCGAAAAACACGAAAATTTCTTAAAATTAACCCATCACCATCATAAATAAGTGAAAGTTCATAATACATAACCATCGGATATTTAAGTAAAAAAAAATCTTTCTTTATTGAAAATTTGTATAGATAATTGCAATGTCTCTGCCTACATCATCTTACGATTCTTATATACATATTTATATTAGTCTATTGCATATATTAAATGAGATATATAGTTTTTGAAATACACACTCGGAACATGCATAATCCTTGAAACAAATAAATTTTACGTGTCACAGATGTTGCTTGTGATAAAAAACACTTTGTTCCAACTGTTCCAATTAATAATATTATCTTTATTGACACGTTCTGATCATGCGCTTATCAATTTATAGCACTACAATTTTTGTACCGCGCAGTATCAGTATGAACAAATACAGTAAGTTATCATTTATTGTATTTTTGTTATCAATATACTTATGACAAGGCTAATTATCTTTAAGTAGTCTCAATTTAATTTTTATTATGTGGACCATTTTTACTAATATAAATGACAGCTATGTCATGTACCACTTGATTGAATATATTGCACTTGTATTAACTGATGATAATTTGTAATTATAATCAATTCGCTTCTTATATTTTCTTTAACTACTCGCCACGAAAGTTCGTTTTTCTCATCTATTCTACAACATAATGTGACATAACATCTGAAAAAGTATAATTGTACTATATTTGCCTATATTTTCAAAGATATGCTCCCCTGCAGAACCGAGAGAGAATCCCACCACCATCTTTCAATTCAACCATCACCATCAAAGAAAAGAATACTTCGACCAAATGGGTACATGTATAGTATTTCTACTATACAAATACGTACGTCTATTCTACACGACACGCACACATATACAGAATACCACCAATAATATTTTGTCTTATATGATTGTTGAATTTTATTTTCGCTGAATCTTCAGTTTATTCGTGCTATATTTTGATAAAATTATTTATTATATATTGTTCTAATATATGATAGAGGTACAATTGGAAATTGATTGATTGTTTTATATTGTTCGTGTGTGTGTGTGTTTATATGTAACGAAACGGAATTAATTAACAATAAATAGGAAAAAAAAAGAACAGTGTTAATTATGTTTTATTTTAATTATTGCACAAATATTTTTATAGTGAAGTAATGAATGAATTTGCCTAATTTTCACCAATATAACATAATTGGGTATTGGGTATACATATAATTACGTACCTACCTCTACATTCTTCCATGAAGTTTTATTAAGTTATTATTACTATTATTATTATTGTAATTTTAACAAAGTGAAAGTCTCCTATAACTAAATAATAATATATGAATTCGTTTGATAATAAAAATATTAATCGTGTCTGATATTTTGTGCAATAAAAAACAAAAAAGAAATTTACTTTACCTTTTGTTTAATTAAAATAAAAAGTAATAAAAAAAAATATATATAATTTTTTTTTTAAACAAAAAAAAAAAGAAGAAGAAAATGTGCGCCCTTAAATTTAAACATCCATTTATTGACGGACTGGATCAATATCCAGAAGGCAGAAAAAAGGATATGCAAAAAATCAAAAACTGGTAAGTAAAACTGGATTTTTTTTTCTTTTTGAGAAAGAAAATGAATCTAACAGGTTCAGCTTAATGTCATCAGATTCCATAATTTTTTCTTTTTATAACCGTAAAATTAATTATTTATTTAATTTTACATGAAATTTATGATGTTGTCCTTCAAATTGTTTAAAACCTGCTGAAAATTTACATAAAACACATGTGCGTATGTGTGTGTTTATTATTATGTAATTTTGTTTCCTAATAGTCCAAATTGTTGAATAATTTTAAGGGAAAAAAAACATGTAAAGCAGAAACACAAACATGTTATAAATCATAGCAAGTTTTGTTTAAAGTAAACAAAATTTACGTATACATACATATAAACTGCAATTTTTATTAAAAATTACCCTTGATATTTTTTAATTTTTTTCCGAAGTTTTTCGATAACAAAACATCAAAACATCAAAATATTTGGCTTTTGTATCTGCAAATTCATATGTCAGTCTTAGCCATAACTAGACCTTCACATAAGAGAAGCAAAGGCATTATTTTGAGCATGCGCATGTCCATTTACTTTTTATATTTCGTATATTTTATATCTACAGTAATGTAATGAAAGTTTTAATAAATTTTTGATTTCTCCGCCACATTAAAAAAAAATCCACAATTATCTATTCTATATGTTAAGATGGCAGAGATTTAAGTCACGCAATCAAGTAAATCATATTTTATCGACGCTATTTGTCTCGTTAACGTAAATACATCAGGCACGTAAACTCTCTAATAATGTCGATATAAAATATGAATAAAGACATTTTTTTTTCTCTGTAATAATTATTAATTATACATGTTATTAGTAATAATAAATTATTATTACATTAAATACATTCCGACTAATTCATTTGCGCACCAACTTTTCTGCTAATAGACATATGTAGTTAAAATAAATAAATAAATTAATTTAAAATTAATGTACCAATTTCTCGATGACAAATACCATTTATTATATGGAAACATCATTAGGAAACGCTCATAGGTTTTCTTTCTTTGCGATCATTTGCATCTCTAGATATTGCGTTTGCCAGGACAATGTCCATAATTTTATTATAGTTATCTACCTGAATGTTCGAAATCTTCTAGTTACAAGAAAACCAGAAAGGTCATACTCTTATGGCAATACGAGTTAGAAATAAAAAACACTTTTTTGATTGCATCTTAACTTGTTTGTAAAACTGGTTGGATATTTTTCTTATTATCGTTTAAGTTTTTAATTTTACAGAGTCTTGTGCAAATTAAGCATATTCAACTGATTTAAATAATTAAGCATTCAATACGACCAGATTTGATTATTGTGAATTTTAATAGCAGTATTAGAACAATATACACAATAGTGTATGTTAGGTTGCCTACATTTGCATTTTATCTTATTTATTTCGTTGCAATCGTAGAATCCTTGATTTTAGAATAGGAAAAAATAGTTCGTATGAAATCGATACAAGATAAATAAAGCACGCATGCGTATATACATATAACTAGAAAAGATGAAAATACGTATTAGGCTGTTGACATTTAAATAAAATCGAATTTATTACAAAAGATGAGATCATATTACACTAGTGCACCATTTATAAAACATAAAGATCAACAATCAATATCATTGCATGTTAATTTTTCATTATACGATTAAGAACACTTATTTAAATCTTGCAAAATGGTAAATTGCAAATACACGATACATATGTTTAATAGCTAGATATGAATTAAAGAATATAATTGGTATCCTGTGCAATAATATATGCTTATCTATGTACATGTAACACATATATATTGAGAATAAAAATTACAATTTGTAGGTTAAGTTTTCTTTAATTTACTTCATACCAAGTACACTTACTTATTGCTTTGCGGGTTAAAAATTGATTACTTAATTAACATTTGCAGTCCACCGTAAGATACTAATTACATATACAGGCTATTATCGTATTTGCATACTTTATTCTACTTAGAATTTCACTGCTAAAAAGAAAAGAGATGAAAACAAATAAAATTTTCTACTATTATAGTTACTTATTAGGTGTAATGTTACTAAAATTTAACTTACGAATACATGCACATATTATTGTCATATTTCATAATCGTATTAAAGAAAGTATACATATACAAAAAAACACATGGTATTTATTCACATAGGGAATTAGTGCATAAAACCAATCAATATTAATTATTAGATCAGTAAAACAAGTGCAGATTGTAGGTTTCATCATGAAAACTTGCTCGTATAAAATTGAAGGTTTAGACTTTAATTACATGCTATAAAAACACTTCATAAAAGTATTTAAAATTAAAATTTTAAAGATCCAACATCCAGAGTAACTTTTGTAAGAGTTGGAAGTTGTAAGTAAAGGTGCATTGAATTGTACAAAAAGTGTGGAACTAGTGTCGCACTGCAACATTAAATTTTCTTTTGAAATAAATATTGTTTGTAAATACTTATCACTAGTTTAATTTTCAGGAATTTAGTACACTCTAATGACTACAATTTTCCTCTTTAATGATTTCATTCATTAGGTTTTTTAATTGCTTTTTTATCGAGCGAATAGCAAAAAACTAGTTCCACACTATTTGTCCAATGGAATTCTTCATAAGTGTGATTGACGTTTCGACTAAAGAGCCGAATAAATCGTTTTTAAATCCTGTACTGAAATACGAAATACGTATGTATTCGTAAAGTAGATGTCACCTCCATAGATATTTATTTCTATTTCATATTTTATGGTAGATATTTAACGGTGGTATTTATATAATGTCAATTATAACTTATACATAAAGTAGTATGTATATTATATTATTATCTGTGCTATATTTGACATGCATTTGGAAATGACATAAATGTAAATCTGCATATACAAAATAAGATGAATTTCAATCGCTCCGTTCTACCTATCAACAACAACGATATATTGTTTTCTCTTTTCATCATATGAACTTGCGATTTGCAATTATGCTCTCTGTCTGAAATCATCTAATACTTTTAAAATGTACATATATGGCGAAAGTAGATCAAGTAGGCTGCGCAATTCACACATCAGTTATATTCTCTCTTTTTTCTGCGTATATAATATGTTTTGGTTGGTCTTATAATTTCTGCTTAATTAGCAGAGATTTTTCTTATGCAAGAATAATTGCAATAACTGCTGGGAAAAAGTTGCAAATTATTCTCTTATATAGACAATCCGTGTATAGGTTTAATATCGTATTATATTAACGTATTCGTATAGTACGTATACGTTTAGTACATATTAGTAAACGTACTATAATACATTAAACGTACTCATTTATTACATAGATATTTTATCTATTCTACCTTATCTAGGTTAACGTCTCAACCCCATCTACCCGATCTCAATGAAGAATTCATCTATTTATTCCTTCACGCTTGTTATTATTCATATGAAAAAACGAAGAGTGCCATTGAATCATGGTTCACTATACGTGCAGCGCATCCAATGATATTTTCGAATAGAGATCCATTGGAACCGAAAATGAAGAGTTTAATTGATATGGGGTATGTATGGATGCAGTGAATAAATTAGGTTATGTTCTACGTATTTAGATAACTATGAAATGAAAATATAAGTCAATGAATATATTTCCATGTAGAACTTTTCCATAAATTCAATAAATTGATGGAAATTTACTTGTACAAAAAAATTTTGTGTACTGAGTAAACAAGACGTACACAACGAACAAGTAGGTCGTTATGACGTCAGAGTTTCGTTCAGTCCTCCGTTTGACCAAAATGACTATCATGGCATGGAATTATAAATAAATACAATACAATATATGACACAGAAGTATTGTATTGGTTTATGAATAAATATAAACCAATATAAACAGCATATATTTAATAGCAAATCGCAAGTCGAAGGCGATTCAAGTCCCAAACGCAACTTTTAACAAATTGTAAAATTATTGATTGACGTGTTTTCAACATTTAATAACAAAGTAATTAAATTTAATTTAAAATATGGAAATAATAATATGATAATAATAATAAATTCATAATAATAATAATAATAGCTTTTAGTTCAGTTATTAAACTTGATTATTTGCAGAAAATTGTTAAATATTAAAGTACAATAACAAAAGCCTTTTAAAATGACAACATTATAGTTACATTTTGACTTGATACATAGATTTATATTTGATATATAGATTAATAATATTATATTATTAATATACTATAATTCGTCTATGATTCGTTATTTCGGGGCCATCTTTGCAGTTTATAAAATGATAAATAGTACATAATACATAGTACTATTTTTTTACATCATATTTTTACGAATAGTCATACATTTTGGATTATCTACTGATAATGTGGACTTTTTTCACATCAATGTAAAAAAGTGTTAAATTAGATGTAGTGAAAAAAATAGAAATTACGAAATCCAAAAAAGATACTAACTATAATTGACTTAAAATAATTTTAAATTTTAACTGTTAATTAACGTTTTTAATTTTCCATAATTGAAATTATAATAATTAAAATTTTAAGCTGGTTCCATCAAGTCATTAAATTTTATATGTCATAATTTTAAAAATTGTCGAATTTGAACTATTTTAATTTAATAAATTATTTCTTTCTATTATATTCAATTATTAATCATAATTATCTGCGTTTAGTATAAAAAATCGAAACACGTGTCATATTGTGATTATTTTCTATGTATATTGTTATAAATAACTATTATACAGTTTTTGAGACGTAGATTTGATAATATTTTTTAATCATAATTTATAATTTTCGTTATCGCGAAAATAAATCGAGACAATTTTTACATAGTTCTTTATTCACTCTGTATAAAAATGAACATTCCCGTAAACATGCTAATGAATAAATGGTTCCATTAATTGATCTAATTCAATTTGTAAAATAATTATTGTTATTCTGTTTACACAAGCTAATTAATAATTTCCAATTATTCATTTTTTTACCTAAATTTCCTTGTATTTTTAAATTGTTTTTTTTTTATTATTATTTCTCATGTTTAACATCATCACTATTTTTTATATATTCTTGTTTCAAATTGTTTGACAACATTTTTTTGCTTCCCTTTCCAGCTTTATTGTATTCAATTATTTTTCTTTTGGCGTTATCAGTTGGTACTTTAATTTCTTCAACTGTTCGTATTTGACACACCACTGGTTCGATATCTAGATAAGAAGTTTTAAAAACCAATTAAATTGATTTAAAATCGATGAATGTTGTACGGATATGCAGAAGCTTCAAGTCAATGTATACAGGTTCATCACGCTGTTTATTCATAATCAAACGTTCCAGCGAACAAGGTCACTTTCTTTTAATGTTAAATTATTCCATTTTTTTGTGTCCGCGTTTTATTTAGTTTCGTAATTTACCTGTCCTTCCATTGCGCAATTTACGACAAACCAACTTATTCGAAATTACTTTTACTTTCGATTTTCCCATATGTTTTATATCGCATGTCTTTCCAATTCGAGTTGGCTGATGCGTTCCATCATGTGTGGCGTCCATTATGTCTTCAGGATAAATTTCGGAACATATAAATCTAATTAATTAATTACAGTTTAATTATCTAGATTAATAATATGGATATAAGTATGTGAATAGGAGTAGTGCAACAAACCAAGTTCTGGACCAAATTGGCCATTTTGAGTATAATATTTTTCAAATATTGTATCTGAGTCCAAGGTAGTCGTACTGTGGCTGACAGAGTTGTCATAGTTTTACATAAGGTCACCTGTTTGAGAACCCTTTCTTGTCATACTACTTATTTATTAGGGTAATTACTCGCCCTTGACAGCAACACAACGTATACACATTCAAATATACCTTTCGTTATTATTTTCATCCTTTACAATAGAGCAGCGTAAAATACGTTCAACGCCTTCTTCTTCCCAATCGATTTTTTTGACATTTGGCGCAGGTTCGAAATATTGTTTATCTTTAGATTTTGTATGTATTTCGACGTCGTAGACTAATTTCTCACCAACACCTAGAAAGTAGAATTTTATTGAATCATAAATAGAGTAACAAGAATAGTTCTGCGACAAATAGAATAACAAAGCCAGTTCTAGGACCAAATTATTTTCAATTAAAATCTTTACATACCTAACTTTTCCACTTTACATATGACAATTTCATTTCCACTTTTTAATTGTTTCAATGCCTCCTCGTCATCGATAGCTAAAAAATTAAAAAAGCATAAAAATACGTCAATATATTCATTGCAAAAATGAAGAAAAGAATTACGTTGAACAGTTGTTAAATTTGAATAATTCTCATCAATTTGTTGTTGGGTTTTTTTCAAACATTGTTTCATTATACTCATATCTTTAACAATCAAATCGAAATCCATTGGCGTTAAACCAGTGGGTGTTAAGTATTTCAAACCCTTCTGTACACTTTGATCTTTTTCCAATGGTTCTTTTTCCTCTACACACGCCTCTTTTTCAGGTTGCATTGCATATTCCTGCCGACTTTCGTCTGGTTCTTTATTCCTAAATCCATCACCTGATAGAGGAATTGATGTTTCATCCCCATCACAACGTTTCGCTATAATTATAGCTTCCTCATTATTACACACTGATGTATAATCAGGAGTGTCACAAATTAGTTGTGACTGTGATGAATTTTTTAGAATTTTTTTCAAATTTTCACATTGATCAAGTAACTTATCAACGGATTGTTCAACGCATTGTTTTTCATCGTTCGGTAAGTCTATGAACGTTTCTGAAACTCGAGTTTGATCATTTTGTGGCAATAAAATGGACGGTGCACTAGCACTGCTCATTATTTCTTGATCGGAATCACAACATGCGATTTTTGCTATTGTTTTATCTTTCTGTAAACATAAAAGTTGATCTTTTTCACATAGATTTTCAGTCATTTTTCGATTTAGCAACAGTGCCTCTTTGAGTTTTCCACATTTTTCTGCTGTAGTATCATTGATACTTTTTGGTGGTGTGCATTTTCTGCGAATGTCCTTTAATGTTGGTGGCCTGTCACCGGGTTTGGGAGCAGTTTTATATTTAACACCCGCTGGAATGTTAGATTTGCCGCAAATAATTTTAGTAGGATACGACGTTTTGCCAATGTCACAATTGATTTTTTCTGGATACGTTTCTGGAAATGTATATATTACATCAAGTAAGCCTTGAGAATAGTCAGGAATTATTTCTGTATTACTTGCTGACTTTGGCTTTGAACTTTTTGCCGATTTGCCTTCAGTTTTCTTGGCCTCGTTGCATGACTTTCGTTCACAGTTTATTTTCCGAGGATACGTTTGAACAACTGGGGCACTTTTCGATTTTTTCACATTACTTTTCGCATCACCGCCATCTTGACCGCAATTAATTTTCTTCGGATAACTAGATTTCTTATTCTTGTCACAATTAATTTTTTCTGGATATGGTTTACTCTTTGTTTCTGTTTAATAAGAAAAAATAATATTATAATATAATTATAATCAAGCATTTATAAATTATAAAGATATTTAGTGACAGTCAACTGTCAACTCGATATAAATGCCCCTCCGTATAATCTATTGTCAACAGCCAAGAGATAAACATGAGACGCGACATAAGCCGATAAAAGGACAGTTCAGAAATAAAATCTATTTAGGCAAAGTGATTATGCATAGTGTTTCTAATTAAATATCAATATAATCATACAGTTTAAGTGTTAAATATCAAAGCAGTTTGATTTAATTGAGTATGCACAATATGTGCCTGGCTACTGCGCATACTCAGTAAAACATTTACATCTGGCATAAGGTCCGATATAAAGTCCATTTCGTATTGAATGATATAATATGTATATGAAAAATGAGGTAAATAAATCATATAATAAAATGACTTCTAAACTTACTTGATTTTGAGCCTTCTGATTTTTCTTGCTGTTCCTTATTGCATGCGTCTTTTTCACAATTAATTTTTTGAGGATACGTTTTACTATCCGATACTTTCGTCTTACTTTTTCCACTGCCGCCATCTAGATCGCAATTAATTTTTTTTGGATAAGAGGATTTTTTAATTTTTTGAGAAGAAGATTTATAACATCGAGCTTGTTCTTTTATTTTTTCATAATTAATCCGTTTTTGTTGACTGCTGGCAGAATGTGATTTATTAGATACTTGATGACATTGAATTGCTTTTGATCGATTTGCAGTGCCTATAAAATTCTCCTTATCAACAGCAGCTTCTAATGGATATTCTTTGGTTATTGATGATTTTTGATCGCCCAAAACTGGTCCACAGTATTGTAAAGCAAGCTGTTCAGTTCGTTTTCCTTTTTGAGTAGTTTTCAACTTTTTCGGCTTTGTTTTATATGATACAACTACTTTTTTTCTGTTGTTCTTTTTCTTTGTGCTGCATTTTTTATGATTAGTATCTTTAGTTGATTTCCGGCTAGTTTTTGATGTGCTACGTTCGATATCAGTACTATCCTCACAATTTATAGTACTTTTATCTGGAATAAAAAAAAACAGCAATTTTACATCGCCTTCCCGACCACGAGGTGACTTACATTCCAAGGAAAACGATCTTTACCTTGATTAGTGTGAAGCATTCTTATATCTAAAAAAACAATTATTCAATCAGATAAATGATTATTCCATGATGAATATTCATATTAAACTAAAGCCTGATCACACATATTATATCATCAATATACAGAAATAGAGCCCGCAACGAGTCCACTATAAATCGTTATGGAATGAGCCTTAAATAGGCGAGTTTTGGTACTAAGCAATAGATGCAGATGACGAATATTTTTATGTTTCTAAATCTCTACCTTGTTTTGACAAAGACGAACCGTCCAATCGGATAGTCTTCGATGGTTGTCCACAATCAGCTTTCTTCACTGGCGCTACATTGGCACATGAGTCTTTCTTTTTCACATTACAAGTGTTTTCCTTTTTACACAATGATTCAGTTTTACATTTATCCTCGCTAGACTCCATTTTTTTCATAAGTTTTTTAGTTTGTAAACATGGATCTTTTTTTGTAGTATCACAGATTTGAGATGCAGAAGTAGGTTTATTCTTCAAGCATTGGCTATCTACAAATAAGATTTGGGATTTATTTGGAATTGATACTCAGTTTTGAGTAGTACTTGACTATCATTTCTGCTTCGGATTTAACTAAGCAGCGCCAAATAACAGCCAAGTACTACTCAAACTTAATATAGTCGAATGAAAATATTAAAATGTTTCCCGCCGTATGAAAGTCACAATAACTCTAACAGCTCGCATTACCTGATTGTGCTTTAGCCATTTCTGCAGTCTGCTTTTTACATACATCATTCCAAGGAAATTTATCTTTGAAACTCTTCTTGGCCGACTGTCCCTTAATAATTGGTTTATTAAATGCATTTTTACACTTATCCTCATACTTAGTCTTTTCTGGACGTGGTTGACAAGGAGTGCATTTCTCTTCTGTTTTCTGTGGCTTACATGCATCTTCTTTTGATGTTTTACACGGATCTTTCTTATCATTACATCCAATTTTTTCTGGATATGGTTTAGTGGGCTGCTGTTTAGTTTTAACTTTATCCTTTTTTACTTTACATGGATCAGCTTTTTGTTCACATGGATCCTGTTTCTGACAGGGATCTTTTGCTTTATTGTCACAACCAATTTTTTCCGGATACGGTTTCGGTTTACATGGATCTGCTTCTTTTTGCTTACATGGATCGGATTTTGGTTGACTTTTCATTCGTTCTTTGACACAATTATATGGATCTTTTTCCTCTTTTTTGATACATTGCGGTTGCTTTTTCTCACAAGTTGATTTTGGTGGTGACGATTGGGACATTGATTTGGAAGGATTGCCATCTGTTTTTCCAGATCCCTTACAATCCGCTAGCAATTAAAGACTATATTAGTGCGCACTTGCCATTCAATAAACCTTTGGAATCAACTTACTGTTTTTTTCCAAAAATTTATCCACATCATTTTTCGATTTTTTCTCTTTGTTTTTACTTCCCCAATTAAAAATTCCGAATGCCGCACAATTCATTTCATCTCCTTTTCTGCCACCACTGCCATTCGCACCACCACTAGCAGTAGCAGCAGATCCGGGTCCACCACATACAATGGAAGGTCCTAAATAATTACCATTGATAACAAACTATATACTAAGGATACATGTCGTCATGTTACCTGAATAATTCTCACAGCCTTTACCAGCCACCATCGGACATGAATTACTTCTGGACAGAGTAATCACAATTGGCGCAGCTCTTTTTCCACTGGGATATTTTCGAACAATGGTCATACACAAATCCGATAGCTTATTGGTACAATTTTGCAGTAATGACTTTTCCTTTTTGGTATCTGCTGTTAGAACTGTATCTGAATGGACAGTTCTCACTGATTTATTATCATACTGAGACATGCACGATTTGCTTGATTTGGAAGTTAGGAATCTTTTTGAATCACCCATCTTTTTATCTAAGCATATTCAAATAAACCGTTTAAAACACATTTAAATATTGTGCTCTCAATCCACACCCTACGCCAGTCACACCTACCCGTAGCCCCGCCTATATTAGAAAATTATTATGCTTACTGTCAATTTTCTTCGGTTGCAAGTCATCACGTCGAAATTTTTGAAATTTCACTGGTTTACTACCGATACATTCCAATTCTTTTTCTCTTCTAGCCTCCAAGTTTCTCAATCTTTCTTCTGTTTCACGTTGCTTTTCCTTCTCTGCCTGCAACGTTCCACAGAATTTCGAATCACGTTCGGAAAATTCTGTTTCGGGTGGTACTGCAATAAACGATTCCAACTGTCTAGTAGTACGTTGTACGGACATTGGGCGCGGCGGTGTTTTTAATGCTTTACCAAGGTCTGCTTCGTCTTGATTCTCGATTGGAAATGTTGGTTTTTTATAGATAATTGTCATCGGTTTTTTATTTTGGGCAATCGATTGATTTTGTATATTGAGTTTGTAAACAAGTTTTTGGGGTGAGGAGGATGAAGAGTCGCAGGACTTTTTGCATGGATCATCCGTTTTACAGGGATCTTTCTTGCATGGATCTTGTTTCTTACATGGGTCCTCCTTTTTGCAAGGATCTTTTTTGCATGAATCCTCTTTTTTGCAGGGATCCTCCTTCTTGCAAGGATCTTTACTATTGCAAGAAGAACCCATTTTCATCCACCCAATTTGATTTCCAATGACCCCATGTAACCGCTCTTTTACATTACTATTGGAAAACGATTCATAACTGTGATGTCCATTTGTATCCATCAATATCGAATTGTTAGGTCGTGATTTATTTAAGGGACAAGTTGGTGCATATGCAGATCTTATTGGAGCTTGCGATTGATTGATAATCGATCTTTTTCCCTTATCTAATGGATCATGATATTCTAATAAAATGCCACGATCAGTTGGTTCCTTTATTGCTGATGGCGATATTTTCGGTGTGTTCCAGGCGTTCGCCAATTGATTCCATGGATATTTCAATTTTGGTACTGATGACTTTTTAGCAACATGTGACAGTGGGAAGACTTTTGCATTTGGCGATTTTGCTATTAACTCCATACATTTGTCTAGATTTTTTTCCATACGAGCCACAGCTGCAATTAGTAAATTTAGTTAAATCTACACATAGTTGGCAATCAAATCCCTAGATCATAAAAGGAGCTGGAATTACTACCAATTTTCCGAGAAATCTATAAGAACTAAAGTGAGATTAAAATTCCATAGGCCTTGTAAATCCTGGCGTCCTGTAACGGTCTAGAACTTTAAATGCCGTAAATTAAACGATGTCAAATATTGTTAGAAACAAACAAACAAACATTTCGAACAGAACTGTGCCTGAAGAGTTAAAAAAGTCTTAGGCAGGTACACCATTAGACCTCATCGTATATTTAAATGTGCAAATAATGAATCGATCACTTACCAGTTCTAACTTCTCCATACCGTAAGAATTCCTTATTAATAATTGGCTGTATAATTTCTCGAATGACTTGTGCCATTTGTTGTTTCGATTTTTCTTCAACTTCCACTTGATTATTAACAATTTTCAATGCTTTACCTATTTTTTCTTTCAAATTCACTTTGGGATTAACGAAGTAGTGATTTCTAGTTGTAACCTGCCCACTTCTAGTAGCCGACTCATCGTCAGCATAACTAGTTTGAACCTGGCAAATATCCAGAAACTGATTCGATTGAATCTTTCGTATTGTTTCATCCACTGTATTTTTATGATCAGCACTAATCAATTCGTTTAGATTGTTCTTAGGCAAATAGGCCGGTTGCAGAGCTTTCGTAGCGTTTTTCAAATTTTTTGCTTCATTAATTTTGAGATTTGCTTTTGACAATCGATGATCAGTCGATGGTGATTCTAGTTCTATGTTATCTCTCCCAAAATACCTCAAATCTGTCGCCCCTTGTCCCTCCTGACAATTAACAACCACCTCACTATGTGTCACATCTCTCACACTATCCAGTTTCCTTTTACATGGATCCGGTTTACATCGATCCTCTTTTTTCGGTTTTCTACATCGTTCATTTGTCTCCTTCTCTTCACCTTTTGGCTGTGGTATTTTACATGGTTTTTGCTTGATTCCGGTTCCACATTGATCACATGGATTATGTTTCATTCGAATCATCGATTTCCATGGATTCAACGAAGCCTGTCGGGATTGTATCAATTGATCTAAATTTCGTTGTGTTTGAATGATTGTGTTATTCGTGATGCCTAGTGATAATGGTGCTGATAGCGGTAGTCGTAATTTTGGCGATTCAGGTGCCGGCTCGGCTGTTTCTGGTTTCAAAGATTCTAAATATTTTGATGATTTTTTAACGAATTGATCAGTAATGAATTGATTTAGCTTTGGTTTCTTTCTTGGTACGTTTTTTTCCGAGTCACCATCAACCAGGAGTTCGTTCAGTTTAGCAGTTTCTCGGGTTGACAAGTGCAGACTTTGGCTTGCAGATGACGATGGCCGTTTTCCCAATCTACTCTTTTTCCTTTCCCCAGAATCAATATCTTCATCGAACAAATGCAATGGATATGGATCAGGTTTGTTCGGCCCGTCTTCAGTCAAATAATAATAGGCATCCGGCTGTGCTTTTGCTTCATACTTGTGCTTATTAGTTGGTACAAATTCAGTCGTCGGAGAAGTGCTTTGCATTTTAACCAGATGGAAAAGCGACAGAGAACTGTCTTGTAATTTATTGTTGATATTTTGATCTTTTACTGTAACTACACGTTTTTCCGCTGACATTTCATTAGCGTGCCCGCGATTCTTCGATGGCAACTCAAAGCTCAGTGTTGCCATATATCGTCTTTTCGACGCAAATCCATTCCATAAACGGCTATTTCGATTGTAGAAATCAAGATAACGTTTACGACTTCTCGATGAGCAATGTTTACATTGATTGGCCGGCGCTAGATAATGAAATGACACTTTATTGTTGTTCTTTTTTGCTATGATTTTCCTTTTGAATTGCCTCGATTTCACGTTCCCATTTAAATTGATTATTTGTCGAATTTCATCTTTTATTGGTGGCGTTTTTGAACTGTGTGCTTTTTTGTTGATTAGTATTTGACTTCTTCCCGCCGTATTAGCAGTTTTTGTTGACATAAAATGAACATTTTTCTCACCATTATTATTATTACTTAATGTTTTACTAGCAGAAGATTGAATACAAAGTTTTAAAAGTTGGTTACATTTTCGTCCTGCTTGTTTTTCGAATTTCGAAATTATTCGTGAGGCTGGCGATGTACAAACTGGTGTAGTTTGTGGCTTTTGAAGGCGACTTGATAATGAAAATTGTTGCCTAGAACATGTTGTTTCGATGTTGGCAGATGATGGACGAATGAATGGTTGAAAATTTCTTCCGAAACGTGTTACAGTTGGTGGCAGCGATTTTGAACGATTGTTATTGCCTTTTATTAGATTGGATTCTTCAGCTAGACTATTTGGACGATTATTTTCAACTGATGAACGTGATGGGGTGAGATTTTTCGAAAAATATTTTATTGCCTAAAGAAAATTAAACTTGAATAGTATGGCATTTATTATGGGAATCATGAAATTTTATTAACTAATCCATGAATTATTTGAAGCTCCCTGTATACATGCAGTGGCCATTTTAAACTATTAGAATCATTAAGCAACAATTTAAGTCAGTCAAATCACTTCTAAATTATGTACATGTGTAAAATGTATACAGGGCGGAGCAAAATAAATAGATACACATTTTTCCTTCCTAAAATTGAATAACGTTTCGTTCCCTATAGAACGCAACTGCGTATTAGATTAAACTACAAATAAGTAGATTTTCTACTATTTTCCTTAAATAAGATTTTTCTTTCATCCAAAGATTTGACGTTTGATGTCACAAACTTAAGACTATCCATAATTTCGATTTTTTTTTTTTTTTTACAAAACTGCAAATACTTACTGGACTGTTATTTGTTGCTGTTCTTATTGTTTTGAATAATGAATTCATTTTTTTCACAGCGAATTTTGTCACATTCAAAATGAGTTTCGACGCGGCACGACGAATACACGGCGGAAAATTTTGACAAGGTGCAAAAAAAAAAAATGCGAAAAATTATGACTGTTTCGGACCAGTTAATTCGTCTTGTTTTGTTTGATTGTCATCAGCATGGTCTTGGCGTTGAGTCACAGAATATGCTGTAAAATGTCATCAATAGTCAGTCTAAATTCCTGTTAAAATCAAGTTTTTGTTATTAATTTTCTATTTTTCGCTTTGCAAAATTTTTGTGGCATGTATTTTGTAGTGAAAAATCTGGGACAATGTGCGGTAAGTGTTTCTACAAATAAGCGTCCCACGAATGTCTTAGTAACGTTTTAGAAATGTCTGAGACTAATCTGAAACATCTGCTGGACACCAAATTGTTGAGCTAGTACTGGTGTGGGTCGTTTACTTAATAATTTTCATTCGATTTGCTTATAATTCAATGCTATACTGATCTCATTACAGAAATCACTACAATCAATAAATACGTACGGAAATCGTGAACATCTATATAAATATTTAATTAAAAATATGTCATATTATTCTGTACATCCGGAAAAAATGAAACAGCTTATACGGCAACGTGATGCTCAAGTATTGTGTAAATATTTCGATTCCGAGGAGTACCAGGAACGCATTGCTGATTTTTTAGAAAAACAGAATAAAAAGTTGTCAAAGAATTACGCATCCGGTACAATCTTTAGTTAAAAACTGAGCAGGCTTGAGATTACATCTCTAATTTGTACAACTTCTTAAGGTTCCTCGACTGGAAAAGTCCAATATCAACATCTTCTCAGCTGTGATCAGGCACCGGAGGTTCATAAAGTTAGTGATAAACAAAAGAATTATATGACAAAGAACCGTGAATATCCAGAGGAAGACGAAAATGATGGAAATACAACTCGATTTAAGAAAAAGAAAATGAATTTACATCCAATCGTCGAACAGTTGTTGCTACGAAAAAAATCGGCACCGCAAAAAATCGAAGAAAATCCTGAAAAGTCAACGAAAATTGTCAGGAAAAAATCGGCGAAAAATTCCGCAAAAATTAAAACAACAATAATGCCAGTATTTTTAAAAAAGTTAAAGGAAAAACAAAAACCCCGTGATTTGGAAGGTGCGCCCCATCTGGACGATGATCATTTTTTTAACAGCGGTTAATTTAATAAACTTTTAGTATACTGATTTAATGTATCTGTCTGCATAATTGTTCATTTTGTAGATGGAGAATACAAAACACCTAGTACAAATAAAACCAAAGATAATTTAGACGATGAAATGGTTGACACTGAAACGGCTAAGCCATTTAGACCACGAATGGCGCCATATAAATTGAGTAATACATTGAGAGGTTTCCAAAGTCCTTTATTGAAATTGAAAGTGTCATGTACTGAAGTACAGGAATTAAATATCGACGATGACGATACGATCGATTATAAACGTGCAAAAAAGTCACAAGCAAGTGCCAAGAAACGACGTATCAGTTCGAAATCGGACCCACCCACCGTACAACTTTATCCGAAAAAACTAGTCAATGTAAAGAATTATTCAAAATCATTTGTTCAACCTAGTTCAAAATATCGAATAACGAATACAATCAGCCAAGGTTCAGCTAATAAGAAATATAGTGTTAACAAATTATCGTATGAAAAAGAGACGGATGTTAGTAAACTTGATATAAGTAAAAATAATACGGGCACAAAAAAGAAAAGTAAATCTAAATTGAATCAAAAACTGACTACAAAAATGACTGCAAACAATAATATGGATTCATTAATGGACGACCTACGTAAATTTGAAAAGAAAAATACAATGGCTTTTATGACTAAGAGTCGAAATGAGCATAAACAGAAGAAAACGCAGTTGGAACTAATGACATTATTTCAAAAAATTAAAACTGGTAATATGCTTGTAATTCATTTTAAACCTCGTACAACTACAACCGCAACTACCCTGCATTAGTTCATGATATATTGCGCGAGTTCAATATGCGCAATCAATCATTTTTAATCGATTATTCTAGATACTTCCAAAGCTATACATGGATCCGATATAGATCTACAAGAATACATTAAAGAATCCGAAAAGGATAATCTTTCTGTAAAAGAAGAGAAAAATGACAGTTACACGTATAAATCTGTCACGGAACATTCTAAACGTGCGGAATTGAGTTTAAAAGAAAACATTGTAAAAAAGTACGCGCCAAAAGATGGCGCTGGAAAACCTACTGAATTGAAAGATACGAGAATTTATGTGAAATCGAAAAGAAAGAAGCCAGTATGGAATATTGATGGTCCGAGTCATCAAATTGAAAAAAAAATGATGGATCTCCGATAAATAATAATAGAATATCACTGGCTAATCATATATTGATATAACCGCATATTAGAACATAGTTTGGTCTTTATAATTATAAGGCAATTTTATTCAATTTTTCTGATTCGAATCAAGTTAATATTTCCAACTCAGGTCAACAAACATTCATTATTTTAGATGTAATCCAACATGAAATCTCATTACTTATAAATCATTTCATATTATTTTTCAGATATCTTATTCGATTACCAAAAACAACACCAGAGGGCTATCGAGTGCTAATGTATGGCGTTAGAGATCCAGATCCGACGAAAATGAATTTCAATGATGTTGTTAAGGGATTCTGCATGTATAATGATTGTGTTTTATCTGAGGACGGTTTACAAGAAGGGTGAATAGAATGAATTTTTTTTCCATGACTATAAATTTAAATTCACGTATTCATGTTAGGTTATGCGTTAATATTGCATTGGCCTTTGCCATGTATCAAAGAAAGATAGCAAATGTTATGCAAGCATTTTTTCGTTTCGAAAAGCAAATATCATCATTAATTATGTTCCTGTATATGACATAAATCGTAATTATTATGCATTTATTTGACCAATGCCTTTTTTTTCTTCAGTTACATTGTAATATTTGATATGAAGGACGTTTGTATTGGACATTTAGCTCGAGTTAGTCTTCCGGCTTTAAAATGCTTCCTCTGGTATATTCAGGTAAATTTAATTAAAGCAAAATGATTAATTCCATCAATTAAATTTTGTATATAATTCGATATTTATATTATAGGACGCTCATCCGGCCAGAATCAAGGGCATTCATGTTTTGAATACAGCCACATGGATACATCATGTAATGCGGCTTATTGTACCACTTGTTCGTTCGGAATTACTTAATATGGTTAAATTTCATAAAGGTAATTGTTAATTTTCTTGCTTGTTACAAGTGTAAATAATTTCTATTTTTATGAAAAAAAAGTTAGCTATAGTGGCTCCATCTTGTAATACATATCTGAAACTGACTGTCTATTCCGCCATGTTTCTTATCGACTTATTTTTTAGGTAGTATACCAATTGGTTTTCCAACGGAGCTTCTACCAGTTGATTATGGTGGTGAGGCACCATCAGTGGAAGATTTAGATCTCATAACAAAATCATTATTATCCAAATATAAAGATTGGCTAATTGAAACGTCACATTTTAAGGCGGACGAAACGAAACGTACAAAAAAAGGAAGTTGGTGGGGATTCTTTAGTAATAAAAGTCCTCAACAAGTGGAACTAGATGAAAAAACTATATTGCGAAATTTACAGATTGATTAGGAATGGTTATATTTTCTAAATTATTAGCTTTTTTTTAATAAAATTATTTGTACGTATATTCACTTGTTAAACTTAATGGTGATAGGCAACATTATATACATAATTACACGTATTTTATTTTTATATTTTCTAATGAATAGAGAAGTAGCGGAACAAATTCGGCACAATAAATTCTGTAAAATGATTATTAATGATTTGGGGTTAAATAAAAGAAAAAGACCACAATTACAAAAAATTATTTTATTTTATTTTTATATCTAAAAACATTTGTATGCCAATGAAACAACAGATACGTGTTTTATTGTTACAAAAACAACTATTCTTAATTAATATAAGCAATAGGAATACAAAAATATAAATTAAACTAGATTCAGGTATTTAAAATTAGAATATCTCCAAGTACAATTATCCAAAAAAAGGAGATTATTCATTTTAATATCAATGTTAAAGCATTAAATGTTATAGAAAGTCTTATTCTAACCTCAAATCTATCGTAGAATTCTAGCATGAAAAAGAGGAGCGTTGTTATGCGAATTGTAATGGATTTGTCCCAATTCGTATGCAGGCATTTCGAACAATTGCCCAAACAATCATTGCGAACCACACACCACATACATACTTAAAATATTGAATAAACTGTTCTAATTCATAAAATAAAGTAGGATAACGAGTGATAAAGACACTCATAATTGATTAGTTATCAGTTTATCTTTAGTTTTTTTCAGTTTCTTTTACTGATAGTTCAGCAATTTTCTTGGTTAATAAATCATTTCCTTCTCTATCAACACTGACAACAGCTGAATTATTTTCCTTTTCATCTTCTGATATCTTACTTTCTGTTGTCTCCTTTTCAGATTCTTTTTCAGATGTTTTATTTGCATTTATTTCGATTTCGGTTTTCATGATTTTTTTCGGTTTGTCTTTAACTAATTTTAACAGATCTCTGGCTTCATTGAAATTCGATTTGAATTTATCTGCATCTATAATTAATAAGTTAATAATCATAGTTAATTAAGAAAAACAGTAATTTACCTTCAAATGTGGAAAATCTAATAGCAAAACATTCAGCTTTCGATTCTTCATCAGCAAAATCGGCTAGTGCTGTATAAATAAATGTTCGATCATTGGCAAATTTTTTCAATTCCATCCAATACGTTATAAAATGATTGGCGCACACTTTCAATGTTTTATCACGACGCATTACAATACGATATTGTAGTTTCTCTTTGTGACGGAGTATTTTCAATTCTCCAATACCTCTTTCCTAATAGAATTCAATAAAGAAAAAAATTGCGTCCAATTACTGCTATTTGCAGAAAAAACAAAACATTACAAACCTTCCATTCTCTGTCGGTATTATTAAATCTGTACAATTTAGCTCGTACTTTTAAAACCACCTCTTCATTTTCTTCATTCGTTGGTATCTTAACTAATGGTAAACGAATCACTGGTGAAAAATGAGCATCACAATCAGTATCTGATGATTCGGAATTACGTTTTTGTTTTTCTGGTGTTTCAGGAATTTGCTGAAAAGAAATTTATATTACTAAAAATCTTTACGATGCGATCTTTAATGAAGGAGTAAAGTTGTAAAAGTGCCATGTGATATTCGCGTACTACAAACAACCACGTTGTAATAATTATAACTATAATTAAAAAAGAGCTTGGCTTGGCAAAAAGCGTCTAAAATTTTAACAAAATGTGATACATAAATCCAATAGGTTGATAAAAAAAAAACAACAAAGGAAAATAAAAATGCGAGGTTACGAAGACATTTCAAATATTGTGAGTTATTCAGTAAACTAATAGATACGTACAATAATTGCAGTTCCTTCACATTCACTCATTATGAATGCAAATATTTCAACTTAATATAAAAGGAAAACAGTAAAAAATTGAAAAATAACCGTTCTCAGAAAAAACAAACGCCTCAAATCAAATCTGTCAAATAAATGACAATTGTAAATAGAAAAGAGTGACATGTGGAAGTGTTACTTTTTACTCCACCAATCAGATGGAAGTATTAAACAAATAATAGCACAGAATAAATGAACGGTTTTTCATCTATTCATCAATTTAAATTGGAAATATTTGATTAATGATTTGACACATTCTGGTATGAAACACATATTTATTTAATTACATTCGATATATAATAATCAACTTAAAAAAATTGAACAAATGCCTGTAAAATGAAGCCGTCACAACCTATAAAAATCACCGTTTCCCTTTTAATTGAAGTAAAACAAAAATAGGTACGTTGTATTTAAAAACAAAACAAAATAATTATAATAATAATACATAAATCGCCTACGTAAAATAACTATAAATATAAATAATTATCAACCACATAACACTAATTAGAACAACCTACTTAACATAGAGTATATATTGAGTTTGATTAATGATTATTATTAGCAATATGAAATAAGCTTACAGTAGTAATTACCTTACAAAACACAGTAAGCAATTTTATGTATAATTTGTAATACGCGATAAATTTATATTTGACACATTTATATTGTTAATACATATACATATATGCACGTACATGATTAATATGGATGAAAGATAAAGTTTATAAACAAATAATTCCTTATAGTGTGTAAATACAATTGTAAAAGGATGATAATTTTCATAAATCGACGTTTCCAACTTTATTTCGATAAAGGCTCAACATATGGCTTTATCGTAAAAGCAACTTATTCGTTGTTACCAATTGAAAAAAAAATCAATATTTTAATACATAAGTATATCAGTTAATAATGAATGGCAAATGGATACCAATGAATATGTTATGGTCACGTACATAAAGAAAATACCCTGCGAATAATATGAAATTAATTACGCCCAATACAAATAGAATCCTTTTAATCTTGGCGTTATATCAGAGTTCCGTTCGCATTGGATTAAACGATGACAAAATATTTAAGCGAATTTGTAGATCATGTTTCTTATTGACCGTGATTTTTCCTTCTCTGATTATTTTGTTTAAACGACGATCTTCATCATATACAAATGATTCCTTGTCTAGCATTTTTTGCATGTATTTTATGTAAATTGCAGCTGATTTCTTCTCCGACTAAAAAAAATAAAATAAAATTTGATTCCAATTTAGAATTTAAACTATTCACAGCCTACTTAAATTATCTACAATAACTTATTATATAAAAAATTTATTAAATAAAAAATTTATATACCTAATATAAAATATTAGGTATATAAAAAATGAAAAACCTACTTCGAGTTTTAATGTTTTCATTTCATTTTCAGCTTTTGCTATAACACCTTGTTTATCACTGCCAGCAACAAAATCGACAGCCAATTTATCGAAACTTTCAATACATCCTTGTAGACCTAAATAAATATTACTGTGTTCACGTAAGAATTTTTTAATTTCATCAGCATTCCATATGTGTTTCGCTCCAAATTGGAATGGTTCATCTTCACCATGAACAAATAAACGTAATGCCGGCCAATCCTGTTTCGAATTAATACCAAATCGTTCAGCTAATTTCTGATTCTCCTGATCGCCATAGTCCTTAATACCAACTTCAGCAAATAAAATATCATTCGAACTTTTCAATTCATTCGCTACCGCATTAAATGCATCGTGCTTATCTCCATATGGATAATTGGCATCAAATTTTACTAGCACCGTATCGAAACGTTGAATGATTTTATCGAAATTAAATTCATCTAAATGAACTGCTCCTTTTACATCGGCAAATGCTGTTTTCAATAGTGTCAAAAGACCAAATACAATGAATAATACACGCATTTTTATATACTTTACACACAAAATCGAAAGATTTCCTACAATTCTAAACTGTTCTACACAGTTCTAAAAAACAAATGTGCGAAAAAACAAAAAAAAAAAACAAGAAACAGCGCTAATTATTATTGACGTCGTCGATTGTCACTTGGCCCATTCCGATTGGTTAATACAGATACTTGTTAGGTTGCTAAGCAACCAAAGTTAAATGAAAACGGCACAGTTGCCAAGTTGAAACGATTTGATTTCAAATCTGGTGAATTCAGTATTATCATTTCTTCCATTAAATAGTCCTTTAGGAAGTGATTAGCAACAACATTGTTTTAAAGGTGTGTCTCTTATGAATAGAAATTATTCATAGTAAAGTTGCATTATAAATTTTAAATCCTTAGGGGCAGAGATAATATCTGTGCTTCAGAACGGAGAAATACACATTGGGTTCTCATCTCATAATGGCGATGAATATATTGCTAGAGAGAGGGAAAAAGGAATGAGTATATTTTTAACACTTACCACTGAATAAAAGAAAAATGGAAATCTAAATCTTGACAAATGGATTTCTAATACGCACTAGAATTATCCGAATCCGTGATAAGTAATTAGTGCAAATAGCTAAAAAATAGACACCTAAACTTAAAATAAACTTATGAATGAAATGATATCGTAACTAATGTGTTAAAACTTTTTTTTAATTATGGTTTCCAAAAAATAAACAAGTAAACAAGCGTGCATATTTAAATTTTCGTCTTAAACTTGCTTTTAACTAAATTACGTTTGTTTACATTATTGTCATAGATGCTCGTATTTTTAGGACGTAATTAATAGTTTTTGTTTAAGTAGAATATTATGTATCGACACTTGTTAATGATAATTTACACATGACGGAGTAAAAATTGCGTTTTTTTTCTAGTATAATTGCAAATTTTTGTAATTATCGATTGATTAAATATCCTATTTCATAATGACTTTAGTTTTACATTTTTTATTCTGAAGTTGAGCAACAAAATCAAATATTTACATCCAAAATTTGAATAAATACTTTTTATAGATTCATCTGTCGATTAAAACGTTTCTATTTCAATTTTTTCTTTCGGTGGTAAGTTTAAAGTGTACGACAAAAAACTACGTAACAATGTTGTCATTTTTTTAGTTCATTAAATTTATACTTGCAAAAATACCAAAGAAAAATGTCCGATTCGATTGTGAATTTCAACTTCAAAATTGACGATTTAATCAACACTGGCCGTACGACGAAGCAAAATATTGAAGATATTAAACAGTGGCTGGATCTAGTTACCAGTATACCAAAAATGACCGATGAACAAATTGGTATTTTTTTAATTGCATGTGAAAATCATATTGAGGCGACGAAAAATTGTATTGTTGCTTATTTTAAGTATAAAGCTGCTTCGCCAGAAATTTTTATGAATAGAAATATGTTTAGTGACGATTTAGTGTTGGCAACCAATGTTGGGTAAGGGAATTTGTATAAAAACAAAACATATTGGAAGGGTTTTGACAACATTGCAAACCTTGGAGTGTGTACAAATCGGAAGACCGCTCAGCATAAGTGATCAAGTCAAATCAAATATATTGCCAATATAAAATGATATAACTTATCACTAATTATTTAAGTAGATTTCCAAATTAAAATTGATAATTTATTTTGATAGAAAAGTCGCCATTATACCAAAACGAACCAAAGAAAATTATGTCATCGTTGTTGGTTCCTTAAGGGATACGACATATACAAATTTTCATTTAGAATCACATTGTAAATTACTGTTTATACTTCTGGAATCCACCCTGTATGAAAATCCACCTGCTGGTATTGTTTTCCTTCTGAATAATAAGGGCGTAAGTAAATCATCAAGACTAATTTACAATTTTTTTGTATAAAACTCATCTCATAAGATAATTCGTCTGCTGAAATAAATGCGATACCAATGACATTTTAAAATTTATTTACTGATAATTTTAGGTGGGCTTAATGCACTTAACCCGTTTTAGATTGGGTTTAGTTAGGAAATTTTTCCAGTACCTTCAAGAAGCATTACCGCTAAAACTGAAACGTATCCATGTACTAAATACATCGTACGTATTCGAGAAGGGGCTGGTAATTGTTAAACCATTTATGAATAAAGACGTAGTTGACATGGTATGTACGTAGCGGTAGAGGCTGGGCTTATGAATTGAATTTTAGAAACAATCACCATTTCCAGATAACAACTCATCCGCCAAATGAACGAATGGATTTGTTCTTTAAAAAATACATTCCAGCTGATGCGATGCCATCGGATTTTGGTGGCAACTTACCAAATATGGAAGAATTGCATAGCGCAACAATTTCGTTATGTAGAAAAATGAAAAGTTTTCTAGATCAAATCGAACGACAAGTTCAAATTTACAGCGGAAATATTTGAAATTGTTGAATTACAAAAAAAGCAATAATTATTATGAATTAAATTAAAACAAGTTGCAAGAACATTGTAAATGATTTTTATATTAATAATTTTATTGATACAGAGTGTATAATACAATGATAATTTTAAATTTTTATTTATTTATGTTTTATTCATTATTTTATTATTTTTTTAAATTTATAACAAAGCAGGCCATAAAACCGTTGACATATTCGAGTATGTTTCTAATTCATATAACAAAACAGGGCCATTAATTCTTCTTTTTGTTTGATATGTTGGCTGACCAAATTACATAACTTAAAATTAATTTCAAACTCATTTTGTACAGGAGATATCAAAGCCGAAAAATTATCGACTAAAATGCGATACGGCAACAGTGTACTTGATTTAATTGCACATTTCAACACTGGGTATTTATATTGTTTTTACTTCAATACTGTCACCAACATGAATTTAGGTGCTAAAATGTATTTAATAGTCTAGGTAAGTACTATTGCACATTAAATATACATCAATAGAAAAAATAGCATTGAATACACGTGCTATCGGTCCTTATGGGTTCTTATATTTTGATAAATTCATTGCCTCGCAGTTCGTTTTTTAAAACAAACTTCCAAACAACAACTTTATGCACTCTTAATCATAACATCTCTATACTTAAATGACATTCTGAAATCAGTTTAATATCTCCTATACTGAAATCGATTAATTAAACATAAAAAAAAAACTAAAAAAAAAAAACATTAACAAATCAAATAAGTAAATACAATTTTTCCAAAATTTTTCATTTGGATTATTTTTATGATTAAATTTGGCAACATCAATCCTAGTACACGGTGTCTTGAAGACATTAGAAACTACTACTTATAGATGTCGTTAGTTGCGGTGCAGTCGGGTCGAATGTTGCCAATTTTATTACACTGAACTTAATTTATTATTTCTACTTTTATTTAATGGAAACAATAGAAAAAAACGATAAACAATATAAACAATGCCAAAAAAATAAAAACCTAACATCCCATTGTTTATTTAATTATTTAATTTAATTATTTTTCATTTAGCATTATTTTTATTATTGTTTATTTTTTTAATTGTTGCGACTATTAAATTTGTTATTATTATAATTATGTGTATATATACGCATATGTACGAGAATTAAATACATACATAATATAGTAGTAGTTCTCAATTAGCATTTTTTTTGTACAAAAAAGAAAGCTAAGTTACATAATACATTATATTATAATTATGTTTAGAATGTCAAAATGCCAAGTTTTTGCCAATATTATTTCAGCAAAATTCCATTCACCATTTATACATTTCCTATTCTGTCTGTCATATTTTCAATAATTTCTACGATTTCGACAAAGCTGAACTTAATCTTTTTGTTATTATACAAAACAAACTCGCCTGAAATTCAATTCCGCCCAGTTGCAATAGTCTAAATTATAATTTATACGATGCCAATACAATATACGTATGTATAGAAAAAGGAAAGATAAGAGAATAATTATTTGAAAACACTCTGTAGAATAGAAAAGCTATTTGTGATTTGCTGAATTATTATTATTAAGTAATTTGTGAAGCCTTTGACAAATTGACAAAAACTCAGTTGTGCGTTGATTCTTATGTATTTGTTTTTACTTTAATTAATAATCTTAAACACAGATGGCACAGTGATAGAATTAGGTATTAAAGAAATAATAGAAGTAGAAAATCTCTTAAAAAATAATAATTGTGCCAGAATTAACAATTTGATAATAATTGTTGGTAGATAATTAATTATCATATTATAAACATTTGCTATTAATTAATTAATCAATTAATATAATAATTAGTAAAACTTGTCTTTAAACAGTAACCAAAAAAATCAACAACACACAAAAAATACATATTATAACAAGTAGAAGAAAAGCAAATGTCACATATTCAGTTCAACTATAATAAGTAAGTATATACAGGGTGATTCATTATACGAACAAAGACTGGTATCCTAATCTAATAAATCACCATGTGTACCGATGTAACAATAGATTAATAATCATTTAAGTAAAACGTGAACGACCATTTATTGAATTGTCTATTGGATGATCAATTCAATTTTGACAGCTGTGTAAATACTTAATTATACATGTCAATTGCTGTCTATAAACTTTTCAACTTGCAAGTTAATTGATATTATAGCTGAATATTCAATTCAAACAATATTGATAATAATAATAAATAAATAACATACATAATAAGTAATAAAAGTAATAAGTTACAATACAGATTTGGTCTTTCATTATTATTATTATTATTAAATTTTTTTGTACTTAAAAACTGATCTATAAAATGATTATTTTACATGATAATAATAATTTATTATTATTATGGTAAATAATACTGCAAATTTTTTTAAAATTAATTAAGAGAATCGATTGGTTAATTAATTAAGATATTTCATTATTATTATTATTAGTATAAATGTAAGATATGATTAATAATTTATAATGAAGCTGCAGTTACCGTAGAAGCCATATAGTATTTCTTGAACATTATTATAGATAGATATAGGTATATTATTTAAATTGAAATGTTGATATTGAAAAATGGGAAATACATTGACCGCCATATTGTAGAATAAGATTTATCATAGCCTACTAGATACTAAATATAATATTAACAAGATTACGTACTAGCCAAAATTTTTAATAATTTATTGAATAAGTTTTCAAAGCATTTATTCGATAATTGGTTCTAGTTGATACTATCTTTTATTATTATTATTATAAACAATATGGCGGATTTATTTAACAATTTTAGAATAAATTTTCGAAAAAATTATTATTATTAATTATACATGCATTTACAAGCAACAGGAAGATTCTTGTTTTGTTTCGATTTTTTTTTTACTTTTTTTAATTTAAATAAATCATTTGAAGTTTAGAAAGAAGTTAATAGACAATAAATATTTATATACAGAACAATTTAGATAATATAATACAATGTCAATCCGTCATATAATATGTATACTACGTAAATTTAACGAAAAACAAACAAACATTGTAGGTTATATATGTATGTTGGTTACAAGGAAGATAAGAGATATTAGGCGATTATAAGGCAAAGACAGAAATTTTTCGGGGCGAAGTTTTTTTTTTATCTTGTCATCAGCCATTTTATCATAGTTTAATAATCTTTAATATGTTATGAATAAAAATAATTTGAAAAAACATATATACATGATTGATAAAATCGAAAAGCAAACCACTAAAGAAAAAATCAACATTTGTTTGGAGGTACATATAAAATTTGCAAAGTAAGAATAAAACAAAATCATAATACAATTAATTAAGTCGTCTGAAGCAATTAATTGTCTTGATTGAAAATAAATTATAAAATGTTACGTTTAAAATGTGTGCGTGGAAATGAAATAGAAAAGAGCAAGCTGACAACGTTGCTAATAAGTGTAATGACATTTTTGGTTAGTGCACGTCATTTCTATCAGATGCCTCTATATTTGAAATTCCTGTTTTTTATAATTTAATAGATTTAACTTGATTTTCATTAACATTTTGTAATTAATATAATAAGTAATTTAGAAATACGTGTAATTGATAATAATAATATAAACTAATAAGGCCACGTGAGGTTAACAAACAAAAAAAAAACAAACTTATACAATGGTACGCTTATTATTATTATTACTAATGTAATTTATTATTGTCATTTCACGTCATATTTAAACGCAACAATTTAGAATTTTTTTCAAGCAACATTTCTATTTCTTCCCAATTTCCATTATATCATTTTCTTTCGTTTTTTTTTCTACAAACATAAATCAATAAAGCGCCATCTTTACTCTAAATTGATAGAATGATTTCTTGACAACAACAGCCATCTTTAGTTAAGCAAAAACATTTTCGAAAAATACATTCAGTCATCGTGTTTTTCTATCATATTGCGAAAATCGACGTAAGTACCTAGACTTTTTTTTTTTTGTTAAATTATGTACCTATAGTATTCCAGTCTTATATTTTCTATTCAATTATGTATATATTTTCAAAATTATTTCGCACCTCCAAATAAAGATTAATAAAGGTTATTTGCCACCTAAACCAAATTTCATAAAAATTAATTCTTTGCCTTTCGATAAAATATCACCACCTGGTGCGGTTATTTCATTTAATTTTTGCATTAGATTTGGTCCGCCAGGTGGTGGTGCAGTTGAACCTGCCGGCATTCCTGGCTGTGCTGTTTGTTGCTGATTTTGTAAACCAACACCAATATTTGGTATTACCTGTGGCACCCCTTTATGTTGTATCCTTTGGTTTTGTTGGGGCTGCTGTTGTTGTGCTTGATGCTGTAGTTGTTGTTGTTGTTGTTGCTGATGCTGCTGCTGCTGTTGTTGATTTTGAAGTTGTTGCTGTTGCGATTGATTTGAACCAGTTAAACTGGAAAATAGACCTCCGCTTAATAAACCAGTTGTGGTTTGTTGTTGTTGTTGTTGTGGTTGTTGAGGAGGTTGTTGTTGATTTGATTGAATTTGTTGTTGATTACCACCTGGCCTCAACATCCCTCGCAGTCTCCCCTAAAATTCGAATATGCCATTATATACATATCATGCTAGGCTAAATATTGGCATTGTTCAACAAGAAGCATTTAAAATTCCAATCAATTAATCAAAAATGTTTATAGAATGAATAAATTTTGTGAATTAAGAGAAAAAAAATGTGAAATAAAACTGCATTGGTAAAAATTCATTTCTCTAGAGGCAAGAAATTGTTCATTGTTGACTCTCGTACAATAGGCATAATCATTAATTGTAAGAAAATTTACAGCACTAGTAGCCAATCAATGATTTTTATTTGTGCGTTATTATAACTCCGCCTTTTGCGCTAATTTCTTCCTCTTTTTAAATGTGCCATAACCTATAATAACTGTTTAGCAAACTAAAAACGAAACCAAAAAAAAATTCAAAATAAACGTGGAAAGATTCTGTTTCCCTAATTATGTTTTAATTTTTTTATATATCAGACAGTTATGTGTGTCTTTCTAACTATAATGGGAATTATATATGATGATGTGTATTATATATTTGGTGCTAATTTCAGAGTATTGTATATGGACAGAGCAATAGGCAATAGCCTTTTATATGTACTATATGGCTTATATTGCTCTATCTGATTTACTCACTAAAATCGGTAGGTATAATATATGTTTCCCTATATTCTACACACATTAAATTAAACATAATCAAGCAGGCACAGACAAGCAGGCCAAGCATACATAGTACTATAATATAGATATACAAACAAAATCATAAAAAATAAACTACAACGTCAAGCAAGCAAAGTGCAGATAACAAAAAATAAATAAATAAATAAATAAAAGCTATAGATAAGAAGAAGATCTAGAGAATAAAACAGAAGATGATAGAGAGAGGGGGGTAGGTTAGATTAGTTAGAAACACTAAGATAAAAGGAAAAATAGAGCAATAGATAGATAAAGAGAGCGAAGGAAATAGAGAATGACTGAAGGAGAGAGAGAGAGAGAAAGAGAAAGAGAAAGAAGAGTATAGCAAAAATACCTGTTGGTGCTCAGTAGATGTGTTGTTCGTGTTGGACATCGATGCTGATTGAGTTGTGTTGAAGGATGAGTCTAACTGAGAGGAGGAGCTATACAACAGGTTGCAGGCATCTAGACCAAACATTAAAGACAAACGAACAACGATATATCAGGCAATTCATGTGGCAACAATGTTTTTTTTTCCTTTTTTTAGAGCAGAAAAATAGTTAATTTTAAGTGTATTTTATAGTAGTAATAAGAGAAACATAAATAGAGAGATAGAGCGATAGAGACAGATAGAGAAAGTGAAATAGACAGAGATAGATATAAATAAGACAGAAAGAAACAATGTGTTGTGCAAACAAAACAACGAATTATTCATTAAACATGTAATTAATCGTTTTTTGTTATGCCACACACAACATCATTTTACTGTTATTGTTTAATTCAAAAGAACGGATGGATATTCTCATACTTTTACTTTTTTTTGCCAATTCAATAATGATCTACATGCCTGAGTATGACAGATATGTGTAGAGACATGTGTCAAATCTATTATTGGCTCCTCCTTGCATTCAGTTCGCGTCAGTTCAGTGTAGGAAAATAATCTAGCCTTAAAAAAGCAATCCAGAAGGCTTGTTTTGTTTTTTTTTTTGTGTTAATTTAATTAATAATTAACTTTAAAGATAAGTCAATTAAATTTTATTAAACGGTAAGTAAACTCACTTATTCCTTGTGTAAAATTCCATAATCCATTTTGCGATGAATATGTGCTTGCATGCATCATATTGCATTGATGTATATTGCACACACCAATCAATTGATTGCACACACTCACACGTTGTGACGTCAGTTGATTTTTATGTCACATTAAATACAGTATTGTAGTATTGTGTTCAAATGTTTTAAAAAGCAGAATTTTATATTAATTTTTATTTTTTGTTGTTGTTTTCATGTTGTTGTCTTTTGAATTAACAATTTGTTTGAAAAAAATAGAGATAAAAAGATAGAAGGAGCTTAGCATTTGGCAAAAAACCGATTAGAAACAATAATAAATACATACTTAAGAAAAGTGCAATTCATACACATTGAAAATACGCAATCCAGCAGAAAAAGAAAAATGTTTCTCAATGATAGCAAATTAATATTCTATTTCATTCGAAAAACACCTGTTCATTTTTCTTTTTCTTTTTACTTTATTTCTCAAGTCACAATTAAAGCTTCAACACAAGTAATTTTGACAGAAGTATATGTATAAACTATTCTTTTTTTAAGTTTACCTTAGCTGTTATCTATTTCTCTGATTATGAAAAATTGAGAAAAACAAGTCAAAATTACATGTTTTTTTTAAACATCACACGCTCGCAATATAATATAAAACAATAACAATTAAAAAAATAAAAAGAAAGAATAAACACATATAACAATACCAAAAAAAGTGTCAAAATTTGTTTCAAAAAAATACACGCAAAATATGCACGATAATAATAATAATAATTAAATATGTATATACACGAGTACAGTGTGATACATAATATATAAACAGAGCATAAAGTACATACATACAATACACGTATAAGCAAAATATACAGTGTGTTTCATAAAAACAAAAAATAAAAAACACATTGTAGATATTGCATGCATGTTTATAATTTGTTTAGATTGTGTTGGGCGGGAATATAAATAAGTTCAGTACACACCAAATACGTTTTGTGTAAATTGTCAAGAAAAACTATATGTATACGTAAAAATCTTCAATTGAAAGAGATAGAAAAAGATTTGAGAGAAAAAACCAGCAAGTGTGTGATGATGAATTACTTTTTTGGTACTACCTATATTGCATTTATCTATTTGTATACATAAAAAAAAACCTCTCCAGAAATATCAAGTTTATTATGTCTTAATTTGTTATTAGAAAAGGAGAGAAAAATGATATATCTAAACATACCTTTATTTCTATTGGCCATTACGCCTGATGATCCACCACGTATCATCTGATTTTCTCGTGGTGGTGGCGGTGGTCCTCTTGCCCCGGCTCCGGCACCTCTTGCTGATGCATGTTGCATCCCTCTATCTATTGAAATAATAAAAAAAACTAGTAGAGTACCTAAAGGTGCACTTCTACATGCGAAATTCAACAATTTAATGGTAAAAACACCAAAAAAAATAGAGAATTTTCATTCCGTCCAAAATAACGTCAATTTTTGTCAAATCGTTATCTTTATTTGTGATAAAGATAGCTATAACTACAGAAAAAAGATAAAGAGTTTTTATACGTAAAATAGAAATACAGTAAAATGACAGTTCGTTATTGTATTCTCAAATTTGTTTGTGTTTTCAATATGACAAATATGAGCAATATGACTTTCAAGTTAGATTTCCATTGCTGTCAAACGATTTCCTAAATAAATCCTTACATTAAATTATACCATTAGAAGTATACATTTATCACAGCTGATGACAGAAAAGAAATACGTTTTAATTTTAAACAATTTATACACTATTTAATTTACCCTCTAATAGATATTTAAATAGACATACATTATGAAATAAAGTTTTATTAGAAATATGTGAATTAACTAAATTTCATTTAAATTAGTAAGATACGGCAACGCAACCATATGTCAAGAGAAGTCAAATAAACTACGCACTAAAAAAATTAGTTATTTATTTCTCCGGTAATAACGGAAATCGTTATCGTTAATAAAGTTAAAGGTTGCTCATTTCAGACTGCGCATGCTCAGAGTAACGACAAACATAACGAAATCACGAAATAGTGGGCAAAAAAACTCTCTAATATCTAGTTCTACATGCATTTTATGAATTCTATTCATACTTAGTCTTTGATTACTACTGGTACTTTGTCCTTGATTACTTGGTCCAACCCCAGCACCACTACCAATACCAGGTCCATATTGATCAGGTGCCTCAGTAAGGAAATTCGATGGAACCAATCCACGTTCACCCTCAATTTCCGCCATATAAAAACCATCATCATCCATTTCCCCATAAACAGTGATAACTTGCCCGGTGGTAAAGCTTAATTCTACCTGCAGTTGGGTTCGAAAATAAAAAGAATTTGGATAGAGATACGTTTTTATAACTTGAGCTGAATAATTTTTCGTTTTTTATATTTACCTCCGCATCTACATTAGGACTTAATTCTTGGGGATCGTAATCATAGAGAGCGATCATTCTTTTCGCTGGCATGTTCGCGCATATGTCACCCCATCGGTCTCTATTTTGATTTCCATCTAATTCCATTACCATGTTATGAGGAACATAACCCCTTCTACCTAAATGTATACTTCAAGTAAATTGGAATTGAACAGGCGTAACGTTTGCCATTTCATCTTACCTCTGCATTCACCAAAATAAAATCCATCACCATCCTTATCACCCCATACCTTTATTGTATCACCTTCAGAAAATGGTAACTCCTCCTCACATGTATCCGGATTAGGGCTCATTGTTGCCGGATCATAATCGAACAATGCCACAAAGTAGCGTGATCGTTTTTGTGGATTTGGTGGTGGATTATTGGTAGTGCCCAAATTTGCGGCTGCAGCATTGGTTAGTGATTGACGCATAGCGGTACCATGCTGTTGTTGTTGCTGTTGTTGGTGTTGCTGCTGTTGATGTTGCTGACGAAGCATAGGTTGGTTGCCACGTTGATTTGGTGTTACTAAAAAGATTGAAAATGGTTTGATTTCAACAATTTAAGTCAATTCGGCAAATCTAGCGATGTATTTATGTGTTGTGTTTCTAACAAAAAAAAAAAACTATAGTTTTTCTAAATGTTCAAATCTAGCTCTACGTTGCGGTAAGGAACGCAATAGAGGCGAGGCCACAATCTACACATGTCCTTGGCCACGCCTCTACTATTTTACTTACAAAAAAATAACCTGTTTTATGTTAGTGGGCGTGCTTAAATGTTAGTTAAATTTGAGCTTACCTTTTTTCTTCCCAACAAAAAAAATAAAACAAATAAATGAAAACAAAATTCTTAAGCCAGTTTGTTGTTGTTGTTGTAGAGAGTTGTGTGTAGGTAGATTTTGATGTGATTTTTATGTAATGTATCAGAGATGCGCTTCCAGGAAGAAAATTAATGTTTATTTTATTTTTTTCATGTAAAACTAATTTTACACAAGAAATATCCAATATTTATTCCATCATTTCTTCCCTTTCTTTTTGTTTTGTTTTTTTTTTAATACACATAAAATACCTTGCGCTTGTCCTTGAACACTGGCTTGATAATATTGTTGCCCTTGTTGCATAGCAACGTTACTCCCACTAGTTACACCGCCTTGCTGTTGTCCCATTTGCTGTTGTTGTGGTTGCCTCTGCTGTTGCTGCTGCTGCTGCTGTTGTTGTTGTTGCTGTTGCTGCGAGTTTCTATTATATCTTCGACTTCGGCCGTCAGACAGATCATCTTCCGATATGTTTCCTTCGTAATTTTCTTTTGTAATTTCTGTAAGCGATCGGGGTGGAGCTAGATTTGTTTTTTGGATTTTTGGATGAGCGAGTAAGAGATAGAGACAGAAAGAGTAAGAGAGTGTGTGAGATAGTGTTAGCGGTGGGAGAGAGAGAGAGAGGAGGAAAACGTAATTTGCCTAAGCTGTTAGTAATTTTGATTTTTAACATCAAGTAACTAATCTAATTTCAGCTAATTTAATTAATTAATATTGTAATTAAGTGCATCTAAAAACGCAATTTAAATTTTGGAACTCATTAAATTCATGCTTCAATTAATTCAAAAACTCCAAAATACATCATACAATAATTGTGATGTTAACTCTAAACACGCCTCCAATTTGATTGCTAAAGGCGGGACTTATAATTTGAATAGCACTTTTGTTTATTGTATGACGTTTGAATCTAACCTAACTTCTAAGTGACTACACACTTTTATTTTATTTTTATTTATGTTACTACCATCTATGGAAAATGGCATGATGATATTAAACTTAAATTTAGTTTTTTTTTTCATCTCTGACTTCATGCCAGTTTGAAACTTTAATTATCGATTTTCTGCTCTATTTCTATTACCTATTGCTGGAATGCCACTTTGTGTTGTCACTTGCCTATGAGTTTGAGCGTTAGGAAATATTTCCTTGTCACTTAGATTTTCATCAGGTTCAATAACCTGAAAATAATAGTCACATATCAACAATTAGTCAGTAAGATTTAAGAATATATTCCAAGTTACTTGTTGTCCTCCTTGTGTTTGTTGCTGGTTTCTATGTATTGCTTGTCTAATATGAGGTGGCATAACAGCGGTATGGGGTTGTTGCCGTCTTGGAGGTCCACCTCGAAGAACACTAGTTGGAATTGGTGTAGGTACACTATCAGCTGACTGACTATCACGTGCTTTTGTACGAACAGTTACATGACGTGGATTCAAGCCCAACAGTTTCGATATATCTATTAGAGCATGATCACCTAAAGACAAAATGGATACGTCTAATTCGATGATCTTGTTAGCCGCAAGTTGTTACCTGTTGGACTATCAACATCAGTAACTTTTTTACCATCAGCATAAACTGCGTATCCAGTGATACTGGAACCTGGATGATGTGGAGTCGTAATTGGATGCCAGGTAACTAATAAAGTGCCATCCTGAGGACCTAAATAACAATAAGAATGGCAATCAAGGTAACAATAGCGGACTTAAGTTGGTTCTATGATGCCATGGGTATTTTGTTCATCTATTTACCTGGCTCCACTAATATATCACTAGGAGGATCGGGCAAGCCTTTTGGAAGTGTTCTAAAATCAGTATGCGCAGCAGCGGGCATTGGAAGTTCTTCAGCTAAATTTGCCACATTTTGAGCGGAACGATGATGTTTGGCCCGTACTGTTACCCTGTACTGTGTATTTGGAGCAAGACCTACAGATAGAAGTAATAATAGAATCAATTTTCATTATGCAAAAGAAACAGGGGCATAACTATCTTAGAGATCTAATCTTTTATCGTGTTAAGCTTTATCGATCTCAGTGCTTCATCTTATCTAAATTGTATTCTAAAACACTTACCAGTGATCGTGTGCCGATAGATTCCAGGCTTAACTGTTCGCACCTCAACATTATTAACACAAACAACATGTTGATGATTCGAATTAGCCGGCAACCAGCTAATTATCGCTGAAGTTGATGTAATATTTGTTGCACGAACAGCACTTGGGCCTAATTGATGTGTATCGCGGCCAATTATCATTGTACATGCAGCATCACGTGACGTGCGACGATTTGCTGTTACCGATCGTACACTGATTCGATGTGGCTGTAACGAATTAAAAAAACATCAAATTAGAACTATTCAAAGTCCAAATTAAGCTTTGGATTGGATCCATCGTGTGGTGTACCATTTTGACCCGGCGGCTAATACTTACTCTATTACTATCAACACCCTCAACTAATGCCCTGGTACGTTCAGTTGCTTTAACAGTAGCTTTTAGTACACCATCAACATAAACATGATAGCTTTCAATTTGATTGCCTGGACCAACATTTTCAGGTGCTGTCCAACTGATCAAGACACTTTTATTGAGTTGTCGTTCCAATGTTAGTTGCCTTGGTGCCGGCACTAGTACGGAAAATAGTAGATCAGCTTCTGCTGGTGGGAAAAAGGATCGAAATACTCTACGATCAGTCTAAATGTGTGTGTGTGTGGTGCCATTTTAACAGTTTTAGCATAGCAGCTCGCTATGTTAATATATAGTATATGTAGCTACATAATTCAGCTTTCAACACTAGTTGAATCACTATAATAATTAGGAGCATTAATTATATAGTTACTTTCATATGTGACTCATTTAGCTGTTAAAGCGTTATTGGCTTCAATTAGCGGTGACGAAGGAAAGAGGACAGGCTGCGGCAAATTGGATTTAATTTGATTGATTGATTGTGTGTCTGGCGTCAGCTCGTGTTTGTTTTTGCGAACTGGTGTTATTATAAGCAGTGTTTAAGCGAATAGAAATCATCGATACGACATACTTGGTCTGTATCTTGTTGAGCAACATTGTATATGGATAGTAATACAATGATGTCATATTGTTATTTATATCTTAAATTATCAAATACGTACCGTACAGTATCCATAATTGTAATAAAAGAAATCTAATCATAGTATTCATGCCTCTGACAACTTTATGATTATAAAAAAAAGACTTCTAACAAGTCAAATAGATTCAAATTAAGCATTAATTAGTGTTTGTGTATGTTGTGCTAAATACTATTGAAGCTGTTTTCTAGCCTAAATTAAATGACTATCTAAATATGAAAATTCTCGAATCTATTGATCTTTAATTCGCTTAACTAATACTAAAGACACGAGAGCTCACAAAGTACCGCAATTTTGATGCGAGCAGAGGAAAATTTCTATTGAAATTTGTGTTGCGTTCATGAACAAGTGCAGCGCAACCTATTGCATGTAATAGTCATTTAATGTCGCCATTTTTGGGGTAAAAAATTGCCGCCTTTTCATCACACGAACCGATTACATTGCGATACTTTGTTAACTGTATGCCATTTGAACTTTGAAACAATATTAAAATTGGTTAGAGCTGACTCAGATCTATAGAAATGTTTAATAACGCTTTAATAACTAAATGGGGCATTAAATTATGAATTGTACGTAGTTAATTAATACTAATTGTTTATGAACTATGTAATGTATATGCAGGGAGTTCGAATACTCAGTGTTGGGTCAATATCATAAAAATTATCAGATAATACTATCACAGAATACTCTCTCTGTAAAGTTTTGTTTTATATCCATTAGATTTGATCATATTGAGGGAATACTACGTATTTTCACACCCTGTATACCTAATATAAATTATCTAAGACTAAATTCTCTAGACAGAACCAAACATAAAATGTAACTCGTACTCTAGTGCGCTAAAATAATTCGTATACAACTTTTAATGAAACAAAGTATCGTAAAATAAGCTAAAATTAGATTCAACCCCCTAGTATAATATCATAATAATAATAATAATCATCAAATTTTCCTTGTTACGTCAAAGCTAACTGGGATTTTTTACAGGTATTAAAAGCAGTTTGTTCTCTTTTATGAATATATCCTTTTAAAGGATTATTATACTCACTTTGATGTACCTGTACTGTGATTTTGCAAAAAGGGGGGCGGTAAGTTTAAAAATTACATTAATCTTTTTGAATTTTAATTTAATGACAATAATGATTTTGAAGTGAGTGAATGAATAAATGAGAGTGCTATATCTGTCACAATCAATGTACATATTTTGCAATAGAAAAGATACGCAAGTTGATTGTGCAGATACAGCATATCGTACGAAATAATCTGTTTTAATTAATAAGTGATATCGATAAAATAAATATAAACTAAATCAATTAATAAATGAATCGTACCTGTTTCACCTTCAAGCGCTCCAGTATCATCTTCATGATGTTCAGTCATTTCAGCTAATTCATTCAATCTGGCAACGTCGGCTGCGAAATTTTCCTGATTAATTTCCTCTTCTCTTAGAGTGGATAGAACAGCTTGATGAAATTCCAGTAGATCATCACCTATAAATTTATGTTTAGTGTAAATCAGTAGAATTTTAGTAGAAAGGCCGGTTTCATAATAGAGAAAGTAAAGTTAACTCATAGCATGGATTAAACTAAGTCGAAGTTATACATTTGACATGTCCAAATGTAAAAAAAATTTCGTATTAAAGTATTTGAAATAGCTGAGTTGGCAGCAAAATGCAACGTTGCCAGAATAAAATATTGGGAGTAATCATCTAGGAATGAGATTTTTCTTAACTCCCAGCTCATCACGTACCTATTAGACGCTGAACGAAATGTGCAGGAACCAATCCTCTTCTACCATCTAGAAGTTCAGCATCTAAGAAACCACTAGGACCAATTGGTTCACCCCAAACCAGTAAATAATCACCAGCTTGTATACTGAGCTCTTCGTCCGCTTCCGGTTCAGCTTCATAGGAAAATCTATATTGACAAATTGATGCATTATATTCGAACTTTTCTACGTCACGGTGTACGGACAAAATGTATGTTCGAAACAACTAACCTAGCTATATACACCGAACATCGTCCCTTGCCAGGTATATCCAACATATCAACTTGACCATCATGTAAATGTTGACCATTTAAAAAACCACCACCACCTCGACCATCGGATTGCATCGAATGTAAACCACCACCACCACCAGCGGCACTCCATTCCGATTCTAATCCATCTGTAAGAAGCATTCGAGGTCGTAGATCAGTTATGCCGGATACTCCACTCCAAGGTGGTGGAGGATGCGGTGTAACGGGGGTAGCAACTCGACGTGTACCTATTTAGAGAAGGCATACGATAAGGATGTATGATTTTGTCATTTTACATATATATATGTATATAGCAAAATCAATGAATAGAAATGAGAACGAATGATAAAGAGAAACTGAAATCGAAATTTACCCAAATCGATTTCATCCATTGCTTTCAATTTGATTGACATTGGTGTGGTACCAAGACCGCTACTATTAAACTGGGTACTTAATGGATTTGAAAATGTTACAGCATTCGTATAGGTTGTAGTTACTATTGGATTCAATGGATTGGAGTACTGATTAAGTGTTGAATATTGATTTAGAGTACTTGTTATTGGATTGTTGTATGATGAATTGTTATAGGTGGAGACTTGGCCTAAAAAATGTACATTCACATTTGAATTGTACCATATAATGAATTGCACAGATTGAATTTGAATATTACCTAATACTCTACCCGGATTATTTGTTATTAATGGATTTGTAAAAGTTGTATTTGAAATTGAACTTGTAACATAATTCGAATGCGGTGTAATTGAGGTACCCAAACACGTTGATGGAAATGAAATTGTACCAATAGTTGATAATGGCTGACCTAATGATGTTGCTTAATTAATTCAAATCAATAATCGATTTAAACGGATCGAAATAATGTGTCTGTTGCCTATATATATATATATATATCTATGCTACCTAAAACTGATGTTTGTCCAATACCACTACCCCCACTGCCACCAGTTCCAGTACCAATTCCATATTGATGATGCCCGGTAAGACTGTTTAATCCCGTTGTACCGATTAATGATTTATTCGTAGTTGTATAATGATGTCCTAAACTGTTATATGTTGGATTATATGCGCAAATAGTGACAGGTGGATACGAGCTAGTCATACCCGTTAGATTTGTACCTACGAAACGAATAGAATAAGCAACGCAACTTGTCAATTGAACCACAATTTCGTGTCTATAACATTAACACAAAAATCACTCATCTAATCTAATCGAACAATAAGAACATATACGTATGCCTAATATACATGAATATACATAGATATACTTAAATACATGGGTTAAATATACCTGTATTATAACTATGTTGCCCACCTAATGATGTACTTGCAGGATATATACTGGGAGTGGTATGTGACATGGTGATTGGTGATATCGGAGGGCTACATTCCCCTAAAGCATGAGAACTCACACTTGTAGCTAACCCTTGACCTATATTATAATAATAATAGTAATAATGTCTAATAAATAGATTTTATTTGAGGTGGTTTGTCGCTAATATGTGTACATATGTAAATAGCAAATAGATGATGTAAATATCTAGCTAAAAGGATAAATATGCATCTGTTGTAACTGAGCAACACTATAATCGATAATCTGTTAGATAGCTACAAAACACTCTAGCCGAATCTATATTAATAACTATTTTACAGGGGTAACACTGTTTACAGGCGTATACTATATGCTAGCCACGCCCTCACTCCGCCTATTACTACTACTACTACTACTACTTCTCTGCTTCTATACCAAATAACGAACTCACCTAAATTAGTACTGCGACTATGGTCTAATTCAGCTAAAATTCGATCATCTTGTTTTATTTTAGCCATAATTTTTTCAATTTCTGTACCTTTGCTTTGCGACCATGTGGAATGTTGTTGTTGTTGTTGTTGTTGTTGATGATGTTGCTGCTGCTGTTGCTGCTGATGATGATGATGAAGATGATGATGACCACCACTGCCAACACCCATGCCAATATTCGAACTTAAGCCAGTTAGACCAACGGAAGACGTTAAACCTCTTGATGATCGATTCGTTGTTGATAATTCTAATTGTAGCTCCTCGCATCTAAAATGAAATTAATACGAATTTATTTGTATATCTGCTGTAACTATGTGCCCGAAAATTAGACGGTATATGTTTTATACCTGACATTCTCTAAGGCGATTTTCTTTTCCAATTCTCGAACATGCGATTGTCGTGCCTCCAACATATCTGGACCACAACCAGCCAATATTGTTAGGGCCTCTTGATGTTGCCGTTCTAATTCTGCCCTTTTAGCTTCAGCGGCACGTAGTTGGATTTCAAGGTCCATTGCCTAAATTACATATTTATGTTGATTGCTTGGTATTGATAGATTTTGTAGCGGATTATGGGATTGGGAATTAGTAGAAATAATGCCGATAACTGATTTATTTTTGTTCATTTTATAGTTGCTTCATATGTTGAAATGTTTGCCTGATGATGATTGTATGAAGCGAAACTGGCAGGTGATTTTTATATACTAATAAAATATGAAATTTATCAAACAAAAATCGATTTAGCCATTTTATTTGATTTTATGATTTATTTGATATTCGAAAAAGAAAGAGAAAAAAACAAATCGAGGTTAATTACGGTTAAGGCAAATTTTCTAACAAAAACATTTGTGTGCCATATTTAAAATTATAATTATTTTATACTAAAAATACAAGTTTACTATAGTTATATATCGATTGCAGTAATTTTATTGTAAAATAAATTAAAAGCAAATTATAAAAAGGAAATATACAGGATGGCTCTGGAACAGAAACCAAAATCATTTCGATCTAATATATTAATTAATATTCATCTCATTTTTATATCCTCTACAATCAAATTATCTGAATTCGATGCTCTCATATTATTCCAAATATATAAAATAATTTCATATCAACACACTCTGTATATTAATAAATATAATCACGCAAAAATGTATTATTATATTCATTCTATTGATTTTTAAATTGAGTATGAAAACTTATTATATGCTTATTATTATTATTATGTAAGTATTTGTATGTTTGAGAATGACGTTGGAAAACGTATGGATAATGTTTATTCATATAGGGTGTACCAAAATGGTTTATATTTTTGTTTTTTGAAAAATATTACAATATAATATCGAATTTTTAGACAAAGTTAACAGTAAATCTAGTCATTTTATCGATAAACCTACTGCAATTGGCAGCCATTAATTGTTGGCGGAAAATTTGAAATTCTATTTGTAAAATCTGTCAACTAATTTTATAGCGGCCATATTGGATGGATTCTAACAAATATATCTTTTTTATTTTAGCTTTCGGACACAATTGGATTGCGGTACTTCAACATTTTGTTGAATTTTAAAATAGATAAATCCATATGTAGTTGGTTTAAATCTACAGAGTGTTGCAATTTGGAATTCACTTTCATTTCTATATATCGTTCACTCTGTATATTCTTTCAGATATGTATAAATTGTCCAAAAATTATTCCATTGTCTAAAAATTTTCCTTAAATTACTGGCAAATTTTCAAGAACACAAATAAAATGGTTTTCCATTACCCCAGAGAGCTGAATGAACTGACTAAAAAGAAAACCGATTTTCTTTCTTTAATAATAATTTTTTCCTATGATTTTTATATTTCATCCACAATTTGACAGTGATAAATATCGTCTTTGACGTTTTATTATTATTATGATTATTTTTGCTTTTCAAATTTTTTACTCGTCTGTTTTTTTTTTTATGACAAATGATATCGCACATCTTTTTCCATGATTTTTTTTGGTAATGATTCAATTGATATGTACATACATATTATATGTATTGTGGGAGTCAAGCAATTTATTTTTTCTTCAACTTAGAAAAAAAAAACACCAAACATACCCTGTATCGACTCAAGTGGAACATATTGAGCAAAAAAAAAAAGTACTTATATCCAACAATAAACACTTGTAATTAATTGTTTGTTATCTTATCATTTGCAAAAAATCTATTCAGTAGGTACAAAATATTGAAAAACTGTATTATAATGTTCAGCGAGAAAAACTTCAAAGAAAGTTTGCCACTCGGTGCATATACTTATAAAACACGTTCAGCAATTTTCGTTTCACCCTCGCGTTCGTTTTTTACGCTAGCGCCGTATAGTATGGAAAACACATATTGCTTACTGCCTAGCTAACCAACTAATAGCTCACTCGCCTACTATAGCTACTACTACTACTATGGCAAACTATAGTTACATAGCCAGTGCACATAGTTACGTATAAGAAACTTTTTTCATATTTGCCACATATGACACTTTTTTTCTAGTTTTTTTTTTTTTTTTTTTTAGTCGCTGTTGTTTCGTGCTGCTGGTGGCAGGCAGGCAGAAGGAAAACTGGAACGGGAAAGAGTTTGGGACGAATCGATTTTGTTTTTTCTTTTTTTTTTTATTGGACCAATTAGTGGTAACATTTCTGTCGATAACTAGTAGATAATAATAGATAATTAAGTATGTATTTTCTCCTCTATATCAGATATATTGTCATATCCCGATTAGGATTTTCATATAGCCTACTTGTCAAATTATTTATGCTTCATGTATGATGGGTTTTAATTGTTTTCGTTTTTCTATTAATCATATGTGGACGATCATTTTGTAGTTTTAGTATGTTTCCTTTGTATAGCACAATTTTCATCTTTTCCAATAACAACTTGATCGGTTTTATTTTATGGAAGCGACAATGTTTTTTTTTTTTTCTCGATAGTGAGACAGACGCCATCCTTTCTCTCGCCCTTTAAGTAATTTACTGTAATTAATTGGGAAGTTAATTAATTTCGATGTAGTAGGTAGGAAAAAGGGAAGGAGGAGAGGCGGATGCAAGAGCTATATAAAATAGTGATTCACGAAGGAATCACGAAGAAATCGTACAAGTGATTCTGAATTAATCAAGAAAAGTTTTCTTTTTGTTTTTATCTACATTTTTTTGTACATAAAACTGCACGACACTGAAGAAGCGCACTAATTATAAGCTCGAAACTCTCGTATTATTTCTATCTATAATAAATCGGATGTAAAGCATTTATCGGATTGTAGAGGTTCAATCAAATAAATTGATCGATGATATTTCTAATAAAATATTCGAAAACTTTTATATTTATTTATAGATTCCTCAAAAATTATTGTTTATTAAACCATCAACCGTGTCAAATCTAAAACAAATCTCGTCTTTTTAGAGGAAAAATCGATGAATTTGAGTGACAGTTATAAAAATAAACCATTTTCTTAAATTAAACCTTTTTTAAGACTGTAAATTTATAAAATATGAAGAAAAGAAAATTCGATTTTTTTAACTATAAACATCTTCCTAAGTGAGTTTTTCTGAAAAAATAAAGAGAATTCTACCGTAAAAATTACAAACCAGATGAACAGAAAACTAAATTATTATTATCATACTAAAAAACAAAAAAAATCTACTAAATAAAAACACATGCAACTAGAAAACGTGTATCATAAAACACGAAATTATGAATTTTGATTGACGGATCTTTATCTGGCTATCCATTATCCATGTACCATCTACATAATCGGACGGGTATTAGTTATCTTAACCCTTCTTCTCTATCTCTCAATGAAACCCCGAAATAGATCCAATACAATTAAAATCTTATTTTATTAAAAAAGCAACATTTTCAAATCAAAAAAAAAAAAAACTAAAGGAAAAATCCAGCAAATGTAAAATGAAAATATCTTATTCAACTTACCCCAATAATTATATACGGAGATGTTACGAGAGAATGATTAAAACAAGAGAAAAGAGATTTTTCTCTTTTTTAGGGACGGAGCATAAGGAGGTTTTTCACAATGGCGGCATTTCTATATATATGTAGGTCATACATACAACAGAGTATCGTAACAAGGGTCGATTTTCCATATCGCGCAAGAAGAGTACGAAGTGGTGGCGGAATTGATTTTGGGGCAATTTCAATATGGCCGTCATATCGTAGGTATGTATGTACGTCTGCTGCGTGTGTATATGGGTGACGTCACTGGCGTGAAAAACTTTTCTGCCACCACCATCTATTACTACTGACTTTATACTGGGTGGCTGGCTGCCTGACTTGTGGCCACCCTCATAATTTTGCTTCAATTTTTTTTTTTGCATGTTTGTTTGTTACAACAAGATGTGATAATGTGGAAAAAACTTATAGTATATGCAGAGGAAAATGGTAAATTGCTAATGGAAATTTAATACAGTAAAAACGCGGTATGTTCCGGTTCTCATTTGGACACTTTTTCTAAACCAGAAAATATAGTATTATCGATGATCCAAATAGCTTATTTCTGTTAAAAATAATGCGGAGGTACTTGTTTATACTGTTGTTTTGCAGAATGTACAGCAATAATACGACCTAGTTCTCAACAAATAAACTAGTTTTTACCTTTTCTTTTAATGGAAAAACAACAACACTTTTCTTAACATTATAAACTAAAGTTTTCCGTTTATTTCCATGCCACAACACTGCCAATTTTAAGCGTATTATTTCGCATAGGTTCAATTCACTTTTATACGTATAATTTTTCATATATTTTCCGAAAAATATACACATAATTATCACAATTGAGTGCATTTTATAAACTGACAAAAGTCTCATTTATTATTCAATAACAAAACGGTATTTATCTTATTTATTGATAGAGATAATTCATTAATGAAGTTTGATGGAAATTAATTAATTCGCGTCGTTTTTTATTCTATAAATAACTTTTCCACTTGAATAAACTTTATAAAACTCCAGGGAGAGAATTTTGTATTCCTATACAGACCTGTCAATTGTTGTTTTAAATAGTTTCTGAACTGAATCAAATAATAAAAACAGCAGTATTAAAAGAAAAATGAATAATCATATATATTTCTTAATCAACGTGCACACAATAAAGTAATTATCTCAAATCAGTAGTACGATTCTAGTACTTCCTCAATTATTCTGATGTACGTATAAACTTAATAATTGTCTTTTCTATTTTCACGTCGTCCAGCACGGTAATTTGGCCTGTCTCTTCTTAAATTATCCTAAAATAACATCATTAAGTTAATGCCTTTCTTATAATTTTCTATTATAATACTAGAAGATACTGTAGCCAAACCTAAAACAATTTCAAGTTATGACTTACTTGGTTTGTTCGAATAAAGAAATTTCCTTGTTTCGATTCCAATATTCGTTCATTCGAATCGACAAAATTATTAACTTTATCAGCTAATTGTAATGCTAATGATTGTAATCGTGATGGTTCACTACGATGCATAACAACAGTTTGTGTCGGATCATCCAAAGAAGCCTAGAAATCAAAAATTAATGCCTTTTTAGCTATATGTTTCAACTATTCTTGCATTCAGTTTAGAATTAACAAATCAGAAAATAATTTTACTTACCATTAACTCCTCATTGATAATCATTTTAGAAATAATAGAATGAACAACGGATTTTTGTAATTCAAACATTTCAGCTAATGTTTGCATTGATATTGAATCATAAACATGAGAATATGTGAATAAATAGGTTCTAAGTGATTCTTCTTTAATCAGTTTAGTAAGCATTGACCTGGAAAATAATAATTTTTACAATACTCATCTCCTAATAAAATCGATAAAATTCGTAATTTACCTTACAGCATCGGCTTGATAAAACAGATCCCACACTTTAGCATTCATTTTATCATTAATAATGAAATTATTACAGGCACACCAGTTACCATTGCGCATTGCTTTTGCTGCTGCCACAACATGCTCTCTCATACTTTCCGGTGGGCCTACCAAACTTTGACGTTCAGATGATCTATAACATGATTTGAATTATAGATAAACCTATCATCGAAAAAATATCCGTTAAAGTTCACCTTAATTGTTGATAGAAAGTTTTCGAAATCATTCTACGTCTTGCGTCAAACTCGTGTGCTGCCATATACGGGATTTCAATTAACATTGCCGAAACTAAATAGACGCATTCCAATAATTCTAAATTAATGTGCATATGGAAGGGCATTTGACGTTGTTTTTCAATTTTTTCCTGTTCTTTAGAACGTTCATGTTGACGTTGTGGTAATAAACCTTTAAATTTTCATTAATATTACAAAAAAAACAAAACCAAACATTGATTTTATTAGTGTTCACCTTGGGCTAAAAGTTCCTTCGGTTTACCAGTCATCATTAAGTCAACCAAACAATTATGTGCATCTTTAATGTTGGAATGGCGAAAGGCACAGAGGCCTAGATGTGCCATCATACGATTGTACAGTATTTGAGTACTGGGATCTGAATGTTGAATGGCCTCTTGGAGATGCGACATAAGGAATAAATCTCTTGCCTAAAAATTCAGCAAGAATATTTAATCGATTGACTCGAAAATCCAATGAGAGGAACTGAAGTAAAACAGTCATTGGAGACTTAATGAGTGTGCCAACTTCTTTTTACATAAATACGTTACCTGAAACCAATTATCATGTAAAGCATGATGATAAATATGAGACAAAATTGCTCTAGTACGTAATCGATCTGTGTTATCTTTTGAATAAATAAATTTGCACAATTTTTCCATTTCTTGGACTGATGTAACCAGATTTTTATCCTCCAGTTGTCCTAAATGCAAATCATAATTAGTTTTTGTCGAAACGTTTTCATTCAGCTAAACTTACCACTTCGTTTTTGTATCACTTTCGGATCGAATTTGTAATACAAATGTTCGATTTTGCGCAAATAAATCCGGCATATTTCTGACGGTACATCACTTCTTTCTAAATATTTCATTGTTTTATCAATTATATGAGCAACACGCGATTCATCTTTTAAACGTTCAACATATTCGTTCGAATGTGGATCGCATTCTTTTAATAATTTCGTAAATTCGTCATCTAATCTTTCGACCGATGTTAGTACACATCCTCGAATTTTATACGGCGGATTTTCTAAATTTTCCGCTTCTTCTGTTATGGCTTCAGCTACCAACAGATTGCTATTTGCTAAAAGTATATCTAACATCTCGGACATTCTTTCTAATAATTTTGTCCAATATTCCGGTTTCATGGCATCGGATACTTTAGGATTATAATCAAATATAGCTGAAATGATCGCACTTTTGATTTTCACATAGATAGCCGGTCCCAGTTTATGTTGATCGGAAATTGTTTGTAATTCATGTAGTAATTCTATTTGTTCGCGACGATCTGTTCGTTTTTTGCCGCGAGCTGCCATAATTTCATTTAATTTCTTGATGACAAGATTCAAATCGATTTCAGCATCTTTTGCGAACATTTTTGGTTTTTCACTTGGTATTGCCACACCATACTTGACTTTTTCCCAGCCCTCACCGTCTTCATCTTCCTCTTCTGCTTCTTTTCGTAATTTTCTTCGTTCCTTCTCTTTTCTTTCCTTTCGTTTTTCTTCTTTTCTCTTCTCCTTCTCCTCGTCATCTTCTTTCGTTTTTTTCAAGAATCTTTCCCTCATGCTGGTGTATTTTCCTTCGTCTTCATCAGATGAATCTGAACTAGATTCAGAATCTGTAGGCCAATCATCTGAGTCCGAATCGGAATCTTTTTCCTGTTTCGGCAGTGGTGCTGGAGGTGCTTTGACCGATTGACTTTTTGTTGGTGGCTCGTCATCGGATTCTTCTTGAACCTCGACTTTTTCTTCATCTTCCTCATCATCTGGTTGATCAGGATTTTCTCGAAATTTAGCAATATCATCTTCGAAATCTTTTAAATATTTACGCAACTTTTGACGCATCGAACTCAATGATTTGCTATTATTTTTACTCATATTCTTTCGTCCCTCTCTATCTTCCCACATTTCAGTGATAAAATCCTCCATCTCTACTAAACACCTAATGAAAAATCTCGGTGTTTGTCCACTTTCTTCTTTTGCAATTACAGGAGCAGCTTTAACAAAACCCCGTTGAAGATCTTCAAATCGATTAAGCATAGCAGACATATCTTTATTCTTTTTATAATTCCTGATATGCTTAATGATATTGGTAAGTTCTTCATAACGTTTCTCTTTAGCTGATCGTACAACACGTTTTACTTCTTCTTCGTCATCTGAAAACTAGTTAAACAATTTTGGCTTTTAATATACTATAACGATAGATATACTCATATCACATATTATGGTGATAGACAAATGAAACTAATTATTTATACATAAAGATAATTAACAATATATACAGAAGCTAATAAGCAAGAAGAAGAAGCCAAAACAATCAATAATTGACTAGTTCCCAGCCCATAATGTAAAAAGTTAAGATTAAATACAGAATTGGTAATGTACATAATAACAAAATCTAATATAATAAAGTTGTGTACATTTTACATTTGCCTTTAACCCATTAGAATACCCAATTCGAAACTTACTGTGAAAATAGTTGGCCCTGCTGGTCGGGCAATTTGTTCCTCTTCAGAGGATTCTGATGAATCAGAATCGGAACCGGCAAAGAATCGACTCATCTTGAATTTCTGCTATATATCATATAATTCTGAAATACAGACAATTGTCAGCGTATGTTTTAATTATTTATATAATTAACTAAATTATAAAACCATTTTAGAGTTTATAACCTCAAATTTTCAATCAACACATGCAACGATTACTTTACTATTGATATAAATTTACTATTGTAATAACTAGTATCTGGTTAATGACTATATTGTTTATAATACTCAGATTTTCAATTGATACCAATTTTCATAAAGGAAATGGGGTGCATATGTGATAAATAATGTTAATATTTTAACACATTTTGTTCTGTTTTCGTGATTATACAATTGTTACAATTAGATTGTTATTACTAACATCCTGCAAATGTTCTTTTCGGCATAGATTCCAAATTACTTACCAATAACAACAATAAGAAATTTGGGAAAAACTACTAGTGTATAAGAAAAGTTGGCCAAGAAGGCAGAAAACTTCAAATGTCTCGTTCGAGAATTGTCATTTTTGGAAAATATGATATGTAGCTAACTTCTCGTCCTATTTATTATTTTTCATTGTAGGAAAGTCTGCAACTCTATACTACACCAATAGATGGCGATATCAAATTTCAAACCAAATATTAATGCTATAAAAAATATAAAAATAATGGTTGCATATACATTCCGACTGGTGATTTTTTATTAAAAAACTAATTTGATTTTAATTATTTATTTGCAAAAAATACGCAATTAAATTATATTTATTTAAAATCACATTGATTGTTTAGAGCAATTGACACACACAGGTAAATCTAATTAAACAATTAGAGTTTTTGTTTCTATAATATATTTTCTTATATGTCTTGTGTTCGTACAGAATTTCAGATTTTTTTGGCGCAATTTAAATCAAATTGAATTGAACTTATCTAGACGGCAGTGATTTAAATATATTAAGCCAAAAAAATACTGAAATATCCTGTAGATCTAATCTAAGTACACTTAAAGTCTGTAGATCGTTAAAACACCCGTTTTTTCCAGCAATTCAGAGGAAAATCTAGCGAAGTGAAATAAAAATAGTTAGTGGTGCGTATAATTGACAAAATAGGTAAAAATGCGATCAAACGAAAATGTAATGGATGACATCTATGGCAAAAATACGATTCACTTTCCATCCTACGGGCTCATCAATTTTTGCGGTTCGCCAAGATCTAGTGACTTTAATTGCTACATAGAATTTTCTTTCTTATAACATTAATTTGATTTTTCATCGTAAATTTTCAATAAATTAAAAATATATAATAATAAAGCAACATTTAAATACTTTATCGACAGGTAAATACATAATATGTATAACTAATATTTATATATTAGTAACGCTAGGAATCCAATGCGAATTTATATAATTTGCTTCGAATTTCTTGCATATCTTTAACACTCCGACATCGTAAACAGTTACAATTAATTTGACTAAGATCTCATATGATTAAAAACTCCATAAATTAAACTTATATGGCACAAATGTAGCAGAGCACTAGAAAAATTTGTACTCGGATACACATTGAAAGAATATTCAATCAATCCCAATAATAAAAATTTATAACGTTTTGGATAATTCGTGGAGAAAACCAAATATAATAAACTGTGAAAATACCAACTATAAAACTGATAATGTAAAGATCTGGCACAAGCGATACCAATTAAATTTGTAATAAAAAATGGTAAAATAAATAATTGCGCTATTTTCGCCATGCGATCTTGTAATTTAACTTTTTCTTCCAGATAACTCTCTTGGGAATCTTTTAAAGCCGTCGCCTTTTTACTATTGTCAATTGCATTCAAATATGCACTTGGACTGCTTTTCAGTAGCTGTTTATTCGATGGATTTCTAGTAACTTTTTTTCGATGTTTTTCTTCTTTAATTTGTGACTTTAAAGTACTTGAGATTACGTTTAATTTCGCGTAGCTGCTTAAGTAACGTCTTAATAATGGCAAAAATATTATTAGCAAAACAATATGTAGAATCAGTAAACTAACGTGAAATCCACGATGTTCAAAAATATGTTCAGATAAAAATCGATAATTTACAGTCCATTTATGTTCAAATATTCTTCCAATGTCAAAACTACCTTTAATATAACTATAAGGATTCGTTAATAGGAATGGCAGGCCTAAAACTAATTGTACAAATGCGCAAATAAATAAATTTATAAAAGTTTCTCTATATGATAAATTCGTTAGATATGCAACCAATAAACATGGTGCATATAAAAGTATATTCATTTTAACACCGACAGCCAATGAATAGAAAACACTTCCCAATCTCCACTTATTTAAAATAAATAAATTTAAACTGATATAAAATAACAGTACAGCTACTGGGTCGTTAAAAAGCCTTAATACAAATATCGAATGTATTCTATATGATGTTAATGTTGCTATAAGTAAAGCATAGGGAGGTATTTTTGCGGTAATTCGGTATATTTGGTGTATAAGTAAATTTTGAATTAAATAAAGCACTAGAAAAATATATTGTGCAAAGTAAATATTCTCGCCATGATTTGTAACATAATAGAAAGCTGTATAAATATAAATAAAGGCAGCTGGATAGACTAATGGACCAGTATCACCTAAAAGGATTATAAATCACATTATTTATCAATAAAATATAGATATAAAATGAAAATAGCTCATATATTCATAACACCATCAAAAGCAGCACAGTATTTTTTTCAAAATCCAATTCAACTTAATTCAATTATCATCTTACCTTTAAGATATTGATAATCTAATGTACCATTTAAAAATCCATCGACTTGTTGCATATAAGTTGTCCAATCAATTTCTGTATATTTAACTTTTTCTATTATACATACATTTAATATAGCTTCGAATATATAAAGAAGTAAACATACTGGCCCTAAATAATGGGGATCAACTAGATATTTTTCTAAAAATTCCCGTTTCAAGTATTTTTGAAAAACATTTTGTTTTGAATTTGGCGATTTCGTAATTTTGTTTCTTGAACTAGATGGTGGTGGCATGTTTTAATTGATTTCGATTATTAATTAATTTGATTAAAATTTCTGGAAAAATTATATTTTTAATTCTTGTACATCTTTGGTTTTTGATTACGTCTTCTTCTTTTTATAGCTAAATTTTTATGGCTACTGTGACGTTGCCAAAATCTTCCCCGTTTTGTAGACGTCAAATTCAATACAATGAATCATCTGTTTAGATGTCAAACAATCTCAAAAAAAGAAAATATTGATTTTCATGTTGATAAATTTCCTTTTTCCAGAAGCATACAATTTAAGCTCTTATCAAAATGGTAGCTGAAAATTTAGAAAACTCAAATGAAACTAATGAAGAAACTGTCAACTTATGGCAAAGTATTTTAAACGATGTTCAAAAACATGGAAATCCAAAATTAAATCCGAATAAACAAATCGTTGTTTTGGGCGATAATGAATCTGGAAAAACTACAATGGTATATTGATTTAGTGTGAAAAATTAATTTTTCACTTAAATATTGAAACTTTTTTTTGTAGGTTGCTAAATTACAAGGCGTAGAGAATTCTAGTAAAGGATCAGGTTTAGAATATGCTTACATAAATGTTCGTGATGATTATCGCGATGATCATACTCGTCTTGGTGTATGGGTATTAGACGGAGATCCATCACATGCTGACTTATTGAGATTTGCATTAAATGAAGAAACATTCCAAGTGGGATTGAATTTTATTTGCTCCTTACATTTTTTTTAAATTATACCTTTCTTTTAGGATACTTTAATCATATTTTCAGTTGCAATGACGACTCCATGGGCTGTTTTGGAACAGTTGCAACATTGGGCAAGTGTCTTGGCTGACCATCTGGATAAACTAAAGCTGGATGTGGATATAAAACAGCATCGGAGACAATTGATTGTAAAGAAATGGCTTGAGTATGTTGAACCAGGTAAAAAAATGCATTTTTCGCTTTGATATTTATTGAATCGAAAAATTTCGTGGTAATCAGGCGATGAATTGGATCCAGCTTCTCCAATGAAACGTAGTTCACGTAATTTTGGGGAAGAAGATAACGAGGAGTACGATAGTTCATCCGTACCGGAAGGAACATTAACATCCAACTTGGGATTAGATATTGTCGTTGTTGTTACGAAAACGGATTATATTCAAACATTGGAAAAGGAATTTGATTATAGGTTAGCCTGAAACTACTTTAAAGTAAACATTAGTTTGATAGTTTTTAATTTTTTCTTATAGAGATGAGCATTTAGATTTTATGCAACAGTGGATACGTAAGTTCTGTTTACAACATGGCGCCTCATTGTTCTATACAAGTGCTAAAGAAGATAAAAATTGCGATTTATTATACAAGTAATAACATTTTTAATTGCTATTGCAATTACCGGAAGCAAATTGACTTAAAATGTATTTGTATATATAGATATTTAACGCATCGAATTTATGGTTTCTCTTTCCATACACCTGCTTTAGTGGTGGAAAAGGATGCAGTATTTATTCCAGCCGGATGGGATAATTGGAAAAAAATCAGTATTCTGTATGAAAATATGCACTCCTGTAAACCAGATGATTATTATCGAGACGTAATTGTTCAACCAGCAACCAGAAAAGTAATTCTGACCGTTAACTTCCTGTGTAGCAATTAATAAATTTCAATATTGAAATCATAATAGGCAATCAATAGAGAAGTAGAATTAATTGCTGATGATGAACAAGGATTTTTAGCGAAATTACAACAAACACTATTCAGTGGAACGGCTGTTGTTCCTGGTACTCGATTAGGTGAAAGTCCAATGAGACAATCACAAATGTCAGGTAAATTAAACTCTTAATACAGTTCATAATGGAGATGTTTGTATTTACCATTATTTCTAGGCATACAAGCATCTCCCAGGAAATTGGATGGTTCTAAAGTGGTTAGTTCTCCTGGTGGTGAAACAGTTTTGGCCAGTTTCTTCAATTCATTACTGTACAAGAAAACTGGCTCACCGAACACGTCAATGGGCAATAAATCAGGTAGGCATGCCAGTAATACTACCAAATTATTCTATTGATTATTATTATCAATATTTTTGATTATTATAATTTCCGATAAAATTGATTATTTCAATAAATACTGTTTTAGGGGCTGAAAGCTTGACTGATAAAGCAGCAATGCGTTCAGATGCTGTTGCTGAACTAGATAGATTGGCTAGAGGTGCCAAAAAATCCACTTCCACCCCTCCTCCATCTACTGCTGGGGGGCCGTCGAGCAGTAATAATAGTGGCGTTGATTTCAATGCAACTGATTGTTGAATTTAGATCTAATTGCTTTATCTATTTTATTATTATTATGGTTATTTTGCTTCTTGATTAATTTTATATATTTCACACTCTCTAATTGAATTTGAATAATCTAATGCATACTTCATAGAATAAAAGCACATTTTCGAGTTTCATTCGCATCTGTCAACCATGTATTCAAATGATGGCGTTGCTAGCACCATCTATGTGTATATTCTTAAATCCTACCCGAATAATATATGAAATATATGAAATTGATTTTCAGTTTCGTTTTAATTTTTGTGTAGTTTCACGTCATCTTGTGATTAGCAATAAATACTAATTTATTATAAACAATAAAATTAATAGTGAAACGTCAGTTGCCTACGTTGATAATGGTGCTTTTTTGCTTCCGCCATCTTTCCATAGACAGCCAAAACCTATTATTCTTTAACAGCATATCATCTTTTCTATCTAACGAATATTGCCCATGCTGCATATATTTAACAATGATGCCATCCCCTCTAAACTTTCGTATTATCACCGTACGATTTCCTCTCACGTTATTTCTAACACACTACTTTGAATGAAACAATTGGCAAATATGCCACATGGTATTTTAATTGAGAACAATCTATTGAACGTGTGTTGAAGAAAGAGAGAAAAGATACGATATCGACGATTGTTAGAGTGAGTGCGTGATATAAGATATTGAATGTGCCAGGTGCCCCCAGTTGTGTTGTGTGTGTATTGAAAATTAAAATAGTTGAACGACCAATGTTTTAGTGGGTGCGTGTTTGGTGGTGCACATATCGAACTGTCAATTTGTTGATTTTGATTTGAATAAAAAGTAAATAACAAATTGTTTTGATATCGTTTTTTTTTGTCACCTTTATTTCGCGAATGTGCGTGTGTGAGTGTGTTTTGTAATGGTGACAATTAGATTGTTGTGTTTTTATTATTAAAGTGCAACCATTCACTGCTGGATTTTTGTTATTGATTTTCCAAGTCAGGAATTACTTAAGAAAAAAGGTGTGGATTTATTATTTATTACGTATTCTAAGAGGGCATGAACAAATAATAAAATATTATGCTTGAAATTCACCTTTACCTATTATACCTACATATATTGTGATTATTAAATTATTCTTGAGTCACGAATCGAAAAAATATACAATTTTAATGAAGGGAAATAAAAATTTGAAAAAAAAAAACGAAATTCCATTTCCTACTTTACCAATTTTGTTTTACCCGGATATTTTATTATGCATTCATACATTTATTATTGTTGTTAAACAAAAAAAAATAAGGAAAAAAATAAATAAATACATGTCTACTTTCACATTAATTAATTTTTTATTGTTTTCATTAACATTCTGATTATATACTTACTTACTTTGCTGATGACATTTTTATTTTAATAATTAATTTGTTATTATTTTTTTTGCTTTTGCTTGGTATGACTGGAATGCTTTTATATTTGCCTACATTTCACAATTAATCAATATCAGTAATATGTAGATCAGAAAAGAATAATTGTTTATTGTTTTGTATACAACAACGTTAATAGGTCAGGGTCATCACAATAATAAAAAAATTTAGATAAATTACTATAATAACAATCGGCATTTAATATATATGCAGGCAACTGACAATACGCACTCATTGAGAATTTGATGAACACACAGATGGGATTGAATCCCTATCGTATGATATCAAATGTATATTTTCACGATTGTTCACGCTTTGAAATAATCTTTTTGTTATCATATTTATCCATTTCTCTTCTATATTGTAATATAGTTAGATAGATATAGGGGTTTGTAATATAAATAAATTGCACATTTTTTCCGACCAGATGGTTGCTAGAAATACAAATAGTTTTAATGAATTGGATTCATAAAAAATAAACCCTTTTTAATCAATTGTTATGGCCCTTTCAGCACCCTATTTACTTCTGTTTTTTTTTTTTTTGATTTCAATAAAATTGAAGGGTGTTGGTTTTTAATTTGTAGGCAACCCAAATTACATATTCTGTGGTAGTAGAATGAAAAGCACTAAAGACAAGAGGGTAGTCTAAAATGGGCTTTAGGGTTCATCTAGTTAAGATAGGTAACTAGATCTAATCATCTAGTTACCTATGCATAAAGCAATGGAAATCATAGAAAAGTAGCAAAAATGTACATTATTATTATTATTAGAATTTCTAACTAAAAATAGACAGACGGGCACGGTAATTGACAGTGTGCTACCTTTTTTTTTGCAAGATCAATATTAAAATTAACTTCATATTTTATGCAGTTATCTTTTGATCTTTTATATTAGACGATTAATTATTATTTACTATAGAGAAAGTGGAGTGAAAGCAAAATGGGGCTGTTAGTGTCAATTTTATTGAAATAATGTTTACTTTTTATGTATGTAAGCATTTATTGCATTTGTATGCCTTTAATGTTATAATCTATGAATAAAAAATAGAAGTGCAATAGAAACTGTTGATATGTGCAATATATACATATTAACCAAGACGGTTACTCAATTAACAGTAAACATTTCTATGGACAGAAAAAAAAATTTTTAATTAAAGCATTACTATCTAATCTTTTATCATTTAATATGGCCGCATCGTTTATCAATAATACTACGTACGTACATGGATAGTAATTCATTGCAATTTGCAAGAAAAACTATTTATTTAGCTAATCTAATCTTGATACTATAGGTATATTTTTCAGTAAAATATTTTTTTTTTCATATGTATTTTTTCCATAGAAATTTACTCCAACCATCATTACCAACACCACTACTACCACCACCATTGACGTAACAATGTTCAAGAGTTTCATTAAAGGTGTCACATCAGATAAGGATGAAAAAGAAAAACGGAAAAGAGACAAAAAAGATCGAAAAGATAAACAGAAACGAGATAGGGCATCATTAACTGCCGAAGAATTATTACAATTAGATGAAGTAAGTGCACTCTACTTTGTCGTATGTGGTTGCATTGTAGTGTATGACTGGTTGTATAATATGCATCACGAATATGATGAGTAAAATCGATATGATACTCGACTCGGTGCATTTTGTAAATGCGGAAAAACCACGCCCAATTACGTAGTTGCTCGCTGCGAATCAATCCTGCGCATAAAGCTGTGCAAAACCGCCTTTATTAGTGGACTATAACAAACAAATCTATTATCGCAACGAAGAAGGCGTGGCTTTAAAAAGAATCAAGTGTAGACATACGCTATGCCATGCGCTGTTGCCATATTGCCATGAATTTACGAAGAACTATAAACAAGTGATTAAGTTTGATTTGTGAACTAATAGTAAAAGCGAAGAAAAAAATATACGACTAGTTAGATTAAAATATCTACGTTTTTATTATTATTATTTTGTAAATTAAATAACTAACTATTATGCAAATATTTATGTAAAAAAAATGTTGATGGCATTTTAAAATGCAACTTATTCAAATGCTGCTTTTACTTTCATTAACACGTTTTATAATTAGCAGTTAAATTTTGCACGTGTGGACGGAGATGGACATCCCTAAATAATAATTATATTTACTTATGTGTATTCAAATAATTGAATAATAATTATGTAGTTAGGGAAGAAATGTATTTTTCTAAAAAAGTATTTAGAAAGATAGACAAAGAACCACTTTTTTGTCCTTGTTTGAAATGGAAATTAATTCCTAGACAGTTATTTGTACCGATTAATTATTAAATAATACTCATAATATTTTTATCTATAATAACAATTAACTTATTCATAAACAATCTACATGCATAATATTATTTCATCAGCTCTTATTACATAACCGTTTTCTTTCTTTTTCTAATTCAATCTCTTTCATATTGGTTCGTTTGAAATTGAAATGATAAAAAGTGTAAAAATGCACATTTTAAAATGTTAATTATATACTCATTGTAAAGGGGAAAGTTGCACTTGATTTGTATATCCATTTAATTTATTGTTTTATTGTAGTATGGATTTGGTTGATTTGAGTTTCGTAATACGTACGCTTAACTACTATTAAGATTATTTTTGTCATTACTCATTCATTAATATATTTAATTTGTCAATAATATACCTACTATTTGCTAACTAATTTGAGATAACGATTTGGTTCATTTCAATAAAATGAAAATTTTAATGGAGCAGAATTAATAAATGGCAATTTGCCTTCTTGTTATGCCCAGTTTTAACCTATTATTTTCATACATATTTAAACGTTTAAATCAATAAATTGATGTATTTTAATAGTAAATAAAGTGAATATCAAATAAACTACTTCATATATACAATAATAATAATGCCATTACTGATAAACTTTTTCAAGGACTTCTTGTTAAATGTCTCGTAATTGAATTCTTTTAATTATTTTTATATTTATAGTAAATACAATTAGCGGTTTATTCATTTTTATTACTATAATACACATACACCCGTATGATGATTATTAATTGATAGTATAACCACAAATATGTGTTATTTTTATCAGTAAAAATTTCAATTAATTTGTTTATTAAAGCAGGCACATTTTCATTTTATATCAACATTTGGTCTGTTACATATTTTTGTTAATTACATTTTTGACCTCCTGCAATTGAAATGAGTCAGTATTATTTTTAATAAACCTATACGATACAGTGTTTGCAAAATCATCTCGGAAATTAGCCTATTTAATATTGCCATTCATGTGTTTGTGACGGCAACCAAAGATACACTACAATCAGAGTATAAAAGAGAAACAAGTCTAGTATTTTATTTGTTCCTTGCATTTTGGTATTGGCAAATTTCCTTACGTTGTTTTTTTTATTATTTGAATTACTTACAATCTAAAACTATTTCAATTACGTTGGCTTTGTTACAGAATTCCCAGACAACATTATTGAATTATGCAAAAATCACATAACCTCAATTGTTATCCAAATGAATTGCCAATTACCTAAAAATCAAATTTCTAATAATTTTCATATTAAATATTTTTATTTATCTCCGGCAATTTTATCAATTATTTCGATTTGATTGCTTATATAATTTCTATTTTAATATGGTTTCTTTGATACAGGAAGAGGCCAATTTTAATGAAATAATATGTGTGTGTTTTGTAACCGCAGTCTGTCTTTTATATTGTATACAATTTAGTAGTTAGCTGTGAAACCAACAAAATGAGCTGATATACAATAGGATTTCTATTAGATCAAGAAAACCGTTAGTTAAATTTAAAGTACTCCCAAATAAAGATGCTTCTTTGTTGCTTATTATTATTATTATACTATTATACAGTGGAAGCTCTGAAGTATCCCGATATTTTTTCAAGTTACAGAAATTTCGAGTAATAGAGGTAGTTCCACTGTATTTCCTTCTCAATCAGTAGCAAAAATTTTATCAAAACCTTCCCATTAATGTATTGTATTTATTCCTGTAATTTTTCCAGGTTCGTCGTTCAATCAAAATCCGTGGTCGACGTAAAGAAAAAGAAAAACTACCATCTGGAATAACAGCTGATTATACGGCTGATTTTCTAGCAAGTTTCGATCGTACCGAATCACCGATTAATCAATTAATTCCCGGCTCACCAAATCAATTACAACTATTAAACAATTTCGATAGTACGTATACACAATCGGACAGTTCGGAGACCAGTTTGAATTCGATCAATCAAAAAAACGTACCAATTTTACCGCCAAAACCACCAAAACGCGGTATTTTAAAAACACCAAAAGTTACTTTAACTGAAGAAAATGGACATGATAATAATTCATTCATTAAATATCATCATCATCATCATTATCTACATAATCAACATCAACAGCAGCAACACCATCAATTTCTTCACAACAATCAGGAATCATCTTCGACATCATCAATGTCAGCCGATCATATAAATTTAATGCGGAATACATTACAAAATGAATTAATTTCATATCAACAAGTTAATGGTTCATTGTCATCGGTAGCTGCATCAGCTGCTGCTATAACTGCAGCTACTGCTGCAATTAATGATGATGGAACTACTAATGCTACCACTACTACTACTACGTCGGCTACTACAAATAATAATAATAGTAGTATGGAAAATGGTTATTGTATGAAAAGTATGAGCAGTCAATTATTGGTTATTACATCTACATCGCCTAGTGCTGACAGTTTAACTGATACGACGAATAGTTCATTTGCTACACCGCCATTTTCACTGAGCCCTGTTGGTGAATCACAAGGATTTCATAGGTAAATTAATTGACATCAATTTGACATTGATGACATACTTTAATTTTGTTTAACCTCATTTCTTCTTCACTTCAATCTATATGATGTATTTATTTCCTATTTGCTATTTTGTTTGACAGATGGTCAACAGCATCAAATTATGATGATGCCAATCTACCTCTTCCAGATATTGTACCAATGGTACTACCAAAACCACGTACGCTTATCATTCAACGACAGAAACCACCTCGATATGATTTTGGTTTCTCATTGCGTCGCGCAATGGTTTTAGAACGATCAAATATGAATTGTTTAGAAGGTTAGTAGTGTGTCATATTTGATAAATATGTTGAGTGTCATATTTGACAGATGACATCTATAGTATATGACAGATTCTGTATTATAGTTGATACTTGATAAACGCAGGTTGACATATGTAATTATATATTATTTCGACAACTAATTATTATAGTTAGTAATTATTTTGTTTATTTATTTAGGTGGTGTTAATATGCGAGCTGTGATATTTGCTGAACCCGGTGCAATGGTTCAACATCAAAATGAGACTGGTTTATTACCAGGTGATAAACTATTACAAGTAAATGGTATCCATGTAGAAGATAAGAATCGTGAAGAAATTATTGATATGATTAAAGCATCAGGGGAAAGTGTAACGTTAAAGGTACCGTTTCGGGTGACACCCTTAAGCTATTCTTTGTATGCATAAAAGTTTTACAGATGTTTTTATCAAAGAGATGATTAAAAAAAAAGATATAATTTGTATTATATTGGTTGTGTTGTTTTGAGGTTAAGCTATGAAGCGTCCTGTATAATTTCTATGCATCCATCCATACATATATAATAATAATAACATTTTGAAAGTTAAATTATATGTATTATAATACTTAACGTATCTATACTGATTTGATAGTAGTAAGATATAAATAACATTTGCGGTGATGGATTTCATTTTGTTTGAACGGTATCTTGATTTTTTCCAATTTTTTTTTTCTATCATCTTTTTCAGTTTCTTTTGTTTTTTTGTTGTTTTTTCAAACTGGTGAAAGTAGCATTTGTTCTTTTCAGTTATTTATTTACCATTGTGTGTGAAAAATGGCAACATTTCTAATACGACTAAATACGTATATGCAATTTGTCTGTATATTCACTAATGGCGAAAAATAATAATTTTTAATACGCCTTTATCCTCGCCGAAATTTGGAAATAAATACTGAGAACACTAGATGGTGCTGCAATAGCCATAGGTCATAGCTATTAAATTTCATGGTGCTTCAATAAAAAAACTGATTTTTTCGGATTTAGGAAGCTTTTTTTAACTGAAAAATGCAATTAATTGCACACGCACTAAAGAAAAAAATGACATTCTGTATTTTTCTTAAATAGTTTAAAAGCAATTCAAAATGACGTCACTTTTTGCATTGTCACTAATGGCGATGATACAGAGCCTACTAATCTTCAGCCATAAAATTCATTCTAATATAATGCAAGATAGATTTTGCATCTTTTAAGTAATTTCTCAGAAAATGACATGTTTGTTTTTAGCTTAATTCATTGTAATTAAGATTTTATTTTGACATGATCTTCACATTTATATCTAATCAATGATAAAGGAACAGATTTCTATATTAATAAAAACATTATTTAAACAAAAAAAAGCTTATATTTTTGTTAAACAATTTTAACGATGCTATTGAGTAATTGTTTTTTTTTATTCTGATTTATTCCGTGTACTTTTAATGGTATAAAAAGCAGAATTGATAATTAACTAGATTTCCTAATTTCCGCCATGATGGATGAACATGGGTATGTCTCTCTCGCTTTAGAAACCTTTTTTTTTTTTGTTGTCTGCATATATTGTTATATAGTAAATCACGTGAATTAATTGTGTTTGCTAATTTTCCTTCCTAAAAGCTAAAGATTATTTTGTATTTATTTATAGAAAAATTATGTTGTTTTTCAATCAAATAGTCAAAAATAGAGTCAAGGATTTTCTAAAGTTAAAATCGAAAATTTTCTCATGACAAGGAGATGACAAAATCTGAGCAGAAAACTTAAATTTCTCAATGTTTCACTTCACCCTGTACACTATAATAGCAACAAAGTGTGAATAAACCTTAAGGACACATCCCAATTAAATTAAACACCATCTGTACTCCTTATTTAAAAGAGACACACGCAAACTTATTACAATACGTATTATTATGAATCATCATCATTACTATTATTATTATTATTATGTTATACAACATTTATTTTAATAAAACTTCAGTGTAACAGCACAATATATATATATTTTTTTTGTATAGGATTAGGCTGAACACGTCAATTTTATGAATATTATTAACCTAGTTAGTCACTCGTATACGTTCCAAATGTTTATTATACGACAGATTTACAGATAGAATTAGGGGTTGCATAAATTTGTAGCAATAGCAAAAATACACAGATATGACGCATACTTAGACTATCCTGATTAGAATGATGCTTGTATTTGACTTATAAATTTCAAAATAATGAATCTTTTATGATGTTTAATTTTCGATAAGTTTTCTTATGTATTTTTTAATGATTTATTTTATTTGTTTGTCCTTTTTTATGCACTTAACCTTTTCTAAAGAAAGATGATTTTTTTAAGTGGTGTCTTTTGTTCTTCTTCTTTTTTATTACTTACATATTTTCAAGAAGATATATGTACATATGTTTGACAGGTTGATTTAAAATCGCTTCGTCTCCTTAAAATTCGGATATGTTCATAAAAAAGGGGTATTTAAAAAATGCATTCAGAGATAAAAATGTATTTATCTTTTGTTTATGGTGGTTTTCAAAGAAAGGAATGGCATTCGATAACAGTCGGAATATGAAAAAGAAACAACAAAAACACAAAATTTACCACTGACAAGTAGACGATTAAAACCAGCCTACTATTATTAACATATTTCAATAAATAATCGATTATTTAATTCAATTTTTCTTATTATAATAATTAACAAAAAAGAAACAATCTCATTTCCCTATTATTACATATTTTTTTGTGTTGATTCCGTTGCACTGCAGGTCCAACCAGTGGCGGAGCTAAGTGAACTAAGTCGACGATCGGCCCATGATGGGGACGGTGATGTGGAATTAGATGATGCAAATATACGTGGCGGGACATTGAAACGGTCTGGTAGTAAACGGTTTAATAAATCAACAATGGTAAGTGAAATGTCGTATTATATTTCGTTGAAAGAAATTAAATTTATGTAAATCCAACAAGACAATATAAACCAGTAATATCAATAACGTACTAATTCTATAGTTCTCTATATTCTGTGGTTGACAGTTGGTGTACAGTGTTGCCATTTGTTGCAAGAAATCAATTTTTTTCTCGAATGCAACTGGCTTGTTTTTAAATGCCAATTTTGCTAATTGATTTTATATTTTTTTGACATAATTATGGTATGCGTTAATAAATAAACTTATTAATACTATAATAAGGATAAATTCTTAAAAGATTTCCGTTTTTAATCGGTGACTTTATTGCATTTTAATTACATAATTGACATTTAAAAAAAAAAAGAAGAAAATCTTGAAGAATCATTAAAATTAAGCACTGTTTCATATTGGTTGCAAATTGATTAAATTCTTCACTAGATATATCCCAATCTCATCGTATGTATTGTGAAATGAGGTTAGAAGTGCCATGGTTTTTTTGGGTTTTTTGTTTTTTTTCGGAGTCTATTTAAATATGCAAATTTCTTAATTACAATTTTGATGCGCCAACAAGTTCACCTTGTATTAAGAGTTCTTCCTTGTTTTTTTTATTTTATTTTTTTGTTTGCCTCAAAATGTCCGACACACATAGACAGCTCAAAATAAAAACAGAACGTCTAATCTATCTATGTCTATCTATGTATCCTACTATAATAATAGACAACAGTAGAAGCAAAATGGTATAGAAAAACAGGTTCCATTTAAAATACCTTAACCTACCTGATGACCGATGATAATTTTGTTTTGTAACAATCAGTCAGTGGCGTAACATTTCGATTGGAAAAAAAATGAATTAAAAAGAAAAAATCAAAAATAGAAAAAAATGTATTTACTTAATCCCAGTTTTTACACAACTCGCTGTCATTCGTCTCATTCAGATGAGTATTCAACATTTGCGCAAACATTTGAACTAAGACATGTAGTAAATATATTTTTTGGTCGTTCAGGATTTTTTTAACATTTAATAACATGAATCGATTTTACTTACAAAATTTCGTAACTGTTAATTTCTTTATTTTTACTACTTCCTTGACAGACTTGATTTGATTTTTCAATTAAAAGTAATTCTAGTTGCGTTTCAATTGAAAGTATAGTTGTCTCTGTTGTATACACATAAAAAGTGAGACCAAAACTCACCAGTCTTGTCAGTTGAATATGTTAAACATATCGAATTAAAGTAAATATCTTCTTCTATACTTACGATATTAATAATTTTTGAATAAATCTTCAACAATTGTATTTATTATTTAAAACATTTAGCGTAATCGAAAAATTCGAAATAATATCAATTAAAATATCAATACAATTCCGAAAATAATATTGACATCGTTGCACAAAAATTCTGACAAAAATAACTATGACGTAAGATCACATCCTATTGCTTTAAATTGTATAACTAAATTGGTCGCTACGACACTGTCTAAGTGTTTCAATGGTGCATTTTCAATCCATGTAAAAGGTTAGTGGGTAATATTTGAATTGAATTTTATGTGTACGGCAGCGCGCACCACAATGAAATAGACGTACATAGGCAAATTGTAATGTACATGCATATAATATTTTGAAGCCGCCATTTACTGATACGTATGTTTACGTATTTATCTCTATATCTCTCAATCTACATCTCAATAGTATAAATACATAGGTTAGGTTAGATTTTATGGTCTATACGTATACTTTTATTTTCTTCTATTTATGGTAAACGCCGTAATACTTTTATTATAACTAGGTATATACATGGAATTACGTTAGAATAAAAAAAAAAGAAAAGAAAAGAGATAAATGAAATAACGTGATGCATAAAATACGTTGTAATTTAATTATTCAGAAGCAAAAAAAAAAAATTATAAGTGCGTGTAATTCATATTATGTGGATATAACAGCAAGCAAAAAGACAAATTGATTTTAAACATTAGAAAACGATACAAATACAAGATAATTTGTATGTGTCTATGTCCATATGTATATGCCTTCTATGCATAGATAATAGCACTAGTGCTACCACAGAATACGGCTTTCGCTATTGAATTGTTATTGTAGTTTTACACTAATCCGCTGTATTGTTGTATTTTCTTCACCTCGACAGTGACATTTGTTATTATAGTTACGCTTCTGAGTAGCGTAAAATTGTGTACGCTGCATCGCATATTAATAATGATTGTGTTGACATCTTGCATTCTATTCGGACGCTTCATTATAATTTTAACGATTACGAAGTATTTTTTTACTATTCGATTACACTTGTTTAATATCTGATCGTTTGCTTGTATATTTGACGATATTGTACCGTAGTAAAAAATGTACCTTAAATTTGATACATTACAAAAGATAAACTTGTTTTCTGTGTCGATATGTGTAGGTCGCGTCATCACTACCGCAGAACATCTCTTTAGATTATCCGTAATACAATAAGAAACTGTAAATTATATTTTTATTAATCCTCTCAACGGATGTTTTACTAATTATCATTTTTTAAAGTTTTATATTACTACTAGAGTGATTATTTTAGTCGGTCACACAATCAAATCGGTTTGAAAATCGTTCAAAAAAAAAAAAGATTCCTTAAATCAGAGAATGTACCGCAATTTGACAAGCACTCAAAAGCAATTTCTATACATTTATCAACAAGTGAATCAATGAGAGAAAGAACAAGTAGCAAGGGGAATGAAAAGAAATAGAAACTCAAATTTAATGATGTATCAGTCAGTTGTTTGAAAGGCAAATTGACAATATTGTTCAAATAAAAACATAAAAAGGTAGTTCATTGAAACAATTGTATTTTCTTGACAATTTGGCGAATGAAAGAATTTGATATTCATATAGTTCGATAAATCTTTTTTTATTGCTGTGAAACTATTGTGACAGATTCTTCTATATTCTGTGCAATTTAAAAAAAAAATCATTTAATTTACTGGAGGAGCGAGATTTTTAGAAATTTTGGACTTCACCGTTACTTAAGTTCAATTAAGTTCCGCAAGAGTGAAGCATAACCGCTTGTGTACCGTATGGCCGTATAAATAGGGTATACAGTATATTCATTGTTCTATTTAATTATTTTTTTAATGAATTCGTAATTTATGCTATCAGATATTTTGCGTAATACTAAAATCTTCTGATTACAGCGGAATTTGTGTGGATATTTCACGTTAATTGTTGTGCGAGGAATATTTAATTTTTTTAAGTGGAGTAGCGGTAGATGTCGGTGTTGCCAGGCTGTGAGCTATTATACAATGATACATATGATATTACAACGTAAGTATAATAATATATCATACATAATAATAAAATAAATAAATAAGTAAATGAATAAATAAATAATTATACGTGAAAAAAGAGGCGTGAGATAATTACGGTATCTTTATTCTTTCAATAGAATTTACACATTAAATACATATTATACATATGTAGCATGAATGTTGCCGTTACCTGCTAAAAGCGGAAAAAAAGAAGATAACATAATGTAAAAAATACGAATGCAAATTTTTTTATACATATTCTCCTATTACAACAAGAAACAAATTAAATTTGTACAAATTAAATTAGAATTACGTTGAAATATACATATTATGTATGTATGTACACACACACACACATACCTACTCGAACTAGATGAAGGTTATGAAGAAAATCGCACCTTATTTTCTGTTTTTTTTTCTAATGGGGATTGGCGGTAGTCGACGTCCTTTAAATACTTAATCAATGGTCAAGTCCAATTGGAAATAGTCATGTTAATATATAATTAAATTAGATTTAATTGTAATGTAGCGTAAGGTGCATTCATGCACTGTGGCACAGAATAACAATGGGTCACTAAGCGGTAACTGTCATTGATTTGGACATCACGCAATATTGCGTGACCTCCACCACACACATTAAGTTCCTCCTATTTGTATTTGAGTGAAATGATAAATAAATAGTGTCAAATACATATGTCAAAATTGCCAGCTTTTCCCCGTTCCTTGACATTCGGATAAAACAAAACTGTATACGCGGGCTGACCATTTTCGGTGTTTAATTTAATTGTATTGAATAAGATAAAAAATGAGGTTATAAATAATTTATCGACCTAATATGTAGTATAGATATTTTATATAGAGAAATTTTGTCACTAAAAAAAAATCTAATCTCTATTCCGATTTAATTCACTGCGAATTCCTTTAGAAAATAGCTTCCAATTTCAAATTCTAGACATATACAATTATCATTACTATTATTATAATAGTTAAACAAAATCGAAATGCTTACGCGTTTTTAATTAACATTATTAAACCATGTAAATTGCTATATATGTATAGTATAGTATTATTATTATTGTTATTTTTTATCTACATATACATACATAATGTATAGATAGATAGACACATACTTTATATTAATAATAATAATAATAATAAAGAGTTCTAGTCCACTGACATAATTTTTTCCTATTTGAATTATTTAGGTTAAAGTGCAACTACCTCACTCACACACACACACGTACATACATGTATTCGTTTGTGTGTCTATCTACTTATTTTCATGTATTGCTTTTAATTGAATTTTCATGTTGTTCATAAATGGCAGCAACTATAAATTGGCATGAAAAAATTTGGTTCGATTTTAATAGTTTAGAAAACAAATATTTGTTTCTGTATAATTTCAATTATTATTATACATACCATACACTTTCCATACAACGTATAAGTAATTGGCATTAATTACTGTTTACTAATGATTAATAAATACATCATACTTACTCATCTATAATTATTATATGATAAATTATCGGCTACTAATAGCTTGACAATAATTAATTAATTTGTGACCAACATGATAATAAGTAGCCTAATCTAAATTTAATTTATAAAATCATAATCAATTGCATAATTTAAATTCAATCGCATAATGTTTACGGCATTTTTCAATCAAGTCGCCTTGTGAAATTTAAATAATACATAAAATTTAGCCAGTGTCGACATCTAATAGTCGATGCAAGAAGTGGCGAGAAGAAAACTGTAAACGATAGGATAGCTATGGGTTTCTATAAAACTCAGCTCTGTGTACTAGGCGTTGATATTAGATGGCGCTGACTGTCACTACTTTAATTTTCCCATGTTTTTTAAGTGATGTCTCTGTATTTCAAATCGAATGAAAACAGTTGTGTTGGTTGGAGAACTGAATTGTTCGAGTTTAATACAATTATTTGTTAAAATATAATTAAAATAAAAAATACGCTCAGAAAAATGTAAATTCAATCGCCTAAGTGTGGCATCTCATTTTTATCATGTTAAATTGTTAATTCTAAACTGAAAAATATTTAAAAATGTTAAACTTAACTGTAAATAAGTTGTTAAAGGAAGACAATTTTAGTGCCAACCACAAAAAGCATAAATCTAATTAAATTAAAACAGTATTTCCATGTTTTCCAATTTTTTTTATGTAGAACACTAATGGCATAAATTTGAAAGAGTCTTATCTGTTATCTTTATAATATAACGGAAAATTCTTCGCTTCGTATCAATTATAATTCTTCCTAAAACATTATTATAATAATATGAGAATATTTTAACCTTTATTTTTCACAACAACAACAACAACAAATAAAAAAATACAAATCTATTTAATAACATGCTAGGTACTTACTTATTATAAGTACATTAGTATGTACCTACATGATATTTGAATGGTATTTATCTGTTACACGATCTCCAACCACAACATGAATAAATAAATATATCGGGGAGGGGAAAAAAATACACCCAAAGTAATAATACAGTAATTTTTGCCTTCGAGGTTAATTCAGTTCTACCACCAGGTGGTGTTTACAGGTATTTTGAAATTTCCAATAGAAAAAATGGAAAAAACAAAGAACATGTAAAATGGCAATAAACATACCGACTATTTGTTAAGAGAATAGATAATAAAACATGCTTCCAGTGTATGTAGATATTATTAAGAAAGTTTGCATGTAAAACAATTATTGATTAGCATTTTAAATTAACAACAATTCTATTCGGAATTCTTTGCGGATTTTACATAATATTTAGTTGTCTATACAAACAGATATTGCCAATAATAATGTTGTAAATGTAAATTTTAGAACAAGAATGACAGTTCGAACATGAACTTTTCATATTACTACCAAATATCTTCTAAAAGCCATACTCGCTATTAGATTAATTACTATATCACTATTGACGTGTGCACTTATTATTACTTTTACACACCATGTACATTATACATACTTCCTCTTCAAATAGAGCCCACTTGATAAACCTACTACTACATAGTATAATAATAGCAGCAAATTGAACATTGTATTGTATTTATTGAACGATTACAAAAGTCATATAATGTATATTTGCAAAATGCATACATACATTAGTCTACAGAAACAGTTGTGGTGGGCTGGTTTATACCGGGTGTATCAGGAGCATAGCTCAAAATTGTTGTGTATGGTAGAGATTTCCGTAGTTGGAAATTTATAGTCGTTTTTATGGGTAATTCGTCATGAAGAATTGTCACAAATACTTCACCAGAAGTAACCACATATATTTACACAATGCTGTCAAACTTCCATAATTCTTTCACCAGTTGCTCTAAAGATGGACTTTGCATTTATATAGAAATAGATGTCAGATGCTGTGAATCAATAATACACTTTGCATTTTGTATTTTTTATTTATTTATTTTTTTGAGTATACAGTTTAAATTAAGCTAACAATTCAGAAATAAGCTTCTGTTCGACTTGAGAGATAACATCAAATTTTGATGTACACAGGTCACATGTCTAAGGGATAATAATTTTCCAAATACATATAATATTACTTTATCTGTTTGTAATACTACATGTTACACCCTGTATACAGATAGCTATAGGCCGATACACCTTTTTACGACTACCGGTTCAACATTTATTACTATTATTATTGAAATCAACTGTCGATAACCAAAAATCTATGTAAATTAGTTTGGATTTGAGGAGTTATGACCTTGAAAGACTAATCGAGGATATTCAATTTGTTGTTAGTTGAACTCCAGTAATAATAATAATAATAATAATAATAATAGGTAATCTATTAATTAGTTTCTACGTACACCCACCACTAGCATTTCGTGTAGTTCATCTAAAAAAACTACACATACATAAATGTCAATTGAGAATCTATCGATTATTCATTGATTCATTGCGATATGAATTGGGATGCGATGTTGTTATATTGTGAACCAAACTGTCATTAGATTATTATATATTTATGTTTTATGCGTATTAATAGCAAATGCAATTAAGATTTTTACTTCTAATCGAATTGAATTTAGTTCAAAAGTTGAATGACACTTAGATCCATCTAAACTTTTGATTTTAATTAGTAATTATTTCCAGATTGGAGTGTCAAGTGTTGTTCAAGTGTTTTCGTTATTATTGTGCAATCATAATAATAATAATTATTGTTCCGTCCACTCCTTTGAAATGATAAAATTGCACAGCGCACTAAAAATTAAAAAAAAAAAAATCAGCGTGTTATTTATTGATATGAAGTCGGTCTGTTTTGGCAGCTTTATGTTTTAATCTTCTTCTTCTTCTTCTTTTTGTTCTTCTTATTTTTTTATTTGTAATTAAATATGGAAAAGTTTGAGGTTAACAACTAAATATTTCTTCACGATCTTTTATTAATAAGTTTTTTTTTTTGCTATAGAAATTTCTACATATAAATCGTCGCCTACTAATAAACGAAAATATTCATTCACGATAATTTCATCCATTCATCACATAAAAGGACGTGCCTGGAATCTGAAAACGCTTGATATTCCATTTATATGTACTATATCTATCTAAAGTGTATACGACTTCCGTTTGCGACGTACGCGACATATTTAAAACTTTTTTTTGTATTTGACATTCATATAAATACCTTACACCTTAATCTGACTAAAATAATTACAGGGTGTTCAGTAACAGTTGTTTGAAAATGTTTTCATGTACGTAGGTATCCACTAATATGTTTGTATGGATATGGAATATACCGATACAAACAAATTTTCGTACTGATATTTTTTCCAAAATATCACTCTTAATTTTCCAACAAAAGTTGCGTTGTACTTAAGAAATATTATGTTAGCCTAGCTGTTTTGTTATCCAAGAGATAACACCAGAAGACACCACGAGGTAGTAACCGACTTATACACGACTGAAGTTCTTCACAACTCGAAAGTAACACCCTGTAAATGTATACGTACAATATACGTAGACGATGAATTTAAATAGGTTTTCATTGTCAATTGTCTGAGTGGAACTTATTCACTATTTTAGGGGCTTTTTATTTCGAAACATAACCACAAATTTAGTCAAATCTTTTTACCTTTCAAATACATGTGTATGTATGTAATTGAACTAGTTTCTATTTCAATTAAATCTACCTACACAAATTCAAATCTTGTTGAAATATTTAGTTGAAAAAGGTTGAATTTGAAATGAAACGTAGATGGAATTGGAAGAAATGGTTTTGAAGTGTTCAACGCAGCAACGACAAATTGAACTTTTATTCATTTTCTTTTTTTATAGAGCTAGATAACGGAAGGAAATGTCTATCATTGAAAAACTTGAATTTTCTTTAAAAATAAATCATATGTCTTATATTATTTTCATTCTAAAGTTTTCTCGTATTTGAAAAGCGGAAATGTATTCACTGACTATTATTCTTTTTACATCATCCTTTTCACACACAGACACACATACATCTATAATGTGGTTCTTATTTCAATTTATTTTTATCTTTCCATTTCATTTTCATTTCTATTTTAATTCACTTTAATGCTGCTCCTGATGCTGCTCTGCTAATTCTAGTACTAGATGAAGAAAATAAGAGCCTGTTTCTGTGTATTTATTTATTTTCCGTTACTAAATTCAGCCTGCGCATATTTAATTAGTGCACATTAAAATGCCAAAAAAAATAAGCTTTGAAGTTAGCCTTACTTTTTCGATTTTTGTTTTTGTTTTGTTATTTTTTCAATTTTTCGTATTTGTCTTGAGCGCTACTGTTGATTAATAATGACATATTATGTATTACAAAACGTTTACGTGTCATAATAATTTCATTTCAATGTGTCAATGTCATGAACGATTAAGCAAAGACGCGACTGCGCCTCTTTTTTTCTATACCTGCCAGTATTTCTTTTGTGAAATGAAAAATTAAGCTGTATGGTATAGTAATTCATAATAATAATTTTACTGTGAAGAATGCGTGTGTAAATGTTGTTATCATATATATAAATTTATGTATTTATGTACCTATATGTATGTAGTTACAAAATGTTTTCTTATTGACTCGCCATACGTACAGCCGTAACTGCAGTGATGTAATAATAGCAGCAGCATGTAACCTGTACATATTATGTATAATTTATACACGAAAATTTACAAGAAATTATTAGAATACGAATGTATTTGAATAATAATTAACAATGCACTTTGGGGTATATAATGAAATAAAACGATAATGTTAATCGAGTTCTGTAAATTGCCTCCGGTAAAGTCGAATTTTCGGTATTTGAAAATTCACTTTCATATTAATATAATAAAATATATCGTTTATTAGTTTTACGTATTGATGCTTGGAACTCATCTATAAGGTACTCGTATAATAGCAACGTTTACTTTGCAAATTAACTTTGTGTGTTCAATTCTTCCTAGAGGATTTCAATCAATATTCGGTTGTCTTTAGACGATCACTTAACTTACTACAAAGTAAAGGTAAACTAAAGTGAAACTACACTTCAAAATATGAAAAAAAAAATCGTATGGTAACTCCTATTTCCTATCTAGAGAAACATTTAAATTTAGTGTTAAATTAGCAATAGACTGAATTGGCAGGAAAATTCAATGTTGCCGAAATGAAAAATTGGAATTAATCATCGGTGGGATGACTTAATCTTGACAATCTTGTCATATACAAAACTTTTAAATGGAAAATCATCTTATCTTACTGTAGACGTATTTCCTAAATATTTTTTTAGTTTAAAATTAGAAACTTGTAGTTCGTATTTAAAAATCGTTATACTATTAAGAAAATTAAAACATATTTATTAAAATTTACGACTAATACATATAAAAATAATCGTGGCCATATTGCATCGAAACCATGACAACGAAGTGGTTGTCAGGAAGGCAGATACGATTTGGTTTTACTGTATTATGTCGAAGTACTACTATTTACTATAGTCGCTGCCATTATCTGTATCTCTACTCTATCTAGATGCAAGAGAGAGTTTTTTTTACTCATATTGTTAAGTAACTTCTTCCTCAGAAGAAGTTGACAGTTGTTTAGTTTCGTCGTCTATCAAAACACAGGTAGGTAGGTGCTACTTACACTCCGTCATCGTTACACACGTGTGTTGTATTATTAAAGCTTCTGTTGATAGTGGTGGTGCTGCAATACGACGCGGGTGTACGCGACGAGCACACACACACACACACGTACTTTTAAATGTCTAGTTTTCTCTAGTGAGAAAAACGTTATTAAATTTGTTCGAATTGGAAATAATTTGTGATTAATTGAAATTAGTTGTGGGTAAATTATGTGTGGGATTTAAATGGGAATTTAAAGAAAAAAATTAATAAAAAAAACTCTGATGGACAATTAAGTGTGAAAAGTGTAAAAAACTGAGTGTTAAAAAAAGGTTTTAAGTGCGAATATTCTGAAAATTTTTCTCGAAATAATGCATACTTCTTTTTGTTGAATTTGGAAAATTATTCTTGATATTTCTGCTATTTTATTTTGCTATTTTCCTTTATACATTATTCAACCAATTGCTTCAAATAATTTCTCAACAATTTTTATTTTAATATTCATCAAATGCCGCTCGTTCGTCTTTCTATTTGAAATTCTGCATGTTTTCCACGATAATGATAAAATAATAAGCAGGATTTTTCGTGATTTTTTTATATAATTTCCAAATTCTCATCGCGAGCAAATAATAATTGACATGATTTTTGGTATGTTTTTTTAAATAATTTCGCTTCGTATTTCATCAGTAATAGTTTTAATATATAAAAGTTCGTTCAGATCGATTTATTATAGGATAACCAAGTCATAATTTAATGTCATTCTGACAGAAAATGCTAGATAAATTAAACTTGTTTGATCAGATGAAGTTTAAACTAAAATTCCATAGCTACCATGTAATTTATGTGAACCAAAAAGTATAGCTTAGCTTAAACTTCACTTAATCTAAGTGGCGCAAATGGCGGTTAGTGGATTTACAAATGCTAAGGGTTCGTTTACACTGTTCAACTAGATTAAAATCAGAATGACGTGAATTTCTATATAAATTTATTTAAATTTTACTGTTTTAATAAAACCTACTCTAACTATGACTAATAATAATTATAATAAATTAGAGCAGTTAATTAATTATCTATTCAAATAATTCATTCGATTTACCTATTTTCCAAAAAATCAAGTAGGAAACATAGTGGTAAACTTCACTTCCTACATAATAAATCGATATTGATAATCTTAAACCTTGTTTCACATTCGATCAGATGTAATATTATTCACATTGATGACTTTTTCTTTTCAATTTTCTTTGCCAAATGTAGATTTACATAGATCACCTGCCATTTGGCTCTATGTGAAACCACGTCCTATTAAATTAATAGTTCTTATTTCTACTTTGCTTAACACTAAATCAATTCAGAATTCACACTGAATGGGACTGCTGCAATCAACACAACCTACATACCACCTTCATAATATTTATATTATCTCCGAATACATATAAAAGTATAAATAAATAAATTGATAAATTTTTAATTAATAAATTATTTATTTATATGTTTAGTTTCTTTTGCTGTATAGTTTTTAAGGTCGACGACAATTCGACCAGAAAGAATACTTTGTATAATAATAATAAAAATAAAAAATCAGATCGAATCATGGTTTAATTCGACAAAAATAATAATTAATTATGAAAGAAAGAAATGTCAAGATCTAATCAGTGTGAATAATAGTAATTCGATCAGGAAAATATTAATTTTGTCAGTTTATTTTCATTAATTCAATGATTGATTTTTTAATCGACTAATTTGTATAGTAAAAGACTGAAGAACGATGCAGTTTTATGCGAAAGGTTTCTATGAAAATTGAAAAATCTAAAAATACAATCAAATTTCAATAACTGTCATTAAATTCGAAACTTTGTTGTGTTATAAAATTAACGCTTCCACAATCATTAATAATAATAATAATGGTAATAATAAAAAATAAAAGATAATCAATGAAAAATTGCATAAGTGGTCAAGGCTGTCGAGCAATCATTTAACTTTGGACCATATGGTCCCTATTATTGTTATTATTATTATTATTACTCATATATGAAGGTGTAGAAATATGTACTACCTATAAGTACTTATTCTATAGTACAAAAGAAAGACATTTCAAAAGGTATTTCAGTTTGCATAAATATCTCCATGCATAATACTTAATTTAATATTATTGAAGCAATCATTTATTCGATTGGTATTGTTGACAGATTGTCTGCATTCTTAAGATTACAAAAGAAATTTGAACAATAATTCAAAGGAGTCTTGCATTATTACAGTAGCACGCTGTTACAGCGGATACCGAAATTATAGCTAAAAGTATAACTTATTGATTCAAATAATAATTAGTTCGTTAAGTGTATATTTATGGTAGTAAACGATGAAGGGAGATGTCCATTGATAAGAAGTTGCACTGTATCTCACCATTGACTAATAAAATTTCCACTCATTGCAAATATCAATTACAAATTTCTTCAATATTAGACAAAATGTTCAATCTGGCATCGACATTTATCAATTCCCTAAGAAACAATGACGTCGTCTTGTCGCCAACACCGCCGCCAAAGAAACGTCATTTTCAACATACCGGTTGTAAAGGTATGGCGCATGGTCAAGGGAATTACACCAATAATAATAATAATAATGATGTAAAATCACCACCATCAACTCCGGGATCGCCAAAAAGTCCATTTCAACGGACACCATCGATTAAACGACGAAATCCTAGTCCTTCCAGTTCACTTAATCGACGATTTAATGGCGTCGTCAACGAAAAAGTGAAATGCAATGGGAACAACAACACTGTAAAAACAAACGGTAACAATGGACATTGTATAGAAAATGGCTCAGAAACGGATTCATTGGATTCGTTAACAAATGATAACAAACAGCAGCAAATAAATGGCAAAAAATCAACAACAAAATCTAATCCATTCCAAAGAAGTTCTTCGTTACGTCTGTCACGAACGAAAAAACCACCACCACCACCACCACCTCCTACTGTACCTTTACCGTCCTCATCTCAATCGATGTCAAAACCGAAAACATCAAGTAGTATAAGTTCGGAAAATTACAGTGAATCTGAATCAATTGATTCATCTGAAATGAAAACAAAAGATGAATTACGACGACAAAACCAAACGATTTCAATGAGATTATTTAATAGCGGAACAAAAGCATCTGAAGCAAAAACAGCACGAATGCGTTATGATAATAATGGTGGAGGAGATGCTGATAATGGTGGTGGTTATGATGAAGTTGACTGGATGAATGGTTTAAGAAAAAAGTCGGAAGATATCAATGGTTTTCATCAGCAAAAAAAGAAAACGATGGTAAATGGTAATGACATAAATCATCAGGAAGAATCAGTGGTGGAAAATGGATTTCTACGATCCCGTAATGGATCGATACGGCGTAGTGGAAGGAAACTGGAACCGTCAACACGACCAGGAGCAGCAGGAGCAGCACCAGCCATGTTAAGAAATGGTGCATTTCGAAAAAGTTTCAAAAAATTGAAATCCCTTAAAACGGTACGCTACTATGACCTGATGGCAATGAGTCAAGATCGTAAAATTCCCGGATTCTTTGATATGGCAGATAAATGTAACAATTTAAAAAATTTCGATTTCAATTTGCAGCAACGAAATGATTCAGATTTGGTAAGATTTTTTTGTATACAGGGTGTTTGAGAGAGAGTGTGTTGAATATGTTTTGAAATGATTTAAAATAAAATACGTATAACATTTTTGGAAATTTGAATGGAAAAGGTATTGTCATTCAAATTTCGAATTATTTCTGGTCAAAACGTTGTATGCATTGAAATTAGTAATGTCGTCATGGATTTCCTGTTAAGCCTTATTGTGCATATAAAATAAATAAAAATGATTTTGTAATAATATTTGAAAAGAGAAATCTAGTTGATTTTTCTTATCTTTATAGTCGTTTCGGTTCAATAGTACAGAAAATTACAAACCCAAAAAACCTCAAAATTCGTCCATTTCTATTTCAACTTGATCTTATTTTTTTGTTGATAGCATTTAATATTTCCTTTTTTTTCTCACTTTTAATAATTATCAATAATTAATTTTTGTTATTTTTAATGTACAACATTGTTTCAATTCGAACGAACCTTGAATAAACTTGATACAATAAAAATATTGACGTATTTTTTAATTTAAAGTTTAAAAAAAACTAATTATCGGTTTAATTTTGTTAATTCCATTCCAATCGTAAATATTGTTTTGTGGATTAGTTTCGACTTAATTTAAATAGAAAATAATTTATATTTAATTATTTTTATTCGTATTTCTAAACATTTTCAAGTTCCAAGATCAGATCACATTTTGTTGTTTAGTTTTAAAAATAAACCGGTGTACCCCTGTTGGTCATTAATCCTAGAACGTTAATTAGTGTGGAAAAATTCTTACATAGAAAAATTCCTCTTCTTCGTTTTCCTAATTCATTATCAATGTCAAAATAATTATATTTCCTTCTCAGCATCTTATTTTCGGCTTTTCAATTCTTTTTTTATTTTTATACTTAAAAATAGGCAACCAAACAAATAGATTTTCGTTTTTATGTCATCAAATGTTATATAGCACAGTAGGCATACATAGTAATCGATTCTTAATATTTTGTAATTCATCCTCCACATTTAAAAAAGAAGATTTAGCTTACTGTGAGTCTGTGTAAAGAGAATTGTGAGCGTTTTCATTGGCTCAATTTCTTGTCAGTTTTTTTACACTAGCTGCTGAACGAAAAATTCCTGTAAAATGAAAAATTAATATAAATTCTTTCGAGACAGATCGGTATACCGTGATTTATTATACCGTAAAGATTTATTTTTACATATTTCTTATTTGGTATATTTTCTATTTTGGCGCCACTTTATTATTTCAAGAAGTGCTTATAAAAGTAATTATCCAACTCAAGTAAACATTGAAAATTGGAAAACAAAATTAAAGGTATCGTTTGGAAATTTCTGTTAGTTGAGTATCATCACCTAGTTTTTTTTCTTTCTTTATTTAAAGCCAAACTCGAAGATTCTTCAAAAATAGCTTAAAAATAACTGCAGATCTTAACTATTTTCATTTTTTATTGATTACGACCAAAAGGAAAGTTTATTTACTGAATTTAAAAGGATTTTTAAGTGCGTTGTTAAACTGAAAACTACAAAACCCAAAAAAAACAAAAAGAACGTTAAACAAGTATGAAATTAACATAAATTTTAATCAGTTTCGTTATTTTTTTACCAATACTTATCAATACATATAATCCGTTGATTTTATTAGTATTGTAAACTTTAAACCTGTTTCTTTTGCCCATTTTATTTATATTTGCTAAAATTCATCCATTATGTTCTTGTTTCTGTTTTTCGTTAATTTTTATCTTGTTTATTTAAATAAGAAGAATATTCGTAGAAAAAATATTATAATCTGGTTTTTAGTTTTATTTCCATTTTATTAATTTCCAAGAATTTCTTTATCTTATCTTATAGTTTCATAAAATATCTTAACCAATTAAGGTATAAAATACCTAATTCTGTTTTTGGCGGGAATGTCAACATAAAATACAAATGTAAAATAATATCAGATTTAATTTTATTATGTATACTATAGGGAACTATAAAATTAGCATATAATAATTTTATTGCAAAGTATGTACAAATAATGATAATAATAATAATAACTTACATACATAGAATAAAACATTAATCTTCTTTTAGTAATAAATTTCTCTTCTGGTAAATTAGACAAGAGATTTCGTATCATTTTAAATATGCATCTAGAGATTTTCTTAATAGGGAAAAATTGAAAAAAAAAACATTCAACTTGAAACTTATAAATAACTTTATACTTATAATCGTATAAGGTTATATAATCAGTTTCTGGGCTTGCGCAAGATTAAACACCTCATCCAAACACATTTTTAGAAATCTATGTATAAAAATGATTTAAACAGGCGGGGCATTTTTAAGCCTCGCCTTTTTTACATCATGCCGAAGGCATGACGGTGGTTTCGATGGGGCGTGGCTTCTAAGCACGCCCATGTGGTAACTCCATGGTCAGAATGAATCGCGTATAATTGACTAAAATGGCAATTTGATGATGTTTTTTTTCTTTGTTTCAGGCAAAAACAGAGGAACATTTACAAAAAGAAAAACAATGGCTGGACGCGGAAAGAATGTGGTTAATGCATCGTGGCGGTTTCACATTAGTACGAAAAGAACCAAATTCAAACAATACACTTGAAGCGGGTAAAATACAAATAAGAATTGAACAAAATGGTGATATTTTATATGTGGATGAAGATGATATTGAAAAGGTAAGATTACAAGCCACGCCCTTCAATCTAGCAACTAAAAAATATCGAATATTTGTTTCCAGGCTAATCCTCCGCAATTTGATCGAGTAGAAGATTTGGCCAGTCTTCGCCATTTAAATGAATCAAGTATTTTACATACATTGAGACAACGTTATGCAGCCAACTTGATTCATACATACGCCGGTAATGGTACACTTTTAATTGTTAATCCAATGGCACCACTAGCTATTTATTCGGAAAAAGTAAGTAAATACTTTTTTTACACATGACAGGCGGGCATGTCAAAAAATCGAAGCAAATAACTGACATCATTCGACTTGGTCACAGCATACAGAGATCATTATTTGTGTTCTGTGATTATACTTTCTTTCAGTATATGATTTTAATATTTTATTTGTATATGCTTATTTCAAAGCCAATTTGATTTATTTTATGAATTAAATGAACATCATTATTGTTTTATTTTAATAGAGAATGTGAACATGATTTGATAGTCACGTCTTTGATTATACCACAATATTGTATAATAATAACAAATATCAAACCGTAATTGACAGTTATGTGGATATAATCAACGACATGACTTTTGTGTACATACATAGTCTATAAAATGCATCGATATCAAAGCCAATTTTAATTATTTTATAAATAAATTTTAATTTTCCTGTACCGTACTCTATGATGTATATAATAAACTAAATATCCGTGAGCTTTTATCAATTTAATTATATACATTAATAAATTGATAATTATCAATTATTTATTATAATAAAGTAGCATGATTTTTCATCATATTATTATTTCAAATTCAAAGTATTAATTACTGCGTGGGTTTCTAAATACATCGAAGGAATTCCATAGTATTGTTTGTTCAACTACTAGGAAAAAAAAAAATAAAAAAATTGAGGCTGGGTTGATTGATTGATTGATTATTATCATACTCTTTCATTGTTTAATATATTATTCTGTGTGTGTGTTCATGAATTTATCTCCGAATGAAGTCATTAATTTGCTTATAATATGCATATTTAATAATATAAAATAACAGATGTTGGAATGCAGGCTTGCTGCTTCGAATAATAATGCATGCTGATCAGCTATCAAAGTTTTTTGCCTCATTAAGCTATCGTCAAGATATTGCTAGGCAAGCAAACTGAGTCTCGATTGGCGGTCAGCTTTAACACTACGATGCAATAGATTGTATGTTATTATTTTTTTGTTTTTTTGTTTTTCTCCAGGTGGTAGCACTATTCAAAGGATGTAAATCGGAAGATATGCCACCACATATTTATTCAATGGCTCAATCAGCTTATCATAATATGTTATCTAGTCGTCGTGATCAATCTGTTGTATTTATGGGTCGATCTGGTTCAGGAAAAACAACAAATTTTCGACATTGTGTTCAATATTTAGTAACTGCTACTACTCCTGCTAGTACTACAGCAACTACCACTACTACTATTACTAATAATAATCATCAAGTATTAACTTTAGAAAAATTAACGGCCATGTGGACATTATTGGAAAGTTTCGGCAATTGTAAAACAATATTAAATACGAATGCAACAAGATTTACGCATATTTTCAGTATTGATTTCGATCAATGTGGTTCAATTGCATCGGCCAGTATACAAATTTTATTATTAGAAAAAAGTCGTATAGTAAAACGAATTGATGGTGAAACAACATTTCACATTATGCATCGTTTACTTTGTGGCGTCGAAGGAACATTAAGGAAAGAACTATTTTTGGAAAATGTATCGGGAAATGAAAATAATCTATTTATGAATTTATTACAAAAACATGAAGATAAACAACGTGCTCAACAAGAATTCACTAAAGTGCGCAGTGCTTTTCACATATTAGGAATTAATGATATTGAACAGAAAGTGATTTTTTCCATTTTAGCTGCTATTTTTCATTTGGGATGTGCTGGAGCTGCCAAAGGTAAATTCATGTTTATATTCCATTAATTAATCGTATTATTAATAAACAATAATACCTTCATTTTATATGGCATTATTTTCGCCAGATAATATTTAATGAGTACTAATACAGACTAATAACTGTGTTGGTATTGTGTCTGGTACCGCCCCGTATTTTCTGCTGCTAGTGTAGCTCACTTACTACCACTTACCAATATCAATTTACACTTATTTCGATTATATTTGCAGCTGGAAGCAACAATCGTTATCAGTTTGCTAATCCTCAATGTGCTCAAAGAGCGGCCACCCTATTAGGAACGACTGTAGAGGAATTATCAAGGATTATTTTTGGTTTGGCATCTGGTGGAATGGTAAGAATATCAATATTAATGCAATCGCAAATTGCATTAGTGATCTCAATTAATGAAATTTATACCTGGACCGGTTTCGGTGTATTATGGCTCATCGGAAAAGCTGAAAATGCCTACCAATCGAACTGATTAAATAATAAAACGACGATTTATAATAAGCAATAAAATATTATGAGAATATTTTAATATTTATTGATAATAATAATGTTTTATTTATGTAAAATTTATACAATATTCAAAAAATAGAACTTACATCATAAGATGCGTATTTAAAATAGCGTTTCGTTTGGCAGTTGATGAATTAAACAATTGAAATAAACTTTTTAGTATTCATAATTGATGCGCAATTAATAATTGATTATTAACAATTCAATCATGCTAATGACTAATATTTTATTTTCATAGGTCACTCCAAATCAGCCAAGGGCCCCATTCCGAACCCCATCGCCAATTGATAAGGGTTTAGAAAGGGAAGCGGTCGGCCTGGAAGCAGTTGAAGGACTTGTTATGGGATTGTATTCGGAGGTTTTTAACTGTGTAGCAAATTTAATTAATCGGTAATTTCACCTGTGAAGTTTGCTAAAAGTTAGCTGATAATTTACTATTCAATTTAATGCCATTTCAGATCAATTTCTGGTAGTACATATACAATCAATTCGATTCTACTTATCGATACGCCGGGCTTCCAAAATGCCGCCAGTTGTGGACGCCAAACTGGTGCATCATTTGAAGATTTATGTCATAATTATTTACAAGAAAGACTTCAATTGTTATTTTATCATACGAATTTAGTCGTGCCAAAAGATAGGTAATTAAATTTTATAATAACATAATTGAATTGAATATAAGACAGTCAAAATTAAGACAATCATTTGTATTTTCCAGATACCTTCAGGAGAATATCGATTTTACATTTGATGAACAAGAAAATGAAAGTCTGATCAATCCACTGCCCTTAGTCAATTTATTAGATAAGACTGCTCAAAATTCAGTCATTAGAACCAGTCAAACTGATTTACACGAAGCCGATAAACGAGGCATGTTGTGGTTACTGGATGAAGAAGCCATATATCCAGGAGGTAAGTTATTACATCCGTCTAAACAAAATTGGAGGGTGCAATAAACCTGCAATTAAGCAAAAAACAAACCAACATTCATTGCTATTTAATTTTAGGTAGCGACGATTCATTTCTTGAACGCCTATTCACACATTACGGTGATCGTGACAATCAGTTGCTGCTACGAAAAGCTCCGGGTACCAATCAATTCATTTTACAACATCTTCAAGGTACCAATCCAGTTTTGTACAGTTGTAAGGGTTGGTTGAAACAAAGTAGAGAGAATCCTGTTTCGCGGATAGCTGTGACTTTTCTTCAAGAAAGTTGCAAGTGAGTCAAAATTAATATCTAGACGTAAATATTAATATAAATTAATATAAGTGAGAAGCAGCAGGAAGTTAATAAGTGAATTGCGGTAGATGAACCTTAATATTGTCTTCAACGTTAATCAAAAGCAGCTGTAGATGTCTTGCTAATCTCTTGCACTAAATAAATATTTTATCTTAGTCTAGACATAGTACGAGTATAATAAGGGACTTTTTATTATATTTGCAGAGAAGATATCAGTAAACTATTTGTTTCAATACGCGGTCTCGGTGCGTCGAATTTCAGCGGTTCAGTAGTGGGCCTGGATGGATCACAATCGTTGCGACGTGCGTCAAGTATTCGACGAACCTTTACAACAGGTGGCGCGGCAGCTATAAAAAGGAAAAGCATTTGTTTACAGGTAGATGGAGTAACATCCATTATTAGCCACGCCTATTATTAAATATTGACTGCGAAGTAATAATGAATAGGCGTGGCTTAATAAAGCATTGAAAATCATCCCTGATGTTAATCAAAAGCCAGTTACGTTTGGCGTGATTTTAAATGCATCCCCCCCTTAGTTATTGATTATTTCTATTCTATCTTAGACTAAATTCACCATTGATGGTTTAATAGAAACATTAAGACGAACAAAATTACGATTCGTTCATTGTTTGCTGCCTCAGCATAATGCTGGTGTGTGTGAAAGTCACAGTTCACTTATTAGTGTGAAATCTGGTAACAGTGGAACTGATGATGGTTTATTAAATGTACCGTTACTTCGATCACAGGTTAGTTCTTGAATTTATCCATTTTAATTGACAAACACAAGGGGGTATTAGTTGCGCAGTAATAATGCCGTTCTAATACCAAGTGAGCAGGCGCATTATCAAAATTGGATCACTATTTTCGTTTAACGAACGAACTTTTTGGAACTTAAAGCGTATTCACTGAAGGAAAATAGTGTTTCCATTTAAATAATGCGCATGCCCAGTTAGTTCCAGAATAGATATATTATTACACTGGCATAAAGATATAAACATATGACTGGTAGCGATATTATTTTACACTGTTGCCACTAAATTAATCATCGTACTTTAAACATTGTACTTTTTGTAGATTCGTGGTGGTCAAATATTGGATTCAGTTCGATTATACAAACAAGGTTTCCCTATGTTCCTTCAATTAAATGAGTTTCGTCGAAAATTTGGCATTCTAGCTGGTGACAAAGTCTGTAGTCCAGTTCTAGACGAAAGGAAAGCAGTTGAAGATATGCTGCTTGCATTAGATTTGGAACTATCAAGCTATCGTGTAGGATTAAGTCAGGTAAGTGACAGATGGTAATTAGAATTGACTTATCGACAATCAATTATCGTTTTGTGCTACATTTTAGTGACTGAATTATAAAAATTTGAAACTAAAATATTCTACTCTCGTATCTGTCGTCAATTTAAATAATAAACAAACTACACACCTATTTTTATAGAACCATAAAAGGGAAAACAGTACAATATGGGAAAATTAGCATTAGTACTATGTACTTAGTTGAAGTGGATGCATCACTTTCTCTTTAAAAAGGCAAAGTAAACGTGCGTTCGTTATTTTTTTTTTTTTTTTTCGAAAAGCCAAATTGACTATAATTCACTTCAATATACTTTGATCTCATTAAATGTTAAGTAGATACTTTGTACATTAACATGATTGACTGATTTGCATTCTTTTCTTTTTCTTATGTTTATGATTTCTTATTTGCATAATGTACATACATAGTGATCGATTACTAGTGTCCAACGTGGTCTTGGACTTGACTGTTTATTAAATGGACATGATGTTTATCTTGCCTTTCAGGGTTGCTCGAGGACGTCATTTAGTCCGATAGGGACTACGATTTGAGTTTTCCCAAATAGAATTTTCCAATGCCTTTATTTTTTTTTTAATAGCATTTGATATTTTTTCTTATCCAAATACTGTGGAGAATAAATACTTTGAATCAGCTTCGCAAACCGCACATCAAAATCTCAAAAAGTTTCGATAAGAAAAAGTAGTTGAGAAAATTAAGTTAAATTGTGTGGAAAAGTCGGTCTGTATCGGTTAAAATGAGGCTCTCGAGTAACAATAAAAGACAAGAGGGACCTCATGTCAATCTGATGAACTTGCCAAGTCCAAAATAGAAATGATCACTAGTAATCGACCATCCTGTATACACAATATGTGTGGAAAAAAACGTGGACAAAAGTTTAATCAATGCCTGTTGTGAAGTCTGGCATTAAATGAATGAATAAAGTTGTTATTTGTAAAATTTTATTTCTTGACATATATAATACATATTGTCATATAACTTCGGCCATTTAATATGTCACTGATAACAATGATATATTATTTTTTTGAATTGAATAGAAACTGTGATCAACACTGTATGTGCATACGTGTAAGTATTCAAATTGATTGAAGTAAAACGATGGTGTCTGTCATTACAGTAATGGTGTTGTATCTACAGATTGTTGTTTATTTGCATTTAATTATTATCTCTTCTCTTTTTAACCTTTTAATAAAATTGCTTTTCTAATTCTCTATTTACTTATTGCATTGTCATCTTAAATGAGACAAAGTTGTCGCAATTTTTTTCTTTTTCAAATGACAATTTCGCATGAAAATATGCGCTAAGGTGTGTTACTGTTTGGAATGAAAAGAAGTGGCAGTATTTTTTTGCTTTCTTTTCGTGAAATTTTTTTGGAAAAAAAAAATGATAATAATCGTCAAAATTTAAAAATACTTAGTAAAAACATGGCGATGAAATAACAATAACCTCAAAAATTGTCATTGATGTTTAATTAAACGCAAGATTTTAGTGATTAAACTTTTGTTGATGAAAATAAAAACAAAAAAAAAATAAAATAAATTGTAATCAACAGGAAATACGTATATTTTTTTCCTGTAAAAGAATATCAATTACACATCAGTCATCGATGGCTGAAAAATCGATTTAGGCTTTACGTACATAAATAAAGTTTTACCGCCCAACAAACGAAATTCTCATTAACAAATAATTAATTTTGAATGTTTTTTTTTCTTTCTTAAAATAGTTAACCACAATTAATTTTTTTTTCTAACTCTGAGGCTTCAATTTAAGCTTAGTTCTCGTCTTGATTTTTGTTCACGTTTTTGGAAGGCATGATAAATGATCGAAAAAAAAAAATGGAAGGAAATTGAAAACAAAAATAGCAATTTTAGGTTAATTTCAAAGGAAAATCGTTAATGATTTTTGTAACTTGATATGAAAAGATAATTGTCTTTTCGAGTTCTGGATAATATTAGAAGAATATTTGATTCTACCGCTATTTTCGTATTTGTCGATTTTCAGCCATATTGCCATTATAAATTTACCATTTTTACCACCTATATACATACATAAGTGGTATATCATTAAACGAATAATTTTATTCAGTGAGATTATTCATGATTGAAAACTGATCTAGATTACATGACATTTATGTATCCCCATTCTAGATGTTAATATTGTTGTTATTTAATTGGAAATTTTAGAATTGATTAGATATATTAATTACGTTATTTGTGCAATATATTTTTTTTATTGTGATTTTCTCAACCATGGGCAGTTAGTTGAAGGTCGTTTATACAAAATAAATTAGCATTTTTTTTTTATAGTACAGTTTGTGGGTGGTTTTAAATTTTAGTAGCGAATTGATTGATTGAATAGATAAAATTATGTAAAGATCCTGTTCTAATTTTAGAAAAAGTTAATCAATTCATATAATCTCCATTAAATACTTCTTTTAATATCTAATTATAGTACGTATATCAACATGTACAGCTAGATGGAATGTGTATGTGTACATACTTTCAAATTTTTATTGAAATCTTAAGCTTCATTCACACCGGAAATATGATATTATTATACAGTAAAAAGACATTGTAGACATAACTTTTGATTTATTTTCATTTTTCCATTAATATTATTATACGAACAGTTACATAGTTAGTACACACGATTATGGATATTTTCTATGGATGGACACACACCGATTAAAATACTATATCAAGTGAAATAATATTTAATAATAATAGTAATAATAATGATGATGTTAAATATTTAGAATTCTCAACCATCGTCGTCGTTTTCCATCTCCGTTATTCGTCCATTGAAATCTATTTTAAATTGTTTTAAATCATTTTTTTTTCAGTTAGTTTATATTTGGCATTGCGTAATAAAGATGCAGTCACGTCATATTTGGATAATTAAATCAAAAAAAAAAATCAGTTGTGACCCGCTTGTTAATTTTAGGCAGGAATCTCTTGCGATACATGAATACTGCGCATGCGAAAAATTACGATAAGCATTAAGAAGTTAGAAAATATCATTAGGGAGTTCGTGTGCTTACTGTCTGTGGCCTTAGTTATGGTTGTTGTGATCCTGCGCATGCACAGCATGAATATTATTTCCGAAAATGAGTGCTGCGTATGTGCAGGCCACAAAATAGCGGGGTTTTATTTCATGAGGGAGTTTCTGGTGTACATAAAGTCTCTATTATGATTATCGTTCTATTATAATCTGACGTGACTGCACGTCTATCATTTTAATATACTGGGGATAGATACATAAATACATAGAAACATGCTTTCTTAACAACATAATAATAATAATAATAATAGAGGGAACCCAGTACGTCGAATTATCTATGTACGTACATTTTAATAGCAATTTATTATAATGATGATATGTTGTTGATGATGACCGTTTATCTTGAATGATCTGTCTCATAATATGTCATTATTATTATTATTATTATTCTTTAGATTGTATTTTAGTTTCGAATTCCATTTGTTTTATTTTTTTATTATTATTATTTTCTAATCGTTTAGCAGTAGTTTATTTTAATAATAATTCATCTATGGAATGCAGAAAAATCTGAATAGTAATTTCAAAATTATGTCTCTAGATTTGGTGAATTCGTGATCACCACTGCTGCTGCTGCTCATTTTGTGTGGTGTCACATTTACGTTTGCGTGTAACCTATACATAAACTCTCTATTACTAGCAGGGAAAGAGACCTGTTATTGCACTTCACGTTGTTAGTCATGGTGGTACCGTTAAATTTGTACGTTTTTTTTTTTTTTCTTATATGAAATTTAAGAGATGAAAAGAAAGATTGGGTTTTGCGATTCGAATACGTATATAGTACCTACGCTACATAGACCTTTCTCCGCCAATAATAATAATAATGAGCACTACTTTTCGTTAAGCAAATTTTATGCGGCCGATAACTATACTCATTCTATTAATGAATTTAAATGTATAAGAATTTGTGCTGGAACAACCCGTACAGGTTCTAGTCGAATTTTTCTATTCCAGCAATGGAACTGATATAGCTATAACATAACTGACCAGCTTGATCAACGTGAAATGCATTAAAACGTAACCTTACTTCTGCTATACATATAGATTTATGATACAATTTATGACATCAAGTCACCTGCGCGTGACACTTGCATTGTGCAAAAAATAAAATTGAAAGAATGATATGTTTTACTGGCCATTCAGTTAAAAACATTTTTTATCTTGTTTTCCTTTTTGTTTTTTTTTTTTTTTTTATTCGATCATCTGCCTTTATAAATTTTTATTCGACATTTTTATTCTTTTGAAGAGTAAGCTGTGGATTAATATGTATGCATTTTCTTTTGCCAATGAATATTAAAAATGCAACAAAGAAAATTGTAATTTCTACTTTTTTCTTTATATTCTTCCTTTACTTCTTGTTACTGTTGTTGAATTATGTATTTACGAACCACCGGTTTGGCCCAGTTTTTAAGACTTAAGTTAAGTATTAATAAAGATGATGATGATGATGATTATTATTATTATTAATAGCTTGATGTCGTTTTAATTAGTTATTTACTGTATGTTTTTTGCTCACATTTCATGTTTGCGCAGGTAATATCAGCTCCTGCTCATAATTTTCCTTTTTACTTTTTGTATAAAATCCCATTAATTAATTAATTAAATTTCATGAATAAGATTAGATACATTTATCTTGTGTCAGTTTATACTTGCATAGTTTTTGCAGTTACCATTTCTTTTTTTTGTGATAAATTCCTAATGGCACGATCTCTTCTCTCAAACGTCTAACTAGAGTACAACGTCTCACCACGTCTGCGCCACCTTTTAATCAATATTCCAACTATTAGTAATTAGATTCCTAGACAGGAAAAAATTAAATATAAACAATCACGTTTTTTTTTCGAGACAAATCGATGAATTATTTATATGGGGATCTAATTCCTATAGCTTTTTACTGTGAGATTTTTTCATTTTCTTATGCTTTTCGGCATTTTTTCTTGTTTCTCGTATTTATTTATGTCTAATACATGATACTATACATTCAATTCACTCTTGTTACATAAATTGATTGAAATACACATACACAAACACAACAAGAAAATAAATTAGATGATGTTCGATCCATAGTAAGTAACTTGTTGTTGTTGGATCACGGTACCATATGGTATGTACTATGAAATGAATGTATGTACCTGTATAGGAGGTACTATACGATGTCGACGGAGTATGTGTGTGTAATTTTTAATTCTGATTCGACCACACTAGAATAAAATGAACGAATAGAGCAAAAGAAAAAAGTCGATAACTTTTCCATACCGCATTTGGTCCTCTCATCGCCTTTTCATTTTTCTTTGAAATTGAGTTCGTTTCTTTTTTTTTTTTTTTTTTCGTTCCATTTTGGTTTTTAAGGTATTTTATAAAGAATGAGAATGCAAGTTTTATTAGTATTATGCGTTGCTGTTGGTGTGGATGAAAAAATTATGAAGTGGCAGCGCAGCAGTGACGTATCAGATCAGAATCTATACATGTATTATCGCTCTCTAACGTACACTGCGCAGGGATTAGCCATTATAATTCTGTGCGCAGTGGACGATAGTATTATTAAATACTGGTCTTTCACCCTTGATCCTTATCTTTAGCATTTAATCTGCAACTGTTGACCGTTAATTAAATTTTAAATTACCGAAAAAATAAATAATAATAACGAAGGCATCCATCTGCCCATTTACTTACACCATCCACCAAATACTTAACTTGACAGACAAGTTCCGCTTGGAGCGGATGAACGAAACTGATTATATTTTATGTATTTTCGACAACCAGCAGCTATACCTGCCTATACCACAAAAAAAAAAAAGAAGAAAAAATATCATTATGATGATCATCTTCTGTTCTGTTTTGTAACCTCCGCCTCCACCTCCTCTATCTCATCATTATGAGAAATTAAAGTCTTGAAGGAACCTGGCAAACAGGCAGGCAGTCGGCCAGTCCAATTTCATTTATCTCCTCTTCTTCTTTATTTTTTTAGTCTTTTCTTAACTTTGTTATTCTTTTATTAGTAGGTATTTCTTTGCACTCACTTTATTATGTCCCTGAACTCTTTTTTTCTTCATATTATTATTATTATTATTGTTGTTGTTCATGTTGTATCCTTTTTAATAGTGGCTTCATTTTTTTTCTTGAAACTGATTGATTTTCAAATATAATGGAAAAAGAATGACTAGCGCATAGATGAGATTTGAGTTTTGTGATAAAAAGGTTTATTATGTATGAAGTTTATGCTATGTATTTTTAGAGTTTCGTTGTGATATGGATTGTAGGAAAGTGAATCTGATTGTTTTGTGTGAGGTTATGTTCGTTGGAATAGAACGTAGTATAAACTCTCTAAAACTGAGAATAGATTGTGGCAATTGTTTGTCATAGCGTCTATTTTTAAGAGAAATTAATTCAATAGACCTGAAAAGTTTGCACCACAATCATGGTTTTTATCTAAATTTTATTACGAAAAAATGTAGATTTTCAACATCGCAAAAAAAAAGTTTCGATTATCAATGTTCACCATCTTCAGTTCCTACTTCCATATTTTTTCTTCTTGTTTATGTTGCTTTTTCTATTTCTTCTGCTATATCTATTCTCCTACACACATTACCACTATAGCTTACACACGTTATTTCGAACTGGTAATTTACGAATAATTAGTTTTTGGCATGAAGAAAGTGCTTAAGGTCATATAATATGATGAGACAACTTTTTGGGCTAGTTGCATTCTGTGATTCACTCTCTAAACTCAATAGAATTGTGTGTTGCTTCCCATTATATTCATATAAACTTCATGCACAGTGTACTAAACATACAGTTTAAGAATCTGGATAACCTAACAAAACAAACTAGATCTGACTATACAGTTGCAAATATTTCCAACGAGTTCGATATACCACCGTACACACTATACCTACCATTTCTTTTACCATATTTTACCATCACCGCCACACACAACCACCACCTATCATCATCATGATCAACATCATCATCATCAGCATCGACCTGTTGCTAGCTGTATGTATAGACTTTTTCTCAACATTTAAAACAGCCGGTGCAAAACTTTAGTTTTCCAGTCAAGCCAAGTCAAGTTGCTGTTGATGGTTGACTTGATAGATAGCTATAGCGATACGAGTAGATAGATAATCTACTCTTCTTATACGGGATTGTTGTTTTTTTTTTTCGATTAAAAACGTATGATTATTGATTGAACGTGTGTGTTTGATTAATTAGTTATTCCAAACGTAATAAACTGCATCAATATATTGATGACTGATAAATTAGTGCCTATTTGTGCGTGCGTGTATGTTGACAATGTTCGTTTTGAATTAATGATTTTTTTTTTTTCATTTTGATTTTTAAAACGGTGTCAAACGAGTTGCGAATTTTGAATAAATCAATTGAATGATTTCTGATTGGTGAGAGTAGAGTTTTAAGAAGAACTATATCGTTTCAATCTTTTTGAAGGTTTCATAATTTGTTTTTATTTTCTTGAGCTTTAAATTAATCGTCTTTGAAGTGAGACTTACCTGATCATAATTTTTCACACGCAAAAAAAAAAACAAACAATCGTAAATCATAATCCGAAAATGATTATGTAAATTAATTTTTTTGTTGGTGTCAAAAAAAATCCAATCAAACTGTTAAAATTGCGAGACAATAATACTAAATTAACCTAAATAACTTTAAAATTAAAAAGTAAAACCGTACACTTTGCTACGAGTATTAAAATAGTGCCAATTATTTTATTATTATTACTATTATTATCTATTGGTTTAACTACTGGTGTTCATTTGAGTTCAATGTTAAATTAAGATACTCGATTAATATATAAACAGACCGTGACGACTGTGTTGTTTTTTTTTTCTTCGTTTTTTCTTCTTGCATTTTGCGGGTGTGTTACAGCTAAATAATGAACGGTGTTTTCAATTAGAAAAAAAAAAAAAATGTCAGCATCCCAAAAATCGAACAGTAAATACATGGGGAAACCTTTTATTAAAAAAATATACGAAACACATAAAAAATGGTTAGGTGGTGGCGGAGGAGGTGGAGTACAGTGTGACCTAAAACCTGATAAACAGGATAATAATGTCCAAATTGATCGTACGACACCACCAAAACTTGATAAAATCCAACTTGCCATTAATACGTTCGATCGTATTCTTGATGAATTCAATAATGATCGAAAAACAACAAGTTCCTCGGTGGAAAGTTTTACCCAACTGGATAAATCCATAACAAGTGGAATTGTTAGTAATAACAATCGAGTTCTAGACGACTCTAATCATGGAGGAGCGCCACCAGAGGTACCACCGAAAACGAAAAGAAACTCGTTACTTCGTAAGAAAATCGATTGCGAGTCATTAGCGGTCGAGGTGCCATCACCTCCACCAAGAAAACATTGCTTGGAAAGACGATCGATTAATGGTTCAACTTTGACATTGGGTTTGAATGAACCAATTGCGACAAATCAGAATTTAAACGATTCGTCGTCAAAAGATTCAGCTGCCGTTAATTCAAATCCAAATCGAAGAAATGAAGATTCATTAACCGAAAATAGTCTATCATATTCTCTACCTTCTTATCAACATCAGCGCAGTCTGCCGACTTTATCACTGCCACAGGAATCCATTCCAAAGCCAGCTTTGCCAACTACAAAAATTCCTAAATTAGTAAAAGCGAAAACGTGTAGCATAATCGAATCGAAATGCATCTTGAAAAAGACCAATTCAAATACTCAACTCAATATTGATGGTTCGGCGACAGGCAATCGGTCAGCAAAGACAAAAAGTATGACGAATTTGAATATTAGTACTCCGTCTCCACCGATAAAACTGGTCCCAATAGTCATTGAAGCTCCTAAACTAACATCAACTGTCGCTCCTCAATCTACTACTTCACGAAACCCGAAGAAAATGACTCTAACTAAATCCTTCAGTTTAGGATCTAATAATGCGACAATGGATACGAAATTATCTAATCGCTTACCATTGTCATCAGCATCATCATTATCGAAAGACATCATTGAACCGCAAGTGAAAGTAAAAGAATTAGTTAAACGCCTGAATAGTTTAACTGAAACTTCATCATCAAATCACAATTTGACCATTGAGTATCCATTGGCTGTGTCTGATGATACTAATGCAAAAGTGACGGGTGCAGGTCTCTCAAAGGCTGTAAGTACAACAAACTTAAGCCTTTCGAAGAAATATGGATCCACTAGTAAGATTCCAGTGATGAATACGACATTGCGTAAATGTTTTCCAAGTACTCCGTGCCATCTTGATCAACTAGATGGTTCTGGCAGTACGACTGGTAACTTGATAGCGAACAGTGTTCATTCTAAAGAGATGGGTACCAATCTAGGTGCGAATAAATCGAAAAGTGTTCAGAATCTAGTGATGAAATCGACTAGATTATCTATGGTACCTGCTTCCAAGCCAACTGAACGAACACTTTATAATAGAAATCTAGGAAAAAGCGTGCCGGATCTGATGAAAACGAAAGGAAATTTGGAGAGAAGTAAGTCAAAGTCAACTGTCAAAGTAAGTGATAGTAAAATGAAGCCACAAAATGCGGTAAAAGCGAATAAATCGACTGCAATTGAATCGAAGGTCAATTCGAGATTGGTTAAAACCAAATCGAAACCGATTTTAAAGAATGCAAATGACACGAAATTAACTCGTCAACAAGATAAGCCGATAATCGATACAGTCGATGGAAATGCCAGTATAAAACACCTAAATGTCACTAAAAAGACCACTGAACTATTCAAATCGAAGAAACCGGAAGATATCGAACCGAAGGATGCATTCATTGCGGTCAAAGGTCGTCGAAATGATGCAATTGACAATGTCATTAAGAAACTTGAAGAACCGAAGGACGCGCATGGAAAAACCGGTGGTAAAGTGACATCCAAGAAACGGATAGATGGCGCTAACAATAAGAAAACCTCACAAGAACAGGCGATTGGGGCCAAGAAACCTATTGGAAAAAAGGAGAATGTGTCTAGCATTGCAGTAAAGAATTACTATAAAAATAGTACAACAGATTCACCAGCACCACCACAAGCGCAAACTAAAAACGACAATCAAAAATCTGGAATAAATTTCGATTACAATTCAGATGATTCTGGAAATATTTCGAATGAAGTCGATGTTGATGAGGTTATGTTGACTGGCGACTCAACCTCAGTACATAGTACCAGTAGTAGTATTAGTAGAACAAGTACCGAGTCGTTAAGTAACGTATTGGATCATTTTTGTAAGGATGAGGGCGGAGATGAAGAGGTGAGGAATCGTTTTGTTTTGGATAGTGATAATAAAAAAGGAAATAAGGTGAGTTATTAATTATGTTTAGTGGGACTGACGTGACAGATTGTTAGTTCTATACTTCAATTTACTACTGCCGTCATGTGCGCAACACCCTGTATCTGAGTCAAACATTTCAATTTTTCTGTAAGAGAATTTTCCATTGAGAAGAATTCGAAAGAAAAGAAATATTTTATTGATGCTTATGCGTTTCAATAAATCGTAACTGTTTAAAGTTATAAATATGTATATCTACATAAATGGCCATCTAGATATTTGCCCATAACATGTAAAATTATGTATAGATCGACATAATTTACGATATGTATTTTCCTAAATGAAATGAAAGAAAAGAAAATTACAGTAAATCTGAATATTATTCTATAGATATTTGAAACTGAATATTCATAATATATTGTCATTTAAAATTGGAAATTATCTAGCTAGGAAAAAGTCAATAACTAATAATAATATGCTTTCCCTTTGAACTCGTAAAAAGAAAATCGTAGAATTTATGCATATAAATAAATAAATATTAGGTTCACTATACACTCACAGGAATTTTACTGTGGGACTAAAATAATGATGTTTAATTAGCCATAAATCATATCCATTTCCACTTTTTTAACTATTTTCTTCTATTGCTTTATTCAACCACATTAATCATATAGATTTTTTTCACTATTAAAATTGATTACAGATATTCCTTCGTACTGGCATTATATCACAATTAGAAGCTCAACGGGATGAACGGCTTGCGGGCGTTGTTATATCGTTACAAGCTCATTGTCGTGGATATTTGGCTCGAAGGAAATTACAACAAAGAAAATTACAGGTAATATTAAATGAAAAATAAACAAAAAATAATCAACTCAATATACGACTGGAGGCATCGTGTAGTAATGGCTGTGATTTTCATTTGGGCGCATGCGTATAATCGGATGTTTACGTTAGTTTATTTGCAATCAAGTCTATATTGGTTGACAAAAACATTTGATCTATCCATATTTAAAAAAGAAATCGAATTCTGGATTCCTTAGCAAATTTTTAAAAATATTTGTTTTTCTGTGATTATTTACAGGATTTAGCAGTGACATGTATACAAAGGAACGTTAGGAAATTTATGTTGGTTCGTGATTGGCCATGGTGGCGTTTATTAATACGAGTTACACCGTTACTAAATGTACATAGAACCGAAGAAGAATTACGATCGAAAACGGTAAGTAGACAATTTTATAATTGCAATCCGTCCGAACAACTCGTAATTTGCAACATATGTACATGCATATTCGTGTGGGCGTAACATACATACTTTGTAAAGGGTGTGGCCTACGCTTAAAGAGTCGCAAGTCGCGCCCTTGCGTTGACGATACGCCCTTTGCTGTCCCATATCTCGATCGGTTCAATCCAGAATATTAATTCAATGTTTCTCCATTGTTTTGTGGTTAGAATACTTGTGATTTTTTTTTTGCACTGAAAGGGAAAGTGATTCTTCGTATTAGTAAAAAGAATTATACAATAACTTATTAATCCACCGAGCCTATACAATATAGAAATTCATTCATTTTTCGTTTCACTTTTATAATATCACCTAAAGGGACATCAAATAAATAAATAAATATAAATAAATTGATAGTTGAAATAATTTCTCTCCATTTAAAGTATTACGCAAAACTCTTCATTTCCAATTTATGCAATCTCTTCGTCTGGTTTGGTTTGTCTCTTCTGAGAGAAGAGATTTTTATTGTATAATTAATTACATTGGATAAGAAAAAAATACAAATAAATGTTTGCTTAAACGTTTTCCTTTAAGGAAGCAAAAAATGAAAAAAAAAAAAAAAAAGATGGTTTGTTATTGCTCATCCTTAAGGATGTGATGCAATGCAATTCAATGCAATATATGGTAGAGTAGAAGAATGTACCTATGGAAGATGGTATTAGTTAGTATATACTGGTGACTATAGATACTAGTTTCCTTTTTTCCTTTCTGTATCGTTATCTTGTTTTATTGCTCCATTCTTCTTAAATGGTGGCGGTAGTACTAGTATGCCAGTAGCCACAGTTTTGTTTTTCTTGTTTTTTTGTATAGATATTTTATTATTTCGTTATTTTTTCCGCGGCATTAAAGCAGAAACGGTAATTTTAGGGAGTGCTAAAAGAATTGTTAGGAAATAAGTATTCTTGGTTGCATAAATCATTGTATTTCCGGAATCTGTTGTTATAGAATGTTCTTGGGACACACAGCTGTCTCTTTCATTTAATTTTTAATAAATAACAAGAAAAATTTACATACAACATATTGTGTCAAGTCAAATGTCAAGCGATAGCCATTTATTCTCAATATAAAATTGCAAATATATTTTTTTAGCAAAAAATAAAAAAAAAAACATGTTGTACATAGTAGAAAGTCAATGTGTACATACATAAATAAATAAATACATTTTCTATATTGAATTTTTATGTGAGAAAGCATGATCGGCAGATCAATAGGTTCAGGCCTTCACTGTTTGTATAATGTATGTTTGGTTGTCTAAATTTCAATTTGATGCGTGATATCTTAATAATGTCATTGATCCAACCATCGGCTTGTAATGTAATGGATCTAGTAGGCTGTTCTGTTTTAATTTAGGTATTTCTAGATAATTTAGAATAAAATTAAATCCAATTTCATCAGCTGAACTTGATTTAAATTTTAAGAAATGCCGCTATCATCATCACCATGCCAATTGATTTCAATTTATTATTATGTATTTTTATGTCGTCTCCATTATTATTTTATTTATATTTTTTCAACTTTCACTCATTATACTAGATACTATATCACAGTAGCAACTAATTAATTGTACTTTCTAAAATTTGTTATTTTTGGCGGCGTTTTTCGGCAAAAATTCCAATCGTCCATCTTTGGGAAGGTAATTTCCTCTTTCGTTCTCTCGCATTCTGCGATAACTAATAATTAATTAATGGTTTTATTATGTAAGATTAATACATAGATTATAGAGAAATTAATATGTTTGATTATCAAATGCGATGATGAGAATTTCAATAATTTGCATATCGATTTTAATTTATTCATTTCTGTTGTAATTTTCCGTGTATAGCCAGCCTACTCGGATTTAATCGGAAATGCAAAAAATTTGAAAAATTTCGAAATTAATGTTTTCTTTATTTTCTCTTAGTATATAAGTATATATAGATATTGTTGTGATTTGATTTAATAGGACGTGTTGGCGATTTTCATTATACAAACGAACGAACGAAATCAATAATAGAAAAATGAGAAATAATGAAGAAATTCATTAGAATCCTCCACAGCAGATTATATGCATATTATGCGTTGCCCATTGATTTTATTATTACGAAAAGCGAAATATTTCCACTTATTGTGTTCTAAAGAATGTAATGTTAATTTCAATATATCCATACATATGTGTACATATTCAAGCGGAGAATTGCTTCATGATGCGAAAAACATTTTTAAATAACTTTGCATTATTATTTTCATCAATCTATATTATTATTGTTGTTGTATTATAATATTAATTATTATTCTAAAATATACACTTCTGCCACCATCCTTACTGTAATTCCTCTCATCCTCCACCTTCTAGTAATAATAATTTTAATCGATCCACTTTCATTTCGTTCTGCAAAATCTCTTTAATCATTGTACATTGAAACCAATTGCAAAATAATAATAATAATAATGAGAATACAAGTACATACACAACAACAGACACTTGAACTTGAAAAAGAAAAGAAAAGAAATGAATACAGAAGATATTAAACAAAGCACAAGAAAAAAAAAAGAATACTCTGTGGGTACGTAGACGTATATCTATTACGATCTACGAATGGATATCCATTTAATGATGTTCATTGGCGGAGGTTGCTGGATGGTTGAAACTTAAAATTAAAAACCTTAATGATGGTGGTCTAAAAGATGTTTTACTTGCCCTTGGAAGGGTGTTCCGTCCCTGATCTGGTGATGAACAATAATCAGCAAATAGCAACCACCAACTGAACCAGTTCGTATAACGAATTCGTAAAAACAAATAAATAGCATTACACAAGAAAAAGAAAAGATTGAATAAACAGAATGGAAAATAGATAAAAAGAAAAAGAAGAAATTGAAACTGATCGTGGTTATAGTATAGCTAATACATCAGTTATTCAAAGAAATATACAGGGAAAAATATACATTGTTTCACTAGATTTATTTACAGTCGTTTTCGCGATTATCGAATTTCACCTGTGCTGTAATTGATTGTTTCCCAGCACTGTTCTTGCTCGGGAAATCCCCGGAAACATTCGGATGATTGGGATCTTACTGTATATCTAAAAAGAAATTCTAAAGAGTTAAATTTATTGATGTATTTCGTACTTTTTCTTATATGCTTAATAAATTTATATTGCTCAAAGTAGCTTGTTTTTTACTTTGGTTATGTTATACATATTTTTATAGGTCTAGCTAGAAAGTAAAGATAAATCAAATATAGATTAAGCGGTGCTAATTTATTTATTATTAGATTAGATTAAATTTAGATGCAAATTTTTTGAGAGGCAAAACTTTCATTTCCAATTTAGATCGGTGTTAATAATATCGTAATAATTTATTTATATTATTTGTAATTTTTTATAATGATAGAAATAGAAATAATATCCGCCGAAAAAAAAACGCATACACTAGGCCATGGTTACAATTTTCGCGTCACGGCCAATTCTAAAGTTATCCAGCGCATTCGCCAATTTGTATGATTAAAATATAGTGAAATCGAAAAAAGAAAAAAATGCTAAATTAAAAAATATTTATTAATAAACTGTGTAAGGATTATTATTATAATACATTTAATAATATGGTAAAGAGTTTTAATGATAAATCACCAAATAGACTAAATTGCAAAAGTAAATATCACGACACTCGTTTGATTGATACGAATTGTTTCATACTGCATCCGTTACTTGTTATTAATAGTTGCCTACTTATCGAACCGATCTGCATCCTCTCTGAGGAATCATAACATGGTGAAACCGGTCAGAGATCTCTATAAGATTATGTGGGAGCTGTTACTGTAGAGAAAAACTTAAACAGCCATTAAACAACTGTTTATTGCTGTTACTATTATTATAGTTCGGACTGGCAAAATAATGATGCTGACATCAAAAATGAAGAAGCAAAACAGAAGTCATTATACGCTGATAGGCGATTATTAATAGTGATTAATAATTGTAGCGTAATAATAAATTAATTTTATTTATACTGTATGTATTGCTGAGTGCGATTTAATTAAATTTCAGTGTAGATTTTATCGTTTTCATCTTCTTTTACTTGTTATAAAATAAGCAATTATTAGTACTAAGTATATTTATTATATCGTTATTATTATTTAAGAATTATAATCATTATTTACAAACATTTTTCTGTCATTAAAGATTCTAATAGATTGATAATCTAGGAAATTCTTATTATTAAAATACCGCATCATCATCATCATCATCTTTGTGTTGCAATATGTAAATTGAGTTACTTTTATCTTTTTTACTTTATTTGTGGTTTGTGTAATAAGTGGGCATTGCACAAAATGGCTGGCCAGTCGGCACCGATATTACACTATAATGAAATATGAAAAAATGAAAATTTAATTCCAAATTGCATTAGTGCTGGTTTAGGCCCATAAATAATCCCATTATATTCAGTATAAGCAGTACCAATTAGGTACCGGTACTAGTACACGCAATAGTACCTATGATATGAATAAGTACAATAAATTATTTAATTACAATCCATTTATTTTTTAACCTTGAAAACGTCATTTTCTCGCTACCCATTTCATTGTAATATCATATTTACTTTGCTTTTGATAGTTTATAGCAATTATTAGCATTATCATTATCATTAATTTTGTTTGCTGTTGTTTTTGTTAATGTACGGTATGTATCTTCTTCGTCTTCTTCCAAGTCAGACAGTGTGACTCTTTTGTAGAAAATGATTTGAAATAATTACACATTTCCTGTGGCGGTAAGTTTTAGATTCTCACGTAGGTACCTTTATTCTTCTTATTGCAGTGGGACTGGACCGTGGCGGTATTGCGTCATTTACGTCAGTCTAGATTCACATTAAAATAATAATAGACTAGACATAAAAGTACACAATTGTAGAATACAATATTTATTATTATTAAACTGCATATTTATTTTAATCGAAACAGAACAGCAATTCGATGACATAAACAAGTCAGAACCAATTATTGTATATTTCTTTATTATATGTATGTATATGTTTCTTCTTCTTTTTTTTTTCTCAAATTGCATAACAGAAACAACAACAGATGGACGATACCTTTAATATCAAATTGCCTATTGAATATATATAGATAAATACTATAGCGTTTATATTTCTACAATTTCTTTAAGAGTTAATTGCAATTTATGATGACAATTTTATAATAATAAATTCTTATTGGCTACTGGAAACATTTATGTAGATGGCTAGATAAATATAAATAAACATACCTACATACGTACATAAACAAATTAAATTGCGTAATAAATACACCATGCAATAAACTTTTCGAAAAAAAAAAACGAAAGAAAAAAGACCACAAGGCACAATAATAATCGCTACATCATTTTCAATAAATTCAAATTATATTTGCACTGTACTGGATATCATGTTGTAATCTGGGCATGCGTTGGATCAACTAATCGATTAGGGATGGGCGATAAGCAGCGCATGGTCAATGAAAATGTTGTTGCCAGATTTTTGATTGTCAAGTAGTTTTTTTGATAATATCTGTACTGTTTGTTTTATAAAGCGAGAAACTCGACTATGTATCATATTTTTTACTAAACAATATGTAAATAATTACTGCAATAAATAAGAACTTTGATACGGATAATTAAATACGTATGAATAAAAATTACAAATTACGAGCATAAATATGTATTTCTGAACTGTAAATTTTTATTGCCTTTCTTTTAAAATAAAATTACTATAAAACGAACATACCATACGTGGATAATTACATATTAATTAACACTAATTAAATGATAATTTAATTGTTTACAGGAAGAACTTGAAATGTTGAAGACTAAATTGCAAAAACTGGATAGTGAAAGAACATCTTTAAAATATGAAAATGATAAGCTCGAAGCGAAGGTAAGTCGAATTTAAAAGATAAAAAACAAAAAAAAAATGACAGATGAGTATTAGAATAAATAAATGGATAGATACCCATAAAAAATATACAGGTAGTTGAATTAATTTGTTTAATTCGTATATAATTTGTTGCTATAAAAGACGCTGAAAATTCTAACAACTTTCTATTTTATTAAGATGCCGCTAATTTATGTGTTAATAAAATTATAGTGTAACCTCTTTAATACAAATTGCACATAATGATTGACACATGGAATCCAGTGATTGTGCGCATTAGCGAGATTGCACTATAAAGAATATTGAAACTTTAATTAAGCAGACAGTTTTTCGTATTATAATCGTTTTGGAAAAAGTTGCAATTGATACTGTTGTCAGTTTTTTGTTTAATTTCCATAAGATTAATGATTGATCACATGGGATAAATCTTCCAATTGAACTGACACTGTTGCTGTAACTGATACTGACATGATTGTAACATTTAGGTCGCTATCGATTCGTGTTTCGCTGTTTTATGGATTAAAAGCGCACATTAATTTATGTAATAATACTCGCATAATTTAGTTGATCCCTGATGAACATCTGTTCATAGAGGAAACAATTTTTGCCCATCTGCTATCAATAGCAGTAACAAATTTACATTTTTTATTAGCAAAAACAGAAGCAAAAAAAAAATCGAATTTATGTCGTATTATTTAAAAAATGTTCTTATGATAGTAGTACCACTTAAAGTAGTACGACCTTTTTTTTTCATCTCCGAGTATCATTTGCAAAAAAATGGTTGAGAAGATTATTTGACAATGCAGTTATCATCACCGTATTTTATAGTGTGCCGCAGAATTCAATCATCCAGATGGAACAGGTCGCTTAGAACTATCCATTGCTAGCGAATTAGCATTTATGTGCTCAAGGTCATGCGCTGTTGCATTTAGAATTACTAAGACACCGCGTAGTGTTCCTTCTGAATTGCTGTATTCTGTGACCATAGTAATAAAACATCAAGTTTGCTCTATTTTTATCCGATTATATTCACTAAATATGTAACAAATTATTTTACCACACCTCAATGATTTATTTCGTGCTTTTAATAATTTTTATTCGCAATCTTTCTCTCTCTCGAGAGAGAGAGAGAGAGACCTTTTTCGCTACCTTTTTCTCCATTATTTTTTAATCTTTTCGCTCTCTTTATCGGTACAGGTTAGCATTAACCTGAATACCTTCAATTTGTTGTTATTAATGGGTTTATTCATTGAAGGAAAGAAAAAAAATTAAAGAAGTTTTTATGGAAATAATTAAATTTTCTATAAAAATGGTTCTTATTAAAAGCAAACTAAAGATTAACATATTCATTATTAATGTTTATTAATGAGTTTAACAACGGTTTACTACTATTTATGTGGTTATTTGGTGTTCTAGTGTAAGTAAATTCGTGCGATTCTTTTTTATGCAGATACACGTATTGTTGGTTGTCTATTATTATTATTTTTTTATTTCAAATTATGTCGGTAATTATACGCTTTTAATTAGGAAATTAAATACCAAATCAGCTGGAAGAAACTAATTTTCGATAATTAATTATCGTTTCAACTTAATTTTTTAACCAAAACCCACGATAAACCAGAAAAAAAAAATAGCGAAACTTTTTTTATCAAAAATAGTTGTTAAATAATAGATAGGTACCTATAGTCATTTATTTATTGTGTGTTAGTGGGACTTTTTACAGTTGCTTTAACCTTTCCGATTATGCAAAGTTGATTCTTCATCTGGCGTCAAATAAATAAAGAAAAAAAAACTTGCAAAAATTTTATTCGACGTGTTTATTTAAATCATAAAAAATAGTTTCAAATGATTTATTATGTTAAAATTGCGTATTTTTAATTAAATAATTTTCGTTACTATGCGCACATCATGCAGTTAACCTTCAATTTGACAATATTGTGCAGAATTGTCATGGTCAAATTATTCATTCATTTGTTTTTTTTTCATTTCATAAAGTCCATTGATTCACATAAAATATCCCAATGCAGTTAAAAGAAAGATTCACATTTGTGTCAGCGAAACATGCCAAGAGCAAATACGACCAATAACACTTCTAGTAATGGCAGTAATCCCAGTATATTATTCTGTGGAATTCGTACAGTCGTTTAGTGTCGCCATCTACTCAAAACATAATCACTTTCACATCATCGCCGGCGCTCATTATTTTGCACGTTACCTGGTCAGAAATCCAGGGACTTTAGTTGTTTACTACAATTACAATACGTCATAAAAGTTTATTCCTCAATCATTTTTCACATAAAATATTATTTATAACATCCTAAAAAAAATTACACAACATCAGTTTCCTTAATGGCAACAATCCAAACGTTTCCTTTTTTTCTCACACTCTCTTTAAATTTAGCTGCCATCATGTCATTATTATTTTTCGGTCTAGCTGCACTCTAGAAAGCAGTGGGTCTGTGTGTGTGTATATCACTTTCCAAAAAAAATGTGATATATGTCATCTGTCATATGAGCCTATGCGCATAAAAACACACAAAATTACTTACGAAAATAATAATAAACATGTAAAGTATCGTGTCTATTTACACTAGGCAACCATATTGGCAGCTAATTGGTTATTTTTCAATTTATAATGTATCCATGCAGTTGGCGAGGCTTCCTTGCATAAACACAAGACATATTGATTTAAAAATAACCGTTTTCGATTTCGAAAATAGAATGCAAAGATTTTTCTTATTGACGCATTGTGTGTGTGTATGGAATGAAATCATTATTATTATTTAGCAATATTGTGCATTTGGAATATAAATCTATTACGAAAAAAGTTTATTTTTACGTTAGCTTTGGATAATGAAAGTTTGGATTCTGTCAAATATTTTCCTTGTTCATTAATAAATTTGATTGAGGATACGAATTTTTCTTCTTTTGAAAACATCCAAGGTCATTCATAGCTCACTTTGCTCACGCATTCAGTATGAAACCAATTTAGAATTGAACACTCAAGTAAAAAAAATAAATTGTTTGATTTTTTTTTCTCGTATAACATCAATTGGTTTAATTTTAGTTCAACAGCCGCACTGTACATTTTATGCCAATGCCAATAATAATTAGACCTACTATGTATAGTTTGAATTTTTTTACCGAAATAATTGTACAGATATACAGGCAGTTAACTGTCAAAAATTCCTGAATAAGAAGCAATTAATCTCTGCTATACAAACAAATAAGTACATAAACATAATTGAACTTCTATCCGTAGTAGACTGTGAAGTATTAATTCAAAATGGCCATATACATCATTATTATTAATGATGTGCATATAGAGATACCGGTATTCATGGTTGCCTATCAAGGCATATCATGTTCTATTTATTATAACATTTTGTTTTTAGACGATTTAATGGAAAAGATGCATTGGTGCGTCACGAAAAAAAAAATAATGATGTAAATGAATGTTTGCCCGGAGTATTTCTGGTTGCCTAGCAATTAAATTAATACGTCTCATCACATTCATGTAGCTACCAACCAATCTACCTAAAATACTCATACGTACAAACGAAACTAAATGGCATCGAATCGTTTTAACTACGAAAAACATCTTAGAACACTTTTAGTAGCTTTTTAAATTTTTTTGTCGTCGGCTCGCTAAAATATAATTATATTGTTGCGAGGCGGGTTCGTTGTTTCGCTCGTGTGTGTACCGGTGCGGTTAAAACAATTACATATTTTTTAATTTTTTTTTTTTTGTGTCAATCAAGACAGTTATGCCCCTTATTCAATCACCATCATCGTCTTCAGCATCTAATAATTATTATACAACGCCAAATGTTTCGTTTCCTTATAAACCGCCACCATCATCATTATATCGTAATGATCTTTATCGTCCCAATGGTACAATTCAACCTCCACCGTTACTAGCAACAAACTACCAAAGAAGGTACAACACAACATCACCTCTACGTAGCAGCACAATTACCACAACTGGTTTAGATGTACCAAGAGATCGAAAACCAATTGGTTTTAATGCCAGACCATTGAAAGGTTTGACAATAGTACCAGAAGGGTCTACAATTTGTACCGGTCCATCGTTCAGTCCTTGTCGATCTGCACGAAGTGTACTGGATAGAACACCTAGTCCTTGTAGAACTACTTCAAGAAGAGTACTGGATAGATCACCCAGTCCTTTAAGTTCAAATGTCACTAACCAATTTGCTTCCACTACGAATAATTACCGATCGTCCAGTCCATGTTCGATTAGTAATAAAATGATGGTACCATCATTATCATCAACGGTGCCACGTCGAGTTTTACCACAAAGCTACGATCATTTAATTGATGATGATGATGATGGTCTAATTGAAAAAGATGATTCGTCAGTTGTATTCGATGCGAATTTAACATTTATTTTGGGTACAAAAGCGAAATTAAAACAACATCTCAACGTAGTACCGGCCCATTTGGAACGTGAAACACGTTCAAATGTCCTAACAAATAAAATTTCGAATTTTCTACAACGAACCGATCATGTAATGGACGAATGGAAACGGATGGGTCATAAAAACGATGATAATCATTTGATGTTGCCATTGAAAAATGTTGGACGATCCCGAAGTGCAACGAATATTATGATTAAAGGATTTCAGTATTTTAGTAGAGCGAGTAGTATTAGTCGTACCAATTCAATTGCAAGAGAATTATCAGTGGACGAATGTAATACTGATGCGGAAATTGATGAGGTTTGTTTTGCGATTTATCGGCAAATGAAACGAAGTTATTGGTAAACAATTATAATAAAATTTATCCATAATAATATATGGCAACAGTGCATTGAAACTATTTCAACGAAGTAATTGTCGAAAAGGAAGTTTGCACTTTTTTATAATTGTTTTTTACAACATTTGATAGAATTGAATTAATGTTTAAAATTTGTTTATTGTAGAAGGCCTTGGAATATTCATTTAAGGTTATGTTGCGCAAACAAATGTCAAATTCCATCACGTGTATTTATTATTGCGACGATGTAAGCTACGACTTACTGTCGAAAATTTACTAGACCTCATCTTTATTGCTGTTAGGTTTTTCGAAAAATTTATTCTAATTTAAAATTTAAATAAATAAAAAATTTAATCTTGGCAAACATGTAAGAACAAAATGAAATAGATTAATTGGTTGGTTACTTATTAGCATGCAAGCAATGCAGTTTTCTGGGTGGCGTTCCATATATTATTTTTAGATTTTGGTATCTAAATTTTGTAATCATTTTTTTTTTTTTCCTCCGTATTTTTCCTCTTTGAATATTATTCATTGCTGCCATAATAATGTAACTTTATATACAAATTTTCTCATTTTTCATTTGCAAATCAATTATCTGAAATTCAAATCTGCAAATATCAAGGTCGCAATTGAGTTATGTGTGAATAATTTATACGAATTTTCTGGATATTAATAATTTTTGTGCGAATTAACCTATAAATTTATATTCAATATAAAATATTTTTAACAACGAGTAGATTTTTATATATTTGTTTATAAGGTCATACAATCTAGATAATAATTCATATCGGTAAACTATTTGTTATGCGATATTAACTTATTTAAATCAAAATTAAATGCTCCAAAGGATAGCGATAGCTATTTAGTTACTAGCGAATTACAATGAAAAATCATGTCTTTGCTAACAACTTTTAACATATATAGTTGTATATGCAAATGAATCAAGCTGAGGCAACATTCTGATACTTTTGATTTCATCTAAGTATTAAAATTTGGACAAGACACTACATTTTTTTACAACTCATATCAACTATCCTGTATATTTAGTTTTATTTTGCATTATTTTTACAGTTTTATTTCTGTATATTTACAGAATACTATTTTTAATAAATGTTTTTTTGATTATTATTTTAGTTAAGTGAAATGACAGCGGATTTAGCTGAAGAACATTCAACAGCAACACTAGCAGCCGAACGATTAGATGCTGAAACATCGGAACGTTTACGTCTAGAAAAAGAACTAAATGATACGAAAACGAAAAATCGTGAATTAACTCACTCATCTGAACGTTTAGAAATGGAATTGCTATATGCCCGATCCGATTTGAATGGAATATGTGAAGAGGATGAAGATGGAAGTATGTCGAGAATTAAATTAATTTAATATTTTAAATTGACATTATAAATTAAATCGATGAAATCGATATTATCGATTATCAATACAATAAAATATTGTCTTTTTCTGAGCATGCGTTGGATCTGCCCAAAGTGACAACAGTGTTAATAAATGTAGCTGATGTCAAATTTTGCGCAAGTCGAATACAAATAATTTCAACATGTTTGTAGTGTTTTTACAAATTTGAAATTATTTGTGATGCCAATTAACCTTTACAATTATTCGTTTTAATTTGTTCTTATTTTGGAATTTATTTTCAAAGATGAAAACGAGGGTATTTATAAACAAAGATACGAACGAGCTATAAAAGAACTGGAATTTACAAAAAGACGTTTACAACAACAACACGAAGACGATTTAGAACAATTAGTTGGTTTGAAGAAACAATTAGAAAAAAAAGTAAGTCGATTTGTGTATATCAAAATTAATTTGAAAGTATCCGGGCATAATACGCCATAAAATCGATAATTTTCTTAATCTTTTAATACAATTTAATACAGCGTAGTTCAAAGTGTATTCTATTATATCATTAATTTATTTCAGTTATCTGATGCATACGAAGAAGTAGAAGAACAACGACAAGTTGTTGGAACGTGGAAACGTAAAGTTCAAAAATTGAATGGCGAAATGAATGATTTAAAATTATTATTGGAAGAACAGAGTAGTCGAAATAATCTTTTGGAGAAAAAACAAAGGTAAGAAGTTATCGCATTTAAACACAATACACCGTTATAGAAAAGAGATTGCACGTTGTAATCGATGTGATTTATACCCTACAGATTTGCCTTATCGTCATATAATTAAATAGGCGTTTTAATTTTTATTTGCAGAAAATACGATTCAGAAGCTGCAATGCTACAAGACGAACTGAAAAAAGAAAAACAAGCAAAAGAAAGACTGTGTAGAGAAAAAGAACTTTTTATGGCTGAAAAATATTCGTTAGAAGGCGTTTTAAGTGATACACGTTTAGAATTGGATTTAAAAGAAGAAAAATTGGCTGCATTACAACGGGAATTTGATGAAATTACAAGTGGTGGTTAGTGAATTTCATCTAATTTCCAGTGAAATTCTTTTTTAAATTGAGTTTTCGATATTTTAGGTAAAACCGAAGAAGAAGTAACAATTCTACGTAAACAAAAAATCGATTGTGAACGCCGATTACAAGATCAAGAAGAAGAATTGGACGAATTAGCTGGTCAAGTTCAGCTATTAGAACAAGCGAAATTACGATTGGAAATGTCATTGGAATCAATGCGAAAAGATGCGAAAAAAGAAACACAAATGCGCGAAGAAGAATTAGAAGATGCTAGATGTAATGCACAGAAAAAAGTTAAAGGTAAGCCAATTGGCATGTGACGTGTTAAAATGTATTGAAAGTGTCTCTTTATACACTTAATCATTTTTCTATAACTTTTCCTTATTCGTAGCTTTGGAACAACAATTAGAAAATGAACACGAAGAACGAACAATTTTACTGAGGGAAAAACATGAGCTGGAACGACGTTTACAAGCAGCAGCTGAAGCTGAAAGACAAGATAGAGCTGGAGATGAAGCATTGATGCAAAGATTAAAAAGAGATTTGAAACGCACGAAGGCCCTACTTCGAGATACGCAAGCGCAACTAGAAAGACAAAAGGCGGATATGCCCGGTAAGAGATCTACTAAGGTTATGATACATAATATTAGCAAAACACTTATCGATATATTAAGAAAAATTTACCATATGGAATTTTTTTTTAGGTAAAAATTTAGTCAGACAACTCAGAAATCAATTGGATGATTTGGAATGTTCACGTGCAATAGCATTGAAAACGAAACAAAGTTTGGAACAAGAATTATCTGAAACCCAATCAATACTGGACGACGCATATAAACAAAAATCAGATGCCGAAGAACGAGCTAATCTTTTGCTACGTGAAAAATCCGATCTTCAAACTCAAGTCGAAGAAAATGAAGAAGAATTAGCGGATGTTTTGAAAAAATACAAAGCAGCTGTACAACAAGTAAATAACAATAATAATTAATAAGCATTGAATTGTATTAATATTAATTATGAATTTTACCACTAGATGTCAGTAGATCAAATAACGTTGCAAGAACAAGTTTCACTAGTTTCTGAATTGGAAATTGAACGTAATCAACTTAAAGAGCAATTAGCTGAATTAACGTCACGACTGGAGAATGCGGAAAGTATGGGTGGTGCATCTTCTAATGTATTATATAAGAGGTTAGTAGGCAGCCATATATACTTCCTATGTCATGGACCATTGTCACTATTCATCGCCAAATTACAGATCTGAACTTAAAGTGAAAGAACTAGAATCAAAATTAGAATTGGAATTAACAACAAGATCTCGATTAGAAGTACAAATCGCACGATTAAAAGAAACAGTGGAAAAAGTTCAAAGTGAAATTGTAAATTCCAGAATTAAAGAGCAACAAGCTCAAGATCAGATAAAAAAATTACAACGCCAATTGAGGTAAAATAGATACGTAACATATTTTATATATTATATATATCTTATGTTAAGCATAAAAAAGAAGAATTTTTTAACGCCTGGTTTTTACAGAGAAATCAAAGAAGAATTAAACAACAGTTTATCAAAAGAGTCAACAATTTTAATAAAGAAAAAAGAACTGGAAAAACGTTGTGAACTTCTTGAAACGGAATCAACAACCACTAAAGCAGATTTGAAGTTAGCATTAAAACGTATCGAGGATCTTCAATCTGCCATACAGGGTGAACTAGAAGATAGTATTTCAAATGAATCAGAAAGGTAATCAAATCGAATTGAATCAAGTAGTATTGCTATTGTTACTATTGTTCTTTTTATAGTGAAGAAGATAGTTATGGATCTGATGAATCAGTAAATATTTTCCTGAATAATCATAAATTGAGTTCACCAATTAAAAGTGAAAAGTCTTCCATAGTCAGTAGCAGTAATGATCATCGTAGGTAAGTGTTGTATTTATGTCTATCATCGTCAATTTGGAATTAATTGGAATTTGTGCTAATAGATTGTCAAGCACTAGTCGTTCAAGTACCAGCAGCAATTTGGGAAAAGATTCATCTTCGTATGCCTGAGTAAAGGAGACCATCTGCAGAACGATTTCTATGACGTTTTGCAGAGGACAACCTAGCATAGAAGAAAGTGTCATTGCAGAATTTATATAGATTATTATAATAGTAACAATGAGGACCTGTTCCTATTCAAATATTTCCCGAGTGTCAGTAATTAGAAGATGAATTATGCCTAAATTTAAACTACGATGATTATAGAGTTTCTCCATGCTCGTAAAAAAGTTTTAGTAAAACATTTTAATACAATTGATAGAGAGAAAATATAGATAAATACAAGAATTTATTATTATTATTATTATAACATAGTGGGCGCTACATACACAATAGGAATGAATATGAATAATTCATTATGTAATTATTTGTTGTGATAAGACTGATGAGTTTAGACCGAAATATGTATTGTTTTGCTATTCGAGGGTTTCAATTCAACTTAACATTGAAAATTAAGAGGGGCTTCTATTTCTCATAAAAAGCAATTTATTCCCTATAGACTCGTACGAATTTAGTGGATATAGACGATTCTAAGACAATTAGATTGTTTTAATTTCAATTTTTTAAACTTTTTGAAACACCATATATGCACCGTTAATGAAAATGTTCTTTGCCAGTTTATTTAGCAAATTTTGTTACTTGTTGAAAAGAAAAATATAGATTGAAAATTTTTATTTTTGTTTTAGATATTTTTTAAGTTGCATTGTATATAGTTTAGATACCTATTTAATTACATTTCTTTTTGTAATTTTTTTGTGAATATTATTCATAGTATAAAAGCATCATTAGATAACAGTTAATTTTATATTATTAAAGCCATTGTACGTATTTTTAATGTAGGATATTAATTATGCCACGATAGACATACACATGTTTGTATAATGGATAATATAATAACATAGTTAATAGAGAAATATAAACTTATTTATAAAATTTGATGCTATTTAATTGATAAAGTTAATATTAATCTTGAATCCTAAGTCGAGTAAAAAAGTGGTAATTCATCTCCTGTTCTGTCATGGTCCAGAACAAATTTTCTTAGCTTTAACTTGTCTTAACCAAAAACTTCAATTTTGAAAGTTTCAAGTAGTGTTAAATACTATTAGAAGGCACTAACAGCAGAGAAAGAATTTAGTGAAAGCTAATTCCATTAGATGGCGCTACAACATGTAGTGTTGATATAATCCAATAGATGGCGACATATGCTGGGAAAAACTTTGGTGCGCCCACCTCAACTAGATGCATACAAAACAAAAACTGTTTAGTGTCAATTAATACCACTAGAGGGGACTAAAAACGAACGAATAAATTCATGTTTACAAATAAACGTTATGTATCAGGATCACAGAAAATGAAAGCAGGTTATGTTTCAGTTTTACTTTATTTAAAGATATAATCTGAAATTTCGATTTTTGCATCAGGATCACAGAAATCGAAGGAGGTTTGGTTTTAGTTTTGCTTTATTTAAAGAGATAATCAGAAATTTCCATTTTTGTATCAGGATCACAGAAATCGAAGGAGGTTTAGTTTCAGTTTTGCTTTACTTGAAGATAAAATCTTAAAATTCGATTTTTGTATCAGGATTACAGAAAGGAAAAGAGGTATATTTTCTTATTTTTAAATTTCGAGTTTTGATCAGGATCACAGAAATCGAAGGAGGTTTAGTCTCGGTTTTGCTTTGCTTCAAGAGAAAATCTTAAATTTTGCTTTTTGTATCAGGATTACAGAAAGTAGGAGAGGTATATTTTCCTTTGTGTAAATTTCGAATTTTGATCGGGATAACAGAAATCGAAAGAGGTTTAGTTTCAGTTTTGCTTTATTTAAAGAAACAATCTGAAATTTAGCTTTTTGTATCAGGATTACAGAAAGTAGGAGAGGTATATTTTCCTTTGTGTAAATTTCGATTTTTGTATCAGGATCACAGAAATCGAAAGAGGTGTAGTTTCAGCTTTGCTTTACTTGAAGATAAAATCTTAAATTTCGAATTTTGCATCAGGATTACAGAAAGGAAAAGAGGTATATTTTCTTTTTTTTAATTTCTTGTTTTTGTATCAGGATCACAGAAAGCCAAGAAGGTTTATATTTCTATCCGATATTTTGTTTTTAGATTTGTTTTAATATAAGATAAACGTTTAGTGTCAACTAATTCCAGTAGACGGCACCACTAGTCGAGAAATTAGGTTCAGTGTCAGCTAATCCCAGTAGATGGCATCACCAGTCGAAAAATTGCGTGTAGTGTCAGCTAATCCCAGTAGATGGCATCACCCACCGAAAAATTGCGTTTAGTGTCAACTAATCCCAGTAGATGGCACCACTAACCGAAACATTGCGTATGGTGTCAACTAACTCCACTAGATACTGCTAAAAACAAACGCATAAATTCATATTTTAGTGGCAAATATAACATAAAAAAATTTGGATTTTTCTATTAGAATCACAGACAGCGTAATGCTTTTTTGTTTTGGTTTTTAATTTTCGATTTAACGTAAAAAAAATTTTTACTTTAAATTAAATTTCTTTCACTTTGTGCGACCGAAATTGACTATTTTCAGTATTATCAAGCAATGCAAGGAAAATTTGGATAAATTAACAAAATTAATGATTTTGTCAATAAGTTAACTAATTTAATGATTACTTTAATTTTTATTATTTGACTTATTCATAATGAAAGATTAAATTTTACAAGTAAATATGGCATATCAATATGTATATTTTTAAAAAATATACATATATTTTTGTATAAAAATAATTTTTTAATTATAACTAACTATAATTAGTAACTAAATTTAATTGGTTTTTTGTTTTTTTCTTACACACGCTGCTTATTAAACAAAACTTAAAATCCGTACATTTCAATAATTTCACATGTAAATGTGAAATGTGAAAAAAAAAATCAGTAAATTTTGCACTGCAAAATTTACTGATTACTGACTAATTCACTGATTAAATATTTTGCCTGTTTCTAGTGTTTTTATTCCAGTTTCTACTTTATCTATCTACACGACATAACATAACCAAACTTTGTAATCGTACATTACCAAGATCTGTACACGTAAAGCAATTTAAATGTACTATAAATTATAGTACTTAAATTAACAATAATTAGCGGTAATAATGATTACCGATCTAAAATATTTTCTGTTTTGTGGATCTGCATTATGTTTTTCTCTTATACTAGCGGTAAATACTGTTGATTTCTTATGTTCTTTGAGTAATTTTGTATGATTTTTTTTAGCTCTGCATTTGTATAGTTGCTTATTCTATTCCTTATCCAATTATATACCGATCAAAAAAAGAGAAATATTTCATTAATCCGATTACAGGAGAGGAAATGGAATTTCCATCTATCAACGATAAATCAACAGTTAATTTAAGTGTTATTGTACCCGCTTATGATGAACAGGACAGATGTAAATATTACATAAATTAGTGGTATAACAACTAGTTGATAAGCAAAAGCTTAATTTTAACTACAGAATTTTCCGGCGATAAATTATTTTGCAGTAAAGAAGAAATAAATACACTAGCTATTATGATTATCAATTTTAATTACAGTACCGCAAATGCTAGATGAATGCATTGATTTCTTAGAAAAAAGACAGACACAAAACACATATTTTACGTATGAAGTTATTGTAGTAAGTGATGGAAGTAAAGATAAAACTGTTGAAATATCTTTGAATTACTCGAAAAAGTACGGAACCGATAAGATTAGAGTACTTAATTTATATAAAAATAGAGGAAAAGGTGGTGCTGTTCGCTTAGTAAGCAATAATAGTGTACTTGGGTTAACAATTTCTTTATAATTTATATATTTTAAGGGCACATTAAGCTCAAGAGGAGCATTAATTTTGTTTGCAGACGCTGATGGTGCCACAAAATTCGAAGATATTCAAAAATTGGAAAACAGTATAGCTCAGTTAACAAATAGTAAATACTTTTGTATTCTGCAGGTTACTGGTAAATAAAGTATATTCTAATTCCAGTTGACTACATGAAAAGTCCTTCTACCATATCAGATAAGGACGGTATTGTAGTAGGTTCGAGAGCTCATTTAGAAACAGAATCAATTGCCACCAGAACGATATTTCGGACGATTTTAATGATTGGGTTCCATTTCCTGGTATGGTTATTTGCGGTAAAATCAGTAAAGGATACCCAATGTGGATTTAAATTGTTTACCAGACGCAGTGCAGAGATTTGTTTTTCTAATTTACATGTAGAAAGATGGTAAGATGGCATGTCGTCATCAGAAAAACATCACACTGATTGTTATCGTCTAACTTTTACTATTTTCAGGGCATTTGACGTAGAATTACTTTATATAGCAGAAACTTTACACATTCCAATTATTGAAGTACCAGTACGCTGGACTGAAATTGATGGCTCCAAAGTGACACCAGTTTGGAGTTGGATTCAAATGGGTCGAGATTTAGTTCTTATTTGGTTAAGACACACACTTGGTGCATGGAGAATTAAAGATCACCGGTGATAATTGTACTACGAATTCATTCGTATTTTCTTATTTAAATTAAATAATAAAATATTAAAAATTATTCTTGTATTATAATAAAAAAAAAATTCTTAAAAATATATTGGCTATTTTTTTGGTGCTCCATAAGCATCTGGCATCCTTTCAATTGTATATCGATGTTGTGATACATACATTATAGGTACACCAGGTACTTTTCTTATTCGTCGTTTTAGATCTCTATCATTCGTTGCCACAATGTAACATTTATGTTGAGTTATTCTTTGTACAATACAGTCATCAGCATACGTGCCTTGATGGAGACAATTAATTCGTTTAAATCGTGGGTCTTTAATTATACGTAAAGCCACCTAGAATAAAATCATTATGAATATATGAACATTTGGTACTTACATATTCGATAATGGTACCTTATACTTTTGCCCTAATTTTTCCAATTCACCTAAAACACAATCTGTAATGTATGGTATACATTTCGCATACAGACAATCCATCATATTCTGTATTATATCCAATTTATTTTTAATGGAAAAATTTATAAAATTCGTATCAATTAAAATATGATACGGTGGCCCTAACTGTGTATTATATTGGAAAAACAACGCTGAACTGGTTTGTGGTACTTCTTTCACTTTCATTTCATGGGGATCTTCAGGTTTCTTTTTTTTCGGTGGTGCTCGTAATGATTCTTTTATACGTGGATCACTTAGGCTAATCATTTTCTTCATTTTAGCAAATCTTTTAACTGCTATTTTTCGTGTCTTTTTTGTTTTACCCTAATAATGAAAATTAATAAATAAGCATGTCTCTTCGAACTTACTTGCAATGTATGTATTTACCATTTTTTATTTGAATGAATATTGATAAAATGGTGATAATTCCTTTTTTAAATATTTAAGAGATACTGAAACTTATTTGGAAATTACGTGTTGCTAATATATACTTTTGATTAAACTAGAAATCCTACTTTCAAGACTACAAGGTACAACATTTGTTAATTGGATACAGATTAAAGTGAGGTTACGATTGACTTCTAAAGCTTTTTTTTATCATGTCTGCATTCTGCATACTCATACATACAGTATTAACATTGGATGCATTCACTGAATAAAGCGTTGCAACACATTTTTACATTGCTTCTTGGGATTGGTTCAATTTATTCACTTATTTCACGGCGCTGAATTTTGGTTCAAGCAATCAAGTATAGAATTTTTCAGCTGAATTGATTCATCATATTTCATGATATGCGCACCTATATTTTTCAATAAAATGACAACATCAAATCAATATGGTGATGTGAAATAAATGAGTGTGTGTAAAAAATATAAATAAATAAATATGAAGGTACTAAACACTAAAATTTATCTTTCGAAAAACTGAAAATATAACAATATACAAAACGGACGTGATGGAAATTAAAAAAAAAATAGCGAAATATATAGGTTCTGGTTAAATATTCCATATCATATGACGTTTAGCAAGTTTTTAAAGTTAAAGCAAGCCATTCGTGAAATCAAGCATAAAACATCACGTAAACTGCTGCAACACTTTATTCAGTGAATGCAGCCATTTACTAGTTCGTATATAACCTGACAAAATTATTAGATAGAAGCGGTTAGTTTCATTAACTACAATTTTTAAAGTTTACATTTTAAATTTATACAAAATTAAATATTAAATTTACTAATATGTCTCAAAAAAACATTAGTTGGTTTAAGTGCGAAAATTGTCATGCATTCATTTTAAACAAAGACTTAGAAGAGCATGCTAATTTTTGCCCACCAGAAGAAAATGTATTTCCTCGATATAGTTTAATATATGACCAAGTTTTATATGGAATTCTAGATACAAAAACTAATTTAGAAATAAATCACCTTTCTAGCCGAATAAAAGATGGCTTAGTATTTGTAAGTCAATCTGTAATGCAATTATGCTCATTTGCAATTGGAGAAAATGTAATTGTAGAATCTGTTACTAATCCTAAATTAGTTCCAGTTGTACAGAAAATATGGCCTACAAATGAAAAAAGTATAACGTCCGTATTAGTAACTCAAAATCGTGAGTCAGGACACAGTTTGGGGCGTCATAAATTTATTCAAATAAAAACATTTTTTCAGGTCAAAATTTAATAAATTACAAACCCGGCGAATTCGTATTAGTCAAAAAACTACCTCAAGATAATTGCATTGCGATGGAGGTATTCCTAGTACTAGTAAAAGGTCCAGAACTAATAGAAATCAACACAGAATTGAGCAATCGTCTTACTAAATGTTTTGAACATTGTTATTTTACATCGGGAAATTTTTTAACTGTTATGTATTATGGTAGTTTACTTAAATTTGAAATTAAATTTATACGATACTTCCCAGAGGTTAAAGAAGATGATGAAATGGATAATCAGGTGAATATTGAATCAAATTTTAAACAATTAACTATGAAGAATACTAGTAAATTTTATATGATTTTCAAACAAACCGAATGGAAAATATATAGGTATACATTAATTTTTATAATGGATAAGCTTATGTATATATTTTACTTATTTTTTTTTTGTAGAATTTTCTGTCATATATTCTATTTTAATTAATTAAAAAAAGATAGCAAATTCCACAAAAAATTAGATAAGTAAAATAAATATATAAGTATATATATATATTAATTACTATTAATCGCTCGAAATTAGCAATCAAATACTTGTTATAGGTCGAATGAAGAATTCTTAAAGGCAGCCAGTCCTACTATTACGAAGCAGCAGGCAGATTGTCGAATAGCCGGTTTAAATAATGAAATAAATGAAATTGAAGAAATGCTAGAAGTAGCGCTAGGAAAAGGAAAATCATGTCCGTTTTCACAGAACAAATCTGTTCTTTTACATGGAAATTCTGGTACTGGAAAAACTACAATATGCAAAATGTTGGCAGCGAAATATACAATAAATGTAGTCGAAATCATTCCATCAGATTTGTATAATAAAAATGTTGGTAGTCCCGAGGTAACCTTAAAAGAATTATTTGAAAATGCGATAAAATATGCTCCAAGTATTGTAATTTTGGATGAAATCGATGTTTTATGCCCTAATCGAAATGGTAAATTGATTTTGGCATATTTGAGGATTTCTGACAAATTTTTATCTACAATTTCAGGTGGTAGATTAACGGAAGTGGAAAAACGAATTGTTTGTAGCACTTTGAATTGTATAGATAATATAATAGAGCATAAAAAATTGAAGATTTTCATTATGGCAACAACAAACAAACTGGAAAGCATCGATCCTGCTTGTCGCAGGTAAAATTACATTATGGTATACATTGAATAGATACTCTAATAATACATATTCTAATTTCAGATGTGGCAGATTAGATAAAGAAATCGAAATTCCATCACCAACACCACAATCGCGTATGCTCATTTTAAAAACGTTATTAAAACGTGTTTCGCATTCAATAACTGAATTACAATGTCAAGAAATAGCTCGAAAAACACATGGATATGTTGGAGCAGATCTTCGATGTCTTTGTTCCGAAGCCGGTTTGATATGTACTAGAAATAAACGGACAAAGATCGAATTAAGCGATTTTCTCAGTGCTATGAAGAAAGTGCGTCCAAGTGCTATGAGAGATGTACAAGTAGAAGTAAGACAGTGACAATTATAATGTATGTATACCGTTTTAATTTGTCTATTCATCTTTAAGGTGCCTGATGTGAAATGGTGTGACATTGGCGGTCAAGACAATTTAAAATTAATTCTAAAACAAGCCGTTGAATGGCCATTAAAATATCCAGAAAGTTTCATCAGATTAGGTGTTACACCGCCAAAAGGTATTCTGATGTATGGCCCGCCTGGATGTTCTAAAACTATGATAGCTAAAGCATTAGCTACGGAAAGTGGTTTGAATTTTTTAAGTATAAAAGGTATGAGATTGGATGGGTGACAGATTAGGACTTTCATCAAATCTATGAATTGGTATTCATGTTCATTCTTTTATTCAGGTCCAGAATTATTTAGTAAATGGGTAGGCGAATCAGAAAAGGCCGTACGAGAAGTATTTCGTAAAGCGAGACAAGTAGCGCCATCTATTGTATTCTTCGATGAAATTGATGCGTTGGGCAGTGAACGAAGTTCAGGTAGTTCTACTAGCGTCCATGAAAGAGTATTAGCACAGCTGCTAACTGAATTAGATGGTATAACACCTCTTGGAGATGTTACAATACTGGCAGCTACAAATCGTCCAGATCGTATTGATAAGGCGCTACTACGTCCCGGTAGATTAGATCGAATTGTTTATGTTCCATTACCGGATGAGAAAACTAGAGAGGAAATTATTCAAATCAAATTATCAAACATGGCGGTATGTGTTTTGATTGAAATTTTTTAATATTGGATTCTCAAAATCTTTTTTGAAAATAACTTGTACGTAATTAAAATTTTCTAAATGTATCGCTCTTTTGTAGAATAATGGTATTGATCAAAAATATTTAGTTAATGCAACTCTAGGTTATTCAGGTGCTGAAATTATAGCTGTATGTCATGAAGCTGCAATGGCCGCATTAGAAGAAGATTTGCAATGTGCAGCTGTAGAAATGCGACATTTTAACAAGGCGCTGGGCCGAATATCGCCACGAACATCGAACAGTTTAATACAATTATATACAGATTATGTTAATTCTACCAATTCTTTGATGAACATTAAATAAAATAATTGATATTTGAGATATATGGCAAAACGTCATTATTAAAAGAATTTTATTAAAGTTGCATCTTTGGTAAATAAAATCATCTGTTATTAGAAGCATTGAAATCGTATTATGCCAAATGATTTGTGAATTTTAGTGCAGTGTTAATGCCGTTCTTATTTCAGCTCAAAGTTCTCAACAATTGAGAACTATTATATATGTAAAACTAACGGCAAGTTAAAACTAAATAAGTAAATTTCATGATTATTTACCTTTATCTCCGACAATTTTGTTTAAGAAATATTAAACAATTTTTTCAAATTTTATTAAAGGTCGCTACAAAAAATTGGTAAACGAAACACGCAATACAAAAATAAACTATAAAAATCGTCAGTTTATTTTGAAAATACCAAACCGACCGTTACCGGAAAACTCCGATCCGTTAATAAAATGCAGAATTTATTTTATTTAAATAAAAGAAGGCATTATTTTATTAAAGAACCTTAATTATAATGTATATATGCGCAGGCAGGGATCTTCAAATAATGCTCATCCATTTAACATTTACCATATCGCTCTATGCTCAATAACGATTTTTTACAAAATTCTAAAAATTCTATTTTCTATTCCTTAAAATTGTATTTCATAATTTTGAAAATAAAAGATTTTCTTATAGGTTCCAATTTAATTTTACGGAAAAATACGAAAATTTGTAGTTCCGCCCCTGAACCTTTGCTGAAATAACATAATGACCAACTAATTTATACCTGTAACCACAATACGGCCTTCGTTACACAGAGTTTGGCGGTGCTTTGTTATTTGCCAATTATACTCCAGTATCTGTCTACATTTCATATAAATAATGGCTATAAATCGTATCTGAAGGACAGGCCAAGGTCAATAATATTGTTCAGAATGCCATTCTTATTTTGACAAATGTTTTCAAGGACAATAGATATGTCCCCGAAACATTCTGTGTCAATTTATTAATCAATTGTCTTATCTAGAAAAAAACCATAAATCGCATCAATAACTTTGACTGAACACACACAAAAAAAATAAATTACTTTTATACCCGCGTGTCACTAGGTACGCTTTGTACAAAATTCAGTTGATGCTTTGAAATTCGAGATCTTCACATTAATTGGATTTATCGTTGAAACAAATTATCTCATGAATTTATTTAAAGATCAACAGAAATTGCCGTTACACTATAGAATTTTCCAATTGCAAATTTGACAAAGATAATCTTTATTTTAATGACATTTTAAAACCAAATACATTTTACTATATACTAATGATTCGAGAATATTTAAGGTTCCAAAAAGAAACGGTTTATATAAAATTGTTCATGCGCATCGTGCATATGCTGCAACAGCTGTCAAATGAATTATATTAAAAATATCTACTTTATGACAATGATTATATTATATTTATTTGATTATTATTTACTTAATTCAGAATTTTAGAATGCTAATATTATTCTTTGTTTGTAGAAGAAATATTTAATAAGATGATGAGAAATGTTAAGTAATAGAAGTAAGAGAAATGATTTATTTGCTAAAACTAACACACACAATTATTAGCTAATTAGTAACAAAAATTATAATTAAGCATAGGATATCCCAAAGAATAGTATATTATTCTTACTGATGCAAAAAAAATAAATTTCATCAATTCTAATTATAGTTTAAAACCTCTTTGAAGTATATTATCAATAGAAAAAGATATGATCTCGATAACTATATCAAAATCTGACACTATTCTTTGAGATACTTAGACTTATACAGACAAATGGCTGATTTAAAAAAAAATCAAAATAAGTTTCTTTCAGTTTCCGGCATCGTTATATTATTACTAGCCGCGGTTTCTGATGTCATAGATCCAGCAGAACTTATCAACGTCTGATTCAAACCATATGGTGGGATATTTTGTGTGTTTAAGTTATAGCCACCGTAAATACATGACGGATTTGGGGTACAGGCAAGCTGATCGCTCGGTTTAAAAGTTGTCACATAATTCGTCGTTTTATTTTGACATGCGAAGTTTGAATTACTTTGCATTGGGGGGGCATTATATTGATTGTATCCATTTGGATTTTGATACATGCATGAACTCATATTGTTTATTGGTTGTAAAGGATAGCGCATCCCTTGTTGTTCAACAACGACTGGATTAGCGTCCGGTTTGTACTGTCCTTGAGCTGGAACAGGCGGTGGATTACTGAACATATTTTCAACTATAGCTGATGGTACTTGTGACGTATAAGGTGGCTGATAATCTAGATGACTGAAAACTAACATCCAATTAGGAAAAAAATTGGTCCTTCGAACCAGAGTTCATTACTTATGCAATTACTTAATTCTAATCTAACACTTACCAGGTGCTGGACCAAGTGGTGGTGGCATCTGATTTATTTCTTCTGAATGTTTTTGGATAATATGTTTCTCTAATCCCTTTTTATGTGCATAGCTTTTACCACAGATCAGACAAACGTGTTTTTTTGTATAATTACTCTCTCTGTGTTTTGGGATATGTTCATAAAGTGACTTTTGGTCACTAAAGCCTGTATTACATGATTTACATCTAAACGGAAAAACGCTATGATGGCTTTTTACATGCGATAGTAAATTTGAAGATTGAGCAAAGGTTTTATCGCAAAGTGGGTATTCGCATCTGTAACAAAATAAGAATTCAAATTGAAATTGAGTTTTAATTAATAATTTTATTTATAAAATCACATAAACAACGTAAACTATCAAACACAAAGTGCCAAATAAAAATTATTACCTACTGAAAAACTTACTTATATGGTCTCTCACCAGTATGTGTTCGCGTATGCTGCAGCAAGTGACTCTGTTGTGTAAATGCCTTCTCACAAATTTTACAAGCAAACGATTTAATACCGAGATGAATTCGTTGATGTTGAAACAAATACGACTTATTCGCAAATCTTTTGAAACATTTTTGGCACATTTCTGGTTTTTTTGACTTCTCTCGGTGTTTTGGTTGTTGGAAAGTTCCATATTGTGGATTTGGGTAGAACAACTAGAAAAAGAAATAAGGACGATAGCGAAAAAATGCAACATATAGTATATATATGTATATAAAATGCTCATGCAATATACTGAGTTGGATTCATTCCTTAAAAAAAAGTCGTCGTTATTTGTAAAAAGGTCAGTCATTTACTCATACATCTATTTGATCATAGCAATCTATGATTTATGATGAAGCTGGTATTTTAAATGAGAAAAAAACAAAAAAATCACGGACGTAAAATTCGAACGCGACACCATTATAAAAGAAGTGAATCTACTATTCACCAATCCATCGTAACTACATTTTAAAATCAACGCTTTGGGAAAGGTAACGGCGGTTGGCGCAGTCGCTGCCATTTATTTATTAAATAGTATTTTTAAGTATGATTTTTACTAATTCGGTTTATTTCATAAAATGCTTGCCGATACTTCCCTTTTTTTAACTTTAACTTTGTTACCGCGCTTGAATAATAATTTACAATTAGATTGTTGGTCAGTCAGTGGTCTAAAGTAGATTACTGTTCTTGAACAGTAAGTCAAACTTACTGTATGCTAAAAAAACACTATTTATACATATTACATACCTGGTTGGGGCACATCATTATGTGTTGATATGATTATTGGTTAAATTTCATATTAAAAAATGTGAGTAGATACGGATTGATTAGATAATCCACAATTAAATCAAACTTGTATATTCACTCAAACCAAAAAAAAAATGCAGTAAAACAACACTCTGGACACAGTCTATACGACACAACTAAGTATGAAAATCACGTTAGAATTAATCACGAATTGGATCACTAGCAAAGAAACGCTGTGTTTCACTGTGTGTATAGATATACACAGTGTCCACGCTAGTGATCTACTGTCCTTGACACAGTTACTCTTCTGAAGGATATCAATGTATAAGGAAATGAAGGAGTAGGGATAGCTGATGTGTGTGACCGCACGGGGGTGGGGGGGTGTTCTTTCAAGGTTGAAGGTACGGTTGGCTATGATCAGGCACCTTGTCGCTGTCTAGCACATCATTATTATTATTATTTGATCTCCACCCCATTTAATTGGCCAATAGGATTCTTGGTATTTGTTTAATAATTTTGGTTATAATCATTTTGATTATAAATAAGTTTTTAATTAAAATTCAATCAAATAGATTTTTTCTTTGCATTTACATGAAAAAAGTGAAGAATTTAAACAGTTAAAGTCCAAAATCTATCCTTTGCAGAGTTATAATACTTAGGGCTATTTTCATAATCAATGTTTGACTTTAAGTCAAGTTTGAAGTTGGCTGCCATTGGCTTAAAATGATTTTTAGCCAATAGTGTACGACTTTAAATTAAATTAAAGTTACATTGTTGATTATAAAAATGGCCGTACGGCCATTTGTAGGCCAAAATGGCTTACAATACCTATACAAGATAGAGAATTTTAGTACAGTCAAGATTTGGGGCAAAAATACATGGTGCTTTGCTAAAATAAATGAATATTTTGCACAGCTTTCCTGTTTCGATTGACATACAGTTGCAATTTATGCGCAGAAACTAAACTAACTAGTTGTAGAACACTTGTTAGTACTCAAATTTTGTAATATTGGAATACCTAGGTATGGTTAGTGTTTAGGCTAAACACTATAGTAGCCGATGATCAAAAAAAAAAATATCATTCTATTTAATTCATTCGTAGCTATTGTATTACTAGTATTTACCAATAAGTTTTTCAACAATATCAATAAAGTTATAGTTTTTTGTCTGAACGAATAAATTCAGACTTTTTACTAATACGTGTACACTGTACGATTTGAACTCATATTAACTATTTCTAATCGATTAAAAGACTATATTTTCAATGTAATCATCATGATCAATTAATTAGAAGCAGAAAAAATCATAGAATTACTATAGGAATTGATTTAAAATTGGATTTTTTCTCACTATTAAAAAAAAAACATCGAAAAAAATGTTGTTCGGTAATTAGATTCGTCCATCAGTTCGTTAAACATCTAATTCGAAATGAGCTTTAGTCAACCTATACAAATTTATCTAATTGAAAATCTACATTTTTTCATAGATTTTCTTCTTAAAGAAAATTTTAGATTTCTAATTTTTTTTTTTTTTTTTTTGATGTTACACAATTTCAATTCCGTTTTTAATTTATTATGTAGATAGAGAGATCGACATATGTAATTCCAACCAAATAGAAAAAGTTAACCCTTTTCAGGATATTCCAGTAAGTCGTAAATTTAACGAGGTGTGATTCTAGAAAAAGCATCGCGTAAAAAAAATTAGAAATCAAATTTCTCACATTGAAAATTTTATAATAGTCATAAATCAAACTTTTTCTACATAATTTTAATGGGGGTAGTTATATATCTATACCTGTATATATATGTATGTACAAAAAAAAACTGTTCAATCAGTTGCGTAACCTACCAGGAACCAATTACAATCTTTCAAAATTCAAAATTTAGTACCTATTTCACTATAGTTGTAAAAGCGTATCCTCAATGTTCAGATTTTGATTGCCAAAAAAAGAATGCAGATAAAATGGTGTACGTGTACTTACCTATTTTAGGAATTTGATTCCACACATATTTTATGTGAACGGTCAACGTTGCAGACTGGAATGCATCTTACAAGTATATCTATGTGTAAAATGTGATAAAACGCCAAATTCATGTTTATGCATACTTATCAAATTTTTATAACTTCTTAAAAATGGACGTCATGCGGGCTAATCGATTGATATAGATATCACACATTCAAATTTCTGGACCTCCTTAGTTCTTATTATTATTTGCCAAATATTTTTAATATTTGGCAAATATATAAATTTGATATATATGTATATAAATTTGAAACAATAAAAATAACTACCAAACTGCCCAATTATTTAATTTGTAATTTAAAAAAAAAACGGTCGAAAAACAATAAACTTATTAGGTATATTGACATTTTCGCTAGGTGTGTTAGTTAAGTCGAAATACTAATGAGCGCAAAGACTCTTAATCCCAACTAATTTTCAACTAAAATTAAAAGTTCCATAACACACCCGCGAAACTTAAAATATTAAGCATTTCTTTTCACTTATGATCGAATAGATCAATGAATTGGATAATACTTAATTAAGATTTGAATTTGATTATACTTTATTCAGTAATTACCTAGCCTACCTGATTATAACTCCATTTTCTATATAAAGGATAATAAAATAGTCTAGAAATTTGAATATTATATTAATAATGCATCAAAAACCAGATTCATTTCAATTCTTTTGATCCTAGGCGCCGAATAAAGTCTACTTTTAATCGATTAACCGTCCAAGTATTGTATTCTGTATAAAAAGACGAAAAAAATTGACAATGTCTCTCCTCCATCAACCCTAAATATGATGGACGCCTTTATACACAAAAAAAGAAGATCTCTATATCACGATTCTTGCAAAAAAAAAAAAAAAAATTGGCAATACTTTTTGCATTGATTCTTATGAAAATTAAAATTGGGTGATAGCAGGTACATATATACGAAGAAATCCCATTGAACTAGTAACCAATATGAGTTCTCTACTGTCTAGTACAACAATGAAATAAAATATATTAAAGGACAGTAGGACAATAATCTCTAGTTTTTTTGCCAACTTGTTTCGGCTAATAAGCCAAATGCGTTTAACCGAAGAAATGTCACATTTGATGATTAATGTGGAATGCTTATTGACAAAATTATCAGGTGTTTGTCTAGGATACCTCATTAACACGGGCAGTATCTTAGAAAATTAGTACCTGCATCACATAGATTCAGCTCGAAACTATTTTAATATATACTAAAACTGATAAATTTATGGCATGCTTCAATACTAATTGGTGTAAACACTACCACAATAGCTCCACTTTCTAATTTTCGACAACAATTTAAAAATACATTGTAAAAGGGAAATTTGTTTCCACAATAGGTGTATTCATACTTTTATTGGAACATAAGTTCGATTGCCTACCACTGTACCAATTGTCTATCTAGTATCAGCGAGTTCTAGGAACTTGGGTTTAGGTACAATTATTCGCACAAAGGAACAAAAAGATGAAATGCGTACTTTACGTTTTAATCGATAGACATGGGGTGTCTCTTTGTGCTGATTTATCGCAAATTGGCAGACAATTCATCTTCACATCTCTGAAAGTAATAGATATTAACAACATCTGATATATTTGTTAAGATCCTAGTGACCTAGATGGTTATTCTTTTACATGTCCTTCATATTTTTTCTGCAGTTAAAGGGGATGATTGATCAAAAAGGATTCTTAACTGGAAAGAAATATATTTGTAATGTTCAGTATAAATGCTGATTAGAATTATCGATAAAACTTACAAATGTATTGCAAAACCTTAACCTCAAATTATGCATATTAATCAACTGCAATTTGAATTTTTTACAATGGCAAATGTCAAACTGATTATGAATTGTGAAATTTTGCAAACATCATTTCTTTTGAATTTCTATCGAATATACTCAAATGGCGATTATCAAGTTAAATTTTCTACTGGTATTTTCTATGAAAAAAATTAAAAATGACGCAGAAGCAACAAAAAAATCAAAAGCGAGTAAAGAAAATAAAAAAAAAGAAACGTCGAAAAATAAGGAGCATCTGTCAATTAGTCCAGACGATCAGAATGTCAAAGATTCATCTAATTTGATAAAGCTCGGAAAGAATAATTCTTGCGGTCATGTTGAATATGAAATTCTTTCTCAAAAATGTAGATATCAATTTGATGTTTTATGTTGGAACAATATAGCTAAAGTACGAACGTAAATTAAAACAACTACGTATGCCGCGCATGCCCAACATGCGCGGCATTACGACGGCGCAGAGTGTATTTTTATATACTTACTCGTAAATTCGTAGATTTTCTCACCAAGGAACACAAAGCTAATCAAAACAATCACGTATAACGATTTAATACTTGTTCCCATATGCGTTGAGCATTACATAAAAGAGCTGTCCATTGAGGAGATAATTCAATTAAAATCTTCAATAATTGACTTTAATGTTAATTTTGGTAAAGCCAAACTTGGCAATTTGTAAGACTAAACTCGACTGAATCTTGATTATCAAATGTTATGAAATTGTTATTTTAAGAGCTAAATCGGATAAAACTGAATTTGTTTATATCAGAGAAGAGCACGTGGATGTGAATACGAAATTTGTAGGAGCATATCCTAGTAGTGATATGCTAGAAGATTCAGAATTTGAAAATACAGAAGAAATAAATGAAAACGATACAATTACGATTTATCGAGATAACTTTAATCGTAGCGTATTGAAACATTTGTATTTCAAAATAATCCTCAATTATTTCAAGGTCAAACTAGTATTGACCTTGAAAGATCAAATCGACCTTTCTCCAATTATCAGGCGAAACTATATGCGCGCGCATCCATGATTGTCTCTAATTGGTCAATAGATTCAGGGAAAAACAGACACTGAAAAATTTCCGGCGCCTTTATAAAAAATTTATGTTTATATTTACTATTTCATTTATTTACGTCTACATAAAACGAACTTATTATTTCAAATGCCCTAAAAGTAATGTGTTTTTAAATATGATAGTTCATTAACCAGCAAAAAAAGAAGTATTTGATTACATATTCTCATTTAAATCATGGCACCATCTTAATTTCTTAGCAGGACACATACCTGTGTTTACGTATTCATGATACAGAAGCTTGTTGCTCGCAAATAAAAATATAATACAAGTTATAAATTTATAATTAAAATAAATTTATTGTATTTGATTATAACGTGTTGCACTTCGGAAAAGTCATATCTTTATCATTTCTACGCTATTGGAGACAGGTCTATTACAGTGGATCATTTTATCATTAGCAGTTTATAGATGCATATGAAATCATAGAGTTACGAATAAGTAAATTTATTTTTACTTATTATTATTACATTTAGAAACATTTACTCATGTCCTTGAATACATTCAAACGGGAAATTTACCATCCGATGTAACATTCAAAGAATTCGTATCACCTAACCTAGAAAAATCACAAGACCCATCAACAAAAAAATCGAAAAAGGCTGCAAAAACAACGAAAAAAACTGAGAAATCCGTATCAAAACTAACACTTCGTATACAAGGCGAAGTATTTCTTACCGATCCACAATTGAGTATTTTCAAAGAGGAACTTGACAGTTCGGAAGTTGTATCGAAATGTTTTCTTATCAGTTGCGTTGAAAAACTACTTACACAAAGCCAGAAATTTCATTTGAATCCAATTATTATTAAGATAGGAAAAGTGGCAAATTTCCCCGTGGAAAAGGTTAAAAACATTGGGTAAATATATTAAGTAGTAGGCGCTGGCCCAATAAACAGTTTTCCCATTTCAGATATACCGACATCTATTGCAAATACAATATACCAGATATTGCTGAATGTAAAACAAAAGAAAAATCAATATGTAAATCAATTAATTTCAATGAATCGCACATTTATTTTACGCATGAAATATCGCAAAATAAACTGTTGGAATTTTTACAATCTCAGCGATTAATTGTTGAGTTGTATGGCGTAAGAAAGACATCAGATTATACAACTAATGATACACAATTATTTGGTGACACAAAAACCGATAAAGATATATCGAAGATTTTAACTTGCAAACTGAAAAACGTTTGCAGTCAAAAAGAAGCTGATGCAAAAAGTGATTTATTACTAGCTTATTGTTCTTACGATTTGAGTTCTCTTTCGACAAATTTCTGGGATTTTCGGGAAAAGGCGCAATTACATAACATGGAAAACAGCACATTTCTCAAGCATCAACTAAACATAAACCCTTCCCGTGACCCTGATGACAACATAATATCAATAAACGATATTAATCTATTAAACATCAATACATACCTAAACAACAATCCTTCCATATCACTACTCAAAGAATGGATTCTCTTGGAGAGAAATACTAATCTAAATTTAGAAGCACATCTTCTAGTACCACAAGCAACGACATTAATTTTAAATCAAGCACCAAATACATATAAAAGAATTCTTTTTATTGGTTATGATAAAGAGACATCAATAAATTGGTTTTTAAAAATATTATTACATAATCGACAGATTTTAAGAAGTAATCCATCTTTACCGAGTGCCGAATTATTAAGTGGATTTATGATTGATAACAGTTGGAATTCAATTGCTATTTATGTTGAAGGACAATCTACAGGTAAATGGGTAGATGTCTCAATTTTATTGATAATTGTTTAGTTTCCAATTGTCAAATCTTTATGATGGTTTAAAAATCTCAAACAGACAATAGTAGTTTTACAATAGGTACTAGACTCTCTAATTCGCTTGTTCCGAAGTGTACACGCACAATACACCGGTGTAAATTTGCGATGTTCCAGCACTACAGGTGCAGCCAATAAATGATTTTTCCACTTACATCAGAAGCCATTCGTATCACTCACCTGCTCATATTTTAGGGTATATTTTGAATCTTTTACAAGATGCCGATAGAATACCAACGGAAAAAGCAAAAATTCTATTCAATACCGATCAAGCATACGAAAAACGTTTATACACATCTATTTGTGATGTAAATATAGGACTTTATACAGTTACTTTGAAAATGCCACTGGAGCAAATATTTGTACAAACAAAAGGCTATGTTAAAGGGAATATGCCTTTGCCATGTCGACAGGTGAAACTGTAATGTAAAACATTGACAACTAAACTAAAAAAGGGATGCTTGTATAGGCTTTAACGAAACTATATTTACTATTCAAATGTAGAACATTGAAAATGATGATCCAGTATGATTTATTTCCACTACTAGATGAATTGGTTAGTTTAAATATGGAATATGGAGTACCATGCATTTGGAAATTTAAAGAAAACAATGGCAATAATGTTGAGAATACAGCCAGCATTCAAACTATGTAATGATTTGATTGTAAATAATAAATGAACATGTCCATTCTGTATTTTTTTTTAAATATTTTTAATTTATTTAATCGATTTTCTTACATTCAATAAAACATATTATGTACTATTTATTTATATGTAACATTAAATTTCAAATACACCAATAATAATAATAATTTTCTTGAGAAGTATATGTATGTATATGTAGAGAGTTAATTCTATATTATATTATTTAGAAATGTGTGCACTGAAAAATCGTTCTAATATGAAATTCCCTATTCGAAATTCTTTATTCATTTCTTTTCTGGTATATGTATGTATAAGTGTAGAAAAAAAGACGATTTTTATATTTATAAAAAAGAAAATTCGTTGTGTTTTCAGTGTGTTTCAAACAAAGTAAAGAAAGCTATTCAAATTAATGATTATTTTCCGAAGATTATTCTATTTAAGTATGATAATAGTAAAAATGTGTATTACACGAAATATAGAACAACAATTATAATTTAATTATTACTATTATTATTATTAATAATAATAAAAAGGGTCTTGTCTCGAAAATTAACATATTGAGAGAACGTGAATTATTTTATGCACTATTCATATTTACAGAAATTGACTACCATATTATTTCAGTACGAAAAAATATCACAGATACAAATATGGTGTGTATAATCAAATTATACTTAAGTATAGTATGTCTCAAAGAATATTATATCATTTATAATCCCTTGAACAAAATCGATTTTGTAAATGGAATGCTTCAAACAAACAACACTATTTTCTGAGACAAACTATATAGAAAGAAATAGAAATGAAGAATAAAATTAAAAAAAGAATATATAGAGAAGGAAATTAAAAGAAAAATAAAACAATATTTAAATAATTGAAAAAGAAAAGTAAGTTTTATTTTATTAAAAAAAGAAAAAATATAACAAAAAATCCCTATTTTCTTTTTTTTTTGATATAAATATTTATAGTCGTAGTTTACAATGTAAGTAGATATTTATTTTTTTTTAATGTTGAATCACAAGCATCTTAAATTTAACATATCAGTAAAACTAAAGTTTTAAATTTGTACATAAAATAAATAATGTACATAATCAAAAAATATAATAATAATAATAATAATAATAATGAAAACTAGTACTTATTATTATAATATTCTTACTTAAAAATATAATAATTAACTAACAAAATTTAAAGCTTGTCTTTTTTCTGTTTTTACAATTTAATAATCAAATTATTCATTCACCTTCATTTAGGATTTTATTTACTATGATATATATGTTATTGCTATTGTTATTAATATTAATTTTTATTCAAAAACAAATGGCAAAAGAACTAAACATAATTTATTACATGATGCGTGCTCTTAAAAGGTTTTCTAACTTTAATATGTAATTAAATCGAAATTATAACAAACGTATTGGTTCCAAGCCAACTTTAGAAAATCGCTTATTTTAAACGATTTAGTTTTAAAAGTTGAAAAATAATTCTCTCATAATTTCTTGATTTTTACTCATATTTTTTTCATAAAGTTTTTCGTGCGCCGTTAATTTTCTAACAAAATTAGCCGAGACAAATTCGGCACTTTCAAATCTGATTGTATCTGTAGGTTTATCAAAGAAAGTGTGAGAGAGAATTGAATTAAATACCAACAAGTGCTATCACTAATAGAATAACAACAAATTTGCAAATTAAATAAACGAATTTCGATGATTAGAAATGCAAATAAATTACTGTTTGGATGATAATAACAAACAATATACCACCAAATTGGTCAAAATATCAAAATTTGTTTACATATTAAGAAATTGATGTTCATCAAATGTTACAAATATTGGAATTGGATGTCCAAAATCAATTTTGAGTAGTACATCCATAATAATAATAATAATAATAGCAATTAATAATAATAGTAATAATATTGGACTAATACTATCGATATTTGCACCAATTATGTATGTACTTAACAACAGATGAAAAATATTTGCCGAAATGGCCGAGATTCCGATAAAAAAAAATAGGAAAACAAATATCTATATAATAATAAAAGGAAACTTATACAGGAAAGTAAATTGCAAAAAAATGGTATGTACACATATTGATAATAAATTATGTTAATTTGAGCTATTTGATCAGTTAATAAAATATTTATAATGATTCAAAGACAACCCTTCGATTCCATACAAAATTCTTCTATAATAGAAAAAAAAAACAAAAACAAAATAGAAATTCATTGAAGCAAAATTAAAATAAATCCATTTCTATTGTGAATACAAAGTATGTGTGCTGGTTGGGCTGCCTTTAAAAACCACACATTTTATAAGAGACCATATTATATAGATATTAATAATAATGATAATAATTAACGATTAAAATGGAAAATATAAAATGTAAATTCTTTATTTATATAATTATACAACTAATTATATAAGTGTTTCTTTGTTAATTATTCACAATTTTCCTAATCATCAATTTACAAAAAAGTACATTATACAATATTGCCATTCCATATAATATGTAAATCATAATAATAATAATAAAAGTGGAGTGGATTTCTATAAGGATTGAATTAATCAAAGACAAACTGTACACCGAAAAAAACATAGTCACAATATGATCAATTACTAAAAAAAAAAGAGAAAAAAAAAATGCTTTTCATTGAATTCTAATGTTACTAAGGTTAGAAGTTTCAATCAGAGAAACACATGACAGTTGGTTGTATTTTTTTACAAACATCAGGGTTGGACTTATAATTAAGGTTAGTGAGAATTGTAATTAATCAAAGAAATACGTCTATTGATTAAGTAGGTCATTAGGAAGGTTGTAATCTCAGAAATACGTTGACGATGAATTTAATTGAATTTCTACCAAAAAAAAAAATCATTTGGAAAGTTAGTTGAATTATTAATCAGAGAGATACGTGCGCAATTTTCGGTGAAACAATTAAACCATTCTAATTATTGTATAAATGCGTAAAAATAAATTAATTATCCAAATTTCTATCGATCAAATATTCATCATTCCCAGAAAATTATTATTATCGTTATTTGAGGTAAATAATTACGGATCGTCCTGTATACAGTCGAACAATCTGGTTCTAACCAATGCAAAATGGCGTGCACATGTGTACACTCAGCCATCACAGAGCAGAAATGTAATTTGTACACCCTGTATATAGGATAACCAATACATACTTTCCCCTCAATACATTTCGAAAGATTATGATTTGTATCAGCAAAATTTTCCTGGAATAACGTGTTTTGTTGTGTTGTATACTTAAAAATCAAATCCACCTTGACATTGACAACAACTTCTATGAATTGTTAATAATAATTATTATTATTTACTTATTTATTTGATCGAGTAGTATAAGTACTATTTAATTATTATTATATATATTTGTTCAAAGTTAGTTGAATTTTATATATTTACCTAGATGCTAATTACTTTCGAAAGTAATTCGTAATTAGAGTAATTTTTAATAAATTTATTTTTGCATAATTATATTCGCGTTCAACTTAATAATGAATCATTTTCGAACTTATTAAAGTCTTTAGTTATTTTTATTTTTTACAAATAATAATATGTATGTAATAATAATGGGCTACAGTATTTCTATGATTAATCATTTTAACCTTCAAATTCTGTTTATTTAAATAGTAATTTTGATCGAAAATTATTAGTGCGACAATGACATTAGTATTATCAATTGATTTTAAATTAGCCGTTCTAGGAATTGACTGATTAGTTGGCAGTGTCAATAATTATTTCAAATCTTTGATTAAGTATCAATTCTATTTTGTTTCTTATTGAGAATCGCAACACACACAGAAAACGATACTCTCTTTGTTTTACTGCATTATGTAAATTGACAGTTAGAGAAAATTATATTCTATAAACTAATCATATAAAAAAAGAATTAGAAAATCTCATCATAATCAAAAAAGGCGAACAAACTCTTTGAGCAAATTTAAGACAAATCTACTCTCCACACATTATTATACTCGTTTACAAATCCATTGATTCGTTTCAACATTTCCGACAATCATCATCAGAAAACAATAAATAGGTCACTATCGTCATCTATTGGCCATTGTTGCAAACCTATGCAGTTTTGCAATATAATCAACAGATGACTGTGTTAGTTATTTGTAAACAATGTCAAATTTTACTGATAATAACGATGATTATTATGAATTGATTAATTAATAGATTCATTTTCGGTTAGTGTACCAAACGATTATCGAATTAATCAATAACAAAAAAACAAAAAAAAAAAAACTAAAACAATGGATTGATCGAATATCTAAATAAGAATTGATTAATTTAATCAATTCTTATTGATGGACTGCATTTATTCGCCACTTTTGACCATAATCTAACCCCATATTCATATTTCAGTCAGTTCAGCAAAAACAAAAAGAAATAAAAATTTATTATTATTAATAAAATAACAGCATGAGATCAATAATAATTTCTTTATATGCATTTATGACGTGACCCTTACAAAAACCCTCACACACTTTTATTTGTAACCCTATTTAGAAATTTGAATACTAATAATAAGAATGAAATACAAATTCCTAATGAAAAAAAAAAAAGTAATAAAAGTAAAAGAGAAAAAAGAAAACTTGTAAAGTTTGAACAAAAAACAAAAAAGAGACAAAATTGGAGAAATTTACTTATCTTTTAACCCACCCAAAATTGAGTGTTCCATCAAACTTGCATTGGGTTGATGAGCATAATTCCTTATTTGATGTAACGATATTAGATTATTTGGAAAACCGTTGCTCGGTTGGCTTTTCTGTATATCTAAACCATTTTGTTTTTGAAACGATAATGCATCGTAAAGGTATGGCCGATTTGGTGCTAATTGATGATTTAAATGGTTCAAATGTCCGGACATTGAATTTATCGGCGTAAATGCCGAATTTGTATTATTCTTCGTTATGGACGTATCGTATGAATTCGTATTTGGTGTACCGGGTGGTGGTGGTGGTGGATTCTGACCTAATTGCTGTCGTATTATCACTAAATCTTCGTTTTGTTCGAGTAGACCTCTTGGAATTTCACTTGGGTACTCGTGCATATTTTCTGCACTGTCAGGTGACACTTTTGGCCAGTAATGCGGTTCTAGACCTCGGTGATTTAGTCCTACAACAATTAAGAAAAAACAATGACAATTAGAATGAATTATTTAATAGAAATAATGAACAAGTAAAATCTAGTTCGAAGGATCAATTTTTTTATAGTTTTATAAGTTAGATTTTTTAGATATACAAAGTTGAATCTCAGATATACAAATATTAATTGAATTTTTACCATGCTTTTCACCAACTAGCAACTTTATATCGGAACAATGGAAATCTGGTTAGAATGATCAGATTTTTTTTAGTTCCTCCAACCAGATTTCTAAGACATACAAATACTAGTCGAACCACCTACTAAATATGGGACCATTTGGCGACTGTTTATCTGAATAATCGAAATCTGGTTCGAATGACCAATTTTTTCTTTTTGGTCCTTCGAACCAGATTTTTCAATTATTAATGTGTGTATCATAATTCTATATGTGAGTATATCTGATTTCTAACTGTAAACACCTACCAAGTGTTGGACCAATCGGTGGCCTCTTATCCGTTCGTTCTGCATGTTTCTGCATGTGTTTCTGTAAATACGTTTCCTGCGTATAACTTTTACCACAATATTGACAAATATGTGTTTTTAAATGTTTGCTTTCTTTATGTTTCGGTATATGTTCTAGTAATGATGGTTCGTCGCTAAAGCATTTATAACACGAATTACATTTATATGGTTTGTCAGTTTGATGACATCTTGAATGTGATTGCAAATTTGATAATTGAGAAAAAGCTTTTTGACAACCTGGATGCCTGCATCTGTAACAAAATAGAAACATTTTGTTGGAAATTGAATCTTTGGTGTTGTTTTTTATTTGTTCATTAACTAATTGATTATTTATTTATAGAGAAGATAGTATGACGTCATCGACTGTTTATGTGAGCGCATCAAAATTACATAATGAAAAAAAAAAGAAAAAATTCAATTGGAAATAATCCATTCATTTATCCATAATTTGCTAAACTGCTCATCAGATGGCCGTAATCTGATGTCGTCACCTACGAAATCGATGACGTCATCACTGCTTCCTGTTGGATTTCGGTATATTAGTGAAGTATCGTATGTAAAGTCTAGGCGGTTGCATAATTTGAATGAAAAATTGTAATTAATTGAGAAATAATTCCTTTAGTTAGTTAGTGGATAATTGCATGTAACTTACAAAAAAAAAATTTATAATTTATAAATAATTAACAGTTTTTTACGTAACGCACCAAATGCAAAATTTTCTTTATTTATTAAAAAAAAAAAACGTATAAAATTAGAGTAAATATGACTAAAAAAAAATTTCTTACACAATTAAAACTGATTCACTCGTTAATTGATTAATTAATCAGCGGAACAACAGTAAAAAACATAACCCTATTTAAATTCCTTTGAATAATAATAACAGCATAGAAATTGATTCAAATATAACATTCTTATTACATAAATTTCCAATTCAGTTCGATATATGTGTGTGTGTGTGTGTTTGTATTTGTGGGTAAATATACAGTTGTGTGTGTGTGTGTGAGAGAGAGAAAGAGAGAAGGCAGAGCACAATAACAATAATAATTAAAGCAGGCCTCGCAAAAGAGTAACAATAATAATAATAATAATAACAATTATTATTGATGAATATTTATAGAGAGCGTTTTTTTAACATGTTGGCTGTTTTATTGTCAAGGTCGACATTACGTATTAAACGTACGCGTAATAATAATAATAATAATCATATAAAAAAAAATTGAAATAGCCTACTACGACGATAAGAAAAAAAAAACTTTCATTTTTCATTCGAGTGAGTTTGCCATTTTTTTTTTCTATTTGAGATTTTTTTTTTTTTTTGTTTGCACTCCTCTTTTAATAAAACAAGGTGAAGGTCGATTCCCATCAATATTATGAAAAAAAAAGGAAGGAAAAAACGGATTTAAAATTCAAAAATCTAGATAATTTTATGGATATTGTCATTGTATCTATTAATGCAATTTGCGCGCATTTTACACATGACATTTGACATCAAATTAATTTATACTTTCTGCATGGATTTGCAAAAGGCCACTATACATATACGAGTATAGTACGTGCTTTAGACTTTCTATTTTCAGCGATTACTAATCCACTAAGTAAGTAAGTGTGTGAGTAGTAACTGAACTACCACAGGCACTACTTATTTCATATTCTCTTGGTCTTTGTCATATTTTGTTTCCATCTTTTTCCTCTCTTTCTTATTATTATTATTATTATTATGTAATGACTGTACGTACAAGTTAGTACAAAGACAAGCGCACCAACGTCACCACAACTATCTACTATCTCTCTCTTTCAATCAATTGTCGGCCGCCTTTGCAAACTAGTTAAACTAGATAAAAAAAAAATTAGAATATAATGGATTTAGCGGAGGTGGCTGTGGTCGTCGTCGTGGTGGTGGTTCGGTTTGGTTCGATTATATGAATAAATCATCTTTTTAGATTAGGTATTGATTTATGCATGGTTCAATAACAGTGTTTTACAAGACATTTTTATTTTTTGTATGTGAAAAGAAAAAAAAAAAAATTGCGGGCAATATAGATCATATTAGAGAGATAGAGAGAGAGAGAGAGAGAGAGAGAAAAGAAGCAGCCGTCCAGACGACAAAGAAATTTTCGTTTCATTAAAAATAATTCAAATTATCTCTGCATACAGTGGAAGCTTGAATAAGCGGTCACCGTTTCCGCGATATGACCGGCTATCAAAAAACTACGAAAATTTAAAACAGACCAAATAGAAAAATCAAACACTGGACTGACTCTCAATTCAATCAAAACACAACGTGACTTTAATTTAATTATGTGACCGCTGCCATTAAAATAAAATTTCCCTGTATATCGATGCTGGACAATTGCCAGAACCAACGAAAGTTTACATCTAATAAAAATGTAATTAGTTTCAATTGAATTTCTCCCCAAATATTGCCCCCATTTACTCGACTTTCGGTTGACTGATTTTAAAAAAATATGTAAAGTTGCGTTTTTATTATTTGGAAATTTATTGGCCAGTCCAAGACAATCATTACAAAAATAAATCATGGTATCGGATATATGGAAATTTAATGCGATAATGTCAAATTGAACTGAAGAAATAAACGTATCGAATTTTGTAATTGTCAATTTTAGTTTATTGGGTTTATTTGACAAATAAACGTGGTGCCTCCTCAGTTTTCACATCAACCAAACACACGTTTTTACTCTATTCGGTAGCGTTGTGGTACGTGCAAATAAACAAAATCCAACTATACATATGTAGGTATGTACTTGGAACTGGCGATAATGATGATAATCTTGACACGAAACATTGATTCGTTGTTGATATGTAATTCGAGAATTTTGCTCAGAATCGCCATAGCAACCGACAAGACAAAGCCAACAGAGCGCAACACTTGCGCCACTAATAATACATAATAATAATAATTTATCGTAGGCATCTCACCTAATTATCATATTATTTATATGCAAATTTAGTTGTTTAAATGATTAAAGGTGCATTTAAACGAATCATCCATAAGTAAGGAACTAAAATAAATGCATTCACTTTTTGTTTGGTTCGTTGTGTAAAAAGAGCCTTAGAAAAAGTACATAAAAAAGTAGGAGGGAGACTGAAAAAGATTCATCATCATCATCTCCTGCATTAACTACCATCTCAATCATCATCATCATCATTTACAAGGCCAAATTACCATCAATTTTTTTAACATTATGAACAAATTTTACGACAAATTTATCGATGTTTAATGATTTATTATTGATATTATTATAACCATTATTATTATTATTATTATTGCTAAGCACGAATGATTTTTAATTTCAAAATGACGAAGTTTTTCTTGACGAAAAAATAATCGATAATCTCAGATTCGTACCGATCAATAATTATTCAAACGAATGCCGTTAGATGTCGCACCAACTACAAAAAGTCCCTCAACTCAAAGACCTAATAAATAAATAAAGGGTATATTCATATCGAGGGCCTATCAAAAGAAAAAAATAAAAAATTGAAATACGATTTCAATCATTCAATGTGAAGTTAACTCTTATGAACTAATTAAGTGAATTGAATTCACATTGAGTGATTTTGACAGATCTACCTATCTATACATATAATTAAATATACGATAATAAAATAATAAAAAATTCTTTTTGTTAAATTATTAAGATACTTACTTATATGGTTTAGCACCGGTATGGGTTCGAGTATGTTGTTGTAAAAGACTGAGTTGTATAAATTTCCTTTGGCAAATTTCACATCTATATTGGTTTAATACCAAGATGAATTACCATCAAAATTTTAGATAAATTTATCGATGTGATCATCGATAACTTTATTAATGTTAATTAAATAATTAATTTTTGACATTATTATCATTATTGTTTTATGATTGTTGTAAATAGAAACAGATTCAAAAAAAAACAAATAGATAAAATAAATTGATTGATAAATCAAGAATAGTCTTGAACTAATTCCATTAGATGTCGCGCTTCGCACAGAATAACACTAATAATTATCATATTGTTCATTCAATGTGAAATGTGAAATTCAGTGAAAGGTTCACATTGAATGATTTTCGTTTTTTTTTTTTGTTTGTTTGTTTGTTTGTTGTCAAAAAATCAAAATATTTATGACAAATCTGTTGTGAGATAAATACTGATATACAGATACTTACTTATATGGTTTAGCACCAGTATGGGTTCGAATATGTTGTTGTAAAGGACTGAGTTGTATAAATTTCCTTTGGCAAATTTCACATCTACATGGTTTAATACCAAGATGAATTACCATCAATTATTGTTTTAAGCACAAAATTTAAACAAAGACAAATTTATGTGATGTTCAATTAGTGACATTTATTATCATTATTGTTATCATTGTTAAGCAGAAACAAAATTATTGTTATTATTATACAATATAGATGATCGATCGATAGTGCTGTCTCGCGCCAATTTCAAACTAATTCAATTAGATGTCGTTTTTATTGCAATTTACCCCGATTATAGAAAAGTGAATATCGAAACAATACAATTTTTGTCATTGTCAAACAATGACAACAACAAGAATTGTCAAAAATACATATACATTTAATAAAAATTAATGAGATAAAATAACGAAAAAAACTTACTTATAAGGTTTATCACCGGTATGGGTTCGAATATGTTGTTGTAAATGACTGAGCTGTGTAAATTTCCTTTGGCAGATTTCACATCTATACGGTTTTATACCAAGATGAATTCTCGTATGCTGAGATAAATAGGAACTATTTGCAAATGCTTTACAACATTGTGAACATTTGTACGGTTTTGCTTCGCGCATGTGCCCTTGGGTATGTAATTGAAGTTCCGCTTTTGAACTGAATACCTGGAATCAAAAAGAAAATATTCAATAATATGTATTTTATATTCATAGTTTAATCTACTGGTAAATAGCTGACAATAATCAACGGTCATTTGGTAATAGAACGTAAGCTCAATTGTGCTCAGATCAGAGGTGACGTCACTTTGGATAATGTGACGTCGTCATTCGCGAAGTGGCTACTTAAATTAAACGTATACTAAAGACAATAGGTGGCGTGATCAGAACTTTTTCGTCAATATAGTAGGTAGATTGGATGATAAATGTGTATAACCCCCACAATTTACATATGATCGTTTTCCAACACCTAAATGTCAAACCGTAAATTAGAATGGAGTAAAGGGCGTAATGCATACATAATTATCGTTATTTCTATAAAAAATCATTATTTATTATTATATATGTAAAGGCGAAAGCAATCATCAATTATATTATTATTAATAAGTAATAATTGTAATTATTATTTAACATATAATTAAACAAATAAAAAATTGCTGCTGTATATTGACAAGTGGTTTCGTTAATATTAATTGATTAAGTTGTTATTATTGTAAATGTCTTTTTCCTAATGATAAATTTTTAATTAATTTTTTCTCTTTTCTCGAAATAAATTAGCAATATATTAAACAAATGGTCATATTAAAACGACAAATGCGTAAATTAAACCTAAATTATGTCTATGTCTATGTGTGTGTGAGAGTCTTAAAAATCGGATTAATTTATTTTGTTTTATTGCTTGTTCAACAGCATGCTAAATAGTCTATTGAATTAATTATGAATTAATTAAATTTGCACTAAAAATTATGTATCGATAAAACGCTTAATTGATCTAATTTTGAAAAAATTCGAAAAATTCACTCGATTAATCAAACTACGTGTGAAAATTTGAATAATTACATTGACATTAATTATAAATCATCGGCTGATACTGCGTTGAAAATGCCATCGAAAAAAATCGAAGTTGTACCTATATTTTATTCATATTAAAGATGCGCAGCGCTGAGCAGTTATATAGCCAGTTAGAACAATCTCAAAATAACAGTGAGTATTTGTATAACAATAAAAAAAAAAAACTGCATCTTGGAATTGAATAAAGTATAGCACTACAATTTGTACAGAGGATTTTTGGCATTTTATGTTACAATTGCAAAATTCGCTTAGGATTAGTGACAATTAGATAACTAATAGTTGAATAATTTTATCGACGATACTGTCGATGATGACAACAGAATAACTAACTCAAATACTAACCAAACCAACATCAAACAATTTGAATCTAAACCAAATTGTTCGTACACTTGGTTCATTTTAAAGATGCATCAACAATGTTTTGGTAATTGATTGGTATGAATAGAAAACGGAAATGCCAGGAATTCACTACATCTTTACAATGAATCAAGTATATGATCATAATTTTCAAAGAAAAATGTGAATAGACGAACAAAAAAAATGTGTTTATTTTTTCGGTTGAATGCCGAAACTGCTTCTTCGTCTTCTTCTTCGTGTTACTCATTATATTACGTAATAACACAAAACACACATACACACTCGCATACATACATACATACATATGTTGGTGGTGTGTCTTCGTTGGGTTCTTTGTTCGATTTTTTCTTCGATGACGATGTGTAAAACGCGTTACATACATAAAATATTTAAAACAACCTCGAAAATGAACGAACGACGAAAGAATTGAATTCGAATAGAAGAAGAACAGGACGAAGAAGAAGAATGAATAGAGAACGAACAAATATACATAAATAGACATGGCAACAGTACAATACAGCAGATTTTGATGGACAGCATAAAATGTACAGGAAGAAATAATAAAAAAATATAGTATATTTCATACCGAGATGCGAAATTTCTCATTTGCATCTGACGATTCGTGTAGCCGAGTCGTTTTTAATGTCGGCGCAAGCACTAGACTGCTGGGAATCTATTAATTTCCACATCATACACGATTAAGTTATAAATTTTCTGAAGCGAGACCAATTTTCAACGAAAAATCAAACTTTGAATTCGTTGAATAGAATCACAGATTGTCTGGCTTATCATTTCAATAATTTATTTACTTTACATAAGTATACAATGTAATTTGTTGTTTAATCAGATATTAATACCTGAATATGGCGCAGCAGGGTCTTTAGACATATTCGAATTGATTATCATCGAAATGACTTACATTAGTAGAGTACTTTTTAAAAAATAAGTTTAAAAAAAAAAAATTAACATAATAAATAATATTATATATAAAAATATAATAAAAAATTATATAAGTCCACCTTTATGTATGTATTTTAATACATAATCGATTATATACATATACAGTGAAGCCTCCTCATGACGAACACTTAAAATGTCTATGTCTAAAAATGCTGTCATAGAGACGCTATGTCTAATAGCGAGCCAACAAATACTCAATTCATAAAAAAGGAAAGTGTTTCCTTAAAACACAATAAACGTTGCGCTCTCTCCGTTAAGCGAGGTTTCACTGTACCATCAGAAAAATGTGCATACAACAATGTATTTTGATGGCCTTGATATTTCTTATAGATTGGACTTGATAGTATGTATGTATGTATTTGTATATTCAAAGACCATACGTTTTTCTTCTAACTGTTTCTTTTTCGATTATGGTGCGTTTACATTACATACATGCTTGACTGAAATGTCAACATGCTTAGAAATTTCGAAAGAATTATCTGCATTAAATACGAGAATTAGTGATATGTCTCCTTAAAAGGATTGATAACAAGCGAATTTCAATTCAAAAAAAAATAAAGGTGAACGCACACGGACGACGAATTGAATTCGACCAAATTTCAAATCTATCAAAAAAGACTCTTAAATCAACGATTAGAAATTAAGATCGAATCGACCAGGAAGTAAATAATGGACATAATGAATAAAACAATAACAAAATCGTAATTGCTTGAAAAACAGAGACAGAGAACTTTGCGACGCGCGAAATGATAAAATAACGAAAATTATATAAATATTTAAGTATTTTATTTACTTATTCATTTATTTATTCTATTTCATTTTTTTCTATTGTCTGTCGGTCTATCTACTTCAAATACCATATATACATAGGTACTTTTATGTACCATTGACCATGGTATTGAATTTTTCGAAGGCCAAGGAATGGGTTTCTCTGTCTCTTTCTCTAATACGAATATAAGTAGAATACTTATACTGTTGGTGTGTGTGTGTGTATGTATGTATGGTTCGTGGTAAAACTTTGGGTTCTTTTTGTTTGCTATTTATTCTTTGTTGTTAGGTGAGCGAATATAATAATTTTCTATACATTATTATCATTATTATTATTATGTATTTATGATATATTATACCGCGCACCCAGTTGGTCAAATAGATAGATAGGAAATTGGAATGTTTAAATATGTAATTATTATATGTACATGAAGTAGATAACATAAAAGTTGGTATGCCACCACCACCACCATGGCTACCATATACTATACATACATAAATTATAATATAATATCAAATGGCAAATGGCCAATTAGGAGCCAGAATTATAAGAACTCACGGTGTCTGACGTGATCGATGTTGGTGGCAACAATGTTGACATGTTTGTTTCTACCGACGATCGGATATAACGAAGTTCATATGTTACGTTGTTCGGTTATAACGATATTTACAAAATACGATAAATGTGTTAAATGTCAAATTACGTACGCATAATAACCGATTCTAAGCTATCTATTTATTTAAACCAAAATTTGCTAATACCGATGACGTATAGTAGCAGATTGCCTTAAAAATGTATTACTTCAAAGCGGCAACGAGCCACCTTTACATATAGATAAAAATCTTGAATAATACGTAATAAAACATACATTGCTCGCATACGTACAGATAGTACTTAATATAAAATAAAATAAATTAAATAAGATTATTTTAATAAATATAAATAGTACCTATACTTTAAGCAGAAAGTAGGAAGTGGTAAAACAGAAGAAGCGAAACTAAGCATCTAGGAACTATAAGCGAAAAAAAAAGAAGCGGCCTTGGAATAAATAAAGGTCCATTCTGACATTTAGTGCGAATTAATGATTATTTATTATTCAATTGGTATTTTGATTAGCAAATATAATATCTAATTTTTTTTTTTCGGAGTATGTAGGTATTTAAGCAGCACCAAGAAAAATTTCTTGATATCAAAAGAATTATGTAATAGGGCTGAAAAATATCATCTTACAACACATTCGTGATCAGTAATAGACGGCGATAGGCAGCCAGTTTTTCATTCATAGCGCGTTGGTTTGTGGTGTGCGCGATGCTTAAGAGTTCAACCAATATTTACCTACACTATAATAATGAAATACATATGTTTCTATTGGATCTAAATTGACACTACAAATTAATATATTGTGCTCCCACTGCAAAATAATCAGTTGCTAACGGCGATTTCTTTTTTTATGTGTTCAGCTAGCTAGTGTGATTTTTTCGATTTTATTTAAATAAATCAGCAATTTATTCATATTTAATATTGTGATTTCGATTTGGTATGAAATATTCCATTTTATTGTTAATGAATCGAAAAGTAAAAAAAAAGTTTGCAAATTTATCAAGGTCATTGCCAATTTGTAATAGTAGATTGTTTTACGTAATTGAAATGAAATAATAATATAATTATAATAGTAAAAATAACAATTAAAACAACAATTTTGCAATAAAAGGATGTGGAATCTCGATAATCATTGTTCTAAGACAGTCGATTGCTTAAAAGATGATTTGTCAAATTTGTACACAATTTCAATTAAAAATCATTTGTTAAAACTTACATAATAATAATTATATAATAATTAGACAATTAGATAATTGTGTATTAGTTTAAACAAATAGACGAATTCGATCCAATGTTCTCAATGGAGAAGCACACAATTTTCTTCCAAAATATACGTACATTCAAAAAATAATATACCTATATTAAACAAAGATAAATTATATAATAATGAAAATGTCAATAAACTATGAGATAATTTAATAAAGATAAATATATGAAATTTGTATAATGCTTAAAATAATAATGATAATAGTACAAATTTATTAATACCTATTGTGTATACAATAATGATAACATCAAATTATGAATTATCATTGGATCTTCGTTACAATTATCTATCATTATCATAATTTTTTTTTAGTTATCAGTTTACATATGAGCTCATTATGATTAAAAATTTTTGAAGATTTCCACGAATTTCCATGTCTAGACAACTGCTTAAGTAAATAATTTAAACATGTGTGTGTGTGTCTCGTTTCCTTATTTTGCGTTTTTGTTATCGTTTCGTTTTTGTATTTATTCATTTTTTTATTGCGTGATTACACTTTGGAATTATAATAAATAAAATAGCCTATACTATAAAACTTGGATCTCTTGGCAGACATAACGTAATTCTATTAGGTTAGAATTAGTAATTTGCAGTTGACAGTTCGTTAAAATTCACTACTATTTGCCCTGTCCACAGACAATTGCTGTCGTAGACTAGTAAAATCCACATAATACAATTTAGCCACACTAATTGATTGGCCATTGGCGGAAATCTTCTTTTCATGCAACATCCATGTCAAAGAGAGTATATAAGAGCACTTGGCCGAGGACGAATGTCGCCATCGGTTAGTTACACTTTGGACAAACTACATAGTAGACCACTGTTTTGTCGAATTTAGTCATAATTTCACATCGTATAAATGGGAAAATTCCTTTAGCGATAGAGCCAATTACTCAAACTGGAGACAATTATTGAATTATCTAATAACTCATATCAATAAAAAAAATTAAGTGTAAACGTACTTCAAAAGCATGTAAAAAAAGTGATCAATTGAACGCATAGTACCTACCTACATAAGTACCCTAATATTCGACATTTTAAATAAATAAAATTCAGATAAAATCGCTTTAAAGCAACAGAGTAAAAAAAAAAACAAAAAATGAAATAAAACCAGCAAACGAAAAATGCCTTCAAATCTAATTTTTATTCAATGCCATACTTCAAAGCGCCCAATTTCGGACCAAAATGGAGAACGTGCCGCCACACAGAATAAAAAATAAAAAAAAATTCGCCGTTATTTTCTTCTACAAGTAGTCTTTCTCTTTCTATCTTTTCCTATGTATAGTCAAGTCAAATTTAATTATTATTTTGTATTCGATGTGGTGGTAGGTACTACATTCATACATACATAATCATTTGTTATTTTTCTTTTTTTTTCGTTTTGTTTCTTTTTGCAATTACTTCTCTTGTTGCAGATGATTTGGCACACACACACAAAACATAGACGCGCGCGAATTTTAATTAATCAAAAATACGCAAATAGACAGAAGTTATCAATATACATAGCTAACTAACAACCAAACCAAACACTTTCACATACTTATGACTATTTGATTATTAATTATAATTTTTATTTCTGTTCGTTTTATTAATAAAAAATAATCATAATTTATTATATGCATCCATAAGTAATTGTTCATCTAACAGGATTTACAGACATTTAAATATTCAAATAATATACCTTCTCCACTCATAGTAACACCATATTATCTATCCATTCAATCCATCGATAATGATAAGATGAAAAATGTATGTTTATTTATATACAAATTAATTAAATTGTATAGATATAACTATATATACAAGCAAATTAAGATTATTAATGATTTATACATGATAATCGAGAAAATAGAAAATATTATTAGGCATTGATTAGCGAGCAGAAGAAACATCCGTGCAGTTTGCCCATTCCACAAATCACAATGACAATGTGCTATATGAGCGCCTTATGGTTTGTACCAAACTACTATAAGACTTTAATGTGTGAAAATTTATTATTGGAAGAAAGAAAAAAAAAAAAAAAATGTGCAAAATTCGCTAATTTTAATGTAAAATCCCATGTTGCCAAATTAACTCACATAATAAATCTTTCTAACCTATTATTTCTTCATCTTCTGTTTCTATGCTACTCAAGCCACAATATATAAAATGTTAAAACATTATTTAATAATAATAATAATCGCGAAAAAAAAAGTACATACATAGACATATACATAGTAGTTAGTTGCACGAACCCGGAGGTGTCTTTTTTTTTCGGCAATGGGTTCTCCTTCCTCCTAGGTCAGTTGTCTGACGGCTTTTCAAATTCACGACATCAAGGTTAAGGCGAATGGATGGATAGATAGATAGATACTCTTACATATAGGTACTTAGATAGATAGATAGATGGATGGTTGGATGGAAGGATGGATGGATAGACGGATGGATAGATACTTAGTTAGATAGTTTGATAGATAATGATGGAATAGTGAGATTAAAAATACTAAAAAAAAAAAAAAGATGAAGCACCCAAAAAAAAAAAATGCAAAAGCTAGATAGACAGAGACGGCGAAACGAAAGGAAGTAAAAGATACATTATTCAAATGAATAAGAGTGTGAGAGAGATATAAGAGAAAGAGACAAAAACAGAGACACTTAAGAAGTGGTTTTTTTATTATATTTGGAGGGATTACAGTTTAAAATTAAAAAATGCCTTTGTTCGAGAAATTTTTCTAATATGGTGCTATGGTACCACCACAAATGGATAGATGTGAACGACAGATGGGGCACTAAAGGAGGGGCACGACAAGGCCGATTGTTTCTATATACGCTAAATGAATACATTTAAGCCAAAAAGTAGTTGTGTTAAAATTTATTAAATAATTTCATTTTTAATTTAATTTTTATCTTCTGTCATCATCTTTAGTATAAGTAGTAGTACAATTTGTTTCTATTTTAATTTAACTATACATAGTAAAAGAATAGTTAATAATTATTTCATAGTCTTCCTTAACTAACTAACTAATTTAAAAAGAAAAGATTGAAAGGAATCGCGATGTACTTAATTGCCCCATCGCATGTACATTAATTAAGGAAGAATAGACAAGGCTAAAGCAAGGACACAACCTTATCATTATTATTATTATTAAATGTAACCTTTTCGTCTTTCAAAACCGCGAAAATACTTTAATAATTACAATAATGCAATAATAATACATATATAATAATTTAATCATCTTTTGATGGAAGAAAGATTTTTTTTTTGGTCCTTCGAGTACAGAACACATACAAAGTGAGTTAGATGATGCTGAGAAAATTCAATAAAGTAACATTTATTAATCGTTATTGTGATCTAATCAACGATTTACGTTGTTGGTGGTACAGATTGATAGCATCGTTGGAAATACTTTTACAATTTTTTTTTGGTCCTTCGAGTACAGAATATATTTTAACTCAAATAAACACATAGGTTGAAATAGTTAAGTAACAACACATTTGAATTAGTCATTACTTCGATCTTATCACAGATCTACGTCTTTAGTGCTACAAATGAGTGCTTTTTGGTCCTTCGATTACAGAATTTACTTCCAGATCAACTACAACTGCATAGACGTTAAGCAAATAGCCTACTAGCATTACTATTAGTCATTAGAATGATCTAATCCAAGATATACGTCCTTGATTTTATAAATTACGGAAATCTTTCACTGAATTTTTATAAAATATCAATTTAAATTTATTAAAATGATTAATCGTTAAAAGGAGTAATAATGAAAGAAACGAAGACCGAAAAAAAAAAAAAAACTTTCTCTTTGTGGACACACATTGCGAAAAGTCCAAGTTCAACTTAAACAAACGAATAATAATAATAATTTTATTATGTAAGAATTAAAACAATTCAAGCACAAGTGCACTTGTTTTTTTTTTACTTTGGTGAATGAATTTTTAAAATTTAAAATACATAATTAATTACGTATCAGTTAATTAATTAGTTATTGTGCGCCATTTCTTTTCCTTTTTTTTCGTTTTTTAAGTAAATATTATTATTTCACTGACCTTACTTTAATTTATTTATCTATTTTTTATCGAGACACAAAAAAAAAAAAAAGAAAAAATACATAAAACTAAAATAAAATGAACTAAACTGAACTGAATTGAATTGAAAATTGAATGGTGGAATGGATGAATGAATAGCCGAACAGAAAAGTAGTAACAGGAAACGAGTCTCTTGTTTCCGTTTTTGCATTTTTGTTTTATGTGTAATTAATTAATTCAGGTGGTTTAATTTTAATTTTTTTTTTGTATTCGTCGGTTTGCACAGTAGTTTTTTTTTTCTTTGAAAAGTTGATTATATACGAGGAACCATCGAAAAAATCGTTCAATCCACAATTGAACACTAGCTGAAACAAATAGATCAGTTTATTGAGATTCGACTGTAATTTATCAAATACACCGTTTAATTGTTTTTTTTTTTTTTCGATTTTCAAAAACCCACCCACGAAGTCATGACTAGAACATCTAAACACGCATAGACGCACACATCGATACTAATAAAAAATATATTTTTGTATCAATGAATCAGAATCAGAAAATTTTAATAAAAAACCGTTTGCGAAAATAGATTTCTTGTAGGCACTAAATAGATCAATAATCGAGTTAAAACAGTTAAACATAACTCAGATTCACTGAAGAATACCTATTGAGTGACTCATATATAAAAGACTGATTATCTATGCTAATGGTTCAATGGAAATTGTCCTGCTTGTATCTACATATAGTAAAACCAAATAAAATCTGACTTTTCGGTAATTATCTCGTTGCCATGGTTTCAATGCAATGTTGCCACGGTCATTTATATAGATTGGAGATGTGGGTTGGCATCTTCGTATTTTAACCTTTTTGGTATGTCGAAAGTGAAATCTTCATTTGGTTTTAGTTTATATATATATATGGATGTATTGTATATATTGCCTAACACTGACTAAAAATGGAAAGGACAAATTAATTATTGATTAATTAAAAAGAATAATAAGTAATAATAAACCGGTTAAGTTTGAAACAAGTGTGTGTGTGCGTGTGTTCAATTAATAAAAGCGAAGCTCATAATTGTTTTAAAAATTTATTTAATTCAGGTTCAATATTGTCTTTGATCTTGTGCTATTGATCTGCTTAATTGGACATCAGAATGGAAACTACTAGTTATCAAAGAATCGTTTACGTGTAGAACTGGATACCCCCCCCCCCTTTATAGACGACCCGTCCATGAAGGATGTATCGATTCGAAAAGTTTCTCATAAAAATAAAAAACAATTTTTCGATATGTTAAACGAATTGCCATTTTCCATTCAAGCAATTCAATTGTATTCGTAAAATATAGTCAGATTTCAATCAGTGGATTATTCCAAATAAAATATCAAATTAAAATATACTATTCTAAAACTTAATGAAAATCAAAGGAAAAACGAAACTACATTACTTAAAATAGGGAAAAATTTGGTTAAACTGTGGTTTCATATTCGATTGCCACGAAAAAGATTGACACGAAGATATGGAAAAAATGTATAGGAACAAAATCATTACGAAATAAAACAGAATCAGCTACTCATCTATCACTTTCATTTTCGTATGTGAAATCGAGTTAATTACATGAATGGAAACGTACAATTTGTAAAAAAATTTCATTTTAATGACCAGATTATTTGCAAGCAATTTTACACTCAATTTAACAATATTCTTTATTTACTTATTTATTTACTATATTGTTACATTATTCGTACATCAATCGATAATAATAATAATAACGATAGTAGTAAATTGAATAGTACTAAGAGAAAAATGGTGTGTATAATTAGAAAATTTAATATTATTAGTTACAATACTGTAATTATTATTCAATTGTAATCGAATGTTTGCTTGGATAAGATGACGTGTAGGAAAAAATATGGGTAAAAAAGTTGAAATAATATCTAACAATAATAATAGTAGTGAAGATTATGAAATAAGTAAAGCTATTCGAATTTGCACAGATTCAAATATTTCAATTTTACATTGAAAGAAAAAAGAAAAAATATTGGCTTTTAATCGTGACTAAAGTGAAGGTTTTTACTTGGGTTTTTTTTGATATGGGTCTTGGACAAGTCTCAAATATACTACAATAATTATTATGGCATAATATTAAAGTATAATCTCTTTGTAGTATTGATCGGATATTGCATCATATAGTGAAACCGTGACGTACACATACACATATTCTAATATTTCGATTTCCAATAGATACGTACATTCTCAATAAAATATCTATATAGCATTCTCCTATTATAATAAGGTTCTTTTTTTGTGCTCAAGCATAAAAAACCGCAACACAATTTGTCCACACTTTTTGCCCTATAAAATTACTTATTATTTTTATTCAAATTTTTATTTTTGTTGTGGTCGCATTACTAAATTGTATGCGACGCAATGCGATATAAAATTGTGCAAAAAGACAACAAAAACTACAAGAAAACTAATCAAACGAAAAGAAATAATAATAACTATAGAAAAAACTGAAATAATATCAAAACTAGTACACAGTATAAAGTATGAAATAAATAGGAATTTAATTCTATTGGAACCATAGAAAATTAGGAATTTTCCAATCAATGTATTATACTAGTTTAGTGGTGTGTGTATATGTGTATGTATATGTGTTGCGCGTTTTATTTGTTTTAATTTAGTGTAATAAATAATATTTTATTTATGATTTTATTATATTATTTCCAAGGTTTTAATATTGCCTTATTTCTATTTATTTTATAAAAAAACCAAAAATTATATGAAGAAATCGCTCAGAGTGGAATTTTCAGAAGTTAGTTTAGAAATAAACGGCAAAAATTACAATAATCGTTCGAAGTTCAACTAATAAAACCGGAGTGGCCGATCCGTATTTCGAGGTTTAACTGTATTTCACGGGTGATTGTATTTCTAAAGCGAACTTAAGAAAAAAACCATCTGCCTTTTTAATACTTTAAGGATAAAATGAACAAAATCCCAAAAAACTCAAACTCCACCTATTTATATCTAGGGTTAATCGCCACCTTTAACCCAATTTAATTCGTTTCAATTAAATCGACGTTCAATTCATGTTTTTCTAACTTTTTAAGTGAAAACAAACTTTTCTCTATTTTTCCCAATTTAGATCAATCCCAAAAAAAATAAATAAAATAAAACGGATTTTTAACAAAAAATAGGGGAATGTCCAACTAAAATAACACATGTTTTTGCTTAAAAAACTTTTCGTAGGTCAGGAAGGGTGCGCGGGTGGTAAAAAACCGAAAAAAAAAAATGGACGAGAAAGAAAATCGTTTTATATTACTATGTATGCCATACTATACATAGAAATAGGAAACTGAGCACATTGACAGAGGCGATTACCAGATGGAGCCACAGTATGCGTGTGAGACCGTAGACTAAGTCCATGTGTAAAACAGAGACAGTGTGTAGTGGTGAAAACATAAAAAAAAAAAAAGGAAAATCTCTTTTCATGTGAAAAAAAAAGACTATTGATTTTCTATTAGTGAAAAAAAGGGGAACCAGTATTAAGAGTAATGCTGTAAACTGGCATGTATCTACCTATGTACTTAAAATGTCAAATGAATGGCATAAAATTATGAATTTATTTACAATCTATTCGTTGTCTTTTTCTAGTTTGCCTGTAGGCTAGTACAAGTCTTTGTACTAGTCGTTTAAATAAAGACATTTAGCAGACATTAATGTCTATACTAAACAAAGCATGCAATGTTGCCGAACTGTTCAAATAAAACTTTAGGAAAACGTACGTCACAAAGCATTACGTTAATTTAATCAGTGATTTCTGCAGAGAGATTTTTTTTTTAATAATGTGTTAAAATCAGTTAAATTAATTTTTTGGCCATCCTCGTCTTTCTTCCGCTAAAAAAATGGATTTTTTTTTTTTTTAAATTCAAAAGAACAAGTTTTTGACTAGCGTTCAAGGTTAATTTTAGACCACAGAGTTTTAGTTTGTAGACAGACACTATACAACTAGATACTGTAGATAATGTTACTAAACTACTACTACTACTATTACTACTGGTAATAATAATAATAATAGTAATAAAACCGAAAATTATTATGAATATTCGCAGAATGTCTGAATGTTTCATGTTTTACATGAATAATTACTTGTGTGTGTGAGTACTAACTGAAAAATATGTGTGTGTGGATATCAAATTTTGACTTTTAACCTAAAACAAAAAAATCGTCATGCTGTCAATGTTTTCCTAACTGTTTCGCCATTTTTTTTATTTTTTTTTTACTTTTAGATAACCGATTTTATTGCAGTGTATACGAAAAATAAAATACGAGTAATAAAAATAGTAATAAACAGTCAAAGAAATAAGGACTATAAGAATAGAGAGTAAACGTGCCACTATAGTAGTATATACAGTAAAACCAAATCAAACCTTCATTTGAGACCTATCGTTTCGTTGTCATGGTTTTTATTCAATGTTGCCACAATTATTTCCAGTATATTATAGATGTAAATTGATTTCATTTTTTAAAATTTAAATGTAAATAAATCTCCCTGGATCGAAGAAATGTGTTGGCTGATAGTCAAAAATAGTTTTGTGAAATGTCGAAAATGTATTTTCAATTCGGTTTAATTCTACTAGTGTAATTAACCTTATACTATCCATAGTCCAGTTGGTTTTAGGAATATTTATAATTTTCAATTCAGTTAGGTAGTACTGGGCGGTTAGTAGACAGAAGTACTAAGCAGATATATCTACTACTTGATGATAAAATTATATCTAAAATTTATGGAATCTATAAAATCATAATTTCGAAAGACATAAAATAATTAATTAATATACATTTTTGATCAGGTTTTAATATTTATCGCTTCTTTTTATTACACCGGGTTAATGTTACATACCCACATAGACAACCGTTTAATTTGATTATTAATTTGTGCAGAAAATTCTATTGAAAAAATACCAAAGGTGGATAAACTATTAATAGAATTATTGAAATAAATAAATAAAATCTTGAACTTTTCAGCACATTTCACATAAATTCGTCGATAAAATTGAATTTTACAATAAATAAATCTTGTTCGCCAGCTCCTCACCAAACAACTATTGTTAGTCGGTTAACTTTATTTACCATTCCCGATACCTTTAATTAAATATACTATTTTAGATCGATGTAAATTGTATTTTATGGTAGTAAAATGAACGTTTATTGGTCAACATAAAAATGATTTTATATTTAAATAGGCTATATCTACCTTCCTACACACACACACACACACACACACACACACAGAGACATTTACGTATATATTGCGATAGAGATAAGATAAACGGGAATTTCTCCATTTGGTATTAAACACATATAGGTAAATCACCTTAATAATAAATAATGTATGCAGAGAGGAAAGTCGTGAATCGAAAGAAAGCAGATTTTCTCCATATTATTATTATTAAAATACGATCAAAATCTATAAATAAATTTCCAAAAATAATCAATCAATAACGAATGGTTGTTGTAGTGTATAGTTTATACATATTTATTAGAAGGAATTCGTAGTTTTTAAGTAGCGCAAAAAAATAGCTATAAGTACATGTGTTCTAACTATTAAATCATACAAATTATCATTGCGCGAATGTATTTAATTTGTTATTTTTTTTTTTCTACACATCTAGTTAATAACATTAAAATAATAATGCTTATAATAAAAAAAAAAGGAGATAAAACAAGACACGTTTTGGTTCCTGGTTAGTTCAGACTTTATTTTCTAATCAAATTCATTATTTGTTATTATTTAGATAAACGTCAACAATCAAATATGTATATATAAAATAATAAAGTAATATTTCTTATGTGAATCTTTGTAGTGATAATGATAAGCTGAGTACATTATCGTACACGTGTCATAATATGCTGCACACAGACAAATTATGTATTTAATAAAAGTGATTACAACATTTTTTTTTTTTTCGATAAAAAATCGGTCGTTTTTTTATATCATTTTTATTTCAATAAATCATTTTTGGAAAAAGTCGATGAGAAATATTAAGTACGTGGGCGGAGCTTAAATGGCCATCCAAACTACTGTCCGTCTAGTGGCGATAGATAAGTAGAACTCTACCTGAATTACGTCACATTCAAGCTCCGCCTTGTGTAAGTGATGGAGAGATAAGATTTTGTGCAAAAAATCTAGGTTTATTATAAGTGTGAAACAATTTATATGTATAAGTATATAAATGCAAAATTCGTAATTTAATTATTTATCATAAAATACCAATTAATTCTAATAAATAAAGTATAATAAACATGATGATTTTCGATAGCAGCCAACACTCACACTACTCTCCACCATTCGATGACTTAATTTAATAAAATGATAAAAAAGGTTAAATGTTTTTCGACATTTTAGTAATATACATTTAATATACATATACATATATATATATCTTATTATTTATGTAACACCCCCCCACAATTAAATAAAACTAACGAAAAAAATAAATAAATATAAATAACGAAATTCTGTCATTTATTCGGCGAATGTTAAATACTTACGTATACGTCTAACGTAATAAGTTGAAAAAAAAAAAATATTTTATAGTATATCATTATTGTAGATGCTGATTGTATAGTTTAGATCATCTTTATTAACAAAAGAATTTGGGAAATAAATGACCTCCAACACACTAATTTAAGTAAGAAAAGCAGTTAAGTGCAAAAACGTTCTGATACTTTGGAAAGACGGAGCGTCTAATCGGTTCAATAATTAGTTCATATACGCATATTCGGAGTGAATCCCATGATTACGTATGATAAAAAAAATTAAATTATACTTGACGCGATTCGATAATTATAATTTGTTTATTTTTTTCAAGACAAAGAAAATAAAAAAAAATTGTAATAAAAAAACAGATAAGAATTTTTAATATTAAACAAAAATTATTTTTTCTAAATGTTTTTTCTGTTCTAATTAGCAATAATAATAATAATCAGCATCTAAAAATGACTTTCTTTTTGCTATTTTATTACATAATATGGCATATACATGTATAGCAGTACATAGTAATTATTATAATAAATAATTATGAAAAATACTGATTGAGATAGCCTTCCACCATCGTGAAATATTTAAATGTATAAAAATGATAATCGCAAGAAAACTAGATGGAGAAATAGCGATAGAAATTTGTTTATTGCTTAAAATTTAGTTAATTTTTGTCAAAAAATGTATAAAAAAAAGTTTTTTTGGTGAACAGAAAATTGAAAAGTATAATAAAATGAAGAAAAAAATGGTTTAGAAAAGTACCTAGACCAAACGGACATTATCTAATAATAGCCGAATTATTGATTTTTTAAAAAAATGCCCGAATTTGAATTGCGAAAACTCTCCTTAGCCGATACTTTATTAAAGCCTTATACTAATCAGAACTCTCTATCAATTAAGCCGATTTTGTTTAAAATATGCATTTTGAACAAACATATCTCTCTAAAAAAATCTACAAATTTGTCATTTAAATGACAATTAGCATTGTTTTACCAATCTTCTCGATAATTATAACCATTATTCTGTTGATGCCCGTAAAATATGAGCTACACGAGAAGAAATAGAGACGTATAACTTCTGAATTAAATGTAAACTTTTAAACAAAAATGGGCACCGTGAAAGAACGTCTACTCAAATATACTGATTCGCCACGATTCTTATTGCTTTCGGTCACCATTTCTTCGAAGAAAATGAAATAGTTACAGTAAAACTAACAGTAAAGATCAGTTCCTCTCGACAGCCACAATCAGTCGAGTCTCGAGTATCAGGTAGACTGTTGGAATAAAGTTTTTACTGTATAGTAGACTATTGTTTATTCAGTTATTTGATACTTTAATACGAAATCTGGTCGCTAATTTCTATTTTGTAAACCTCCGGAGCATATAGATTCGAAGCTAGAACTCATTATTTCCTGTCTGCAGAAATTCATAGTGAATTTGGAAGAATTAGTAACAGACAAAAAATATACGCCGAAGTTAGATTATACTGTGATTTGTTTTAGTTCATTTTTAAATCGATATTCCCGATATCAATTCCAATAAATCTACGGTTGACAGCTAAATTAATTCATACGAATTACAAAATAAGCATTATTTATTTTGTAACAATACAAAGCTTTGACTGACAAAGAAGGTACTGAGCAACTTACGGTTCTACGCTGTCAACTCTACGCGAATGTAGCTACTACTACTTCGATTTTATTGATATCCGCCGATGGCTACAACTAAATATCGAGAATGTAAAACGATAGCATGGATTTTACAATTTGACACTTTTGGCACTCCCGATAGGTGGGTATATACATACATTTAGATATAGAACTACCTGTTACCATGCCAGCTTGCCGCTATATTAGCTATATAGTGGTTCTATACTACGAGACTGATCAACATTTAAACAATATTTTAGACGAAGGTCTAATTCTCAGGAAGTAATTATTAATAAGATCAAAGAAATAATAGTAGTAATAAATTGAAATAAGTAAGTATAGTAGTATATTTCAGGTAGTGGTATCTATCTACTTAATATAAAATTCAATGTTGCCAAATCAACTTCCTGATTTTTTATATCTTATTGTAAGTGTATTTTTGAGGGCACTACTGGACGCGTTAAAAAAGTGTAGTAGAATATAGAGATTATTAACAAAATGACAATTCAATCGCACCATATAGGCTTGTACCTCAAATGACAGGTAAACTAATTTATATGTACATAACAAAAAGTAAGAGAATATCAACTTGACTTACCTTTTCTTCGTGAAAGTTTTCGCCAACGCTAAGGGGTGTGGGTGGTGTAGTTGGGGTTGCGCCTCGATCGACGACACTCTCTTCACCCCGAATACCGCCGCCGCCACCGCCTCCACCACCTCCAACATCAAGCGACCTTGAACTTTCTCGCAGGTTCTCTAAATGTGCTTTATATTCTCTATATTTGAGGTCGCCAAGGTCGGCATTTCTTAAATTGTCTCTATCAATTGTATATCCTCCTCCTCCTCCTCCTCCTCCTAAACTATTTAGGTTACGATCTAATAATAATCTAGTCGAATCTGTCGTATTTAGATTATTCCTGCCGTTGGTGTTGTTGTTACTATTTGGAGTTGTAGCGGCTGTATCACTGTTGGTATTATTATTATTATTGTTATTTGCTCCAGATGATGATGCTGATGTACCACGACCACCACCACCACTACCTCCTCCTGCACCAGCTGCTGACGGTGATGATGATGACGATGTTAAACTCAAATTTCGATCTAAAGTTTGGGTGAGTGATCGTTCCAAATTGATTCGATCTAAACATAAACTATGATCTACAATATTCATACGTTGATGATGTTCCTGCATTGAACGTTCATTTAATAAACGTTCCAAACTGCGTTCTTGTAGAATTCGATCGGTTGGATTTATACATAAATTTAATTCTATGCCATTATTCAAACTTTGTGGATGATGATGATGATGGTGATGGGAATGCGGATGATGATGTGGATTATTATTATAGGTTCGATCGATGTCACCATTGGTCGTACCACGAGCACCACTACCACCACCGCCAGGACCGCTGCCCGTTGGTGTTGTTGCTCCTGCACCACCGCCACCACCATTACTACTACCACCACCACCTCCAGCACTACTACTACCACGTAGTGAATAATCTTCAAAATTCATCCTGAGATCAATATTACGATCATTTATGGCACGTATTGCGCCAAATGGTCGTGAGAGGTAGTTTGGGTTATTATCAATTAATAAATTGGCAGGTGAAGACTGATGGAAATCTAGTCCAACTGAACGATAATCCAGTCTCGGTTCCATTATTGCCAACTTGTCTAATTCTTCTTGATGCAACTGAATCTTAATTATTTATATATAATTCGGCTTAATTTTATTAATCTCACTTGATATTCAAATAACAATTGTTCCGGCTTGTCCAACACTTCACTAGCTACAATGTTAAAAAAAAATGTCTGCTTCTTCGTTTTTTATATTCACCCAAAAAAAGAACTATGCAGTTCTATTAATAAAAATTGTCTAAACACATTCGAGTTTTTTCCCCTTTTGCTTTTTTTGTGTGCGGCCGTATTTGGGGATGCTGACGATGATGAATAAAAAAAGAAGGGGGAGTTAGTATAATAGTGCTGAGTAAAATCACAATAAAATATCACACTCTTGTAGATTTTTTTTGTTTTATGTTTTGTTTATTAAGGTACACAGTTGCAGAGATGCGATGCAGAACAACAAAAATGTTTTTGTTTTTGTTTTTATTTTTTTCTTCGTTTACGTTTTTTTTTTTTTTTTGCTTTTTGTTGATGGGCGGAAGAAAATTTTTTTTCGGCTTTTCAACAATGTTGATGAGACGTGTGGCGAACGCGTCGAAATTGTACTATTTGCTTTCTTGTAATTGAATTATTTACTATAGTACTATGTAGTACACATGTATATACGATTCATTTTTTTTTATAATCAAGTCATTTTAGTGTATTTAAAAAGTAACCGTAACCAACCAACACAGATAACCAACCAGTGTCAATAAAAATTTAAAAAATGAAAAAAAAGAACGCAACACGACGAAATGCGTTTGGATTACAACCGTTTTTAAAATTCAAAAAAAATATATATATAAAAAAAAACAAAACAAATTAAAACCGAATAGTCAAAAAACTACACCATTGATTTTGATAAACATTGTTAAAAATTCAAAAATGCGACCGCCACCTTGTCTGTTTTTTTGATTTCTATTTCTAAAAATTCACTTATATATTCAAGCACAGGCGTACACACACAAATACCATCTGACAGACAGGACCGACTGACTAAACTAAAAGCAAAAAGCAGATTATTATTTAAGCATTCACTATGAGAACAGTGACAAAGATCGTGCAAGTGAGAGAGCAAGATAATAGTACAGCACAGCACCACCGCACCATTGCCATCATCATCATCGCACCGCCACCACCGCCACTACCATCTCGATCGCAATAACCACCACTTCCATCATATGGAATAACACCGGGCCAGAAATATAACAGAAACAGCATCCAGAGCAACATCGACACAAAAATCAAAATATACGATAATAATAACAAAACGGACGGCGATAAATATAATATATCGGAGAAGGCCGAGAGTGAGTAACAGTCGCGCTGTTCTCTGTTAGTGAGTGAGTGAGTGAGTGAGAGTCAGTTAGGGAGGGGTATTCGTTAAAAAAAAAAAAGAAGAAGAAAGTGGGGATAATTGTGCGTCGTTTTTTTCGGTAGAATTTTTCGGTAGGAGTGGGGATAGATAGAATAGACGGATGGCTAAATAGGCCTTTCTCACTCATGCTTTTTATGTCATGTTCATTTTGTCTCTGTCGCGCAGTGTAGCTGTAGAAATTATGTAATAATATTTCTGAACAAGTGAAGTCGTCGAAGGGGCCAAGCGTCTGGCGTCTCACAGTACTGTCAAACCGAAAGTTTACTGTTTGGCTACAGGGTTTATTACAGGACGGGGGAAGGGAGATGGAGCGGACGGCCTAGGCTTTAGGGCAAAGACTGGATAAACCAGAGTAGCCTGTTGTGTCTGTATGTGTGTCGAAGAGGGTTAGGCCGACAACACCGATAGACGAGAAGGAGAGTAAATCTAAAATTTGATTGTGTGCATGTGTAAAAGAAAGACAGCAGATGAAATGAATGACTCCCTCTGTTCAGGTCAAAAAAACGAAATATGTATGTCCATGTCCATGTGTATGCGTATGAGTGAGTAAGTGAATGAGTCAACAATATGTGTGAGTAAGCAAGTAAACTGTGACGAGCGCCAGCGTGGTTGTCCAAAAAGAACGCATAATTTTTTTTTATAGGCTCTCTAGGACACGCGGCCATTTAACTCTAGAGTAGAGAGAGACGGAAAATAAATGGGCATTTATGTAGTAATTTTTTTTTTGCTGGTTGCCTATTTATTTTTTTTTTTTTGCCGATTTAATTCAGAAAACCTGATTTGTTTTCCTTTTTTTTTTTATAGATTTGGATGCTGTGACCCACTTCACACTTTCATAATATGAATAACCTGTTCGTAGGTTATTTTTAATTAAAAAAAAAAGATATAAAAACTGCGGAAAAGGAGCTCTAATATAAAAATATGTTTATGGAAAATGCCTACTTATGTTTAATGACAGATTTATATTTGAATGTTTTTGAAAAAGAAAAGCATCGATGGCGTGACATTTTTAGTTTAATTCTGTCCTATTTTGGATTAGGTCGTGTCATTTTGAAGATACGAAGACGTACATTTATGAATAGATACATAAGAATACTAAGAGATTGAGAGTTCTTCGGTTGCTCTTTGGTTATTCATAGATGGCGCTCACGCTAGTTATTTACTAGCGCCTAGTACATCGATGATATCGTAAATATTGATGTTACTAAATGTTACTATTGGCCATTTTGTGGCAAATTACAAGACAGAGAAGTGGCAAATAAATTTGTTGTGATTTATTATGGGTAATGGTCGTAAAATTGCCATTTTATGTATAAAATATTGTTCTCTTTTTATCACATAAGAACTTATGGTCTCGAGAACTTTAATAGTATATTATGCAATATCATAGATTAAAAATGCATAATTTTAAGTAAATATCTTGTAAGTGTAATTAAAAAATCAAATTTACAGTCCATTATTATCTGTTAAAATCATAAAAATTATCTTATTTGAAGAACAGGTTTTTTCGTTTTTTCTTTTTTTTTATCTTTTACATGGCTACGTTTATTAATGATTAAATTCGCACAGTATTTATTAAAATTTTGCTCATTTATTAAAAACAAAAATAAAAAATAATGGCGATTCGCTAAAATATTTTATTCGTTCGCTGTTCGTGTGCTTGTAACTTTTTTTTTATATTTTCATTTCATGCTTTTTCTCAAATTTATTGGCTTGCTTATAGATTGGAAGAATATGGTGATTTTATTACACTTATTATATTTATAGTTATAGTATATTTTAAGGAATACGAAATAGGTATGGAAATTTTTGAATATTTTTCAGATACATTAATATTATATTTATATCTAATACATATTTCGGATTGGCTGATTAAAAACTTATATTATTATCTAAATTGCTGCTAAAAATTATCGACTAAATTTCCTTAATCCGAATTAATAATGCCATTTATAACGGACGCAAGCAACCTGTACTAATAAACTATTCAACTGGATGGGCACTAGATTTACTAGCAGGAAATAAAACATTAATTGTTTTTGTGCTTAAATATAGAAGAATAAAATTCGTTTAAATTACATATTATTTTTGCTCTAAATTCTTCGTAACACATGAACAAAATCCAATAAATACTCTAGATCTAGTTACATACATATACATACTATAGTATATCTACGTATGTACTTGATTTAAGTCAAATTAAGTCATATTTTAGCTACGCTTTCTATCAAATCGATACAAAGGGAATTCAATACAAATCATCATCTATAACAAAGAAATCATTCTTTATCTTATTATTACATAGTAAATATGTTTTTTAAATAGTAGAACTACCCTTAGGAAATAAATTTTATTTATTAATAACTCATTTATCAATACTTGTAAATAGTACGCCAATACTGATTCTATGTATGTAGAATGTCACGCCTCTACGTTCAGTAGAGGCGCGATATTATTGGATGGCAATTCAGGCGACTGTCGCATCGATTCGAGGGTGGAGTGTGCGTCTTAATCGCCCAGCGCCTACATAATTATCCCACGCCTACTTACAGAATAGCACCTGCCTTGTTATACTACTCACATTAATTTTCTTATTTCTATAAGATTTTCACTATAATTTTCTTTGAAATTACGTTAAACTAAAAACTCTTTCTAGTTTTCGCCCCCCACCACCCTCGCCGTAACACAACCCTCCATTAGTCTTTCTTCTATTTTTTCGCTTTTTTATTGTTACCGTTTGTAAATGACTTGACAAGAATGATTCAAGGTTCTTTTTTAATTCAGCGACAAATTACTTTTTCTTTGTACTAATAATAATAATAATAATAATAATAATAGGTATTTAGCAAAAGTTGCATGAAACGGGAGAAAAATCAATTTAGTACTTACTTACAGGAGATTTCAAATTATGTTTTTTCTATTTAAATAAATCGTTGTTTAATGTTGTAATCAGATGTATTAGATGTGATGTAATTAAATAATTAAGAAAATGAAAATATTCATACTATAGTGGCATGTCGTAAATCTGACCGGTTTCGCTGTATGTGAGTAGTCGGAGCGGTTATCTGTTCGTAGAATAATAAATATAGGGAAAAGATGTGTCGAAATCGATGATAACAAAGTGTATGGGAATATTTTTTGTATATCTAGGAATTTTAGTAGCTCATAATAAAAAAATAAATTTGCCAACATATCATAAATGAATTTTCTTTACATACATAGACATACGAGTACATATCCATATGTAGGTACTGTAATAAAATACTGTCAGTATTTTATTAAATTAAAAGTAAACATGTAAAAATGATGCAAAAAATCAAAAATAATGGTAAATTCGCACATTTTTGTATATTAAAAAAGAATCATCAAGTTCAAGGATATGCGGACATTTTAATGATTTTTATTTTTTCGCAATCGATTAATTTATTTATTTATTATTATGATTTTTTCTCTAATCCCAAAGAAATTTCATGTGTATAGTATATAATTTAATGCAAAAATAGTGGGATATTCAAATAAGGGAGATTTTGTGAATAATTATTGCGGACAGTAATTAATGGAAATGAAATCAAGAAACCAGTTAAAAATTTTAACAAATATCGACACATAAGAATAATCATAATAATAATAATAATAAGAAACACGGGCATTATGATAACTAAGTATATGGATAATAATAATAATAATAATAATAATAATATCTCCTCTATATACAATAAGTATTTTCTGTTATTATAAAAACTTTTAAATGTCAAATGTACATACATACAAATTTCAAGATAAAATTTAAAGTGTAAAATTATCTTTAAAATGTTAAAATACTCTGAGAATTATTTAGGATTATATTGGAAATTATGTGGATTAAAAAAAAAAAAAAAGAAACAACCGTGAAAATGTACCTACACACATTACAACAATGTAATATAATAATTATTGTAAAAATTCATTATAAAAGTAATTATTGGTTAGTTAGATATACCTACATAAGTATTCTTAGACCACAGAATATAACCATTCAGAAGGGACGACACCTAAATGGTAAATCTCTCGTTTATGCGAATGGCTAAAAATCACCAATAGAAACGCGGAATTGAAGCTTCAACTTACACAGTTGACCACTGTGAGTTTTGCCATTTCGTTTAAATAAGAGTAGGAGGAGTTTGATGGGCAACAGTGTCCCTTCTAGTTTCTTATACTCGTATTTTGTGCGGCTGCCGAGTACGTTCGTTTCTAAGACCTTTATTTAAATGAATTTTTCTTTTTTTTTAAGTCTTTACTTTTAGATTCGCTGATTTATTCCAACAATCGATCATCATATTCCAATATTTGTGCCAATTAATTATTCTATGTATAGAAGAACGAATATACGTCTCCCTTAGAAATATTTTAATTTGTTTTTAGCGTGCCAGTGAAATTACCAAAAAATATTCATTATTATAATATCTCTATCCACCTCCTTTCCCTCTCCTCGTGTCTTATTCTATACACATATACGACCACATACACACATATGTACATATGTGTACCTAATTACATAGTAACATTGTAAATAAGTAACTATTAGGTATGTATTTGACTTTTTTAATGATCATCTTCTATTCCTTCATTCATTCTTACATTTATTTTGTCTATATCTTCGCCAGTTGATTTTTTTTTTTTTTTTTTTAATAATAATTCCCCCTAATAATATTTTGACATGCAAAGGAAAATTCTTTTGGTGTTCTTAAGAAATTATATTAGGTATGTCTATGTAGAGGTATATGTATAAGTGAAATTATCTACATCCGCTTTTGTTTTTAAATTGGTCAAAATGGATAGCCAGATTTAGAAGAAGAAGAAGAAGAATGAAAATGTTGATATGATATACAAATCTAACATTGACTTCAGTGACGGGCAATTGGTGAAAACTACTGGACAATGTTGGATATTTTTTAATCATAACTTTCATCGTGACAAACCCTGTATACTTTCAACAAATAAAACATATCTGTTCTTTCGTAATACTGAACAATCTCAAGGAATATCAACGAATAGGAATATTATCTAAAGACTTTTTTGAAAATATATAGGGTGTTTAATAGAAGCTGTACTCAATTTTCGGAGCGGTTCCAAATACGTAATTCAAATACTTTCTAATAAACAGTAGAAGCGGAAATTCTCGATTTTTACCTAATTTTCCCAGTTATGCTTCAATCATTTTCAATCATATTGTATAAAATCAATTGTGATTTAATAAAAAAGAGAAACCCATCTAAAGGTACATACTTACACGCATGTATCTGTCAATGATTACTACATACATCGTACCTACACGAACAACTCTATACATATCTCTCTCTGTCTCTCTCGGGATATTTTTTCAAATTAGAAAGTCCGAAAATAATTTATTCTAATTTTAGTTTGTATAGGTACATATCTATGTGTATATTTTGTTGACCTTTTCAATTTCAATCAAAAAAGAAGAAGAACCCATCATTAGTATTGCCCTAAAACTACACATAAATACAGGTGATTATCAATATTTGGTTGATATAGAGAATTTTGTTACAGAAGGTAATAAAACCACATAACCTAACCTACATACAATTTCAGTATGCCTATTTACATAGATTTATATTTTAATTAAATGAAAAAAAAAAGCACTTCGACGAGAAAAAAACTATAAATAAACAAATTAAATAAATAAATAAACAATTAAATAAATACCTAGCCATATTGATATATGTAAAAAAGAACGATAACTATCAATTTATTTTATGAGCCGCTAACGTTCCACGCATTGATCTAAAAATAGGAAATTTTTATTAGGGGAATTTTTAATTTTTGATTTGTTTTTCCGCATTTTATTTCTATTTTTAGGATTTTCTTTGTGAAGATTTTCCTCTTGGCCATACACATATGCATATTTTTTCTTTTTTGTATAAATTTTATCTAATATAAAATGCATATTAGTGTGAACACACCTGCTTCTCCACTAATTGCTAATACTGCTGTTGTTAAACAGATTTTGTTGGTATCTTTTTTTAATTCTGTCAAATTTCAGAAGGATTAGGCAAAAATTTAAAAAATTTTATGCAAATTAACAGCAATAAATCGTTTGTATTATCTCCCGTACCATATTCACCATATGATTACAGATTTATTTTTAGACATACATAAATTACAGATTCTTTGGCCTAATTAAGTATGTATTTATGTCTGTCTTTCTCTCTCTATGTGTAGCTTCGATATACAGAACGTTTACATTACTGTCTATACTATACATACCACATACTCGTCAGTCTACTAGAATTATGAGCATCTGTTAAGCAACACTCTGTATACATACATACGCACATCTATATACGGAATGGATTATTAAATCGATTATATTTATGTATGAATTTTATCACATTTTAAAAACAAAATGAATATTAAACACATCCATATGCATATATTGTACTAAGGCGATATTATAACCTCTATAGATTTGGATAGATACGATTATATTATGGTATGTGCATATATTGGATTAACAATTCTTTGAACATCCAATAGGTTGACAGTTAGTTTAGTTAATTAGCGGTGCAAATCTATTTTAATTAATTCCGATATTAATTTTGCAAAATGGATAAAAAAAATTGTAAAGGAAACGAAAGGGTGAGAGAGAGAGCGAGAGATAGAGAGAGAGAACTATTAGTTCCTTATGTAAATTGATCTAATGCATTGAATAGATAAAATTAATGGTGGTAGTGGTGTTTTGAAATATTTAAGTAATACATCTAGGCCAGTGGCGGCGCGTTGGATGTACAGTAAATCCAAATGAAATCTGCTAATGTGACAATCACTTCGTTGACATGGTTTTAATGCAATGTTTCCAAGAGTATTTTGATTATATGTGTAAGTTTTAATAAAAAATATTTAATTTCGTCAATAACAGAACAATTTTTGAATAGGAACTACGAATTTTTTATCTTAAATTAAAATTTTATTGTGAAAATAAATTAAGCTAAGCGATTGAAATATTAAAAATTTTTATATATGACAAGGATACGTCATTCTTAGACGACAACTACGAATTGTTAATGCTGGCAACATTGCATTTCTTTGCCAACTCAGATATTTTAAATTTAACACTCAGCTTAAATCCCAATAAATTTCCCAAGATCGAAGATGTGTGTTGGCACCCCGATTTTAAACTGTAATACATGTCAAAAGTGTCATTTCTTTTTGTTTTATTGATATTTATACAGGGTGCTCGAAGATTAGAATAAAAAATAAATCACAGCAGTTATTTTTTGCCGTTAAATAAATTCACGAAAACAAGCATTAATTGATGGGAGAAATTCGAAAAATTTCTAAACATAAAAAGACATTAATAGAATTTTATGTGGGCCATTATTTTAGAGACTAAAAATACATAATCGTTTAACCTGTCGCAAATTTTTATTAATTTGAAAAAGACAACCCAATTTAATAGTAATAAAAGACTGAATCCATAATACATTATGTATTAGGTATACATATTTAAAATTGTAAATTTTCAGATGAAAATTAGCTTATTAATTAATAATAATGAATTTGTTAATTTTTAGAAGAATTTTGAGTTGCCAAGCACAGCTTATTAGCATCTGCAAAACGGTTGTGTATTTTGTTGTAATTTGTATAGATAATTAACAGGCAAATTCGGCGTACTAAAGCGCCCAACTGGCGTTCGTCATTAAACAATTTAATATAAAAAACTAACACAGTCAGTATGAACAGAAAAGCTACGTACAGAAGCAAAAACGAAGCGTCTAACCATCCCATTATAGAGATTTATCATATCGAGTGTCGAAAGCATCTTTTTCGCTCAATTTCTCACAGCCCAGCGGACATTTTTGTTATTGACAAATACTCGATATGGCTAATATGCTAAATAGATTTTCTTTTTTTTTTCAGCGTCTGTGCCAATTTACTTTTTTTTTTTGCCTAGACTATTGTTATCGCCTAGTATGATTTTTGAATTTAAATAAACAAAAATGACCTTTAAATTGATGAAGGTTGATTAATTACAAAGTGTTTGTGTATGTATATGGGATTAATACATTTCCATAAATGTTTCAATAATTATTTGATTGTATTTTAAGTTTTAAAATATTCCGGTATATTCGCATACTTTACGTTTTCTTAGGAATCGATGGAAATCTCTTGGCAATACAATACAGCCAATAGAAATCAAGTTCATTTGCCGACGCCCATGACTAAATTTTCCCATAAATTTCATTACACCTATTTAATTACTGTCAAATTAAAAACTACAGTAAAACTCTTAATACTCATATAAATCGCCATACATATAAAGGCATTCGATGAAAAAAAAAATTAAAAATCAGCATAAAATTTGATACTGCTGTCGTCCATCTGCTGTCTCTTAATTTAACACAGAAAATAGCCGATGCTATTGGGGGTCGATCGATAGTACTATACATCGTATATAGTAGATTTGATATTATGTATGTATTTAAAAACTAGGAAGAGCTTTTTTTTTATTATGGGTGTGCAGAAAAGCTGGTTCAACTAGTTTTTTTTTTTTTTTTCTTTAAATCATGTTTATAAGGTCAGATGACTCCATTTGATTTGACCACCACACCAATATATATATATATATATATATTTATATTCATATGGAGAAATATTGTATCTGCGCGTTTTAGATGTATGCGAAATTTTGTGTCTGTATATAAAATAAAAATAAATATGATACAATAATAATATCTAAATAATAATTAACATGAGTAATTGATTATTGTTGTTGACATTAAAAGCCGAAAGGAAAACAACAAATAACATAGATAATGAAGACGCCAATTTTGCGTAGATACAAGTGGATTGTCTCTAGCGCCAACTTGGCGCCCATTAATGTGAATATTGGTGAACAAAAGTGTATTTGTTGCCATTGTTATGGTTTCATTCTTGATATCAATATTATACAAAATTAATTTTTGCTTCAAATATAATTTATAGGCAAAATTTTATTTTAAAATTTTTACAAGCTATTTGTCCTGAAAATGGGCCAGTTTGGAGCATATCCATAAAATATCATAATAAACAAATGCGATTGTGTCTTATTCAATACTAGTTTCATGAATTTATTGTTCTAAGTCTCAATTTGAGTAAAAAATTTCACTCTTAAATAGGCGTATAGGAGGAGGTGGGGTGTGACTTGCGCCAGTTCGGCGCTCGATTACAAAATATAAGTAAATGGGATATTCACTCTTTTAATTGTTTTTAACACCCAAATTTCTTGCTCTTCAATTCATAAACTCAATTTCAATAACAAATTGTACGTCCGTATTGGCATATTGATGATTCACTACGCCAGTTGGGCGTTAATTTATTCAACTTAAAGAATTATAATTTCCGTAAATCTTGAATCTGTATATTTTCTATTTTGAGAGTCAATTTTTTCAAAAAGTTGAATGACCAATTAGTTCTATAACCAATGATAAAACGCGCCAGTTTGGCGCAGTAATCGTTTCTTTTTTATAAAATGATTTGTGACACGGATATACGTAATTTTTTTGAATTATTAATTTGTTTATTCTTAATTTCAAGTGTCAAACTTTTTACAGAAATCACTTACAAGAACTTCCTAAATCGATTTAATTAATCAACACGCCAATTTTTTTTTTTTTTCGCGTATTTTCGCCTGGTTCCACTCTAATATATTTTAAATTATGTATTTTTTGTCTACTAATTAAATTTAAAAAAGAATTAAATTTCATTTTGCAACCTATTTTAATCCTGTCAAAATAATCAATAGGTTAGAAAAAAAAAATAACAAATAATCGTTGATCAAAAAACAAAATGCAAATCGCGTGAATACTTATCATGCATAAATAGTATCTAGAGTTATAAGTTCTATCTGTCTATATTGATAAACAAAATCCTAAATAAATAAATATAATATCTAGGTGAAAAGTGAACGACGAGACAAATGATGGAAGGACCTGAATCAAATATAAATTTGAAAAATTAATAAAAAAATTCGAAATTATAGATTTAAATAAGAAAGTTTTTTTTTTCTTTTCGGAAAACAACACGGAGGTAAAAAAATCGATACTTGTGTTATAACAAATTAGATATTAATGATAATTTCCCAGGAAAAAAATATTATCGTAAAAAAACAATTTTTTTTTTTTACGATTTGAAAATAATAAGCGTAATTTCAATAAAATTAATACAGACACATGTGTGTGGATGTGTGTGTAATGATAATTTCGAGTTAGACAATTTTCTTATTTTTGCAAATCATGTACATAAATAATTGAATTCTTGTGAGTAAAATAATAATTTGTTTGATTGATGAAATTGTTTAGATTTTCTTTTAACTCGATTTTATAGAATACTCATAAATAGAGGATACAAAATACTTGTTATTTTGTATGTTATGTGAAATGTCAAATTAGTTTGTATGTAATGTTAACTGTAGACTCATTTTCGGTTCGGGTTTTAAGTGATATTGATGAGAATGAGCTTGAAACAAACCCATTATACGTAGGTATTTATTTTCTATCGATATTTTGAAAAGAAAAACGCATCGCTCGTTTTTTATCGGTGGCCTAAAAAATAAAATATTTGCATATTCCAACTGCTTTTACTTGAAACAAACCGATAATAACATAGGTAAGGTGTATATGCATATATCTACATATAATAAATCCACATAAATGTTTGTTATCAGTTCTAACCGATAATAAAAAACTGAGGTGTTGCTATACTAATAAAATTTTCAACTAATAAAATTAACGATGCATTTTTTTTTCTTTGAAAGCTTATCTAATGCAAGAAAGAGTGAGAGAGAAAGAAGAAGAGGAAGTGATGGAGAAGAAAACTGAAGAAATTTTTCACACATACATTTACATATGTGGATAGATATAGATTGACATCATTAATTTTCTCTTTAGAGAACAGATTAGATAAAATAAATAGATTTTTTAATATTATAAACTTTATATAAGGGGGTACACAGGACCTATTAAGACATATTATAATATTAAGAACATTTTTAAATGTCAAATTATTTTCACCTGGCATAAAGCTAATTTTGACAAATCATGCTGCATCACAAAAAAAAAAAGAAACGAGGAAGAGGTATTGCAGATGAAGAAGAAAGGGGAGAAAGCATTGACATTCTCTAATCGATTTTTTATTTAAATAGCGGAAAATGCACTATGTAACTACAATAAATGAATAGCTAAAGAAATGCCAATTTTTTTTTCTTTTAATTTTTTTCCTTTTTTATATGTATACCTATAGGAGGAACCCCCAGAAAAATTTAAATAAATGTTGGACGATCAGTCAGTTCGTCAGTCAGCAGTCAGGGGACAATTTCTTTTTCTTTTTTTTTTTTTTGTTCTTGTCTATATAGGGAGAGGAGCAGGGGAAATAACATTTTTTTCTCACGAAATCGCAGAGTAAGAGAGAGTATGCAAATTATTAGCGAATAAACAAGAGGGAGATATACAACATGTTTGGAAGTAAACCAGAGTGAGAGAGAGAGAGAGATTGAGGGACATCATGCAAATCTACTGCTGCGTTACACAATTTAATTTCATTGGCCCCTCATATAGTTCTTTTTTTTTCACCTTTACAGCCGCGTATTATTTTTGAATATTCTGATTCCCCCTTATATTTTTAAATACTTACTTACTTATTTAGTTAGGTATTAGTTGTTTGGCCAGCTAGATTTTTATAATGGCATTAATTATGCTATAGAGAATATTTGATATGGTCAACAAACTGTACCTACTGTACGACAGCCATTCAATCTGGGGACGCTTATTTAAAAATTAAAATAATAATAATACAGGAGCAACGGGACGAAAAAAAAAAACATACAGTCAATTAGAATGGGCACCGTGTTGCTTAAAAATACTTGTAGTGACTGCATATTCTAATCGCTCAATTTGAATATTCTGGTGGTGGTGGTGGTGGTGGTGCTGCTGCTGTTTGGTTGTACCTATATACATACATACATATATTTGACCAAAGGTCACAGAAAGGGGGAATGAAAAAAAAAAATAGGGACCGGATTTTTTGAAAAGGAAAAACACACACACACTCACTCGCACACAATCAGTGTCCTATTATAATCTATAAAAATACTTTTTTTCCGTTAACATTTTTAAATGAGGATGACAATTCTTGTTGCATATTAGATAAGGGGCGGCTATGTGGGGTGAAGTGTTATTTTTTTTCATTCTGGGTGCCCAACGTATAGGATTTTTATTCATGGCTGTGTGTGACTGGGCAATATTTTTAACGTATTTTTTTTTTATTATTTATAAGTAACGTTTTTCTTTTTCTCCTTTTTTTTCTGTATGGACCAAAGATTTTGAATGGCTCGTGCCATATGTGCATACAAGTATTTGAATATATTTGTTTTTTTTTTTCTAATGGAGTTTTTTGTCGTTGGGCGAAACTTGTTTATGTTGAGGTGGTGTCTTAAAAAACTTCCTGTTAGTTTTTGAACTGGTTTGTGTTTTTATTTGCAGTTTAGTACAGGTGGAAGATGAAAAAAATTATATGAAAACTGTGAGAATAAATATAAAATAAACTGTGAAATTTCATATAAATTTAATTAAATTTTGGACACGAAATCAATTGCAAAATGACGATTTATTTTTACCTATTAATACTTTCTTACTGCATAATTTTTTACACTTGTCATCCGCTCAGCAGGGGATGACAAGTGTAAACTATACCTACATAGACTATATCCTTTATATAGTCCAAAATGTCTAAATAGGTATATGAATTCTATTTTTTTTTTTATTTTGGCAAAATACACCTGTAGACTATACTATTCATAGCTATACAATGCCCACGATTATGTGATGTTTTTATAACATAAAATCGTGATAATAGATGTCAATAGTAACCACCATAGCCGTCATACTGCTACCACCATCCATAAGTCTCCATCTTTCAGACAAAGAAATTTTTTTCGAACCTTCTGTAAGATTTATCATAAGAAATTGTCCTGAATCACAGTGAAATCTCTATTAACGAACACCTGGCCGCACTTTGGGTGACGGTTATAGGGAGAGGACTTATTTTACTTTTCTTTTTCTTACTTCAATTTTTACAAATACACAAATACAAGTTGCCCAAGTTGACCGTGATTATTTAATCACAATTTTTTCATATAGGTACTACTAGAACCACCTTAGCATGCAAACAAGTCCATCGTAATGTGAACGACACTATTTTTCGTACAACTTATCGTTTCCATATCAACTCGAAGAGGGAAATTTGAAAGGTATTTGAAACATTTCGGTCTTATCAGCGCCCACCCTAATGTCTAGGGGTAAGATATGTATACTTATCGTGAACATTGTGTATATTTTCAGAAAATGTTGTACAACGTGCAAGCCAACATCGTATTAACTAAAAACTTAGGTACTATATTAAAATCAGTATAGGATTTAATGATACTCATTGGAATTTATAGTTGCTTTTTTTCTTTTCAAGAAGAAGCAGCGCATTGGAAACATTACATACAAATTAGTATAAATATTTTAGTCATTAATTATGTCTTAATTAATCTTGACAAAAGAAGCGACAGTGGCGGCTTCTTTCATAAAGTAAAATAAAAAATTGCTAGTCTGAAATCCCCCCTTCGAAGAAAAAAGCATTAAATGATTTAATCATTTAAAAATCCACGCCAATCATAATCATTAAGTATTTGGCAATATAGCAAATAATGAAGTCAATTCTTCTGTCTCCTTCTTTCTTTTGCTTTTTGATCAGTTAATTTCATACAAACGATAAATAAGAGGCGAGATTATGCATAAGAAATAAAAGCGAAAAAGAAAAAAAAATTTGCAAGGCCAACTTTATAATATGTAAAATAGAATAATTAATAATGTATGTATGAAATTATACAACACTTTTTTTTGTTGGTTTATTTTTGAATTTAAATTTATTTGAATCGATGTACGTCGAAGATGGTGTAAAAATTGGTTTGGTTTAATCCTTAAAAATCACCATTAAATACGAATTTATTTGATAATATTTATTATTTTTGACAAATACGTTTCGATTTAAGAAAAATGGTGGGAATTTAATCTTATTATTAAATGTCAATTAGCGACGAAAAAATAATCATTCGATTCAAATACATGAATGTCTTTGCTAACACCATTTCACCTTCAAGAACCACCAGTCTCGCAAAAAAAACCTTGCAGTGAATTTCAGATTTATTATTTGCTATCGATTATTTATTTTATTATTTTTTTATTCTTGCCAGACGTTCCTGTCGTCTGGAAAATTTTGTTTGATGATCCAATTTTCCAGAAAAACTCCCTCCTTTTACATCACCAACATTACCCTATCGGTTCCATAATTCCTCTTGTTTTTTCTACCTTTTCTTTTTCACCATTAAATATACAGCAGACAAAAAATTTAATTAAAAAATTTTAATGAAAAATTTAATGAAAATCAATAAAGATCGGCCGACAACCTCAAAAATAAAGACGAAGCAAAAAAAAACCAAAAAAAAAACAAAAACAAACTGAACTATTAAAGTACGTCATACGTATATAGCGCTAGCCACTGCTAAAAATCCAATTTTACTTTTAAATTGCATTCATTCTTTTGAGGTGTCAGAAATTGTGTCGTTTTCTGTTTTGATCTAATGCTTAATTAAAGTATTTGAATGTATATGTACCTAATTATACGTATTTTAAAAATATCCAGGTACAAATGTCACTCGGTTATAATGGATGCGATTATATTATGTCATGTACCTAGCTGTGTACTTAATATCAATTAATCATATGTAAATCAATACATGGCTGCGTACATATGCAATAAATAGGATGTTTTATGTGTAATTTTTGTTTATTTGTGTATTTGTTCGTTTATAAAAAGGCCTTTTTTTTGTTTAAATGAAAAAAAGTATTTGAAGAAAAATTAATAAAACAACCGATAGCGAACAAAAATGATATCGTGTCATATAAAAGAATTGGATAGTGATGTAATATACCAACCACCACGGTCACCACACCACTACCTCCACCACCACCCATCATCATCAACATATTGTGCGTGCACAATAAATTTTCCGATGAAATTATTAGAAAAAGTCACGAAAAATGATAACAACCCTTTTATTTTGTCGACAAGGCTTTATACTTTTCATCCATTTTCTATGTTGACAATTAATTGTAATAAAAAAAAAGTAATCCAGAGTTTACAATATTTAAAAATTAAATAAATTATTAAAACTGTTCATATTTAACACACAAAATTTCTGTCTGTCCGATGTTAGTTTATCAGTTCCTTTTCGACAATTAAAGAAATCAGTCGGACCACTGAGGGTTGTGATTTCTGCCTTATAGAGAACTCTATTTATGACTTCTTGTTCGGTTTGGTTGAGTAATTTAATTTAGGACTCTATTAAAAAATATTTGAAAATAATCTGTATAAATGTTGTAATGCAGTGATATCAACCCGGACGAAGTCGGGTACTGTACATTATTTTCAATGAAAATCAGCATTCAATCTTGTGATAGTTTTAGGTAAAACTCCTACTGGCACAAGACAATATTTTTTTTTTTTTTTTTTTTTTTCCTAAATTGTTGACCCCTGAAATTCAACCGCAACAAAGTCCGGTTCCGAATCTTATCCAACCTTAAACTATTCTTCTTTTATGTTTTCTCTCGTAACTTCTTGTGCTTTTATACATTATTTTTTCTAAAATGGCAATAATCACTGTTGCCTCTATTATAAAATACCACAGTCTCTAGCTGGGCTATTTTCAGCCAGGTTGTACCATTATAATGGTGAAAAGATATAACTGCAAATCTACTATTAATATTCTAGACTATATTTCCCAGTTGACATTTTAATGAAATGTTTTGAAAACGCCGACATCAGTTTAACCACAAAATAATAATAATATGTCAGATTAATCTTTGATAAAATCATCATCACCAAGTTTTAGCAACCCTAGTCTGATTTTTTTTTTTTTGTAGAAACACTTTTATGCTACCAATATACTATTAGTATTATTATTATTATTATTATTTAACGTAGGCCATTTTTTTTTATTAGCTGTTGTCAAAAAGGTAGCAGAAGAACACCTGTAATCTGCCGCTATTTAACAATCGAACATTGAAACCATCACCATCAATAAATGCATCATACCTAAACTATTGATTGAAACATTTCTTTTCTTCTTGTTATTATTATTATTAATAACTCCGCAAGCACACACACACACACACACATAGGGAGATTTGCATTTGCATTGATAAAAAGAAACCTCAATCGCACGACCATTATTCCCACTAACAACCCTTATCTATGTATCTTAGGGTTTGTTTTGTCGTCATCGTCGTCGTCACCCTTCAATAGTTAAATAAGAAGAACCTGGCGAAAAAGGGTTGTTCTATTAATAAAAGAAGAAAAAAAAAAATGAATTTGTCAATATTACAGTGTCGTTAGTATTGAAAACCGATAAATATTTTGAATTGGAAAATGATCTTAATGGTTTTGAGTTCGTGTTGGGGATGGGGTTAGAATCAAAACTATAAGTGGCCTTATATTTATGCGTATAGTAAATCTATTTAGAATATTGAATAATTGGGAGAGATGAACTGTTATTATCATTATAAAAAAGCATTGGGGTGTACTAATGAGCCTTCATAAGCCTTTTATATGTAAAAAAAATAAGAATAATAATAGATAGATATTATGTAAAATAAAGATCTCTCTTATAGTGGGAAAAGACTATGCGAGGTTCACCTGAATGATTTGATTTAACACTGATTGATGATTGTAATCAATAATTGTATGCAAATCCATGATTTTCGGTTAGATCAGCTGCTTATCCTGATCTACCTATCCACTTTTGTATAAGTGACTTATTCGGTTATATTAGGCATTATGGGAATATTCTGTTTGTCATTAGTTAGTAAAAATAATAATCAAGGTGTGAAATAAGAAGTATAGTATGTAATTTTATCAATATAACTTCTCGACTTCAAACAGCAAAATTACTTGACAAAATAATTCCATTTTAATCAGATTTAAACTAGGTTATTTTTTATGAAATTCGAGGATTAAAGGTAATGATGCACATGACTTTGATAATAAGCTAATCTAAATACAATAGGAATTACAAAAAAAAAATAATTAGAAATTAAATTTCAAATTAAAAAATGCAAAATTATAGATATTTTTTTATAACTTGAAAAAATACAAACAGAAATAAAATTTTTTATTTCAATTGAAATTTGTATCAAATTCAGTAGTCAAAAAATTGAGTTTATTCTCAAGTTACATGACAATTTCTCAGGCAAAGCATTAAATCTGTTCTTTATTACAGTATACTTTTTGCACTAGTTCGCACAACGCTTAGACATTACAGCCGTAATTTCAATTGTAATTAGAACTAGTTCAAGAAGTCTCATTATAAACTTCCTCACAATCCATTCCCAACCAACATACATTCACATTTCCCAGATAAACAGCCACTAGGGCTAAACCAAAAAAAACTTCTCCACTGCCATTGCACACCTTTTACTTTCATTTAACTACAGAAAAAACACACACAATCTAATGAAACAATATACAAAACAATAACACAGGTGGCATCTGAGTAGATTTAGATATATTTTTTCTTCTCACAGACAGTACCCCACATTCACCCTCACCTCACCCATGTCAATACTAATCATCATCATCATCTTATTCTTCTTCTTCTTTATATATAAAGGTACTTTTTAAAAGGTGCATCTCGTACTATACTACAAGGAAGAAAGGAAATGATATAAATCGAATGGGGTAGTAATTATTATTTATTTTTTTCTCTTAGAACTAATGTATATTGTGTGTTGTGTGTTTGTATATACTGTAGGTGATGGAATTAGGGAGGGGGGAGTAGGGGTTAGAGGGCGGGATCAATTATTATTAGAACGCAGACCCTATACGAGAGTACATTATTTAAATAAGTTTTAGATGGACGCAATATGGTCTGTTGTACATACAATGTGTGTATATTGAACCGGAAGATGACAAAAAAATGCCGTAATTTTTTTTGGATTGAAGAGAAAAAAGATTTTTTTTCTTTACCCAATTGAACATACTGTAGATGAAAAATTAAATGGGAAAAAAATCTATCTTTAATGGAATAGTATTTACTATGCATAAATAAAAAGAGGCACTCTCAGTCAGATGGTACATTTCATTCATTGTTTTTTGGTCAAGCAAAAAAAAAAAAACAAATCAACAGCTGAAAGTTATTCCTATATAAAAAACACTTAGTGCATACTGCACAATATTATTTTAATAATTAATTGCATTACTACTCAATTATCTCTTCTCATCTCTCTTTCCACTCTCAAATTCATAATTAATTTCATCCTGAAGAAAAAAAAAAAAATAAAACTTTAAACTACTTCAACTTTCAACTTTATAAAATCATAAATAATGCAATCGATCTTTCTAGATATTCAGTTTTTTTTTTTTTCGTTTGAAATAATTATTTCCTTTAAGTATATAATTAAATTAATAAAAAAGTTCATTAATGATGGAAGAATAAAAAGATTTTTTTTTTTTTAAATTTACTAAAGGTGCACGCACGCTAAAACTCCATTTTTTTGTCCATGTCTGTGGTGGTCATAGAAAAAACTCTACATATATTGATAATCTCATTTATGCATACGAGTAGAGAAAAAATTGAAATTAATTAAAAACTGACCATAATCTCATTATGTTAATATTATGTGATGATTAGTATTATTATTATTATTATTCCGTCATTCAGCTGTTTGTTTTTTTTGTTGTTGTTCGGCTTATAGAAGAAGGAAAAAATCGTAATTAACTCAATCAGGGCAGTACTATCAAGACGTCTAAATAGAAGTAAGTCTCCAATGATTCAGTAGGTTTGGTTGGAAAACTCTGGAATTTACTTGGCAACGTCGCAATTATCTATCTAAAAAATACTTGTAATTATAATAATTTTTATTGTTTATTAAATCCTTTCGTGTGAATTTTTATTAAATATCGAAAATTTATTTAATTCGATTTAGAAATCGAATCAAAATTCAAAAAAATTCCAAAAGAAAAATATTAATTTTTTCCTTTTTTTTTTATCTGTATTTTTCGTCGACTGACTAATTTATTTGTATATCTACTATTATTCTAGGACATAAAAACATCATACAGTTATGTTTTTAAAAAATATTTATATACAAAAAAGCTGTAAAATCTGCTAATTAATATTAATAATAAAGAGATATGTAATGAGAAATTCAGAAAGAAAAAAAAAAAAAAATAATATGGCAATAATCATTAGTTTGAATGGGTAGTTGCGTACGATAAATGCCGAATAATAACAATAATATAAATAATAAAATAACAATAAAGTAGCAATGAAGAAATGAATAAAAAAAAAATCCGTAAAAATCGGCTTCTTCAATGAAAAAGTAAATTACAAATAACAAACCTATAAGTACCTGTCTATCTATATATTTATACCGGTAGTACTCTTTTGCTTCGTGATCTTATTTGCCAATAATGGGCCCCGTCCGAGATTTTTTGGCTTTTCAACAATGTCATTATCACAACGTGCTTTCGGTAGATTTTACTGAAAATTATCTGAATAATTTTTATTTTGAATAATTTTATCATTACTATTATTTTTATGATTTTTCTATCAAAAATATTTTCATATTTTGAATAAAATGGCCTTTCAATTTTTTTTTGTTTCTCTCTATTTATATTAAAAACATTGTTAATTATTATATTAATAAATAATTCGATTTCTAATTAAAATTAAATTAATTATGTATATTATTAGTAGTGGCAGTAATAAATTTAGAAAAAAAAATCATTACTATTTACATAATTTCGTGTAAATATTATAAATGTTTGTATTAAACAGAAAATTTATTTTAATTATAATTATTACATGATGCGTATTTTGTAACACGCAAATTGTGTCAAATGCCCATATACAGGGTGTCCATTTAATCTGGAATCATAGCGTCATAAATGAAATATTATTATCTCTATCCTGGTTTATAATTCGAACTTCTAATTGCATCACCATGTATTTATTATACCTAGTAAATGCTCCAGATGCAATTTCCCAAGCCCAACTGCCATAGATAATATAATATAACACTTTTTATATGATGTAAAGATGTTACCACAAGCAATCAATGATATCTCTATATATTAAAAAAATACGTATATAGAGCCGGATGTACGTACGCGTTGTCTTCCTTAATATTAAAATCCTCATCTTATTCTTCTAATTCTAGTTCTAATCTAATTTTCTACTTTTCAAATGATGAACGAACAAAATTAAAATTAATTATTATAACAAAAAGGGCTCTTTTCTTAATGATCGATCCAAATCTATTTGTAAAGGGGGTTGTCTCAAACTTATCTCTTTTTTTTAGTATGCTAATAATGATGAAAGTAAAAACTATTTCTTCGATAATCAGCTGTTCTTTTTTTTTTTTGGTCTCTCAAAACTCACTTTCCTCCTCACCAGCATTCTCCTCCCACTCACTATCACTGCCGCTGCCGCGGTCGTCGTCAATCAATATTTATACATAAAAAACTGACCACTTAAATTCATCTTCCTATATGTATGTATATAGCTACCCTTAAAGATGAAAGGGTTGAACCCCTTCATCATCACAGACAATAAAAAAAAAATCTGAGCCTCATTAAAAAAAAAAAAAAATTTAAGAAAAAAATGTTAATATCTAGAGCAGACTTACGTATGGTTGGTTGCTTGCTGTTTGTTGATGATGGCCCTAATAATAATAATAATAATAATAATAATAATAGTCGCCACCTGTATTTATCTGGCTTATTTGAATAATTTCACTTTCGGTTTAATGATTTATTTTCAAAAGATGATTCGTTATTGAGGTGGAAAAAAAAGTATGTGGTTGAGGGAGGAAATACGTTGACAGTGACGTAGAAGTCGGTATAAATAATGTAATTTAATTAATACAGGTTTAAAAATTCTTGGTGAATCTTAAATAAAATCTAATCAACTGAACATTTATTGACAGATTAACAACAAATCAATTTTCGTGATCGCATTACCAACAAATAACAATAACATCAAGGGGACGAACGTACGTATGTCTTTGATTTGATTTAATCATCCTCCTGTCATCGGAAATCGCATGATTTATTACACCAACCAAATCTCAATTTATTCCTTTATAATAACAATAATTACTATTTCATCGATTTCATAGCCGCCTATGTTAAATTCTTTCCTATACATCTATGGTATATATTTTTTAACCCCACATGACCCCTATGCGTATATAGGTACATAGTTTCAACATCCCTCTCATCATGTCGTATCCACTCTTTTTGCTCTCTCTCTCTCTCTTTATTTCTCTCTTTCCTTCTACACACAGTATAGAGAAAAATTCACGTTCACACGCTTTTCTCCATGACATCCACAGCAGCCCAGCCTGCAGCCAGCCAGCCAGCCACCATTCTCTAATAACAATCTTGAGAGAAGAAGAGGGGTATCTTCTCTAATCGACCAGATCGTCATTTGTTTTATAGTATGTATTCATTTATTCGTTCGCCCCATCATTCCATCCCCATCTGCTGTTTTTAGCTTATTTTAATTTTTAAGTTGGTGGTTAGTGCGTAAGTATATAGTCTCTTCGATTTTATTTGATTAATTTATTTGTCTAGAACGATGCGAGTACTAAAGTTGCTTTTTAAACTAAATTTCCACACGAATTTTAATTTTGTAAAGTGAAATTTTCCTTATTTGGAATTTATTTGATAAATTAGTTTCCCCACTAAGGAGTTGAAGATTCCACTGAAACTGCTCTAAACAGATACTTGAACTAGTCTGAAGTTATGTTTATTTGGATAAACATAAACTTAAAATCTTAATGAAAGTGATGTCTCGTGAAAAATTGGACAAACTAGCTGATCCAATAATTTATGTCTTGACAAATTATTTAAATCCACATGTAAATGTATTTCCAAATAAAAAAAAATTATTTTATCTGTTTGGAACAGAAAGTTTCGAGCCTAAAATGACTACTAAGTAATTTGAAAATTATTGACTGTAAGGAATTATCGAATAAAGTTGAATGGACTGTAGCGCAGAATAGTTTTATACTAGTTCTTCGGATAAACAGGTTAATAGTTGAAAGGCAAAGGTCAATTTTGAAAGTGTTATGCAACCAAATATATACATAACATTCACACATTTATTTGAAAATTCATATCCTAAAATTCAGCAATTAAAATAGAGTTCATTGCAATCTACTGATAATTCACAACTTTATTGACAAAAAAACCCTGTCAATTTAAATCATTTGGTCCTGTACTAGTAGACATCTATTTATCTATTTCCATCAGACTAGTATCACTGCACCACCACCATCACCACCACCACCAACAAATCTGCAGGTATAACTTGATTATATTGGAATTTTTAAAGGGGGAGAGACTGAAATTTTCTGGTAAATTAATGGAGCCGGTGCGTTTCGAGATCATTAGATCTTTCTTGTTATTTGAATAAGTCGTTTTTGATTGTGGCATGGGAATTTCGAAATTTGATTTGAACAAAATGTAGAAATAAAACTGAGAGAAATTTTAAAATTAACCAGAAATGAATAGAGCAAAATTGAATCTAATTAAAATTTAAATCCAGCAAAAATACTAATTATTTTGGGGCAATCTGGAGATGGCCTATATATGTCTTTGTATATTTTAGTAACCAAACACTAAATAGTCAAAAAACGCCAAAAAATTAAAAAAATCACCATAAAAAGCTCAAAATAATGTACAAAAAGGGAGTAATAGCAAATTGAACGAAACAAAATTAAACTTTCATTTATTACATTTCAATATTTTTGATTCGTAATTTTTTGCAGAAATCCAGAGATAGACTATAGATTGAATATGTAAAAAAAAAACAAAACTTTAATGTACAAACAGTACATGTTGCTTATGTATTTATAATAATCATGAAAAATTAATTAACCATGAAAAACACATAAATAAAAATTATAAAAAAAGTAATAATAAATATGGAAAACAGTCTTCACATAAACAGGTACATCTGTATGAGTGTGGTATAATAGGAAAAGCTGTTTTCAGGAGCTTCCTCGTGTTTGACATATTCATTGATAATTTAGTCGAAAAATTCCAATATCTTTTCAGGTATTTAATTAATAATTTATTTATTGACAATAAATATCGAAAATAACGAAAGTATTTCCCGATAAATAACAATTCTAATTATTATCACTTATTTAATGACCAGTACCAGTATTAAGCACCATTGTTAAACTGGGATATAGTTAAAAATTTATTATTATTATTATTACACCTATCTGTCTTTGTATGAATTTATTAATTCTTCACTCTTTGTGTTCCTATTCTATTCTACACCATAAAAGTCAGATTTAATTTATTAATTGTTGAGAATACAACAATAATAATAATAATACTAATAAAAATTATGACGACAAGTTTAACAGCTACTGTATTCATATGTGAATGCAATTTAATTTATTAATTAGGTTGTTAATTGATTCAAATAGAAAATTCGTTCTCATTAGAAAAACATTCTTTGAGGGCTTATTCATTCATCGATTGTTTTATATGAAAGTTGGTTCTACTAGAGTGGTTCCCAGTTTATTTGATACATTCATTTATTCATAAATCCAATCGAGAATTGTTAATTCAATGCTTGGACTTTGGATTAGAGAAAAATGAATTTGTCAGATAAAATAAAACGGACTATACTTATAGTCGGTTACTGTTAGCAGTTAGATGATGATGTGGTCAATCGGATGTGAAACAAGGTTAACTCTAGAATACTAAAGTATTTTATCTTAAATTTATTAGGTTTTTTTTTTGGTTTAAATTTATTTCTCTTTGTTCCTTTTTGTAATTATTATTATTACTTGAAAATACATCAATAAGAATCATATAAATTTAGAATAAATGCCAAAAAAAAAAAAAACTTAAATAAAAACTATACAGGAACTTAACAAATATAAAATTCTTATTCTCATTATTATTATTATTTGCTGGATTCGCTAGAATGATTAAAGTTAATTTAAAAGCAATAAAGTGCATTAACTAAAATTCGTTACGGTTTGGCATATTGATTAAATTAAGTAAATCAATATAAATATATTGTGTATAGATATACTGTAAGTTGACTCCTGCTTTTTTTTTCGCTTTTTTATTTATTTTCCAAATTCTTATATAGTAGTTTCACTTGTAACAGGGTGTTTATGCTTGATTACACATTACTGAAATCAAATCAATGATGAGACAGATGATGGGGGAAGAATTTTATTTATCATGTGGATTTTTATGATTATTGTTTATTTATAGATTTTCCTGTTGCTTAATTTTTTTATTTTTTTTTCCTGCTTGTGATTATTTTATGGTTTTGGATAATTTCAAAATTAATTATTATTATTATTATTAGTAGTTAATAATTATTATCTACAGATAGACAAACAAAAACTTGAAATTCTAATAAAAGATAAAAATCGAAAATTCAGCAGAATAATTTGTCTAGTAAAATTATCGAAAATTTGATTGAAAACATATAAATCATATTTTATTAAGGACATATGTTTATCTACTATTTTTAGTCATATGATTAAAGATGTGTCAACACTGGATTGCCACGGATAAAGCTACGCCCGCAATAGCCATCGATAACGGAACACCATATCCATAAAGTTTATATTAAGATCGAATTTAATAGGAATACAAATGATTATTAAGACATTATTTTCTGCACGAAACAAAAAAAGACAAAATATTTGTTAAAATTAATCACTTCAACTCAGTGATCAATAAATGAGACGAAATGTAATTTATGCATCAGATTTAAATATTAATAGATACGTATATTATGATGAAGAAATTCCTTTAAGCACTCAGAATGTTGATCAACATTTTTATAAAATAATAATAATAATAGTGGAAAATAACGATAAAGTCCAGTTTTTAAGAAAAAAAAAGTAATAATTTCTTCTTGTTTTTTTTTTGGTGGCGAATTTATAATGTATCTTTTTTCTTCCAACTAGAAGAAGAAGAAGGAGGGAACTCCGGTTCTATATTTTTATATATTTTATACACTTATCTGGTTAAAGAAAACGGTTATAAAAATTTATATGATTTAGTAAACTGCTTAAAAGAATATTTAATAGGAGCTAGGTGTAGTGGTAGTAGTATAGTAGTAGTTGTGGGATGTTCTAGGTATATATTTATAGTATATAATATCTAGATATCTATAGGTATTCGAAACTGGTATTTTTATTATTATTTCAGTAATTTATTGTTTATTTTATCTATTTATTTATTTTATGGAATTAAAAATCGGATGATCAGCAATTTAATCATGTTGTCATCCATAAAATTTACACTATTCAAATAATAAAGGAAGAATCATTTTTATTTTTAATAAACTTTTAAATTAAGAATAATTTAGAAATTCTATATGTAGCTGACTTCATTGACATAACAAAAAATTATTGTCACACAACGAAATTCGGTTACAAGTCTTGGCACATAGTGAATATACTCGACGCTGCTCAAGTTTTTTTGAATGCCCGATTCACAAGTTTCCCAAAACAAACAAAATCTTTTAATTATTTAAAAACTGAAAATTGCAATCAACTGGCTTACGTTTCAAGTCACCATCACATGGCCACTTAATGATTTGTTGTACGCCCCTAATTGCTACGGGCATTGCAAACAGCATCGCTAGTAATAAATGATGATATCATCGAATTATAGCTGTAAACTATTCAAAGATAAAACATAAAACGACGAATCCATAGTGTTGATATGCTATATCTGAATTCTGATTAAAAATAAGACAACACAGCCAGCTGCGAAATAACAAACAAACAAAAAAAGAAAAGTAAAAGGAAAAAGATGAATAGAAAAAGATGTGAAAAATCTAAACTTCCCTTGGGTTCCTGAAAGACAGACAGCGTGTATTTTTCTTTTGAAAGAATCTCGATCAATTCATAATAAATAAATAAATAAGAAAAAAAAATATAGAGGAGTATGGTACAAAACTACAAAAAAAAAGTCCGTCACACACTTGACTTCACATTAATGAAAACCCATTTGGTACAGGCATTAACCCCTAATCCCCTTCTATCTCACCTGATTCTCTTCCTCTTCCTGCTCCTCTACCACCATCAGAAATAATACTAGTCAAGATCAGTGCCAGATAGGGATAAGAAAAGAAGAAGAAAAAGCAACAATAAAAAACGATCAAATAAAATGATATGAAATTCCATTTTGCTTAATAATAATAATAATAATTATAATAATCAATTAAGGGTGAGATTAAGATTAAATTTAGGTGAATGATTATTAATTAGGAAAAACAGAGTTGCAGAAAGTATACATTTGAAATTCGTGAAAAATAAATATCTTTAGAAAAAAGAAAAATTTCTTAGCTGCATATGCACGCTGTCAGTCTTTCAGGAATCCAAGGGAAGTTTAGATTTTTCACATCTTTTTCTATTCATCTTTTTCCTTTTACTTTTCTTTTTTTGTTTGTTATTTCGCAGCTGGCTGTGTTGTCTTGTTTTTAATCAGAATTCAGATATAGCATATCAACACTATGGAATCGTCGTTTTATGTTTCATCATTGAATAGTTTGCAGCTATAATTCGATGATATCATCATCTATTACTAACGCTGCTGTTTGCAATGCCCGTAGCATTCAGGGGCGTACAACAAATCATTAAGTGGCCATGTGATGGTGACTTGAAAGATAAGCCAGTTGATTGCAATTTTCAGTTTTTAAATAATTAAAAGATTTTGTTTGTCTTGGGGGACTTGTGAATCAGGCACTTGAAAAAACCTGAGCAGCGCCGAGTATATTCGCTATGTGCCAACCGAATTTCGTTGTGTGACAATAATTTTTTGTTAGCAGCGTGCAATGAAGTCAGCTACATATAGAATTTCTAAATTATTCTTAATTTAAAAGTTTATTAAAATTGAAAAGGATTCTTCCTTTATTATTTGAATAGTGTAAAGTTGATAGATGACAAAATGATTAAATGTTTGTTTCTAGTATTCAGTATGTAATACAGTAGTCAACAATGCTTTATAATTCTGTAAATATAGCATTTACAATATTGACGATAAAAATATTTCACATATGAATACAAATGTCTAGATTCCATTCGAGTCGTTCGATTGTTCTTGACACAATTACGTCCTTTTAGAACTATCAACGGGGGTTAAATTTGGATAAAACCACTTCAGAATACAACATAAATTGTTTGAAGCCCATCAGTTACGGTATGTTGGAATGATAAAATGCTTTTGCAAATATTGAAAAATTATATTTATCATAATAGGGATGATAAACTATTCACACATCGTTGGCGATATAGTCTGAATAGATCTGAATACTAGTAATCTGAAAGACAGATCTCTATAGTTATGCACTTAAGTATTATGAGTTTTTAATATTTGTTTGTAATCGATGCAATAGATTATTAGCTGATTTAGTTGAATGCTAATTAATTAGTAATCAGCTAATGAATTACAGGTTTTAAATTATACCCAGACTATAATTCTAGACTAACATGATTTTGAGAATTTGCTTTACAGTTTTGAGACCTTTAAACAATTTACTCTATACAAATGCAAATACAGTCATGTACGGAATGTTACGAATGCACGGATGATGTTAAATATGTTAACCTATTATATAACAGCTGCCCTTGGTCAACAGCGACATTAGGAGTTTTGAATATATTTTAATGACTAGTCGAGACTGTCGACAAGTCCTTTATGGGAACCTACATTGTGTTGCATTTGTAAAGTCTAGGTAAAGTGACGTCTGTAAATTTTATAAACAATATACTTAGTACTCGTATATTATAAAAGCGTCGTACTGTAACAGAACGATCAAAAAATTTACTTGTTACTCATATTAATTAACAAATTAAATCACATACGGCAATTGTATAAGATGATAATTTGTTGGTTAATTAATAAGTTAGAGCGACATCTATCCAGCTATTTAGCGAACAAAACGATATCTCATTAACACGGATGTATGCTGTTCCTTATAGTCTAAAAACTAACTGTAAATATACAATATGACGAATAACGATTTCCAATTAAAATTATTAAAACGATTTTCTTTGCGTGATTGATTTTTAGCTGTGAAACAGAAAAAAACTGCATTAACCTTTATATTCATCCAAATGTAATAATAATAATAATATCAGTAGACAATAGATAAGACATAGACAATAATTGAATATTTGCAATACGACAAAATTGGCAACGCCAAATCAAGAATGGCGCGCGGCAGCATGAAACAAATGGGAGACAAAAACTTGTTCTATTTATTGATTATTGATTAGAATTTTAATATTTCTAAGGCCGCATTAAGAATAGTATAACTACATAGTATTATTATTATTATTATTATTATTATGTTTTTGTATAATGTATGTGATTTATTATTGTTCAACAACTTTATTTCTTTTTTTTTACCGTCGTCATACTGATTTCCATGCATAAAGTAATTTTACATTTTTTTTGTTGCTGTAGATATTGATTATTACTAATATTAATAATAATAATAGTAAATATTATTCGATTAATATAAAATCAATGAAAAACTGAAATTATAATTTCAATGGTCGTTCAATTTTAGTGGCAGAAAACTCTGTCTGTGGATAACGTAACTTTCCCTCTACATCAAAGTGAAACTGTAAAAACACTAAAAACCTTACAATAACGATAAAACACATATATTTCTTCTTAATACTATCAAAATAACAAAGTGCACTATAGTCGTTATCTTAAGAAGCCAATTATTTAAGTAGGCCTTATATAATAATACAGTAGAACTTTTGATAGCGCGAACACTCCTACTATATGTACCCTTTAATTTCCATAATACTAATTTGTACCCGTTATTGAAATGTTTTAACTGTAGTAATACGAACGAATTAAAAATAGATATATAAAATATGTTAATCAGAAGTGATAAAAAAAGAGAAATTGAAAATATTACATATTTAAATTTTATTAAAAAAAAAAAAATTGGTAGTTCGAAAATTAGGTGAAAAAAACAAGAAAATTGTTTATATATAATATAATATACAGAGTGAAATAGAATGAATGAAAATTATTGCACATCTGTGCAATAAACTATGATAGAAACAAACCATCTCTTTTTTTTTTTAGCAATGATCTTATTAGTATGGTTTGGAAAGCAATGTTGCCACCATTATTTTTATATTCTATTAGATATGCAAATTTTAGTAGCAAATATTTAGTTCCCTTCATATCAGACCGATAGATTTCTAATTGTAATGTAAAAATTGATCTAGGCAATTAGTATACATTCAATTAAGATAATTTTAAATTTAAAATCTTTAAATATGACAAGGATAAGTCATTTCTAACGATAATTACACTAAATTTTCTTCAAAAATTCTGCCAACATTGCAATTTTTTCCAACTCAATTATTTCAATTTGAAGACTCAACTTAAACGCAAATAAGTCTCTCTAAATCGAATGTTAATACATCATTTTCTACTATAACAAATGTCAAAAGTCTAATTTAGTCCAACGCGACCTATACGATTTAGGATCACTCTGTAACGTATTTTATTACGAAATGAATCTACAGATAGATACACGCACACTAAAGATAAGATTATCACATCAAAGTAGCTCTCTTTCTCTATTGTACAGGTGCAACACATTCATCTTCTGATTGATTAAAGCCTACTTTGATTAAAACATGCTTCGTTAATAAATTGTGCGTGTTTTTTATATAGTCCTGTCCAATTTAATCGGTAAATTGTTTCCATTATAAACAATTTATAGGGACAATACAAATATAGCTGGCCAAATAAAATGGGACGTACTATACACGATTTTCCATCATGCGTTAATTAGATGACCGACATTTTTTTTTCATTCATCACAAATTTTTTCGTAGAAAAAAAGGGGCTTTTTAACTGTTTTATTGTATGATTGAAAACCAAAATAAATTTCCAAATCTAAACCATTACCATCATCATCTTCATCATCGATAAAAAGCGTGCAATAAATAGCACGTTCGCGCATTTTTTTCTTGCCCATTATAGTTTATTATTTAAAATAAATTGATTGTAGAGTGTTTTTTTTTCTTCTTGGTTTAGTACCTAACGGTACGTCTTATTATTATTACTATTATTATAGATACATCAAAAAAACATTTGAAAAACTATACGCGTGCAATCGGACACTTGGACGTAAACCGTGCAGTGTAGAATCGACTGTAAAATTATCCCACACTCAGTGTAAATCAGGTCTCAATAATTTATGAAATTTCCTATCGCTATTATAATAAAATTAATTATTTATTTGAATATTTTCCATTGTAAATTTTAATTATTCAATATTGTTAATATTTATTCATTTGTTTCTTTTTTATTATTATTAATTCATTCTTGTATGTGTATGAATTTTAATGTTTTGTAATAATTTCGTATAACTAATGTAATTTGATTAAAAATATATTATAAAATATGTATTTATCCAAATAAACTTATAAATAGATAAATAAATAAAAGTGTACATTAGTTTAGGATTTTTATGGCTGATTAAACATTCATGTTTTGGGATTCACTAATAACTAATTTGGCTAATTAATCAATCGCTAGAGAGACTAAAAATCAGCCCAAACTACGGACCACTAAACAGCCAAGGCCAATAGTTTATACAATAAAATAGGCTGGACTATACAAAGCCTATATCTGGTTCAGGAATCTTTCAACCTAATTTTATTCCTAAGTTAAACCTTAATTGATTTGCATATTGTCATTTCACTTTTATTTTCTACCCACATAAGCCACACCATTGTATTGACTTCAAAATCACCCTTAAAATTGTAAAGAAATCAATTATATCATTATTATTCTTATAGTGGTAGCAACATTAAGGGATGTTTTTTTTTCTATATAATAATAATAATAATAAGACAGTTAGTTATATTGTATTATTGATCTATTTAGAGGCAGAGATATCTTAACTTTTATACGATAATAGAAAAGGGGTTAAGATAGGTAGATATTAAGATATAGTGATATTCGGTCGTTTGCAGATCTATACAAAGTAAAAATGAGAAAGGGCTGGTTTTGAGGGAGTGATAATAGAACGAGCACACACACACACACTTGGATTATTAGAAAAATATACAAATGCACACGCAATAATAATAGATTTAGAGGGATTATTTCAGATATAATATGCGCCAGCCAGATCGATTCCTTTATGTGAAGGGTTATTATTATGTTTATTAACTACAAATTGATTGTATTGATAAAGTATTATGAATACATCTAATATTTCAAAACGAGCGTGAACAGACGCTTGTTTTTTGTGCGAACTGGTTTGCAACACGAGCTATGCAGCAGTGAGCTCTAAAAATAGGCTTTTCATACGCGTATTCAAAGCTATTTTTTCTAATGAGGTAATTTTAACCAAGGAATAATTAAATTAATATCTGCCATTTAATCTAGTAATTGTTTTGTTTTATATTAAGTGAAATTAAAAGACGAGTTTTAATATAATATAACTAAAACACTACGAAATTCTAGTATTATAAGTTAGTAGATTGTAGAAAACTTCTACTAGTCGAAAAATCTGGATCTACACTATTTTCAAACTTAATTGGCATTCGACTTAGAACAGCGCAACACTCTCATACTTATTTAGAACAAACAGTTGTTTCATTGGCTAAAATTTTGTATTATGAATAAAGAAAAATTTGATTTGAAATAACAGAAAGTTATTACAAATCATTGTTGTAACAATCCGAATTGATTCCATGGGATTGTTAACAAATATATATATATATATATAAATGCCATAAATTAAAACAATTGATAATCTATTCGATCACTAGAGTAAAATAATTAAACCCCCATCCATTGCAGGGATTTCATACGTGTTCCGCCAATGTCGCTAAGAACAAAAATTCCGTAGACTTTAAAATATCTATTAAAAAATTGACTAAAATATTTAGCTTTTATCGAAAACATAGCCTAATAAGTATTTTAAATTATAATATCGAAACAGGTTGTTGTCGTGTAATCAAAAGATTTCTCGAAATTTAGATGAAATAGATTTGTAAATATCTTAGAAACTATGATTTGGTACTAATTTTTACACGTCACTGCTAAATTTTCAATTTATTTCAAGAAATCGCATAAACTTGTTTAGAGTTTAACCCGTATTGAACTAGTAACTGTGGGGGAGTAGAGTCTGGAGTCCGTCTAGACTCTATTATTTGGTGCGACGTAACTAAATGACAATATTCAAAAAGTACGCGTAAGATACCCAGCATTTCTAAATGATTAATCGAACCCTATAGAGTCATAAGACAAACTAGACACTGTTGTCATGACATCAGAATGATACTAAAAAGGTGCTTGATCTCTTATGCCCAGGTAGTTCGATTGCTATTCAACAATAGAAAATATTCCAAAATAGTGAATGTTAAGGGGAGATCAAGGTCAGCCCTAAAAGAATCTGATACGATTCACCATATTTCTTCTAGAGAGTTTTCGCACATCTAACCTAATTCTTTTTTCGATTTTTTTAGCTATATGTTCAGTTAGATAATCGATTTTTTGCTTAATTTTTTTTTTCTTATTTATTCTGTGATTTTTTATTTAGCTACTTTTTTTTAACTTGCATAATATTCAGGTATGGGTCGAGTTGAATGGCCAACGCTAGTAATAAATTCGTTAAAAAGAATCATAAATACAGTAGGCAATAGGTAAATAAAGATTTTGTCAAATTTTTTGCTTTTTTTTTGTTGGGTAGTTTTTGCTCTTCTGTTTATTAAATAATATGCAAATTGATTTAACAATTTGTTAAAACAAATTGAAGAAATATGGCAAAAAAGAGCTGCATGAAAAACGTGAAAAGAATTTAAAAAAAGATGAAGTGATGAGTGAAAAAAAGATGCAACAAAATAGATAAGTATAAACAGTAAATGAAAGTTAAAGAAAAAACCAACTGAAAAAAAAAACAAAACACAATGATTCATAATCTTGAAAAGCTAAATAAAAAATGTAAACAACCCAAAACTGAACAGTAACAATTAAAGATACAAAAAAAAAATATGAATAAAAAAATTAAAATAAAAACCGTAAATAATGAGCAATTTGATTACGACGAACTCATCCCCGAAAACATCAACAATTTTAATCTATTTCCGTATACATAATTTCACCTTTTTTGATATATTTCATGCATATTATTCTTATATTCTAATCCACCCTCTGTAAAGTATTATTAACATTTTTTTTTCTCATCATTTCGCTCTGTGTAATTATTAACATACGTCGCTGATAGATCAGGAAGAAATCATGCCGCTTTACGCTGTTGTGTTTAAAAATAAAGGGGCCAGTATATAGGTACACTATTGTATGTATTTGTGTGGGAAGTTTCGCATTTAAAAAAGAATTTTCAAGGTGATCTTTTATAGAAATAAAAAAATGAGAACAGGTGCACTACGTACCTACTATAAGCATGTTTTTTTGGGGAAACTAAATAGTATTTTTAAGAAACTGAAGATAGAAGAAAGGCCTACTATTGCAGCAGACAGGCCATTGTACATTGTGTAATTTTAAAAATCATTGAATAATTTAATTTAGCAGTTGCTTTAGTCTAATGCCGATTTTTCAGACTTATTTATTATTGGTCGATTCGCCTAGCTGCGATCAGCATTTTACTCAACATTGAAACAAAACTAATTAATCATTATCTACGACTAGTAGGCCAAGTAACAGTTTTTTCCCATAGAATCAATTTATTATTAGAATGGCATATCCAAACTACGGGGGATTTATTAAGAAAAGAGGGTAGTCAGTTAGTAGTGGTGGATCCAATTTTTAAAAATCTGCTTTTCACCCCCGATAGTTTAAAAATATCTCATTTCAAGTAAAAAAATGTCTAAATAATTTTGTACCTACCCTCTTTTTAAACACTGCACAGGAAATGTTATTATTATTTCATTTTTCCTCTTAACGGAAATAAGGAAATATATGGTTGTTTTTCTTTTTTTTTTTTTTTTAGAGTGATTTTGTATCGGATGTAAAAAAAAATTGCTACAGTTGCCATCAGCCACAAAGAAATATTGCTATAATTCGTTCTTCTGTTTAATTTACCAGCCAAAATTATTGGACAGGAAATGATTGAAAATAAAATACAAAGGAAGTTTTAATTAGTTCTGATTCAATTAAATTATTAATCAAAGTTAAGATCGTTTTGTAATTAGGGCTCTAAGTATTTGAATTGTTTAAAGAACGCATATAGTTATTTCCTTTCTCTTTTATCCACGATCATGTCAAGTAATCATGTCACTAATCAAATTATATGTTTATATATTGTAAAATATGAGAAAGATTCGATTGGAATTTGCGGCAAAAAATTATTAACAAATAGAAATTTTCAATTACAATCTAAGCATTTTGTTGCAGATTGAAATTTCGCAAAATGAACGGACTTTTTTTTAACATTCTCATAGATTGTGACGCCATAAAAATCTAACTCTGATCTGCGTCCAGTTCGCACGAAATTTAAAGTAATGACGAATCGAAAACTTACCTGCGGACACATTTTACATTGATATTTCCTAGGTTGAACACCACCATTTTGTATACCACTCATTTTAGTAGCATTGATTGGTTGTGGTACTACTAATAGAGCGGGACTGGAACCCGGCACACCTGGACTTGAACTACTTGATGTTGATCGACCTGATGTATATAGACTTGGCGTTCCTGCTGCCATATGATGATCTTCAATATTATTACCATAAACTGAAGCAAAAAGAGAAAATTGATTAATATAAAATATTTTGTGATCGGCATTTAAATTTATTTATTTTTCAACGAGGACAAGTATCAAGAAGAGTAATTAAAAAAAAAATATATAAAAAAAATTAGAATAAAATAGGAAAAAACATTTGAAAATCGTGTTTTTACTACGGAGTTGTGAAAAACAGAAATAAGTAAAATATTAATAATAATATTTGCGAAACAAAATACAATGTAAATAAGTAACGGAAAAAATAACGAAAAAAAAAAAAGAAACAAAAAAAAGAGTAAAAAAAAAAAAACAAATTAAACATCGTAAGCAATGAGCAAATAAGTTTTGGTTGTCTTGGTCATCCCTAAAAAAAAAACCACCATACTTATTTTACTTAATCATATTTCATAAACCCATGTAACTTTTATACTAAAATCCACCTTGCCAAACTATTACTCATAATCCAATAACAAAGTAATTTCATTTAACATGCAATGCATAATTTGTGCGATCTTAAACGTCATATTTTGCAAAAGAAATTATGACACATATAAAAAATAAAAAAGCATTAAAGAGAGGCGATCAAATACAGGCGCATCAGAGAAAATCAGAGCATCAAAGTACAGATATACGAGTACGTTGCAGGGAAGAGAACAGACGGTGGAAAGGGGTGGCAGCAGCGGGGACGAAACAGCACAGCAATTGGTAATTACTGTAAAATATTTTAAAACGATTTTTCCATTTTTAAAATATAACTATATTTATATTCCGCTTTATTTTACCCAACCACATAAATAAGGTTTAATTTTTATTTATTTATTTATTTATTTATTCTTCTTTTTTTTTTTTCGTTCAATCCCCGTTTGCTTTTTCCCTGCATTGGGCCATTTTCTTCTTTGCTGTTATCATTATAATTAATATCCAAGGTTCGAGCCGGACGTTAAATGTCCCGTCTTAATTAAAATCGTAATTTTATGTCTTCATATAAATATTATGTACGATCTATATATTATAATATTACATATACATATACAGATATTTATGTATCTCAATCTTTTCCTGCGGCAATAATTGTCATGTAATGAAGTTGTAATCATGCAGGTACAATTAGCTCTCTTTTCTGGACTTATATTACTGTATTAAAAATATTATTAGAGCTTATTATTACTATACTACGATTATTATTATTATTATTATTATTAGGCAAGTTTTCGCATTTTAATTATTACACGCACATCTACAGTTTAAAGTTGATGAAGACCTTTAAAAACAGTTTTAAAAATAAAATAAAGGAATGGAAAAGATTAAAACCAATCAAGAAATTCTCGCCGATTTTACGATACGTTATTAAAATGTGTAGAGATTATATGATTATAGAGTTTTTGAACTGTAGTAAGTAAGACAGGTGCATACAGGTGGCAGGAACGCTAATTTATTCCCTGATTATCCCACCACCGTTTTCGGATTGGCTAATCCAAATAATATGATGTCAAAAGAATGTTTATAATAGAAACATAAAATAGACTGAATTTTTGGCAGACACGCACAATTTTTTTAATTAAAAACTGATGCAGCAAAACATATGTCGTCTGTGTTAATTATTTTACAAAGTACCTGTACTGAAAGAAAATTTGTAATAAATTAAAAATGGAAATAAAATATATTAATTAAAAATGTCAATAATAATGTAATAGAGAGACTTCTGTACGACTTTATCACGACAAATCTGTTAATAAACCAATTAAACAAAATCGAGTTATGTAATAATACCTTTTTATTAATTTTGCCCTCTTTCTTTATTAATGACTAAAAAAAAAAAAAGAAGTTAAAATGGTTGTGATAAAAAGGCGCATACGCAGCAGTTCCTAATGAGCTATTTCTCTATTAATTTAAAATAAAAACGAAAATAGTGAGATTACAGTAAGACAAAATTATTTTTCTTTTAATTGAGTAATTATTAATTGCTCTTATTATTTTATTTCCTTCATTTTTAATCATCTTTAATTTCTCTCTCAAAGTTAATTAATTTATGAATTTACTTTTTTTCCTGCTGCTGCTGCTGTTAGTTTAAAAGTGGCACAATTAAAATTACTCGAATAAAAACAAAAACAGAGATAGAAACCTTCTCTTTAATAATAATTGCATGGCATCAGAAATGAAGAAGTAAAATTGGCAATTACACAAATATTTTAATAATTACTAAGTATTATTATTATTATTGGTTGATAATCTGAAATAAACAACATTAATCACGAAGTGTTTATCTGAAAATATAATATTTTAGCCTGGGTTTTAATCCAACATCGAGCAGGGAATGGATTAAAAAAGAGATAAGGAAAAGAATTAATAAAGTCGAAGAAAAAAAATTATGAAAAAAACATCCAGGATAATAAAGACATTGAGATAATCGAAAAAAAATTAATTAAATTAATACAAATAACGAAAAAAAAGGAAACAAATAAAAAAATTAATAAATTGGCAAAATAACAAAAAATTAATATTAAATTATTAAAACATTCTTCGTGTCTAATTTCTCTAATTAGATAAGTTGAAATAAAACTTTTCATAATTACAACCCTTATAAAATGCCCCTGACATACCGCGCCCCCTCACCCGGTAGACTACAAAATTTATTGAATATCTAATTGAAAGAGAGTTTTTTTTTTATTGCTAATTTCAATTCAAGACAAAACGTCAACTGTGTAATTAAAATAGAAAATAATTGAAAATTCGAATAATTAATTAATTATTTAAAGGAAATTGTTGAAAAAGAGGGTGGCAATTGTAGCATGAACTTCTTCTTTTAGTATAGTAGAAAGTTTGGACAATAGACGAATTTGCATAGACAACTAGATAGAAAAGACATATATATATATATAATCTATAGACTAATAACATGGTTTTTTTTTGGGCCATAAGAGGGTATTAAATAATATACTTCCAACCCTAAATGACAATGGGAGAATTACAGATGTTTTAAGAAAGTTTTTGTCTGCTGAACGAAGTAATATCCTCCACATGCAAGTTGATTGATTGAATTAATTAGTTGTTAATTAATTAATTATTAGGTCGTAAAAATACCAAATACGTTCGCAGAATTCAATAAAATTTTAATTATTTTCTTTTTTGTTTCTCCAATAAAATTATTAAGTATCGATATTTGAATTACTAAATATCTAGCAACTAGGAAGTTGTTTCTATACTACCAGGTATTATACAGGTACTCAATAGTACCGAACAGCAAAAAAATCGCAACAAAAATAGAAAGTTTAATAATGAATTAATTAATTTAACCTGGAAGAAGGCACAAAAAAAACAATGATATACTGCTACTGATTCCAATCCAATCAGTCAAATGCATTCCATGTTATTATAACCTATAACAACAATTTCAACAGGACAAAAAAAAAAAAAACAGGTAGTACCGCATATTATTATTAAACGCGAGTAACGACAAAAGTAATTTCATGCATGTTCTTATATTTTCTACTTTAATTCATAAGTTTTTCGATTAACTTGCTTCGATTTTTTTTTTTATCTACTTTGCTTTATTGTTGTTGTTGTTGTTGTTTTGTGTTTTTTTTTTCTTTTATTCTTTTTCGTTTCATTACATTCATGATCATCATTATCATCATCTTCCTTCGTCATTGTAATTTTCTATTATATTGATACATTAGACCATTGATAATATGATTGTTTATTGATGCGTTTCAATTGAACGAAAAAATCATTCTTTTATTTTTAGATTTTTCAATTGAAATTTTGATGTAGGACGAAGGAAAGGAGAGTAATGAATGTATGAAAAGTACGATACATAACAAAGAATAAAGAAAAAAAAACAAAATAGATTCAGATTAATTATTATTGTTGGCTTTCGAAAAATTGGAACAAATATGAGCTGGAAACTGGACACTTTCTAAAACAATTCAAATAACACATAATTAAATGACGTTTGAATATTTATAAAATTCATTTATGAATAGTTTTTAGCATCAATTGGGATTAATAAAGCATTTTGTTTCTACATTTTTCCAATAACTGGTAAGTCAATTGTTTTTCAATATTCTGGAATTCAAAATGGATTTTGCACTGATGAAGGATTCCATTTAGCTCGAAAGGTATTCTTCGTACACAGAATAATTTCAGTTAAACTGAATTCAGTTAAATAACTAAATTTCAGTTATTTGATTGTATTAAATAACAATTAAGATTTTTTGGCCATGTTTTTGTGAATATTTTCGAGATCCACGTAACATTTTTAGGATCAATAAAAAACAAGTGAAAAAATAAGAAAAAAAAAAGTAAAAAAGCAGAAATAGAAAAACGAAAAGAGGACAAAAGTGGGGGATAAAATAAAAAAAGATTAGCAAGCAGAATTTTTATGGGATAGAACATAAACATAAAAGTATATTTTTACGGTTCTTGCAGCACAAAAATAAAAACAAAACCAAAAATTTTACGGCACGGCATAGTCTAGCAGCAGTTTTATTATTATTATTATTATTATACTTTTCTAGTTTTTATTTTTATTACCATTTTTTTCCTGTTAGTTTCCATTGTCTTCTTTATATTTTTTTATCTGTTTTGATTGTAAATTTAATTAAAACTGGACTGTCAAAATGTTGACAAACATAAATGTTCTTAATTAAATTAATAAATCACCCATTGCCCCATATATATACATATAGCAGATAGTCAAATTGTGCGTCAGCATTGTTGCCAGCATGTACAAATTATTTAAACTTACCTTTTTGCATTTGATTGTTGTGTTCGTTCATTTTTGATTCGTATCCCTGTTTACCCATGCCCATTGTATTTCTAGTCCAATTTGGATAATCGTCTTTGCCATGTTGACCACACTGAAATAGAACAAAAACAAAAAATTAATGAAAACCAAACAACTAATAATCAAATATTTATGTTGATGTAAGTAATCAATTTAGTTAAAGCTAATAAAAAATTAAAAAAAAAAAAAATATATTTCATCCACAACATGAATTATTGAACCATTTTGCTACGTCGATAGAAATATTTTAAATTGATTCTAATAATGTTTATAAAAATAGATTGTTTCCAAATAATATGCGTGTTTATACATGTCGAAACATACAGAAATATATATGTATGTATATACGTAAGTAATTATGGAAATGTATATGATGGAATGTTGTTTACTTAAAAAATAAAAATGTATTATAAATATCGATCGTTCAGTAAAAAAATACAACCAAATGTTGTTTTTTTTTTTTCTCTGGATTAATCTTTTCCATCTAAACATCCTAAAAGGAAACAAACAACAATACACCCTAACACAAGTATGAAACAAGATTATAAATTCATAATAGAATTTCTATCTCATAAGCCTAAAAAACAAAGTTGAAAATATTGATTTGTCCATAAAAAATAAACTTCCAATTTCCAAAATTCTATATTAATAACATACACATTTACATTTAGGAAAAACAAAAAATGTGCTTGAAGCAAAAACAAAGGCGGCGGCACACAACATCATCATCAGCAACAGGGAGAGCGCTGAATTGTGTTGTTGTGTGTACATGTACACGTTGAGCTGCTGAGCTCAGCAGCAGAATCAGGGATATCTTACTGGAAACAACTGGGATACGGTGGGGAGCTGGGGGGAGGTTATAGTATAGAAAAACTGACAACACGAGTAGGTCGTGGTGGAAACCTCCCATCCCGACTATACTGTGCTCTCATCCCCTCGTGAGCCCTATAATGACGGGCAGGGTAGTATATAAGTACAGACTTGCCGCCACGACCTTGCCGTTGCTACGGCTACGAGACACAACCGTACATCGTCGTACAGTCTCTATCCCCACTACAATCCTCTCTTCAGTCTCACATTCTTTCTCTATCCAACTCCCACTAACCCCCTTACTCACTCACTCACCTCCATCCAGACCTGGGATACAAGAAAAAAATTTCTTTTTCACTCTACGATACTGCTCTACTGATCATAAAGAGCAAACGAACGACGGAATATGAGGAATGGGCGTTATGGGATGAACGAAACAGGGGGGCGGGAGGGAGCGACGGGGAGAAGGGTAAAGAAAGAGTGAGAGGAAAAAAATTACTAGAGGAGAAGATGAAAGAGGGTAATGGTGTCGCGGGAACAAGAGGGATAGATGAATAAAGGAGGTGAAATGAGAAATAGGAGGACAAAAGAGATAAAATGGTGAAAGAAGGGAAAAGGGAAGATCCATACGTAGGTAGCTAGGTTTCTTTGAGATAGAAATGTTTGTTGTTGTTGTTGATTTGGGAATGAGAAAAAATTCATATAATATAGAAACGGGAACGTTGCAGCAACAACATGTCAAAGTGAAGTCAATAGAAGTGAAATTTATGATTGGGAAATGTTTAATGAAAATTCGACTTGTACGTATTCCATTAGAATCGAATTTAATATCAATACATACATGATAATGTCTCAGAATCTTCCACATCTTATACAAATCGCAATTTCATTTCATTTTCATAATTTTATAAGTCATGATGCACTTTTTCTATATTTTTTTAGATATAAACATTTTAAGTTTAAGACAGTTAAGTTTAGAGATAAACATGACAGTTAATTAATGTCAATTTTAATTGAAAATTATCGAAATGAGTGGCAGAATTAATCAATTCACCTACTCATTTTTGTTCATAATTTAATGCGGCATGATACACATTTTATATTATATAAATTTCTATAAGCGAAATGAATGAAATGGAATAAAATGGAGCAAAACAATAAATACAGAGTGAAAGTAAAAAGTTAGGGAACAACTATAAAATCAACTTAACCTGAATAATAACAATAATGATAATAATAATAATTGTAAAGTAAAAGCATCGTCATGATCGCTTTAAGCGTCGCGTCGTCGCTTTAAATTACTTGTTGCATGTTGTGGCTGATGTTGCTGCTGCTGCTGCACTTTTCTACCTATGTATATGGCGAATATTTAGAGACTTGCAATTATTATTATTATTGTTATTTGTAATTAATCAGTAACGTGAATTTAGTCAAACATGCATGTTTTAGGCTCCGTTATAGACAAATTTGTTGAATTCCGGTTCGAAGGACTATAGTATTTTACGTCCTTCGAACCAGTTATATCTTTATAATCTTTATGACACATTACCTCAAACACTAATAAGGATTAATAACCGTTAGTAAAGCAGTAGTAGCGATAATTATCTGCGGCGTCATTTTTGACACTCTGTCCATTCTACTTTGCATACGATTTTCATACAAATTATTATTTTAAAATATTCATAAATGATTACTGGTTAAAGGACCATTATTAAAACTTACGTATGTATATTTTTGTTGCCATGAAAAAGTATTTTTAAAGTGTTCGCTAATTGAGTTGTTGCATGTTTAAAGTTTTCTTGCCACTGACGCCTTCCAGCTAAGCGCACTAGCAAATGGTAGCAGGCAGCATAGTCATATCCTTTGCTGCCATGTTTGTGCAAATGAACAACTATGTACAATATAATTTCCAAGACGAAATCATTAATTGAGGTATGTAATTAGGGAATAGATACGAAGAGATATTGCATTAAATCACCATCAGCTGTCAAGTGACGTGCACTGCATGGAAAAATTTAATTTCGATTAAATTTCAATTTATTTATTAGAAGAAACCGCTTCGAATCAAATGGGATTAGTCTGACTCTTTTTCTCTCTCTCTCTCTCTCTCTCTCTATTGCTGTCTAATGGATTTTCCCTTTACTTTACTAAATCTATCCATCCATCTCCTCTTCGTTTCTCTTCGACTTCCACCAAGTAACACCTTTATCTATCTACCTACTTGGTAGAAAAGGACTTTGGCTAATCGATACCGACGTATCTGAAATTATCCTTGAACTGACCTTTCAGGTTAATTTATATATAATGCAATACATCCATATCGATAAAACTACTATACTAGTATATAACTACTAAATAATGTACGACTAAAATAATAATAAAAAAAAAAAGAATACAAAATAATAATATGTGCATGTATGAACACCTCGTACACACAACCGTATAGACAACAAGCTCTGGAAAGAAAAAAAAAAAAAAAAAAACGGCACAGAAAAAAAATCGATTGCCATAGAAAACACCCATCTTTTATCGAATTTTCCCACTTTTTCTTTTCAGAAAGAAATTGACGCAAAAAGACGAAGTGGGGAGTAAAGTTACGCATCACATTTTTCTAGAACATTTTCGCACCCATCCCCTCCATTAATACCCCTCATTTCTCCTTATATCCAGCCAGCCAGCCAGCCACTCTAGCCTAGCTCTAGGCTAACCATACACACACACACACACACATACACATAAAGGATAAAACAAATATATGTTATCCAGGTCTCCTTTAGTACATGGAAAAAGATGGTGGAGACCTGCAGAAGATCGTCCACGGTAACGCAGGTCAGGATTAGTATTGTCGGCGTCGCAGACGACGCTACCGTGGGTCGTGGTTTGTTGTAATGAAGGCGTCGGCGTCGCCAGACGATTAGGAGACGTCGTCGTCGTCGTCGTTGTCGGTGGTAGTGGCGCGACGGTGGTGAGCGTACGACGACGTCGATCGATGGATATACGAATGAGAGAGAAAGAATAGGTTAAGTCGGTAGGGGGGAGCGAGGAAAGGTTGGAAAGGGGGGAAACAAGGCAGAGAAGGATAGGGGAATAATAAGAGTTGTAGTTCATCTGAGATATAATTCTATTTTCGTATGATTCTGAGATATGTGAAAACAGAGAAGAGAAAAAGTGAAATTTAAAGAACCCACTGACGAAAATTGAGAATCTTAAAATTAAAAGTTTATTAATTAATGAGGCAGTTAAAAATTTGCAATTTCTTGACACAAATCATAAGCACAATGATAGTTAATCTATTGATAGACTTTGATCTGGTCACTCACAGATTATCATCATATCTACAAGCGCGAAAAATATGAAGAAAATTCTAACAATTTTCTCTGTGACTAAAGTCAAAATCCGTCTCTGTATGTTGTTTTTCCCAGTTCAGAGTTTGCGCTTCAAATTCTAGAGAATAAGGAGAACGAACGAAAAAAAAAAAAAGGAAAAAACGATTTTTTTCGTCCTGTTTTTCCTTTGCTCTCCCTCTGGCTGGGATACGTTATGTATTATTTTTATCCTTTTTTCTTTTTCATTATTATTATTTTTTGCTCTATTTTTGTTCAGCAGAGCTACGAGTATACTTCCAACATTATATATTTCACCTTCTTCTCTATATATGTACATAACATCCAGTACATATGCACCGCTAGGAGTGCTAGGTATATAATGTTAAAATGCTACAATGCACAAACTGCATTCGCTAGTTCTATATATATATATATATATATATATGTCACTGCTTGCAATTTTATATCAAATTTTTTTTATACATAAAGCAGGGAAAAAATGCAAAGGAAAATTACTAATTTTAACGATCCCCTAGGGCATATCAGACGCTTGATTACCTATAATGTTTATAACTAATAAATAAAAACTAAGATCCGCAAACAATTAACAAGAAAGAAAAAAGAAAGCACTTATTAATTCTTATTTTATAACCAATCTATTTTCTTCGACGATAAAGAAAAACTTCCACCATTTTCCATTAAATTATGTATTTTATAAATCGAAAAAGCTTGCTGCACAATCAAAATATTTTATGGATGTGTGTATGAGCGAGTGGAAGAGAGAGAGAGAGAAAGAACTTTAATGCAGGCGGATTTTCTTCTTTTTCTTCTACTTTTCTTGTTTATTATTAGTTGTGTCGTAACTGCGAAATTTCCAGTTCCAAAGGAAAAATAAAGAATAGAAAACAACCAATAAAAAAACACTTCAATTTTCATATAAACATCAATCATACTGTAGATATATTATACAGGGTGAACGTGACAACCCCGATTTCAAAATGCAATAATACGTAACAAGAATCCATTATAAAATTGCTTTAATTTCCATTGCTATTAGCTAATGAATCCCCCCAAGACATTTCTTCCTGAGCTAACAGCCCTAATTAACCTCCATAATATCTAATATAATAAATTAACGTCATCAAATTTCTACAATGTTACAAAAACTATTGTCTGGAAAATGGCTAGCAATGGAAATACATCAACGAAAACACCGTTAAGAGTGTATATATGTATAGAGATATACGAGAGTTGTTGTTGTTGTTGGTCGTCGTAGCTGCCTATATACACACAAACTATGCGTCCGTCCAAACAAACATTTTCCCAGACGTTGGACAACTGCAGCTTCGTTGGTGAAGGTTACACCACCACCACCACCACCACCAGTGAACAGAACTAAAAGCAGAGCAGCCGAGTTTACTTTTGCTTGCTTGTCTGCTTGCTTCGGTGTGCGATAATTAGCACTTTACTACTGCCAGAAGCAGCAGCAGCAGCAGTTGCCAGAGGTAGTAATAAAACATACTGTAATAATGGCACGCTGCGCGTCGCGACGTTCTTCCATTTTATGGAAATGGAAACGTCGTTATGACGATTATGGTAACGATAGTAAAAAATACGTATTGTATATACAGTATCAGTAAATTGACACACGTAGGTTGCATTAGGTAAAGGAAATGAAGGGAGGACGTTGGAGGGAATGTTTAATATGAACCGACAACAAAAAACAAATTGTACGCAACACGTATAAATTCAATTAATGCCGGTAAAGAAAACATGGAATATTCCATTTCCAAGAAAATGGATGTGTTTGTCTGTTGTTTTCAAATCCATCTTCATTATAAAATTTCTATTTCGACGTAAAATGAAATTTCCACAGTGCAGAAAAAAGTTAGAAGTTTCTTCTAGTTTTTGATTGAAGCAAAACAAATGATGTTTATCTCGAAACTTTTCAAAAGAAAAATGAGCGAAAACAGGAAGAAACTACAATATATTAGAAAACATATATCATTGTTAAAAATGTATTAATAGATTAGAAGAATGTATTTAATTTAGTGGAAAATAGTGTAAATTCTACACAACATGCGTATAGCAAAAAATATTTTTTTACCAAAAAAGACATACTCCAAAAAAACTGATCAAAATTGCCTATAGATAAAATCATACAAAAAATTTTACGAATTTACACTTTAATTTTGAGTAATCTACAGCCTATTTTACGCCAAATCCTCCAAATTAAACAGCCCCATTGCCTTCGAGAGCAGTCGAAAGAAAAACGTTACGGCTTCCAACGATCTTTCTCTTAACCTTAAAAAAAAAATTAAACTGAAAAATCCCAACCGTCAAAAGACAATCAAATCAACCAAAAAAAAAGAAAAAAACCAAACTTTTTCCTGGGTCTTCATAAAAAAACACACTAAACCCTATTTTGCATACATGCCTATACACGAAATCCCTTTTTTATACTTAACATAGGCTGGAACATACTCGAAAAAAAAGTCCCTTAACCCTTTCCTGATTATTTTTTTTTTTTTTTCGCTTGAATTTATCTCTCCCAAGCAACCAACTAAGGAAGCTACTGCTGCGAAAAAAACAAAACAAAAAAAAAGTGGAGAGACACAAAGATCCTTTTAATTTTTTTTTTATCTTACTTTTTTCTCACGACACAACAACATTTAAATGAATGAATAAATGAATGAATGAATGAATGGAATGAAGAATAAAAGCATCATCTATCTTCTATTTGTCTCTTCTCTTTTTTTTTACTTAAGTTGATGGGGGTATTATAGAATTAACTATTTTGCATATTGTGGGGTTGAGAAACAGTACTGTACATGGGAGAGGACAAGTAATATTAAAAAAAAAATAAACTACCACTCGATGCACGAGATCTTGCATAAATTAATAAGCTGGTTTTTCGTCCTACGGAGATTTTTTTTTTATTTACTCATAGATTGGCACAAGAAAACCTAGAAACTGTCTACGTGTCTAGCTGTAGATTAGAAAACGAGAATCCCGCACCAAATGAAACACGTTCAAAACGTCGGAATTGTCATTGTTATTAATTTGAAAAATGTCACTAATAAACGTCAAAAGCTATTGAACTTATCCTGTTAATTTAACGAATGCAATTAATTTATTGGTAAGTTAATTACTGCATAATTTCCATTAATTAATTGTCGATTTATTGCCAGCCAAAACGAATTTCTACAACATCAAATTACTAAAATCGTCAATCATATTGAACCGACAGACGCAAACTTCCTTTACCTCCCCAACATCATCACCACCAACATCAGTTGCAATGATTAGTACATCAACATCAACATCATTCACATCTACATCAGCTGGCACAAGTAGTCCATCCTCAACTTCAGCATATTTACGAGTACTCGCTCCATCTCGAATGAATTCAACAAATCCAAATCGATCAAGTCAAACGGTACCCACTCTACTGGAAAATATGGAATCTCAAACAGCATACAGTGAACAATTAACCGTTTCGGTACAAACAAATGATGAAGGTGTACCACGACCACCGTTAGGTGCACCCGATCAACCTCTATGATTGATAATGATCAATTATCTTGCTGATTAATTAATTGTTTGTTTGTTTAATTAATTTCGGCTTAATTACCAAGAAAATCTTTTTTTTTTTTTTTTGTAGAAATAAAAACAAGGTTTTTTACGATGAGAGGTTTATTTTTTTGATTAAAGAGTTAATAAAGCGTCTATAAAAAAAGGTAAAGAAATGAAATAAAAAGTAAAACATATAAAACAAATAGAAAAAATCTTAATTAAGACATTAGGATCCCCATAAAATAAAAAAAAAAACAAAAATTATAGCACAATAATGAAAAAAAAAGGCGACAAAAAAAAAGATGAAAAAAGAAGCAGTAAGTATAGTAATACAAAGTAGCAAAATAAAATAACGACAACAAGTTCATTGAAGGTATTCAACATACAAAAATGAATAAATAAAGATAAAAAAAGCAAAGAAAAAACAAAGTCAAAAAAAATTAAACCAATACAAAAAACCTAGCAAGTAGAACCATAAAATCCAAAAAAAAAAAAAAAAACGAAATCACAGTACAAAAATTAGCGAAACAAAAGGCCTATAGAAATAAAATAGAAAAAAAAAAAACTTGGAACAAAGTACGATAAAAAAATGCAAAACAGGAAATCAATTATTATTCATATCAAATAACTATTAGCGTAATATTAAAAAATAATCGATTATTTAATAATAATAATAATGCTAAATATGTATTATTATAATAATTAGTATTACAAACATGGTCGCGCTTCTATTTTTTTTGCTATTTTAATGTGTTTCTCATTAAAATAATATAATTTCGATATATTTAAGCATCTAAATTGGCTGATGCAATTGTAAACATTCAGCAATTAACAAATTAGATATTAAAGATGGAAAATCAGAGCAAACTGTCACTAGAAAACAAGCAATTAACAATAATTTTTACAAAAAATGTTCAATATTAATGTTAGGTTACTAGCATTATTATAAATTGTTACATAATTAACGAATTTAACTTATTATCATCAATATTATTAAGTAAATCGTTCTCTTTTTTTATCACAGTAAATTATAGTTATTAAAGCAAAACAAAGTAGTATGCAAATACATACATATTTTAATGTAATAAAACAGAGAGAAAATATAGGCTTGAGCAAAATTATTAATGGTATAATTATAAAATTAAAAATTAAGTAAAACAAAGTCTACATATAATTTAAAAAGTGCTAGAGAGTAATCAAATGAAAAACCATATAAAACGATAGAAAAACACAAAAGTAAACCGCATGAAAAGGCCGCATAAAAAATACAAAACAAAAAATAGTGGATACAATAAAACCCAAACCAAATCGAGCATTTAATTTTCTAATTAAAGGCTGTTCAATAAAAACAGCTGACAGTAAAGATGGTATGTACCATTAAAAATGGCTGTTCTTCTTAATAGTACTACCGTCCCGTCCAAGAACAATTTTTTTCACACGACACTTTCGTTAACAAACAAAAAAAAGAAAGAAATCCTTTTTTGCATAAGCCGCACAACGTAAAGGTGTTTGTACACACTAATGATAGTGTGTATGGGTGTGTGTGTGTGTGTGCCAAACGACGACGCACACTGTATTTATTCTTTCTTTTATTCTCAATGCTTTTTGTTTCACTTCTCATTTTCTCTGTCTGTTTTTTCTTTATAGTCCTTTTCAGGAGGTGTCCTCTTGACGGTGTGGTATAATTAATATTTATTTAGTATTTTACTTATACTTTATTTAGTATAAAAGTGACATTTAAATGTCAACTTTATTCTTTTTTAAGGCTTTTTATACTCTGTATCGTTTTCTGGCAGTTAAATTGAATGTTTAATTGAGCTTTTCACGAAAATTCAAGTTTAATTTGAATAAATTATTTCCAAAAAGTTCTGTAAAATTGAACAAAACGAAGTTTTCCATTTCGCAAATTAAAATTTATTTGTTTCTGCCAACATCTGTCCTTCATTGAACTCACCTGAACTTTTTCCGGTCGGCACCTAGATCTGTATAGATCATTATTAAAATTATGTATGTATGAAGGTATTTATTTTAGATACAAGAGAACTGTTTTACATAATCCACTTGGAATTTTTTTCTCTCCGCTTCGTAGATAGAAAGGATAATTTGGGATAAGAAAACAGTATACGGAGGACAGAAGGGTAGAATAAGGACTCTGTTAATTATATATTTATGCAAAAATATTGAATGGTAAGTTTGTTTGTTTAGGCGTTATGAATGGTTAATGTGTTTGGGAATATTTCTAGAAAATCGTTTGTTGGGCTGAGAACGTAACGAACAAATCAAATAACAATAATAATATTAAAGATAATAATTCTTTTGAATCACTTAAAAAATATGAAATTTTGTGAAGAAAATGAAGTAGCAAATGGATGAATGTCGATGAAAACGAATAAAAAAGAGAAAGAATGAAAAATAAAATAAAGGAAGTAATAAAAAAAATTAAATAAGTACTTATAGTAAAAAAAATTAAAAACAAAATTGGGAAAAAAAGTTGATAAACAAGGCAAAACTACAAAAAAATCAAGGTAAAAATACGGTTCTTAATAAAAATAAAGATAAATTACAAAAAGTATTAAATATGAAAATAAGAGAAATAGTAAAGTGAGAAAAAATAGAATTATAAAAAAATTAAAGCTGGAAAAAAATGTACTTAATAGTACAATATTGAATAAAGTTTAAAATAAAGCGATTAAAATAAGAAAGGCAATAAAAAATAAAACAATAAAAATCCAAAGTAAGAAAAAAAGTAACAGTAAAATGCAATACTGAAACGAAAAAAAATAATCTAATTTTGTGCCTCATAATATTCGCCTTTTTCACTTATGATTTTTCAATTAATCTGCTACTGAACAGACCCTGGTAAAATTCAATTTTTTCACCCTCAGAAAGAAACTTACACCCCAGAAAAAAAAAATTAGCATATACATACTCCAGAAAAAATGCGTTTCTACTAGTAACCGAAAAACAAAAAAAAAATTATTAACCCTTTTTGCACCTAAGATTTTTTCCATCTGCTGCAGTTTTTTCATTACATTTTTTCCTCTCTCTCTCTCTCTCTCTCTGCACCCTTAATTTTCTTTTATTATTATTTTTTTTATCTTAAGCTATTCTCTTACCTGTTGTTTTCTCACGATGTTAAGAGAAAAAAAAAAAGAACTACAGCATCATTTATCTTTCATTTGTCTAATCGGTAATAGTCATTTTTGTCACGGAGAAATTTGCATACTAGCAATTGCAACCCCCCTAAATTTATCTACACTTCACCTCTCCCTCTATCTCATTCTTTTTAAACATCAGCCAAATGCAAATTAATATTAAAAGGGATAACGTGTGTGTAGGTATGCAAATATAAGTAATATGGATGGATAGAGGAAATAGTTGGAAGAGAGGTGGGATAAGAGGCAAATAAAGGACCGTATAGTTTTATACCCATCACTACCACACATTGTATAATATAAGTATTATCTCACGGACAAAAGATGGGTTTTAATTCTATTTGTTTATGCACGGTTAGACATTAGTATGAATGAAAGAAGAACAAGAAGGCCAGGGGTTGTTTTTTTCCTGGAGTATCGTAAAAAAAAAACGAGTATAGAAATTTTATGGACCCGTACATACATACATACATATTAAACCTTTACACAAGGTTTTTTTTTATCCAAGGAATATTCGCCAGAAAAGGGTTGCCCAGAAGAGCGAAAAAAAATCTATCTCAGGATCGTTTTTTTTTTCCACCGTTAGAATTCAACTTCATTTAAATTTGAAGGAACTCGTTTAATTCCATGAACTGAGTACATAGTTCGCCTGTTAAAACACCTGCTCTTTGACTGATTTCGATTTGAACAAGTTTTGATTCAATTTTTCCCTTAACGCAAATCCACCCTTAATGCACTGAATCCAAACACACAGCATCCAGATGTTCGAGCCATTGCACAAGGTGTCCAAGACGACGACCCGATGGGATCAACCGGGGAATAGTACTACACATATTTTCCATGCATTCATGATTTCCTTCCCACGCATGTCATTGACATGATAATTATACATGCATATTGGAATGGTTAGAATCGTAGATCCAGGCGGCGCGGGGTTACAAGGATCGAATGAATACATCAGGCAGTGAGGTGATCCCGGAAATTACTAGTAACTGATAAAAAAAAAAAAACTTAGAGGAAATAAATACACAGATGTACAAAGAAATCGTCAGCATCAATAAAATGTGCGTTTAATTATCTATTTATCTATCAAGATCTGTTGTGATATAATCATAGTTGGCTATGGAGACGTAAATTGCGTATTGGATGTCGAGTACTAATTGATTGTTAGAGTATATGGAGATTATTTGTAGAGAATCTGCCAATTGAAGAATTTGTATTTATTCAAAGACTTTTATGATGTTCAAGGCTAACTGAGTGTGAATGTTAGGAACGCTAAGCCAAGGAATGTGACAAAGAAAATTTCAGTTTTCTGAACAGAAGAATTTCCTCTTTTCCATTGCCAGCGATTCAAACGATGCATTAGGTGAATTTTGAAGATCTTTTCGTGTTTAATCTGGATACTACGTGAATATACGCCTGTACTGAGAATTTTCCTACAAAAACAATCGCCAGGTTTAAATATTCATTTGAAAAACACGCACACACACAAACACAGAGGGGAACGAAAACAGGCAGCAGTCTACTATGTATGTATGTATGTATGTTCATCTAAACACTTGAAAATAAATAAATTATTCCAACATGTTCCCAGAAAGAGTTTTAAGAACAAAAAAAAAAGCGAAGAAAAAAAAAACTACCAAGACACATGGCTCTAAAAGTCATTTATACAATCGACCAAGTGAATTTTGAATCAAAAAAGAAAAAAAAAACAAGCATTGGGAATACAATTTCCACTTTCCATATTACTGTTAGTGTTCGAAAATATATGTAAATAAATAAGACACATATTTTTTTTATAAGATACAATCGTTATTCTGTATCCAATCGATTTGGAACGACTGGAATTTCATTTGATCCCAAACTACGTTCAATTTTAAATATTCATACATTCGAACTCGAACATATTTTGGTTCATTAAGATCTTTTCATCATCCACACTCACTCCAATTTTTCACTTAACAACGAAACACACATGGTAAATCGTCATTAATTCATTTCGTCTTTCTCACTCTCATTCTCTCCATATTTTTTTTATTATTACAAAAAAAAAAAAAAGTAATTACACATTAAAAACAGATTCTCGTCTTCAGTCAGATGACAGTGTACTGTGTATGTAGATATTATTCCATGTAGGCGTCCAAAAGAATCATCGACATCGTTAGGGGAGAAATTTGAATGAAAAAAAAAAAAAAACCTTGAAATAATGGTAAATAGTTAATGTGACAAAGACGACACAGTTAATGAAATTTTGTTAAATAATATATGCTTCATTTCATTCATGGTATGGAGCCAACAAAAAAAGAACAGATTGAAAAAAAAAATGGGGGAAAAAACTGCGGAAAAAACGAAATAAGTATAAAAAGTTCATATTTATGAATGTGCTTGTCTGGTTTCGTGCTTCTTTTTTTTTGTTCTCTTTGCGTAATATTTTTTTAGTCCTTTTTTTTGTATGTTTACATTTTTTCTCTATGCGGATGGATTTATAATCGAGGAAAAAAAAAGATACTTAAAATATTTGCACTTTTTTTTGACATTACACCCAATTTGTGGCTGCGGTTTTATGCACTTGTTTGTTGTTTAGGTTTTTTCATGATTTTCTCGTTTTTTTTTTTTTTTTTTGGTTTCGGTGTAGTTTCTCCATTAGGGATTTTTTGTCAACAACCCTTCCTGATGGTATAAAACAAATTAACAAGTTTTTTGCATTCGTCACAAAATACAAAGTTATAAATAACTTTATTGATATTTTTTTAAAATAATTTAATTAGTAATTTTTCATGTTTCACTCGGCAATTTCAACTTTTATGTGTATTGTTCGCCAAACAATTCCCAAATAAATCCATTTCTGAAAGAGGTAGATAACCTCAAAGACTAGACCTCCCAATCTATCCTGTCAAATAAGAACAAATCGCTGCCATTTGCTTTGTTTATTGTAGCGCTTTCCATCTTGTATTTTCCTGTCTAAAATTTGCGATGGTCGTTTATTTCTTGTAGCACTAAAAAATCTGCCGGTTTTTGTCATATTAATAACAAAATGGAGGCAGATGTTTAGCTTGACTTATTTCCTATATTTTCTGTTTAAATAATTGCTAATTAGATTCAAGTGGAAATTAATTGTTGATTTGACAAGAATCTGCCGACATGTAAGTAGCCGGTCATTTTTGTACTTAAAGCTTAGCAGCATATCAAAAGTCATTCTGACAACATTGTAATTCCCTATCGACTCAGTAATTTCAAATTTAACACTCAGCTTAAATGTAAATAAACCTCTGTAGATCTTTTTACTATAAAGTATGTCAAAAGTGTATTTTTCGTTTGGTTCTAGTTTAAGGCACATTCTCAATCAGTTTCCCTTTAAATCGCATCCAATTGTCGAAATATGACATAAATAATTTTCTCAACACTTCTGTCATAGTTATCATCCCCATCATATTACTATAATAGATACCCATCAATAATATACTAGGGGTATATTAAAATACAATAAAATCCAACTCAATAGACCAAAACGATAAACATTGAAAATCGAAAATTTATAATCTTTAAGCAGCTAACCTCACTTTCCTTTTTTCGTATATACGCATATAAGACAAAACCTCACACTTGAATAACTCGCAAAAAAAAAAAATAATAAACCCCGAATGCGTTAATATAATAAAGGGTAAAAAATGTATTGAAGCTCAAAACAATATGGAAATAAAGAGCCATCCATATGATAATAGAAAACGAGACGATTATGCAAAATTCCGTTCCCTGAGACCCTGAAAAAGACTTGGTGGGGCACGTACATATGTTAGTGAAGAGAAGCAAACATTCCCTTGTCATATGTACTTATAGATACCCCGCAGGGAGGGTAATATCTATGTCCGGATCACGTACACATTTCTTTCTATGCTAAAATTATTTCTAAGGCTATAAGAAAGGGTTAAAAGACACCCTTTTTGCCAATAATGATGAGTCTTTAATCTTTAGTTTTCTACATGGTTTTTGCATATTATTTAGTTTATGGTAGAATTGGTACAGCATCAGTACTGTTAAAGATTGGAAAAATTCGTCTTTTCCATTGTATGTTGCCTATTTGTATATCAGATGGCCTGAGGATGGATTTAGACAAAAGAATACTATCAGGAAGATTTCCTTCGCCACTAACACTTGCATGTAAAATTTAAATAATAGACGCAACCCTTTTATTTTTTATTTTTTGTTTCCTATTTTTTTAAATTTTTTGTTTATTGCATAGGTACGCTACGAGTATGCTAATAATTACTATACAGGGTAGTTTTTGTTGTTGTTGTTGGGTTGGGTGAGTTAAAAAACTCATCTAAAAAGAGCATAAAGAAAAAAATACTGAGGCTGCAAGTAAAAGTGAAAAAAAAAAAAGTTAGGCAGAGCAACGTACAATTTTTTTTTCTCCAACAAACCGCAGTGGCTTATTATATACAACCAAAAAAATACCTATACAGGCTATAAGCCAGGGTAAAAGGTGACAAAAAAAAACAAAAAACAATCAAAATGGGGAGAGTCAAACTACCATATACAAAGGTAACTATAAAAAAATAACATTTTTTCCCAAATATTTTTAATAATAATAATAATGGAAAGGGTGACAGCTTTTCTGCTTATGTCATATTATTAAGGGATTAGATATTACTATTATTATTATTTTAGTATTACGTCAAAAAATATATGGTTAATTAAACAACAATAATAATTAAAAAATCCATATGCTTGTACCGGAAATATTCAGCTGTTTATGCCCCTCTCAGCATCTATGATGTAAGCCCTTGATTATTCTCATAGCACATTCACAGCTCAAATCATATTTTACAATTTTTTTCTTCATTTCCCTTCAAATTCCATTTTCCATGCGACTAATGAGTTTTCTCTTTACAATAACAATAATTAGTGACTATGGCAGCACATCAATGAGGTTATGACGTGCAACAGGTGGTGCATGACAAATAGAGGGAAGAAATTGAGGGCGCAGAGGAGATGAGAAACTAAAAGAAGGAGGTGGCGGAGAACGAGGAGTAGATGGTGTTGATGTAGTGAAAACGAAAAGTTGAGAATAAAAGCTGAAACTTTTGATTGTTTAAGCTAATTAAAAATAATGAAGTTAAATTAGAAAGTTATTGGGTTTTAACTAGTTAGATGATAAGTAGGCTGAAAAGTATCGAAAACAACAAAATCTTAAAATGAAAAGTTAAAAATAACGTTTCGGTACCATTTGACTTACATTTCTCCCATCCATATTTCTCTGCCGTTGTATCAGAATCAAGTAAACACGATGACTTTCTTATTCTACTAATTGTGTTTACTAATTCTATTTTATTTTTCTTTTATAATTTTGCTTTACACATGTCCCTTTCCCATTTATTCTTTTTCGTTTCAATTTTTCATTGGTTTTGTTCACACCTATTCTTCTCGATACAAAAGGAATATTTTGGCGACAAATTCATTGACTGCCGCCGTGTTTCATTATTAAATTTCTTTTTTTTTTTTTTTTTAATAATGATTTATGATGATAGTTCCCCGACCCAGTGAGATAGAAATAAATTAAAACGTCAATGAAAAAACCATTGTATAGGTTGTACATACATGTAAACAGAGACACCACCTTAACATGCTGAATTGGTACTTCTTTTTTGAATTTAATAATAAATCAATACAGGCAAAGATGACGGAGGAATTGCTTTCCGTGTATCAGCAACCGAAAGAAAAAGAATGAAAATGATATTTTGATTGGGTTCAAACTATAGTATAAAAAGTATTGGGTAATCACCGCTTAGAGGTACTACGAAGATTTTTTTCATACATATGGGCGTTTTAATTCGAATTAAATTACTAAATAATAACATTAAATCAAGTTCAAATTAACCGTCATTTTTGCTTTAAATTTACAGCTGAATTGTGCTTAAATTTTATTAGTCCATTTGTCTACATACGAATCTCCATTTTATACTTTATGTATGAAATGAAGTCCAAAAATAAATCCAAAAATTGGACTTTAGCGCAATTTTTCTAATATCAATCACTTACCTCTTGATTCCATCCCATATAATGTGACATGGCTGGATCCATATGTTCAGCCATTACACTCATCCAATGGACTAGACCTTGTGCTTGTTGTGTACCCATACCACCACTTTGTGGCCCAGATGGACTGCCACTAGTTTGTGATGTATCCCAGGCAAATGCTTTCTGTAATCGATCAAAAGTACGATGACGTCATTATGAACATATTTCTAAACTTAAGTTAAAACTTAAGAAAATTAAACTTTTCATTTTCTGCGACATAAACAAAATATTTGCCACAAAATGGCAGCCGCAGCAGAATCATTTATATATTAAATAGAATTTGATTGGAATATAATTTTTTGACATTTGGCATGTTTACTTTAAATCGAAAAAAATCGATTAAATCCAATTAAAATTGGCAACAATGTGCTTATTATTCAGGCAAGGATTAATTATTCTGTTTTTGTTTTTTTCAATCGGTTTTTAAATTAGTCGAGGCATGTTTTTAATTGATTGGCAGCTGACAGAATTGTGTCGATATAGTATCTAGTGATGTGGCCTCGTGATTATGGATGTAAGTATCTACTTGTTAGATATAAAAATGGCGTACGTAAAATAATATATTTAGTCTAGTTATAAATGTCAAGGTGACGAGTTGCACTAATCCTCATCAAATCTCAGAAATCATTATGGTAAATTTTCCATAAAATGATTTATGCCGGTATTATTATACTGGGCGGGTTACCTGACAGGTCACCTATTAAGTTATTGACAAGTTTTATATATATTAATTATGCCATGATCGATTCTTACCTGATCAAAATCCCTGTCTTTTCCAAAAAACATATTTTTATAAACATTACTTTTATTATCATCCATTCCACTGCCATTTCCAATACCCCCAGCACTACCTCCACCAATACCACCACCCCCACCACCCATAACACTTCCACTACCACCACTTCCTACTCCACTCCCTCCTCCACCGCCACTTCCACCACAATTATTACTACTTGCCATAACGGCTTTGGCCAATAAAGTTTTATAAAATTGTGTGGGCAATAACAATTGATTATTATTATAACTATCCAATTTGTTCATTATTTCATTATACTTTAATGTTGGCTTGTACAGATTGAAGCAACTATTCGATGCAGCTTCATTAATTGTTGATGCAGCTGCAACAGTAGCAGCAGCAGCAGCGGCAGCAGCAGTAGCAGCAGTAGAAGCCGTTGTCACTGAACCGCATGAATCACTTGAATCTGAACTATCCATTACGGCAGCTTCGGGAATTGGTCGAATTGCTGTCATAGCTGTTGTATTATAATTTTAATAATATTGAATATTTAGTAGTGGAAATTGACACTCAATCTGATTGTTAATTGATTTACAATTAATAAATTCCATTAGAGAATAATTTACAAAATAAAACGAATCTTTCTTCAATGGTGTTTTAAGAAAATATTTTTGTTTTTCGGTATATTTATTTAATTATTATTATTTCTAATTAATATGTATTTTTTCTTTTTCATCTGCTTCTTTCTTTTTCTGTTATCTGTGTTTCTGTTTCACTTGGTAATATAATAGGAACTTGGTAGTTAATGAGGAACTATGTTTAGAAATTGTATTGTGTGAAGAATCAGTTTTTAACCCATTGGAAATTTTAATGTTTCAGTTGGAGCTAGTTAATTAAATCATTAATTAAGCATTATATCATATGGTTAATTAGTAGTTGCTGGTATTGGTTTCAGGGATTGATGGTGCTAAGCGAGAATCATCTTCGAATTGTAGTCGACAAATACGAGTATTTTGAATTTCAATATTGAATATTAATATGTATAAATCCCAGTACGGTCAAAAACAAATTAAATACATTGGTTTTAGCATTAATTTAATTATGCAAAATTGGAAATAGATTAAAAAGAAATAAACAAATGAACCGAAATAAAATTATTATGAAATTCTATTTAATAAAATATCCTTACTCCTACCTCAATAACAATTTTATATTAATTAAATTCATTATTGTTTACTTTAGCCAAACAATAATGTTAAAATATTTATTAATAAAATGATTTAATTTTACTGAATTAAATTATTAAAAAAAACTATTATTTGTTTATTAATAATAAATACGAATTATTATTATGTTTGATTTACTCATACTGTAGTTTTTAACTTCAAATTATTATTTCGTCTAAATATAATGAAAATTTAAAATAAAAATAATAATTAATATAATATGGAAATAGAGCGAACTATATACATACGCTGTTCATAAATAGCAAAAAAACTTTAGCCGCAAGCTTATTTCGTTTTAAATAAATAAATAGCATATAATTTCAATTATTATTATGTACATACATACTGTCAAAAACCGAGATTTGATCAACAATTAATTAATATCAAATTAATTATTCACAATTTCTACGTTTAACATTTCAATTCCACTTCTGCTGAATTATAAGATCGGAGATTTTTCGGTTTATTCGTTCATAATTTATTGAAGTACGATGCACGCTTTATTAAGATTTTTTGTATTACGAAAATGCATCAAAATCATGGAAAATTATAAAATTTGAAGTACTTTTTCGTTAAGTAAATCTTATAAAGATAAATAAAAGACAGGCGAAATCTTTTCAACGAAATGACCATCATACACTCGAAAATTATGATAACCAATACCACCAACTCAATCGACCACGATTTGTATCTTATTAGAAATTGTAGTAAATCCATTCCTAGAATCCTATTATTCTCAAAAAAAAAAAAAAAAAACAAAAACAAAACAATCTACGGTGTATAACTCCTTTCTTTGTTTCTCTTCCTGGTAAAATTCTCAACAATTCCAAATCACGTGCACGGCACGAAAACACATTTCATTCATGCCCCCCCACCCTCTTCACTCTCTGCATATAGAAATCTGCATGAATTTAAAAATTAACTCTTTCATTAATGAATATGGCACGTTGTTACTATTAGTGCTGGTGGTGATGGTGGGGGCCAAATAGACCCCACCTCCCTTCACACTGCGCACCCCCGCACACGCTCACCCATACACATACACAGAGACAGAACCCGCCGGAAAATGTTAACTAACTTTTCTATTAACTTTGACGATGAGAACGATTTTTCCCGCTCGGTCCCGCTCACTCAGTGGTGTACCGCACTTAATTTAGTTCGTTTGTAATTAGTAAAGGTAAGTGTGGTATGGTATGGCACGGAAAGAAGAGAAAGAGAAAGCGGGAAAAGAGGAAATTCGGTGGCGGTAAAAACACACACACCTTCGCGACGCAATGGAAATATGGAAAACTTGTTGTTGTTATTGTTCTCACTCCTTTAACGGGACGTCGACGGGTCAATTTGCTTTCGAATGTATTTAAGTGAGCATTGAAATCTTACAATAGAATGTATGACAAAGAGCGGAATAACGAAAAAGAAAAAGGTGAGAGTGAGAGAGAGCGAGAGAGGGAAAGAAAGAGTGCCCGGAAAATACTTGTGAAGTAAAAACAAGTAAAACCCAGAATGCAGTTTTAGTTAGGAAAAAGTGCATTCGATGCACTGCAACGATGCCGACGTTGAACTGACGGTGGTCCGCGTCGGAGGCGCCTCGACGCAAAAGAAGTAGGTTAGGAAAGAAATAAGAAAAAGAAAAGTGCATCGGCGTCGTTTCTGGTAAAAAATTGTAAAAAAATGTATATGTACATATACGGGGAAATAAGGTTAGAGTACATATAAGGAATTTTATATTGATTGGTTATACTTCTTTCCGCCGTTGCACCGGCGAGCGCATTCGCTGCCGTTGCCGCCGCCACACCACCACCACTACCACCACCACCACCACCACCACTACTACCGCCGTCACCGCCACCATCTCCATCACCATAGATGTTAGGGTAGGTGGGGGCGGGGACAAGAAAAAAAAGGAGAATAAAGAAAAAAGAAATGAAAAAAAATAAAGGAAATACGACGAAGAGGGGTTGAGGAATGGTTGCATCGCGGCGAAGAGTGAGACGCAAAATACTACCGTCGCCACCGCCACCACCACCACTACCACCAACGACAATGATGATGGTGGTGGTAGTAGTGATGCAACGGCCTAGGATAGTGTGGGTGGGAAACTATTGCAAAGAAAAAATACATCTGATCCCATCTGGATGGTGACGAACATTATATTATGACTGGCACCGATCAACGTCATGAACGGGTAATTTTGGATAAATTTGGCACAAAAGTTAAAATATGACGACATGACGTCTAAGGAAATACAGAACGAACGAAAACGCGACAAAACATCATAAGATTAATTTATTAATCATAATTTTCTATTATATGATACACTTATGTATATAAACAGTGTGTCGTATTTCAAAAAATTATGAATAAATTGCCCAGATCAGCATATTATCTGCACAGTTTATGTACTGTAAGGGTACTGTATACCAACAGAACCAATAGTGTTTGCTATTTCAACTTTTATTTCATATACATAATCCAATATGTCAACTGATTAAACAACAGCTACAAATAGTGTATCATACACTAAAAAGTTATGATACCTAAACTCTCATTATTAACACCAAACTCTGATCTGTTTTAAATTCATTAAAATCCTTATTAAAAACCACGTGTTGATTATAATTACAACAAAAAAAATTAAGCAAAAATAAGCAGAAGGGAACGAAAAAGACCAAGAAGAAGAAGAAAATGAAGATAAAAAAGTACACAGAGAGCTGTTTGCTTAATGATTACGAGTGGTTGCGAAGAGAAAAGTGAGTGTGTGAGTGAGGGAATAAGAGAGTTCAAAGAATAAAAACAGTGTATGTGCAAGAGTGAGAAAGAGAACGAACGAGTAGATTAGAGTAGAAAGTAAGTTCGCGCGCGCCAAAAATAGTAGTACAATCCTATTACAAAATAGACACACTCATTATTAACTTCATTTCGTTTATTCTGTCTCTCTTTCCTATTTTCCTTCCCATTCCCTCTGTTCACTGTTAACTCCAGAACAGAGAGAGGGATTAAGAGAGAAAGAGATAACGAAGACCGAGACATTTTCCCTTTGGATCTTTCCAATTTGACTATTATTATTATTATTATTATTATAGCAGGTCTTTTTGTAGATCGTGTTCTACCACAACTGTATACATATATCGATATTATATTTACGTTTTCATATAGTTTCATCGTTGTATACATCGTAGTTGGCATAGTTTTCCTACTTCCATCTTTACTTCACACACTACATTTTCTCTCTTGCTTTTCCTCCGTTTCTATTTCCTTCTATCATCTCACTTTACTTCGTTTCCATTACCAACACCATCATCATCACTGATGACGAAGGCCACCGCCACTACTACTATACCATCGTTTTCTGGCATATTCTGGAAGTGAAACTTAATGAATGCGCACTTTCACTTTTAAATACCGGATTTCCCTCTATATAGTATTCTAAATGTATATAGGAAGCATAGTAAAGTAAGTAAGTGTATAAATTAGTGTGCTGTGCCATAGAAAATGAGTTAGTTTTGAATAAGCGAGGGAAAAGTTTTCGTTTTCCAAACAGATTTGGAAACATCGATTTCATTTTTAAAAAAGGAAGTTGTAGTAGGAAAAAGTAGTTAATTGGTATGCCGGTCTTCTTGTTGTAGTTTCTAGAAACTATTGTTACCGATCATAATTTTCCGATATACGATACACCAGTATTAACGAAAGGTATATATGATACATTCTATCGGTATAGTAATGATTTAGGTTGCAGTTTGATCATAATTCAGTGATAGAGGAAATTCATCTTTTCCTTTTTCAATAAAACCGAACGAGAAATTCAAAAAACACAAAATAAGCAAAATAATGAAAAAATTAAAAAAAAAGAAAAAGGAAAAACCAATGTACATTTTATTGAGTGGGTGGCACATTGGTTGAGGTGGTGGTAGTGCAGCAAACCTCCCACCACACCTAAAGCCAAGCAAGCCGGGAGGCAGAGAGGCAGGCACAGGAAAGCAAGTAGTGTTTCAGTAGGCACCCCCCTGGGGGTTACCTATCCTATCTACCTACTCTATACGAATGGGTGCTTGCAGAAGACGCGACTAACGTCTGAAAAAAAGAGCGACAGAGAGAGAAAGAGCGGAAGAGTAAAAAAAAAAGAAAAAACAGAGAAGAAACATAAAATGCATCTGTACATAGACATACACATATACGTACACACAGCGCAAACTCGTTTCGCGCACGATATGGATGAAAAAAAGACAAAAAAAAAAAAACTGAAAGAGAGAAAAAAACGAGAGAGTACAAAAAAAGAAAACTTTATTTTCAAGGAAAACACATAAAAATATATAACATCCGATGCACTTTATTTGCTCATTTTTGCAGGCAAATAAATTGTGTTCGGCTCCACACAGTTTTGAGTATAATGGAGTTTCCTTATATACATATAACACAATAGAGAAAAAAGAATGTATATAGAAAATAATATATAAAAATATTGTTGTTGTTGTTGTTGTTGTTTTTCTTCGAGATATGCTGATGATGGAGGCGGTTTTAAATTATTATTATATATATTATAAATCATTATTACTTTGGAGCTATACTGTCAATTACATCCATAAAATAAGAAGTTTTTCCGACAACAAATGGCATATCAACTCGTAAGTCACACTCACAGAGTGATTCTAATACGAAAAGTTGCTCTATATTCTCTATACATACATATGGTATAAGGTCAATTATTGATCAGTGCGCAGGTGCATAGAATAGTCCAATATAAATATACAACACCTAAATATCAAGGTCGATCTTCTGTTGTCTATTTATCGAGTAGCATTTAAAAATTGTTTTTGTTTTTTTTGTACATGGATTCAGTTAAGATCAAAGCAATCTGTGATTCGCCTCAGGGTTGTTATCAAACATGTTCTTGATTATTCTAAATTTTTTCTTTCAACAAATTGTCAAATGCATAAATTTATTTACCTTGGATATAATTTTACTTATCTTTTTTTTTTTTGGAATTTTCTATTCGTTTATTTAATTCTACTTATAATAGTAAAAATCGAAACAGCTCTTGTTTAAGAAGTAAAAAAAGAATTAAATAAAGGATAGAAAATTCCAAAAAAAGATAAGTAAAATAACGAAATTGTTAAATAGAGCAATCTATATTTGCATTTTGAATACGAATTTTTTATTAGAAAAACGGTTTGATTAATTCCCGCGAAAAACCGGCTTGTGCAAAAAAAAAAATCAACGACCAACAAACAAACAAACAAACAGATAACTAACGATAGGGTCAAACACAATTAGACATTAAAGTTCATGTGAAGATGAACTAGATTCTAAAATTATAATTCGAATCAAAATCTAGTATAGTACTGAAACTATGTGAACCAATGCAAAAAATTCTCGTATTATTTAATAACGAGAAATCACCACTTGTTTTACACAGGTTTTCACCCCGTTCATCTTCCCTGTCCATTTCTCGTCTAATCTAATCGTATTTCAAAACAATTCACACACACAGGTGGTTGGCAATTTGAATAGAAATTCGCGTTGCGAAACTTTCGACCCTTCGCGTCATCCATTTTTCCCATCTCCTTGTCTTTTTGATATAGTAGTATAATAGTACTAGTAATAGTAACAGAGCAATAGATAAGTAAAGGGCAAAATTTTGTGTTATTATATGAATAGGGATGCAAATTCAATTCACAAATGACGTCCAACTAGTTTAGTATTATTTTGCTGGGTTTTTCGCAAGAAAAAATATCATTCAATGCAGTTGTCTTATTATAATGAAGTTTCTAACGAACTTTTCATGAAAAAAAAAAAAAATGCGCAATTCAAAATTGAACACGTGTGCTTTTTCCCAACAGTTGACTATACTGTTTCTATTTTTTGTCTATTTTATGACAAAAGATACAAATATCTTGTGAAATTACCTATGCATTTATTTAGACGTTGCAAAATTATTTAAATCATGTTTATTCGAACTTAATTCTTCTTCTTACGTAATTTTTTGTATTTTATTTTCACACGAAACCTTATCTTACCTTATTTATATTTTAGTTTTTAATAATAATAATAATAATAGACCACGCCCATCAAAATACCACATGCACTAATAATAATACGAATATGAAGAAAAGTACACATAATCCGTACCTACCTATACTATAGCTAATAATAGCAATACTACTAATAATTTATGTTAAATTCCCTTATTTACAATTGTATGTTAAAAGGTCCTTATTATTTGTGGTTCAGTGGAAAAAAAGGATGGTGACACAAAAAAGGGTGTCTCTTCTTTTTACTGCTTTTGTATAAAGTGGCAATACATACGCTAGTTGTTGTCTAAATAGATGCATTAGTGACACACCTTTTTGTGTTTGTGTTGTATAGTATTATTAGATAGTTCCTTAAATGGGATGTGTACCATAGTACTCTCTCACTATATATATATTCCGAATTATAACATATTAATAAGTGCAAATTTTATTCTTATTCTCAAAGAATTGGCTGTATACATATATATATATATTATCATGTTTTGTGATATACAGGGTGCGAACCGTTCGTTTCTTGGTTATAGAATAATCACAGGTATTTCGATATGTATTTCGAAACGCATCGTCAATACCCCAAATAAGTTTCATCTGATCCATATGTCTCCAGATCCAGAATCATCTTTGTTATCCTTCCAAGCCATCATTAATCCAATGAACTTGTAAATGTTATACAAAATTCGCCGTGTTAATGATATTATTATTCCCACATTATTAGTGCATATTCTACATTATACAGAGTGAACAATGCGCAATTTATCCTATTTACTAATAAGTTTAGGATAAGAAAGGGTAATTTGGACTTAAAGCATATAGAATCCATTAATGACCATCTAGTTGATAAGTATAATTTTAATTGTGCTTCTCCAGATCTAGAACCCATTTTGTCAACCTACCACTAGTACTAATAATACAAATATATATATTTTTTTTTTAATTTTCAAATATTATACATATTATACAGGGTGTATTACAAAATTCGAATCGATATCTACTGCTGCGAGAGCCGTCGTTATCATTCTATATGTATAGCCCAAAATATGATTTTGTTCCAATCAATTTAATCTTATCTCCCACTAATTTTCCCATAACACCTGGTATATAACGAGTTGATTATAATACAATTAAAACGTGAACTTTTAATAAATAAATAATATTAATAAATAAATAAATGAAAGTATTGTATACATAATATAAAAACGGAAACCATTATTTCAGGTCTTTCCTTTCGGCTGTCGGGACCTGTTCGTTATCCCATGGACGGACGCACGGGCGGATGGATGGATGGAAAGGCCGACACGACACACAACACGAAATATATCAAAACTCTTTGTGTGTGCATTAATTTTTAGTTAAATTTCATTCGAAAGGGTTCCTTCCATCATCATCATCATTATTATTATTATTAGCAGAATATTATTTATTTATTATTAATTGTAATTCCCAGTGGTCAAGCAGACTAAACGTCAATCGTCAAGTGCTGCTACCTTTCAGTGCATAACGGCCTTATTATTATTCTTCTGCTTCTTCTGTCTTTTTCAATATCGACGGTTTATATTCACCAATTAATTCCTAATAAGGCTAATAATACTTAAGAAAAAGTTGGCTGTATTTCAGCGATCCACTCATTGGTGGGAAATTAATAATAATTAGGGAGTCTATTTTTGGATAAGCAAACCTCTTTCGATCTGATCTACCATTAAGAGCTTGATGATCTTATCGATTAGATTTAGGTATGCATTAGTAGTAGTACTAGTAGACTAGACGCTACTGAGTTGATTATGCGAATATAAAGTAAAACCAAATGGAAATTACACTTTTGTCGTGGCTTATAATAAAAAGCGATATGACAACTCACATCTCCGATCTAGGGAGACTTATTTACATTTTAGCTATTTGAAATAACTTAATTGGTAGGAAAATGCAATGTTGCCAAAGTGAAAAATTTAAAGTAAAATAATATAAAAGTAAACATGACAACAAAGTGATTGTTAAAGAGGAAGTTTCATGATTTAGTTTTATTAAAAATTTACCGACTTCATTCATAGAATAGAAGTTAACTTTTAAGGTTAGAACCGGAATGGAGACATCGGAATACGAAATGTCAATAAATAATAATTTATAGCAAATATACAAATATGTAAATCACTTGTCGAAGCAATAAACATAAAATAGTATTAAGAAAATTTCTTGCGCGGTTGTCACATTGGATCAAACATAGCCCCATAAACTTCTCCATTAATAATAAATATACTTTCGTCTCTACCTTATTCCATACTATAGCTGTAAGGAGAAAAAGGAAAAGGCCACTTAATTTCAAATTGGTCGAGAATCGTTTGCTTTCAAATCGAAAAACCTTTTACTGATCACCCTTAAGCGAGAGCTAGTGTTATTACGAGCTGTTTTCTTTGATAACAAACTAAAAAATGAAAAAATAACAACCCCGTTTCTTTCCTTCATAGTCCTCTCTCTCCATACATACACACACAAGTACATACATATATTCCTCCCATTTCCCCCATTACCTCCCAACGTATGCCACCATAGATTGAATCTAGAATATATACGCAGGAGTAGTAAGGGGTAGCAAGGGTAAGAGGAACAATATAAAGGTCCTCCTATATATATATATATATATATATATATATATATATACAGTATTCGCTCTCTCTATATTGAAAACAAACTCGCGTCGCGTCGCAGTCGAAAAGAGATGATTGAAAATTGGAAAATGATTGGAAAAGAACGAAAACAACCAGAAAAAAAAAACAAAGAGACAAAAAAATGTTTGTTTTCTGTCAACGGGGTGACGAAATAACCGAAGCTCATTTATTTTTTCTTCATCATCATCATCAGTATTACTATTATTATTATTTTTCATTGGAAACATGTTTTCGTGGAAATCTTATTATTATGAAAGACGCACGTCTAGACAATGTCAAATTAAAATACATATAAACATATTGAATTGGATTTAGTGGTAATCTACTGGTGTCATAAGACATTTGGCAACTGTGTTATATGAAACTTCTATTTGACATGCGCAGAATACTTGTAACGGTGCCTAGAGTCAATTCGAACCAATTATATTTGAAACGTTTCGATAAATTGATATTGCCAAAAGTAGGAGGTTTCTATGAAAATCATTTAATTATTAATTAATAGTGATTTTAATTATAACAGAAGTAAACAATGTCATTAGATGTTTTATTAAGTGGTTTCTCGTTATTTCAACCTAAGTAGATGCTTCTTTTCGTTAAATGGAATCGTTTAATTTGCTAAATTACTATGTGACTGTCCTGTCAGATTTAATTGCCGTTAAATGGTATTTTGTTGTTATTTTTTTTTTAGCTTTTATAATATTGTTAATGAGGTAGTCGATATTTACGAAAACATGATGAGGTGTGATGAAATGATTCATGATTTGCATATTTTCAATAAATTTAATTAGCCGGACAATATTTGTGTTTTTGTTTAATTTGCACCCGCAGACAATGGAAATAAGCATTATCTACAACGAGAAATACTAAAAAAGAACAAACAAACAGATAAATAAAAACCAAAAAAAAATCTATCCGTAGGTAGTATATATGCACGTACATATTCATCCATCCATACATCCATTTTTTATTAATAAAAAAGAAACAATAAAAAAATAGTAAAAAACAAAAAAGACAGAAAAGAAGCAAGAAAAACATCTACAAAATCAATAACGAACAGCAATGTGGCTTGGCTAGACAGAATTGCAGACGAAAATGAACGATGAACGAACAAAATGTGAACGACAAACAAAGCGGGAAAAGAAGAAAATACAAAAACATCAGGGAGAGAGAGAGAGAGATAAGCAAAAATAAAAAAAATGTGAAATTCTTTAAAAAAACATAATGGCGGTAGAAAAAAAAGAAATTTTAGTTTTTATAACATATTTTTCCATCTATGGTCTGTTTTTCCACTGCTGCCACTACTTACCCACCTCATTACCCCCTGTATATTTTCTCTGTATTGGTGCTATTTCTTTTAGCTACTGCTGCTACTGCTCCGGGGTGGCTTTATTTGCTTTTATTTTAACAGAAAAAAAAAAGTATAAAATAAAAAACGTGTATTTTTTGAAAAATATTAAATAAAAAAAATGAAAATTGAAATTGAGTTTTTTTTTTTATTTTTCAGCTTTTTCAGCAGAGCACGGATGGAAATAAAGGATTTAGCGCCAACTGGAAAGGTGCTGCCATACTGATTAAATCAATGGCTTTAGCAGTTGGAAAAATAAAAGAAAAGAATTATGAAATAAATTATACAGAAGCCTTCAATTTTTATTTAGATTCCGAAACATGTATGTGAAAAAAGACATTTCTTATTTCAAACGCCATAAGTAAAAATCTTCGTTTTTGAACAGTTACTTAAAGATTAATTAGGAAAACTGAAAACTGTAAATTTTCCTTTTTTCCTTTTCAGACCATAAACCGAACTATTGTGTTATTAGCCACACAAAAATAAAATAGGTAATAAAGACTAATTCCTATTTGATGGCCACACTAAAAATTTTCCGTTTCCCATATAAACTGTAAAAAAACTAAAAGGATTTCCTCTTGTTGCAGTTGTTGTTGTTGTCGTATAGTAGTTGCTATACTGTGAAAAGTTTGTGTTATTGATTTTTCAATAATAAATTCACAAAAAAAAAAAAAAGTACAATAAAAGCCAAAACAAAGTAAACAAAAAAAACATACAGAGAAGAAAACAATAAAGTACATTATAGGCAACCCAAACCATAATGTGTTGAAATTAATTAAACTTATTAGAAGACAAACAACCAAAAAAAGCAGATAAAAATTGAAAATAATTATACATACATCCATCCAACACAAATTTACATTACTTAATGGATTTGCCATTATTGTAATTTTCCATCCAGTCAGAAAAATTATCATTTCAACTAGAGCTCAATTAAGAAGAGCTCCACACCATCATACTTACACTACTACACCCTCCTCATAACCCCCTTTCGTTCCCACTTCTTCTCTCATTGTCATTTAGTTTAATCAAGTTGCGTCTTTCGAACAAGACTTTTTTTCCATCAGAAAAATCAAATTTTAATTAAATTTCCTTTAATTTTTTTTGTGTCGACAATTTTTTTCGTTTAATTATTTTTTTTTTAATGCTATTTTTAGGCGGTGGATTTGTTTTGAATTTCACTAGCGCCATATTATGCCTACAGGGTCACCAGACGTATCATTTTAAACTTTCCAAACTTTTATGACGAAAAAACCAAAATTAATCACGCCTGCTTCGACAACTCTGAAAAACTTATCCAATTTATTTCATCTAAATATTTCAAGGATATTATAGCACAATATGTATTGTATAATCCTCTCGCTTTCCGCTTCACCATCCCTGTCACCCATCGTTTTGCCTCTCGAACACCTGTCTACCTCATACCACCAACACCACCGTCTCGTCGTTGTCACCTCGTTTTTCGGCATAACAATCCTCTCTCCTCCGGCCTGGCACATCCAACATTAAACTTACCTTACCTATCCCCGCTCACCTCTCACATTTTACTCTCTCCCGCTTCACGTCCCGTTACCGTTCCAGTAAGAACTTGCCAATCTTCTCTTTTTCCAGAGAGAGAATTATTTGGCAAATAACGTATAGACAGGACCCGCTGTAGAAGGGACAATGAATAAAGGGAGAAAAGAGCGAAGAATAAGCGAGAAGCGGGAGGAGGGGGAGAAGGCCGATATAAAAAATTCATGGAACAAGTGCCGAACTGGGCCCAGACGCCTTCACTTTTTTTTTTTTGCTTGTGTTATGTGGAAATCGATATAGAAAAACGCGCCGCGCCGACCGCCCAATTTTTTCACCCGCTACCCCTTTCCAGTCGAAACTTTTTGTTTCCCCGCAACATTACCACATCGCCCCTTAATTCCCTAACAACCCCTCGTTTTTTTCCCGACCTTTTTTTCGGTTCTTGACCTACATAGTGGAAATGTTAAAAAAAGGGCAAAAACAACGAAACGTTGAGAATATTGTGTGCGGTTGGACTACTGTTGTTGTTGTTGTTGTTGTTTATACTAGAGTTGGTAATTATGATAGTTAAGGAGTGGTGGTGCGAGAGGAGATAATAAACCTAATTTTCCCGCCGAGTTTCATGAACAAAGAGCAGTAACGATAATACCCTAGGCCCAAAAGAACAATTGCTCGGCTTGAAACTAATTTTCTTGTATCCTTTCTTAATTAAATACATAAGCTTGCCAGTGGACTTTTAAAGTGAGATAAATTTTAATATTTGCTGAAAACAAGTACCAACTGGCCTTGTTGTTAAATGAGTTCCCTTGCGTCCATTGTCATTTTGAGCCACATCGCCCATTTCATTTCCCTGACATCAGTGCCCTCTTTTTGTTATCTTTAGAGATACCGTTGACAAAAAATTAAATTAGCTAAATGAGCATGAGGACGCGTAGTGGAGTTTTAATGCTAAAGCCTCCTATATAGAGGTAGTTTGGAATTAATTACCTTCCAGCGGCCTTTGAACGATTTAACTAATTACTATGCATGGTGCGTAGAACCTAAAAAGCTTAGCTACGCAAATTTTAGATATTTAGCTAGTTATTTTCTGTGCCAAACGCATACCTATGTGATTATTAAATAGGTCCTTCGAGCCGGATATACCTTCCCGGCCAGACATTGGCATTGGCATCTAAAATACCTAAATATAAGCAAAAAAAAACAACAACAATCAAATACCAATTCCGATGATCATCATCATCATTTTCTCTACAAACATTTCTAAAAATTCGAATCGAAAATATAAATTGCCAAATTATAAAAGGCGAACAACAGTAGCCAGCCAAAAGAGGGAAAAATGTTTAAAGAACATTTCATCATCATCATCATCATCATCATCTTCGTCATCCCAAAACCTACCAAAAAGTAAAAAGGCACCGCGACGAAAACCAGGAGAAGAAGATGACAAAGAATGAAAAGGAGAAGGAGAAGGAAGAAGAAGAAAAAAGAAAAGATAGTGTAGCTGTAGAAGAGGTAAAGAGGAGGTGGTTGCAGAGAGGACGTCGGTTAAAGAACAAAAGAATTTTTGTTTTTATTTTTTTGAAGAACTATTGTAGACGGATGGTTTGACGGACCGCTGTCCGTCACAAAACAAAGTTGGGCAACAAGCAGTAACAGCAAAAAGCGGTCACCCCATTTTATTTATTTGATTTTTATGTTATGTCGTTGCTGAGTTTTTTTTTCCTTTTTTTTTGTTATTTTTGTTCCGTATGTATATGTGTGTGTGTGTGACGAAAATGACGATTGATTGTCATCGGTATCATAGAGAGAGAAAGAGAGAGAGAGACAAAGAGCGTGATGATCATTGTTGCTAATTTTGTTGTTTTCGAATGACCAGTTTTAAAGAAACTCTGAATTCACAATTGATCACGATCGAGTTAATGCATCTGTGTGTGTGTATGTGTGTATGTGTAATAAACTTAAATTTATATTTATTGTATTTTATAAAAATGCAAGAACTGGTTACCAAAGAAGACACGAAGAAATAATATATATATATATATAATTTAATGGAGAAGATCGATAAATACTACTCTGGCTGCTGCTGCCTGCTACTGCTGAATTTTTTATTAACTATGGCCACATTTAACTTTATATTTAAGGAAAAAAAAAAAAAATAATTTCGCTTTGCGACAATTTATTCGTCATGCAATGGAACAAAAAATTTTACAAAATGTTTTACAAATCTGAGATAAGTCCGTACTGGACAAATCAAATTGTAAATACCGACAAATCAAATAGTACTAAGTATAGCAAATCCCACGACACAACACAATTAGATCATCTATTTTTAAATATAGCATTCCAAAACCCTTAGCTTATTACTTGAAATAATTGCAACATCCAGCGCCATCTACTCAACAACATCTTAAACTTTCCCGAAAATTATCTGTTACCACCGTTTGCTCGAAGCTAGCAGCACAGATTCTCTTCCATCCCTCTAATACAGATGAAAAGCATCCTGTTGCTCTCTCTCTGGATGAAATAGGATAGAGAAAAATATCAATAACTTGGGTTAGGTAATGTTGAAGTGCCATCTAGCGGCAGATGGTCCAACTAAATTTCGGGTTAAAATTTAAGGGTTGGAGGGCGCATATTAAATGAGTTTCGGGACCTAATGAATGGTGTCGGTTTGTGAATGATGAGGGCGCTGTTGAATCGGAGAAGATTTAGAGGAATTGTAGATTTTATATAGTTAATAATTTTTTGAAATTGTATTTTAAATTTCGAAATAATTTCAAAAATACTTTTTAGACCCGGAAATGAAATTTTTAAATCTAATATTTACTCGTAGAAAAGCATAAATTTTCTTCTTTTTTTTATTCCTATTTATGCATTCAGAATTAGGAATTTTAATTTCTGTTTATTAAACATTCTATAATACTCAGATTTTTTTTTTTTTTTGTTTTTGTGGTTATTTCGTTTGTTTGTTTATTTGTACGTTTTTTTCAAATAATGACAAGATGAAATTATATTACTTGAAACAAAATAGAAATTAAATAAATAATTAAAAATAATCAAATAAAAAAAAAAGTAAATTTGGAATTTCTATTATTATTGAACAATTCTCAATAAATTCGTTTTCTAATAATGATAGTTTTTCTGCTGTTTTTTGTAACTTGTTAGTATATAAAACTTTATAATTTTTCATAGAAGTTTTACTGAATTAAAAATTCTGAGAATAGAAACATTCAGAATTCGAATTTAGAATTTTTTTAACCATTTTTTGTAGATAAAAATACTTGAAAGAATAGAAATTTAGACAGATTAAATACCTATATAGAAATATAAAAAATTGAATAATTTTTTCAATAAACATGCAACAAACTTGCTTGCTTATGACATTTATTTATAAAAAAACTAATAATAATTTTATAGAATGTATCTAGTAAATATTTAAATTTAAATAATATGAATTATTTTTAATAACTTTATTTACCATCAACTACATACGTTATTATTGCCTGTTTGTACATATATAAAGTTATTCTGTTTCCACCTATTCAATTAATTTTTTTGTATTTTTTTGCCCCTCATTCTGTTTGATTTAGCACTTAATGTGCTATGCAATTTTATAGATGCGTAACATTAAAACTCATTATTAATTAAATACGAATAGCAATAATAATAATAATAATAATAATAGGACAAAAAAACTATATTTCCAATTTTAACTTCCAATACATAACTAAATAAATTACTTGATCTAAAATTACTACAATAAATATTCAAATAGTTAATGTCCAGCACCTTCGCCAAAATTAATTATTTATTTAAATCAATTGAAGAATTCGAAAAATCCCGATTGATTAGCAATTCTAAACGACCAAACTCACTTAACTCGGATGCATTGATTAGTATGAAACGAAGCCACGCCTCTAAAAGAAGCCAACTTAGTCATAATCGTTCATCATTAAATTTACATTTAATTAAAAGCAATTAAGTAAAGCGAAGTTAATTAAACGTATCTTTTGGATTTTTTTTTTTTTTCTTTCAACCACATATACATTTACCAATGCTAATTCACCACCCCACCACCTACCCAATCCGACCTGTCATCTATAAATTATTATTAGTAGACATGCATATACATATTTATGGTTTAAATAAATAAACATTTCGTAGAGATGGAAAGGAAAGATATTCTCTATCTAACTAACCATGCAAACAACAAATGCGAATGTATCACCCGCCAAACACCCCACGTCACCTCACCGTCCTCACCATCAACCACCACCACGGCACACACACACATACACACCACCACCGGCCAAGTAAAGTTTAGAAGATACAGGTAGGCGTGGCAAAGATTGAACAAAGATAAATGGAGGCGGTTCATATTGCCATACGATTGGTACGCTACAGTCACGCCTACTATTGGTCTACCTACCTACCTGAAAGGATGGCAAATTATCCTTTAAAGGATATAACAAAAACCATTATTGTTATTATTATTATTATTAACATTATTATGCAAGTTTCTTGCGTTTTTGTATAGCGCGGTAGTTTTTCTTTATTTATATAAGGGAAGGAATGTATTTTAAGGGTTTGTGAGTGGGTGTTGTAAGCAGCCGACTTTATGTGTTATAACCGGAATAATACATACCGGTTATAACGATCAATTATGTATTTGCAGAGAGATTGCCCACCTTCTTCTTATATTAGAATCTGTCAATAAATTGATGAATAATGAAGTTCAATTTTCCACCGGTTATAACGAATTATTGCGTCTTGGCTAAACAACGTTGATTTACTTCATGTTATTTACATTACGGCAATTAGTGAGAATTATCTAAATTATCTGAGACAATTCAGTCAGTTCTTAAAATGCATTCAAATATTTTAACCGAGATCACTCAAGTAGAGCATCAAATTGTGTTTTATTACTAAAATTAATGTGTTAAAAATCATATTTATCCACACCAATATCGTCCTATAAATGAAATATAGATAACATAACATGGATACCCATGGTAATAGGTTGACTCGTATAATAAACATTATTATTGTTTTAACCGGACACAAAAAACAATTGATAATCGTTTGCTACATCTATCTATCTGTATTCGAATAAAATGCAGCAATGTGCCTGTGTGAATGAAATGAAAGAAGGAAAAGTCAGGCGAACGACAAGCGGCGGCGGCGGCAGCGGTGGTGGATTTTTCGACGGTATATAGAGGAGACAAAAGACGGTGTGGCGCCGGTTCATTTGTCATGACATCAGTGCTGTCATTTCCGGTGCTATACAGATAGATAGATGGTTTAGAAAATAGATGTATCTATATAGTTTACAGATCGAATAAAAGACAAAAACAGCTAGAAATATACGAAAACAAGGTTTTTCTCATCACTTATTCAATTATGATAGTCACTTATTATCTATTAGCAAATGAAAAAATCCTTCGAGAAAATTTAATTGACAACGATTTCCGACTTAGATTCATGAAATTCAACGGCAGTTTCACCTTAAATTTAGAGAAATATCATAACTTACTAGTACATGATACTCCATTTCTGTTTTTAATAGAAATCTACAATTAACAATACCTGTTTCTTTTGATTTAATATTTTTAACAATGAAAAATTACTGCTGTAGTATACAATAATAAGCATTGTAAATACAAAGCATGATAAACCACATTGTTTAATAATCGATCATAACTGTACAAATTACGATGGTCACTTCCCTTTATAATGTATTTCACTCACTTACCCGAACAAAAACCAATTAATTTTTGAAAAATAATTTTTAAAAACCAATTTTATGGAACTCTTTGTACTTAACATTCGTCTTATATACATTTTACCTATAGGTACATACACTATGTACTTATGTCGTGTATATAAATTACTGTATCTAAAAATATATAGAACTAAACTAAAGTAATACCTATAAAAGTAATTACGTATACCACCACAACATTTTCGATTTAAATTAGAATCTTGGTGTAGAAAAGTTACAAGTCACCTTCTTGTGCTTGCTGCTGCTGCTGCTGCTGCTGGGTTGGTTCCGTTCCCGCTTTTCATGTTTTTTTTTTTTCTTTATTATTTTTTTTTTAATCAGAGGCGGAGATGTACATGTGACAGTATTGGCAAAGGGAGCATTGATGAATTATTTGCAAAAAGCAAAGTTGCAATAGGACCGCTTTGTGGTAGAGGCGTCTGTCAGCAGATAATCAGAGGTACATAGTTAAACGATATCTACTATCAAAACGATCTATTAGGCTAATCGAAGTGATTAAAATTATACCTATACGAATTGGTTTATTGTTTATTATTAATTTAAGAGAAGGGGAAGTGCGACACTGTAACTTTAATATAATAATGATAATAATAATGAAGTATCTATACGGATAAATTGGATAAAACGTGTCTCATTGTCTGAAGTTAACGTTGTCTTTAATGGGCTTTGTTACCCGGAACCGTGCGTGAAATTTGGTATTAATTTAACGACATTGACTCCATATATACTAAAACTTACTTTACCATACCTGTTAACAACAGTATTATGGAAATTTAATAAAATTATTTAAAAAAAAAAACAAAGAAAATAAGAAAAAATCGATAGTTTTAATGTTGGTATACTGTATTTTACTAAGTATGACGTCAGATCACATCATTGGACATTTAACTATACATATGTGTATATATAGTTTATCTCATCTCATCATATCTAAGCAGTTATGAAGTGTTAATAATGTGCTAAAATATGTTAATTAAAGAATGAAAGAATAAAAACAGTCAAAGTATGTACCTATAAGCTACTTACTTACCAAATAAAAAAGAACAAAGCAAGCATGCAGCAAATGCTTTTTTACGGTTAAATTATTCGATCCAAGTTCTTTTTTTTTTTTATTATTTTATTGGGTATAGGTATCGAAAAATAGTTGAGTTTTTTTGAGTTGAGAAAACGACATACTAAAAACACAAATTAATTTATTAATTATACGATGAGATACTAATCAAGATTAAGATTATGCGCATGATTGTCTTACTACCATATTTACACTAATTAGATACTTGTTTCTAGCTGCAGTGTTGGAAAATGCATTTTACCGTCGCTACATATCATATTAAGTACAGTACACCTCTTACAAGAATTGCAGCAGTTCCCAATTGTCCTAACGATTATTAAATTAACCCATAGAAATGGCTTTATTTTTCCATCTTTTATTTGTATTAAACAAATTCCAGAAATCACATACACTGCGTATGCATTACGCGAATTATGATTAATTATTGTCAATGTCGTCTGTCAAAACACAGCATAGATCATTAATCCCATGCCCATGCATATAGTAAATTCTTTATCGTTTTTTTTTGTCATCTTATTTTCTTCCTCCAAATAAGGAGATACACACACACACATGCACACACAATAACAATGCATTTATCGTTTTCGTCCTGTACCGGACGTGGACAAATGATATGGGGGTGGTGGTGGTGGTGGTGGTGGTTAAGCTAAGCAGGCAGAGTATAGTGGTGATGGTAGCATTAGTAGCAGCATGCCATTATCATTATCCTGCGGGCATCAAGCAAAGCAAGGAAACAGCAACAGCAGCAGCAGCAGCAACATTGATCTTCTTCTTCTTAATGTAATTTCAAATCTCTTTTAGAATGTAAGACGACGGAGATGGAAATGGAGGAGGACAACAGTTCGATTCGATTGTCATTAGTGCAGTGCATTTCAAATGGGAAAAAAGACTGTCGTTGTCATTGTCTTTTAGACGTAGCACACAATTCGTTAGATTGAAGTAAGTAATCAGAAACAAAAAAAAAAAAAAAAAAAACGATTAGAAAAGATCATTAATAAAAGTATCTAACTAAAGATACTTGAGGTAAAATTGTATGCATATACACCGCACAATTTAATTAATTACTCGCCTTATTTAATGAATTTAGTTGAAAAGCTAATTTTATTTATTTAGTTTTGTACAATCAGTTTTCTATAGACAATTCGATTAAATTAATTAATTGTTTAATTTCTAACCTTCAAAGTGTAAGGTTAACACGTTCGTTAAGTACCGAAAATTAAATTGTCGAATATGAATTCAAGAAGGTTTTGACAATTCGCAGAAATGACAAAACAATTATTAAATACCCTCTTTTTTTGCTTTCACTTTGATCAAGCCGCTGGAATTTTTCATTCTACCAGTGAATTTTTTCACATTTTTTGTCAGGTTTCTGCAGATGGGGGTTAGACTAGATCAATACACAAATTTATGTTCTTGTGGCTGTAGCTACTAAAATTTAATTTATTAAATGAAGAAATTTTATTTCATTTTTGTTTTAGTTTGAAATTTTATAGACTAAAACCATGACCTACAACAATAGCAAATTCCTGTTCTACAACATAAACAAGGAATTGCGAGTCAATTAATTTAAAAGGATAATAATAATAATAATAATAATATATATTGCATGTATACTAAATCGTTAAATGCACTTTTAGTAGGTTTATGATAGATCACATAATAAGCAAATGCAAAATATTATTAGTATTATTATCATTATGTTTTATATAGTACAGGTACTATATATACATAGGTGCATTATAAATATAAATATAATGGGAATGATTTATTAATTGAAAATGTAAATTAGGCAACGCAGCGCATAATAATCTATTATCCAGTCTAATAATTTGCATTCAAAAAAAAATAAAAAGGCCATTCGCATAAAAGCGAAAGAAAAATGAAATAAATAAATTAGTAGAGCTCATATTTTTATCTAAAATTGCACGAAAGTTTATATGCAACTGCAAAAAAACAGGTTATAGAAAATTTTTTGTATTTTATACGTAGAAAAAAAATGGTTTCTTATTTATTTACATCTACAAAGTGTAATTGGCCTTTTGTATTGGCTTAATACATGCCTAATATCATTGATAATAATAATAATAATAATAATAAGAATAAATTAATGCAAAAATCACATTAATAAATAACAATTTCATATCATAATTCAATTATTTATTAATCTTTAGCACGTCAACTTTACTGGCTAATTAAAAAATAAAATACGACTCTCTCTCTCTCTCTCTCTATCTCTCTCTCCCTGTCTATATAGCTAACATAACATAAAGGATCAATCAGGTTATTATTATTATTATTATTATTAATTAGATCTTATTCCCGTTAATATAATAATCATTATTTCTTGTATTATTATATCTACCCTATAATATTGCATTCCAATTGAAATCTTTCAGCAAAATCACATGTTAATTTATGACAGTTACTACGGAATTATCGGCTATAACGAAAACAGCATGCGTCTTCCAATACGGATTATTATTAGAAATAATTCGTAATATGCCGATTGGACAACTATACGCTCCAAATTAAAACGATTAATCGAAGTTTTATTAATTAAAGTGCGCGCGCAAGAGAAAATTTGATGTCGAAATCGAAAATATGATATAGAGAATGACGTAAAAATTATCCACGATATTTATCTTCGGTAATATTACGTAAAATTGCAGAACTATTGGTAATATTCAGCGAAACTACGGGTAAAATCAACAAAAGCCGAAAGATTCAGTCAATTCATTTGAGAACAAATTTTTGTGAATTTTCCTCCACAATAAAAAAAATTTATCAAATATTTCCGCAATTTCATTAAAGTTTGATGACCTCTTTTCCCCAAGTTTCAAGCCAAAAAAAAAAAAAAAACTAAAGAGAAAAAAACTGAACTGATGAAAGCACAGAAAAAAAAGCATGTTTTGTTTAATTTTTTTCGAGCGTGTCGAAATTACGTGATGAATTTTAATAGTATCAGGCAGCAGGTAGGTAGACACAGCACAGTAGTACTACATATGTAATGTATGTAGTACCTACCTACCTACTTATACTTACGATATCCATCCATACATTATTAGTAAGTATACATATGTAAGTATAAGGTAGGCAGTACTACATAAGTTACGTTATACACAGTTTAAATTTGCAATAAAGAAATTCTCAGCAAAAGACAATTAACAGGAACGTCATATCGTCTTATAACATGTCATGTTATTAAAAAAGTTATCAATTTTATTAATCAAAGGAAAATTGTCAGGCAAAGAAAATAACCAAAGTGGAAACAGAATGGACAAATACACATCCTATATTTACTATAGTATATGATTATATTATAATTAGCTAAAAATCTAAGTATTTATCATGTAGAGCGATCAGCGCGAAGCGCGCGCACCGCAATCAAGCGATAGATCGATTTGCTGATAAGTTACGTCCAGGTGTGACCAAGCCATTACAACTCGATTATTATTCGTATTTTATTTATTTATTTATTTCCTTGCAACGTCCAGAACAGGGCACTAAATAAAATCAACATTCTTTTCTTGAGTTTATTCTTTTTTGATTCGATTACAACCCACAAATAATGTCACTCTCCATCCATCCCATACGATAAGCGAAAAAATCATCGCATGATTGTATGCTTTGCATGAAATCGAAATTATAGAAAATCGACAAGCCATTAATAAACTAAAACCTTCTTTGTATAATCAAATACTAAAATAAATGGTTGGCAATTTACATTTCAATTAGGCTTTTGATCTTCATGTCTTTCATTTCTGTAAAGATGCACAAGTGAGGTGAAGGTGCGTGGTTAGTTTATTTTATTTTATGGCTTTGATAGTTTAGGTTATATTAATTAGGACAAAACAGGTTAATTGCAATTATCTAGCGCTGCGCAGTTTAAAACATGCATTTTGAAGGATAAAAAATTTACAAATTTTATGTTGAAACATTACTTTTTTCACATTCACTTTCAAATTATCATTATTATTCGATAATTAGGAAATTTATATTTCGACTTTACAATTTACACTCTATATATTATCATGAAGCTAAAGCTAACCGCACACTAGTCTTTGCACACAAATATTTTATATTAATACTCACAACAATGGGAATTCTTACCGGTTTATTATCGTCGCATTTCTGTTTATCTAGCATCAATATGACACGACAGAATAGCGGGAAAACGGGCAAACTATGCAAGCACACATCATCCTTAATGAACTATCATACCAATATAACTTAACTTATAAGGTTAGAAAACATTAACTGTAATACGAAATATGGCGATGGTAAGCATAACTCTAATTTGTTCAATTCTTGTTTTGTTTTTTTTTCTTTTTCATGGTTTCTTCCGTTGTTTTTTTTATTATTATTATTTTTTAATGATATAAAGAAACTAATGAAGAATTTTTTGCTGAAGAAGTTTCTTCGATGGGTAAACATACATAGTTCCTAGTTGTCGTTCTGGTAACATGCTAACAATTTTTTCTCTTCTGATTATCCTAGTTCTAACTCTATTTCTTTAATTCTTTTACGGGATTCACATTAAAATAAAAGACAAACGAATATCGATAACATTTAATTAAATTACTGATTTAAAATAGAAAAAATTACATAAAATTAAAACGCTTAATTAATCAACTAAACGTCAATCATTCAGCTGTGTAAAAACACATTTTGTTGTTTAATTTTATTTTATTAATTAATTAATTTGTGTTATTTGTGGTTTGTAATTGTATATGTATCGGTACTATTTTGTGTGTATCGTTTTTTATGTTTTTCCTATTTCTAATTTATTTATTGTATATTTTATTTATTTGCTTATTTCTTTTTTTTTTTTTTTGTATTTTCAGATTGGAAAGGCAACTAACTATGGTAGACAATTTTTACTGGTACAGTTAGAATTTAGGTTAAGAACTTCCGGCTTGTCATACCTAGTTAATAAATAAAGAATTTCAAAATAAAAAAGAGCTAAAAGTAAAAAGATAACGAAGTGCACATAGAAACAAGATTTTTAATCTTAACGGCATTGCAAGATTCAATTTATACTTAGACTAATTCCACCTTGATTGTCAAATTGTAATAAGTATAGGCAGCCACACATACATCGAAACACTATTAATCTTTTATTTACTCTAGTCATATACCTACAGGCATATGACTAGAGTAATTCTATCGGAAGAACCCCACATTGAGCGACAAAATTTTGGGGCGTCTGTAACTAACTAGTTGTAGCGGCAATTGAAAAAATTATTTCCTGAATCTGCTGGATCTTAAAATAGATTTATTGCAAGTCGAAATAACCCATAAAGAGTTACTTTCATTCCTAATGTACTGTTCACACTAATTAAATATTTAACAATATTACCTCCCACTTCATCTATTCATTTTTCCTCTTATTATTAATTAAATGCCAATTTTTCATCTTAAATACATACATATTCATAATAATAAATAATAATATTTTACGCTGTCGGAAATGACTATGCTTAATTACCCTCCATATTTTATTAATAAATTAATGATAATAAATAATCGAATACGAGTAGCTATAGCTCGTCATAGCTATGTCCTATTAGTATAGCTTAATAAAAAATTGAGATTTTCTAAACTGAATCTAAAAACAGAAAAAAAAAATTGTATTAAATCTTTTTTGCAACAAGCATAAATAAAATATTAAAAGTGATTAACATCAATTAACGATTTAATTACGAACCTTTGGCAGCTGTCATAATTCAATACGTATAATCAAGATCAAGTATTAGGTTAGAGAGACGGAAAAAGGCCGGCAAGGATTAAAGAGACTTCAGGAAATCAGAAGCAAGTATATTTATTATTATTATTATTATTATTATATCTACTTGTCTTGATTTGAAAATCAAATATCTTTAATACCAGATCAATTTGCATTATTATTATTATGTTCATAAATTGTATTGCATTTAATTCCTTGAATCTCTCTATTACCTAATATACAGGATGTTGCACAAATGTGGCGCAATATTTTTTTGTTAATCTCAAATACATTTTTAGCTTATCATTGGAATCTGTCGTATTTTCCCAACCGAGCTGTCAAAAGTGATAAATTTACAGCTAAACAAACTCGGCAGTATAACTTAATCGCATCTCTCTCTATCTCACCCTGTGCCCCCCAAACCCCACCCTACGAAACAACAATTTAACAAGCAAATATGCACAATATGTAGAAAACGATATATCATACGTACTACTCTAGTGGTTTTAGAATAGATATAGAGGGAAATTTGTTTGTTTGTGTGTGACTAAAGTCAAGAAGCTAACCTAAAAAAAAAAAAGCAAGAAAACTAAAAAATAAGAAGAACAGACAGACCGCACAGCAACATTATAATATGTATTATATGGGGCGAGGATGCCGCCAAACGCGAATAAAAGGCAATATATTTTATGGAAAGCGACAAGTGGGGCCCCCAAAGTATTACTACCGATCTCAGTCACCAGATAATGCCACCGAACATGTCTCTTTATATTATAATTCCTGAACATAACCAAACAAACCAAAAACCGGGGCAAGGAGCAAGCGGGGGCGAGACTGAGGATAGAACGAGAGAAAGGGTATACTATAAGATTAAGACAGACATGAAGAAGAAGAAAAAGGAACTGCAAACAAAGATAAATATATTATGTTCCTTCATGACAATATCAAAATCAAAATAAATAAAGATAGAAGAATTTAACCTAAATTAAATGTCTATAATCAAGATTGAGAGTCAGTTTTCAGGAGTAATTGTCAATTAATTGAATCTATGCGGATATATAGAGATGACTGCACGCGCTGTTGCCAATTGTTTGATAAAATCTATCCTATACTAGCTAATTTTTCGCATCAGAATAAAAGTAGAGAAATGTCATGAACTGAAGTTACCCTGCCTCAAAATTACTTCTCAAAGGAATCTCTGATTATCAACATTCACATGATTATATAATAAACAGAAAAAAAAAAGAAAGAAAACATAAACATCGGGCTTCTTTAATCTGATGTTTAACAAGTCGTTCGTATCGATCGATGCATATAAAGATATAAGATGTAAGTTGAGAGAAAGAAGTACATCGACGTACATTGGTACATACAAATACAAAACAACGTATTATAGTACATGTACATGTACAAACACACACACATACACAATATTATCTACAATATGTACTTCCACCAGAAGAGAAACTTCTTCTTCTCTTTGATCATCTTCTTCTTGTTCCTTCGATAAAGATCGCGTGCCGATACTGTATCTTTTGTTAATTAATTGATCGTCTTAAAGAAAAGACTACTACCGTCAATTATCTAGTCACGAAAAGAGATTGTTTTTAAAATAAGAAGAAGTAGTAGTAGTAGTAAAAGAAGAGAAAGAGGAGAAGATGTAAAAGCTTTCCGATTAAAATACTTTAATATATTTTATATTATGTATATATAGATGTATGTAGGTACGACATGCAGATAGAATGTTGCTATATAGTTGAGAAAATGTGAAAAAAAAAAGAAAGAAAAGATGCACTATTTAAATATTATGCAGAGCCTATAAGAAGACGAGAAAGATTAACGCAAAGCAGAATAGAAAAGAAAGAAAATAATTAATACGTTCGTATGTATTTATGTATATGCAGCAATTATTATTGATTAAATCAAAATATTTGATGCTGGAATTGAATATAGAAGAAATAGATAGTATACACTGTCAATTTTCGATATCTTGCAGTCGTCAATCGCTGTGACAGTTGCAATTATTAGTAAGTAAGTATACCTAGTAAATTGAATCTTACACTTTTGAAATGGTCGATAGTAAAAAAAAATTGTATGGCAGCACACTCCAGGAAGTACCTAGTTACATTTAAGTTGATTGTTGATATAGCTGAATTGCCAGAATGAAAAACTCGTGGTAATAATCCTCTAAGAATAACTTATCCTTGTAATAATACTTTCAAATTGAAAATCGTTTTGTTTTTATTTATATTTATTGTCTAAATAAATTTTTACATTAAAATCAGAAATTTATATATATTTTTTTATCATTGTATTGCTGAGAGGATTATATAATGTTTATTAAAATTAGCATAAAAATAATCGTGGCAACCATGCACTAAACCTATGAAAACCAAATATGGATAATTACCAAAACGAAATTTTCCATAGTGTCCCAAAAATTAGCTCTAAAACCGGCAAAAAAACAATAGAATTCAGTTAAATTTATTTCTCAGGTAAATTTCCGAAATGATCGTCACACAACATCATGTCAGTCACGTTACACACGATCATCAGTCAGTACCATTTAAATGAATGAATTGGATAGCTTATTGCCCAAAATTTTGCCTTATTATGTGTCTGTCTGTCTGTCTGTGTGTTTTTGGCCATTTTGCTTCTCTTTTTTTTTTCTTATATATATGTATACAAAGTACATTTGCCGACAGCAGTAGTAGTAGCAGGACAATCATCATCATCATCATCATGAATGTGAGGCTCAATGATGCCAATAACTACAGACATGTCCTCGACATTTCAACTAAACAGCAACTGCTCATATATAGATACAATATAGACGAAAGAAAGAAATGGAAAGATAGGGAAATAATGTGTAAAACGAAGAGAAAGAAAGATCGAAATGAAGAGAGAGAGGGAGATAGACATTTGATGACTTTTAGGAACTGACATTCTGCGAAATAAGTTGGTTCTGTTCTTTTTTTTTTTTCGTTTTGCATTCCGCAAAAGTTTGTGTGATGCTTTTTTATTCTTTGAGGAGGAACTGTGATAAGATAGAATAAAGTTGGAAAATCCGTAACTATTCAAGTTGCTTGTGAAAATAATCATAGAATTTCATATAAAAAGAGCAGATTGTACTCGACAGTTTTTCACAAAATATTGAAGTTTTCGGTTTATTTCATTACATTACTTGTCTTCGAATGAATTTTTGATTGCCGTTTATATCTATAGTCTATTTAATATCCAAGAAGATGATAGTGTGGATATTCACTATTAGTTGTCAATAGAATCTTTCCATTTTCACTCTTCATTCGATTACAATCGAATTTATTTTAATTTTTCATTTGTAAATTGCTTGGAATTCACGTTCGGCGAGGTTATGTTAAGGGTATTAATAGTAAGACTAATTTTATTAAACAGCATCATTATCAAATAGAATTACATAATTCGATGTCATATATATTATTAACCGCCGGTTTCTGAAATACGGATTATGGATAATCGTAGTTTTTATGGACAAAATACATTGAAAATAACAGATCAAATATTTTATTCTAGTAACCGGTGATAAGTTTGTTAATTATAAATCATACTCGAAAAATGGGTAGGTACAACTAATTTACCCCCCAAAAGAAAAAAAAAATTGTCTTATGATAATTCCCAATAAATTTATGGTGGCTCGTTTCCACTTTATCTCTTCTCCTTGCTAAAAAATAACTAGTTTCACCAACGGTCTCAGCCATCAGCCGAATGAATATTTAATAAAACACGTTAACCTGCTAAATTGAATATATATATAGTGTGTGCAATATAAATGTAATATAACCATTAGCACCTTGTAGTGTAAAACTCGTCGTTTCACCTGCCTGATAACATATTGATAAATTTAACGATTTCACAAATTTACGAAAATAATTCGGAATTATCAATTTCCCTCGATTTTCACAATGTCACAGATTAACACTGATTCAGAAAGTTTCGTGACATCTAAAGACTTTGTCTCAAAATCGGAGCCTAAACGATTTCAATCGGGTCTCGATAGAAAATGGCCATCTTGAATGTTGAACCAGAATCGGTCTTGTTCTACTACTGTATTGTTTACTAATTGTACTTAGTATTTGTAGTATAGATACATACAGTATTTAACTGCGCCGCTACATCAAGAGTTTACGTTTACGTAGATGGCCTCACTAAAACTCTCTATTAATATTATAATATGGTTTATATGATATCCCTTATATTATATTTTCTTTCCGTCTTTCTCTCTCTCTCTCTCTCTCTATCTTAACACGTTTCTATACGTAAAAGTATATATATATAATTTCTGCACGCCATCTACATTTTATATAAATGTGCTAATATAAATATAGTTTATTAATATTGTTAATCACACGCATATACGTTAACTTAACAGAAAAAAAAAAAAAGACGAAGAAAAATTGCAGGCATTTTTCATACCTCCTATAACTTTATATCGCGATATCGCCCATATAAATAAATTCTCTGATTGTTTAATTATTTAATTATTATTATATGAATATTCTTAAACAGTTTTTTTTTTCTTCTTTCATTTCTTGTTTAAGTTTTTTTTTTTTTTTCATTATTAATCTTACCGATTTTATCTGTTTGCTTTTATGACAGTTAGTAATGCAATACGGTGATTATTAACAATGATAATGTATTCACGAATCATATAATTTTCCATTTCCAATCAATGAAATTCCAATCAGTCAGTGCTAAAAAGTGCAATACGGCGAGTGGCTAATCGAAATTAAAGAAAGCATAATAGGAATGTGTATAGTTATTGCGGCGAGCCACGATATAATTCCTGCTCATACGTACTACTTATGTAATAATTATAATTCCATTTTTCCTGCACCAATCTTATTTAAACAATATTACAATATATTATTGCACATTGGCACTTTTCTGAAAAATCACCCGCCATTCATCAAAATTACATCAAATGGCTGACGGCATTTTTATTACTATACAGTACATCAACATCATACTCTTGATTCTACTAGTACTATATTATCATTATAGTCATCATCATTACGATAATCATCATCATCATCATCATCATCATTATTATTAGGTACTACCTGATACTGGCTATTAATATTAACATAACCTTTACATACTTTAATATTTAATAAATGTTTGTATCACCTGTACCTTGTGTACGTGGTGGCTGGCTGGGGCTAGGTAGCTGGCGGCCTGGCTGTCAATGCAAGCAGGTACATAATTCATTCCATATGCTTTTCTTTTTGTCGTTTTTTTTTTTTTTTCGTAAGCATGTGTTGCTGTTTCGCATGTGGGCGTAGCCTTATAAATAGACACCAATTGCAATTGCAAATAATGACATTGGTCAATTGGTATGGTTGACATTTGGTTTTGAAATGATGGAAACTAATTGGGCTTTTTTTTTTTTGATTTAAGTGGATATTGAATAGGAAATTAGACTGTTGAGCGCACGCTTTGTGGACATGTGCAATAAAGTTTTATTACATACAATATGTATGTGCAAACAATTTCGAAAAAATCGATATAACTGATTTGATAAAAAAAAAAACTGAATATCTGCCCATCAACCAGCATCTACTTGCCGCCTATTATACTATGTGCAATATAACCTAGTCTATATGTCCAACAAGTACATACAAGAGTAGTTAAACAAGGCCGATTCTCCCTCAACTTAGACTCTAGAGGGGGGATTGTAAATTCAGGGGTAAGGGGGTGGTTTTTCAATATGGTGTCAATCAAAGGGGTGTGTACAAGTTTAAGGGGTGGGGGGTAATTCAATATGGCGTCAGAGGGGAGGGTACTAAGGGAAAGGGGTAATGGCGTCGTTGGATTTCATTGGATGGGTGGGGAAAGGGGTAATTCAATATGACGTCGTTGGATGGGTGGGGAAAAAGGTAATTCAATATGGCGTCGTTGGATTTAATTGGATGGGTGGGAAAAGGGGTGATTCAATATGGCACCGTTGGATTTGATTGGTCGGGCGAATGGTGGGTCGTCCGGCGTCCATTAGCGTCACCATGGTTATTGTCCAGTTAATTTTAACGCCATTTTGTCCATTTAATGAGAGTCGCTTAATTACTTTAAAGAAAAAAGGCTGCATGCAGATGTAAAAACCATCGAGGCCAGACGGTCTGACGTTATTTGAAAAGCCAAAAAGTTAAGTGATTTTTAATTGGCAGGTTGATAAGCTACCCTCTATGACGATTATCATTTCTTGTCATAGACGATGAAGAATGTGCTCTTAACAATAATATCATTTGAATGCTATTAAGAATTATCTAGTAAAATTTGTGGTTATCTACACATGAGATTGAGAAGGTCGAAAAGCCACCCTCTACTGCAGACAGATGTAAAAACCATCGAGGCCAGACGGTCTGACGTTATTTGAAAAGCCAAAAAGTTAAGTGATTTTTAATTGGCAGGTTGATAAGCTACCCTGAATATAAAAATAATCTAATCTTCAATAGGGTAGATTTCTGTTATCTTGAGAAACCAACTAAGTACATAGACGATGAAGAATGTGCTCTTAACAATAATATCATTTGAATGCTATTAAGAATTATCTAGTAAAATTTGTGGTTATCTACACATGAGATTGAGAAGGTTGAAAAGCCACCCTCTAAGACGATTATCATTTCTTTTTTTCCAATATAAATATGGGCTCATGTGAGCTATTTGTCAAATACAGTTTCATCTTCAACAACTACATAAAATATTGAAGTTTAAACAATACATATCGAGTGTTTAAATAATTTGGTTTGATAATTCTAATAGGCTACAGGTAAATATTAACATTTTGGATTTAATATTGGTTTTGCAATGAAATATTTATTTTTCCAGTAATGGATTGTGCAATTGACCTAAGCCATGAAGTTATCCGAATTGTTACCGAAGCCACAAAACTATTACAAAATTCCAGAGAAAAGAAAAATTGGATTAAAAAAATTAATACAAGCATCCGACAGTTAACGAAAATATCAAAAGAAGGGCAACTATCAAATGGTAAATACAGAAAGATTTTAACCAATATCACTCATTTAAAACGATTGCGAATTCTATTACAAACTAATAACATACATATTGGCGGGGGTGACAATGGAGTAAAACGTAGTGATAGGGTTAGGTGGGAAAATATTAACGCTGCATTTAATAGTCGCATTAGAACTGGGATTATTTATAATTTAAAACATATAGACATTTTAGAATTTTTTAAAGACGCTTTCCAATTAGTCAAACGTAGAATTCTTAATATATTTAAATCTATTAAAACAATAAAAATAAACACTTGTTTTTGCGGTGAATATATTATTAAGAAGAACAATCTAGATACGTTTGAATATAAATATTTTATTACCAAAAACATAATTATTGACATTGGAAGCAATCTATCAGACTGGTTCCAAACAAATGTTGTGGAAAAAGTATTAACAGCAATGAGTGAATTCCAAGAGCGCGATAGTGGTTGGGCATTACATAAGTTAATTAGTTTGGAAATAAATATTAATAAGCATACATTTGGAAACGGTGCTTCATCTTTTATTAAACTACCGGATGAAATTCGTGTTAAACGCGCTTGCATAAACATTAAGAATTTCGATAATGCTTGTTTTTATTGGAGCGTCATCGCAGCTCTTTATCCTACTCATAATTCAGATAGAGTATCATCTTATCCTCATTACAATAATGTATTAATAACCGAAGGCTTAACTTTACCTATTACCATAGACCAAATTCCAAAATTTGAAAGATTAAACAATATTTCTGTTAATGTTTATATACTTGAACTTATTGAAAATAAGAAAGGTAAGCATTTTTCAGTAGTACCATGTCGAATAACGGACTCGAAATTAAGTAAACATATAAATTTATTATTAATACAAGACACATATTATCCAAATATAAACGATTATGATGCACTACCTGCAGAGAGTAATAAATTTGAGGAAATTTCATATCACTACTCTCTTATAACAAATCTTTCTAGGCTTATCTCGAAACAAATAAATAATAAACAACATGCCATTTTTGTATGCGATCGCTGCTTGAATTATTTTAATGATGAGAATAAATTAAATGATCATTTAGAGTTATGTGAACAGAAAAAATTTTGTAAGATAACTTTCCCAAAGTATGATTATGTTGAATTTAAAAGTTTTACGTATAAACAAAAATCGCCCTTTATAATTTATTTGGATTTCGAATGTGTTCTAGAAAAAGTACATAATAAAAATTTCTATCAACAACATAAAGCTTTTAGTGTAGGTTTTTATTTTAAATGTGCATATGATAATTCAATTTCATTCTATAAATCATATCGCGGAGAGAACTGTGTAGAATGGTTTTCAAATCAATTGGAAATATTAGCATTCAATCTTGAGGAAAAGTTAAAAACTGTGATACTTACGACTCCCGGAGTTGATAAAAATACAGCTATAGCATGTCATATTTGTGAGAAACTATTTGTGATTGATGATGTAATTGTAGCAGATCATAATCTTTTTAATGGTGAATTTACAGGATTCGCTCACTCTAATTGTAATTTAAATTTTAAAAAGTTATTTGTTATTCCAATAGTTTGCCATAATCTCTCTAATTACGATGGACATTTTTTAATTAAAGAATTATGTAAAAACAATAGAGTTAGCTTATTACCCATTAATAAAGAAAAATATATATCATTTACTCAATATTATACAGAAAATAGTATTAAATATAGGTTCATAGATTCATTTAGGTTTTTGGGTACATCGTTAGCAGAATTAGCATCTACTTTAAATATAAATGATCTAACAAATCTTAAGCAGGAATTTAATTATTTAGATAATGAAAAATTTCACCTGCTTACACGTAAAGGTGTTTTTCCCTATGATTATGTTGATAATTTAGATAAATTAAATGATGACGAATTACCAAAAAGAGAATTATTCTATAATAAATTAAACGATCAAAATATTAATGAAGATGAATATGAACATGCTCTAAATGTTTGGAATAAATTTAATATGCTAAATTTAGGAGAGTATAGTGATTTATATTTAAAAACTGATGTAATTCTGTTGGCAGATGTTTTTGAAAACTTTAGAAATAGGTGTCAGAATATTTACAAATTAGATCCAGCATGGTACTATACTTTACCAGGATATGCTTGGGATTGCATGCTTAGAATTACTAAATGTAGACTTAAACTTATTAAAGATATTAATCAATTATTATTCATAGAAAAGGGGTTAAGGGGAGGAATTTCTATGTGCTCCAATCGTTATTCCGAAGCCAACAATAAATATATGACTAATTATGATTCTTCTAAACTATCGAAATATTTATTATATTTTGACGTTAATAATTTATATGGTTGGGCTATGTGTCAGTACTTACCATACGATAATTTTGTTTGGGTCAATAATATTAATGATTTCAACATTAGCCAATTAAGAGATGATGCAGACGAAGGATATATTCTAGAAGTTGATTTAGAGTATCCATCTTGTCTACATGATGAACATAAAGATTTTCCTTTTTGTGCTGATCACGAGAAACCTCCAAATTCAAAACTGTCTAAATTGTTAAATACAGTAAAAGATAAAAAAAATTATGTTATTCATTATAGGAATTTAAAACAAGCATTAAATAACGGTTTAATTCTAACTAAAATTCATAAAATATTGAAGTTCAAACAGTCTCCATGGTTGAAATCTTATATTGATTTAAATACAATGTTACGAACCAATGCTCAATCAGATTTTGATAAAAGTTTATTCAAATTGATGAATAACGCAGTTTTTGGAAAAACGATGGAAAACATAAGAAACCATAGAAATATTAAATTAGTGAATAAATGGGGCGGGCGATATGGAGCAAAAAATTTAATTTCAAGTCCATTATTCCATAGCCGTAAAATTTTTGACGATAATTTAGTTGCTGTAGAATTAAATAAAGCTCAAATTATATTTAACAAACCGGTATATGTGGGCATGGCCATTTTAGATATTTCAAAGACCGTAATGTATGACTTCCATTACCAATTTATATTGAAACATATACCATTAAATCAATGCAAATTGATGTATACAGATACTGATAGTTTTATTTATGAAATAATGTGTGATGATGTTTATAGCGAAATTATTAAAAAGCATATTAGCAAATTTGATACTAGCGATTATCCGTTAAATAATAAGTATAACATACCCCAATTGAACAAAAAAGTACTAGGATTAATGAAAGATGAAGCATGTGGGCATATTATAACCCATTTTATAGGTTTAAGGTCAAAAATGTATACATATAAGCTAGATAATAAGTGTTTAAAGAAAATTAAGGGTATAAGAAATAATGTTGTAAAAAATGAAATAACTTTTAATGATTATTATGATTGTTTAATGTTAGGAAAGGATAAAATTGTTGCCCAACGGTCTATCCGTTCATATAATCATAACATATTTAGTATAGAGGAAGTCAAGTTGGCCCTTAATTCCTTTGATGATAAAAGATATTTATTACCTAACAGTACCGACACGCTTCCTTGGGGCCACTATAAAATACCCAAAGAATTTGCAAATATTTGAATATAATTCATAGGTAGTAGAATAAGTATTGTTGTATATAACTTTATTATATGTAAAAAAAAAAAAATACAATTGTTAAAAATATATGTTTTTATTCATGAAGTGTATGATTTTAATATAAATTCTAAACATATACTGCAATTAATGCTGTGATTGTACAACGGTCCATCGATGACGTCACCTTCAGCTGTTGTAGAGTGTCCCCAGCATGGCTTCAATAATAGCAATAACATATTTTTAGGCAATTCCATCTTATATTTTATTAATTTTGTAATATATTCATTATTTGAATCCATTTCGTGGTTAATAATTTTCTTCAATTCTAACACCTGCTCAAGTTTCACCATGCTTTTAATTTTCTAATCAACTTAACAACACACTTTAAGAATAATGAGACAGATAGTAGTGCAACACAATAAAGTATTGCTAAGACTGAATCAAGTTTTTCTGCTGCCAATGTGGAAATGAAGATAGGGGTGGGGAACCTGTTTAAATTCTGCCACTCACTATCTTTAAACACAGCCTTATGGTCAATAATTCTAATTTTATATGTTGTTGAATCTTTCGGAATAGATGTAGATAGAACTGATTCGGTAACTTTGTTCATCTTATTCCAATTGGAAGGCCAATGATCATTTGTAGGGGTGAAACAAATATAAACTTCTTGCACATTTTTTGGATGACTCATATAGAGCACATTATTAAAAATGGTGACTAATATTAGGAAAGGAATTCCCAACATTGTGAGGTGAACTAATTTATAGAAACAATTAACTAGCATATATATATATTTATTGTGGTAAACAATTATAAATCCAATTACTAAGTACAAAACAGTTTCTTAAACTACACATATAAAACTTATCATTTAAATGTTCCATACATTTCGGTACATCAATATTAAATTTAGGTGGTGAATGCCAACTACTTAAACTTTCAATGTTTACAATTTTCGGTAACGATTGTTTGCTAGCATCCAAATCTTCAAATAAATTTAGTAGAAAATCCTTCTTCTGGTGTCCTTTAACATACACAATATCAAATCCATATAATTTTTTTCTTATTAAATGTATATAATCGTAGCTAATGTATCCTGATTGGTATGGAAGCCCATGAATGTTATAAATTGCATAATTTACATCTTTCTTTTCGGGAATAGATAATGCCGAATATGGTTTTGGTTCTTGAAATACATAATGATTATATTGTGAATCATGCATAATAGTGATCTCTTTAACATGAAACTTCCGTTCGTGTTCACTACTATTTAATACAAAACCTTGCATATCAACAATTGCAATTTTCATTTTAATTAATTTTTCGAACAATTTCACTGAGAGGCAAATACTCGATAATACAATCGTGAATAATGATGCAGTATGCTTTTGTATTTTCAGGAAAAGCTTGATGTGTATCAATCTCAATCTTAACGTCAACTGTTGAAGATTTTATACTTTCATCTCTTTTAGAACAATCAATAACAAAGAGCGCGTGTGTTTTAAATTTATCATAACTTAATAGAACCTGTTTGCGTTCTAATAGAGATTGAGCCATGTAACTCCTATAAAACTCTGTATAATTATAATATACATTTGTATAATTATCTGATGCAAAATCTAAATTCATTCGTTCATATGGATAATAATCTCCATTTAAAGACAATCGGATATTTGATATGTTCATATGATCAAATAATGTAGAATCAGCAGTTGCTATATCTTTTCGGTTATTATGAAAACCAATAATAGCATAACGAGGACACTCTACATTTGTAGTAGTTTTCACACTCCAAATTTCTTTTGTCGACCCTGTATTAAGAGCTGGTAATTCGTGATATTCCCATTTCCTAAATGGAATCAAGATTGGCCGATCATGTTTAATTGACTTTAATAATTCCATTTTAATATTATCATTTGGCATTACATGGCTCACTTTCAACTCAATACTATCAATTTTAATTTCAGTTATTGTTTCACTATTAGGATTCAATAGAGCATTGTTATCTGTTCGAGACCTTACTAGTCGCAATGTGTGTTTTCCACACATCATTGTCTTATAATCACTAAAAACACCGAATAAGTGAGCTAAAGGTATTCGCATAAAGAATTCTTTGTTAGCACATGTCGGGTTTTGATTAGGATAGTACCAACTGGCCATTGTTAAATGTTTAGTATCATCTTCAGTATAACATAAATAGCCACGAATAAGGCTCACAATCCCCGGATCTTTTACATGCTCCACTTCAACTCCATTCAATTCATATGTTACTGAATCAAACAAAAAGGCTCCTGCATTATTAAGTAAACAACCATCGCCTTCTCCTCTTGTCTTTTTCAGTGTTCCTTTAATGACTAATGCAGCCTCGCTCATTAACAGCCAAACATCATTTCTATTTACGGTTATTTCGATTACATCATTATTATCAAATGATTTAACATAGGGCAAATATGTTCGATATTCCATATTAATTATGGAGGTATCGGTAATCACCGGCTTATACAGGTTTAAAATTTGATCGTACGACATATCCAATTGTTTTGAGAAAATTGACGTTTAATGGTGATAATTTACCCCCCAACTTTCTTCTTGAACAACTTTTTCTAACTGAGCATGGTGAGGGGTGGATATGTCTTTTATACGATTTAATTATTAAAACCATCTTTTTTCAATTCCAATCGGATGATAATTTCTTCGCCTCGAAAATTCACCAGATTAAAATCTTGATCTACTATTTTCAATGAAATGTTAGAAATCTCTTTTCTGATTATTGGCAAATAAATTAAGTTTCGTGGAATTTCGTCTATAGAATACCCTGGGTTAGATGTAACAGGAAATTCATATAATGTATGAGATGGTATCCCGTTGTAATATGCCCCACTTGTTATGTTACTATCCACGTGAATTGTTCGAACTTTAACAATGTTTACAGGACGATCAGATGAATGAACTATTCCTGCTGGTAATACCTTTCGTGAGAATCCTAGGAGTTTTGCCAACGAATTGTTATAAGTGAAATCTATATCAAAATCACGATGAAAAATTTCACACTTCAAAGTATTATTGTTTGGTCTTAGGAAAAATATATCTTCCTCTTTTTCATTACCATTCAAATTGAAATTTAGCAACTTCTTCTTTAAAAAATTATTAATATCTGTAATTTCGTATACACCACCAGGCAGATGAATTGAATTCAACTGTTTGCTTTTATCTATATAGTAAAATTCTGTATTTTCTTCTACGTTGGGTATAGTATTGTAGGAAAAGAAACCAATGAGTGCTAATCCGTATTGATAATTTGCATCCAATTGTATGGGGATAGGAAAATCTATGGAGAGTGTAGACTTGCGATCCTTCAGCGTTAATATTATAGACATAACTAATAATCAACTTAATTACAACTTGGTATTATATAGAAATTCAATACATAAATGACCACAATTACTAGAATTGAATCTTTGATATTGCTTTTTATTGTAGATTATATTAGTTGATGGACCAAAATAATTTACTAGTTCTACTGGTGGTTTTAAATTACCGAAACTATCGAAATAATTGATTGCACTTCCTCGTTTTTTATATGCCACCCAATGAGTACCTGCATTGGCATTCAAATCTAAATTAACAATAGCACTTTCATTACGATGTATATGATTGGGTAGCTGATCACGCATAAATACACCTCTAAAATATGGTAGTTTCAATTTATTTGCACAGTTTATTATTTCATAGTCATACAGAGCTCTATTAGGTAAATTCAGCGTCTCGAATTTTCGGGCTTTTTTAAAAATAAACCATAACCTTTGGAATTTTTTCGAAGATACAATCCCGAACCTTTCTTGCCAATTTCAATCTTTGAAGCATTGTTGCCATCATTTATTTTCCTTTTGATATCCATTACATTTTTAACAACAGTAGATGCTCCACCAGCTAGAGCTCCCATTGCTCCTAAAGCAGATAGAATTGGCAATAGTGGTAAAAATCCGCCAGATTTATGTTCAAATGGAATAATACGAGGTAGTCGTATCTTTTTTCTACCACCTGCTTTTTTAATAGCCATTCGAGCAGCTTTTAATCCAGCTAATGAAGATTTTCGTAAACTTTTATTATTCACTGCATATTTTCGTAAACTTTTCGATGTAGGATTTACAACATGTGTCTTGAATGACAGTCCCATACCCATTTTTCTTTTAACTTTCATTGTATTTAGAACAACCCAAGACGCGGCTTTTTCACCAACACTAGAATCTTTTGATTTAACGCGTTCCCAAGCACTATTTTCTAACTCTTTATCTGCTTTATGTCTATCAGACAATGATGAACTTGAACTATATAAAAGATCGTGCTGCTTACAGGCGGCGTCTAATTGATTAATGCCAGGATCGCCTCGCGCTAATCGTTTTTGTACTTTTGTACCAGGTCCACACCACTGATAGCCGGGAATATGTAATTCAATAGGTAATTTATTAATTAACGAATTTACAATACCCGCACCTTTGTGTTTAACAGTTTGCATATTACTAAATCATATTAAAACTTTGCAGCTTTTATATATAAATAATAAATGGATGTTTTAAATTTTCAGTTAGAATCATGCATTTAGTATCACAAGATCTTAAGCTCGATGTTGAAAATTTAGATTTTGATGATTCCACGTCTAAAATCTGTGTACATAGTAAATTATTACCAAATTGTTTTCGCGCTATATTTTGCGGCCCTAGTGGTTGTGGAAAAACTAATTCACTTTTAGCGTTGTTATTCAATCCTAATGGACTGAAATTTGCTAATATATATTTATATTCAAAGTCTCTTTATCAACCAAAGTATAAATTATTAGAAAATGTTTTGCAGCAAGTTAAGGAAATTGAATATTTTCCATATAAGGATAATGAATTAATCACTGATCCTGATGAAGCTAAAGAAAACTCTGTATTTATATTTGATGATGTTTCCTGTGATAAGCAAGATAAAATTAGGGCATATTTTTCTATGGGTCGGCATAAATCTATTGATGTGGCATACTTATGTCAAACTTATTCCAAAATCCCGAAACAATTAATAAGAGATAACTGTAATGTAATTGTATTATTCAAACAGGATGATGTTAATTTAAAGCATGTGTTTGATGAACATGTTACACCAGATATATCATATAATACATTTAAAACCTTATGTTCTCAATGTTGGAATTCCAATAAATTTAAGCCATTGGTTGTTGTTAAGGAATTTGAATTAAATAATGGACGTTATCGAATGGGGTTCGATGAGTATATAAAAGTTAATGAATAGTTCTATTAATAATCATTTGTTTATGATGAAGCTTTTAAATAAGGTTGAATCAGAACGTAAACAGAAAATTATAAAATTAGCTAATGATGTCCGAAAAAAATATATGGCATTAAAATTGGGGAGATCAAATGAAGATACCACAATAAATAGAATTTTTTCTCCTATCACCACCCATTTAAAAGAAATTGAAAATAATCAAAAAGCGGTAAAATTACCTATCAAAGCAGAGGTGAAATCAAATGTGATGAAAATAAATAAACAGGAACCTATAGATGAGAGTGAAATAAAAACTATGTTAAAAGAAACGGATACTGATAGTGATAATACAATGATGACAGCTGACGATGATTATAGTGAAATAATAGAGGCGAATGCTAAAAATGTAATAAATTTACAAGATTATCCCAACGTTTCACAAAAATATATAGAAGAATATTTTCAACATTCTTCGAAAATTGACGTCACTCATGCCCCCAGATATAATGCTACTACTAGAACATGGAGCTTAGGTAGTAAAGAAATAGAATTTGATAATATTACGGGTGGGATAATCGTAGACGGTGTCCCTTATGAAGGCACTGAGGGGCTTTATGAGTTGTTATTTTATAAAAAATCTAAAAATTTTAATGATGAAGATACTGATGCATTCGAAGACATTATAGACAAAACCAATCTCTATCGAAAAAATTATTCTGCAGAAGGTAGAATTATAGGTGCAAAAAGCTTCAAATATAAACATATCATACGACCATTACTATCAAAAAAGGGTGGTAACTATGATAATAATTATATGACATATAATACAAAACCAGTAGAATATGTCTATTGGGATGATGTTAATGAGTTAGTTGATAGACTACGATTATTATTTGCATCTAAATATGCTGGAAATAACTCCCACACCAATGAAATTGCATCAATTATTGAAGAATTAAAAGAAGCGAAAATCGTATATTAACTCTTCTTAGTTAATCGTTTTCCTATAGTAGAAATGAGTATAGACAAGTTCGGACGTGCAGCTGATAAATATTATCAACCTGTTGCTTCTCCTTCGTCATTGTTTTCTTTTACATTAAATGGTGACTTAGATATTGGTGGTTTAAAAATATGTAATGTTAAATTGCCCTCCCAAGATGAAGATGTTTCTAATAAGAAATATGTGGATGAGTCATGTAAGACAATCATGAATTTCTATTTGATGGTACAACAAGATGTCGCAGTTATGTCTGAGAGACATAGAGAACAATCAGTAGGTTTTGCTGATAAAATGAATCTGCTTTATAGAGGACTTGAAATAAAGATTGAAGAATTATCAACAGCACTTGAACTAAAGATTCAAAAATTAGTAACAGCAATTGAAGATGTTAAGAGCAAGCATATTGATGATCGTAGGGAAATAGCTTCAAAATTGCATGAAGTTCAAATAAATATAACTAACAATATACGCGAAATTAATAAAATTAATAATATTGTTAGTAATATAGGAAGCCAAATTACAATTCTTGATAATAATAAAGTTAATAAACTTGATATTAGAAAACTTAAATAGGTACTTCAATAGTGAATTAGTGCTAATCAAATTGTGGCCGTAAAATGGCATCAATCGAAAAAATTCAAGTGGTTAATGAATTACATAGATCGATAAGAAAAAATTTCCCTAGGAGACGAACGCTTATTAAAGGGCTGGATGATTTATGGCAAGCCGATCTTGCCCAAATGGATACATATGCTAAAGAAAATAATCAATTTAAATATATTCTGTTGGTTATCGATTGTTTTTCAAAATATGTGTGGACTGAACCACTAAAATCAAAAACAGGGGAAGAAGTGACAGCGGCATTTGCTAGAATATTATCCACTTCTAAGCGTTTTCCGAAAAATTTGCATACCGATCAGGGTAAAGAATTCTATAATCATTATTATCAACGTTTGTTGCAACAATACAATATTAATCATTATTCAACATATTCACAAATGAAAGCGGCCATTGCCGAACGCACTATTCGTACCATAAAGGAACGATTATATAAATATTTTAGTTTAAATGGCACACACAAATGGATTTCTATTTTACCCACTATTGTGAAGAATTATAATGAATCAAAACATAGTGTAATTAAAATGAGACCATGTGATGTTAGTGAAACAATTGAAAGAAAATTATTGGATACTGTGTATAATCACATAAAAATATTTCCTGGATCCAAACTTAACATTGGAGATGAAGTGCGTATTAGTAAAGAAAAACATGTTTTCGATAAAGGCTACACACCGAATTGGACTACTGAATTATTTAAAATTATTAAAATTAATCACACCAATCCTGTAACATACTTGTTGGAAGATATAAATAAGAGACCCATAAGAGGAGCTTTTTATTCTTATGAGCTGCAGAAAACAAAACAACCAGATGTTTATTTAGTTGAAAAAGTTCTAAAGAAAAGAGGCAACATGGTATATGTAAAATGGCTTGGCTTTGATAATTCTCATAATAGTTGGCTTGATGAGACAAATATATTATAGGGAATATTAGTTGTTTCATAGAATCTTGACTAGCACGATGTCTTCTGAAAATCAATGTGTTTTTAGTGCCAATCAAATAGACAAAGAATGTTTTGAATTATTAGACGAGTTTGAACGTGAAACAAATGATGAGTGTTTTATTTTAAATAAAAGATTTTTTTTTTCTGATAACGAAATTTTCATCGATATTGGTTTAAACACATACAAAGAATTTAGACCATGCATTAATGTAAGCAATGCTTTAATATTCGAAATAAATGAATGGCAAAAGTTCATATCTAATATGCATTGGCTTCTTAGTGGATATTTTCGAAATATGGATATGGATTATCTACGTTTTATCATGTGTAATGATATAATTGTCTTAGGCAGCAACGGTATTGATGGACTGAAGATGGTGGAAGTTACAAGATGCGGAAAAACTATTGTTTTAACAGAGACTAATATACATAACTTGTTAATAGCTAATTTTTATTTTATTGCTGATGTTGTTAAAAAATTAATATTAATTGATTTTAAGGCATATTATAGTAATATTATACATGTTTTTAAAGAATTGTTTTCGGATCTAGTTACTCCTGAAGATATTAAGAATGTAATTTGTGAATATGTTTATAGTTTTAATGATGTATATAGTAATTGTTTAAGAGAATATATGTTAATTAATAAACACAAAATATTGTCTGATTTAAAATAAAAATACCATTATTCAAGTAATAAGCGTTTTATTCAGAAATTTCAAACTCTGGTGTTGATATGGTGTTGGATATTTTTTTCATACATTTAAAAATAATATAATATTTATTGTTAATGAATAAATGCAAATTTTTCTTAAAAGGTTCCGTCATCCTCTGTGGTAAAAATAATATATTGTTCTCTAATTCTAATTTGATCACTTCCCCGAATTTACTTTTGACTACTGTGACGTTTAAAATTTGATACTTCTCATCGGGAACCAGTTCATCCATACCAATTTTTGGTTTTGATGATGATACAGCAGCAGCATTTAGACATTTTAAATCCATTTTTCTCTACAAATAAAAATATAATAAATTATATTTAGTAAATAATAAATTTTTCAAAAATAATTGCTAATAAATTAATATTTACCTGAACACATAAACTTGAGACCTTTAGTTGTTGAAGATGAAACTGTATTTGACAAATATTTACCTGTAGCCTATTAGAATTATCAAACCAAATTATTTAAACGCTCGATATGTATTGTTTAAACTTCAATATTTTATGTAGTTGTTGAAGATGAAACTGCATTTGACAAATAGCTCACATGAGCCCATATTTATATTGGAAAAAAAAAAAAAAAAATAAATAAATAAACTGATTGGCTCCTCCTTTCACTAATCCCTATACAGTTGAATTTAGCACATTCTTCATCGTCTATGTACTTAGTTGGTTTCTCAAGATAACAGAAATCTACCCTATTGAAGATTAGATTATTTTTATATTCAGGGTAGCTTATCAACCTGCCAATTAAAAATCACTTAACTTTTTGGCTTTTCAAATAACGTCAGACCGTCTGGCCTCGATGGTTTTTACATCTGTCTGCAGTAGAGGGTGGCTTTTCGACCTTCTCAATCTCATGTGTAGATAACCACAAATTTTACTAGATAATTCTTAATAGCATTCAAATGATATTATTGTTAAGAGCACATTCTTCATCGTCTATGACAAGAAATGATAATCGTCATAGAGGGTAGCTTATCAACCTGCCAATTAAAAATCACTTAACTTTTTGGCTTTTCAAATAACGTCAGACCGTCTGGCCTCGATGGTTTTTACATCTGCATGCAGCCTTTTTTCTTTAAAGTAATTAAGCGACTCTCATTAAATGGACAAAATGGCGTTAAAATTAACTGGACAATAACCATGGTGACGCTAATGGACGCCGGACGACCCACCATTCGCCCGACCAATCAAATCCAACGGTGCCATATTGAATCACCCCTTTTCCCACCCATCCAATTAAATCCAACGACGCCATATTGAATTACCTTTTTCCCCACCCATCCAACGACGTCATATTGAATTACCCCTTTCCCCACCCATCCAATGAAATCCAACGACGCCATTACCCCTTTCCCTTAGTACCCTCCCCTCTGACGCCATATTGAATTACCCCCCACCCCTTAAACTTGTACACACCCCTTTGATTGACACCATATTGAAAAACCACCCCCTTACCCCTGAATTTACAATCCCCCCTCTAGAGTCTAAGTTGAGGGAGAATCGGCCTTGTTTAACTACTTACAAGTTTATACGATGTTTAAAATAAGATATTTAAATGGTAATTTGCTTTTATGTTTGTATGTATCTATCGGTTTTGTATATTTTTCTTTTCTTTTTTTTTTTTGTTCACAATTATCTTACCTTTCCTTGGGTGGTATAGTCGAACGCCAACATACAGTCATTGAATCCATTTTCAGTCTTAATAGTTGTCGCCATGGGATTGCACAATTGGCCCAATTGACCTCCCACAGATTCGCGATACCACGGGTACATAATATTTATCTGAAATAGAATTATTGTTTAATCAATTAAATTAATTAGATCTGTAAGTACTTCTATAGGCTAAAATTTCTAGCATAGATTGCATATAGAAAAAATTCTGAAATAAAGGTTACTTTAAACCAAATTTGTACTCTTTTTTTATGCCAGAAACAATGAATATCCTTATTTATTTATTATTTATTAATCAATTAGTGAATATTATTATTCACAATAAAGGTCAGTTGGCACTGGACTCTATGCTGATTGAATAGAATTGATTGATTATTAATAATCAATAAATATAATAAAATACTATTAGTTATGGTTAAACTAAAGGTTAGTTCGAACTAGATTTTTTCTATCGCAAAAATTCACTTCGCGAAACCTCGATTTAGATTTGCTTATTATGTTTATTCATTCAGTGTGAACTCTCTATTATTCTAATTTATTCAATCGTGTATAGGTACCTACCTACTAGTTGTCATTAGCCTTCTTAGAAAAATAAGACAAACCTTTCTATACAGTTAATCGTATAATGAATTATTCCGAATTTCTGCAAATCAATTCATCAATTATCATATGTTTATATATGTAAGTAGGTAGTACCGATGTACATATAGATAAATCTAGAAATCTCTTGGAACGATAATTTAAAAGTCAATTTTAATTACCTTCTTTTGATGCCTACATGTACGTATTTAATAGTGACTGAGTACCTACTGTTACATTAATATTTAGCGAACATACATAGATGAGTACTAACAGCATTAATTTGTATGTTGCTCTGATCTGTATAACAGAATCGTGATAGAAGTTTATTAAAGCTTGAAAGATTAGAATTGCACACACACACATGTATAATTTCCTTAAATTACATTATTATTATTATTCGTTTTTTTTTTGTTCTTCTTCTCAACACAGAAGTATAGGTTTAGGTACTTAAATCTTAACGAGTACTGCTTGTGATTAAGGGGTTATTCACAATAATAATAAATGCGGTTGCACGCTCACGCTACCGCCTGAATCCGGTCGATCTCTGGTGGTTAGAAACTATATCAAAACACTGAGATGCTGTGTGCTCTGTATAATTTGTTGGTTTGGGACAAACTGCACACAATCAACTTTAATCATTCAGTGTCTTTCGATATGGAAAAAAATCGAGATTGATAACAACAAGAACTTGTTATTGATTAAGTTTTAGTTTTAGAAATCAGGAGGAAAAAAATTAACAAAATTCAAATTGAAAATGTCATTAAGTCTAGATTTCATTGTGCGTTTTGTACACGCCCATCGTTATATCAAAATCTCAATACGAATTATAACAGCATTCACATATTATCTAAGTAAGATGATTTTTTCTTAAGGAAAAACAAAAAAAAAGTATTTTCATCCTCATCATCATTATCATTATCATCATTATCATTATCAGCTTCATTATTATTATTATTATTATTAGACAGGTAGTCTATAAGATACAAATTTTTTGCTACTCGTTTTTAATGAGTTCAATGTAATTTAATAAGTAGAAAAGTCAGGTTAAGCATTTCTATACGTTCGAATGCCAGTGGCGTGGAGTAAGTGGGAGTAAAAATGAATTTACTCATAGAACAAAAGAAATGATATCTATAAATTTTAATTGAGTGCTGATTTCATTAACTAATTTAATTTATAGCATTAATAATTGAATCATTTTTCTACATATGTATTAATCTACTAGTTAGTGAACTTGTACTTTATATTACTTACTGTCAAGGTGGTTCAGCCGTTAGGTAATGAAATCAAATGACAGTAATAATAATAATAATAATAATAGGGTAATAAATTACAATTATCCATATTTAATTTCAGTTTCTGAATGCCGGCACTATTGTTATTACATAATTAATTATATCCGAAGAATTATATAATAATTCTAATTAGAAAATAATACTTAATTAGATATCGGCAGGTTGATGTTCGAAGGTTGTTGGATGTTTAACAAAGTTAAAGTGACATAGGCGCAAATCATTCACGGTTCTTCTATACATCAATTTGTTATTAACCCGACGGGTGATAACAAAAAAATGCAAAAAAAAACCGCAATAATTTGACCTTTTCCATGGATTTCTATTTAACAATTATTAACTAGTGATTAAAACAAAGAAAAACCGCACATATAGAGTAAAATTTGACATATTTACATATAGAAGAAACTTTTAATTCATAGTACCATGAATTCCATTTCTGATAAGAAAAAATATACATTTCTAAGAATCATTTATCTATCATGTTGCTCATTTTTCGCAATTTTTTTTTTTTTTTTGTGAAATGTAAAATTCGCATTTTGTCGGGTACTACCTGATTAAATCCCAAATCGATACCTAACCCGAATGCTATGTATTAGGTGTAAAAGTCAAATATCTGAGCGGCACATAAAAAGTGATATAAATCTTTTCTATTATTCTCTTTATATATCTATTTCACATTACCCAAATGTCAAAATACAAATTAGTACCCTTCAATATAACAATAAATGAGAGATTTTCGATTGAGGAATAGGAATGTGAACACTTGTCCTCTATAGTGAACTTTGACTATGCTGATGCAGTTTACTTCAACAAAACATGTGGCGCGTACCTATAATCTATTGTAGTACCAAATCCTTCAAGAGTGAGAAAAGAGAAGGAATAACACAATTAACCCAGTTCCGAAAATATTTTAAAGAAATCGCGATGCTGGTGGTAGTACCAATTCGTCATTGATTATTTATATGGTAGTACCTACCATAGTATTAACAGTTTTAGAAATTTTCGACTGTATAAGACCAGCTTAATCCAATCAAAATTAAATATTTTCAGTTCCGTAATGAATGTAGTACATATTTAAATGTACTAAGCAGAACATACAAGTAGTACCTATCTATCAACTTCCTAACAATTAATTAACTATATTTTAATTAACCAACAAAAAAAACGTAAGTATAAAAGAATGGAATCAATTACCTTGATATCTATACCCGCAGTAGTACTCACAAACTATAGGTAAGTACTGAAATTCGGAATTAAATTTTGGTTGTAGATATATTTACAAAAATAAAAATAAAACAACCAAAATGTGAAGAATGCCATCAGATTTTTTTATCTCCAAAAAAAATATGTCTATGTGGCCAAGACCAGTTTCGGTAGTACCACTGAATTACAATTTCTATGTTATTATTAAATTTCAGATTAATATGAGCATTTTTCCAAAATATGTCTTTATAAAATAAATTTTACAATTATATTTGATTGTACCCTATATAGGTACTACTACTGAAAGTACTACAATTAAAGGAATTCATACTTACAATAACGTCCTTCTAGTTTTTATGACCGATTACGTTGGCAACACTATTTAATCAACAATTACTCCTTTTAAGTCATTAGGTACTACTTCAATTAAACAACTAATCAATAGTAAGTAAATAAAACTGAAAAAATGATTCGATTTCTTGTCTTTCACTGTCTATAAACATCACCAAAAAACGAAACAATCATTTTTAGTCGATAAAAATGAGTTAGAAACGCATCCCTCCGAAAAGGAAATTTGTTTTTCTTTTTATTTATTTGAATTCAACGAAAGTATGTTGGGTGGCACACGTATGTCGAAGAAATTAAAAGTAAAAACAAATCCTTTGTTTTTCTGAATTGCAAAAACTCCCCTTCTAATCGTCCGAGATTTTTTTTTTTTGTTGTTGTTCTGGAATTGTTTTTATCCTGCTAAACGGAATAATTGTCAACCCGAACGGTTACGATTGAACGGAGGAAAAAAAAGTGAGAAACTTTACACACCCTATGTTTGTGGCCCTTTTTTCTCTTCCGTTTTATTTAATATATCTCTTATTTATCGTATATGACTGGATAACGAAGTAAGTCAAAGAAGTGGATGAGAATCGCACATACATACACACAGAATACACAGAACGCACAACGCAACATGCAGTAGAAACGTACGCGATTACTGCGCGACTGTAGCGCGGAAACAAGCGACGTTGTCGATATTACTATAGTAGGAAAAAGGGCGACTTTTCTCGCTATAGCTTCGGGCGTTTTCGCTAAATGGCACCGCCTACTCTTTCTGTTCATCTCTCTTTCTCGTTATATACGGATTAAAACAACGACGAGGACGACTATTATAATGATAAAAACGAAGAAGACGAAGAACAACAATATAAAGGAGGATAAAATATGTAGCAAAGTTACAAGCAAGACAAGGAACGTGAATTGATTATGTGTGAGTGTGTGTGTGTGCGAAATTTTTTTTTTTTTTAAGTTTTTTGTTAAAGCTGAGCTAATGCTGGGATGGAGTTGCTGCTGTTGGAGAAAAGAAAGATGGATTTATGGAAGTTGTGATGAATTGAAGTAGGTATACAGGAGAGGGAAATGGTGGTAGCTATACTGTGATGGTGGAAATGGCAAACAAAAAAAAAGAAAATGAGAAAGATTAATTATGTATACTATTAGAAAATGGGAAAATTTTGAGTTTGCCAAGAGAATTTTCTGTATGCGGTATAAACCAGAAGGATGTTTTGGAAATATTGGAAGGGAAATTGGATAAATCAAATTCTGTTCTTAGTAGGAACAAAGGACAGAATACTGTGCATAATCAATTCCAATTGGACAATTAGGAAAGTAATTTGATATCGAGGAAAAACTGATTTTCCTTTGTGCACGCTTTCTACTTAAACAGGCTTGGATTTCAGTGGAAATTATGTTTGGTGCTATAAATGTATAAATATATAAATCCATAATTTAATGGGTACTGCTTACGTGTTTTGGTAGAGTTAACTACAACTTCTCCTTCTGCCACAATAACTTCCCCAACAATTACACCTAAAATCAAGAAAAAATGCCCCCAAAAAAAACTTCAAAAAACACAAACTCTCACTAAAATCTGTCAAGACTTCATAAACTTTGGAGACCTCGTAGAAAAAAGTATGTACCTGACTCCCTTCCCAACACCCTTGACTTATATAAAACCCTCTCTCGACCTATCCCAATGCTAAATATCATTGTCACAAACAGGGAAAAAATAATGGAAGAATCAGTCCCAGTAACTATGTTGCTGGGTTGCTGAAATATCGTTAGAAGTTTTTATCAAGGTTTTTTGCCCCTTTTCTTTTCATGCTATGCGAGGGATGAAGATTAAGAAATGAGGTTGTGCTCTATACCTAAGAAGAATTTGGCGGGAAACGACTAGTTTTTATTAAACAGGGGCGGCTGCAGTGTATATATCGTAGGGAGTCGCAGTTCTGTTAGACAAGAGTTTTATTTTCGCTGTGGCGTTGCTGTTCTTTGAAAACCCAAATAAAACGTTTTTCATTTTGATGATGACAGTGGCGGATTTTCACGGATGAAATGCAAGAGGAAATTTGATACATTTTTTGTTTTACTTCTAGTAGAGTAGATTGTAGGGCGAATTACAATTATTCTAAGAATGAAAAAGGAAAAAATTAAGACTTATTTCTTCTAATTTATCAATGTTTTCGAATCAAAATCAGTTCATTTGTACCTAGATCAGATTAGTGACGGGGACCATACAATCTGCACACACAATAAGCATATGATTAATCTGCATATTTAACTTTAATTTAATCACACCTCTCCAACTCTTCCCCTATTTTACCATATTTCCTGAATCTCACCTCACCACCCCCTCATACATTATGTCACGATGCACACACACACATACCACTAAAATTGCCCCCTTTCCTCTCTTCCACCAGTCAACATTTTGATATATGGCCTGTTCAAACAAAAGGAGGAGTAAAGAGGTTATATTGTTGTTGTTTTTTCTTCTTCTTCCTTTTCTTTTTGTTTTGTTTTGCTTTGTTTAGTATTCCTCGTTACACAAACAACAGCTATAGGATACTCTCTGTACATGTACAATAGAAATGAATAGTGGGAGTGGTCTCCGCGCGAAGGATGTAACCTGTTTCGCAAACCACGTAAACTCCTCAGCCAATCATTAGGCGCGATCGTATTGGATTGGTTAACGTAATACGCCGGCGACGTTCGAGAATGAACATCGACAACAACATCGAGCAAGAGAACCTCTGATGAAGAAGAAGAGGATCAACTTGATTTTTAGAAAACGACAAACAAGGAGGAAATTCCAAAAAGTTCTTTTATTTTCACAAAATAACAAAAGTAAATGAGAGAGAATGCGACTTGAGAAGAAGGGAGAGACATTCTCTAAGAATTTAAGAGAAAAGCTGGTTTCGTGATGGTTTACGTTGGTTCAGGTTTTTCCATTAATTTTTTGTTTTTCTATTTTCTGAATTTTGCGATTTATAATTAGATTTAATTACTTACTAGGATTTTAATAGTATCGAATATTGAAATTGAGGAGTGAAGTGGACGATTTTCTATTAAAAACTGGTCCTCACTAAAACTACCTGGTTCGCAAAATATGAAAAAACTACAAATAAATACTATAAGATCATAAAAAAAGGTAACACTTAAACGGCAGATCGCTAATAAAATAATTATGATAAATAGCTAAAAAATCCACTTTTTTATTAGCTATAAGCTAACAAATAAGTATTCAAATCAACCTAATAAGTACCCAACTGCCTATTTAATTAATAGACTGCATTATAATTATTCCGATCCCTAAATCAAACAGTAGCTGTTTGAGCGGCATACATTAATTCTCAACACTAAGTGTAAAAAAAAAAAAGAAGAAGAAGAATGAGAAGAAGAAGTAAAAAAAAAATGTGAATATTATAATTGAAAGTGTAAAAGCCAAGTCAATTTGTTTAAATTTGTTACGGTCGGCGGCCAGTAAGTATAGATAGCTAGATATGCTGCTGCTGCTTCTATAGGCAGCCTCAAGCCTTCTGGTTTTCTTCTTTTTTTTTTTTTCATTTAATTTTTAACTGATGGGGTTCTTTAAAAAAAAAAAAAAACGGACAAGATTAAAGAAAGGAGAAAGTTTGGCAAATATGTATACAAAAAAAATTAGCGCCACAATCAATTAATTTAATAAATAAACCAAGTACTATATGGTTCATAAGATAAGCGTGCGGCCAGATTATAATCAGCTTTAATTTAATCTCGATTTTAATCATTCGATAACTTGCACTATTAGGCATAGGTAGTACCAACCACATTTTTTGCTATACATGCACCATCATCATCATCATAAGGCAAAAGACAATTATATTGCCAATGTGGCGGCATTCTTCTGATCTGTAATACCATCATGCAAAACGTTTTAAAAACCATATAAAGAAAAAAAAAAGTTAATTACTAATTTTAAAAAGGCGCACCGTCAATTTATGTTAAGAGCGGTCGTTAATTCTAAACCATTGCGAAGAGGTACTACCTACCAATAGATACATATATATGTATATGCATGCATATTAGATTAGTTGGAAATTATAATAGTATAGGTATAATAATAATATGTTTATTAGTGTAATTATTAGATGCCTATAAATGGTCTATATACATGTCAGTTTAAATTATAATTATCCGTGTAGCTGTAAATCATTTCACCCTGTATAAAATGAAAATTCATTCATTTGAATATATGTTAAAATGATGCAAAGGTAAAATTAGAAAAACGCGCGGTACCTGTCATGGTTGCTCACGTATTCTGTAAAATACAAGTGCTTAGGTACAACGTTTCGAATTTAACCTTTATCAGAATAATTTCATTTTTTATATTTAATAATTTATTATTTTCAACAGGTACTAGTGTAATACGTGTATATTGGTATTAGCGAATATCTATTTCACCTTGACTATATCTATAGCCAAAAAATAATAATAATAATAATGATTAAAACCGCAAAATAAATTAACTTTCAAATAGGAAATAATTGAGTTTTTACAATGTGTTTTACTTCATACATATATCTAGACTTTCAGTACTACTTATTAGTTGTGCATGTATACAGTAGCAGGTATAGATACTATACATACATAGATTTAATTAAAAACTTTCGAAAAATTCCCCTCTTCCTAAAACAGTGACAATTTGCATAAAAGCATTTTTATCCTTCTGCATATTCCAATCAGCGTAAATATTGATAACAAATCGATACGTAAATTAAATTCATATTTACACACCCCTGTTCTCGATTCATTCATTCATTCATTCATTCAATCAAAGACAAAGAAATAAGTCACCCATCCCCATCTACAAAAAAAAAAAAAAAAGGGAATACATATCTATATAGTTGTATATTATTGAATTGGCGATGCTGTCGCCACTATGCGATCACCCCACTAACGCCACGCCGTTATTTCTGCTCTACTATCATCCCTTATTTCTTATTGTGAAAATCTCCTTTTCAGTTCGCTTAAGCTAATTTAATATGAGTATTATTTTTGTCAGTTGTTGTTTCCGCATCTATTAATTTCTTGAGAAATTTGTTTGGAAAAATGTATTGTAACGTTCTGTTAATAGTAGGGGAATAGTGGGTAAAATCGTCATTAGATACTTAATTGAATAGTACGTATTGACTTTTGTTTTTGTTTTTTCATAAAAAAAACACAATTAAAATTGATCAACGGACTACAAAATCACGGAACTTAAACAAAGGATGGGAATTTACATATATGGGGTGAGGAGCGCGAAGAAAACGCAAAGCGTTTCTTGATAGACGACGAATAAATTCGAGTCGTGTTTCCAATAGTCAGTCACTACTAACAGATGACCATCACTAGTGGCAGATGTTGCCATTAGATACGTTCTAGATGTGATATGTGGTCATTTGTGTGGTTATTTTGGTTCAGTGATTCTCAACATTTTTCTTGCTATTGCGTTTAAGGATTTTTAATTGTATACATTTTAGTTAGTTCAGACGGATTTTTGAATATATAATCATGATATCAATCTATTCATATACTGTCTACAATTGCCGGAATCTAGACGAAAACTATTGTTGAACATTTTTCCGACCTCCGGATATCGACCAAAAAATCTCAAGAGAAAAAAACTTTCCTCATAAACTACTCCAGTGGAATTCATAACGTATAAGCGCTCCTTTTCAATATTAGATAACCTAAAAAATTTTCACATCAGACATACACACTCCCATCAGCTACTTATATAAAAGGGAAGCGTGCCAGGGAAACCACCACCTCTATACTGCACCATAATACTAATATCTAGGATTTTCTTCTTTTCTTTTTCTTTTTTTTGCTAATAATGATTTATGATATTTGTAAATGTCGGAAAAAGGAAAATCGAAACGTTAATATTTAAATTTATTTGCGGACTTATGGACTTGGATGTAAGACTGGGGAAAATATCTTTTCCTAAAGGACTGTATAGAATCAAAGAGTAAAAGTTTGATTCTATTCACAATTAAAGTCCGGAAATAAGGTTATAAAATATTTTGTCATTAAGTGGAGTTACATAAATCGAACATTCAATATTCACATTCCAAGAATATTATGACCCTAACCTTAAACAAATTCATATTAAAATCCATCTTTTCCGCATGATAGTTCTTGTAGCATTTCAATTTTTTCTCCTGTCGTGTTAATTATTTTTCTTTTCGTTCATCAACAAGGTTTTTCTTTTTTCCTTCTACGTGTCTACATAGTTCTTAATCGAGAAAAGAAGAAAATGAGGAAAACCATTAGCAACTCATTGCTCACACCGAAAAATAGATGAATTGTGTTGAAAATAGGTTTTTTTTTTTTTTTTGATAATTAATTTACTTTTCTGGGTATTACAAAAATGTGACGATAAACTAAAAAATAGGTTTATGTCAATTGCATGTGCTTATCGTAAAATTTTCCAGCCGAAATATTTATATAGCCTGCCATTATAGTTATAGTAAAAATTCAATTGTTCCTATACCTGCGATCAAAACTAAAGGAAAAAAAAAAATGAAACCTTTTGACATATCTAATGTCAACATAACCTACATTCTTTCTCATCTCTAAATTTTGCAATTTTAAATTATTTAATAAGCAAAAAAAAAAAAGCAAATCTTCGGCTTCAACTCTTTCAGATCCCTCAAAAATATTTCTAGTGCAATCAATCCTCGCTCTTTCTCTCTCTCTCTCTCTCACTCATACTCATAATAAAATAAAAGAAATCAGACGACGAAGTATTATGCGCATATTTGAACTACTGTCGCCCGAAAAACGCGAGGCCGACAAAAAGCAGCGCGCGGATAACCGGCTCGTCTTCTCTTCTTTTGTTTAGCCGCCTGCAAGCCGGCTAATTCGAATAGTTAGCCATGTCAAAACGTTAATGGGATGCTTTGAGAGTGCGTTTTTAATATAACGTGGATGGAATTAATTTGATGCCGAATTTGTGCTACCGTTTGTTGTGTTTTGTTTGTTTGGTTGTTCATGTATTCGATGTTCACATTTTGTGGGGACAATTGTTTAATGACACCCTCGCTTGATTTTTACTCGAAATAAAAAAAAAAAAAGGAAATATTTTCGAATTAATTCTTTACTTTCAATGGACTGTAACTGGACATGTTGTTTTGCATCGAGAAACTGTCAGTATTTTCCGACATAAATAGACAATCTATAGGAAAATTCAGAGAAATCAAAATGCTTGACTTGTCCGCTAACAAAACTTTTACAATAGAAATCCATATACACCAGCACATGAAAACAAACAAAACCCTTTTATATAAGTATAAACTTAGAGAGACAGAGAGAGATTGACTTAAATACACCCTTGGGCGCCATTTCTATATTATTGCCACATATACACACTTCTCTCTCTACTTCTTAAAGTTCTTGTTTTGTGTTGTTTCAAAAAGGCACTTTTCTCTATTCTGACTCTTCCTCTCTTCACTGCAGATTTTATTCACAATGAATTCTTCCGGAACATATAGTGGCAGCGGGGTGAGAAAAGGATGACGGAAGAGCTTTATTGGACATTAAGGGAATTGAAATACAAGAAGAAATTAGTTTTATATAAAGTTTTATAACGGTCTATTGAGTAAGTTTTCTTTGATATTGTATAATAGGGAAGGTATAAGTGAGATTTTGAAGAAAGTTTTGCCGATTCTGATTGGAAAAGTATTATAAATTGACGGCAAGGAAACTAATAAAAATGTCAATTGTAATGCACACTATTAGACGCGATTTTACCCTTATTTCCCCTACTATATTAGAGAAGCTTCCTATTGTTTGCGATACAATTTCTATTTTGAAAAATTGTTACATTTTAATCCTGTAAAAGCCGCTTAAGGCGTTAATTTAAGATGAATGCAACTGCCAAAGGGTCGAAAGTAGTCAGTGACCATCACCACATACACACACACACCCTCTTCTCTGATGGACATCACGAAAAGAGATCAGCATCTTTACGATAAAACGAACGAATATCCGAAAAGGATAAAGTAATTTGAAATTGGGATAAAAGAAAAAGATGGAATGGATAGTGTTAGCGGTGGTAGTAGTTAGGGGGGGAGTGGTTTATATGGCAAGCAGACTTTCATGACATCTAAAACAAATTGTTAGCCATTACGCAATATAATAGTTGACAAATGTCTGCACTCGGATTACGACGGATTGAATTTGATGGTCATTTAAAGTAAAATAAAAGGAAAATCGCACCGATACGTTAATCTAATATTTTATGCAGATGAAAAATCATAGAGATGGAACAAATAGATCGATAAATACGAGTATATAGATCGACAGATAAATAAATAAGTAAGAACAGAATTGAATCATTTTTGTCTGCGCTTATGGTGATTTGATTGGATTGAATATTTTAAGAGCTCAATTCTCTGATTATGTCACACCTAAAAGCATTGTAATCCTGTACATTTTCTAGCACCCCATCAATAACGTATGACAACAAAAGCAAGAAGACTTAATCAGCCCTATATAGGATAACGAATATTTTGTCGGGCTTTATATATTAGAATTTTGAAAGGGTTTTTTTTTCAATAATAAACTGTCAATAGTTATTCAGTGTGGCAATTGATTGATTAACAATCTTTTCATCCCCGAATATTGTGTTGTTGTGTCTAAATTTAATCTCCTCATTTTTAAGTTAAAGCAATGCAATAGAAGATGATAATATAGTAAAACCAAATCAAATATATCTGTCTTTTAGACAATCACTTGTGGCAATGTTGCCACGATTGTTTTTACATATAAATTTTGATTTGTTCAATGACCGTTTTCCAATTGTAATTTAAAAATTTATTTGGGCGATAAATATAAATTAAGCTAAGATAATTTTAAATTTAAAATTTTTATATATTACGTAGATATTTTACGTAAAAATGTAAAATAAGTAATTTTATATTTATTCTTCTGGCAACATTGCATTCCCTACCAACACAATTATCCAACACTCAGCTTTAATGTAAATAAGTCTGTTCTGGATAAGAGATGTTGCCATACTGTTTTTGACTATAAGTTACGTCAAAAGTGTATTTTCAATTTAGTTTAACTTTAAAATTTGTTGTAGAGGAATTTGATTTAAGTTTACCTAGCCAATTACTGAAAATGCACTTCTAATCATCACTAATTACGAAAATTATTGTTTCCAAACTAAAAATTCGATTATAATTAAACTCCTGCTTCAATAACATATTAAGCTACGGAAGAACAACGCGAGATTTTCTGCTGAATCATCAAATTCGACTTTATCGTGATAAAATCACGCTTGAAAGGGATGTGATTAAAGACAATGTGGCGTTAAGAAAAGGGTTTTTAGTTTGTTGATGTGCCATGCCATATAGTGATCTATGATTTGACAAAAAATTATAGAGGGAATTACAAAATCGATTCTTCTTAGCAATAATAAGAAATTTATGCCCTAATAAAAGCGATATTAATAAACTCTTATTTAAATATCTCAAAATTTCTATCATCACAATTTCTTCGCCTCCCGTTCGCGAACCATCCTTACTTCACTTGCTGCCCTTATTTCATCTCAAAACAGATCAAGATTTATGATTAAAAATATACGGGGTAGTAAAAGACGAAAAGTAGGGATAAGCGAGACAGGAAGTGAGAAAGAGTGAGCGCTAGAATGAAGGGGATGTGATATGTAGGTCATTTTTTACTTATGTAAGTTTTTTTGTTGGTGTCTTTGGCAGTAGGGACGGTGGGCGGAAGGCGTAAAGCAGAGGGATGTGAAAATATCGATTTTTATTTGTAGATGTATGTAGAACAGAATGTGAATCAGCTGATTCAGCTTTATATTCTCTCTTATTACGATATATGTCGTAGCTATTCCGATAAAGCGGGACGCGAGTGAATTCCTCCTGGAATTTCACTAGTATTTTATCTGATTTTTAATTAATTGCTTCAATACGTTGACAGATTACAACACAGAGAAGCAAAAATAGTAATTTATTTTGTGTTTCTTTTTTGCCATCACTGCAGAATATTCTAAAGGAAATCAACTGGAAAATTTTACATTAATAAGTAAAAGTAAAATTGAAACTCACAATTATTATTATTCGACGTAGAATTTAAATAAATGTTGCAAAATTTCGAATGTAAATTTATCTATCTATAAATTGTTTATTTCTATATTAATTCTATATCGAACCTCTAAAAAAAAAAAAGAGGCTAATTTCAAATAGTTAATCTAGCATTACGGTTCTACTTAATTTTGATAACTTTTTTTTCATACGATTTTTTCTATTGTTTTGTTATTCATTGATTTTTTTGACATATAAACAAAATGGGACAAAATCGGGCAACAATAACGATTAATATAGAAAAAATGGATACATAATAATAACAAGAAAAGGAGCATGTAATTTTATGCAGTGTAACTCTTGCATAATTTGTTCATATATTGTTTATAGAATTGATCAACACACTATTTCGATATATCTCTATACATAATATATGACTGTATAGTAAATCATATTTCTGTAGTAGAATTAACCTTCAAATTAATGCATAGAAATAAGTTTTTTTGTCGTTTCTTTCATATTATTGATTAACCTGAATTTTAAATTAGTATAATTACTATATGTTTATAATGTAAAAACAATATAATTTCTTGTTTAAAAGTCTCATTTTCATTATTTGAACCCAAACACAATCTAGGCATAGATTAATTCTATGCCTTTCTAAACAAAAACGAATTTCTTCTAGCCTTTAATAGCCATATTAGATAAATAGACGTTTGCGTTCGTTCATTTAACATCATCCCCCCCGCCCCCCAAGTTCCACCCTACACCATCCACATCGTCATCATCCCTCAACCACCACCATCACCCGATTTCCTTTCGTTGTTCTCCGTCGCCGCCACCGCCCGCCGCTTTTACGCCATCTCCCTTTTCACTATACCATTTCTCTTGTCCTCTCCTGCTCGCTACACCACGTCGCTACACGTTCTCCTGCTATATGTATAGCATAGCAGCCCTTTATCCTACACTTTTTGCTCTAGTGCCTTGCCTCTACTACCTCTCCATCACCGCTGATGCCGTTTCACTTTTTGCCATATATACGAAAAGTGTTTTTTGCTCGTTTTCTCTTCGTTCTCTCTCACCCCCCCTCTCTCTCTGTTTCGCTTCATACTACTATCAACCCTGGACTACAAATACTTGTCGGATCCACAGTTAGCTAGTTTGTCATTCAGTTGGCAGCATTGGTTAGCGTTATTGTTTAAATTCTAAACGTTCAAATTAATTTTTGTAGTGGAATATGCAGCATATAAAATTTTCCTAATAATTTGATAATTCAGAATCTGGATTGGGTATAATTAATGCTTAATTACGTATAAGAAACCAGTTTTAACTTAGGATGTGCTAGGGTCTAGAAAACGGAATTTTTGCACAGAAAGAAGATATTTTCGGATTTTTTTAAACATTTGGCCAAATTCATGTTTTACGCTCGCTTAAAACAAAACTTTCTCCACAATTGTGATTAGCCTCAATTCCACACTATTGCCAAATACATACTCATTAATTATCCATATTCATAAATAACATTTATGCCGTGTGTAAAAATTATCCAAAGAAACTTTCCATAGAACAAATTGGCTTAAAATAACTCTCTGATGACGTAAATAGGATTAGAATCTACTTTGTGTATATACGATGTATTTATATCTTAATGTAACCTAGCAAATAATTAAAAGAGATTTAAATCTTGTATGAGAATAGTAGTGGTACTTATATTCTAATCCGATTAGTATTGTTGTTGTTGTTGTTGTTGAGGAGGAGGAGGAAGAGGCACAGAGATAAAATCATATTTTCAGTCAGTCAGTTATAATATGAAATACACGTGTACTTGATTAGGTCGAGATTTTAACAAAGTTAACAAAGTGCATTGGGTATAACTCAATTTAAAATTACAGCGTTGCCATATGTCGTTAAATATCTTAAGACAAAAGACCTTATTAACGTCAAATTATTAATACTAATTAGATACGAAGTTCGTAATGCTTTTTTTGGACTACTATAATTTTCCATTCCCCTTTCCCTCGATCTCTCTATGCAATCATATTTATCTATCATTATTTTTGTCTTCTTCTTAATTATCCCAAACACCACACGGAATAATGATTATCAAAATGCGACTTGTTTGTTGTTATTGTGTGAGAAAGTTGCCACTTAACGGTCACTTTATGATTATCATTATTATTATTATTTCCTTAAAAAGGAAGACCTAAATTGGATAAGTCAAAATACATCTGTTAGACACTTATTAAGTACAGTATCATTTGTGCCACCCTGTATATATATTTTTTGTTTGTTTTATTTTATAATGTAAATTTAAATACATTTAACATCCTGACATTTCTTATTCGGCATTAATCAATATTAGTTGCTAATTGACAGTTAAATTCACTTTTAAAACTTTATCCTCTTCAGATCAGTTTTGTTAATTAATTAAAGCGAGTTTTTGGTGTGAACAGTTCGATTTTAATTTCGCATTTGATTAAATTGTATTTATTAAGCATTAATCATGCGCAGTAGATGTATATACAGATATTGTATAGGTGGGCTATAATTATATCTCGATTTATCTCCAAATCGAAGCCATTTCTAAAACTGATCGACAATCGAGCGCAAAGATAGAAATGAAATAAAGAAAAAAAAAAAAAAGAGGCAATTTGCCATTTGCCACCAAAACAATCATTCAAAATCATCTCTTGGAAAACTAATCGATCTAAAATGCAACAGCAGAACTACACACACACACACACACAGTGTACATAGATCCTGATGATGTTAGAAAAGAAATGAAACTAAACCGAGAGAGTATCGAGATGAAACAGAGAGAAATCGAACTAAGACAAAGCGAGATGGACTTAAACAGAGGGAAAGATGTGACTGACTGTCTGTCTCTTCTCCCTTCATCATTTATAATAGTAGATTAGACTGTTTCAAATGAGCCTTGGTAGGATAAAAACTTGTGAAGGATTTAGGTTAGTCCAAAAAAGCTGCTTCTTCTTTCAGCTTCAAAACTATATGCACCACCACCATCACAAAATGCAGTTTATGTCTTAACTGTCTTCTAATTCCCGTATTCTGTGTCTATCTATCTATCTATCTTTGTTGGGAAATCTACCTAAAACCATCGATTATATAGGGAGATTACTTGAAACGTCTAAAGTCTAGACACATTGAGATGAGGAGGAGAAGGAAGAAGAAGAAAAATACTTTTAACCTAAATTTTATCATCTGCACCATTATTATTATTATATGTGTCTTGAAGGGTTGCAGGCATTTAAAGTGTTTGAATTAGGTTTGTTTCAAAATGAAGAAAACGGACACTTTCGAGTTTAAAAAAACGCTCCAACAGAGTCTCGGAGGCAAATCAAAGATAAAACTCATTTTTGTCTCCATTACTATTATTATTGCCTTAACTTTAAGTGAACTTCATGATTGTGTTCATATTAAATGCCTTTTAAGAATCGAAAACAGTTTATCGATTATTCACGAACTCTTCCTAAGTCCGTCGAAATACCTGTGGCAAATCACTAGTACTAGAGTTACGTATAGATGTCGTTAAACGTTGATTAATTCCAAACAGCTAATATACATACATAATGAAGAAAAACGAGTATTAATAAAATAAATTCTAAATAAACTCACTCACTTCAACTTTACTTTATAGCGATACACTTTAATAATCGAGAGAAGATAAATGTCTTCACTTAAAACAGAATTATTCTTCCATAAAATAGTAAAGCAATTTACTTAACGAGCGCATATTATGATTAAAAAGAAACAAGATATAAAACGAGAACAGAAAAAGGAGAAGACGAAGAAGAAAAATGGCATGTATGTAATAACATTAAGTCAAGGCCTAATGATATCTTTCTTGATTAAAATTCGTAATATATGATGCGGAATATGTAAATTCATCAGCAGTGAGAAAAGGGGACGACTATTCAGAAAGTTGGCTGGTATACAAGCGATCAAGCAGGTAGCAGCCAATCATGTGTATACAAGGTGGATTGGAACTATTCAAACTTTTATATTTGAAAATGCCTATTTTTGTTCGATTTCGATCAAAATTTGTTCAACAATAAACTTCTAAATGCTGATTAAACTGCAAGGAAGCTATTAGCAAAAAAACACTCTTGCCCACCCTGTAACTTATATTTAACTTTCTTGAACAGGTAGAAGAAGAGAGAAAGAATGAGTGAATGCATGAGAGAGACGACAGCTAAAACCTGACACCTTTAACTTCCACCTTGATTAAATTAATTAAAATTTGCATACTGATCCTGTCGTCTTTGGCTGTATCGACACACACACACATATTTGCATCCTTGTTCCTCTCTCTATATATATGTATATAACCTACCACTTTAATATATGATTAAAATTAATATTTATTTCTTCATTTGAAATGACTACGTGTTCCTTATCTATTACGAGTACTAAGTATCATTATTAATCATCTATCATCCGCTTGAAATGTTAGTTTCTTTAGCATAACGTTTAAATCATTTATACAGGGTGTATCCGAAGTTGTGGCAATAGAGTAAACTAGGCATAAGCTTCATAGAACCCTTCCTTTTCTACAAGAAAAATGTTTTAATAAGCCATGAAAAGAAATATTCAGTTCAAATTCTCAAAAAAGATCTTTAGGCTGTCACTCTACCTAGACTAATCTTCGCTAAGCTACCGAAATTTCTTTAGGCAATATACAGATACTATCATGTTCATGGATTTGTTTTCAGTTTCCCTTTAAAATTGCATCGCAAACGATAGATTTGTAAACGCTAATTTCAGCGTACAAATTTCTTAATTTCGTAAAGAAGAAATTATGAATCCGAGACCCTGATCGATCAGAATATTATCATAAAATCGATCTGTTAATATTTTATCAAATAAGCCAATAATTTGGAACGTAAAACGTATCACTAATAAGCTTGGTTAACTCACTCACTCACTCACTCACTTACTCACTCGCTTCATTCATATATTATAATGATTCTGGTTCGTCGTCTGTTATTAAATCTCTCTCTGTCTCGCTTTGACAAGTTGATATGATGCTTTTGCTCTGTGCGCGGCACAGGATAATAATTCGCAGCATTAAATATTGTTATTTAAGTAAAAAATAATAAAAACAAAAAATCAAGTTCAAAAACGCTTTAATTTTCCAGGGAATAAATGGAATGTTTACCACGTATATTTAATATGCAATTTATCATACTGGATTTTGACTGGAAAATGAGCGTAAAACGCTTGTATAAAATATACTATATACAGGTGGAAATTTAAATATAGAGAGAGAGAGAGAAAGAGAGAGAGGGTTTTAGCATAAAAGTGCTTTGGCCATGCGGCGTCAATTTATTATTATTAGTAGTGTAGGGTTTTTGAGAGATGATCAGATGATGTATAGTGGCTGGGTACTGTAACAAGTATAGGTAGTGGGAAAATGATGGTTTGACATGTATTATTACTAAATTAGAGTACTGCAAATTCATGAGGAAAATGTAGTCAAATTAACACGAATATAATTCAAGAAAATATATGTTTATATACGTCGCGCCTCCTTGTCTATAAATTGCATAAAAAATGCAATAAATAAGATTCAACGGATTTTGCAGCGCTCTTCTATTACACAGTTCCTCATTAATATATGTACTTTAATGGTGTATACCTAATATGATAATAATAACAAGAATTAAAAAGTTATGCTTAATTAGGTACAATTGCATGTAAAAATTTATACTTTTAATCCGTTAGAATTCAAGAATTACCAAAAAGAAACAAAAAACGCACTATTCTTCTTGTTTTTTTGTGGTTCTATTAACCAATTAGAGTAGGGTAGGTGGATACCTATTTCTTCTTCCTTCTGCCTATATGTACACTTATAAAATACATTCTTCCCTTGGCTCTCTGTTTCTCTCGCGTACACACACGCAGCCATAACCTCTAAAGGTATAATTTTAAAGTCATCAAGATACCATTTTCACACCGTGTCGGTGGCGTTTTGTAATTTGACACTTCCGTTTTTTATTAAATTGCCATTAAATTAAAACAGGGTCTTCGTTCGTCGCGTATGTATAACAAATGGGCAAAAGAAAGGGTTATATAACACTAAAAAAAAAACTATAAATACATTGATGAGTGCATTGTGTCGTCACATCACATCATGACGTGCACGCACATTTCATTTTTGCATCTACTTTCTTGTAACGTATAATACTTATATTAATTAATTCCATTAATTAACCAGAGATGGTCCACTTAATCATTTCCACAAAATGAACTTATCTTCTTTCTCTCTCATACATCAGACAGAAAGAGATAGTAGAACTAACTCGAGTCGTCGTTATGTCAGACCATTGTCTAAATTTGTGGATCTGTTTAAAATTACTAATGCTATCCTGCTGGCTGCCTGCTGCTTCTACTACTACTAGATATTTCTAGTGACTGACCCCCGAGGCTCGAAGGACCATTATTTGTAGATTCACTGGAATAATAAATAAACGGGAAAGGGACTCCTTATTAGTAGTAGTAGTAGTAGAATCCACAATTTTAGAGAAAAGGGAGGGGAGAGAAATGTGCTCAACACTAGAGAGAGGGAGAGAGAGATGAAATATAACGTTTAGGTGGCATTTCTCATCCTGAATTAAGATGTGGGTTCATTTCACATCATTATCTTTTCATCTCATTGTAATTACTATTATTATTATTATTATTTTAATATGATTTCTAGAATAGTTTGGTGGTTTTGGTTCACTGTGCGATGATAATAATGATGATCTATTGTATTTTTTGAATTTCAAGTCAAATAAACGGTAAAATTTTGCCCACACATTATTTCAATAGCTCAAAAAAGTTTCGAAGTACCATTTTTTCTTTCTCTCAATGCTTTCGATCAAAATCAAAATAAATGAAAATTACAATGTCAATTAATTGTCAAAAATTACGATATAATATTCTTATTACACCTATAGATGATTTTTTATTAATTTCCATGAACATAACCTCGTCTATTTTAATAAATTAAATTATCCAGATGCAGAAATTGGCGGAAAAATAAATTTTTCCAAATAAATCTGAAGACATATTTGCACAGTATTGCGATTTGTATCTCTATCCCTGTACAAAAGACTGAAACAACAGACCAAAAAAATAAAAAAAAGAAAGAAAAAAAACCCTTTGACAAATTTGATCCATTAGTAGCCAGTTAGCTTAAAACCTGGTGTTAAAAAAAAATAGCATGTCAAGAGAGAGAGAGAGAGAGAGACTAATACTAAATAGAGCCCTAACACTGTGCCACTTAATCCTGACTAATACAAGCCCTTTTGTCCTTTTGGTACAAGAGCGAGAGAGAGTGAGCGAGATATATAAATATATATTTTTACTTCTCCCTTTATCTCTCCCGCTTATTATTTTCTGTCTGTCTGTCTGTTTACTAAACTGGGTTGGATAAAATAAATTGAGAAAAATGCAATGCATATAAACGGGAGAAAGAGAGCGGGATAATAATGGAAATGATAAATGAAAAAATGTAATATAATTAGTAATTATATAGTAATTTAATTACAATGTTATTAAGATTATTGAATTCACTCGTCAATTAACAATTGGAATTATGCCGCTATTTTTGTCGAGCTCGAAGGACCATATTTTGTGCCTCATCCGAATAAGAATTGAAACAAAAACGAACAAAAAAAAAACACTTAAATATAATTTAATTATTAAAAAGATCGCTAAATGAATAACTGCCTTTAGCATTGGCATGCTGCTACTTGAAATTGCTTAAATAATTGTCATTAATCAAGTTTTCATTGCACATAAAATTGATCTTGGATGGGAATCAATTCATTTTTTTCTTTTTTAAGCAATTTATTAAATTGTTTTGTATTTTTCATTGTACTCATACATATTAGATAATTTACTATATCTACTAAACATTGCTGCACCGAATTAAGATCAAATTAATTATCACTATTCTTCAAACGAGCGAAACAAACTTATTAGAAAAATAACAAATGATCATTTCCCAATGGACAGCAAAAAAAGTCATTAGCGCATTTCACTCTTCCTGCTATCTATCTATATACTTTTAGCCCATCATCTTCTCCCATCTCACTCAACCATACATACATCTATAAGATGATATCGCTATATACATACATGCTACATATCATATATAAGGAAAGAAAAAAAAGCAATGCGCCGCGACGCCTAACGTCGCACGTTGTCGTCTTCATCGTTGACGTCCTGTCACAATGTCACAATAGATATTTTAGCGCGGTCAATGTTATGTTGTGCCGCAATTTTTCTACGTCACCGCAGGGCGACTCTTTGTCTGATAAGGGATGATCTCACCATCATGATGATGATGATGATGATGGAGCGAATGTCTTTATCACTATATGTGGTAGAGGGATGATAATACATAATACGAAAGTGGTAGGCACATATACATAGGTACCTTTAGGTGTATACGTATAATCTAATTCTTTTCCATTTGATCGTATCTAGTTATATATACGATTCATTCCATGTTTATATGGTACAGTAAAACCAAATGAAAGCTGCACTGTTGATTTATCACTTTGTTGTTGTGGATTTGATGCAATGTGGTCACTATTGATTATATATTACAGGCCAATTTTAATAAAAATTGTTTAATTCTAAATGATTTGTGAATAAAAATTATAATTTCCTAATTTTAATTTAACAAATTTATCCACCGAACAAGTAAACATCAAGTTAGAAGATTTTTAATTTAAAATTTTTATATATTACGTAGAAATGTAAAATAAGTAATTTCTAGATGATTCCTTCAAATTTTTCATTCAGCCAACAGTGCATTTCCCTACCAATCCAATTATTTGAAATCCAACACTCAGTTTAAATGCAAATAAATCTTCCTAGATTGCAGAGTTGCCATACTGTTCTTTATTATAATTTATAGTAAACTATAAGGCATGTGAAAAGTGTAATTTTAATTTAATTTGACTTAAGCAGTAATTTATTTGGTTTTTTTTGTCGGTGAAGAATTAATTTTTTTTTTGTTGTTTATCCATAAAAACAACTAACGGTTTCTATCTACATAGCAATTCCTAATTTTAATGAACATTGTGATTCTTAATTTTGACAGCTTTATCTCGTCACACGCAATATTATACGTAAAAAAAAGGAGAAACTCATCAAAATATTGAAATTTTCCATCCTATTCACACGTATTGTATTCTTCTTCTATTCTTTTTACTTTTTTTTTTTTTTGGTCTTTTTCGATTACACTGTTTTTAAAAGTACATTAACATTGAAGCGCGCCCCTGTTTTGTTCTCTTATTATAAATTATAGTCCACTGGCCTCAGTGGGATTATTATTATTATTTAATATAGGAAAAAAAAACAAATCTGGTATACATATGTGTTTTAAGGTTTTCGAGTGACAATAAGCACATGAAAGGAAGCCCATATGCTTTAAATTTTATTTTAGTATAATTTAATGTCAAAAACATTTGAATTATAAATCCCCTAGTTTATACAGTGTCAAATACAATAATTTTCCTGCAGGTCTCTCAAAAAATACATTCCAAACACTAATGATAGAACCTGGTGTCAATTTTCTTATTGAAAACTCTTTCTAATTTTATCTAACTTCAAACTTAACCTCACCAACTAATATCCGCTCCTACTTCTCGTGGTTTTCTTACTGATAACTCTTTTGCTCCTCGCTCCTCTTCTAGAAGCAAACTCCAATTTCCATATATACCCAAGTATCTCTCTCTCTCTCTCTCTCTTGCTCTTACATGCCTTCTCTTTCTGGATGTCGTCTTTTGCCACTTCATAATACCTTCCTCTGTCCCTCTCTGTTATAAGTATGAAACACGTCTTTTCCAGACAAAACTTTGTGATAAATGACGAATATACCTCTACTCTACTCTACTACTACTCTTGTCATGACGTATAGTATAATACGCTACGCAGTTAAGTTTCGCTTCGCGAAGTTTACGTTTTGGACAGATTTTGACCGTTAAATATGCCACAAAACAGATTATTATTTATGATGGTTTGCTGTATATTCGAGTATATGGGTGCATGTATTTAGTTTGGAGGTTTTCAAGATATTTTTCGTTTCGTTTTCGTTTTTGCTTTAGTTTCAAGACAAAGTTTGACTTTTCACAGAATAAATTGGCAGTTTGTTAGGGTGATTTTAGGAAGAAAATTATAACATTAAGCCATTGGTATAAAGCCAAATATAGTAGTTAGGATCACTAGATTCCTAACCACAATTCATGGATGCTAATATTAACTTTTCTTCATAAAAACCTGGAATTAAACTAGAGAAATAATTTGATATTCAACGATAAATTCACTCACTTCCTCAGTCATTTTTGATCATACAAACTTGCACCGAAATGGCTGCTAAATCACGTTGAAACTTGGGCATTTCAAACGAAATATATCGTGATTGAAACTATTAGAACTTTTCATTAGATAGGCAGCAAGTGCCATCGGACACGTATTATAGAATAAGAATATTCTTACCATAACCAAAATTTGATTATTTCCCGCTTGACATTGTGACCACAAAGAATGGCAAATTTCTACATTATTAAGAAAATTTTGAATTATTAACTCCTTCACCCCATTTCTCCTCCTTGTTCATTTCATCCCCCATCATCATATAATTTATGATGATCATTAAAATAAGGCGTCGTTTGTCAACAATATAAATAATATGCACGCCGAACCAAATAAAGATACACAAAGAAAAGAAGCCAAATTATATTTTCAATGAATGAAAACTAAGAAGCAGAAGAAGAGGAAGAAGAAGACAAGGCAGCAAACGCAAGTAATAAATAGGAATGGAGAAATGAATTGGGTAAACTGAAAATGGGAACAAATTGGTATGATGTCAACGTCGACGAACAATGACATATATGCAGCATACGATCGTGGGTGTATGTGTGTGTGTGTGTGTGTGTGTGTGTGTGAGAGAGAAAGTGGTAAGGAGCGATGTAGTGTATGCTGGAATCATAGTGGAGCAAAGGGGAAACGATGGAAGGGAGACCGAACAAAAAAAAAAACGATAAGGATAGATTTTGATCCGAAGAATTTTTAGAAATTGGCAATGGCACGGTATACGAAGAAGAGAAAACTGGAAAATGGATGAGAAAAACACGAAGAAGAAGAAGAAGAAGAAAAGAATGAAGAAAACCTAAAGGGATGGAAAGTTTAGTGAAAGGAATAGTATGAGGGGGATGATTTAGTTAAATGTTAGTCTCATTCTCAATTGAGAGAAAATAAACATTAAGCATTTAGAGGCAATTTTATTATTCTGTGAATGTGATGTGATGGTGGTGGTGTGCGTTAATATAATGTGGCTCGTTAGGCACGACGGCGATCGTAAAAACCGCATAGCAGGAAAGTAAATAAATAATTTCTTTGGCGCGTAAATTTACAATATGTCAAGTTGGTCTAAACTAAAACTAAATTGAAACATTACATAAAAACCATGACTACGAAGTGATTGCGAAAAATGAAGATTTGATTTGGTTTTACTGTAGATTTGATGGGTTGTCCTAGCTTCAATCACGAAATAAATTCGATTACATCAGAGCAGTACCATAAATATATGCGATTACAATATGGTGTTATAACACCATTATCATTTCAGGAATTCTCTAAAGGTGTTACAAATAAAATAATACGGATTGGTGCTTTATACATCAGACTAATAAGGTTCAAGTTATTCGAACTTGCCGGTACCCAAAAAAACCAAATAATCAAACAGGTCCAAATTATTTTTGAAAAAATAACAAAAAAAAAAAAGACGCAGAAAATCGTCGACAACGAAAACGATGACTTCTCACTACCACCACCACCACCACCACACATTATTATTACACAGAGGCGACATTAAAATGCAGCAGGCTGATGATGATAATGATGATGATGATGAAAAGACAGGCAGGCAGGCAGATGTCATTCCCGTTTAAATTCTGATACATCTGTGTGTGCGTTCGGTACTCGTCCGCTTGTCCACAATTCCACTAACTATCTAAATTTGGCCTGTGTATATCAGGCTTTTCGTCCGCCTGACTTATTCTATACTTATTGCTGCTGTATATTAATGGACACATTACACCATACAGTGTGTATAATAATTACCCCGTTAACTATGTCGATGCATAATTTTTCGATTAAAAAAAAGTATGATTGGCGATAAAAGATATATGCTGGAAATTAATATTATATTGACGCGTCGATAAAATATATAAAATCACTTCTTGTTATCTCTTCGAGTAAGCGAGTATCTACTTATAGCAGAACGCAGTGTCGATTTGACAACAATGTCTATTGTTGGCTAGGTTGCCATGATTCGTTGAATATTAGATAATCGCAACTTTGTATTAAGCGCGGGTCACTAGATAATAATTAATAATCGAGATACTTTCAAATAACTAATGCAAATTTTTGCAATAAAAATTACAAAACAACAATCAATTTAAAGTGCACATAGACGAAGCCGCAAGCGCCCGCCCCTCGGGGGGATAAAAAAACTTATCAAAAAAAAAAATTTACCGGCAAAAATCGGAAATTATATTTAAATTTTTAACGAAAACCGCAGAAAGTAATCGAATCTGTATAGCGACCCAAAAAAAAAAAAAAAAAACGTCATTTTACATATACATACATACATTTAACTTTTCCTAACTACATACAATAAATAATATCAAATAAGTAAAGTGTAACATATAAAATTTACAATGACTTTTATTTCGTTGTATCTACGAAATACCGTCGAAAAAAAAACGTAAAAAACATACAAGAATTTTTCTAAAAGCAAAACAGAGAAAAAATTGAAAATTTTTCAATTATTATTATTAATCAAAACTTCTCGTCTTCGTCTCTTCCTATTCATATGTATACTAAAATCGTACTCTCTCCCACACACACACACACACAACAGCAACAATAAACAACAGTTAACTCTAACATAGATTTACTTCATTTTGTTATTGTATTATTATTATTAGAAATTTTCTACGGACAAGGACTTTTATTAAGGCAATATAAGTATTATTATTATTATTATTATTGTTTAAAACCACAAATGGCACACGCCATTATTAGTTTGTTTTTTTTTTCGTATATCTTTTATTTCGTCCGTTTTTTGTCCTCTTTCACGAGTTTTTTTCTTCGTTCGTTTACTATTTTAAAAACCGCATCGCATAGTTTGCTATTAAGTTTTTTGCAATGGTCGTTTTTATTCGGCTTTTTTCGGCTGTTCTTGCTAAGTAATACCAATATTAATTGTTTAGGTTTTGTTTTTCTTTTTTGCAATTGTTTTTGATTAATTATTGGTTGTATTTAATTAAGTGAAAATAAATACAATCAGGAAAAGCTGCGATTATTGAACCAATGTGAGCTGTATAGTGATTGACTTAAACGTCACATGTCACAGTGGAGTATGTACCTACTATAAAGATTATTCAGAAATTTAGTGCAAAAGGCACATTCACTTTTTACTTGCCTTCCTACTAATTTCATTTTTTTCTTCTTTTTTCCATCTTTTCCCTAGTTTTTTTTTTTTTGTTTTTATTTAAAAACCATGACTAGCGCTTTCCTTGTCCATCTTTCAAAATTATCGAATCATCTTCGTAATTACTTTACTTGCGGCACTTAGAGCAGTGCAAAGAGAGCAAACGAGAGAGTGAGAGAGAATTATGAGAAAAGGATAACGGGACAAGAAGAATGAAGGGGTAAAAATAGAGAGTGTGTATTTGGTGCGGCGGCCAAAAGGGCAGAAATGTTTCAAACTTGAAGTGCTTTTATACGTATAATAATAATAATAATAATAATAATAATGGGAAAGTTAAGAGAGAGAGCGAGATATTCCGCAATCTTAAACAAAGCTGGAGTTGAGATCGGTGTGCCCTCTTGACCACCCAAAATGCAATATATTATATTGGATACTAGGGATATAATATAATTATACGAGATATGATTAACGAGAAGGCGTTAATTATTATTATCAGCATCATCATCGTAGTAGATTGACCCCTTTTTTTTTTGATGAAAATAGTAGCTGCAACATGACGAACATATTCTAGTAAATGATGTGAACGCATATTTAGTTTATATGTGATGTGACGTGCACGCACTTTTTGCTACATAATTAATCCGTAAATGGATTGATTGATTTTTTCTGAAAATGAACAAGTTGTTCGTCTTATAATTAGATTTTTCACTTTAATTAATTAAATATTTCAAGATATGCGAACTGAGAAAATAGAAATAAAATCGAAAATGAAAATTGACACATTATAAATAAATAATTAATTAATTGATCATCGATTCGCAATGCATTCGCGGATTTGATTAAAGTAATATTATTCAGCTTAATTAGCTCGCGTTTGGTAATTAATATTTTCTGTTATAGGTATATTCAATTAATCTTAAATATTTTTCAGAATTCGGTACCTATTTTCTTATTATTATTATTATTAGTTAGTATTACATGTGTTGGTGTGTGTGTGCTTGTGTATGTGGGCAACATCTGTAGGAAACAAGCAATTACATTAAGCAATTTTTATAAGTACAGTATACAACAAAATGATTGTACACACAAGATTTATGAGGCACTTATTATACATTTTCCACTTCGTTTATTTTTTTTTTTTTTTGATTCTGGGAATTTGAACAGAGGATAAACAACAAAATTGTATTATTAATATAGTATATAATGCAAATCGAATCGATTTTCATAAAGCTCGATATAATTAATTAATTTGATATCGAACTGTTGTTTTTTCGCGTTTTATAGTAACCGAACATATACACACCAGTAGTTGATAATAATAATAAATAATATTATTACAGTGTATGATATCTGAATGCAACGAAGCAACAAGGCCTACTATCTACATTATAATACAACAGCGTAAGAAACAAAAAGAAAAGAAAAAACGATAAAAAAGAAAAACAGAAAACGCAAAAAAATTCAAACTGTGTTATTTTGAATTCAATGTGCAAAAGATTTATGATCACAAAATCATAGGATATCCTATATATTTTAAAATATGGTAGTAAGATAATAATATGCAAATTGCCCATGGTAATTATTGTGGAGATTATCGCAGACATGTTGATTTTAAATTTAAATTTTCCCCCCATTTTTTTATCCTTTGTGCGAATAAAATATAATAATGATAATAGTAATAATAAAATGTAATAATTATTTTGCATATATATTATTAATAAATGATAAAATAATGAAAAGAAATAGAGTGGAGTAGAAGTGAAGAAAAATTGATAAAGTACAGTCACGAAAACGAAAAAAAAAGGCATTCACTTGTCCAAAGTGTATTTATCATTTGATAGTTTTTTCCTGTTTTATCGAAATAATTAATTGATTTTGATTGGAAAATTGTGAGCTATACCAGCTGCTACTAATCCACCTACTTTTTGCCATATCCTGTACAGATAGAACTATTTCCATTCGCAAAAATTACTTGTCTATAGGTATGCCCTTGCCGAATATCTGGGCTCAATTAAATTTCGTGCACAATTGGCATTTTTATTATCAATCATAACATATACATATATATACAATTAAAAATATGACTCTCTTTTCAAGCGTTAAATTATGCATTCTCTCAAACAGAAGAAAAACGAAATTAAAATAGCAACGAGTGTGAAATCAATTTAATACGTAACGAAAAACTATCCGCGAAAGGTATATAATATAAAATACGTGCACGTATAGAAGTGGAATGCATAATAATTAAAATGGACAACAGCAACAACAACAAGACGAAAACGAAGAAGAAGAAGAAGAAACAGTAGCAGCGCTTTGAACGGACAGACAACAGTAACACTAACAGAAAGAAACATTGCATTGAACAACATGACTGACCAAACAGTAGCAGCAGGTAGCAGTAAAACAGAGTTTAGTAACGGGAAAATATTTGATTGGATTTATATGAGCAAACTGCAATAAGTAATTATTGTAAAATTTCATGTCAATAGACAATAACAATGTGTGTTAAATTAAGAGAATTATCAGAATTTTGAATCACTTTGATGAAATCCACAAATATTTTAGTCAAAAATAGAAAATTTTACTAAAAAATCAACTGGTCCTCACTTACTGTTAACACAAATCTAATTGACCTTGATTTTAGTTTGCATGCAACTTTTTCTTTTTTCAGAACCTGCATTGTACATCTACTAGGCAGCCTAGAACCATCACTACACATCTACTCACCTCCTACTGACCACCGATTCCGAATTCCATTTTGTATTATTTGAAAATAAATCTTTTCGAATAATTTTTAATTTCAAATTATTACAGTACGAAAATATACGGACACTAACCGAATAAAACAAAAAAAAAAAATGCAAAGAATTCTCATTATTTACCTCTCCCTCTCGCTCTCTTTTCTGACTTCCTCCACCAACAAATAAAGGAAAGAGTGAAAAAGCAAAAAAAAACATAGAATAGGAGAATGAAAATGGTTAGAAAAATGAATTATGACCAACCCTTAGGGCACAATATTGCAATAAAACAAAAAGGAACAGAGCGAACGACGACTGTCGCCGTCGTGTAAGATTTGTCAAATAAAACCGTTTATGTGTGTGTGTGTGTGTGTCTGGAAAAGATACATACAACTAGGAAAACTAGGAAATGATTTATTGATAGAAAATCTGGAAAGCAGGCCGGCCTGCAGCCACCACCATCATCGGCATCGCCTACATCAGCATCAGCGTTGCTGCTGCTGGTCACTTTAATGCCATAATTCAAAAATGACCACTGGAGAAATGCGACTTACTAATATTTATATAATATTTTGGACAAGGATGAATGGCTTTGGGGGGTTGAAAAAGCGGGATTATAGTTAATAAGTGACATTTTGGTATATGAAGCTGGACAAGAAAGTTTATGGGGAACAAGCGTGAGAGAGAGCTGGGCGATCATACCAGGGGAGAGAGTTCAGATATTTCTATAGTTTCAACTATTCCTTAAACTAGGGGTTGAGAATTTTAATTTGTTAAAATTCCGCTCAAGAAAAAAGAACTTTGAAGATTTATGTACTTCCAGATTAAAACTTATATGGACAATTATCATTTCTACAGCTTCAAAGGAATACTAGTGATCTCTCGCGTTCCTTCTCTCTCTCTCTTCCTCTGTTATGGTACCCAATCATCAACAGTCATAACTCAAGGCATAAATGGACAATAAACCATAAAACAAAAGTAGATAACTATAAAAGTATTGACGGAGAATCGCTGTTCACAAAATGTCAATCGTATTTTTTTATCCAAATGGAAAGACAATACAAGTACAGATGTGATATAGTAGATCCAATAACGTGCCTGTACCGAACAAGCGATAGGTACTACCTACCAACCTACCTACCTATCTACAACTGCTACTGGCACCAGCTGTCACATATTTTCAACATTCAATTTATCAATCGCAGCAAAAGAAATAAATAAAAAAAGGAAATTATATTTTAAAGTATTAAAACTGATTCAAAATGGCCGAAATGGCCCAACCCAATGTGTCTGTTTGTCTGTTCGTTTGTCTTTGTACAGGTTGGAAACTTTGACAAGAAGACTATCTTGATTTTTCCAATTATTATTATTATTATTATTACAACTGTAATATATAAAAATGTGAAACTTTAGATATAGGTACCTCTCTGCTTATACTAAGTATAGTAGTACAATACAGGCATGCTGTGCCTGTTACATCCTTTTTCAGTCCGCCATCTTTTCTTGTCTTATTTTTATTTTTGCTTGTCTTTTTTTTTACGAATTACATCTTCCAATTCAACCATTTTGGTTTACTTATGAATTCAGAGATGCTATCAGCGAGGTATATGTTTCACATAATGCAGCTGCCTGCCCCACTACCCCATGCACACCCTATACTCAATGACAGGTCCTTCTGTAATAAATCTTCTATTTAGATTAGAAAGAGATCGCTGGGAATGAAACTAATTGAACGCCGATTCTTATCTTGTTCATTGAAATGTTGCCAAGTGTACGAATTATGAGTGTATATGTATATATATATATATATATATACATATAGTCTTATCAGAGACGTACGTTCTGTTTAATGGCGACTGTTTTTTTTTTTTGTGTTTATGATTAAAGATGTCGCTGCCGGATTTCAGGATTAATTTTATATGGCGTTTTCCACACAAAGTTGATAAACAAAAATGAACGAAACGATGTGATTAATTATAAACAATTTATCTTCATACAAAGATGGCCATTAAAAACCAATAGCCAGCCAATCACTAAAACCAATCAAATTAAAGATTCCTTCCTCATACATACATAATGTATCCATATAAAATTATGATTAAAAACTGGATTTTACTTTAATTATAATAACTTGACTAATCACGAAACATTAATCAAATTTACGCATATTTCTTTATGGGTACTGGTATAGAGCTGAGTACGTGTAGGTATAAAGATAGATAGTGCAAAAGGAAGTAATAAAATCTGATTTTCATAATTTTGAAATTTATAGAAACGCTGAATATTTTTTGCCTATATCTTTAGGAAAAAATTCAAATGGAACTATCAGAACTAATTTTTTTTTGTGTATTCTTATGATATACGCGAATAAATTATTTTTGTATATCAACATCCGTTCGTGATCACGTTTTTCTTTTATTTGTTTAGTACTTATGTTTCCCAAAGCTCTTCCCTTCAGCAGATCCAAACAAAAAACTAACCAAACAAACAAACGAACAATCATAATAATAATAATAATCATAATTAATGCTTAATGATCTTCTTCAACATAGACAGAAAATGAATTGAAAATTGATTTTTTATTTTGCAATGTTTCGTTCTTTTTTCTTCATTTCATCATCATCATCATCTTAAATCGCAGCATCCCAATTCCAAAAACATACACATGTACATGTACTACAGTTAATAAGGCAGAATGTATTTATTGGCTGTCAATATTGTTTTAATTGATTTCAAAGAAGATTGATGTGAATAGAAAAAGATAAAATGGAACGAGAAGAAAGAAAAAAACTACAGACAATTTATGCAGTTTATATTATTTAATTTATGTAATATAAATCATTAAAAGTTTCCAAACTTTTTTTTCTTATTTTGTATTCAAGTAGTATCATGTAGGTAGTACACTATAAGTAAGTAGATACGGATTATTGATCTAATACGTATAAACGTGTAATTACAAATCAAACGTTTAATTTTAATATGAAAAATAATAATAATATGTCGTCGTAGAGAACAGGTAGTTAACCTGTTTGTTAACCAATAATTCTATAAAAGTTTATCACAACTATATATGTAAATAAATGTATAATATATTCTAATTTGTCCAGCAGAATTTTTTTCTTTGCAGAAAATATTTCCTATCATCACAAAAAAGTGGCGACGAACTAATACGTTTTTCCATCATAGATTCAATTTAAATATTAATTAATTCAATATCTATCGATAATTGTTAGATATAATCACCTTGTATAATTTGTATAATTAATTTTGACACGTGATTAATTTTATTTTATGTGGACAGTTTTCCTTATTTCGAACATACTTAATTTGGAATCTTTTTCATCGTGAATAGACGATTTTTTTTCTGTTTTTAAAGGCAACTGATTTATATTATAATTTTAACTGTCCCTCCCACACTTTCTGAAAATTCGCTTCATCGTGTTCCCCCATTTCCCTATCCATTCAATATTTATATAGTGTAATCCCTATCAACTGATGAAAAACAGGCCAATTCCATTCCATTGTTTGTGACGAAATTCAATTATTTTAAAGAAATAGAAATTTCTTATTTCACATTCTACAACTATTACTTACAAAGTGACATTCAATTATTAATGTAACAATACGGCCTTTTTGCATATTAAAAATACAACAAATCTTAGTCAACATTGACAAATCTTATAAGTAATAATATAAAGTTAAAAAGTAGATTTTTCATTTGCTCCCCCGTTCGACCCCAACGCCCTCTCTATACATACACTACACTACACACATCCATGGCCTAATATAATAAATCATCCGCCAGATGGCATATTTTAGCATTTCTAATGTCACCGTTGCTGCACTGACAACAGGCACTAAACAGCAAAAGATATATCGATAATATATGCACTTCTTAAAAATCTGTAACGATGGGGGGGGGGGGAGAAAGAGAGTGAGTGAAACAACACAACGACAAAGAACTGTTGGAGACACACACATGCATGAGAAGAAGAAGAAGACGAAGAAAAAGACAAGAAGGGAGTCGACTGATGATCAAGTCGATAAAGTGGGAAGGAGATGGCGATTTAAAATAGTATTTATTTATTTATATAAAATCGAATCGAACGAAAGAAAACAGTTGTAGTTTTATAAATAAACATTAATTTTTCAAATCAATTTGATTGAAACGACAACGGATCATCATCATCGTCGTCGAAGTGGACGACATCATGTTGATTGAAAAGAAAGAAGATGATGATTAAGAAGATAAAGAAGAAAGCCGACGGATGAACATTATATATAAAGCGAAACTAAATCGAAACTACACTTTTGACATTGCTATAGTAACAGTCAAAACACAGTATATGGCCAGATACTCCAGAAAAAACTTAGTTAAATTTTAGCTAGTTAGAGTGTTGATTTAAAATAAATGAGTTGACAGGGAACTACAATGTTGTCAGAATAAAATGACTTATCCTTGTCATACATAAAAATTTGCATCGTTTTTCAATGCATTGTTCAGATACATTTTTAAATTGTAGTTTTTATTTAAAAATATTTCTGTTATTAAGACAATTTAAAGAAACAAAACAGCAAAATTCCCATATACTACAAAAATAATCGTGGCAACATTGCATTAAAACCATTGGACTGACGAAGTGATTGCCAAATCGGCAGATTTCATTTGATTTTACTGTAGCTACGTAACGTTCTGCTATCTAGTTAATTACAAATTGAAAATAGTTGAAAATTTATTCTTTAAATTAAAAAGTTAAATCATTTGCAGACTGAAATTCGATGAGCGTTGCTGTTCTGACTTGGTTTGCCCAATAATGACGATGAAACCTATATCTGCTGATGAAAATGAGGATGATTAGCACACAAAAGAAATTCTTTGAATTCTTTTAAATTTTTGTTTTCTTGTTTTTTGTTTTTGAGGGAGAACTTAAATTGGATAGCAAAAGTGCGCAAGAGAGAGAGAGAGAGAGATATTGTAAGTTTAATTAATTCATTTTCAATAATTGTTTAAATAATTTAACATTAGTTATGTTACAGAAAAAGATGCGTGCGCATCATATTCAATTGCAAATGATTCTTTACTCGATGTGATAAGCTGATAATTCGAAATAAAAAAAAAACCACTTTAACGCAAACAATATGACTTTATACGTCATATTTAGTCAAAAATTCATTCAAATTTATGCAAGCCATCCAGATGAGTAAAAAGCTGTCCCACAAAGTGCTAATGACATAATAATAATGGTTGTTTTCACCATAATTAATATCTCGTAACCATTATAAACCGAAAAGTAACTTCGGAATAAATAATAATAATAAAATTGGGGAAATGGCGGTGGGATATAAAACACAACAGAAACAGAGAGAGAGAGAGAGAGAGAGCCGTCAGATGGTTGTTGTTGCTGTTCTTTTATACTAATGGCCGTTTAGATTTACATAAAATTAACATATGCATATTTTCTTTGCCATTTTTAATTTTGCTAATGTTTACCACCCTGTTTTCTACCACCACTCATTCAGTCCCCCGATGTATTATTCGTGATGGTAATTATTATGGAAAACAAGTAAGAAAATAAGTAAACATATTCTCGTACACGATACAACCAGATAAACGTACCTAGTATATCGCAAAAATATTAAATAAAATAATATTGTTTTTCTATCGATAGTGTAGAATGTGCCTTACTATTTTAGCAATATAATGACGAAATCATTTCAATAGCAAAATAACGTAAATGACGTGCACGCTCACTTTATTTGATCAAAATAAAACCTAATTAATTAAAAAATTCTTTAATTTTTGTTCAAAATCTCTCTTCGCTACCACCCCTTTCGAACCACTACTATCTCACCTCACTTCACCCCATCCCCATCTAAATTCCAGCACACTAATTGAATATCAATAGTTTGTCGTATTAATTTCCTTTATCTTTTCCATGATTCTTTCCATTAAGCACCCTTCGTATAATAAGTATAGTGTAAAATAAGAAAAGAGATAGAAGACCGCAGAGACAGACAGAGAAAGAGTATCATCATCAGTATAGCGTTAATCCCCTTTAAGCAATTTTCCTTACAGTTTTTGGAGTCGTTTCAGTTTTGTTGACAACTACTACTGCACCAAGATGTGTATATCGAGAAAGAGGAGAGGAAGGGTAGGGTAGTAAAGAGGAACGGGATACGGCAAGATTACCTAATGATCTAACCGAATATAATTCGTAGTGATGGCAAATAATGCTTTTGATTAATTGCCCGCTACATCCATTGACTTGATAATGAATTAAATAGTGTTGAATGTACTTAATATTTTACTTTTAATTAAAATCAGTTAATTAAAGTCTAATTGTTGACCAATCAGGAACATAATTCTATAACATTTCGTGCATCATGATTATATTATAATCGACATACGTCCATTCTAGGCGAATAATAAAAATATCCCTATCATTCAGGTGCATCAGTAATTTATTCCTATTTCAGTTTAAACAAGAAAAAAAGAGATATACAAACAGAAATGGCGAAAGAGAGAGAGAGAGAGAGAGAGATTGTTAATATACAAACAGGGCAGCTTACACGTCCTTCACTTTTTTTTCTAAATAAAACTAACAAACAAACAAACAATTGTCAGAACTAGTGGGTCATTCTAATAACATCCCCACTGCTTGTTGCCTGTCAGGGATCTACCTCTTACTATCATATAACAATGCTGGCTTTTCTGCTTCCTGCAGCGGGTCATATGACAGGTCTCGCCGATTAGAGACAACTGTCATACATATAGATAATCTATTTAGAGAATGAGTGAGCCGAACCCTTTTCTCCGTATATTTACATATGAGATTTTCGGACACGAACGTGTTGCCAAATTGTGCTGATTTTCCAATTTAATCTAATAGGAATTATCCTAATATTAGGAAGTATCCAATTTGGGAAACTTCAATAGTAGATTAGGATGAAAATGATTTAATTAACTTGATTTAATAGTTTTATTACCGTATATCCAATTTCTAATCACTATTTTAAGTCAATGCAAATTTTAAGCGTTAATCTGACAACATTGCTAATTAAAATAGGGTAAAATGACCAAAACCACAGATTTAAATTCACATATTTAGACATGAGAACCTAAATAAACGTATACATATAGTATTTGTAATTAGTCCAAGTCCATAAGACCCATATGCCAATCTTCTAAGAGCGGCAAAGCTCGAGGGTTGATGGCGGGAGGCTGATTAAAAACTTACAGGGAAACAACAAAAAGCGAAAAAAAAAATAAAATAAAATGGAAAAACTGAAAAGGTTTAAACACAATATAACAACAGGGTGAAAACTTATGGGGATTATTAATGAATGGCGTAATTTTGAAAAGGATTTTCTTGTTGTTGACGAAAACGAATAAATAAAAAATGACTTTAATTCGTTCAATTAGCTTTATAAATAATTGTATAATTTCTAATCTGTATATGTTTAGTAAGATAAAGGTACATTTACATAACATTGTAACAACAAAACTGATGCGCGTAAACTAATACACTAACATGCCGTCACTTTAACCTGCACTACAATAAATTACAAATGTTACTTCATCCTTGGCTGGGAGAACCTTCTTACGTTATCGTCTTTAACTTATAATAATAATTACAGACAATAATAAAGACCCCGATAAATCCGCATTATCATCATCACCATCATCATCATCATCAAGTAGGAAGAGCCTGCTACTTGAAACTCATTACGAATCATTCTGCGAATAGAGAATGAGCTACAAGAGGAAGAAGAAGCAGGAGACGGAGAGAAGGTATACAGAACGCGAGAGAAGAGAACGGGAAGGGAAAGTAATAATATTACAAACAAAAGCCAAAGTCACCGCCACACTCTAAAACCATTAATTATATCGATATAGTTTGGTTATAATAAACCATTGTTATAAAGTCATTGTTGACGTGTCGTCGTTGTCGTCGTCGTTTCTTTTATAATAAAAGATGCAAAAGGATAATTAATAATTGTATGTATTATTTGCAACAGTCAGTGTTCATAAAAAAGTGATTTTCCTTGTAGCAATGTATGTGTCATTCTTTTAAATCAGTTTAAGTCATTATCAGCATCTCGCTCTATTTTGTGATGCTAACGAATAGTAGAAATTGTGTAAAAATAATACGATAGGTTCTTTGATAAACCCGTTCCGATTATATCATTGAAATTGTAATATCGACTTATTTTCGTATCGATTAATTTACCCCCATCACTAATCCCTAATTTGTAATCAAAAGCAGTTTTTCTCTACTTTTTCTCATAATTATTCAAACAATCATTTTTTCCTCTTTACCCAAAGAAACTTCATTTCATTAATTTCCAGATAATTTATACGTATAACAAGTTTGCGAAACAAATGTATCTGTTTTAATTAATATTCACTGTTACTATCTCCTATGTAATTTGTTTCTAATGTTCCATTGTCTCCCTGCCGCCACCATCTCTTCTTCTCCTCTTTTTTTGTCTAGCCCCCTAACAACCTATACATTATGCATATAAGAAAAGGACAAAGATAATTCATTTACTGCACATCAGAAAATCTGGTGTGCTGTTCTCTCTGAAAACTATAGAATCAAACGAGTAATGGAAATTCATTTTCAGTTTTAATATTCTAATTTCCAAATTGTCCTCGGAGATTCAAGCAAGTGACCCACCCAGCCACCAATCCCCATCAAAGAAAAGGGTTGCAACAGGACCGATGCTGATTCGGGATTAAAATGTCGACGTCCACCAGTAGTCTACGTTCACATTTCTACTTTATACTATAAAAGGCTAGAAGGATTAATTGCGATTTAATGTTTAGATAACTTGGTTTTAGTTTTCCAGTTGATTTATTTCGAATTATTATTTGATTAGAAAATAGGATGAAGGAGACGCAGAAGAAACAAAAAAAAAAAAAAGATGTAAATGAGGGAACGACAAGAAACAGAAGAAAAAACTACTATATGGAAACAAAGAATGAACGAGAATGTAGGAGACATATGCGCATCAACGGGAAGAAGCAGGAAATTGATTAAAGAAAATAAATAATTGTTTTTGGGAACAAGAGGAATCGGGGTATAAATGAATGAGATAAAAAATGGCCAATTAATTAGTCTCAAAAACAAACGAAAAAGAATGGCACCGGTCTGATGAGACGTGGTACAGCGAAACCAGTCGAAGACAAGTGGACAATGCGAGCCACATTAATTTTTACTTTCATATTTTTCATGACAATTCCGATGATATTTCCAGCTACAAGTTTGAATCGAAGATTTAGTCGATTAATCGGTAGTCGTAAAAGTATCGATTTTTACAGAAAATAAAATGATTTTCACTAAATACACTGTATGAAGTACTAAGACGAATTAATCAAGTTAACCTTGACTTAACCATATTGGATGGATGGTACTTGAGCCAGTACTTAACAGTACAAAAACCAATTTATAGCCAGTCATGTATGAAAAATTATAAACATATTCTTAACTTATTAATCTTATTATTATTATTATTATTATTAATATCATATTGCATGGATGGATCTGTAGCATAACCTTCATACTTCTTCTATCAATTAGATGTTGCCGTATTTAGCAATAAATACAAACAAAATTCATACTCTACTTGATTATCACACTAATATTTAATATTTAATTATTTTATCTGTTAGAATAAACCATTCAATTACAAATTATTAAATCATTTTTTTTTTATAAAGAATAATTTTATTATCTGATGGAATATTATAATAATTATTAATATTATCATTATCTCAGCTTCTGTATATATAAATATAAATATTAAACGAACTTAGATGTTACATATTAGATAAAAAGTAGAAGCATTTCATTTCTTTCTGTCTATACATATTCTAAGTAGTAGTATGAAGAAAGGGTCGGAGGGAAAATACGACTAACAGTGATGTGGAAGCTTAATACTATCAAACACTGCATCATAATCAAAAAAAAAAAACAAAATTATAATAATAATAATAAAAAATAACGAGAAAGGATAAAACGATGTTGTTGAATGGAAATTAGATGCTTATCATTATCTCTCTCTTTCCGCCTGTACTACGAGAGGTTCTGTCTCTTTCCATCATATCGATATCATTGCAATTTAATCAGAATTCGAATCGAATTAAGAAATAAATTTTCTTAAACCAATTAAAATTATGTATTTAATTATTTAATAATTAAACTTTTTCGATATCTACAAATGGAATCTGCTTTTTAACGTGAAAATGTTTAATTTCCGATTAAAAGTAGAGGCTGGCTGCGGTTTTTATATTTTAATGGAAAAAAGAAATTTGCAAAGAAATCGCCTCGTGCATACGGAATTTAATAAGTACTTTTGAGACTGCATATACTATATGTATAGTATAGTATAAGTACTACTTATTATATAGGAGGTTAAGTATACATACAATCAGATTTACCATCATAAGTAATAATGAAATTAATAATAAATAATAATATAAAGGCACCTGCACACACGCGTACGCTACATCGATAGCATATGATTAATGCTATCTATATGTATGTAGATATATACGAATTCAAGAAATGAATATAAACAATTTTTAATCATTGATTTTCGCCCATGAAAACACCATGGCACACAATCACTTATGTATACATATACATATACAATTGGAACCGGATAAAATTACATCTACACACTGCAAAAACATCATCTTACCATAATTCAGTTAAATGGCTGTTAAGCCAGTCCATTTATCAAATATTCATAATCTAAGTGGCCAGTCGCAATGCCCTTACGACACCATTTATTCTATATCTACAGATATATATATGTACAACCCCTTTTGTATGTCCAAGTTCTAGTAATACATAGTTTGGACATCAGTGACGTAGGTGCAGATGAAGAATAAAATAAAAAAACCCCATCACTTCATTCGATACGACGTTGCCGTACAATTGGTTTTATATTAGATGCAAATTTTATTAAAAAATGTTAATTTCTAATAACAGATCGATTTTGAAGAGAAGAAGTAGAATTTTCAGATTTTTATCCAAAAATTCAGCTAGACAATAGATGTTAATGAAATCAAGATGATTTTAACTTCAAAATTCTAATGTATGACAGGGATAAATCATTGTTAGACGATTGTTCCCGATTTTTTATTTTGGCAACATTGTATTCCCCTGCCAACTCAATTATTGCAAATTTAACACTCAGCTTAAATACAGATAAATTAAGGATTTAAAACATGTGTTTTTTTTTCTTTTCTTTTTACGATACCAAACTTAATGCTGTCATTTTTCCATCGAAAGAAAATTCCACAACACAAATATCAATTATGTCTTCTATATATCACTGTCAATCATTCCATCCACTAACCAATAACAGGTAGGTATTACACAATATTAATGACCCTCCCATCTTACGTGTATAGGTACCTGCCCACCCTTATTTTCAATATAATAATATATGTATATATATATATATAAATAAGTATAATCGCCACCCACTGCTCTGTCACTGTTCAACTTGAAAGTATACGGAACAAAAAGGGTTACTTCCGATAAGAGGTCAGCCATTTCTTATCGCTCTGCTTATATTAAACTAAACTAAATGTATTAGTAGAGAAAACGCAATGGTCAGTGTGTGTGTGTGTATATCTACACACGCTAAGTTGTGATTTAATAATATGTCACTGACGGGGTGGCTGTATCTATAGATATAGACAAGGAAAACCGACAGAGAGAGAAAATGGTAAAAGTGCAAAATTCAAATGTGTTTTTTTTTCTATACACTTACGAGAGAACTTGTAGGTGGTGGTGGTGGTGGTGGTGGTGGAGGAGGAGTGAATGGCACGAGAGTTTACAGTTATAGTGAACCATTTGCTTTGGACACTACAAACATAATAATAATAATAATAATAATATAAATAGCATAGAATAGTCGTGTATGAATACTATAGACTATGGAATATGTGCTTTGCCTATCTCAAACTTGGGGTTGTGACCGGTTCTTAGTTTGTTTTCAGAATCAGGGGGTGGTCGTGGCAGGAGCACTTGATTTATTTGAAACGTAATTTGCTTCTTGCATATTAAATAGGTCCTTAAATATTAGGAAGAAATGAATGTTTCTATGTAATTTATTGTCTCATATTAGATAAGTATAGGTAAATGGAGTTTTGCGACAATAGTTTTTTCGTAGTTATAATTAGTACCACTATAAATGAACACAGCACTATCGAATGTCTTTAAAGTTATTGTCAAATTATTTCATTAATTTAACCTCACTATTCCAATTAGATACAACCACGATAGTCAGGCAGCCATCAATAAAACCCAATTTTAATTTTATCTCTCCTTATATCCATCATCTTGTCTCTCGCTCTCTCTCTCTCTTTTGTGTGTATCCTTACTCATGTTAAAATATGAGTAAGTACGGTAGCTATATACATCTAGTAGATACGGGTAAAACCGGCTAATGACTTTGGCTGCTGGCCGCATCAGGGGGTCTTAACTAAACTAAACTCAAAACCAAACATGAGAAGACTATAGGCGCTGATGGGCTTGCTAGCCCATTGCATATATACTCACCCGAAAAGCCTTCAGGGATCTAACTAATATGATGATGCTTTTCACTCATGTTCTTTCCTATGTATATATGTATATACAAGTATATGCATGTGTGTGTGTGTGTCCGCAAAAACTTCTATTAGAGACGAGGGTCTTAATTAACACAAAAAAAAAAAAAAAGGAGAACCGTTTCATTCTTGATGACCCAGGCAACGTAACGCAATGCGAAATGACGATGATGACGGTCAAATCAGGTTGGGTTGAAACGTAGCAACAAAAAAAAAAAATAAAGTGAACGAAAGAGAAAATGGTGAAAACAATATGACAGGAAAAATCGCGTTCAGCAAAGTATCTATGTACGCAAAATGGGAAAATTTCAAATTACAAACTTAAACTAATAAAAAATAGAATTATGTCTTAGATTATTGCGTAAATTCACGTATTAATAACATCTCTATAAACGTCAGTAACATTGATTTCGCAACATACAAGAGACAGAGGAAGGTCGAAACCGTCCCTATTATTGGATTGTACATATTATACGCAAAGGTATAATAAAACCGAGACCCAGTTCCCATGAGGGTGGAAAATAGATCGAAAAAAAATCTGATAACTTTACTTATGTAAATGGCACACTATGACGTTTAGAATTAAAGAAACGTCTAATTTGGACCCGATCAGATTTTAAAATTTAATTTTACTGCCATTACTTATCAATATAACCCATACATAATCACATTCTTTCATTCAACAATCTATCCCTCCCTCCCTCAGCTCAACTACGACCATTTTTCCCATACATCTACTACCTAAATAAACAAAATACGGATCTGTCAAACAAAGAAGAAGTAGAATCGTATAGAGAGCATCAGGGAAGCGGGTGAAAATAGTGGGATATATTTCCGGACGACTCGAACCGGATCCTGGACTCATTTTTCAAACTGGAGAAAAAACATCGGTACGCCTTCCCGGTTCTTTTTTTCCTCCGTTTTTCTTTCCTTTCTTTTTTTTTTTGCTACTTACTCTTCGTCGTCCTGCCTGCGTCGAAGGACCCTATATATTTTTTTTTTGTTTGTTGTTTTGGTCGGCGTCGTTCGTCGTTCGTCGTTGGTCGTCAGTTAATGTCATTTCCTTTTTTTTTGGTTGTGTGTGTGTGTGTATGTTTTGAGCCTGCCTGCAGCAAAAGGAAGCGAACAGAGAAGAAGATGGAAAAATCCATGGAAATCGACGAGAGATATCGTCGTTTTCGTTCAGGGACATTAGCACACGAATTTTGATGTTCGCATTCACAAGTTTGTTATCGAATTTACTATATACATGTCATTCTTGGGGCTTGTAAAAATATAGAATGAATAGTGGAAATGTATAGTGGCTACATTTTGGCGATACGGCTTGGACGATTATAGATTGAAAATGTCGATATTGAGGGTTTTGTCTTTGGGATACACCCCAGTATGATGACCCGAATTAATTCATCAATTGTTTTCATGAAATTAATCGACAGTTATTCTATTTAATTGATTTTTCAATAACTTGCGTACGTATCTAGTCATACCTCTTATGTCGTTAATAATCATTATATCGAATTTGACTCTATCGACCAACCTGCCCATCTCTAATCTTAAAGATTTTTTACTTTTCTTTACCAACATCGTTTCTGAATTCTTTCAATCTTTTGCTACGCGCATTTCTTATAAAATATACCGAAAAACAAATAAACAATTATCCGAAAACCACCCTTTAAAAATTACAAAACCGAAACCAAAGCCCTCTTTAATATCTGCGTGTAATAATGGATTTTGGTTGCGGCCACTTTGAAATCACCTTTTTCCCTTTTTTTTTTATCCTGGCTCTCGCCCGCGTACGATAAAAATTTAATTAATGTTTCAGTGCAAATCCAATAAAAGAAGAACATGTACCACCAGCATCGCTTAATTTATCTATATATATACTAAAACTTAATCTTTATTGGTTTCAAAACCAGGGCTAATTTCAATATTCATGGGAATATTGAGGGGATGAATATTAAGAATCTGATTATAGATTTTGAGGTTAGGAATAAGGAAATTGATGTCGATAATTTATTGAGCACTGTGTGCGATATCTATTCGCTTGAAAATATATTTCAAACTTTGTCTATAATTCAATTTAGCCAAACATATATCGACTATCGATTTACACTGTAAAGTCTAAATTGTATTTTGATCGCTTTTATTCTTACTTACTCATCATCATCATCATCAAGTCAAATTGTCTTTGGATAATTCATCTTTACATTGCGGTAAATTTACCGCAATATATCATCGGGTATATTATTGATGTGCCGATGGGGCATCATTGAATCGCTCCTCCCCTTCGCCGCTCCATCGTGCTTGGTGTTTCTTAACCCATTCACTTCCCGTCATTATAATGAGGTACGTGCTTCCTATATAGCCAACACAATAAATAAAAAACGATGGAAAAAAAACTATAGATAATAAAAACGCAAAACACAAAAAAGGAAAATAAAAAATGAAAGGAGAATAATACAAAAAACTCACCTCTCCATGGACACGCTCCAGTAGCTGGTTTACTTGCATCTCATCCCACAACAATCATCTTCTGCTTCTTCATCATCATCATCAGCTTCATCGAGCTTCTGGGTATAATAATAATACATATATTTTTATATAATGTCCTGGTGATGGCCTTCTATCTCTCTCTCTCTCTCTCGCTTCAATAAAATCATTATTGTATAGTAGTATTCTTTGAGTTTATAGACCTCATTCATGTACCTTTACAGAGAGAAGAGAATACCTTTATTATTATCTATCCTAGATACTTATTTTACAATAATGCTGTATAATCATTTTATTTTTGTTTGTTGTTTGCTTCCTAATTTAGTTATACATTACTTACATGAGATAGAAAGGCAAAAAAAATAATAAGTAATTATTTTTTATTGTTATTATATGAATTATCATCTTCATTTTGCTTTCAAGTTTTTTTTTGTATCTTAGCGCCTGCTATTCAGTTGAGTGCTTTTTTTTGGGTAATACTTAATAGTTTAATTCATTCATAGTTTTTTCTATATACATGATTTTAATCAAATTATTTTCTTATTATATTTTCTTTTCTATGAATAATAACTGAAATTGAACCGCTTTTGTTATGTAATTCTAGCAAAAAATCATCCATTGATGGTACTCCAGTGTTACAAATTGCCTTATTGACTACTGCAGCACACTGTATACGTAGATCATTACATTATTCCCAATTGTATTGATTAAATCCTTTTGATTACATATATGGACCAAATATCGATTATTTCCAGTCTTATCCCTCTGTTAACCCACTTCTCTATATGTATGTGTGTCTGTGTACATATTCTCTCTTGTACCCTATTGTAATAGTACAAGTCATCCCCCTTTTTCTTGTGCAATAAAACCCAACTTTACTATAATTAAATTGAATAGATACTTAATTTAACGTCCTTCCTCCTCTACCAACAGGTCAATAAATAAATTGTTTATTCCTTCTGTATGAATTCCACAATAAATTAATCATAAAGTTCTTCCTTTTTCTTCAATTACACTATTGATAAGGTGTTTGCAACCATTTCCAGACACAATTCTAAATGGCCACACTGTCAGTTGTCATTGTGCAAAATACTTGCTCGGATCGGAACTAAGTACTCGGCAGTTTCTAATTTCCAAATGTACTCCATTTGTGTAGGATGTAAATAAACATAAGTAACACATGCCCTTACTTTAATTAAAAGTTTTCTTCATACAGTTTCTGCAAGCGCTCTTTTCTTTTCATTATTTCTAACATTAATTTTCATCTTTTAAATGAATTTATAATAAAATAATTTATAAATCATATTACCTATGCTTGCTACACTACAATTATTGAAATGTCAATTTTATTTCTCAAAATCCTACTACTGCCATCTATTCACAATAGCTTAAACCTTAACGAAAGCCTTGACGAATCATTACAGTATGTTTTAATGTATAAACTGCAGCCTCTACACAACCCGTTTGACACTACACGATTCACAGACTTTGCAGCTCGATAGATGTCGGTGCGAAGAAAGTGTAGAGCTGTTTTATTTTTGACTTGTTTACCTACGCAAATTTATAGGTTATTTTTAGCATAGTTTTATTTTTATTTTATGTAGACGTTTATTTTACTTCTAAATCCTATATAATTCCATTATCGTTTTTTTGTTTGTATTATTTAGCTTTGGTATTTTTTCTTAAATTTATTATTATTAATTTAATGCTGTTATAAGAGCATTGGACTATGATAACATAAATATGTAGCCATGTACATATTACTTATGTGTGCCACATTTCTATTAAAATTCTAATCAAATTCCTCCATCTAATTAATTTTGCACAGTAAATTTTTTAACGATTACCTTTCTTTTAATTTGCATAGTAAATTGCCAACTGATAATACGCAGTTGACTTTGCTTTGTTTAAACACTGGAGGTGAGTCTATTTGATTTGATTTTATCGTCTATAAGTAGGTACCAATCTAAATTCATGGTCAACTCTATAAAAATGTTGATACCATTGTTTTTCACTTTCCTTTGTTTTGGCTTTATAGTGGATATTGCATTTAGCGAATTAGTAATTACTAATTAACACACGACACGATTACGATATCTGCTTAGTACATACTGAAGGCCTTCACATTAGGTACTAATTCAATAAATGATAAGTTATTAGCTGGGCGCTACTTACATGCCCCATTAATGTATCATAAATATTATCTAATCAGTTAGGTATACTTGATAAGGTAACCAATTCAGCTTTATGCACAGCTTGCTCGTTTTATGCATGGTTCAGTTTTTATAACTTTCATTATCTGCCCACTTTAGCTGTTTGTGCTTATTTAAATCTAATTAACCAATTTACAATGCATCAATTATATAAATCAAAACATCATTATTCCCTTGCAATTTTCTCAGAAAAGCTCAAATCACAACTAATCAACAACCATACTTATTATACATCCAACACGAACACAAACATACAAACGATCAAAGCCCCAACGAAATCAATTCCATTATAAAAAGAATGACGTCATCGCGTTCACCATTATTTTTCGTACCCTCATCAGGAGCCATAAAAATTCCAAAGCAGATGTCCTTTATTTCCTTGGAAAAAGTAATAGCAGCCGTGAACGGTGGGTCGTATTATGTATGGATAGGCGGTCCGTTCGTTACACTACAATTGGCGCATCGCACAACCAACCAAACAACATTAGCTCCACCCATTTATGCGCTCACTCCCAATCCCATATGAGATAATATTTCCACAGATTTGAATTTTACTTTTACTTAGCGCAGGAGGAGGTAAAATTCAAATAGATAATTGTAAAAATTAGGAAAACAGAAATACAATTGGAAATTAATTAATAGATTATGATAGTAGATAAAAAGGACTGTTGACTGGTGAAATTTGGTCATGATCGGACAAGTGGCTTAGCCGTAAATTGAAGTTTTCTATAAATTGATCCAAACAATGTAGAAAAGATGGAAGGAGAAAAAAGAAAGATGGATGGATGGTGTTTTCCATTAAAATTAGTTGTGGGAGTATTGGTGGTTTAGAATAGTGATCGTGCGAATATTGACATCTGTAGAATTTTGTTGATGATTTTTTCAGGCGAATTAGATTAATGGATGGTTCGTACTAATTATAAAATTTCGTTTTTATTAAACAAAATGTCATTGTGAAATAATAGAATTTCTTGATATATTTATTTCTGTCTGGTGTACACCAACCTTTAATTTTACTACTAGCTAACTAATAAATTAACTACTAACTAATTTTCAACTAATTCCGTATGTGATTGATTAATTTAATAAAAATCTATGCCAATTATTTAATTTACGTTGCAAACCGTGTGACCACCATGTATAATAGTTCCATTCTTTTCTGATCTACTTAATTTAATAGGAAAAGAATGAGTTTATTTACCGATTAATACTCGATTTATCTGAACTAACAAATTTGACAATGTGCCATTTCAAAGCCTGCTAGTCGGAATTAAAGCATTTTTAAAATAAATCTCTCCTCATTTAAAACTGTATTTCATGCATCGATGTTTTCACATCGATGCAACATAGCAAGCTACCAAATAAAACCAGAACAAGAGGAAAAGAGAGAGAGAGAGAGAGAGAGCGAGCGACAAAAAGAAAGAAGAGAGAAAGGCAACGAGATGAAAAAAACGATAAGTAGAAAAGCGAAAGGGAATCGAAATATGCACGATGGCAACAGTGTATGTGTGTATATATTTATTATTCCCATGGTTGGATTCGGGTAGGATCGGAATTGCTCGGCAAGCGTAACGAATAATGTATAATTATTTCAAGTGAATCATATACGAGGATGATGGTGATGATGATGATGATGATGATGATGACGATGGTATGGTGAATAGATAGGTTGATTTCATATAATATGCACATACATAATAATAGTCCAAGCTGAATGGAGTTTAATTTCATTTTATATCGAATTTGAATATACTACATTGAAATAAATTGATTTCAAATTTTTGTATATGACAAGGGTAAGTCATTCTTAGACGATTACTTCCAATTTCTCATTCTGGCAACATTCCATTTCCTTGCCAAGTCAGTTATTTAAAATTTAACACTCAGTTTAAATGTAAATAATGCAGCTAGATCGGAGATTTGTATTGAAATAAGGTTTCTTACATTTTGAATAGGTCAAAAGTCGGTTGAGTTTTAAATTAAAGCCATAACATCAAATAATTTGTTTATAGGTACGAACGTTTATGGATCTATTGACACTTAATTTTCCACATACATATCTGCAAAACAAATAATTTGGTGCTATAATTAATCACAGAATGTAAAATTTCTTCACTTTGTAAAGTTTCCTCGTTAAAACAACATTTTACTGGACTAAATTCTAATACCCATGGGCGGCTACAACGTATTCCTGATACTGTCCGTATTGTACTAAGCCCGTATTTTACTAAAACGATGGCAATTTCCCAATAATATTTCAGATATTCATCTCTTTTTAATTCGTTGAAATAGACAAAGATGACCACATGAATATGTATGAAATTAGGTATACACCAGTCATTGAATGAATTTATATTTTAAGCTGTCTAATGTTTATTTATAACCTAAAATTAGATGATGGGAAATTGAAATAGATTCGGGCGATTTTCGTTTTCTTTTTCGTTTCACCGTTTCGTGGATTATTTTGAAAATTAAACTGCCCGCAAAATTCAACTCTTTACACTATTATTGATCGTAGGGTGGAGCATTAAGTTGATGGCATTTTTATCGTTTTTTTTCCAACCAATAATAAATCACTTCTGATCCGATTTCAATGTCTCTGCAGCTCTATTCAAATAATGCTACTGCGTGAAAAGGATTTTCTTTAGAAGAAAAACTACTTCTTCTTTCGATAATAAAACAAAAATTATTGGATAGCATCGAAACCATAAAATTTGCAATATATTTTAGGGACCACCCGCGGTAATTTGAAGTTTTCCACAACTGTGGATCCTCATAACCCATTTCAAAGATGAAACGTGTGGAACAAAGAGTCATCGAGAGAGAGAGAGAGGATGAAAATTGATAGCACCATAACGCGCCTTTAGGGTGTCATTTTAGGGGTTGCTTCAACAATTTCGATACAAATAGTTAGTTCTGGTTTTTCCTCTTCCCCCTTCTTACTCTGCTGTATAGTATATATAGTATACATATAGATATGGGTGTATCAAGTAAGTATTATCCTTCTCTTTCTATCTGTCCTTGTCTGCCATATTATTAGGAAACAATTTTGATTATAATTACCCACCGTCTCTTTTTTGTTGTTGTTGTTGTTGTTTTCAATATGAATGTATGATGATGATGTCCTTGAAGTGTACACCCTTCTAACGAAAACAACGACACCTGCCGTTACCAAATAATGATGATAGATACGACATATGTACATATATATCTACTCGTAGGTGAGTCTATCTCTAAGTAGATCCAAGCAAAATATAAACACATAACCCAAAAAACTATGGGTGGTAGTGGGGGGATGGAAGAGGCAGCTGTCTTTTTTTTTTAGTTTATTCATGAATGACCGATACGCTAGAAGTCGTAATTATTATATCAATGATCCTTTTTTTAAGAATGATAAGCAAAAAGACACATTTTTCTACACCAAAGATAAGAAGAAATAATCAATCAATCAATCAAACAAAGAGGAATAGACGAAAAACCAGATAAGCAGATAAATGTAGGTAAAGTCGAGTATTATTTATCTGGCTCAATCGATTCTCCAGTAGACATATATTCTTGAATACGTCAGTTCACACTATCAGTTTTCATTCACAACCTATGACTTTGGCAACAATGTAAATGTTCCAATCCATTAGTATGTAAGTATTCAAAGCACACAACAACAATCGTCCACTGTTTGGGTGGTCACCTCACCACACCAGGCCATAATGCCAATTCAAATCTATTTATTTAAGCGGTTCATTCAGTTCGATGGGTTTTCATTTCTTTCCTGGACTGGCAGGGATTCAGAGTAGGAATTCGAAGGGTAGAAAGAAGAAATAAATACACAACAATATAATAAAAACATTCATTAATTTTAATGAAAATTATTATGCAAAACTTATTATTTACAAAGTACACAGTTAAAAATGTATTGTAGATAATAATAATTAATTAGTAATTATTATACATATCTATGTTACACTTAAAATAAACAAAGTTAAAAATAACAATAATTTAATAAAATTACAACATTAACAAGTGATTTAGTTGAATAGTATGTTGAATTTACTATCCTTGTTTCTCTCTCTCTAAAAAAAGCAAAAAGTTTAGGAATCTAGAAAGTCTTTCATTGAGAATGTAGAGAGATTTTTAACTTTCGTTTTCACTTTTTCTTTTACGATAATTTTTACTGCACCAATCAATTAACTCAAGAAATAATTGTCTTTATTCTTCAATTAAATTAACGAGACTTATTCAAAATATGTGAGTAAAAATTATAGTAACTAAATGTTCGTATATTGTTTTTTTGTCAATTTACAATAATATAGGTACGTTTTCAATTGTCTTTTAAAATCAATTAATATAAGAAATTCTATAATGAATAGAAATAATAATAAAATGAAAGCAATAATTATTAGGCAAGTCAACATATTATCTACATTCATAACATAATATAATAAACAATAATTAAAAGGAAATTTTATTTTAGATATTTTGTTTAATTATCATTGAGAATTAATCTTCCAATTATTATTCGTTTGATTTTTTTTTGTTGTTATGTGGCGTTGCGTTAATTATTTATTAGTCAAATCGAATTGCGATGATTTAATACAATTTGCATTAAATTTCACCAAAAAAAAAAAATCCTCATTCAAACGCATCCCAGCTGATCATTGTGAATACAAATTTAGGGGATGTATAAATATGAGTAAATAAATATACATAAACAAATATATTAATTAATAAATTCGAATTCCTGTTCAATCGATAAATACTTTTTTATATTATCTATTTACTTTTCCTTTTTAATACTTTCTATTGGTCCTGACTAGATTCGAATAACAATATAGATGAAGTAAATTAATATTTTATTGTTGTCCAATTTTGAAAAATTCATCAATTAACTAATTAATTCGAATGTCTAAGGAATAATTACTTTTACTTTCACCATTTTGATATTTATACCAATACCTTAGCTATACACATATTATGAATTTAGTTGAGACATCCTGTAGGTATATGTATATTTTAAATAAATTAAAATTTACCATTTTTTTTTCCTAGCTAAAGCACTGTTCAAAACAATTTTCCAATCAATTGTCAATTTATTAGCCTAAATCTTTAGGCTCTCTTCACACACACACACACACGCACGTACACCCATTCGTATTGATTCTCTTGCACGCGCACAGCAGTAGCGACGCACATATTACATACTTATATGAAGAGGTCATAATTCAATACATTTCTTTCTCTCTCTCTCTCTCTCTCACTCTTCGCATTCTTTTTACATGCCTATAACATATTTTACATTTTTATTAAATTTATGCACCCCGCGTTTATTTAATAGTAGATAGTAGTGGTAGTGGTGTGTAGGTGGAGTGGTACGGTGGGTACCACTCTAATTTCCAAACAGTTAACTTCAATCAATTTATTCAAAAAATTATAAATGAATAAGGAAAATAATAAAATAAATTGCAATGCAGTAAGTGCTGCTATTAATAATCATAATAATAATAAGGGCGCAAACTTGCAGAGAGAAAAATCGACCCCATCTCTCTTCCTTTCTTTGTTTTCGCTCTCTCGCTCTCACTTTCTCTCTTTTTTGCCAAGTCAAATACGAACAACGATACTTACCAATTAATTTCAATTTTTTGAAGCTTCATCAGCTTCCAACAGTTGAAGTTTTCTTTCACAACAGAGAGAAAGAGAGGGGTGCAGAAAGAGAGAGTATAAAAAGAGATAAATGACTATCATAGAGCAGCTCATTAAAATTGAATTTTTCAGATTATTATTATTATTATTTAAACAAATAAATCGATAATTTCAATAATTCAAAAAAAAAATATTCGCGCAAAATTATACAGAGTGGTCAAATTTCGTTTAGATAAAAACCGTATCTCATTGTTGAAATATAGAATTCAATACGGTATAACTATCATATGGATGTATTTGCTTCTTATCAGCTACATAAGCTGAATTATTTATTTGTATTTCTTTAATTTGTATTCAATTTGTACATAACCTGAGATTTCTGCATTGTAGGAGAAGGAAAATTAAAATATTCCACGAAAATATGACAAAACAAAATAAATATAAATATTCTAAAGCTAGAAACATAATTTTTTTTTTTTTTTTTTTGTAGGAATAGTTCGGTATTGGCGGTTTGGTGTAAACCCCGCTTTAGAATACTCCTCACTTTAAAATAGAAACAGGAAGAGTAAAAAAATTAAAACTTTTCAGTATAACCCTGTTTACCGCACACATAATAAAACTGTTCATATAATTTTCTTCTTGAAATTGGAAAATGTACTGAAACGGGGAGGGGTATTATGACCGTCCATTATTTAATGGCCCATTAAAATTCTGTATACATTTATCACGTGTAAGAAATGTATTTGAAAGTCGATTATGATTATTTAACCCATTATTTATCTCCATTGATCTATTTGGCATTATTATTTGCTGCTGCTGCTGTTGCTGCAGCAGCAGGTGTTGGATTTGTTTCCACGTTTCATACTGATATGCTAAACCATTCGGAGTCGCTGCCATTAGAGATGAATTTAATAAATTGTAACTCTGCAATAATTGCTGCAGCATTTCCTGTTGACTGTCCTGTTGACTATTACTAGTACTGATAATAGTTGGAGGGATTACTAAATTCGGCGGCGATGGCTGTAACGGGTTACCGCCAGTAGTTGGAGATGTTCTAGTGCTGCCACTTTTTTTCGGCGACACGGGGGAACGTTGCGATTTTGGGGATAGATTCAGAGGCGATGGCAACTTGTCATTTAATCCCGATTGGGCAAACATATGTTTAACAACCGGTGATGATTTTGGTGATGTTTTTTGTTTTGGAGACACTTGTGCCTTGGTGGTACTGCAAGCACTTGTACTGGTAGTGGTACTATCACTTGATGCAGTAGTATTAATGGTACTACTGCTACTACATTTGGTAGAGCTAATTGTATTAATACTGATTGCGGTACTAGTAGTCGCAGTAGTACTTGGAACTTCCACAGGCAATTTCGGTGATCCAAAACTCACCGATGGTACTTTAAATTCCGTTTGAATTGGTTTAATTTCAGTCAATGGTGAAACTGGCAGTTTATATTCGGAGCTAATCGATAAAGTGGATGGCGTGGCATCAGCTAATGTCGCTGTCATTATACTACCACCACCATCGCCACCACTACCATTGCCATTAGGAAATTTCATTGGATTGTTTTGACTGACGGACACCGTATAATTCATTCCTAAACTTAATGAGCGTAGATTTGCTGTAGTTTGTGAAAATTCTTCGTTTTGTTTCGATTGACTTGCACTTTTTTGCAATTTTATGTTGGTATTTAGACGTGCTATTGGCACTTTTGGTAAAGGAAGTTCATTTTTCTTTTTCTTCTTCAATAAATCGAGACGTTTCAGTTTTGCATCGAGTAGTTTCATTCGTTTTTTCCCATCCGAAGATGGTTGTTCTAGTCGATGTTTTTTTGCTTTCGGTTTAGTTTCGACATTAGCATTCTTCGGCTGAGCCTCGTGCGGTACAAAACGTACAGCATCCGTATTAAATAATCGCTCTTCTTTATTAATTGTGACAGTGGGATTTGTATTAGTAGTTGTGATAGTACTGCTTGTTGTTGTTACTGGCAACTTAACAGTACTGTTGGGATTATTCAATTGACCATCAGTGATTGGTTTCTGCTGATTGTCATTTGTATTTTCACTTGATTTATCTTGATTTTTCTTTATCGATTCTTCGAAAATTTTTTGAAAACTTTGCGTTTTCGAAGAACTTTTCTCATCGGATATTGGCGCTATAGGTTTCGCAACTACATCTACATGTTCCTTTTCCTGTTCTTTTTCCATTGACGATGGCGGCGGCGGCGGCGTCGGCTGTACCGGCGGTGACGGTGGCGACGATTCCATCGATTTACTACCCAATTCCGGTAAAAGTGTCACATGAAGTTCATTAGAAGTTGTTTGTACCGGTATTTGAAACTGGGGCGTCTTTGAACCGCCAACGATTGGCGATATAGTTGTTGACATTGGAATTTTCTCGGTTAAACTTCGTGCAATTTCCGATAATTCTTGATCGACTTTCTGTTCGCTATCTTCATTCAATTTGCTTAGGCATAATCTTGATGTAGAATCATTTGATTCTAAACTAGTGTTACTGCTAGTACTCGTATTAGTACTGCTGCTTCCACTTGTAGTACTACTGGTACATGAGTTTGCCACCTTTTCCTTATCAGTATCATCGGGTAACTTTAAAATTTCAATAAAATTCTTTACGGGACGTGCAACTGGCGTTGACGTGTGACTATCGGAACTGCTCTTTATTGTAATCGATAATGACGATGGGATATTCAAATTGCAACTATTAATTATCGATTGCAAATTATTCTTCTGCTGTTGAGGACAAACAATTGTTGATGATGGTTTCGATTTTGATCTTTGCGGTTGCGTTGTTTTCGATTTTTTTGCCTGTTGATTTTTCGGTTTGGTATTTAATTTTCCAGCTGTAGGACTTTTTCGTTTTTTCACTGATTTCATCGGTTGATGATTTTGCGATGAATTATCGACCGCTTTCAATTCGATACTTTGAAAAAATCTGGATTTTTCATCATCGATATCCGATTGTTTCTGTTCGGGATTTTTTCTCCTGCGTTTCACTACAAACTCATCCAAACTGTTACTGCTGCTGTTGCTGCTATTATTCGTAGTTATCTGTTCTATTTTAGTGTCAGTTTTGGAAACTTTCTTGTTCAACGTTTCTTTGGTATGGTTTTTATTGGTTGGTGATTTTTTTGAACTATTTTTCACTTTAATACTGCTATTATTGTTAACTGTATCACCGCTATTGTTGTCACTATTATTACTATGTCCTTTCTTTATTGTTCGTTTAATATGATGTCCGATCTTTAAACCATTCTCATTTGAAATTTGTTTAATTTGTGTAATAATTTCAATATTTTCACTACGTTTCAATGTAATCAAAATATTTCTTTTCGATTTATTGTTGTTAGTTGATGGTAAAACGTCGGTTGGTGAAACTGGTTCAATTTTGAAACGCGATGATGTTGACGACAACGTCGATTCGCATTTAATATCATTTTCCATTTTTGTGGTTAGTACACTTTCATTTTGCTTATCATCATCGTCATTATTTACAATAATTCGATCAACATATAAATCCGAGGGTCGATCAACTTTAATTACAGTATCACTCGAATTTTTAGGAACTTTAAGAAATTGTTGTTTCCGATTCGATGAATCGATTATTGATTGATTCATGATGCCATTATTTTCATATAAACTATCAATTCTTCCATCGAAATTATTCTTTTCTTTCTTAATTCGATCAATTTTATTGTCCATTTTTTCATCATCAATTTCAAAATCATATAATTTCGCTTTATCCTCTTGCTCCTGCTCTTTGCTTTTCTTAATCATCTCACCCTTAATCATTTCATTATCTTCTTTTGTTTTTTCGTCTTCGATTATTTGCTTATTCGATTTGCAATACGATTTTCCCAGCGATTTCTTTTTCGATATTGTTTCTTTCTTTCTATGTGAATCGTTTGGAACAATGATTTTATTGTTGTTTTTATTTGCTTTTGTACACATTTTCATGAAATTATATGGTGTCAATGGATTGTTGTTATCTGGTGATTTTGTTGCTTTACGATCGATAATGCTGAAGAAGAATCGCATCAGCTCATTCTGGAAATTAACAAATAAAAAGAAAACTAAATGAGAAACGATAGTTGCAGAATATCAAATTAAAACAAAAAAAAAAGCATTAAATTGCTTATAACAAAAATAATGAAATCTACGTACCCTTTGATAAGAATAAATATAAGCAATATCGATCAGTGTGTAGTGGCCGGGAAGTGGCACCCTTTTATATAAAATGTCAATCTGAAACAAACCAATAATTTTTTATTTGCTGCAACCCTCTAGTTTATACTAAAATTCAGAGATATTCAATTAATTTTTAAATAAAATAAATATGATACTATAAAAGCGTTTTATTATATTGAAATAGTATTTAAAATAAAAAATATTGAATAAAAACGATAAAGTCCGATATAATCGCTAAAATCCATCATGCTCGGTTATAACGATTATGCATCGTTAGCACAAAATTTTTGTGTTATTTTTAACATATGATCAAACCAGAGCAATAATCCGTAATTGAATCAATTTTTCGCAGAAAATCAATCAGATTTTTATTATATTCACTATAATCAATCGATCGATGATACATGTAACTAGGTGGGTACTTACATAAAATTGATTTGTGTCCACATTATATTTATTGCAAAGGAATTTCTTCAATACTTCAACACGACACATGCCCGGGCAAAGGAGGAACGTTTTCATTTGTGAATCTTGATTATTTTCTTCATCTTTTTCTTCGGCATCATGTTCATTTCGCATCTCGGTTGTTGCTTCTCTTGTTGCTGTTGTAGTATCTACTTCCTCTTCTGTTTTATTCTCATATTTACGTTGCATTTTGTTTAAGATTTTTTGTATTAGAGGAATTTCAGATGGAGGGTCGTCATCTTCACTGAAAAAAAAAAAAAAACATAAAGAAAAACTGTTAATTTTGGTTAGTAATTTAATAAATATCTAAGCGTCTAATTTATTTTCTATAGGTACTACAGAACTGGACGCTGTGTGTAGACGGTCTTAAACATCTTAAATATATATATACCTTTCTACCTAAAGTGCAGGGTACACATGCACTTAACTTAAACTCCTAAAGCAGATGCTAACCGATTACATTACCAAAGAATATTTACGATACTTATTTGCATTGCATAAGGAGAGTTTTGGTTTCGATTTGCTTTCAGTACTTACACGAATGTATTTTTCTTTATAGCAGTAAATTGGACATAAATTTATGTAAGCATATGGCGGCTAATTTAGTTAAGAAAATGTCTATGTAGTGCATCATTAACGTTCGTTTTTTATAAACCTCCATTTCGGGAAAAACCAATATTTTTCTTGATCATTTTAAAAAATAACCTCGAGAATATATCGAATCTATTCAAGTAAACCACACACGCACGTTAAATAAACAAAGAAACCTGAAATAATAATAACAAGACGACGGTGACGACGACGACCACGAGTAGAAGAGAAACGAAACGAAAATGAAAACCCCTGTTGAAAAATCATCCTCAATATTTCTTCGTCTTTCAGCTAAACTTGAATTATGAATGAATAAGACAGGGAATCGAACACACAACGTTGGTCGTTATTTTTTTTTTTTTTTTTTCTTCATCCAATTCCTCATGCCATGAGGGCCACCACTTGACCAACAGATAATAATCTCCGGATCTTTTTTTTTTCATTAATTTTTTTTTGTTCAATCGTTGCCGCTGCTGCTGTTGCTGATGGTGCAAGGCAACAATTTCTGCCGCCACAGCATCCGAGTCATCCGTCCCGTCCCCCCTGTAACTCTTCTTGCTCTGTCCATCTCTCGATATAGGGCTATCCACTCGCCCCTTTAGTTTCACTATACAAACGCCTATCTGTTTTTCAACTGTGATTTATTGTTTTGACATCTATATGTCATCCATCTTGAATCCGTTTGAAAACATACAATTGTTATTAATTTTACGTGGGACAATAGAAGATACATTGCAAATAGTATGATGTTGCTCATATACAGTAAGAAGAAGATGGTAAAATTAACAATTTTATAGCGCGAGATTAAAATCGTAACGCCTGCTTGATTCGATGGCCCGATATATCGATTCTCCCACGTGCGTGGATGAATAGAACAAATCGAATATTGAATTAGACGGTTACGTCATGTGAAATTTGAACTTGACCTTGACGGTATTGACGTTATATATATGATGGCCTAGTGGATAAGTAACCTTTAATCGAATAATAATGTGAATTCACAAATTAAAATTCAAAGATTCCACACTCCACGTAGGAGACAAAAATTAACTTAAATCGAAACCTTCCTAAAATTTCTTCTTCTTCGCCTTTCGACGCGCACCATTCAATAAACCGAGTTACCATCGTTATGTATAGACAGATAGATACACTCATTCTCCGGTAGCCGTTAGCATCAACGAGCCTGCTGGAAGAAACAATAAAATAAGAAAAACTACCGTACAGATATCGCCCATAAACACATTTTTTCGAACACCCTTTCTCCATCTATACATATGCGAGTGTGCACGCGTTGCGGGGGTATTTTTCCTGATACTCCCCGGCCCTCTCACAGCACTGTCAAAATGTTTCACGTCGTATACTTATATAGATATAGATACATATAGAACTTTCGATCTACTGGTTGCACTGACTCTACCGATGGTATAGTAGTGGGTGATTTATTTATTGGAAAGGCCGACTGACTGAAAGGGTGTGCTGCTCCCTTTCTTATATATTGATTTCGCCTTCGTCTCTTCTTCTGACAAAGTAAATGGTGAGAGAGGGATAGATATAGAGAGAGTGTGATCTAACTAACGATGGCTTCCACCACTATTCTCATCATCCAAGTCATTCAAGTGCTTCTTGAAACGTTTTGCCTTTTTTTTTTCTCTTTCTTTCTTTTTTCAATTTTTTCTCTTTTTTCCATATATGTATGTATGTATTGTGTCGTATACGTTGTAGCAGATCTGTTCCGAGAAAATTGTAATTTCCTCGTATTTTTCTTACCTACAATCTACCTACAAATACACACACACACACACACTGTATTTATACATGTTTTATGGTTTCTTATTCCTAGAGCAGCAAGAGCAACAGCACTCTGAGCTAATAATAATCGAATATACATACATACTATACACTATCTCCTTATAATAATAATAATAATAACATTATGAAGCGATATAGTTAAGCTATGGTCACATTAATGCGCCCAAGGCCATACACCGCACAAACATGGCCAATGACCTATTTGAAATATGTGTGAACAAATTTATACATTAGATCGTTTCCTAATACATACTCCAGTAATAATAATAATAATAATAATGATAATAATATGGATGGCATATACTATATCAACGACGCCTGGTGTGGCTGACTTAATTAGTAATTATTTATCTTGCTACTCGTGCCACCATATGACTGACTGTTCTGATGTATGTATATTGCGGCAATTATCAGTTGTTAAATAATATCAAAGAAAATGGACAGACAAGCTTTGGAAAATCTTTACAGAGTAAATTTGATTTATGCATGGAAATATTCTTATTGGCAAGCTGACGAAAATCAACTAAAAAATCGAATAAAATCACATAAAACAGCTAAATATCAACGACAAATAAGAAACAAACTAAAAAACTCGTTGTACAGGGACAATTCAGAGAATTTTCTTTCTACTTATAGCATTATTTTCTAGTATTTCATTAGCTTATAAAATTAAGCTTAAGTACTTACTCGTGTATTAATAAATACATATAGTATAGACGATAGTTAGTAGATTCAGACAGACAAGTAGTAATCATTATCATTATTATTATTATTATTATTACTATCATTAGTTTCAACCACTATTTTCACCTTATCTATTATACGTTCATATGTATAGATATATGAAGGTTGTACACCATTATGAACATTTACTGTTATTTTATATACATTTTATGTGTATTTAATTAAATAATTAAACTGAATTAGTTTGCAATAACCGCAAGCCTTCTGAGATACAGTAAAGCCAAATGAAATCTTCCTTTTTGGCAATCTTTTCGTCGTCATAGTTTTGACGCACTATTTATCCAAGTATTACATGCAAATTTTAATCGATTTTTTTTATTAGCTTAATAACAGATTGATTTTTTGAGTAAGAACTTTAATTTTCCAATTTTAAACTAAAAATTTATCTAGACAATACATTAAGATAAAACGATTTTAAATTTAAAACTTTTATGCATATATGACAACGATAAGTCATTCCTAGATAATTCTTCCAGTATTTTTTCTTCTGACAGTATCGCATTAATGTGCCAACTCAATTATTCCAATTCAATATACGTTTAAATATGCAATAAGTCTCTCTGGATCGCATATTTGTGCTGCCATACTATTTTCTACTATACGGCACTTTAATTAAACTCACTTAATAATTAACACGAATTAATTCTAAAGTTAAACTAAGAAATAACACCTTAACTATACTACACTACCCTTATTGCTCACTATCTACGTATCTTTATCTATTCCAAACTTTTGGACTGGCTTTTATTCACTTCCCATTTTGACTTAAGAAAAGTCAACCAAAAGGAATAAAATCTCTACGAATTATTCCTAGGCATGTTTTCAGTCTGTGTGATGTAAATCAATTAACACACATAGTGACATAGTTCGGATATAACGTTATATACCACGAAGGATAGAAAATAGGAACACAAGGAAAGGCAATGAGCCTTATATACAATATAAACTGACAGTTTCTCCCTTCCCATCCTCCATTCCAGATTAGTCGTCATCCCGGATGCTGCCATCACACCGTGCGCTCTATTCCAATAGATAGAGAATGACAGATGAGGTCATTTTAGATTATTTCCCCCCTCCGCCCCTATTTTGGTTCTATAGCAACTAAGTATACTAGATAAATTTGGTGTAAAGTTTGTTTTTATACATACAATAGGAAAGATTTTCGTTATAAGCGAACATGTTCGGCATTGGAATAAGTTTAATTTAAAATCTGTGATATTGAATTTTAACATCCGAATTTCGTGGGAAAAATAGTATACATGACTCGTGTAGAAAGTAAAACTGAGCAAAATTCTTAGATAAGACAGATTATTCGTCATTTTCTTGAAACTTGAAAGAATTATCCAATAAATCAATTACTATTCCCTTTGTGATTGTCATATAAATCCCATGGAAAAGTCAATTCCATTAGCTGCATAATATTTTATGCAATTGTCAGTTAATTAGCTGTACAATGTTTGTTGTGATAAAGGTTTTTCGATTTACAATCAACCTCGCTTTTTTGGCTTAAAATTTTAATTGTTTCCATCAACAATAGCAATATCTAACACACACACACACACATACGCACCGACGACCCCTTTTAATTGAATGGGGCCACCAAACATACTCATACATTCAAACATATGTAAATACATATTCGCATATATACATAATGTGCTAGTTATGTATGTATATGTATAGAAAGAACCCAATACATAATCATGCATATGTAATATATAGGCGCTAATTGGTGTGTTTACACACATCGCAAAGCCGTTTTACAGACTTTTACTGTCTGTTCTTTTTCAAACCGTCCCTCTCTCTCTCTCTCTCTTTGTCCTAAACACACACACACACACACACAGGAACACACGCACATTTTGCTGCGTCAATTTTCTCTCTGTCTGCGTTGTTTTAGTTTATCAATCAGGGTGGGAAAATCATCGTGTGCGGTACCTTAGTAGTATATATGCGGGAAAAGTTTATTGTTTTGTTTTATTGACTCCATCCATATGTATTGTATGTGTACAACAATGCGATAATTATGACCATTCCCTAATAGACACATTGTTCCGATGTTAAAGTAAACTTGTCCAAATTTCTTTTGTAATACCTATAGGTATACAATTTGCACAGACACAATAAAATTCAATTTCCCACACACTACTGTCAATCTGATGGGCACATTGACATTGACAGTTGAAGAACAACAAACAACAACAACCACCACCACCACCACCACCAATTAAAAGCCTTGTAATTTAAGCAAAACAGAGAAAAAAAAAACGTACACAAACAAAACAAATTAGGGAGAATACTAAGGGGCGTGGCAAGCGCTCTACGACCTGCGCAACAGCCGTATCGAACCGTTCGGCTTCACGAATGCAAACTTTCCACAACAGATCTGTATGTCTAGTTGCCTAAATCAATATCTGCTATTTCCACTATTATACTGACAATATATAGGATTTCACTTTCCCTAAAGATTTTCATATATAGATACCAACTTTAAGATTTTAGCAAAAAAATACAATTTTTTGGCTCCTTGTCATCGAGTTCTGTTGACGTGTGATGTGAGACATGTGCAGGGTGAAATGTCAAAAAAAAAAAAAAAAAATACGTATGTATATAAAAACATTATACGTGACGTGACACGAATGTCCCACACACATGCATACACGCAAAAGGGATTCGAACTATTTATTTTTCACAAGGATTTCCTGCGAAAAGATGGTAAAAAGATCATAGAGTAGAAGTTTTGACACTTTTGACAAGTAGAGAAATTGGTTTAGTCGATCGATTGTTTCCTGGAATATGCTTTTGACTAGAAAAATTGTAATAATTTTTGACTGTATATAGTTCAATTCCATCATTATTAATAAACCCCATATGGAGTAATGGAAAACGGAAGAGAGAATAGAGAAAAGAGAACAGAGCGAGAGAGCGTAGGAATGAAGGGATATGTATTTTCTCCATGGATATTTCAGCTTCCGCTGTTGCTTTACATACATCCGTATACATATATACATATTGAGAGAGAGCGAGATACACAAGCATCGGCACACGGACAGGCAGACAGGCAGGGCAGATTAGATACGAATTTGTAATGATATTCCCTGCGGGCTGGCTTCATATATATATATATAGTACTTATATATACATCTATATGTATACCCACATAATATATAATATTATAACTTTAGCATTTAAATCATTCTATTGTAGAATTAGATACACACTTTAAAAGATTAAAACTTTATAAAATGTTTTTCGACTTAATAATAAAATGAAAGGATTTGAAATTTAAATGGATTGTTTGAGGTCAAATCTTCCCTGTTTTGAATTATTCAAAGAAAGTGAATTCGAAATGACAAAAGGAGAAACTTTGCATTTCAATTAGCATTTTACAATTAGAAACTAATTTATAAAAACGGGCATTTCGTTTGTCGATATTCCTTGCCATTTTACCCATGCTTCCTCTATAGTATCACGGCGGTAACCACTATATATTCTACTATAGCACTGCAATCCTTTCTAAATTAAAACATACAAATTCATTTCCGATTGCATCTAGCTGTAGAGTAGAAAATTGAAAAAGTCAAATGACAGGATACTTTAAATGCCTGTTAAAAGGGACCTTGTTGATGTTAATTATTTGATGCTTGGCATTTTATTAGTCTGAAACTAGGATGTATTCGTGCTGTCTATGTGTGGAATATATTAACAAATGACAGGGCACCGTTTATGCTACTTATGTTAGTGTTCCACTCACATTGACTTTTAAGAAAAAATATTGTACTCAACATAAAATACAAGTAACAAACAGCTTCATCTTTTCGTTTTGTCTATTACAGACACTGCATGGGTACGTTTTATTTCCATTACAACTTCGCTTATTTTCTTATTCAAAATAAACGAGCATAACTTGTCCATTGTTTATTCAAAAAGAAAAAGAAGAAGAAGAAGATAAAAGCAAAAAAAAAAAAAAAAGAAAAGAAGACGATGAAGAAACAAAACAAAAAAGAAACACGATGCTTATCTTCCTATTTAACTTTCAGTTTTGTACTTCTTGAAAGATCGAAGCTCGTCCGGGCGGACGGACGGACGGACCGGGCGGACACGAAACACGGAGAAAAGAGTGAGAGGTACGGAAAGAAAACAGAAAAAAAAAAAAGAATAGAATGAATGAATGAATTTGTTTGTTAATTTTTAATGAGAAAAATCGAAACGAAACGCCACATTATCAGCAGCAAAAGTAGAAGCAGCAAGTCTGTCGATAGACGTACAGTACAACTTCTGTTAACGAACCCAATCGAGTTTTAAATTAAAAATTTATCTGATAGTCAACATAAAATAAACTAAAGAGGATTTTAAATTAAAATTTTTCAGGTGACCGTTATAGAGAGGTTTTACTGTATTTATAGATTTATACAACTTGTTTTACTTTAGGAAAATTTACATTTTTCCTACAAAAATATGTACATATGTATGTATGTATGTGAATTGGATTGGAATTAATTTATCTTTAGGGGTGGATTTTAATCACGACAAAAAAACAATAATAATAATAGTAATAATGATAATAGCATTAGAAGGGGCTGTGGCGGCGATAGTGGTGGTGGCGGTGTTATAAATTATGGCCAAATTTAAAATCAATAAAAACCCTTAATGTTTTTTCTTCTTTTTTTTTTTTTCTTGATGAGGGTTGACTGCAACGTCATTTTATACCTGATCTAAAGAAAAAGGATGAGAAGAAATTAGTCGAAATTTATCATCAAAGATGAAACATCATTATTTCGAAATAAGGGAAAAAAGTGATGGCCAAAGAAAGCTAAAAACCGATGCAAAACTTTACTAAAATCATCACAAACCAAAAAAGATGCACTTTCGAAGTACTAAACATCCACATGAAAATATCAATTCCGCTTAAAATCTTCACTACTTGACAACACTGGTGCGCCACTCCCTTCCCTTTATCTATATGATACCCATTTCATAATGTTTATGTTATGCTAGGTTAATTTTGGTCTAACAAACAGAATCCAAATCATAAAAAAGAACATTTTATAACTTTCCCAAAAGAAAATATTCGCAGACAGCGTTTGTTCGCACATTCAATCAGTCAGTCAACGAGTCAAAGCAGCACATGTCAATAACACGCCCCAACTTTCCAGCCCTTTTTGGCCAAGCAGACGAGCAGCAATAAGCAAGCACACTTTTGTGTGTGTGTGTGAGTGTAGGAGAGAAGAAAATATACTCAGAATATCATAGTTAGAAAATTCTTTACCCTACATAAACAGTATACCCTATACATTGAGATGCCATCTGTGTCCCTTTTCTGTAGTATTAATGTGTCTGTGCCTCTGTGTGTGTGTCTTTTACGCGATGCTTCTAATGAGCTCTAGCGAGCAAATTAAGGAATCTTGAGAGGAGGAGAAAGGGAGATGGATTGAGAATACAATGTACAATTTTAGAAAGTTATTTTTAATTATCTAAATATGCAATTTTTGTATATGTTTCCCGTTAAAGAAAAAAATCAAAATTTATGCTTATTGAACATTTTTGAAATCCTTTTGCCATCACCACCCTTTGCCATCACTATAGCTATAGTAATATTAACGTATACAAAAAAAATGAAGGGTGACTAAACACCTTTGAAAACATCCTTTTCCCCTTTCCTTTCATATCTATATAGTACATATAAGTATAGGTAGATGCATTTCCTTCCCTATTTCCATATCTCTTCATTCCCAATCTTTTCCTCCTTCTTTCACACCTCTTTTCTCAGCCCATTACATTCGATTTTCGTACATTTTTCCTATAGATAGATGTATTTCGTATATTATGGTTTTTTCACTCTTTCTAACACATATGAATAATATCTATGTATGCATCAATTCATTTCAGATTTTTTTCAACCCTGTCGCCGCCTTTCACCTTTTCAACTCTAATTTTTTTTTTTTTTTTAGAATATTCCTTATAAATATCTATAAGTAATAAAGTATTCTTATATAGTCTCTATATATTCTATATCTATACATCCCCTCTATGCTGTTAATGTCCTGCATTTATTACACACGCACGTCTGTTTTCTAGAATAAACTTTGCTACTTTTGCTTCTTTTTTACTTTGTCCATTTTTCTTTTGTTCGCCAAAATTTAATTTTCAGCATACGATACACTGAAACCTACTATACTACTTATTTATCTACACATCATAATACGTTAATTAAAACAAAATGTCAAATTGGCACAGGAGAGAACTTTCCTGTTATAGTAAATTATGGAATTTAATTATAAGTTAAATAATAAGAGAAAGTAAATTCGAAGAAATTATTGTTTGCTCTTTTCCCCGCATCCTTCTTTCACATCCTGTACTACTTCCATAATACGACCACACCCCCACCACCACCAACAGCAGCAGCAGCAGCAGCTCCTACACGTATAGGTATATATGTATGTATATGCTCTGTTTCTCCACTTTATCCTTATTACTTTGAAGCAAATTGTTAGTTTAAGTTTTCACCCCCTTTTCATCATATGTATGGATGAATGGATGGCTAGATGGCAAAACGGTTCGTTACTAAAGTAAGGCGTCAATTAGGTCAGTGGCGTAGAAGATAAATAATTGCAATTTACCTTCTGCGAACTAGAAAAGAAAGTAAAAGAGAAGCACAAATTAGATGAGTTCATCTGTCGACACCAATTAACCAGTTTAATTTACTTTCATTCATACTAGAGGGCGTCACTTTACTTACAGCAACTTCGGTGCTTTAGCAATGGGTTACTGAAATTGTCTGTGAGTTAAATGGATTACAGCTCCCTCTAGCACTACTTAGATGAACTAATGAACCAGTTTTGGAATTGCTTATCTATTGCTGTCAAAAATTACGTCGAAGAGCTGGAAAATCATGTAAATTCTAACAATTGATTGCGCACAGTGACGTACCTACGTACAATATTTACATATAATTTCGAACTAATCCACTTTTTCTTTTTTGATGAACATACGACTAAAATCAAATGTAAATTTCCATACTTGCGGCAAGGGGAAGGGAAAAATTAAAGTAAAAATACAATGACAAATTCTCGACGTTTCAAAGTTTCGTGTTCTGAATATCATTTGAATTTTACATATTTATTTATTTATTTTTTTTCTTTTTGGTTTCAGGTTCTACTATATACGATGAGAATTGATTTATGTATTAGATGCATACGGATTATAGTACACATAGTCATTGTACTATGTATTTATATATTTATTTACTTCTGAAGGTCATCAAAACACAAATATGTATACATAACAATAATAATAAAAAGAGAGCGAGTGAGGCAAACGCGATAAAATAAAACGACGACGACGACGACGATGATGCGTCTTTGCAACCGATATAAACCGCTTCCGTGCGTGTTTTTAGCCGTCGTCTTAATGATAAAAGGAAAAAGGAAAAAATACCAATATAATAATATCAAGGATAGAAAATAAAATAACGAACAAACGAGCTACTTGTTGTTATTGTTGTTGTTGATGATGATGTTGCTCGACGAGGTTTCTAGATATCTAAAATTCCTTGTTTTTTTCGTTATCAAATTCCATTAATCAATTATCAAGATGATATATATACTTGTAGAACCACGAATATACGCAGTGGTCTGCTAAATGTAAAATGTACGTGGTGAAACCAAATCTCCTGAATTCAAAATGAATCCTTTTTGACAATCACTCCGTTGTTCTGATTTTGATATAATGTTGGCATGGTTATTTTAATATTATACGCAAATTTTAAAAGAATTATTTTCATTTCCTCGAACTAACACAACGATTTTGAAAAATTGATACAGACAATAAAGACATTTAGATAAGATGATTTTAAATTTAAACTGTTTGCATGTGATAAGGATAAGTCATTTTTAGAGAAAGTATTCCTTCAAATTTCTTAATCTGGCAACATTGCATTTCGCTGCCAACTCATTTATTTTTCAAATTCAACATTTAGTCTAAATGTATATAAGTTTTCCTGGATCGGAGAAATGTGCGTTGGCATTACCTACTGTTGTTTTATATTTTGGAATGTCAAAAGTGTAATTTTGATATAGTTCTACTTTATACATACATATACTAACATACGAGTACATAACCAACCTACTCCCTATACATACATTAAAATTATAATTATGTACATATATATACGAATACATCGTATCTACACACACACACACATTACGTATTAAAAAAGATAGGAGAAAAGAATTACTTAATTTCACCTCTCTGTCTATCGCATGTATTCATCTATCTGGTTTTCTTTTGTCTGCAGGGCCGCATGTTGATTCGCCACGGCTCCACGACTGGTTTTATAATAAGTTACAATTTAGCCGCTATTAATTTTAATTGAATGTTGTTGGCCTTTTGAAATTTATTTTTACGTATCGTATTTTCAATGATAAATTTAACTTGATGTATGTTAAAGTCAAGTTAAAATCCATTCGGAATATCCAAATAACTGGATATATAGTTAAATGCGCATGGATATGATCTTACGTCATACTTAGAGAAAAACAGTATACCAACATTATAACTATGATTTAGAGAAATTTGTTTACAGGAAATCAACGTAAAATTTCTTTAATATTTAATAATATGAATCGATTTTACTTAGATAATTTCCTAGAACTGTTTAATTGCTTTATTTTCGCTATTTTTACAGATTTGATTTGATTTTTCAATTAAAAGTATAGTTGTCTCTGTTGTATGCACGTAAAAAGCGAGACAAAAACTCACCAGTCTTGTCAGTTGACCATGTTAAACATATCGTATTAAAGGAATTAAATTGAATATTTGTTCATTTTCGTCTATACTTACGAAACTAATAATTTTTGAATAAATCTTCAACAATTGTATTTAATAATTAAAACAATTACCATAATTGATAAATTCTAAATAAAATCAATTAAAATATCAATGCCATTCCAAAAATAATATTGACAACGTTGCACAAAAATGATGACAAAAATAACTGTGACGTAAGATCACATCCTATTGCTTTAAATTGTAGGTAGTATCAAAAAATCGGACGGATTCCTATACAAAAAATGAAACAACACAAGCTCAAATCTCACATCGGAAAATATATCATTCAAAACCAAATCACTGGAAAAACAATAAGAAAATCTATTGGTAATTCAATCCAGCGACCACAAAAAAGCAACCTACCCTGAAATTCAATATTATAACCCCGCCAAAGAACAAGAAAAAAACAAAAAAAAAAAAAGAAAAAGGAAAGCTGGTGGTGGTTGCAGTTTTCCCCCTTCTACATACCATACACGCAAACACAACAAAGAACAAATATCGATACTACAATAGATTGGAAAAGGACAGCATTAACAAATATAAAGAGAAAAACATAGTATATAAGCATAGAATACAAGTGAATGAATATGATCATGAAGAGAGAGACAGCAAGAGAAAGAGAGTCTATTTTACCTGTATACCTAGGTAAATATCTAGATATAGACTAATAAATGTTATTTCGAACAAGTAAATTATACATTCTTGTTTTTCTGGCGAAAACACCCAAGGGGAATTCTTTAGAAAAGCAAAACTCTAAAGAGATCAGATTTTCTTTAGAAAAACCTATTATCAGTCGACACTGACGGAAGCTTTTTGCATCATATTTACAACAAATATTCTTTAGAAAAACATCAATTTTTCTCTCACATTCTCTTCGATTTGCCATCGATCGCAAAGCCACAAAACAATTCTTAATCTACCCGTTCGAAATAACATGGCATAGCCTATATCTACATAGAGTCCGACGCAAAAAAAAAATTAAATAAATAGAAAATTTGAATGCGATTGAAAGAGACAGAAACTATGAAAGGATATACAACACACATAGACTTGATGTACATATAGAGGACTAAAAACAGCTGTTGGAAGTTTCACGGTTGGAGGGCCCTAAAGGCACACGTTCTCTTTCACTCCTAACTACATCAGCTTTTTATTTTTGTCGTGATAAAAAAAAAGAAAGAAAAAAAAAACGGTATACAAAAAGAGAATGACGATGACGACGAGAAGGAAAAAATGAGCCAAAACAGGGAAAGAGAGAAAATGTATTTTAATTACATCAAGTTCACAATTTTAGTTAGTGACGCAGGGACGCTTTTGCAAGATGCGCTCTACATCCCTTAAGCTGCCAGGGTGTGAGAGCACTTTTTCCTCTTTCTCTCTCTTTATCGCACTCTAATAATGTTATGTGATTAAAAGATTTTTTTGAGGGTTTTAAATTCATTTTTGGCTGGCAGTTTGTTTGAATTTGTTACTGTTTTTTTTTTCAGGATTTTGTTCTGTTTACTAACAAAAAAAAAAGCTAATTTTAGGGGATGTATAATGAGAATATTCTAGAAGAAATGTGTGTCCCGTTAATTAAAGTCCAATATAATAAAGCTGTGCTAGGACTGACAACGAATGAATTCAGGCTTCGAAACTGTTTTTGGGATAAAATTTTAGAATGGCAACTTTAATGCTTGACAGCAGTTGTAACAATGAACAAATCGCAATAATTTCACCATAAAATTACCATTATTCTAGAAATATTAAATACTTAATATTCTAAGCCACACTTACATCTAGCATCCATGACTAACACCTAATTATTAGACACCCTAACTAAGGAAGACCTCCAAAAATCCTTAAAACAAATACACCTACCTACATGGTATATATTTAGTTATCTTTACACCATCCAACATATCCCGCAAGCGTATAGCTAGATGAGATTTAGAACCCTAATTTATGGGACGATTGTGTTATATTAAAGACTTTTCTCCTAAGGGGTAAAAAGGGCGAAATAAGGAGAGTATAGAATTAGACATAGGAAAAAGGTCAGTATTTAGACATTACCCTGTATACAAAGATAAAGCAGGATAGATAATATAGAAAGGAGAGAGAGAGGCGTATAACGAAGGAGGCCAAAAAAGCCGGATTCATTATTGACATAGTAACCAGATAAATGGATAAAACCGTCTTGCAGCCAAAAACGGGGCTAAAAAAAAAGAATTCGGATAAAATTACTAGGTAGACTGGAAAGCAAGTGATTAAAGCTGAGTACGCACTTTAATGTGTATTCATTAAAGCATCATTCTCGCCCATGTCTCTATACTCTATTATAGTATATCTAATGTCAAATTTTTATGTCTAATGTTAATACAACATTACATGAAACATGGAAATTCACTTATTTTAATAATTAATGCTTGTCAATGTATAGGGTAATAAAAACTGTTAACATTCGTTATAAATAAATTTAAAACTTGCACTAAACTATATATTTATAAATAACGCGATATCTATCCTCGGACACAGGAATATATGCACATAAATATAAAATATTTACGTTTATGTCAAGCGTAACTAGCTAAATATATTAATCGAAAAACTGAACAGATTTTCCATCGAATTTATATCACATTTATAATTCAGATTATTCGCCGCCTAATATGCATAGTACTGTGCAATATGCATTTATTGCACATTATAATAGAATGAAGCAGCAGCGAAAAATGCATTTGGATTTCAGTTTTTCGACAAAAAATCCATAAAAGCAACGAATTAAAACTGAAAAATAATTATGTCTTTTATAAACAAAAAAAATCTGCTATAGGATACGCGAGGGTAGTAGTGTGCAGTTTAGTGCAAGATCAGGCCTCTATATGCCCATGCAATGCATTATTTATCAAGTCTGTTGAGTTGAGGAGGATAAATCGATTTTATTTTCCTGCTTGTGAGTACATTCGGCCTAATAACTACCGTATTTTTCCTGAGCAATGGATATATACAATATATATAAAATAGATAAAGTTTAACTAAATGCAAATTACAATTTTTGATCCACAAAGGCTTATTTCGATTTAAGTGGTGTGTTATATAAAAATTTGAAATAACTTAGTTGGCAGGGAAATGCAATGTTGCCACAATGAAAAATTTGAAATAAATGATTTGACTATGTCATATTTAAACATTTGAAATCTGAAATCATCCTGCCTTAATTTATATTTATTCTCCAGATGAATTTTTAGATTAAAATCAGAAATTTATGGGTCCGGTGGAAAATTAGTTCTGTTATTAAGGAAATTGAAAAATTTGTATTAAATTCCACATATATCTAATAGATAACAGAATAATCGTGGCAACATTGCATCAAAACTATAACAATGAAATGATAGTTAAAACGGGAGTTACGATTTGGTTTTACTATACATATATACATATTCACAACAGATACACGCTTATATACGTACAGAAAGCTTAGTTTACTTGTTCCATATGGAAAAATGAAAGAAAATGGAGTCATGAAGAGAAAGACAATGCGAACTACGAACACGAACTGTGCGTGTGGTTGAGAGAGAAACAGGAGCAGAGCCAAAAAGAAAGGAAAAACAGGGGAGCGCGATAGTAATGTGTGCGTGACGAAAAAAGGAAAAAGACAAATGAGGGAAAGAATGAACAAAGGGGGCGGTAGAACTGATAAATAAAAAAAGAATAAAATTAAAAGCGAATTAAATCATTTGATTAATGATTAAGTATGGCAAATAAAAACATTATCATGTGACCTCCAACTGTAACCACTGCGCATTCAGATACTGATGTGTCACACAGTCATTAAATTTTTGCTATGTTTGTTCTTATATTTTTTTTACAAGTTTTTTTTTTAAATAGTTCTCAATTTTGACATAGTAACAATAGGCTATTATGGGTAGTAGTATTTAGTGTCACCCAGAAAATTATGACGCCAAAACTCAAAATAAAATAACATGTCGCCACTAAAATGTATTGTACTGCTTCGAAACATATACATATATACAATGATAATAAAAAAAAGTATAGTTAAGGCACTTAGTTGGCCTTGGTCGACCTCCGAGGCTATTTTTACACATTTTATATAATCTGTATATACAATACGCGACGCGATATACAAGCCGAACAGAGGTACATGACTAAAGTCATCATCGTCGACAACGCCATTAGAAAAATTATGTGGCATAAAATTCATGTACATAAAAGTACCGTGTCACGAAAATTGTAAACACGCACAACAACCGAAGAAGATGTCAAAGAAAATAGAGAAACTTCTCAGTAATTCGCAACTTTATCAAAAATATAATCGTATCTGGATGAGTTCAATCTTCGGGGATCCGGCACCAATTTCTGCATTTATATATTAAAATTAATCAATTGCCATCTAATTATTTATCTGAAATTTCATTACAGTTTAAGCCCACTGATGAAATTAAACAACTAGTTCGGATTTTACCAATTTTTAATTAAATAAAAACAAAAAGAAAAAAAAACAGAAAACAGAAACAAAATATATGAACTTTTCCCCAATTTTCATCAGTAAATGAAATACCATAGTAAAGAGAAGGCATCCAATCGGAGACACTAAGTTGGGGAGCTCAAGGGTAGATAGAAGCAAAAGATGAAGAAGAAGAAGAAGAAGATGAACATGAAGAAGAGACACAACTTCAATTTCGATTTACTTTTTTTTTCATTTTCCCTTCACCCTTGCGCTGCTCGTCGTGTTGACGATGAACAAGAAAGGAATCATCCTTCCCTCTCTCTCTCTCTCTCGCTTTCTCTAGCAGGAGACACTCTTTCAATTTGATGCATTCTATCTATGTTATCTTCTTTTCTTGTCTTACCTATAGAGAGAAAGAGATGAGGATGAGCAGGGCAGTCATTGGAGTCTTTTTCTTTTTAATACAATTTTCTGGGGATCGTAACAGTATATTATAAAAAAATATATCAAATAAGAAAGGTGTATCAGAGTACTTGATACAATTTAATATTATTGATATTTTATTATACAATTCCAATAAATTCTCGGGATCGAAAATTTCCACTCGACACCAGCGATACATAGGGGCCGAACTTACAATGTATAGTAAATAGAAAGAGTGTAAACAGTCTGTATGTATCTTATTCGACCTTGGGGCACTATTCAAATAAAATTTGACAAAGGAGCAAGTCGAAATTATCATATACAGTCATGTAACTGCAGCTCAAGAAAATACAAATAAAAACTTATAGGCACAATAAAAAAAATTGAAAATTAATTCTGTAAACAATGAATTTTGTCTTTCCAAAAAACCACTTGTAAATTTAAAAATTCTTCAGCTGCTATAAACGTTTCAATCCAAATTAATTGTTGATTACGTTCCTTAGTCAACTTGTTCTCATTCCGCCACTGTCTCCTATCAAACCACTGCGCGCATACGACGTTCCATCCTCTGATACATTCACATCAGGTCATATCATTATCATTTCCTATCACACATCTTCATTATTCCGCACCATTAATGTAACGACAGGGCGCCGAAAAAGAATTTTATTTTTTGACAGGATATTCCCGCGCCCCCGCCACCAGCGCTATCCATTACTTATTTTTCACGTTTTACATTAATATAAATCCGGCTGACGTTCAAAAAGTAATAATTATATTGGTAGCACTTCTCGTTGTGCTAAAAATACATATGTATACATAGCTCTCTCTATATATATATATATATATACAGTGCCTTGTGCAAAAAAAAGTTTTCTTCTTCTTCTTCATCATCTTATAAAAGTTTTGGCGCTTACGTCGTTGTTGTTGGCCCCACGACGACGACGAACCATCGTATAAAATTCACAAATCGTTTCGCAGCAGGAATCGGCTATGTAGTAGTATTTTTGTTTTTTTTTTTTCTTTGTTGGTGCAAATAATTCTTGCTTGCCTTGCAGGCAAAGTTTTTTTTTTTAAATCTTCTTCTTCTTCTTTGCCTGCCTTTAAAAAGGGAGGTTTGATAGAGGGTGAAACGAAGATGATGGTAACGAGCCATGATATACCAAAGTAATATTAATAATGCGCAGTCACGTCATCAGTAAAATTACACATAATGATATATGATTAAAGACACGTTTCGATTAGCCCTCGTATACGATAAGAAATTAAATATCGAAGAACAGTGTTTGAAAATTGCAGAATTTTAACATGATAAGTATTTACTTCGAGTCTTTCACCAAATTAAATTAACATAACTTTAAAATTTCAAATGACACAGAGACAAAAGAGAGGGGTAGTATAAAAGCATTCTGGCGTGGGATGCTAAATTTTATTCCAATGTCATTTCATTTTACCCCATCACCATCGTCGTCCCAAAACCTTCCTAAATTTAATGATAATTTTAAACGCTTATTACTCCATTATTTCAACAGACAAGTCAAGATTAAGCAAATGTATTATGTATTAAAATTGTACTGGTAAACCCTTTTAGAATAACAATAATGATAATGAATGAGAATAATCGTTATATTATCGTCTATAAAGTGTAAATGAAAATTTGGAAAATAAGAAAACAAAAATGCTTCGGAAATAAATCACATTGACTCTTTATAGAGTGTCAATCGTTATAAACGAGCAACTTACGCAAAACTCACTTTAGCCCCAACTTGTCAACAAATTAGATATACACTTACGCACTTCAAGTGACGACAAATTAGAAAACTGAGAACCGATCTAATATAATAGCTATACTATTTCCTTTTCATCTAACCACATCTCCTTCCCTATACCTCACCGCGTCCCGCTACACCTCTCATTCCTTTTCAAACCTCTGCTGCTCATCTTGTTCTTCTTCATCCTCAAAAACTTTACCAAAACGCATCCCCCCCAGAATAAGTTTATTTCCATGTAATTAGATTTAGTAACATCCAATTTAAATATTTCGTGCAAGTTCACTCCTATCTAATCCATATTTGCCAGAATAGAATGGAAAGATAGAATCTATCTCTCTCTCTCTGTTTTTCGCTCTCTGTTTCTATCTGGCTCTATATACGTATAATAGTATAAACACGCAACTCCCGGAATAATTCGAATAGTTATATACATATACATAGGTATAGTATAAGTACGTTTTACGTTGTTATGTAGTTAGCTAGTTAGTTTTACAGTTTTCGATACGATAGTTTCTATAGTTAGTTGAATAGTAGTATTACAGTGTTGTCACAGTTATCGCTTTCAATTTTATCTTACGACCAATCAATTGTCCATACATGGGAACAGCTGGCAAAGCTGTTAGCCGCCACACAAACATTAGAAAACTCCTGACAAAAATTACTTATCATAAGGCAACAAGCACTGCTTTTCTTAATTCGACTACTACTTTTCAACTAATCTGTCAACATCGCTTCAAATTTTCATTTCCACATAGAAGAAATAACGTGCCTTCTGCTCATTATTTTATCCGATCAACATTGAAAATTATGGGTAATAAACCTATACCACTATTCATTTTATACAGGGTGTAGTATGCATAGACTGAGTGCTGCTACGATTTGCAATTTTATCGATAGAAGAAATTCCCGGCCATAAAGGAAATATAATTAAAATTTAATAAAATTAAAAAGTTCCTTTGGAGCAAGGGCTGGAAAAAAGAGGCAAATTTCCCCACTCGGAACACTTAATTGCTGCTGTTTTAAAGAAAATGCGCTCTTCAGAGAGTGAATGTAAACTTTATTTTATTTTCTAGACATAAATTTTGTAAATGGGGTCCTTTTTACCTTGAAACTTTCCAAGAGTTTTGGACATTTTCTAATTTATATAACAGCGAAAATTAATTTTGGAAATTTGCGAAAATTTTTGATTTATTCATATGCCTACACGACCCTTTTTCATAGAGAAATCGATCAATAGAGAATCAGAAAATTGATAATTCATTACCAATAAATTAGTCTGCACTATTTCATTAAAAATTGCAACAATTTTTGTATAAACGTGTTAAAATAACAAAAGGAAAATAATCGAAAATGTAAAACAACAGAACAAAATAATTGTGTACAAACAATGCGTTGCACAAAATTTAATAATCATTAAATTTATAGAACAAAAACCCTCGAAATATTCGAAGCGGCAATAAAAATCATTCTGCAGCAGTTATAGCAGCAGTTTTGAGATTAAAACCATATTTTATATTTCTATCTCATTTCAACTTTTATATCTATCCTTTATTGGGTGACCGCAACCAAATTCCACCTGCATTTTCACAAAATTTCATTAATAATAATTATTCGATAGCTAACTAAATACAAGCCAAAAAACAAAACCCCTGTGCACAGTGTAAACAGTGGCGTATCATCAAATTAATTAGCATGAACAATAGTACAAATCTACAACCCTCAATCATGTTCTAATCGCACTAGAACATAATTTCAATTATTTGAATTGAAATATTCCATTCTAAACGGACATCATATTTTAATAACTCCAAATCAATCTTTTCCAGGTAATTAATTCACTCTAACATACACGGTTTTTCATCTACAATTAATCACACACACACACATACACGCGCTCACGCGAGCACAGAGATACGCAGAAAAAATGTCATTTGTCATTTCCCTGTATATAGGAATAATCTCCACTCATACTGTCATGAGTGTGTGTTTGTACCTCTACGAGTATGTATAGGTATAAGTATACGTGGATGTGTATGGTTTAATGTCAATGTCTATGACGAGAAATCCTAAATTATTATTAGCTTTGTTCCAACTAAGCGACAAACTAGTTTGTGATTCTAAAGAGCATGCGCAATACATAAAAACTGTTCCAACTTTACACAAATTGAAACTGAAACTAAAAACCACATGTTCCAACTTACTTTTTTTTAATACCCAACTAGTTTGTGATAGTTTGTTTTGATTTGAGCCGAGGTAGGTATTAGTCAGAAACTGGCCCAATAAACGCATTAGCGTCCAGTTCATTTAAAAATTATTAACAAGCATATTGTTATTATTATGAATTTTACTGTCAGTATTTTCATTGGTTTTATTATTGATTATTTATTATTATTTTTGAGTTACAGATTTATTTTAATTGTAAAAATGAGTATTTTTGAAGAAGAAGTTGACTTTTTATTTTCTTCTGATAGTAAGGACAGTGTGATAGTGAAACACAATTCACCGCTAAGAGTAAATAACAAAAACTATTTTGGTATAGGTAAATGCAATAGTAAGAATTATTAAAAAAATAGACCAAACCAAACCAACCATTAAAACAAAATAAAAATTAAACGCAAAATGAAAATGGTATGACAGGAGTATGACATCTAATTACTAGGTTAGAAATTTTCAAACTATTTTTGTAATCGTGTTCCAACCTATCCGAATCAGATACAGATACGCAACTACAAGTTTCTGACTACATAGTTTCACACTAATCCAAATCTAGTCCGAAATGTCAAATTGGAACAAACCGATTGGTATTGTTCATTTTTTGTCATTAGCATAAATGAATATCAATCTCTGAATGACAGAAGAAAACAGTCAAAATTGCATTTTGTATTAACTGTTCATTTAATTTTTTCTTCTTCTTCTTCTTTGAAGCATATTATCATTACTATCAATGATAATAGCAGCAAGAGAGATTTCCATATCATTAACACTCAATTTCTTCTTTATAGATAATATAGGCAATAATTTAGCTCCCCCTCCACGTAATAGCAGGATGGGGATGGGTAGTAAAGTAATAGAAAATCCGTATCGTGCAGATCCTTGTAGCTAAGAAGACCCATAAACCTAAGGGCCATTCAGATATAGTATAATGATAATAATAAGGTAGGTAATGTTTATATGAAAAATCGATAAAGTAATATCTCATATTGGAGTGCATTCAGTCCATAGAATTCCGTGGCGTTCCAAGTAGCACGCTTCTCGCCAACCAATTGCTGCCGTTCATAAAAATTTACTTACCATTCCACGTGCTTAAGATAAATTAAAAAATTACTTTTGTTAAATTACAAATTTTGTTGTCTTCCACCAGAGTCCATTTCGTATTCATAGTGTGGCTCATAGTACTTTTTATATCTAATACAAAACATCCAACCCTTAATCTAATTAAAAAATCCACGTCATTAATCAGAATGGAGAAGGTACAATTTTTCTTTTATGCCCCAAAATGAAAATTCTCACACACACACATGCAGAAAACTCTTTTATTTCGAAAAAACAAAAAAAAAATACATAACACGTTTTTCGCATCACAAACACACATACAAAAGCAACAACGTGTGTATGTACGTTTGCTCGCTCACTCACTCATTTGTTCGTTCATTTCTACATCTATTCCTGCTGCACACACTCTCTCTCTCTCTCTCTCTTATCGACGGCCAAACAAGATTACGGCTTATGTATTAAATCCAATCAGAGGTGGCGGCGGTGGCAGTGGTTCTTACATCAATACCAATAAAGAATTACCAACTCGATTTTCACTCATTGTTATTGAAATTTTTAGTTTCAACAGGAAACTATAAAGCGGAAAATGAGCATAGCCAGTCTGTGCTAGTGTAGACACACCTTTACTACTAACAAACATCCGCCGTCATTTAAACATAAACAATTTGCTAGACTTATTTATATTATAATATAATATTAAATAAAGCTATATTTAAGCTTTTATACGAAAATCTTCTACCGCCACCACTGTTTGGTCTCATTACTTTTTATCCGCATGTACACACGTACTTTATAACTCTTATGCAAATGCCGTCTGGCCGCAGCACTAGCAGCAGGAAAATCCGTATATAGTGAGCCCCTTGCGTCCGGGCCATCTCCTGGCCGAGCCTAGCTGGTTATAATATACACTCCGTATATTATATAAAATGGTATATTTTTATTACATAACATTTATGTTATTTAAGTAACAAAACCATGAAGAGAGAAAGGAGAACGAAGACAACGACGATGATGATGATGATGATGGTATACAAAAACTCTCTCCATTTAACATCGCAGGATTTTTACAGTCAAATGAAATGGGAGTAGTCTCTTCTATCTTTAAGCTATATTTCCTGTTATATAATCTATCTAAGTATATACTATAGTCAGAAAAATACACACATATAGAGAAAATAGACAAAGAGTGTGCGTTCACGTCACTCATATACACTCTCCTCATTATCTACATAATTAAATGAACACTGACCTACCAACGACAATTGCAATATGCCTTATGTATTATTTATTACCTATTTTACATTTATCGTCATCATCATCACCATCAATAATTCTCTCAAATACACACACACACACACACAAACTAAAGGCATTTCCATTGATTTCTGGATCACGAAAATACCGATTATTCCGGTCGTCGAATTCTCTTCTCATCCTATCTCTGATGTCTCTCTCTCTCTCTCTCTCTCTCTCGCTGTCTCCATCTCTCCTTCTCTCGAGAGTTCTCTTTCACTCTCACTCTATTTCCTACATTCACAATGACACTCTGTCATTCTCAATTCTAATTTTCCTTTTTTCCATTTAATTATTCACTAGCATTTCTTTTTTTCTGTGTGTGATTTGTTTTTTTTTTTTTTATGTGGTTTTTTTATAGTTTTTGTTGCTCTATTTTTGTTGTTTCTGTTATTATTTCCTACTTTCGTATTGAATTGATCGTAGGTATCTGTTTTTGTTATTTATACCCCGTTGCCCTTTATAATACTTCCCTTTTTACCATACCAATACATGTCTAGTTTTACCACTGAGACCCCCCCCCTCCCAAACTCCTCTACAGAACCCCCGCCTCCTGCACCATAAAGGGTGTGTAAATGTACTGCATACTGAAAAGCATGATGCAGGCAACGAGAAGAAGGAAGAGAAAGGACGACAATTAAAATTATACAAGCAAATGACTTTTTTCTTTTTATGTTCAGATTGTCGTTGCTGCTGTGTTGCTGGTATTCCGACTGGTCTTTGAAGACAAATTTGGAATTTTGATAATTGTAATTATTTGCAGGAATAAAAGGAATTATAATCTAAACATTACATTAATAAAACAGTGATTTTTTTTTAGAAATATGCATATTGCAGCAGAAAACTACAGAATGATAAGTAAATCATATAAAATCTACAGGGTGGTTCAACTAAAGTTCCTCTCCTTCACATTCACCATTAGGACTAAATAAAATCTAATATATTGCCTAAATTTCTCCCTATTAAATTATTCAGCAAAACAAATACTATAATAGGAACACCTTGTATATAAGCATACTCTGCTTTTCCCTATGTACTTGTTATGTATTTGATATACATAATGTAATAAATCATAAAATTGATGAATCGAAATATGCCCGACATATTCTATTGAACCAACCACACACACATACATAGGCACGCAATCGGCACTAGCAATAGGAGCAGCAGCAGCACCAGCAACTTTCCTCCTGCAGCTACCGTGATACGCGTTTCAGTTTAATAAATCATTTCGGCAAGACATGGTTTGAAAAGTAGATTCAGGGTTTGGCAGAGAATGTGCGGGAAGGGGCGCGAGATAGGAAACATTCTAGTTCTGCTTGTGTACTAGAATCTTTTTGTGGTTTCATCCTTAATTGAATGCAATTGTATATGTCTATGATATACAAAGATAAAATGGTGAAAGATTAATAAAAATATAGAAGAAAATAATTTAAAAATAACCACGCGCACGCTTGGCAACATTGCAGTGAAACTATGACAACGGAGTGATTATCAAACAGGAAAATATGACTGATTTTGTAGCATTTAATGAAAAATGGAGTTTTGTAATTACATACACAAATTTGCCTATATCTAATCAGTAAAATACGGGGGACATTAAGAAAGAATTACCTCGGAATTGCTAGTTATTGGAAAGTTAATTATTTTCTGAATCAATTATATGTCTTTTCCATTCTAATGAATCGAAATTTATAAAATTATCCAAGCGTAGTTTTCCTATACATTCACACATCATCCATTTTCTATTTTCCTTTAGAGAAGGTTTGTTATTGTACGATAGCAACGTCGAGGTGTGCGCAATTGTGTTCACGTTCACACTAATGATATTATACAATGTGTATGTGTGTGTGTGTGTGTGTGGATGCATTAGAGAAAATAAAGGCCTGTTTGCATTAAAACCTTCTTCAACCCCCCACAGAAATGGGAACGAAGAAAACAACACAATTTTCTGTCGACTTTTATATGATTAAATTGAAGTCCGGGGAGCGTTTATGAGGGTCTGTTTTTTTTTTTTTCGGTTTTATCCTTAATTTCGATCTAGTCAAGAGGGAGGTCAGAGGATAAGTAGATAATTATCATTTAGAAATATAAATTAGAAAAGTAATTAGAAAACACTTTATTAAATTACCGTATATATCAAAATATTGAATATAATACGTATACGTCACTCACTGAATTAAATCAACCTCTTCTTCGAGTTAACATGAACTAACTAAAAAAAAAAAAAAAAGAAGCAAACTGCGGGAAGGAGGAGAATGTAACATCAACTTTGTGCAACTAATTAAAAGTCAATTAATAAAGTTTGTGACGACGACGTCCAAAAAATGTTATCCGTTTGACAAAATAATAATAATAATGAATACTAACTGAAATTGTATACTATATTCGTTAGACCCTCCCTAATGCGTACACATCACGTATACATATATGTATGTATTGTATTTATACATATTTATGTATATGTAAGTATGTACAGGAAAAATAGGGGTGGAAAAAACATATAGCGGGGGCGATTAAGATTTGAATTTTAAAATATGGCCCCTCCACAAATTCTGCAAGGGGTTTTACTCAAAAAATTTATTAGAGTGTCATCATTAAAGCATCACACATATATCTACAGGGTGTTCTGAATAACTAATAATACTGAGAGCTTTGTTTATAACGAATTCTAGTGTACAGGTGAACATTTTCTCGCGTCTATAGGGCAAAGGTCAGTTCTCACTACGCCCACAAGCATCTAGTTCGGACGAGAAGTACATGGAGTAGAGGTACATTTTGCTATATAAGGAAATTTCGCTAAAAGCACCAGTTTAATCATTGACAGTGACTTGAAGGTTTCCTGCTTGTAATCCCCCGAGTAAAACTGTTGCTTAATGAAATTGATATGATCACACATAAGTATAGAGTAACGAAAATAAATGCATTTGAATACTCACACAACCATCCCTTAACAGTTATTTTTTTTACGACGTCATTTAAAGGCATCATCATCATTCCTCATCAACCGTATCAAATATAGAAGAAAAAGTGGAGAGAAACGAACACCAAACATGCATACGACGATCGGCACACGCAGCGTGAGACAACCACATATGACGCAGGGTTAAAAATAGGGTAGTAGTGATGGTGGTGGTGGAGGTATATTAATGAAAACTGAAGTAAACATCAAGTTCAGTAGATACATTGATAATAACAACGGTTGACTTGGCAATGCTCTTCATTCGTTGCTTAATAAATATCATTTACTAAATAGTGTGCAACGGCCTTAATTTGCAAACAACTATTTAGCGTTAACATTTCACACGAAAAAAAATGAATGGAACAAGCTTAAAAACAACGCAAAATTAGCAAATCCAGTTTAAATTTGTTCTCTGTGATTTCAAGTATGCGGTTCAATTTCCCCAGTCTAGTTTTATCTAAAAAAACAGAGACAACAAATAATTATACCTATGTACCTCAACTCTCTCATTCTCTTTGTATCTAAACCTAAGCGCCGTCGTCGTCGTCGTCATCGTCTATGATATAGAAGCGTCTTTTTGTGTGACTGACAACGATTAAATGAGATTATGTGACAACAGGTTGTGTCTGTGAAGATCAGATTGTATATACGTACATATATATATACTACAGAGAACTGACAGTGTATATGTGTATGTTTGTGTATGTGGATGGAATGTTTGGATGGTTGGAACATGCAATGGAAGGCCGGATTTCTCATTAAAATTTTAGACGAAGCTTATTTTATATATAGATAAAGTACTATAGGCATTAAGTGTAGAAGAGTGAAAGTATTTAGGATTTAACTGCTCCCCGGTGACGAGGCAACGGGAATCCATTTAGTAATGTAAACATTTCAAATTTGGATCAGAAATTTAATATTAAAAGTTAGCCGATAGCGAATTTAAAGGAATTTAATTTAGATTAGATCGATTTTAATAAGAAAAGGCACCTGAAAATTGACTTCGAAAGTGCTCCAAGTTATGATCAGATCGGCTGGCGACATTTTCAAGTAAATTTAACCTTCTACATGACTTTCAAAGTCTTGTATCATGTCTCAATATTATAGAACCATCAAATCAATCCTACAACGTCTTTACAACTGTGGTTCTACAATCCCAAACATTTATCCATATCAATTTATTCGTTCCCTATGAAAATCCAAACAACAACAACAACCTACAAACAAGGAAATCGAAAACTTTTCTTTCAGAAAAACTGCTTGCAAGCTGATTTGACGAAAATTTTCTATACTAAAACTAACTAAATGCGTCGCCCGCACAACCAGCTTACGAGGTGGAGTGGAGTACGTTACGTGAAGGGTTTTGTTATTCGAAACCAACAACCGTCAATGATTTATAGACTAAAATACTGTAGAATAGTATAGAAAGCGATGAAGATGAAAAGAGGGGGAGAACAAGAACATTGGAGAGAGACAGAGAGAAAGAACTTATTTGTTCTACGTTTAAGCGCGTCGCGACGCCATGCCTTCGCCTGCTGCGCTATTACTATTTTCCCGCGATGAAAAATTCCACTCGGATGTCGGGATAATTCCTGCAATGTCTCTCCCTTGGAAGAAATATTCTTTTTCATTTTAACTTGACTTGTGGAAAAATTTCATGAAAAACTTGAGTACGTAAGAAATATGGTTGCCCATTTGAATAAGGAAAAGAAATAATAAAAAAAAAAGGTCAAAAGAACTAATAAAAAGAAGAGCCAAAATTTATAGCAATCAAATAACAATTTAGGCCTCCTTAAACTGATGAATTTAATCAATCACGCTCAACGCGCAAACTCGACTTATATTAGAGGCAAACAAACCATATTCATGTGCATGTGTATATAAATAACCTTTTCTAAATAAATAAATAAATTAAAACATACAAAAACATACACACACACATTTATATACAAAAATATATATCCTAAAACTTAAAACCCCAGTCGCCAAGGGACCATTAAAACCCACAGCAGCAGCAATAGCAGCAGCAGCAGCGGTAGCTTCGCCTGACCATTAAAACAAACGCAGCAGGCTGCTCAATGGGGGTGGAAGGTGGTGGTGGTGGTAGCTGGATGATGGAATAACGGACGAACGAACGAACAAACGAAACTATAAGGGAAAGATAGATGAACGGATGAAATTGAAACAAAGACGAGTACGAAAAAGATGGATGAAAATGAAAAAGAGGGAAAATGGTGGTGGTGGTATAGTAATATTGGACATCGTTTTAGGGCGATTCGTTTTTGAGGTGCCACTATGGCACGGTTTGTTCTGTAACAAGGCGCGCACGGCACTGTTGTATGTCTCTCTACATATGTGTGTGTGCGTGTGTGTGTGGAAAACGTCATTCGCATAACAGGAGGGCCAACTTGCCTCTAGCTAGCTAGCTAGCAGCCGCAGCAGCAGCAGCAGTTATTGTGCCGCCGGATATGTCAAAAACGTATCTGATGTAATAATAAATTTGAACTGGTGAAAAAAAAAGGAGTTTTATATGGAAAATATATTGGGGAATGGGGATAGAAGAGAATTTTTGTATGCATAAATTGAAATGGTACAATGGAATAAAATCAGACGTTACGCAGCGAGTTTTACTGAACTAATAAAGATCTTTTACTTTTATTATATCTAGAGCTGATCTATTCAAATGCAGAAATGATGAAGATAAATAAGAAAACTTAAATCCGCACTTACCTGATGGCACAATTCATCTTAAATGCCGATTAAAATTGCATCTGCATTTGAATGTCTGTAGTCTGATAAACCTCAATATAACGTATCGATTAATTATATAAACTTAACTGAGCAATGGAGTATTTAGAGTTGTCTATTTGAGCATTAAACTGACTAATTTCCTCAATCTATTTTGTTCATTTTCTAATAAACAGAATTGAATGATACAATTTGATAAAAACTATTTCTTATACTTTACACATGCATTGCAACGTCAAAATGCCAATAGAACACATGTCACAAATTACTATGAGTTCATGTAATAATTTTTCCATTCTGTCGTTGTTCATATGGTTGTGGTCTTGTTATTATTATTATTATTATTATTATTATTCTACTTCTCTACTCTATAAAATGAAACAAGATCTGACAAAACAGGACACAACGGAATAACTGATAAATTTAACCGATAAGAATGTAACCACGGAAAATAGATCCAACTGTTCTGATAAGAAGGGTAAAATAGCGGTAATTGTAAGTTATAAAATAAATTAGATTTAACAACAACTATCTATTAAATCAACTATGTAAGTAACATGTTATACCTACCTGTTTCGCTAATTTTTTTTTAATTAAAATTTTAATATTTATTACATAATATAATACAGATATCAAGCTGCATTCAATATATGCTATATGAATTATGAATCAAACTAATTGATACTATAGTCTATTCATGCAGTGCCAACGCATACGTTTGTAAACGTTGAAGTACTCAGTCAAGTAGAGATGGAACGCGCACCGTTCAATCTAATAAATCTAATTGCGCCGAATAGAGACCGCCCTAGTCACTACAGACACTCAATTAACAGACCATATATACCTCTTTGTTATACATGCATTTAGCAATTTTGTTTAAATTTCTATTGGATAAAATTAACCATAAAAGATTTAATCTTTTTTGAATGGAAATTAAATTAATCTAATTGAACTAAAACAATTCAATTAAACTGCACTTACCTAATGTATTCTAAAGACAAACTAATTTGTTCTTGTGGACTAAATATCGTCCGTTCAGTATCATCGCCTCGATCCTCGGGAGCGATTCGGGCCACAACATCTGGCCGATGACCGCTGTAGAATTCCTGTCGACGACCCATTTCATTTGGAAATAATCCCGGCACCAATTTATAGACAACATCCTGTAGGATTTTGTCTAATCTGAAAATAATTCGAATAATTTGCTTTAATATTTGAAATGAAAAATTGTTCAGAGAGAACTTTCAGACTCAATGCTAAATAAAACCGACCAGATCGAATTTGCTAATTATCCAAGTTTCCATTCGAAGCAGTCATAAAAAAATCTCAAAATGAAAAAAAAAAAAAAGAAAGCAATTCTAACCCCAATTTTTTCTTGTAAATAAACATTACAGACGCACGGTAAATTACCTCTGAAGTATTTACTCGATGCCCGCGATTCTGCTCTCTATATATAGTATAAAAACGGGTGAAGGGTTCGGGGAAGAGGATGAGAGAAGGAAGGGATAGTGAAAAAAAGGGTTGCTCTTCATCCTAAATTAAAGTGCAAAAAGCGTGTGTTAATGATTATTATTGGTGAAAGGTATATTATAGATATGCATATATGGCATTAAATAATGATTAAGACATGATCATCTTCAGCTGCATTTTAAAACTGACAAAGATCTTTGCATGGTTTTTTTTCACAACTGTTAACTTCATTAATCAAATGAAATGGTCATTGTGCAAACGCAAGAAAGCTATTAATATCTTTGAGATTATTCAGGATATAGACAGCTTCGAAAAGATTAGAACTGAAGTTTTAGTTAACTGATATGACAAAACTTGTTTTATTTTCCTGTTATTGCTGAAAAAACTATTAATTTTCAAGCAATTCCCATGCCTAATTTTTATAACTAAACTAATTTTCTCCCCTCCACCGTACAAATGCAAATACCAGAATCTATGTCTTACTTTCCACTTTCTCAAAAAAAGAAACATTATTTCATACCACCCAACAAATCCGAAGCAATTTACAATTTTAACCAGAGAGAAATTTCTACATAGCACAAAGAGGGAAAACTAAGTTCAGAGAGTAGGTAAAGTGAAACGAGAAGAGAAAATCCTAAATCTCCTTTTTCCTCCCCAATTTCGGTCTCCTGCTATGACTCTCTTTCAGTATAAATATATATAGATATAGAAGACTGAAAGCACGTGGATGGAACAGCATCAGCAGCTTAGGGCACGAATGAAGCTTTTGATGCCACAGAACAGCACGAAATTTTCGAAAAGAGGGGTTTTATTTCTTATGTAAAGGTATATACACGAGTAAATAAATATACATAGTATATAGATATGTATAATATAAAATAATTTGATGCCAAACGCATGCGCTGTCAAACAGCCTGCTGCCAACAGGAACAACACTACAACGACGACGACGTCATCAATATCTTCCCGTCGTCAGTTTCGTTTTTCCTTGGAATAAATCGCAGACAGAAATTGCCTGTCTGTTGAATGAAAATCGAAAACGCTTTCCTGTTTTTGATACTTAATTGATTATTTAGCTGACTATTTATTCGGCAAAAATATAAATATTCAAAATTAACCGTAACGGGCAAAAGACTGATAGTGCCAACTATACTCAGCTTATTCAGCTATGCATATAGTCAGGCAACCCCTCATTTACAACATTAGTTTTTGACAGATCTGCACATGAAACTGCAATACAAGTAGCCACTTAAAAATAATATGCTATATAGGAAAAGGGTGCTGCTGCTGCTGCTGCTGGTTGAATGAATATAAGAGAAGTTCAACAATTTTACAGTTTATGAGAGAAAGCGAGAGAGTAAGAGAGAGAACGAGTGTGAAGCGAGGCTTGGGGGGATACTTAAAGGTATACAGAGTGTATTTGATGCCAACTGCAGCAGTACATATTTTAATACAATACGTAAATAAATTAAAATACAACAAAAGCAACAAAGTTGCAAATACATGTGCACCTCCATATGAATATGCGCTCGAAAATTATTACTATTATTATTATTATTACTATAGATTAGCATTATGCTAATTAGAGGCAATTTGCTTGATGGTGGTACCTCTGTACTCAACTAGACGGATGTAGGTATACTCGAGAGTTAATAAATTAGTATTACTTATACTAATTAATTCTTTTGATTGAAAAATATTAAAAATTGCGTACTTATGTGGCTTAATTATGCGAATGAATCTTAATTATTTCACAAAAATGAAAAAATCTTTTCATTTCTCGCCACATCGTATTGCATTAAAATACCATTAATTACCTCAATATAATTTAGAGAGTACTTTTACTCAATAAAAGTAACGCAGACAGAATGATGAATTCAAAGAAAACGGAACGTGCGCCGTAATAGTAGTGCGCCACAGTACTTTCAACATTGCAATAAATAATAAATGGGCAGCATGGAAATGTCAAAATGTCAAATTAAAACATCCCAACATATTCTATAATCCAATACAATGTAATTTAGCTATTAAACCAATGATAGCTGCAATAGACTTAATAAGCAAAAAAAAAAAAATAATCTCTATTCCATCCCTTACATTTGATGCACATACTAATACATCTACCAAGGTATTAGAGAAAGCGGGAGAAGGGAAAAAATCAAACCAAGGGTTACATCTCACCTCACCCCTAAATATCAAATCCCCATTCAAAAATAAAAACTAACAATTAGGCCACATGCAAGTAAGTAGGTTGAGCAGAGGGAATGGACCCATGGGGTTCATGGATATTTATAGCAGAAATAAACATACAGTGGGAATAAGTACTGTATAGGATTTAGTTATAGTACCTAAATCCTATTTATTGTATTATTTATTGTTTAAATAAACAGGTGATAAAAAATTACTTAAATGAATAAGTACCCATACATTATACATATGTACATCTGGCCAAATGTATTTTACATACAAATCTATGTACATTATGATTTTATTTATATATTAATATTTATAGCGCAGGCAATGCTAGTGTCCCAAGAAACACGGGTTTCTAGTAAAAAATTTCAAAAATTTACTATATCAATTTAATAATAAAAGATCCCCCACTGTTACTACTAGAACTATGCTGTGCGCCCTTCTAAAAAGCGCGCTAATGCATCTCTACAACTCATGATGTTTCTTCTTTTCCTCCCCCTCTATCATTCATTCTCTAGTTTGCTTGCTTGCCACCCTTCATCATACCACAACCCCACTCCCCCATTCCCCTCTTTCCATGCTTTTTTTTGATAGCAACAGCAGCAGCAGCAGGCCTCTAGTGAAATATTTCCTTTATCTACAATCCTGTCGAGTCGAATTTTTCATTACTGCTATAGGATAGGGCATTACTTTGTGTCTTTGCTGATGATAAACAATTCACAAGAAAATTGAATAAATTATTATTATATCATTTCTTATTTGGGACTTGTGGATCAGGCCTAACAGGTACCATCAAGTATTCCATATCACCAAATGGAATTGATCATTCACTCAATTAATTCAACATCAAACCATAATAAAACTAAATCATTCATTATACTATGCCAGGAATCACACAGTCCATTCCTCTGAGCAACAATTTATATCTCCTAAATCCCGATAAACCATCCCGGTTCTTATTTATTTAAAATTTCACTTGTCTGATGCGACACTAAAATATTCGACCCATATTTCCATGTTGCCACGTACCAGGGGTTGGGGTTTTATGTATAGATATCATTTTGAAACATGATAAGGATGTAAAATACATTCTGGATAAAACTGTCAGTTGAACCGTTTGCCATCACCATCATCAGCTGAGGAAAGATGGCCGAATAATCATTATAGGATCCAGACAGATTATCATCGTATGATGCCCATCAGATTTCCATACGGCTAGATGAAATATTTGAGATTTATATATTTAGTATATTCGTTAGTAGTATTGCATACTGATAGCCTCTGATAGTCCAAGTATGTATAACTATAATTTATATTATGTATGAAAAGCCACAAGAGAACGAGCAACTTGTTTGACGTTAAAAACGAACCAAACATACACATTTTTGTCAAGGCAAACGGGTTTCACCTGATATTTTGTATATTTGCGGCTGTGTTCGTGTGTATTTGTGTGTATTGGGTGTGTGTGTGTGTGTGCTTATTAGTGCCATAGTAAATGGTATTAAAAAAAAAAGATATAAATAATAGATAATTAATTAATATTTAATATACGAGTTACAGGGCCACATTTATCAATTTTATTATTAGGTACTTTATAAATGTTGCTACTACAAATTCTTATGGCTCAAGAGGAGTCAGTACACTTGGTTCAATCATTCCTATTCAATACTGCACCCCAAACTGAAGAAAAACGAATTCGGCTGTTTTGCAAAATAAAATTGGCGCAGCAAAAATGGCAATCGAGTGTTAAAAACAGCTTATAGGGATAATTTGATATAGACATAATATGTATGCCAATACTACTATGATAATATCAATGTCTTTACTCTTGCAGAATAATCCTTAAGACTTATTGAAAATAATTTCCAAAATCGATTTCAATATGTCCCTAACCCTAATAGACAGCAAAAGATGAAAATTTAAACCTACAACAACCCTTATTAAAGCAAATGGCTAAACCAAAATCCCCCCAACTCCTGAGTTCCTGACACCTGTAACCCGCAGGACAAGAAAAAAATCGAATACAAAATAACCATCTTTTCTCTCTTTCCATTTCATCGGGTCTTCATCAATAATAATTAAAATTTCTATTAATTTACAAAAAAAAAAAGAAGACATAATTAACCGTCGTTATCATCATCATCATCATCATTAATATTACTGAAATCAAAAAATTCATTTATTCATTTTTACGAGAAGAAAACTTCATTTCTTCTAATTTTCCTGTCCCGTCTGCTTGTCTTTCTTTCTCTCTACCGCCTCCCTCATCCACATCCAACCATCTCCTCCCTTCCTTCCACCTAGAACCCGAAAAATAGAGAGACGGCGTCGTTCTCACGATTTCTATTCGCCAAAACTCAAACTGCTTATGCTCTATGATGAACGGAGCAGCGAAAAAAAAAAGCAGCTTGAATGCATTGTTGCCGGATTAGATACAATTTCTTGAGCAATACATTAGAAATTGAATCGAGTAAATCGTTTGTGACACGAACTTCTTGTTAGCATCAAATATTAATGTTGCTTTTGATTAATTCGAAAAATTTAAATTGTAAAATCTAAAATTTGGGACGACGAAGAAAAACATATCTCCCCCTATTGAATAGATCCTCAATCAACACACACAATTCACCACTAATTAATTATCTCAATTTGACATCATTTCGAACATATTTATTTATGCATTTTTCACCCTGTCTGACTGGCTGCCCTAGCTTGCCCTAGAAAGCAAGCAAGCCCTTTTGCCGTTTGCTGATGTGGCTAAAAGATATCAATCTATCTTTATATACTAAGTATAACAGAGAAAACGAGCACAAAAGCGGGACAGAGAGGGAACGAATTGTCTTCGTCTTATTTCTTTCAAAAAGGAGTAGAAGATACAACATCTGCTCTCACAGGGTTGATTTATTATTATTATTATAATACAAGTCATGCGTAATGAGTCGATTAAATGTGTGTGTGTGTGTGTGTATCTATAGATAGATATTGTTTGTATGAATTGTATGAGATTATAGATTTTCATCATAACGAAATATACGTGATTGTACCTAGGTAGGTAAGTACTGAATGCACCTTTTATTGCAAACAGTTTACATGAAAATAACAGATAAAACGCTGGCAACACAGCAAATATATATGTAATACATAACAATAGTAATAAATCGAACGCAAAGGCCACTTTGCAACTTTGTCCTCGTAATTATGTAAATATTCTTCATCAATACGACTTAAATGTTTTTCTTTCTCTACATCTACCTATCTCTATCTATGGCAAGAAAATATTTAAGTGCCGCCGACAAAGAACAAGCAGAGAAAGATGAAAAAGAAGAAGCGTTTTTTTGAGCTTTCTGCAGTTCAACATCATCATTATCATCATCATCAGATATTTAAGCATCACAATTGAAATACGTACCTAATATATTTTTGAAATGAAAAATACTAAAATATTTGCCATCAGCGTAACCAATATAAAAAAAATAATAAAACTCCAAAAACTCTGTTAAATACACTTCGTTTTTTTTTCTCTCTTTTCTTTTTTAAGAAAATCTGCTTCTTCTGTCTACATACTTACATACTATACATATAAACTCAGCCAGTCACGTGCTCTCTTTGAACTTTAATTTTTCTTCCTTTTGTATTGCACAATCACCATTCTTATTTTACTCTTTACTTACTCACTTACTTAGTTACTTATTACCGTTTATTTCTCTTCCTTTTTTTTTTGTTTCGTATTTTTTTGTACACGGCTCTTTGAATTAATTAGCACGGCTACACTTCGGTTAATTAGGTGTAAACGCGATGAGTACAGTCTCTGTTTATATGGATGGCTTTTTACCGGTTTTTTGTACAATTTTTTTTTTCTTCGGTGATCCGTTTTCCGTGAATTTTATCACTGGTTATTTAAAGAAGAAATGTGACTATTTTCGAACCGATTGGAATTAAAAGACTAATCATTAATAACCACGAATTAGCAATGTTTTCAATTTAAACTTTAAGATATTTGCGGATTCCGAAATTAAAATTTTTAAACATTCTCATTTAGTTTTAAGTGTGATCTATTAGTCACACAACTTGTGTATAAAATTATCTTGATAAACTCAACATGCATGTTAAAACTATTAACTTATTTGTTACAAATATTAATTAACGAGAATTATTAACTATACATATACACGAGTGTATTATGAGCTTAAAATGCTGCTGATATCATATATAGGAATACACATTTTAATAAGTTAATTAACGATAATATGTAAGTACATATATCCATTTCAAGATCGCTTATAACAAGATTAGAATTAGATAGAATTCATTAAAAACATATTCGGCCAACCTACACAGATAAAAAAAGTTTTTTTTGTCTTAAAAAAATTCTGTCCCACTCATTTGAAAAGTTTAACTTCGTTAAAAGCGAACACAATAATAATACAAAATTTATCAATTTTCTTAACAAACTTTCACCCTTTTTTAACCTCAAAAAATATTTTATACAGATCGAAATCGACCCTTTTCATTCTCAAGCAGAATCTAACAAAACTTTTAGCATTATTATTATTATTATTATTAGCTTAACACTTACTTTAAATTTGGTTTGGCCTTATTGATTATCACCTCACATTTTGGGCAATAACTATGATCTTCAGTATATAGAAAATTTACTATACAACTGCGACAAACTATGAACAAACAAAAAAAAAAAATTAAATCATGATTTTATGTAAATTCAATTGCAAAATTAACTTCTATCTGCTCCCTGGTAATCAAACTGTAGGGATAGGCGATTATTGGGCTTGGAAATCCGTTATTACTTATTATTGATTAATTGATAATAATCGATTCATTCGAAACATACGTAATCAATCGATTGATCACTATGGTCTCCAATTAATCGATTATTATGACTTCTTATTGTTTCGAATGAATCGATTAGTTTTTTATTAAATATCGATCACTCGATTATTTTGATGTAGGGTTTCGACCAACCCTACAGCCAAGTGCTCTGCGATTATAAATCTTATAGATTTTAACCCTTTTTTTTGTTATTTTTAGGGCGGTTTTTAATTGAAATTCTTAAAATTGGATATTAAAAGTAGATATTTTAAAATTAAAATTAATGCAAATCAAGCGATAGTCTCTATAACTATAATACAGAAACAGTGTTTGTTTTCAATTAAACGTGACTTGAAATCGAAATCACACACAAAAAAAAAAAACGAGAAGAAAGAAAAAAAAAACTTACATCGAATTTCAAGAAAATAGAAATAAAATGAAAATAATAAGAATAATGAATGTTAATGTACTTACAGGAATGCAAACATTCTGATATTGTTGTTGCATCGACGAGGTAACCTTTGCATATAGAACATGACAAAATTTCGTTAATTTCAGTTAGTTTTACTTTTTCTTGTTTTACAACAGGCAATTCCATGTTAAAAACAATACTGTAATAAAATAGATGAAAAAACAGATTAGAAAAATGCAAAATAAATGTATTGCAATAAATTTACACTAAAAAAGAATCATTATTTGAACATTTTTACCGAAAGTATCTGATCAAATATGATTTAATTCAGAGAACTATTTTTCTTTGTGTATACACCAATAAGTTAATTCAAATTCAAAGAATTGAAATCACGCATTGTATGCATTTCAAAAAAATAAAGCAGCAATGAAAGATGAAGGTGAAAATTCATCTTTTCTTCTGTCATCCATTCATATTACGTCACGCGCATTTACCCTAAATCAATACAAACTAATTTAAATCAGTTGTTTTTGGTGAAAAAAGCCGCAAAAAATATATATTTTTAATGATGAAAGGAAAAAAGAATGAACCACTGCCACCACGAGCATACTATATCTACCACCTGATAATTTATTATCCCTCCATATACACCTACATAGAGTTGGGGGAGGGTTGATAAAACGCTTGTAATGACCCTATTCTGGGATATACCTAATCTACTTCCTGTTTTTTCCACTAGTCCCCCCTCACCGCCTATTACCCGCCAAAAGAATAATCCTGTTATATTCGACAACAAAAAAAAATCGAAAAAAGAATATAAAGTTAATTAAGTTAAAGGAATAATTAGCGGAATTAAGCGAAACACATCAATCGAAATTGGAATGATGTGCGCTCATCGTGCGTGCACGTCATCTATGACGTCAGATGCTTAATCAGTTACTGATGATCTACAGCATATGCCCATCACAGCCTACTTATACTATATAGTTTCACAATGAATCCACTATGAAAAAAAAATCATTTATTTGCAATAGCAATTAACTGCATGATAGTAATATCTATCTAGTGATAAATAAAAATAGTAATAATAACAATCAAGGCTAAAGAATAATGAGAATAATAATGCATACATCTATCTATCTATATACATCTAATTTATTCTTATGATGATAATACACTGGCTAGATAGATGATACTTTTCCTGTATAAGAAGAAAGCAAGAAAAAAAAAAAAACGCTTGAACAATAGAATAATTTCGAATTATAATCAATATGATATAAAGGAAAACGATAAAGAATAATAAAGTACAAAAAAAAAAAAAGGAGCAAGAATAAAATTAAAGAAAAAAGCATTGAAAAAAAAGTGGAAGAGAAGAAAAAGAAGCAAATAAAAATGCCCCCCATCACATACTGACAACGATGCATACATGTACGTCCTAATACGTATTCGTATTTCGTCGTACAACGATCAGACCCGGTTTTACGAAATTTCTCCCCTTAGACCAATCAGTTTTAATAACGTAGTAGTAGTAAAAATATCGACGGATATAGTAGCATTTTTGCATTGCATTATACATCAGCAATAAACGTATTCAAATACTATTTACTTAATCTTATAGCTTCAACTCCACATCAACGAAAAAATCACGCCGGCCGTTTCATCAAGAAATCTACCCTTACCAATCAAAAATCGGTTCGGTTACAAACAGAGAAACTGTTTAATTATTCTCTAAAAAATTAAATGCGTTTTTCTCTTAATTCTTTTTGCTGACTGAATTACAATTCTATGCAAAAATTCCTTTTTACCAAAAAGCAATATAATGACCGACTTGAAAACGAAACGAATAAAAAAACTCACACTACACTACTATATGTATATCTATATAGAGAGCAAAAGAGACAGTGAGAGAGAGAGAGAATCCCGGTGTGCCTGCTGATGATGCCTTTGCTCTTTGATGATAATAAAAGCATGGCAATAACAGCATCCGAGAATGAGGCTGATTCTTTTTCTTCTCAATGTGATGATGATCGCGTCTCTCTTTTCTTTGAGAAGGACCTCTTCTCCACTTTCTCTCTCTCTCTCTCTGTTTCTCTTTCGTCGTCACTTTTTAAACGCAGGAAATTATCCTACTAAATTATCACAACGTGATTGGACTGTTATACAGGTGACCGTAGGAGCCACTCCCTTTACATAATTATTTATTATCCATAAATTAGAATAAAAAAAAATGAAAAGATCGGTATCAATATGACAACAACAGTTGGATTTATGGATATATCAGGCACGAAAAAAAAAAAAAAAAAAAAAATTGAAATTTCTCAATCATTTCGGGGTCACTTTTTTTCCGGCTATTAATTAAGCTCGATAAAAAATGAGAAATTCGAGGAACCAACAAAATTCAGACTGATTTGGCAACACAGCTTACTCAGCTATTACTTTAGTAGGTAATTTTTAGTAAAAAACATCATTAACACACAATCACCTGTAAACAATTTTCAAATCATGTTTTAAAACAATTCACCTCAACAATGACGTTAAGGTCGAATACACACAATCGTTACAATGTTGTGGCGGACTTGGGTAATAATTTTTTTTCGATTTTTTCTCGGTTTCGGTCATTTTCTACTCGAGACAAGAATATTATATAAGCAGGAAGAAGCTTATAAAAATACATACATACAAGATAAAAATAAGTAATAATAAATGAATTTATTATTTTTATGAATCTATAGTTTTAAAATTAAATTAATGACTGGTTTACGCGCACCTTTACTACCTATCGCTGGTGTGTATACTCCCAGTCACGTTTTAACGTTTAGTGGATTTGTGGCGGGGAAATGGTTTTGTAGCAACACTGTGCGAAACCAGTCATTAAATAATTTTTGTTTTACTTCATTAATTTAAAAATACCGATACACTAAAATACAATTCTTATCCATTTTGCTTTTTTTTTTTGCAGTATCATTTGGCATTCGATACGAAATCAATCGGTGTCGTCTGTTATCGTGTACCTCCAATCTATATACTATCTATTATATATATATACATAGATATAATATCTGTCTTGTGTTTTTAGTCAGCATTATTAATTCAGTTGCAATTTTATTTCATTGCCGCAGGTCACGGCATCTGTTTATATTTATATACTTACTCTCTTATACCCATAAAAATGGCATCATATAGACAAAAAAGTAACAGTTTCAACGACTAAAAGAGAGATGCATGTAGTCTTATCTTTCGATTCATCGTAAAATTCTCTAAATCTAACATTAGATTTAAATTTTATGACGAGATTATATCTGCCAATGTCATGTTATTTTTTTTAAATTTTAAAATCGCATTAGTTAAGTTAGAGCTATTATTGGAGTAAAACGTGTTATTTGTGGAATTCTGCTCCCTCTTTTCCACGTATAGCGTCACTAAAAAAATGCTTGTCGCACGTGCTAAATTAATGTGAAGATAAACGGCTCTTAACAGCGACAGCACAACATAGTAGGTAGTCGGAACGCAAACTGAAAGAATCGACACTAATCTATATGCAAATATAATCAATATGATTAACTCTGAAAAATCTATACTCTTACTAGATATAATATCATTCTATTGGCCCACGAAAATGTTTGATTTCTAATAAAAACTGCCATCCTCAAAATATTCTCAAAACACAATCATCGAAACTCTGACTAAAAAAGCTTCAAATGTAAAAAAAATTAACATTTCCAAAACCAGAACAGCTGAAAGCAGTATTTTTTCTAAGAAATTCAACACTTCTACCCCTTAACTACTTACTCTTCATTCCGCTCTACCACTACTACCTAACTACCCTCTCACTTCACTTTTTCTCTAACGATAAGTCTGCTATACACGTCGACTAACATAAAACTAACTCACTCCTACATACCTACTATATCTCTGTTGCATTCTATTTTAGGGGCGGAAACTGCAAGATATTTTTACAGATAATAGATTAGAGAGAATCGAGAGAGTGGTTGCGTTGTTGTATATGTCTTCCAATACGATAACAATAATATTGAATGATTAAATTTGATTGATTTAACTTGATTTATTTATACTTACTAAAAGAATTTATTAGTGAAGAAACTAAAGAGAGATAAATTTAATATAAATTTCGTCCATTCGAGGGAAATAAAAAGATATTTGGTTATAACGACACCTTTTCGAACTATTAATTTAATTGCGCTTGCATTAAGAGAAGAAACTATTTTTGAAAGAAAAATGAGTCTCTATAAAAGCAAAATGTAAACTATTCAAAAAGTTTGAAAACTTCCTATAGTATAATGAAATTATCTCGTTATACTGTACGTAGTGCAGCAAGCAATGTTGCCAATTCGTCTGTACCCTAAAGATAGAGTACAATAAAAACCAGTTATATCAAAAATTTGTACATTGATAGAAATCTAGTCACTGCGCTAGCATAGTTCAGCGCCTGGACTAAATAAAGCTTAATTCCCAAAGCTTCGTTAATTTATATAAAATTTAATGACAATTTAGTATAAAATATTGTAGAGCTACTAAAAAAATATCAAAATTGGTTGTACTATCTTTGTCGTTAACAAATTTTCGAGCGCATCCTCTGGCCGGTTTCGACATATTGGCGGCCATCAGAGAAGTAACAAAACAGCATCAATATAATAACTATCAATTAAATCTCATCCTATATGTCATATTAAACGATATGTGTACTATTATAACCGGTTATACGACCAACTATCCTTAACCGATATTCCCGCATCAAATTTTCACACATTTTCTCTGGAAACTCCTAAAAAAGTACCTAGTGACTTGACACCGCTAAGTTGTTAAGAAATATAAATGTATTTTGAATATACAGAACATTATATTCGTTCTACCGACGACCGAGAGAGAGAGAGAGCAACAAAAGCATATCCTAAAGCAAAACGAAAAAAAAAACTTTTAACATAATTAAAATTCTTCAAGGGAAAAAATAAATCCGAGAAACACATAGAAAGAAAGAGGGCCATAGCGGCACGGGGATAAAGATAGAAACAGAAAGAGAGGGAGAGAGAACTAAGCCAACGCAAGTTATATCCTCTCCAACACACACACATACACACAGTAGCAATTTCTTAGTTCTTTTTCCTTTTTTTTTTTTTTTTGTTCAACTTCATTATTATACGAAATACGAATCGCAAACTAACTAACGTAAATTTTATAAAATGTAAATTGTGCGAAAATGCAATTTCTTCTCTCTTTCCCTTTCTAACTCTAATCGTGTAAAAGTTTCAAGAAAAATAAATAAAAATTAGCAATACGATTACTTAAGTAAGTTAAACGAGAGAGAAACCGAGAAACACAAAATTTAGTAGGGAAGTTTAGAGAGTTGTGGCACTCTTAGCTCAGAGTCAGTAATAATTATTCTATCATTAAAAATCCGTGTTACCACTGCTACTATCCAGCAGCAACAATCTTCATTGAATTGGTTAATTTACTGTCGGAATCAATAAATTTTTACTATTGCATAAAGCATCGAGAGCACCAAAATTCCATTGCTGACAAGACTTTATGGATCCACTTACACTCATAAAAAAGAAAAACACTGTTCAGGTTTTCTTTTCAATGTGCCCGAAGAATCACACCAAACAGATCGGTACTGCCTGTTTTGTCGTAGCAGTAAACGTTTAAATTAGAAAATGTAGCACAATCTCCCATGGAGATCCAGCCGCTATACTTGACATATTTTTTATTGTGTCTAGCATCGGATAATAGCTGTTTAGAATCCATTGGCATTGAAAAATCATTTTGACCTAGAGAAGTCGTGAAAAATGAACCTTCTATATAATGTACTATAATATAGTGAGGGTGCTGATTTAAATCCTCAACGACTTCAGCAACAAACTGAAAAGATGATAATCGTTTCACAAAAGTTAACGATAGGAATCAGGTTAAATAAAGTCAATCGAATTGAAGATTTTAGACAAGCAAACTAAAGAATTTAATAGAATTCAAACTTGAACTACTTCAAAAATTGAAAGGCAGTACAATAAATTGGATACAAATTGTACCCAGTTAGATGCTCATGGCATATACTTTTCAACAATCACGCTTGTTGACAAGACCATTCTATTCTTTGCAGACGGTAAAACTTTCTAAAATTCGAATCTCACAGTACTGAACCTTACAGGTAGTTTTTGGGCCTTTTAGGTATAATTCTCAGACAAACTGGTATAGATTGCCGACAATGGCAGAAACAATTTTTCATTTCTTTCTAAACGTAGACAAATTCTCACATTTCTTTCTTTCAATGTGTCAAATGTGAATTATACAGCAGATCAACATTCGAGATCCACTGAACACGACTTGTCCAAGATCGTTTTGTCCAGTGCAAAAAGAACTATGATATGATCCAACTATGATATGATGAATCATTCCCAGAATCGAAAATGTATCTTATTAAACTTCACTTGGGTGGAGTAACATAGCCGTAGTCTGTAGTTTACAAAAGAACTAAAATTAAGCTGACTTTTGGGTCGACGTTGCGAATGAATCATGCCTGTATTAAGACCTATAAAATAGAGCGCCTAAACAGCCTGTACATCACATGTAGATTTCCTTCTGTCCTTCAATGCAACACCAATTTTTGTTAAATTCTTCCAAAACATTATTTGGGGGGAAACATTTTTCTATTTGTTTTAAACCTATCGATCTGATTGGAAGAGAAAAAAAAGATAACAAAGATCAAAATAAGATACGCAAAGGATTGATACTTTTTCTAGTATCAACCGTACCAGGATCCATAAAAGGGACCCGTTAATATATTAGATACTTTCCACCGATATTACCATAATATATTTGAAAGTCAAAAGATTAATGTGAGTGATACACAACGAGCCCGTCTCCCATTTGGGAGGTCAAACTAACTTGTAATGAATCGTCAGATTACAGACTTGGTAAATTGCGAATATATCTTATAGGAATGAACCTGTTATAGTACGATAAGTACTTCCAAGTTGGATCTGTAAACCAAACAATCACTTATTATTGGACATTTGTTGACCAAAAAAAAAACACTCATTCTATTTATACATGCATCCACTAAAAAATTATCGAAACAACAGGAAGAACCTTCTAAATGCTCTTTCCACCCTCTCTCTCCAAAATAAAAGGGAAAAGAAATCAAACCATAACTGAGAAAATCAGCAAATCGATATGCTGCCACCTTTTGTCCGAATCCTCCTCTTCGCCCTTTTTACTGCCATCAATCCAACCAAACACACACACAGAGCAATATAATATTGGAATATAAGGTTTCGATATATTCTCTTTGGTTTTCCTATACTATACATTGTACATATAAAAGCCCTTCAGATATCCCTTCTTATTCCTTACAATGTGTCTCTACCCCCCTCCCCCCCTTAAACTGCATTCTATTTCTGGAGAACAAACTGTCAATGCAACAACAACCCAGCCATTGCCATGGGCAAATGTATACGAGAATATAGCCAGTATTATAGGTATAATTTGTTTCGAGGGGTGAATTTCTTCTTTTTTCTTGTTTGGTGAATGAATGGAGTTTTTCTTAAGGAATCATAACAAATAATGAGGGAAAGTAAGTAATTTCCGAAAGATTTTTAATGGTTGTAGAATGACGAAATGTAAACAGCTAATTTAACAAGTCAATTGAATATGAATTATTTTGCAGCTAAAGCTATTCGATATTAATTATAATACGGGAGTAGAGGTGCAGTGCTGATTCTGGGCCAAAATCTAAAATATGTACAACAAAACCATCTCTTTTTGTGGAGTCTTCGAATTTGGTCATAAATCTGAGGTGTACATCTAAATTCTAGATTAATTCAGTGGATTATCCAGTGCAAAACAACTTTGATAATAAATTTTTATTTTGATTTAATGGTTTGGTTTGGTTTTGGTCTATTTTTTTATAATTCCAACTATTGCATTTACCTACCAAAATAGTTTTTGTTATTTACTCTTACAATAAATTGTGTTTCACTATCACACTGTCCTTATTATAAGAAGAAAACAAAAAGTCAAAATCGTCTTAAAAAATACTCATTTTTATAATTAAAATAAAGCTGTAACTCAAAAATAATAATAAATAATCAATAATAAAACCAATGAAAATACTGAAAGTAACATTCATAATAATAACAATATGCTTGTTAATAATTTTTAAATGAACTGGACGCTAATGCGTTTATTGGGCCAGTTTCTGACTAATACCTACCTCGGCTTAGCTCAAATCAAAACAAACTATCACAAACTAGTTGGGTATTAAAAAAAAGTAAGTTGGAACATGTGATTTTTAGTTTCAGTTTCAATTTGTGTAAAGTTGGAACAGTTTTTATGTATTGCGCATGCTCTTTACAATCACAGACACTAGTTTGACGCCTGGTTGGAACAAAGTTTTAAATGTCTCGTTATTAATTCTACTTTTCTATATTCTTTGGCTTGTCAATTACCTGGATTTTTATCCAAAATCTTCAAAGTAGATGTACAATACGGATTCTCGGTCAAAGTCGAAGATATAGTTATAATACGTGCCTCAAATCTTCAATTTGCAAGTTTTTTTTGAACCAGAACTAACATTGTTCATCTACTGCAATGTATTACCAGTAATATCACTCAATTTTCCGTCAATTGTACTGACAATTTTCACTTCGCGCATCACTAAATGGTATTCTATTGATTAATACTATACGATTGCTTAATTGTAAACATTCATCACTGCGACTAGAATTTTATATTCTGGTGTTTTTTATCTGCAAATCCATGTGATACGGATTTCTCCCCAAAAAATAAGAGAAAACAATAAAATTAATTTACAACGTTTCGTCGTCGAGATTCATTGCGCATCATCACATTCAACAGACAATAGAATGCGGTTTAATAACTAAAAAGGCAAAATAAAAGGGCGGTAAAATCTGTTTTAATGTACAATGACGACACCAACGAATGTATAATATGACGACAACAAAGGGCACGACAAGTAAAAGAATTCGAAAGCGAGAAATTACACTATAGGAGAAATGTTCCTTCATTTCAAGGGCATAAAATATTGAAAAAAAAAAAAGAAAAGAAATCCAATTATATTTACCTAAAAATAATATTAGTTGTCAATGAACTTTCCTTATGTCCTTCATTTATCAAAAGCAACAAAAAAAAAAGAAAAAGATATGCGTTCTGGCCTTGACTATTATAAAAACTTTGTTCTTATAGAGTTTCTTTTTTATTTTTCTTCAGAAAGACGAGCGAAAAAAAAAAACGGTCATCAAAGCGAAGATCATAAAATCTGTCATCACCGCAATCAGCTTAACTAAATCCACAGATAGATCAACGACAAAATAAAGTGACATTTAATTTTTATTATCAGAAAATTATCAAACGAACAGAATGAACCTTCCATCACAATTCCACTTCATTCATTCCATCCCCTCCTTTCCCCGTTTTCTTTAATTCCCATCAATCTATCAATCTATCTGGAAGGTACTATATCCAGTAGGCATAGTTTGATAATGTTACTCGGTTTTAGACTTTTTTTTTTCTCTTATATTCTTTCAACGAAAAATTTACATCACCACCACCAGCCTTGTCGCTGCCGCCGCCGCCGCCACCAACAAAATGAAATAAAATTACCCACTAAATACCTTTAGCGCCGTTTTGTAGACCATTCTACCTGTGCAAAGCACATAATAAAAAGACGTAAAAGAAAATAGCAAGGTAAAAGGGAAATACCACCCCTCACTTACTGTATATGTTCGATGGAAGGATGGATGGATGGATGTACATGTACCCGACCAGATTATGTTATAGCTGATAGTATACATATAGACCAGGGTGGGAGAGGGTTCAAAAATATTGACAACGGAGGTTATTACTTTGTATCGGTTCTTGTATGTAGTATAAATGAACTATTTTATTCGTTATGTAAGATACGAATGGGTTGTTGCTTTTCGATAAGAAAGTGTTGCCTTTTAGATATGATTAGATAACATTTTGTAGGTACACACCAAAAGATGTTTTACATCATTTTTATCTATACTTTTCTATTCATTCACCAAATTCACTATATAGTGTGTCACATCGCTTATAGTACAATGTGCACGGACCTTTACCGATCGATATTGAATACGATATTTTCCATCATGAATGCATAAGTATATATTATGTAAATATATGTACAGAATTATGCATATATAGAATCATTCTCGAATGCAACAGGACACAACACTTTTATCGGGTAATGACTTATTCTATATACATATCGCTGATATCGCAAATATTTTTTTTTATATAAACATTCATTCGAAAATAAATCAATCAACTGTAGAATATAATTTAAAAAAAAAAAACAATTAAATTCAATGATACCTACCTACGTGCAGAGATCGACATTCGCACACGAAATCATTAACTATTATGTAAAAAACGAGAAAATGTGGCTGCAAGCAAAATCCCTTTGATGGTTTGAAATCTCAAAACAGCCAGCCAGCCAGCCAGCATACATGTTCAGTTCAGATAGATAGATAGATATTTATTAATATCAACTCTCTCAATGTAATCAAGCAGGCTTTGTTTGGTTAGTGGAGAGAGAAAGATAGAGTCAGATAGATTTTGAGAAGGAGAGAGAGAGAGAGAGAAAGGAGAGGAAATAGAAAAGCAAAGCAAGCAACAGCAACAGCAGCAGCACCGCTGTCTGCGTCTGCTTTTAAAGGTCCCCCCTAGGCCATATCTGCATAGAGGCGTTAAATTTTCGTCTCCTAGATTGATCGGCCGCCCTTCTTATTCAAGGTACAAATTTATTCAAACATTCACACACACACACACACACATAGATACCATCCATCCATACATACAGACACCTAATACATTAAGTTGAAATATTTTAATGTAAATTTAAATGAATATATTTTAGAAAATTGTTTTAAATTAATTATGAATTAATGAATAATAAATAAACATAGAACAACAAGAAGTTTTTACAGAGGTTTTTATTTAGGTTACAAATAGATATGTAGATATAATATGTCTGTATACACAGTGAAATTTCAATTAACGGGACCTTTCTCAGGAAGTGAACAGCTCGAACTGTACACACTATATATAGATATAAGTACAATTTAATCGTGGTGGTTTTGGCATGTTGAACTTCTCCTTTAAATTTGTATCCTCTTGAAAGAGATTTTTTTATATTATTAGATTAACATCGAATTCTACTTTTTTATTGATGGATATTTTATTGGGCTTTTCAAAAAGCTATAGACACTTAAACCTCTCCATAAATATTTGATTTCATATTAGCTATATTTAGATCGTTTTCCAGTTTTCTTTTATTCTTCTTCTATACAGTTTCTTGTGATGTCTTATTTCTTTCTTCTCCCTTTAAATACTTACTTAATATTTTTCCTCCTGCGCGAGGACTTACTTTTTCGTTTATCTAAAGGAAATATCCACTTGTATTATCTTCCATGCCATGTCATTAAGCTTGCTTGCCATGGTAAATAATCCATTACCATATAGGCTTTTGTCGTTTCTATGGGAGATGCATTTTTTATCTCCTTGACTTTTTCTGTCCTTGTATTGAGTTACTGTACTGTATTTATTTTGTTCTTTCTTAATTTCATTCTATTTATATTTACAGATACTCACAAATCTAACAGATTAGTAGGTATGTACTTGATCAATTTTGTTTCCAACAAACAGTCAAATATGGAAAAAAAGTATTTCACAAGAGAAAAAAAAAACGGTCGATTTGTGCATTATTTGGCAACCCCTAACATGCCTGCTGTCATTTATTATACCCAGAGAATTCGTTGCCCTTCTGTCTTTCCTTCGTTTCTTTTTTTCTCTCAATTTCTTTTCCTGCAAATCACGATAATATTATTTCTGTAGTGAAACAAATGCCTATTCATTTTTTTTTCTCTAAAAAAAAAAAAAACAGTCTTACTTCAGATCAATATAGCTTAATGGCATGATAAAATTTCCTGGAGTTTTACTCCCATTACACCAAATAGATCGCATCAGATTCTGATTTGAATGTTTTAAATTTTAGCCTCAAATTCTTGATGCTACTGCAGCTAGAAAATTTTACGTATCGACCTTTTCGACGTTCCACATACATATACCTTATAGCAACCCCGATGAAAATTAATCGCCCCTTACAATTATTCCCCTCACGTGTGTTGTTCTTTGTGTTATGTTGTGATGATGGAAAAGGTGTTTAGTTTTCCTTCCTCCTTGTAAGTCCTTAGTAAATATTGGACAAAAACTATTGATATAGAAAAGTAAATACGATGATGGAAAATTCCATATAAACTGTAAGTATATACAGTTGTAAATTTCAATAGCATGTTACCGTTTAGTCACTTTCAACAAAAACACATAACCCGTCAAACAACGCGTACATAGGTACATAAACACAAACTTTATAATTAATTAAATTAATTAATAACTAATAATAATATTTAAATTGACCACTATAAGCTAAACTAAGAAACAAGCTGATTGGTTTCACACCAGCCGAATGACCAATGAGATTTGCGTTGCGTTCTAAACAACATACTTCAGCGAAGTTGCTGAATATTTAGCAATAAAAATACAAATTTATCATTAATAAAACTGATTATTGATTATTGAAGTACAGTATAATGTTATTTGCCTCTAGATATCCGTGATAAATTCAACTCGACAACGGTGTGTCGCTCTAGACGATGACGGTGCAACCATACAGAATAAAAAAAAAATTAGGCCTACATAGAAAAATGCACTGTTTCCGAATAAAAACCAGACAATTTACAACAGCTGATAATAATAACTATTGAACTACATCAGGCAAATAGCAGAATAACTGTAAAATTAGCATTATTTTTTACTAAATAATTTACCTGCTTTTTAATTATGACACCATTTAAGCGTTCAAGTTTTACGAAAAATAGGAAATGATCAACAGGAAATGATTCTCCCGAGTTCACGGCACCACACACGCGGAAAATGTTAATGTTTCCTATAAGAGATTCACATTTGAAATAAGTCTTTTTTCAATGAGTTTATCTGATGTTTTTATTTTGCGAATGTTTGTTTTTGTTTATTTCTAGTTTGTCATTTCATTTACAGTCAAAGCACACTTGAAACCGCATCGATTTGTTTATTTTTCAAATTGTATCCCAATAACAATGTCATTTTTTTGATTAATACAATGCAATTGATTAATTAATTGAATTGAACTGAAATGATTACAATATTCTTTATTAAAATACAATAATCCAACTGTTGATTGCTTTTCTAGCTAACAAAAATTAAACAAAATCATTTGACAAATCAACCGTTAGTTCACTAACTTCAAAAAAAAAAAAAAGTATCGTATGTATATAGACTATCGCCCTTAATAACAAACATAACCTAGAAATTCACTAATGTTTTACCGGTTTTTTTTTTTGTTGAATAATTATTCACATCAAAATCAATATAGATATTATAAAAAATTCAATAATTCACCAGCTGTAATTGATATTTTTAATAGTTCCATGCCGTTAATGGTAGTAATTTCGATTTAAAAAGGAACGAACTGCTACGTCTGATATCACGGCGCGATTTCTAAAACCAGACTGTGGCGAGTATTCTGTTCGGTAACGGCGTATGCGATAGAGAAGAAAACGTTATGAGAAAGAAAGGGAGAGAGATAACAAGTAAAAAGTAAATAGGCTCGTTATGTATTTATTTTCCCCTTATATATTTTCATGTATATAAACGGTTAGTTCGGTATATACTATATTCCAACGTTGCTGCTATAAAACGTTTTGTTGTTGACTGCATTCGGAGTTTTGAAAGAGAGAAAGGGAGAAAGACAGAGGGAATGGATAGGTGGAGAGAAAAAGACAGAAGTATACTGTTCAAATTCGACTTATACTTTAGTATAGTTGAAGTATTGGAAATATAAACAAAAAATGTGTACTTATCAACATTATATTATGTTGTTTGTTGTTTCTTTTAAACAATTATTAATCATTTTCCTCATGAAATTTCTATAATCGTTATATTTTAAAGTTATTTAGCGAATTTCAACAGTTGTTAGATGATTGTTGCATCAAGTAGGCCGTGTACTGCTATAGTTTTCGTTCTTCTTCTTTTTTTCCTGCTATTCGATATATTTTAAAGATTCCTACACTTGTTGATTAGACGAAAAAGTTTATTTACCTAATTTTTAGATATCGGAATAGTAATTAGGGTCCAGCCTTTATTGTTGGTAGTACAACAGAATATTAATGTCTGGTTCACATTATACAAAACGAAAAAAATATTTATATTTTGTTACACAATCAATAAATTGTATAAAATCGATATACTGATTACAAAGCAGAAAAGCTTAAACATGTTTGCACCAACGGTTGCTGCTCATGTACATTTCAGACGTAATTTTCACCATTAACGTGCGTATCCAGTGAAAATGTCCATTTATTATCATTATTGAAGCTATTTAGAAATTAGAAGGGCAACGTACACCTAAAGCCTCACAACCTTCCCACCACTTCCAATCTATATTTAGAATCTACACTATCTGGGTCCTTAATTGCCCTCCTCCTCCTCCTCCTATTCCTTCGCCATGCTTTTCCTCCATTATCTTATTATTGTTGCCTCAATGGTTTCAAGTGTGAGTGAGTGAATTGTTAAATTGCCGAAGTATAAGCGAAACTTTTAATTAAGTAGTGTTCACACTGATGTGGATATATTATGAATTGTTACGATTCTATATTTTTCCGATGAAAAATGTACGAACAAAAGTTTATGCCTCCGGAAAATATAGTTGGTGAATTGGGAGAATTTATCGTCTTCGGATCAGCACATGTTAAATGTTGCTAATTTTCAAAATTTGTCACTATAGTTGTCACTCTATTAATCTGTTCATGTGTGTTTACCTTAATTTATCCCTATTGCCTAAATAAATGTTTAAATTAAATTAGCGAAAGTACAGTATTGAAAAATCGCTCAGCTATTAAGAAAATTTAAGAAAAGTTATTAAAGTTTACATATAACATAAAACTCTTCTAATCAGAACATATAGATACATACTAGAACAGCTAGAAGTATATAGCTAACAGAATGCTGAAAACGGCCTCAAACTCCATGACCTTCAAAAGTTTATGTCTCTCTTTTTCAGGATTCTATCATCGTTTTTGAGTGGAAGTTACCTTTCCATTGTGCATAATAAAAATGCGAATCTTTGTGCGTTAGATAAATATGAGTGCTTACCTAGTAATAATAATAATAACGAAATTAAAAATTTTTAAGCTGTCAAAACTGAAGCCGTTTTTTTGCTCTTGTCGATTTTTTACACCTCGTATCCATCTAGTTATAGAATATAATTATGTAGGCGACTCGTGTTAATGAGCATGCGCTGCAATTCAACTATTCGTAACTTTTAACGCTCTTTAAAAGTACCTGCATCAGGAGTAGTATAAAACTCCTTATATATAAATATTCACACACGAAATACGAATGTAGAAATGACGACCTCTGGCTATAGGAGGTTAGATTCTATAGATACACGTATACCCTTATATCTATTAGACAACGAGCTTGTGCTCCGCATGCTCGATCAATTAGATCTGTTAATTCTTAATCTGTTTCACCCTCTTCTTCCATACCTATGTTTGTCTTTCCCTCTTTTCCACTAAATTCTCATTGAAAATGTTGACATTACTATTGTTCTCCAAAAAAGAAAAATAGCAAATTTTGAGACACATAAAGCGATTCGTTGTTTATATGCATTTTTTAACAATTGCCGCCCTTGAATAGTACTTATATATACATATATATATATATATATATATAAAGAATGACATGAGGAAGAGAGTGCGGTGAAAGCATAGGAAAATGCCCTAGAGATTTGAACATTTTCCCCATTTCTATCTCTTTATACATAAACAGACACCCACGCACCCGTCCGTCATTCAGCCCCCAGTCAAGGGTGAACTTAATTAGATAAAATTCCTATCAGGAGCCCTCTTAAAGTAATTATTAAATGCCGTTCCTGTTTTTGATGTTCAGATTTGGACTCTTCTGTCGAACGGAAACGATTGGTGAAATGTCTATACACAGATATAGATATAGATGGATGATAATATAAAGATAGAGGTGTGATATATCTTATTTAAAATTCGAATTGATAAGAAAATGAGTTAATTAGCTTATTAGAGAGTATCTATTTATAATTTAAATACGGGGTATACAGTTGGTCTGATAGATATAGATCTAATAATGTGGGATGTGTCCCTTGTGAGCATGTGACCTATATTCTAAGTATATCAGTGCTGTTTCGCCTTGATGATTTAAAAGAGTTTTATCACGTTGCTATTAGTGTGAACTGAGCTGTAACATGTTTTTTTTTCTAATATGTTACGGATTAATTGACCAAAAGAATTTATTGTAAGAAAATAAATTATACATATTTTTTTTTTTTTTTGGCCGTGGCACCATCTCATTGGACAGAGACCTATACAAGAAATAGAGGCCTTTAGCTAGACACAATACACGGTCTTATCTTTATAGTAGTTTCAATGGATTCTCAATGGAACTTTCTCTAGTTCCAGGAATTTATTTAAAAAAAAATGCCTTTAATACAAATACTTACTCAATAATAAATTTTTTTTTTTTCAACTTCTATTTAGGTAGGCTTAGGGGTGGCAATAAATGTCTATAAATCTTTCATAAATAAACATAAAAGCAGCACCATCTACTGACAAATCCAATTCTTCATAACACGTCACGTTAAATTACCGTTCCATTTCCATTTATAGGCCGTTCATTCATATGCACGTTTAAAGAGCGCATTGCAAAGACTCACTTTCCCCTATTTGAAAAGATCGATAACTGATACGGGCAGAGGCGGCGTAGAATTATATTTTCCTGATCTTATGGTTATAATAGTAAGTAATAAACTAGCGGGATATCAAATTGGTATGTGTATAGAAAATTTTTTTTTTTTTTTTTGAATTTAAAGCGGCGTTTATACTATGCAAGCATTCTGTGTTACCGTTCGATTGACACGTACACACAGACGACAGAGTCCTTCGATAAATATCGTTGAAATTTGTCGTTTCTGACGTTCCATTTTCGTAAACTATTAATAGCTAAGTCAGCTGAATGGAAAGGAAACACTATCTATATATATATAACTATGCAAGTACCTATATAAAGGAAATTCTATAGTAGAATGGAAGTAACCTTGAATTTAGAATTGCTGTCCAGTGAAATTCTAGATAACTTTCTAAACTTAATAAGTTTCTAGATCTTCTACTTGAATTTCTATGAATAAATAGGTACAATCGGGCTGGACACTAGTAACTAACTACCCTGTATACAGATTATCCACAAAGTGTCCACTGTATGTACACAAAAATTAGGAAACTATATCCTTGTGCTGAGATTACACAGGAGGCTGAATAAAAGATTGGCCATAGGCGTAGATTTAATTATAAGATGAGTTGCCGTATCCGCACGCCGCTGTATTTCTTGGTTGCTTATGAATTTATATAAGGCTATTTATATAAAAGGAAATACATATGTGGATGTTATTTACAGCTATTAATCTTATGTGTGTTTTTGAATGGCTTTAGTTGTTTGGTTCGATTTCGTTTTTTCTTTGTTACTATTTTAACCAATGAACGTTGGTTACTATTTACAAAAATTAAAGGAATAACTACACAAATTTGATATAAAAAGTCGTCTTGACATTGTCTAACCCTAACTAGACACTAATTAAACCAATATATCTTTCACTATGTAATCTATAAGTAGATATGTATATTATTACGCGCTATATCCATTGATAATAACCATCCTTCCATGCGATTAATAACAATCTCTACACACTCTCTTTTAGACTCATTCTCTCTCTTTTCGTTCACGCTCTCCCTCTTTCACTCTGTTGGTATCTTTCATTTTTATTATTATTAATTCATCATCTGTCCTGCCTTGCTCGAGACACACACACATATATATATATATATATAGCTAAAACCAGAGATCAGAAGCGCGGAGGTTTGGTTATGATACGTATACAATTCTATATATTCTACAGCCAGTTCGTAATGTTAACGATGACGATGATCATGATGATGAAAAGAAGAAGAGAGAGAGAAAGAAAAAAAAACTGTACAAGACAGAGAAATAGAATACAAGCCTGTTTAAATAGGAACAGTGACGTAGCAAGTTATTTTATTTGAAAATAATTTTATTCATAAAAAAACTTTAAATTTTCTTGCTAGTTTATGGGTGTGTGTAATTGGAAATTTTAATGACAATTCAATATCAAATCAAGAAATTGTCTTAAATGTTCACCCTGTATAAATTATAAATCAACCTGAACCATTTCGTTTTTTTTTCCTTAAGAAAACAAAATAAAAGTTGAGTATGAATTTTGATTGTCTCCTCCACTGGTGCATACACATACACATAAACAAAACTCACACAGGCTGCCTGACACAACCGGCTGCATATACACGCTACATACATAACGTGGGCAGTTGAGGACGTATATATGTAGACGGATAAAATACAATAAATACATAGGCATCCACACTATGGATAATATAAATATAATGAAATTCCGACTAAAAAGAGACCCTACGGCCGGAATCAGCCTTATATACAGACTATAAGCTATATGTATGTACGCATGTACCTACGGGTAGGTATTGTAATGTATATAAAGAGATATATTGTTGTGTTGGATATATGCGTTGAGAGCGGAGGGAGGGGGGATTCGATTCTACTATACTAAAGCCGGTTACACACCAATTAATAAATACAATGGGGTGCATTTTTTTTTTAATTTTGTAGTGAGAATACGTGTCATGTTGCTATGGGGATAATTTTGTTCGAATATTAACGATTAATTGGCATCTAATTAAGTTGTTAATTAGTATAATTATGTACCAATGATATAGTAATTAACAATCAGAAATGATATTTTAGTAATTACTTAAAAATCTGCTGATTTTATTTGTATATCTCCAAGGCTGCTAGTTGATTGGTTGAAAATTCACCACTGTATAAAATCTTGTGAAATTTTAATTATTCGTGGCAACATCGTCTTGCTAACTGAAGGAGATTTTACTGTAAAAATTGTCACAGACAAAATATCTAAACATTTTTAAAATTCTATTTTGCAAAAAAATGGTTTCCGTATTGTAAGTCAATTGCCTTAAAACAGATGCTTCGCAGATGGTTGCTTATGTACATAATAATAATAATGATAATAATACCAATAAATAATGGTATGTAAAATGTATATAGAATGGTAGTGAAATGTTATGGAATGATTCTTTGGTGAGGTTCGCCTACGACGAAGCCAGTAATTATTGGAATAGTTTCTCAATTTGACTGTAGTTAGTAACGTTTTTTTGTACAAATGAATTCATTAAAAAATTTGTTAATTACTTCATTTAATTGCTGGATGCAATCACCTTACACGCGTTTACCCTATACTAAGGAACTATTTATTAGAAACCGCCCACTCAATGGGCGTGTCCTCTGAATTTCAATACAATCTATCTATACACTGGCATTACTTACTGTTTTAGAACGGTATAGAGACAATGTACTCGTATAGTCGATTGACTTGATAAAACAGTTTATTCTCATTATTGTTTAAGATAAATCCGTACGCGTTTTTCTCTTATTTTATTTTCATTATTTAATTTTACACTGTATAGATTAAATTTGACCTTTTCCATCGCCATAAAAACACGCAAACACACACACACACACGTATACAGGCAGTGAAACAAATTAAAATGAAAATTAATTAATATAAATATTGTAATTTATACATTTATGTATGTGTATATGTGGATACGCATATATTTATTGTGCACTTTGATTATTTATTTATTTTTTTATTTGTTTATATAACTTTTTATCGTCTCCATTCTTTACAGTAGCACATTGAAACGAATAATAATGATAATAATAAATAAATAAATTTTTATATATTTTTTTTTCTCTCAACATTGTATCAGGGTATGAGAAAATGGAAAAGGATAATGAATGATAGAAATACAACAACAATGTTATGTTATGTATTCTATTTTATGTATAGATGTGTTAATTTTTATTGTCATTAATTCCATTGTTGCCAATGCTTGTCTTATAAACGAAACAATTAGTTAAATTTTGTATTTTTTCAGAAATTTTTTCAGCAAACAATTTTAAATGAAAAATGTGACTATGTGCATAGGATAATTAGAATCTTTCAGGTTATGTTAGACACAATTGAAAGAACTAATTTGAAATAAAAAATTTAACATAAAGATTATTTCCAAAAATGATTAATGAATTTTAGCGAAAAAAAAGAATATTTGGATAAATTTTATTATTCACTACTTTTATGACGTTCGTGCCTATTGGTTATATAACAATTAAAAATCAGGTTGAAGGGTATCTTTTGCGATTTTATGTTTCTACAGTACTTAAAGTGAACGTTAAAAAAAGTGGTTTTCTATCAGTTAATTTCAATATGTGTACATATTTACCTTGCGGCATTATTTATTGGAATCCGCCCACTCAATGGGCGTGTCTTTTTACTTTTATGGACATATGAATTATTAACAGTTCTAGAACAGTAACCGAAGAAGTGTCAAATCAGCATATAAACTTCGAGAATAGGCTCTGTAAGAAAGGGGAAATTAAATAAATAATTTTCCAATGTATTCTACATTGGAAAATTGCATTTTATCACTTTAAAAAAATTAGTCTCTATCACAGCGCAAACGTTATACGTCAACAAAATCGATAGTACTGTGATAATAAAATAAGTATCTACATCAGACATCAGCACCCCAAAAGAAGAAAAGAAAAAGGTAACATTTAATAGGCTTCTTCCACACCCACATCATCATTCAACCATTTTTAAATATAATGGCCACCTACCCATTCTAAGGTACCCATATCAATATCAATGATGATGCCGATGAAGCCGGACGATTTTTTTTTTTGGCTTTCGAAAATAAAATAAAAAGGTCCATTCACTGTGTGACGAATTACTTTTTATGAAGAAAGATAATTTGTATTAGCTATCATTTTGTTTGGTTTTTATCTAAATTGTTATACGTTTTAATTGCTTAGATATTAATTTTTTTGTAGACAAGTAGCTGTGTAAATTACCTATTATAATTGTTATGTATCTTTGAAATTATGGTCCTAATTAATTATCAGAGATAATAAAGAATGCAAAGTATTAAAAACACAATGCCTGATAGTGCATATCTGCAAGATATTTAAATATGATATTCATATGATTATGTTTAAGTTACATCATATTATGTAGGTATACAGGGTGTCTTAAAATCAATACGATCATTAATTTTGTGTATTTATACCAAATACAGCAAACTAAAGATAAAGCACACTTTTACCACTATATACTTTCTGACATATTATCTAACAGATACATCATCTATATACTTACATCTTATAGATTTGATTAAAATACACAATTCCATTCTGACATATTATCAAATACATACATTAACACCATCATCAATCAACATACATAAATTCCCACTTACATTTATTAAATATACGTATACGTCTTTAATCATTCATTGGTTGGTGTGTTTTTATAAAAGAGGGGAATGAACTCATTCCATTATACATACTTACTATATACATACATACAACTGCCTGTGACATAGACGCACGGCCGATAGATGGCGATCAAAACGAATGTCGAATAATATTACTTCCTGTTGCGTAGTAAAAAAAAAGTAACAGGAGTGAAGGATTGATAAGTTTTTGGAGGGACTAAAAATACAACATGCTTTTTCATTTGGTTATGTCACAGAATATAATTGTACTCTGTGGCAATGTTATGGTTTAAGTGATTTTTTCGCAAGAAAGAATAAACATTAAATCATCCTTAGCTATTGGAATGTGTTCGGTTATAACGTACTACGTACGTACTCGGTTATAGTAGATTTTTCGATTATAGCAACTGGATTTGTTACTACTAATATCATCTGGATGTTAATTTTATTTACTCATTTTTTATCGTCAAAAATCAAGCAAGCATGTGATTGGTCACTAGGTTACATGTACGAAACGAAACAAGCAGCCTGTCAACATCAATCAATCAGTCAATCAATCAATGAAAGTTGTGCATTGCGGCCATATTAAAATTTATTATTAAAAATAAAATCAAGAAAGCAATATAATTTTGCCACATAAAATTATTATCTCCTGTTACTTTTTAACAACAAGAATAACAATAATAAAAATTATCATCATCATACATATACATAATAATAATAATAATAATTTAATAATCTTATGTATTAAGTGTTCTCACTCACACTCTTCCTCTTTCTCGCTCTGTTTCACGGTCGTTTTTTTATATATACGTATGGACTTATTATTTATTTCTGTTCCCATGATTCTTTCGGTTTCTTTTTTTCCCATCTTTTTTTATTTCATTCGATCTACCTACTATTCTGTCTCTATCACCTATCTATATCTAGACTTCGAATTCATGGCCTTCTGTGACCCTGTGAACAGCTTCGAACGCTTGCGCACGGAAATTTCGTATCGATCTCCGTTGTGTATTTGTATGTGTCGTTATGTTCGACCAAACAAATACTGTGGATAGTTGAAAATTGATGCTATGTGTTTATTTTGTTAGTTTTCCATAATTGTTCAAAGAAATTTCTATGGAAAACTAATCATAATCACTATACCTACAACTTGTTGCAACTAGTTATGCACGAGCTGATAAATTTCGTAATGCAATCATGAAAGTTTCTCTGTAGCCTTCAAGCAATATTTGCCAGGTCAACTATAAATATAATGCTCGTATAGCGTTTTGGGAATTCATCTGTTCTATCTCTCTCACACCCATTTGCCATTGCAGCACTGGCATCAGTGTATGTGGAATTATACTCTCGTCATTTTGTGTTGTGTGTAAATGTATTTTTATAAGTATAGGCTTTGGTGGAAGGTTCAATTTGAATTCGAACTGAAGGGGAATATTTATTTTTAGAGATCGGCTTTTCTTGTTTGTTGTTATTGTTGAATTTTTCTTTTTTCTTTTTGTTTTTGTTTAAGCAATTTCTCCTTGTTGCAAAAGGAGCTTCTGATATATATAATTTAAAAATTGTTTGTTTATGGTTCAAATAGGAAATTAATTGTTTATTAAATTTAATAGGTGTTGCTGAATATTGCAAATTAGACTTCGTAGAATAGAAAAACAAGCATTTGTCAGCAGGAAAATGGCATTTCAAGCAGTATATCGTTAAGAGTTCATTGTAATTGAATCATGCTTGAATTTCTGCTGGGAAACAACATATTTCTGTCTAACAATTCGTAGTAAATGAATAATATACTTTGAATGTGTGTATTTTACTTTAATCCGTTATGAGCGAGTAGCACTATAACCGAGTTTTTCAATTGAAACCTGTTAAAAAGTCATGAAAATAGTGGTATAGACGCCACGACGGTTTCATGCCTATTTATCGCTATTTCCGTGGCGAGCGAATACCATTCTTGAACTAACTGGCTAAAATATTGTTTGTACATTATAATCGAACTTAATCTGACAATCAAATCAAGGAGAAATAATCGTTATAAGCGATCATTTCACGTAAACCGTGACTGTATAACAAATATCGCTGATTAGCCGTATTTATCCCATTTATTCTTATATACGAGGTTCGTTATAAGCGGACATAGTAAAATTATCTTCCAAGGATGTAGTACGTGTAATTGTACTTGTATATCGTCTCGCTGCTTATAAAATTTTCCCGTAACAAGCCAGAAATTGAATAAATTTCATTTGAGAAATTGACGTGAAAATTACGCATTTTTATTCGGTTTTTTCTAATTTTCTCTCACTGAGGATGTTCATTGAGAAAATTCCTTCGCTTAATAATTAGGTCAGTTACTTAGTTACACGGAACATCTGAAAGATCCCGTGGTTTTCAAGGAAATTTATGAAAAAATGCCAAAAAATCGGGATTTGTGGCGAATTGTTGCATCGAAGGAACCGTTGCGGTTTAGGCTCATTTTTGATTTAATGAAGCATGCTCAAATTCTTCAACCATCAAATATATTGTAATGAAGCTCCACTTTATCAGTACCAGTGATTGAAAATAGTTGGAAGTCAAAATTTATGCTTTTATGCAGGAAAGTTGTTAGTGAACTTAATTTTCTGTTTCAAAATTGTCGTGCTTTCTTTCGGAAAAATCAACGACAAGACACTTTGTGCTATCATCAATTTTGATGATTTTAGCAGTATAAATCAGGCTGATACTTCCTGAGATCGGCTCCAATAAAAAATGGCCGAATAACACTAAGTTACAGCTACAGTTTGTCTAGTACTAAGTCGACATATTTCCTCTATAAATTCAGTCAATTATAACATGAATTTTTCGTTTGTGCTCCCTGTGGACTGAAAAAAAAACATTCCACCTACATTTCTTAATTATCATAAATCAGCCAGAACCCATAATATCTATTTAATAAAGCCGTATCTACACTAAATTTACATTTTTTCCAAAAAAAAAAAAAGACGAAAATAAAAACTAAATAACAAAGCAACGCCGTACAAACGGCTTTACATACAAAGCAATACAAAGATATATAGATATGGCTCGATGGGGAGTCTTTGAAAGGTCACAACCACTGTTTGGTAGAATACCCACGTAGGAAGCCACCTACCTATATATAGTGTGATGGTATAGGTATGCTGATAAATGCGTAGGCGACGCTACTGATGCTGATGATGCTGTCTCTGTATATGTTCAATGTTGATCATCGTAATGATGAGGATACGGTGTTATAACAAGCCGTCCACGATAAACGACGTCGACGACGTCGGCGATCAATAAAAGTGGTTGGTTAGATAGATGGATAGTTAGGGGGATGAAATTGGGCGGAGTAGGGAGGGAGGGGATGAAGAATGTGGAAAATGTATTATACGAAAATTAAATTTGTTGTGGTTCTGATGGGGAAAGAAATGGAATAAGAGAGAGAGAGAGAGAAAAAGATTTGGTTTTTGTGTGTGCATGTAATGTGAATGCAGCTTTATATTTTATTCATTTAATTAAACAGTTTCTCATAAACAAACATTGTAATATCGAAATTCTTATCATAAAATCATAAAAGTTATTTGAAATATTTCCATAACTATAAAAATACTTCTAGTTCTATCTACTACTTACATATCAACTGCATTTTCTTTTTCAATTTTCAATTCTATTTTTTTTTTTTTTCATTTCATTTATTTTCTTTCAATATTGGTTTGATCGTCGTTCGTGTTGTTAAGGCCGCCAGCAGAGGTGCATGCCGTAGACGTGACCGACATGGAATACTAATGAGCTTTGCCCATAATTGGAAATCCGTTGAAATATAGATATATATCTGTTTAGTTCTCTCTCTCTCTCTCTCTTTCGTTTGTTACTTTGGATATGCCTTCAAAGTATATTTAAGTACATGTAGGTATAGGTACTATAAGATGTTTTTATTTACTGATGTGGATGTAAAAAAACGGCTAGTTTTTAGTAAATAAACTGCAAATTTCAGTGAGTTGAAATGAGAAAAATTTGCTAAAATTCTCTGCTAAAGAAATATCCAAAAGAAAAGGATATAAACCGCCATTTTATTAATTTTATTGCGTGCCTTTATGTACGCAGGTATTTACAAGTCTTTAAAATCTATTCAGCTGAGAATGTCATACAATTTTCCGCTCGAAAATCTAATAGAGATAAACAATCATTTATCCAACCATCTTGAATACATTGAAAACATATGACTATACATTCAGCGAATTTATTCATAAGAGAAATTAAAAATTGACCTCAATTACTTTTCTCTTCTTAATTTCTATTTATAAATGTCTTTTATATTTACGCTTCTATACGCGTAAGTACTCACTTAAGTCTTATATATAAGATAGCGGCAAACAAATGTTGTTGTAGCTGCTGCTGTTGCTGTGAAATTAAACTTAAATAAAAAAAAAAAACGTATTATTTTATTATTATTAAATAAATTGATTGAGGACAAGGCAATTCAGTCGAAAATGCAATGCTAAATTTAGGAGGTCAACATAATAATAATAAAGTGGATAATGTCAACATCGGACAGCGGAGACGTACTCACTTATAGTTATAAGAATAAAAATGTATAAGTAGTCACAAGTTTAGAGTTGCAAAAAATTTAAGAGTTTTTACAAAAAAAATTAATTAAGAGAATTTAACGGTTCTCACGTTAAATGTCATTAGACTTTTGCCTAAAAACTAGTAGAATTATAAGACTGAAAATCGGTACATGAAAATCTCTCATTATGACTGACTTAACTGACATATAGATAAGGTTGCCCGGCTTCCGGTTGTAGCGGATATATAAATGCCAGTTTGCAATTCTGAATAGAACCCCACTATTTTATCTCACATTACAATTGCTCGCATAATTCTATTTCTAAAACACCCTACATGTCATTTACGAAAATTCAGCCATTTCGAAATAATAAGGAATTTCGTGATTTTTTAGATATTTCTTTTCCAACTATTTTTTAATGAAAATTTTCTAATTGAACGAAATGAAAAAAATTGCTTTTTAGCCGATGACAATTTGGTACTTATAGGTACCAAATTTCTCATTTAAGGAATTGATGAAAATTTGTTTAAAATACTATACAGCGCGTCCGTAAATGCAAATTAAAAACGAACTTATTCATTGTTGAAAAAACTTTTATTCGTTTTAAACTTTTATGAAAACGTTTAATTCAAGAACAGCACTCTGTATTTTTGATATGATTCTACACCAATTTCCATCTAATTACAAATTTCCAATGTAAACTCAATTTGTAATGCATCTTCATCAAATCCATGCTAAAACAAGTCCATTTTTCCGTTGCATTAAATGAGGAAATGCGAATTAAGAAGATGGCTGAAAATGTCTAAAAAATCACGTAAAGTCGTTATTATGTATTGGAAAATGGCTGAATTTTCGCATATAGATGACGTGTGTATGTTTTAGTCGTAGAATTATGTGAGCGATTATAATACGAAATAAAATAATTCCATTTAGAATTGCAAAGTTGACATTTATGTTCGGTAAAATCGGAAGCCGGCAAGTGATATAAAAAATTCGAGTTTTAGAAAAAGTAGTTTATAGAGTAAGTTAGTTAGTTTCGTAAGGGCTGAAAAAGATTAAGAAAAACTCAAGGGCCTGCACGGTATAGGATCTGGGCTTTAGAAAGTCTTATAATGGATATACATAAAATCGGAAACCAAACAAAGTTGGCAATATGTCCATTAACTCGGTGATAATCCAAGATTTTCATATACTTACCGATTTTTAGCGATACAATCCTAGAATTAGTTTTTAAGAAACATCTGGTGATTGATATCCGTAACAGAAGCTGTTCACATACGATTTATCTTATATTCTTATCGCAACAGATTCAGCTACATAAAAGCTGTGTAATAGATATAGTTATTACTATTACTTTTAAGAAGTCTCCATGATAACTTATAGATCAAATACTCCTCTATACATTCAACACAACAAACACTGAATTTATTTCTCTATCCCTAATTTCTTATTTGCGTGACTCTCTCTCTCTCTCTCTACTCTCTAATTCTATTCAATTCACAAATTGAATTTTTACTGTACATAAAGAATTCAATTTTCCAGTGCACGTCACTGTATTAAGTAAGTAAAAACAAAAATTTTATTCTTACAAATTTCTTTTTATTCAATTATACGTTTTATTTACTACGCCACTGAAGTGAAAGCATTAATAATACTTAATTTATTTATGTTGAGCCAGTTCCGCTCACTTATTTTATCGACATTTCCGTTTTTCTATTTCATTATTATTATTATTATTATTATCATTATCATTGTATGCTATGTTTTTGCTTTTAATTTAGACAATGATGACATATATACATATATATCCACATCGTTAATTTCGTTTAAGTATAATGAAATAATGATTGAAGAGTGATATAATAAAACTTAATAAACAATCAGTCGTTATATCCGAGATTATTTTTTCTTATAATTCTTTTAGAATGATTTGTCAGTATTTTTCTAAATAATTTTGACTTTTGTTACTGTTATAAACTGAATTCAAGTTATCTTATAATTACAGTAGAATCTCTACTAACGGTCGCTATTTGAATTCACTGAATGGTTTAAATACATTTATGCACACTCCCAAATGACAGTTAATTTCGTATAACGGCCATTTTGACTAGCAATTTGGGTGACCGTTAAAGAGAGGTTTTAGTGTACGATTATATCCTGTTCAATGTATTGATAACATTTCAATCAATGCAAGTTTGTAAATTATACGTAAAAAATAATATTATGGATACAAAATATGTTTTTTTACAATGTTTAGCCTAAATTCTCCATATTTCTGAATGTCTCTCTCTCTTTCTTTTCAAAAGCTGTCTTGCTTTAAAGTTGAAACGTAACAGTTTTTTTTTTTTAATTAAATCCAAAGTACCTCTAAGCTTCAAAAATAGGCAAATAATTCGTTTTTTTTTTACTGTATAGTAAAGAAAGTTGTCAAATGCGTCATTTATTAGATGTTTAGAATAGCATGCTATTGATGGCGGCATGTAGATATTATTGTGATGATGACGTGAAAAATGGTTCTTTTCTTATTTATAGGTATAATAATAAAGTTTCCCGAAGAAATTCTTTTTTTAATAGCCGCTCAATTTACAAAAGAAATGAATGAATAGAAACCGAATTAGATCTACACGCACACACTCAGAATAAAAGAATGAATGAATTTTGATTGGTCATTGCCAAACCCCTTTATTGGGCACCTAATAATTTATGCCTATACTCTGAAACAACCTATAGTAATCAGTAATTGCGGTTGTCCGCATTACAATTAAATAAGTGTCGATTTAAAATATAATAAGCGGGCCTCTTTTTCGTTTCCACTTTTGACAAATTCCTTGCTCGATTATTCATCGATTGAAGGGGACCCAAATGATTTTTACATAGAACGAATTATTATTAATCGTTTTTGAAAAAAAATGTAAAATTTTCCCTTTTAGTCAATCGAATATAGGTGATAGATATTGTAAGTGGCTCATACATATATATAATAGAGGCGCCTCATTAAAATGTATTGTTAAAAAGAGCTACATTTAACTCTGACGATTTTTGTTGCTACTTGACAGAGATAATATATTTCTCTCCCCTTTTATTAGGGATGTTTTGTTCAAAAATTTTCATTCAACCTGATTTCAAATACAGATTGTATATTAGTGCTTAAGAAATTCTACAAATTCCTAGTTCAAATCGTTATTAGCATTGTTTTTTCTACATTCTCGATAATTCTAAACATTATTCTGTTGATGCGTGTAAAATATGAGCCAGACAAAACGGGAAAATAGAGACGTATAATTTCTAAATTAAAGCAAACTTAAACAACCATTTAAAACGTCTTCTCAAATATCCGATTCGCTATGATTTTACTTGCTTCGATTCGCCATTTCTCAGAAGGGTAATAAATAATAATTACAGTCAAATTATCATTAAAAATAATCTCTTCTAGCAGCCTCAGCTATAAGCGATTATTAAGTAGACTTTATGCATTTTGCTTGTTTAATATTGTATTATTTCTTCGGAATCTAATGGAAAAGTTCGGTTATGTAAATCCTAACTGATCTTTAGTAATTAACTTATTTTTTGGCTGAAGAAATTCATAATAGTTTATAATTGTATAATTAAATATTATTTATATTTATTACTAACAAAATTACTATTATCATTAGTAAAGGATAATTTGAAATTTTATATTTATAAGTATTTACTGCATATATTATTTACACCCTGTATAATCACGAAATTTAAGCTAATCACCCACAAGAATTATACAAATAAGTACTCCTTATTATAAAAATATTAAGCAGACTTTTTTTTCTACAACGAAATGGGCTTTCTCATGAGGCCAAATCCTAGAAGTTAACAAAAACTTAGAAGCGCAGTATCCGTTAAAAAGAATTCTAACTGTATGAGTTTCTTTAGGTGAAAAATGCGAAATTTCCAAAGGAACTAAGAAACTAGTGTGTCGAATACTTCAGAGAAAGAATTCGAAACCTATCATAAATTTCCCAAATACTGGTAGAGTACCATCAACATCACAATACGCCACCCACACACCCAAAAAAAAAAGTAGCCAACAACGGCATTCTAATTTGTTGGTTTCCTTGGTTACGTACACACACACACACACACAGCCCTACTTCACCCTTCAGTATTTATTATTGTTGGTGTGCGTTTGTTTCCTTCTTCTTCTTTCTTGTCGCTCATTTCATTTATCGTTTCGCATTTTCGTATATTCCCATCCCTTTTTCTATCTCCCCTTGCTATTAGATTTTCATTTTCTCTTAGCCCTTCACGAAATCCCGTTTCGCAACAACCCCCCTTCGCCTTGGAATCCTTCCCTCGTTGGCACAAATTTCGATTTTATTTACTGATGCGATGCAGTTTGGAACAGCATCTGGAAGGAGCTGACGTGCAATAGATTGGGGAGTGAATAAGAGAAGAGAAAGGGTGTAATGGATGAAAAAAGGATCTAATTCTAAAGTGCACTGTTCATATAGCAATAAAATGTTATAGATCGATACAATGCCACACAAAAATAATAAATAAATTTAAATTTATGTGAATAAAAAAATATTGAGCGAATATTTAATTAATGAATTTATTTATTTATACTTATGACTTAGATTTAGTTAGTTAGTTAGTTTAGATTTTATTTACAAATCATAATAATAATAAAACAGGATTGTGTATATCGACGACATTATCAATGGTTGATCTAAAGATACGTGCACATCATTATTAATTCTTTTTGTTTACAAGTACTCATCAGAGCGTAGTTATGCCTCGCTGCAGGCGTGACGTCAATCGATTAAAAATACCTGCCATGCCGCCAGCAAAGTGCCAGTCTGTCATTTGCATTAACATATCTACAATAGGCACCTAAGCGAGTAGCCCAATAACAGTATAAAATATGAACATACGAATTCTGGCACGTGTTAGCCATTTGTTTTGATTCTCATATTATTTATTGGTCTAGTATAGTTGCATTACCTACCTAATAATTAAAAAATTTTTCCAGCAAAAATTTAAATTTCTCATAAAATAACCATAAAAATTTTACACACGTCCCATATAAATGTCACCATACTCAACCAAGAAACTTTAAAAAAAAAAAAAAAAAGTATTAATTTGTCAGGAGTGGGATTCGAACCCACGCCCTCATTGAGGACCAGAACGCTCATCTAATGCTCGTGTAGTTTACATATACAACACTGGCACAAGGTTACCCTTGAGTCTGGCGCCTTAGACCGCTCGGCCATCCTGACAGTATCTGAAAAGTAGCTAATAGCAGTAACTATACGAAGTTAACCAAAATAATTTCTATTAATAGTAAATTGTCAGTGACGTCTATTTAAAATACTTGTAAACGTTTTAATTATATATTGGGTATTAATTATAATCAATGTAAGGTAAGAATAATGTATAAATACTGTAGTACTGATAGTCTATTATTAGATATTGCGCAATACATTACATAACCTAATTTTTTGCTAAATTAATTTGGCAAAGATCAGAGATAAACAGTAAAAATGTCAAACAGTAAATTGTCATCATTATAAATAAATTAATTTAATCGAATCTGATAAAATTTAACGGATTTTATTAATGTAAATTTTTATTCATATTATTATTATTATTATCTAATTTATTTATCGAAAACAACACTATTATACTATGGTGCCACTTATTTAATTAAGTAGATATTTATTTATTTCTTTAGCAAGATTTTAGGTTCAGCTCAAGGTTCTTAAGTCCTATAATAATAATAATAGTAGCAAGTATACAATCACGTTAAATTGGCGTGAAACATCAGCAGCAGCAGCAGCAGCGGACACAAAGTCCTCTTTTTTTTTTGATTTTGTATAAAATAAAATGTAACCGAAATGTAGAAAACCGAACCAGACTATCATCATATTATTCCTAAGTTTCGCCTCCTTTTTTTCTTTGCTGTCTACTTACTTTGTCAATGTCAAAATATCAAAGGAAATATTAATTCGAAGGTTTTCTTCAGTTGATATGCCTATCATATATCTTAACTCAGTGCTCTATAGGTAGCCGTTTCCGGGTAAAAGCCTAAAAGGTATTTATTTATGTTACTTTTTCTTCTAATTTTATTGAAGGAATTTTAGGAATTTCTCGGAATCGATTTTTCTGAGAATTAGTTGCCTAATTTTCTTGTTTCGTGAAGGCGAGATGATGTGTGACAAATGGCTTTTAAGGGGAAAATCTTCCGTAAATAAATCAGATCTGATAAGTTGAGATTTATTGATTCTATATTTTATAACCGGAAATTAGCGGTGACGTTTTACGTTTGTTATATCAAACACCCTGTATATTTGCGATTGTTTGAGCTTGTACAAGCAGCATCCATTTGCTTTTTTTTTTCAAAATTGCAGCCATTATTGTATTTTCCTTTCAAATATGGCTGCCCAATGTAATGTTTTCCTTTATTATTATTTTTTATTTTAATAATATCGTAAGCTGAAAGGTGCATATATTTATAATACCGGATGCACGCATTTACCAGCATTATAAATGTGTCTATACACATTCGCGGCATTTCGTTTCAGAATGAAAGGTGCACGCGCCTGAACGGGCAGCAATTCGAAATTAATTCAATATGGTCGAAATATGAATGTAATGGAACAGTATATCGATGAATGAAATCTATTAAATTTCTTTCTTATTTATCAATAATTTGTTTTGTCTAATTACCGTAGCCGTATTGATAAGGCGAGTTTGTGAAATGATTCAGTCAAGACGTGACGTATTTAGTTTAACATAACCATTAAAAACGGTTATGGTTTTATTACCATAAAAATACCAATATATAAAAATGGTAATATTTCGGTTATTCACCGAAAACTTTTCGGTTTAAATATTATCGTTCATCAATCGTCAAACTAAAACAATAAGCGCGCGCGATGAGTTTCACAAATTGTCAGGTTTATCAACCTGAATGAAATGAACTGAAAAAGACATTATGTCAAAAAAATTCTTCGATAAAACAAAAATGCAGAGCCACGTGATGAAACGAACGCAAAAGTATAGCTATAGAGTTGAATCCTAAGAAATAACGATTCGTCTTGTTCATATAATCTCATATTTTCAGGTAAGGTAATAGATAACAAAAAACATATATGTAAGTAGATAGAAATTCTACATTTTATTTGTATGAGTTTGATAAAAAGTGAGAACATTTTTAAAATACTACACAATATATTTTAAAAATGATTTATTGCCGGTGATTGTCAGACTTTATTACTACTATAGTATGTATTGACAGGTAAGTACAGGTCTGCAATGTGTCTGCAGATTTGTCTATATGATAAAAGCAAATACGTGGCACTAGCCAATTGACCAGAAATGGCTTTGTCAATTTATTAAAGACAATTTGTGTATTATACTATAAGTGACTTCTCGTCATCAAGTTCCTGGGTCAACAAATTGTTTAATGTAAACCCGTATTATAAAATATATTGCTTTGATTGAAACTATGGCGTTCACTTAGTCGAAATTATTTTTTCAGAAAATAGAAAAAAAGAGAATATCACTGCAAACGATGAAACGATCAGTGAAAAATGAAATTAAAACATGACTGTTCTTTGGTCTTCTTTTATTATCTATTATTAAAAAATACCTGACAGGACAATTTCCATTTGATTTTACGCTATCGAAAAGAACTTTATCTTTTTCCGCACGGTCAAAATGTGCCGAAGACCGTCTAAATACCTTTCGAATAATTTTACTTAACTTTTTTTTTAGATTTTCCATCCTATTATATTTCTGTTTTTATATTTTCCCTATCTCTGACAGCTGTTTCCTCAAGAAAAAAAATCAGTTATTTAAAAGATATTCTAAACCTATAATTCTACATATTACTTATTGGGTATTTTGATAAAAAAACGCCGATTATTTCGATATGAGGATATCGAATATTATACGGTGAAACCTCTATTGACGATCACTTTTGTGCAATGACCATTTAAGCTGCCATTTTACGGCGACGGTTAATGACGGTTTCACCGTTTTCTTTCTTAATGAAACCTGGATTTCGACTGACAAACAGAAATTATTACAACAGATTTTTAAAAGGAACTTGAACATAATTTCACAGTTCATTTAAGTCAAATTATATTTTCTAAATCATAATTATATATTTAACATTTATACTTAACATTCACTCATAATTTTGGAAATAGGTACTTATCCATATAAAGAAAAATATAAAAATATAATTTATAGCCACCAAGAAATACGATACTTTCATCTATTAGACAAATGTTTCGTGGTGAATTGACTTATGATAAAGTATTTTAAGTGAACACAAACCAAACATTAATTTAGAAATATATACGCAGAACTAAATGAATTCATAGTCTCTTATAATACTTATTAATTTATGTTAATACTAAAGTCGACCGCAGACCTATACAGCAAAATGAAACGGTTTTTTTGGAGCAAAAGACAAAATGTTTTTATATGCACGAAAAGAGATGCAGGAAAACGTTATTAGACAGAGCGTTTTGTATTGTATGAAGAAATTTTCTTTGATTCCAATATACATCACTGATACGGAACGAGAAAAAATTTTAAATTGGCTAATCACATCTTGTTTTTTAGCCATCACACACTAATCCGACAACTCTCTGTAGCATTTGAAGTTGTATCTAAGTATATAAGCTTATAGCGTAAAGATTCTGATATCGTTACAGAATTTACCTAAGTCAATACTTATATTAATCATTAAATAAGTAGAGACAGATTAAAACATTTTTTTTTTTTCATTTTTCTGTTTTGCTACGAAAAATAGGAATTTTTTTCTTCCAAATTCAGATATTTAATGTATTATTTTATTAAGACTAATTATTAATAATACATTTATGCATCAATATCTACATACTAATAATGATTGCATTAAATCTTAAAAATAATTACAACAATAATGATAATAATAAAAGATATTCAATTTTCCCATTTTGTCTGTTTTTCAAACAAAAAGTAATTAATTAAAGTAATCTTCAAATATTAATAACAACATTTTGTTGTCGATTATTCGACAATCGGAAAATCGACAAAAATCCTGCGTGGATAAAATTGAAAAAAGTAGATAATATTTAGAAATACGTATAGCGATTTGGCGATATTGGCGTCATATTGTTCAATTTTTTCGTAAAATATTTAGCGGTAATTTTTCGGTTCGCACAGAACTAAAAATTAGATATGACAATAACTCTCAATAAGTTAACGGGTAGGTATACTTATCTCGATCCCCATGACTCTATAAACTATAAATTAGCCCAAGTTAAGAAAGATATTTTCTTTTATGTTTAAAATATCTATGTCTATTCTAATTATACTTTTTTTGTCTCAGCAATTTTGTTTCATTTTGTTTCATGGTAGGTATCGAAAGGATTGATTTAGGTACTTACAAGTACAGGTTCTTAAAATTGATATTTAAGATTTTTTTTCTAATCTAAACAAATATATCTATCAACAGCACGACCACATCGGATTTTTCCGTATTAACATATTAGAGAATCCTAGAATCAATTAAAAGAGAAATACTCATTTTTGTGTTGTCTATATGACGATTTATACCCAATTTAAACTTGGACTGTCTAAATTTCGGTCGAAAATATGCTTATTAATTGCCAATTTATAAGTAGATATGCTCTTCATAGATTCCATTTTAGATATCAAATCAAATAACTATTTAATATGCATTGGCCTATTAAGTAAGTGGGTACCTATAGAAAAATGGTATTTTTCTATGGGCGAAAAATTGAATAAATTCTCTAGATTTATTTGAAAAGTTTCGACCCTATGTTGAAACTTTTCGCTAAAGCTAATAATATCAACTCCGATTACATTTCTGAGTCCTATTGCTGATTATTATCTTCAATAGTCAACCAGTTATCGTTAATTTTTCTTGGCTACTTAATAGTTTACCTATTATTCTAAAGGTTACAAGAAGGTTTTTTTCATTTATTGCCGTTAACAAAAATTAATTACAACTTAACAATTCGTCTATTTATTACTGCCGTTATAACTACTAGAAATTGCCCTAAGTATTAAGCTCAACTGCTTCTTGAACACATCGAATTACTGCTGATTATCAGGCAGCTACCATTTTGTATCTATACATGCATATCGTAAATAATCAATCAGTTTCATGTCTTTGTTTCGCGATACAACCATTGATAAGTAGTGTATCTATATTTTCCAACCAACTAGACAATTTCAATTGGTAATTAGGCCTATTTTTAGTTATGAATTATTCAAATTATATTCAAGGTTACCAAACAGATATTGTCGATTGCCGTACTAGTTTATATCAACACATCCATATCGATATCGTATCTCAATTTTTTATAATACATCAAAGAATGAAAACTAATGGCCATTGTATTTTCTCTTTAAATTCAACCCTCATTATACCCCTCCCCCACCATCCCTCAAAAAATCGTTGTCCATCCGCAACAACTGTTGCCATTTTCGGACATTATTTAATGGCAACTTTACGACGTCATAAAAATTAAGTTACGCCGTCAATCACCCAATTCACCCATTAATTTTCCATCTTATATCTCTCCCTTTCACTCCCACCCTAAATCATTTTGTGTTCATGTTATTTCACGATAAGTTTGACTATCAAGTTGGCGCTACCGCGCCATTAAACTACAGCTACATCATAATCTCTCTATTATTATTACATAGCAGCGCGTTCCAAAAATAAAATTGGAAAGCAAAAATATCACAGACCACAACAACAAAATGGTATGCAACGAGAAACGGCGGCAAGTTGTTGTTGTTGCCTCACAAAATTCCACATATACATATAGAAAGAGTCGATCGTACATTCCAATCGTTTAAATTCGTTTCGTATCGCATGACGTCGATAGTAATACGGCAACATCATTGGTGAGGGGCGGGGTTATATTCAGGCGGGTCGAAACACAAGTTGGGTTAGCAGCGGCCGTCTAGTATCACTAAAATACTATAAATGTAAACATGTTGCTGTAATTAACAGTGTTTTTAACCTTAAATATTATATTTTTTTCAAAATCTTTTTTATTGTTATAAAGTACATTATCATACAAACGTATTGTAGAAATTTCGTGAAAATTCGAGCAAGTTTTCTATGTGAAAATACATGGTGAATCCTATGTGGAATATTTTCAACATTTTATCTGTATGTAGGCGAAGCGATGTTGCCATTTAATGTTGGTAAGTGTGTGTGTATGTATGTGAGGCGAACGAGCGGAGAAGCTTTCGAGCGTAGAGTTGAATGTTGCCATGAATTTTTTTTTTTTTTTTTAAACTCTGTGCACGTTTTAGCGCAGCGGCAGCAGCAGCAGCAGCAACAACAGCAACCAGTGGCGGCGACGGCGTTTAGTAGCGCTTCGATATAAAGTAACTCAGCTTCAATATTACTCTATACGTGGAGTGAAGAGTTGTTTTTGTTGGGTGGCAGTGGAGGAAGAGGAGGAGGAGGTGAATTAAGTGAAGGGAGTTTTCGTCGTGTCAGAGAGAGACGAGACAGTTGAATGCGCACAACTTGGAGGTAAATGGTGATTTTTTTTTTTTTTGTGTCAATGTACTGTTTTTACCTTGTTTGTTTGTTTTACCGGTAGTTTTGCTTTATGGTTTTTTCTTCTTTTGCTGTTTTTTTTTTATTATTAGTTTGTTTTGTTTTTATTGCTACTGTTATTGTTATTATTTACACTTTCGTTTCTGTTGATGGCTTCGTAGTTGTCATTAGTTTTAATTGAATTGATTAGAATTTTTTTTTCTGTTGAAAAATTTCTAATTTTAACAATAAAGCTAGACATTTCAAATGATAATACATTTAGGTAGTAACTACCTCTATGCAGAAGTAAAAAGAACCCATAAAGATTAAGTAGTTTATCTACTATGTGTAATGCGGTCCAGACCTATTGGATTTAAATAGGATATATTGGACCCCATATGTTATTAATGGGTAATAAATTATTCGAGCTCGAAGGACATTTTTGTGGAATTAGGAGAAAAAAAAAACACAAATTGTCACGTAGATGACAATGAAATAAATCAAATACAAAATGTTATATATAGATGGATATATAATTCTACACTAAGAATTAACGAAACTGATTCTATTTTAAGGTTTTGCAAAAGCAACAGCCGCGTATTTTCATAATAAAATTTATAATAAACGCACACATAAGTAAGTAGATAGATACCTAATTGTGACACACCACAGATTAAGAAACATTTTCAACAGGTCATGACATAAAGATTATATAATCTCAACCAATTGATTTATTACTGTTTTTGAATGGTATATTATTTCTGGTGGTGGTGGGAGATGTAGTGTTAAGGCAGGGTAGGACAGAAACTGGAGGGAGGAAGTTACTAAATTATCATTCCAGTGTTAAAAAATGTAGTTTTACAGTGGAACTTCTGATAAACGAATACTATTCGGTGTTCTCTGTGTAAACGTGTGTTTTCTTAATGTGTGAAGGTTTTTAATTGATTTCTGTATGGATAGATGTTTTCTGGCTTTGCTATTAATTGCAGGATTAAAATATGTAACCATATAAATCCTAAGTAAAAGAGTGTAAGTGTAAAATATTCAAACAAATCAAAAATATGGCGCCAAACCAACACGAAAACAATGATTCGTCTGGTTTTTACGAAAATGTCTTCAAACTTCTGTTTAATTCAACACGTACACACATACGCAGGGTCAAAGGTGCTTCAAAATCATAATGAAATACTAATCATTAATGTCAGTAGTATTAATAATTAGAATTTCAATTTAATTCAGTAAATTGTACGCCAGATAACCTACTATTTATTTTAGTCTAATAGAATTAGAATAACTTGACAAATTCCATTCGGAATTAATTAAAAGAAGAAAAAAAAAAGCACATTCGAAAACCACAAATGGATGGACCACCCGCTCGTCCATTTCCAACCATCCCATTTTATTGTTATTCTTTCTTTCTTTTCTTATTTTTCGTATTCTTTTCTTCGTCTTGCTTCCTTTTCATCAATATATCATTACCTCTATGTATATGCTTGTTGTTGATGATATGGCCATCTATGTGTGTGTGTGTGTGTGTGTGCCGGCCGGCCGGCATGTCAACCGATACTTATCATCATCATCATTGCCAAACACGAGAGTAAGAGAGAAAGAGACAGAGAAGATACGACGTACGTTTCATCTAAGTACGAAAATAAACAATTTTCTGTGTGTTGTGATGTGGTTGCTATGCCTTGCTTATTGCTGCTGTGTTGCTCCTGCTGTTGCTGTTTACTTCTTCTTCTTCTTCTTCTTCTTCTACTACTATTTCTTCTCCTGCTGCCTGCCTGTGCACGAAATAACAAGCGACGAGAGTAATAAATATCATCACATCAAATCATAGTATAGTTTTTCCATCTTTCTTTCTGCCACAGAGTTTTTATATACATCTCTTCGTTTATACAAATACAATATAAGTGCTAGTCACGACTATATCGTTTTTCGTTTCTTTTTCCTTTATTTTTTGGATTTTTATTTCCTTTATTTTTGCTATAGCTGATAGATTATAATGAATGACATATACAGATAAACATAAATAAAAAGGATTCAGTCAGCAAGTCAGTCACTCAGTCAAGCAGTCAATCTATTTCTCTTATCCTCTTATTTTACATCTACCCTCTTACTCGCTCACTCACAAATTACGACGAAAGTAGTTTTATCTTCTTCGTTTCCTCTATAGTTCCGTTTTATGTTCCTCTCTTTACCTCCCAATTTGATTACAACAACTCTATATAGTGTTCAGTGTTGCCACACTCACCATTTGCAATTTCTCTATCTATCTATCTATATCTCTCTCTCTCTCTTGCTAAGTATATCTCTTACTTCTTTCTGCATGCGCATCCAGCTTTATCTATTTCATTAAATTTGATCTACGACGACGAAGCAGCGCACGGGAATGTTGTTTTTTATCGCTTTAGGGGGTTCGTTTCTCAGTTCGTACGTTTTTATTCCCTTTATATTTCTATCGCACTTATACACATTGAATCATTTGTTCATGTGGTTCAGTTTCTATCTTGCTCAGAACATTCAATCAGTCTTTGTTGTATAGATAGAGAGAGAAAGAGAAAGAGAAACACAGCATGCTGCTGCTGACTGACCCTTTTTCTCCCTTTCTCTATATCGTCGTACATATATACATGGATATAGTTATAGTGTTAAGGTATAGAAGTGGTGGTATGTATGAGTGGAGTGTGTTGGTTGTTTAGAACCCTAGGGGGTGGAGGGTGAAAAAAGTAAAAAAAAAAAGGAATAATAATAAAATTGTCAAGGGAGAGAAAGAGTGAGTGAGTGAGTGAGTGTTGAGAGAGGAGGGTGAATAGAGTTGAATTCATTATAGAATATATATGATGGATTTTCGTAAAATAAGGGCTTAATATTGTTTGGATTTTAATAATTGAGTGAAAATCAGATTTTCAATAAAAATTCTAATAGACCGGATTGTCCCGATCGGTTGCGAATAAATTTAACCCTTATTCAACTCAATTTTATTACTTTTATACTGCCAAATCTGCAGATTGCTGATCCTCAGTATCGATTCCGCAGTATTAAAAAGCTTCCCAAGAAAAATGCATTAATTTTTCATTTCCCACAAACACAAAGTCATCTTTTAGTTTTCGAAATATTATATTTTTCGTAACGTAATTCTTGTGCTGTCACAGCTTGTGTTCTGGCTCTTGGCTATACATATACAACATACAACCAGAAGGAGGACGAGAATAACATACAGATCGATATTTTATATGCATTATTATTATATCTCTCTTACTCTATCTGCTTGTTGTTCTGTCTTTGTTTCGAGTCAGTTAAGAGTATTAGAGTATATTCTTCTTTTTACAGAATAGTCCGATGTAAAATGGATTTATTGAAAGAGTAGAATTCGTATGGAATTATAAGGTAAGTTTAGCGGATTTCTTTGATTGAATTTGAAATTGATAAATGACAGAATTGTTTAAGCCGCTGTAATAGGTAGGTATTAGCTATAAACAATATGGCGACCAAAGAAATGAATGAAAAATCAATTTTGCAATGAAATAATTTAAAAGAATCATCGAAAATTACTCGCTATTTTGTTATTAAACCTAAATAGCACGAGTCTATTAATAGTAATAACAATTTCGAATCAATAATAATTAGACACGCAAACACAACGTTGAATATATTTGAACCAAATATTTAAACAATAATCGTAATAATCATACCAAACATGATAAAATTCTATAGGTAGGTCTACATTGCAATTTATTGTTAAAATTACAATAAAATTTAGAAATTAATTTACTTGAGCCACTTATTACATTCTTAGATACCCATTAAGTAATTCTAATCCAAAATATGTCTATTAATAGGATAGACACATCTATACAGTGACGATCTACGAGCGATCGTTTTTTTGTTATTTTTTTTTTGTTTTTTGTTTATTTAAGGCATTAGCACATGTGGTTGCATGTGGTTTTGGTTAAGAGATATTGTTTATTTTAGACCGGAAAATATACGATTTTTGCTTAGATCATTTGGCGAAAGAAAACCTAAAGAAACAATAAACAAAATATATGGAAAACTGCAGTTGTTTCGGTTATGAAAAGTACTAAGTTAATGAAAACAGGTGTTATTTTTTTGAGCCACTCTGTACTTTGTTATAACTATGCATGCAAAGTGAATGGACAAATACAAAAACCGGACGTCTGTCATTTTTTTTTTCTTGTTAACAATGCACTGTCAAATACCTTGTGCTTTTCTCATTTAAATTACTTGAATTGGCTTTAAATTTCTTATAAATATAATGGTCCTACTATGGCAATTACACGTTTCTAAAGTCTATAAATCCATAGGCAATTCGTGGTCATTCATTATTGACAAAAAATTTCAAATTTTTTTAAAGTAAAGTTGAAAGAACCATTCAAACTGGCTTTTTCTTTCCTAAACACTCACCACATACCTCTAATACCTAATAATAATAATAATAATAATAATGATAATAAAAAAAACTCGATTTTGTTTGCTAGATAGACTATAGTACCTATGGCCTTGAAGGATTCATTCTAATGGTTTCTATTATACAATTGATAATAAAAATTTTCCATTAAAAAAAGTTCTAAAACCAGATACGTTCCAATTAGACTGGATCTATTAAATAAATAAACAAATTAGCACTCTTCTATATAGACGTAAGTCGTGTACAGAAAATTTATGAAATGAATGAATAAGCCAAAAGGGAAAAGCAAAGGGTGATCTCCATGGCAATCTTTTCCCTGAAGCAGTTCCCTCCGCAGGGTCCCTCTTTGAATCGTTGATTTTGGAGAAATTTTCCAATTTCCGACTGTGTTAAATTTAATGGTTAAACCGTTTTTTTTTTTGGACGAAAAAAAAAAAGGTCGAGGCGAGTAGAAAATTGGCAAAGTTCAAGCAATAAAACATGAACTAATAAAAAGAGATAAAGAAACGCAATTCCCTGAAAATCTATTTCTAATCCTAAATAAGTTTTATGCGCACTTACATTATTGTTTTTTTTATTATGATTAATTTATATCGATAGTTTCGTTTGAATTTTTTCTAAGAACGTTAATGAGCTTTTTTTAATTTGAATGCCAATTAATGAAACCTTGAAGTGGGCTTAAGAAGCTTGTTGAGTCCTCTGAGAATATTTTGAAGATCTTCAAGTACAAGGCAAATATTTATTTTTTAAAAGAAACACCAATAAGTATAAAATATCGACATAAAATAAAGCCGCAATTAAACAATATTAAAAATCAGCTTCAATTTATTATAAAATTTAAGAAAATTGGAATTTGATCTAGCAGCAGAATAAATCGAAAAATCTTTTCTAATTCCTCCGGTGTTTAGTAACATTCAGAATGGTTCGAATACAGTGAAACTTCCTGAACTGCCGTTGTATTTTCTTGAACTACGAATCAATTAAGCAAAGCGAAATCCACCATATTTATCTCGAATGTCAGAATTTTTCGGCTTATCGAGGTTTAACTTTCAATGTCTGATATGAACTCCATACAATTCAGAATCAGATATGTAAATAAATCGAGATACGCGCGTTCGAGGTATGAAAATTTGACTCTTCACAAATAGTTAAAATTTTCAGAAATAGAGCTAACTAGCGCGGTTTACAGCTATAGGTAAAACTGATAGAAATAATAATTATTATTATGAATAATAATAATAATAATTAAATAATAAATTACACTAATAATAAGAAACAAAATATAAAATAATAATGGGGTAAATGGAGGTATTCGAATAATAAAAAAAAAACAAATAAATATCTCCATATAATTACGTATCTTTCTGCACATAATTTCTGCAAAGTATAATAGACATTTATATGTAAAATTTTTTTTTTTATGGCTCGCTGAACAGGAATGTTCTTTATATGTTGATAAATCCGATCTTTGATACACACACCAGATATACCTATATATAATATACATTGTATTTTATTTATTTCGAAAGTATGTTATGTTTCAATATAAGAGAAAAAATCAGAAAAACATTTTACGAAATCATCAATATGAATAGAATATTTATATACGTTCAATTCACATGCAGTAGAATCGATTGCTGACATTTTTGTTCAAACAATTCGAATAATTTGGTAAATTTCAGTATTAAATAAAACCAATAAATCTTCTAGTAGCAGCACTTTCGTGAATGTTCATATTTATATTCGGAAATGATGAAAAAAATAATGTAAATCATTTTTATTAAACAATTGTTTAACATCGAACATTACAACCGTTTTTAATGCCCATTATTAATCAATTACCAGGCAATAATAGTGTTTTTAACGCCGGGAATCTAGTATAAAGTGCTGTTTGATCTACTTTTTCAGTAGGAATTGCTACAACCCGATTTTTTAAGTCCCAATAAGGTAAGGGTTTTATTGTCTTTATAATTTAATCGAAATCGGCAGAGTTTTCAATGACAAAAGCCGTAACAAGGTGTGAATATTCCCCAAACGTAAGTTTCTTTTAGATAACTAGTTTTTCATGAAATTTTCCACTGTTAATACTCAATTTTTTTCTGTTTAAAGCATTATTGTAATTATCTATTAACAATTGTTTAGAACATTATTCCCTTTTCTATAAATACTCTCGATATTTTAATAGGTTAATTTAATCGGGAAGGCCAATGTTTTCCAGATGTCGCAATTCCCATATCAAAAATTTATATGTTAAATATACTTACTGCTGGAGAAGAGTAAAAAAGGTAGAAAAGGGGAATATACACGTGGGGTAGTATCAAATAATAATAATAGTAATATTTATCTTGTATATCGATGGAATATCGACATCGACCCATCGATGACAATACTATGTAATTTATTTACATAAAATTATGTACTTATTTAATTTTTGAACTAATTAGTTGCGGGAGGTTTTTCTTTGTTTTGAAAAATAAATTTCGGATGTTTTAGACGAATGTTTTATTTCTGTACTGAGTGAAGTCGGGCCTCTACATCTCGAAACTCTATTAGCTATAGATACTCTAAATGTTTTTCGAGTTCAGAAATATTCAGTTGTGGAGGTTCCACGGCAAACGAATTTTTCTACGACCATATAAAAATGATTAACTTTCGTCAGTATCTATTCTGTACGAAAATTTGATTTCCGTCACTTGTGACGCAAGTAAATCATTGATAAATCAAATAGATGCACTTACATATACACAATTATAATAAGTAATTGAATTATTAAAAGAATAATCGGAAAACACGATTTAGCACCAAAATATAAACATTTCTTTTTTTTTCAAAGCAATAATTAAACATTGAAAAGATTTTAGCATTTCACATTAATCAACGAAGGCGCTGGGCAGCGTGTTCCCTGATTTTAAAACCAAAACTGATTGTATTAAATGCAAAAAATTAAAATTATTTTTATCAAGCTAAAAAATAATTAAAACACACATTGCAAATATAAAAATATAAAAAGTGGTTCACAACATGTCATGAAATGGTAAATTTTTCTTCAATTTTCAAAATTTGTATAAATGTTTAATTACGTATATAATTTTTGGTTGCCTAACCATCTTCAGCAACTACAAATACATATGATCAATAGCCGTTGCATTATAATTAGATACTGTAAAGTTTTTCTACTTTTTGTAATTATTAAATAAAATAAAATTTTAAGAGAAATAATACATGTAAAATGCAACAATAAATTTAATGAAATAATTAGTATTATCAATAAATGTATGACACTTAATAGTCAATACAATTGAACTTTTATATCAAGTTGGCAAGGTCTATGAAATTTAATTCTGGCTACTTTGTATATACTTTTTTAATTAGATTTAATTTTAATAATGATGGTCGTAGGAAAAGTATAGTATTATACTCGTTGAAAATCATTTTCTAAATATCGCAAACATTACTAAACGAGGCGAACTGTTACAAATACTATTACAAGTTCTTTTTTTACTATAAAATTTTCGAATAGTTGAAAAAAATTACTTATCTAGTTTTTTTATTATATTTTAATGCATTAATAATAATAATAATAATAATAATAATAGCAAATATGTGTGCCAATTTCTTATACTTTTACTTACTTATTAGAGACACACACTACATTAAAATGTAGCGCATACGTATATTTTAATACACGATAAAACAATATCTTTCAACAAATAAATAAATAAAAGATCAATATTTCTCTGCAACAGGTATCCTATAATTTCACAAGACATGTATCTAAAGTTTCCCAATACACACACATATTAAGTACATATCTCATAATAAATAAATAATATGTAATAATAATAAAGGCCAAGGGTGACTTGATTTCCGAATGCGCGTAACAATAAACATTTCATTTCATTCCAAATATAGTCAATTCAACAATACTTACTTACTTGCCTAAACTGATTAAAGAAAAAAAAAAATATCACGTCATCGAAGTTGGCTTTGAACTAATAACATTATAAAAAATATGTTTTAATCAGTAGCGTTCTGCGCATTAGGGGCAAAATTGATCAATTTGATTGAATTAATTCGATTGAATCGAGATAATGTTTAGTAAACCCGCCTGCAAATCGGTAAGTTGTCACTTACTGTTCTAGAATACTAAGTAATGCTGCTAATAATATGACGTGTTAAAAGTTGAGGCATACCCACCAAGTGGGTGGTTGTCCATAGTACAGGGTAAATACAGGTAAAATGTACCCACATGATAATTACATGACATGAATAACTTTTTTGGTAATTTCAGTCAAACAGAAAATGTCATACGCATTCCCAATGGTAAAGTAATAGCGCATTATAATAATAAATGTTTTCTCCACCAACCAATAAATGTTACTGACATTCGGTAAAATAACCTTACCGTTCTTGACACTATTTTTAGTGACAGTTTAGTATTTTTTTAGTGTAAAAAATTTGAACTTTTTTTATTCTTCCTTTCAAATAAACTAAAAAAAAGAAAAAATCAGCTTGCACCTATCTATTTTTAATACCGGATATCCACTCACCAAAATAAGGGGGAGAAAAATAAAATTTAAAAAAACTAAAATGACAGAGAAAAAAATCCTAAATAAAATTCACTCACTCACTCACATAGACCTAATCATTCGTTCACGTCTTGTTTTTCAAGGGTAAAAAAAAAAGGTAAAATAAGGGCTCCACCCATCACCTCCTACCCCATTCTGAAATCCTGTTTATCAGCCCTTCATAGATGCGTGGCACGTCAATATTGTAGAAAAGGGAGGGTGTGTGTGTGTGTGTGTGTATGTGTGGGTTGATATACAAAAGATATTGAATAGAAACGAGTAGGGTGATTATAATGGAGGTGATTTAATTGATTTTTAACAAACAATTAATTAGTGTATAAATATTCAAACTATATACATATTAAAATGCAGCCTTAATGCATTAATTAATATTAATTTCCCTATCCCAGTCACGTGCTCAAACTGTTTTTAAATTCTAACCTGAATTCAATGTTGCTATAGATAGATCATACCAATCAAGTAAGCTGTGGAATGGAAATTAAAAATTCTAATTTACAATTTCCTGATGTCAACTTTTGCTGTTCATCAAGTTGAACATCAGGCATTATGCATTCATTTATTATTATTATTATTATTATTATTATTATTATTATTATGCATTAATATTATTGATGCTTGTCAATCAGAAGTATTTCAGGAATGCATTAGAAAATGTGTATTGCAAATTTATAATAAGAATAATGTAACGAAATTGGAAGTTTGAATTAGGATGGAAACTCTTGTAATTTTTCCTTATTTTTTTGTTGAAGAAAAAGTTTTGGTAATTGCACTTTGGTAGGCAACCCCCTGCAACCTCCTTACTGCCATCAATAAAATTTTTAATTCAATTTTCAAACGATTTACTTCGTTTATAACAAAAAACTGAGTTCAGTTTACTGAAAATTAGCTTTTTTGGTAGATTATCTACTGCTACCCGGATATAACGATATATTGTAGAAAATTTTAAAGAAAATCGCAATCACAGTAATTCTATAGATTCGTACTATTAATAAAAACAAGTTTAAATCTTTTGTCGTTATATTCGATAACTTACTCATTATAACCGAATAAAATGTAATTTCTCTTTCTTATTTTCATCAATTCTTGAAATAAACTCAAAACCGTCGAATATTTATTGCAATTTCTCTAATTCACCCTCTAATAATTTCATTCCTTTTCGCTCTATCTATCTATAGGCACTTCAACTGTTTTCCCTTTCTAGTAAAGGGTGGTGGATCAAAAAAGACAAAAAAAAAAATCCTAATCTATGCCTACCATACATATTTAAGGGCTCCTCCCTATATCTCTTACGTCATTCTGCTACCCTGCTTAAAAGCCCTTTAATACCACGTGGCAAGGGCGGTTTTGACGACAAACAACAAGGTCGTTGCCGTCTCTCTAATCTATATCTGTATAGGTTTCCGTATAAGGGCCAAAGGTATATGCGAAAACTGAATACGATACGCCTATCTATCTATCCTTTACTTATTCATTCGGTATAACAAAGATATATAGAGATTTTCAGGGGTGAATTTGAATCAGGTTGCAGACATAAAAGTTTCTCTTGTTCTTTTTTCTATATCTGGAGCTATTTTTATGGAGGGTAGACGACGGGAAAAGAGTGGGGTGGTTTTCAGAAAGAATTTTAATGGAATGGGGATTGCTTGGAATGAGGGTAGAAGCTGTAGTGAGTGAATGTTGCTGACGTAGCAGCAGCAGCAGCATCAGTCGCTTGTAGCACGTGGTTGGTGAATGACTGACGAGAATATTTGTATTCTCGTAAGTATTATGTGAATCGGGCCTTAGATTGTTGTAATAAAACGATTACAATCATTATTTCTTCTGCGATTAAATCTCATCGTTTAATCGTTTGCATTAACTTCATCAATATCATCATCATCATCATTTATTTATTCTTCTTTACAGAGGTCAGTAGGAAGTGGGCGTTATAAGTTGGGAGGGGCCGTTTTGTTGTTAGTGCTGCTGCTGCTGTTGCTGTTGTTGTTGTTATTGATGCCGACCTGGCCAGGCATGAAATGACATTTGTATATGCATATGCACGCAAATTGTTGCAGCAGCCTATTATTATTATTAGTCATTTTTAATATCTATCTATGCATATGTGTACCAGTTCGGTTATAACGAATATAATGTAAAACATGCCATATGTTTAATTCAGCAAATAATTATTAACTGTACTGAAAACAGTCAAACTATTTACTTATTAATTATGACAAAAAATTTAATTAAATTTTTTTTTCTTTTTACAGTTGTTTCAAAAAATAAAAATTCTTAACCAACATGCAAAGAAGAACAAATCTTCTAGTTAAGGATTTGAATCCATTTTTGACATGTAAACTTTGTCAAGGATATATTATCGATGCAACAACTTTAATCGAATGTGCACATACTTGTAAGTACATTCTAAACGTGAATTTGATAGCGCGATTTATAAAATTTTTAATAAAATGAATCGTCTGCAATGAATCTGAATATGGAATAATCCGATATAAATAAACTTCGTTATAAGTGATAGGTGCTAATCAAACAAAAGTTTAATAATAATTTTGGTCGAACTTTTAAAAACAGTTCGCAATAGCCGGGTTCTAACACAGATTTACAGTACTTATATAAGATAAGTGCCTTAAGCAATGAAAATTAATTACTATTCTAAAATTGTGAATTTTCGCTTATAACGATCACCTTTCGGTTATAACGAACACCTGACCGGTTATAACGAAATACAGAAAAATATTTATTTTCTCATTTAGTCAGTTTGATAATAATTTTTTTCTGTTTTTTCAGTTTGTAAAGACTGTATTCTACGATATTTTGAAAATAGTAAAAGTCAATGTCCAATGTGCTGTGCCGTTTATAAGAAAAAAACCGTTTCTTTAAAGTAAGTGACAACAAATGATTACCTAATTTTTTGGTACTTTTTATGCGGCTTTTAAATGATTAATCAACTAATTAATTTAATTGTTTGTGTTTATCCAACAGACCTGATTATCAAATGCAAGCATTAATTTATAAATTGGTACCATCACTTTACAGTAAAGAAATTCAAAGAAGAGAGGAATTTTATCGTAGTACCGGAGTAAGAGCGGGCAGTTCTTGTAGTGACGATAGTGTCATTGAAAAGGAGTACAATAATATAATGATGAATGAAAATGCGGGAATGGTAAGTTATCGTTTTATTTTATTCATTTATTGATTGATCTGATCTGAGAAAATCTTGGTCAAATTTCATTATGGGAAACCGCTGCTATAGTTAAATAACTGTATGAACTGTGTTTTATTTCTTTCTTTACAGATTTCGCAATATGTCGGTTATAAAACGCGATATTTTAGTGCAGAAGATTCAATCTCATTGTCACTAGAATATTATCAAATCGATCTCGATACAACAGATATTACAGATATTACTAATAGTAATAGTAATAAAAAGAATAGTTCGGGTACGGCATCGAATCAAGTTACAATTAATATTAATAATAATAATTCTACCTCAACATCAAATAAAAACGCTCGACAGCAACAAAACGATTCTGTAAAAAATATCGATACGAATCGTGATGATTTAAATCAAATTAAATCAATTAAAAACAATGGACAATTAACTAATAATAATAATAGTGATAAAAATAGCGATAGTAATGATGATAATAATACAAATAATGATAAGCGATATTTACAATGTCCGGCTGGTGTTCGGGTACAACATTTACAAAAGTTTATTCGAATGAAGAATGGATTAAATGAAGAACATCGGGTAAGTGATTTTTTTTTTGTGGTTATTTAACAATGCATCAATGCCAGATGAAAATCCACTAAAAAATTGCGGAAAACATTGCGATAATTAAAGCAATATCCGCTATATTGGATTTTGGTCAGGAATCGGCATAGTTCATCTACTTATCTATTGTAAACTATTTTTATTTTGTATATTTTTCTGTGATCTTGAAAAAAATTAATTTTTTTATAACAAATTTAAACTACTCGAAGATCATCTGATATAACGACTTACAATCTTAAATTCCCTCCACTCAAAATGAATATAAATTAACCTTTGCCATATTACACCTTGTTGCAGGTTGACATTATACATAAAGGGGAGGTGCTGCCTTTTGACTTCAGTCTAATGGATGTAGCGTACATATTTAATTGGAAAATGGTAAGTACACCCTAATAATAACAGGTAGAGACATATTCAAATTTCTCTTGGCTGCCAAAAAGGGTGAGAATTTCATTTAGAGGGTTGACCGATTAGTTACTTTTTAATCATGACATTAGTCAAGTTCAATTCTCTGCCATAACAAATTGATTTGTATCCAATAAAATATCTATATACGTCGATTAAAACAGCTTGTTTACCAAATTAAATTACGTATGTACATTTTACATCTATAAAATTCGAATATTTAAATCAAAATAACACATACTACATATACAGCAGGATGAGCATCAGGTTGAATCATTTTCATTTCTAAAAATACACATTTCGAAAATCTATATTTATTAATTAAATTTCGAATTGCACACACCGCAGAGAAACATCAACTTTATTTATTGATTAGAAATTCTTCTGCTATAGTTTTTTTTTGTGCCTTGTTTTATGCGCGTACGCCGCTGGAATTAGGCCAAAAACATCATCATCATCAACATCAGTAGCATGAGAAAAGCAAAAGCTTGTGCGACTTGCGAACAATTTTTTGTTTTTTTTTTTTTCTTTAAATTTTAGTTGTATTTTTAGATTTAGTTTTTAGCAAGCGCGCGCGCCTTGATGCTAAGTAACTATGCTGCGAAATAAGCTGTATAATAATAATAATAATAATAGTAGTAGTAGATTAGAATTAGAAATTTTTATTTTCAACATTTAAATTTCTCCTTTCATCTGATTCTAAGTATAAATATCTATTTACAACAAAGCTTTCACCGAAATGGTAAATGAGACAATGAGAGAAAGCCGTATCGAAATAATCGCTTTGCATAAATCAACCGATGTGAGTGAGTGAGAGAGAGTGAACGATCGATCACAAACCGACGTGAGGAAACGGGAAGAAAAAAGAAAGTCGTTTATAACGAATTAATAATAAAATGCTTAGCTGATTGCAATCAAAGCAAAATAATCGGTTTCTATCGTTGAAAATACTGTAATTATCGGTTATAACGAATTGCTAATTTATAATGTATGTAAAACATTGAAAAGGTTAGAAAAATGTTTATCAACGCGTAATTTTGCATTTCTAATTAATTACTCGGTTATAACGCTATAGATGAATGTTTGATAATAAAGCATATATCGACTATACTGTTTCTTATTAAATTCTAGGTAGCACAGATTGTTATAACCGATTACGTACTGTTTATGACGATACACAGCTTAACAGTGTGCTTTGAAAAATTAATAGAATTCAAGATCGATTTAATTATCTATAAATAAGAGAAATTATTCACCATAATGTACGCTGCTCACGTTGTAAACAAGTTTGGCTCTGTATACTATACACATAGATAGATACAATGTACTTATTTATGTGAATATAGCAGGAATATTTCTGTATTTCCTTCCACTTTATAAATAATACACACAAAGTTACTATAACATAAAACTCGCCTTTGAATAAATAAATAAATTATACTTTACAAAAAATACACACAGACAATGTCTGTATATGCTCTGTGTGTTCGATAACAACAATAACAACAGCAACAATAGTGATAATAATAATAATAATAATAGTAATACGTAATAGGCTAGCTATATAACAAGAGAGAGAGACACCTTTGTATGCTAATTTTTTTTGTGGTTTTAGAAAGAAAAGAGAACTAAAATATAAAGGTATAATCGAAGTTTTTGTTTTATATCTATATAGAGTGTTTCAAGTAATAAGATCTAATTTTAGTGTGACAGAATGCTTATGTGTAGATGATGAAAATTGTCCATATTTGCAAATTTATTGTCAATTTTCTATTGTCAATAATTGTTAGTAAATAACGATCTACAATCATGTCTTTTTTTAATGCTCCAATTTAACATGACAAATCGTCTCCAAATGCTGATTATTATTGCTATCTATCTATGAAATTAGTTAGATAAATATTAGTTTAAATCAATGCACAATCGCGCTTATGTCATTATTACGTTATCTTATCACTGATAAACTAAATATACAGGCAACGCTGTTCAATCAGGAATATATAAAAATGTTAAATATTTAAAAAAAAAAAATACTTATCCCAAAAATTGACCACCCCAAAAACAAACCGCTTTGTCCCCAACAAGAAAAAAATCACCCTCATCCAACCATATCACTCTCATAAACCACCACTATCTCCACTCTCCAACCCCTTCTTTATTTGTTCATCTCTTTTCCACTCACTGCAACTTTTGGAATTAATTCTTCATTATTCATTCATTTAGCTTAAACCCTGCCGCGTCGATTACTCTCCATTTTCTATCCTTTCTTTTTACTCTCTCTCTTTCTCTCTCTCTATGCACTTTTGCCCTTTGCATATAGCGTTGTGTTTTATTCTTGTGCTCCTCCTGTGCAAATACACCCTTCTTTTTATTATATAGAATAAAGAGCATTGTTATATTTTGGAACATCATCTTCATGACCATCAACATTCTCGTTTGTTGTTAACAAAATATTTATTTAAGTAATATATTGATGAACAAAATGAGGGAGGAGAAAACAGGTAAATTGTCTCGTTTCGATGGAGAAGTAAAAGAAAAGGTAAAAGGTATCTATAGTCAGGTATAGGTAAAGAAATAGAATACCTTATCCTTTCTGTTTACCTATATATGATGGTCTACAGCTGTGCTACAGGTAGACATTATTAATGGTTTCCTTTTTCTTTTTTTGATAAGATGAGATCTTTGTCGTATAGGTTCGGTTGTAATAAAAAGTATTCGTATGGGACCAATTACAATTCTATTGAATTATTAGTAATAAATTGGTTGTCTCTCTCTCGCAATCTTGATGCCCCTTTTTATAGCAATAATACTGATTTCTGTCTCTCGTTTTGTTTTCCAGCAAAAACCTCTACGTTTCTTCTACCGGATTTTCATTCCTATGAAAGTCAAACCAATAAAAATTGTCAATACTCGACTATCAACTGGTGGCAAACAATTACAAATCGTACCGATTACAGCAACTACTCCAAATACTCCTCTACCTATACAATCAACAGTTCCCGACCAGCAGCCATTGCCAGTAGCAAAACCATCACAAATACTTATAGAAAAAGAGAAAAAAATAATTTATCCAAAAGAAGAAACGGAAAGTGAACGTGAAGATAAGGAACGATTATTAGCAAATTTACAATTACAAAGTAAATCGAAAGCATTGCAACAGGCAGAAACTCGTAAAATTCAACAGCAACAACAACGCCAGCAAAGGCAACAACAACAGTTGCAGCAGCAGCAAGTTGTCGCATCAAAATCAACAACAACAACAACAACATCATCATCATCGTCATTATCATATAGATCATCACCTCAGAGTCATAACGACGCATCACCATCGACGACAGTTGTTAAGGATTGCGTTTTTCAATTTGAAGAAGACGATCAAGAGGAAATTAAACGATTCGCAGAGAAACGTGATCGTGAATGGGCATTACAGAAAAAACGCGAAGAGGAATTACAATTAAAAGCCGAACGACAAGAATATAATAATTTGCAGCAGCACTATACAAGTAAAAAACGTAAGAAAAGTAAACATTCGAAAAATGAATCGAAAGAAAAGAAACGGAAACTGCACGCTGATAAAATTCACGCTGAAATTACGAATAATGATAAAACCGATTTGAAATTAAAAGTGAAAATAACGACAAACGGCCATAAACATAAACATCATAAAATTGAAAGTGTTGCACCAATTGAAAAACATGAGGTGCAGATGAGCAGTAAAGAGAAATTGTTGCAAATGCGACAAGTGCGTCATAAGCATCTATCTGGTTCATCGGGCGATGAAAAACCACTGATTCCGACAATTAAGTTGCCAAAGATTTTCAATAATGTCAATGATGAAACGAGGAAATCAATAGAGAATCCACCGAGTAGCAGTTATTATTCATCGTCATCGTGTTCTGCCACATCACCATCATCATCCACCTCATCATTGGAGAATGATATCAAAAAGCGAAAAGATATCGAATTTAAAACATTTAGTAATACTAGTGTTATGGAACTGAATAAAGGAATCGTATCGTCGCCGAAAGGTCCTAAACCGTCGAAAATTGAACCGGTTATAATCAAGTCGATAACATCGATTCCGGAAACCATTACTAGTAGTAGTAGTAGTAGTGGTGGTAGTCCACGTGCAAATGTCACTAATAATATTGTGAAACAGGCTGCGGCGTCGCGTTCAGGAACGCCACCCGTTAAAATGGCCAAACGCGAAAATGCTACAAAACCACCAATTATTCATATCGAAAAACATCATATAATCGAAAAGAACAGTCAGATTCCATTTAGTAAAACAGCAGCAGCAAAAGAACAACAACCGCAGCAAATTCAAACAAAAATCGAATCTACATCGGTTAAACAACCATCACTATTTAATAATAATAATAACAATAAATCCACTGGCAAAGTACTACCAATTGGAAGTATAAACACAAACAACAAATCGCTGGATCGTAAAATAGCCAGTTTACAACAAAGATGTACAATCGAAACGAAACATCCTGTCACAGCATCTACACCACCTCCAGCTATACCAGTAAAACGATTGGAAAATGGAAAAATCGAGAAAAAAGTCACATTTATGACACACGATCCAAAAACATCATCATCATCATCGTCATCGTCACCATACCCACCCGGATTTACAGTCAGTAAAATTGAAAATGGTGTTAAACGAAAAGCCGATGGTACCGAACTGACTGATCATCTTCATCGACCAAGTTTAGAAATTACATTAATTCCACAATCTAGTAGCACTACTACTAGTAGTACTACACCCACGGCAACAATGGAAACGAAACCAATTCTAAAACGTCCACCACCCGGTACTATTCCATTGAAACGAATCAAGGAGGCTATGTCAATGAAATCGGGTATTAGTATTATTCCGAAAATGTCGCCGACAGCAGCAGCTGTCGTTGAACGTCACGATACAATCGGTGTTCTCGATTTATCTAAACCAAATAAATCGGCTGATAGTTTTTTACGTACAAATAAGAAAATGAATGAGGCCGGAGGACCAATTAATGGATTTAATCGATTGTTAGCTGCATCAGCATCGATTCGACATAATAATAACAATCATAATAATAGTAAATCAGTAGTACATGGCGCTATAGAAAATGGTAATAAAAACAACAACGTACAATTGTCAAATTTACAAATGCTTTCGAAAGTTGCCACCGAACAACATTCGAATACGATCAATAATAAAGTCTCATCTGCGAGCAGTGGTGGTGTAGTGAAATCGAAACCGCAGTTGCCAAATTTACAAACAATCAGTCATAATAAATCATCGCCAATACCATTAAAAAATGTACAAACCGCACCAGTCCAACAACAACATCAGCGACTACCACCGAAATTGAATGAAATTCAAAAATTTCGTCCAATCCATTCGCAGAATCGTAATATACGACCAAATCAAAATCAAAGTATTCGAAATATTCCCAATCCCAGTCTGTTGATTAATCGACAACAACAAAATCAAAATCGATTGAATTTATCTAGTGGTACAAATACACCATCATCAACACTTTTAACTAGCGGTGGTGGTGTTAATGGTAGTAGTAGTGGTAATAAAACACCAACTACATCGCCATCTGTACAACAAAAAGAAAACTCTACTAAATTGCAACCAGCAGTAGTCTCAACCACAACTGCTGTGGTTAGTACTATTAGTACTATTAGCACTAATAGTACAACATCTGTTACTGTTAGTACTGTTTCTAGCAGTACTACAGCCGCTACTACTGCTAGTACGGCTTCTACTAGTACTACAGTACAAACCAGTGTTGCCACATCTGCCGCTGCAACAATAAATAATAAAGTTGCAATCGAGAAAAAAGAAGTTGGAACTTAGAAATGAAAAAAGAAACCATTGTGATTGATAATTTATTGATAAGTATGTAGTTATTTGATAAGGAAAAAGAAATGCAATATAACCTTAAAAAATTAAGTAATCTGAAAATATTGTAAATAACAATTTGTAAGTATCTATTATTGTTAAGGGTAAATTGTTTTCTGTTTGGTGTATTATTCGTCACACACTGTCGTAATTATAATTTCGTATTTTTTTTCTTCAATTTGCATAAATCCAATAATGGCAACAATGCAATTAATTCACGTTTAAATTATTATTGTTTCTGTAAAACAAAAATATAGAATTATTGTTTAAATAGATGGTATTTAAACAATAATTGTTTTGTTTGAATCGATTTATTGGTGTAGATAGGTTTTTGAATATTTTGGCTGAGTCCGGTACTGGTTTAATATAGAAATAATTGGGTTAGAAACGATTGTTTTTATTGCAAATTAAAAACAATTGAATGTGTACATATAGGTAAGTATTTTAAGCATTATTAGTTAATTATTATCATTAAATAATTGCAATTAATTGATAATTAACAAAATTCTGGAACTAGTGTGTACCTACTTCAATTTTTAGTAATTACTTACTTAATATTTATAGTATAGTGATCTACTGAAATTAGCAATATCTACATATTTCTATAGAGAGAATTAAGCATTTAACATGCCTAATATACTTACAACCTAAATAATTACTAATTAAATATCAATTTCAATAAAAATTATCTACATATATGTATTCAATTAATAAATAAAATACTCATATCTTCTTATTACACCTATGTGTCATTTATCGTCCTCAAAAACTATAACTATTTACGTTACGTTCATTTATAACGTCATTATTACGTAATAGATCGTCATAATGGTTATAATCCCATCAATAAGTTCTACGAAGATAGGCAGTCTTTTTTTTTCTGCTTTACGTTTATTATAAACGAAGTTAATTGTGAATAAAGTCGAAATATATTTATTTGGACATTCATTGTTTCGACCATAATTGAAATTCCAAATTAACTATTAACCAATTAACTAGTGGTTGACCAGAATAACTATATCCATTTTTATCTTCTATTCGTTGTTTTTCTATGGACACGGCAATGATAAAGTGAGGTTGATTTGCACTCAGTTTTAACATACGCACGCAGAAATAATCCTGGTATAAGATTTAGTAAGCGTAACCAAGGCTGTGTGGCAGATAAAACCACTTTTATAGATTTCCAAATAAACATAATTTGACCTTATACATAATTTCAAATTTCATAGCGCGTTAAAGGCACATTAACAGGTGACATGAGATTTTAATTTTATTTGATAAGTTCCTTAATTTACTTTATACATAAAATTTTATTTTTACTTATTTATCTAAATAAAAATACTCCTTCTATAGTGTTCTACCGCATTAATCTCAATTTTCCTTATTTTTTTTTTGTCATTGTTATTATTATTACTGTCTATTACTTATGTTAAGTTGGCATAATATCTACGTATACTTACGAGTAAAAACATCTGGGTTTTTGTTGTAAATTTTGTTATCTAATAATCTTTTTGTACCTACACGTAATTTTCCTGTTTATTATTATCTATTATTACTATGTACAAAATTATTTTCTCCATTTTTACCTCATTTTCTTTTTTTGCATTACCTGTTTAGTGTAAAATGTTAATTATTATATTGTAGCGTCAATTTGCGTGGTACGTAAGTAATTACAAAAAAGGCATTAAAAAAACGTACTCGTGCGTAAAAATCGTCTTTGTTATCAATTGCATCTGTAGATTTTTAGTGTTTAAACACTTCTATTAGATATTAATATAATTCCTGTATAATTGTGTTATAATTTATATTTGTGTAGTGACACGTAGCATTGAAAATATTATTTAATTATAATAATAAAAAAAACTACTTAACTATTTAAGAAATTTAAAATTGTTCTTTATTTCTTGCCTTCCTAATCCTTATGTTCTCCTTCAGCAATTACTATGAATTAAAAATGGAAAAAATAAGCTTCTACTCAAGTTGCATACAATATTTTATCTACATCCACCACCCTTTTTAATTTTTTTTTACAGAAAGAGAATTGGTAATTGAGTAAAAAAAACGAAAAATTTTCCACTCAAAATCCCATTACCATTTGGGACTCTACAGTAGGTATACTTTTCTACCTGTGTGACCACATCATCATCATCAACAAGCCAACGATAGCGTGACTTTCAAACTGGTTTGAAATTCTGCCATAGACGAGCATTCCGGTGAAGTGGTACGAGCGACGAGGGAAATTGACTAAATTCACACGACACAAAAAATACGAGTGTTGAAAATAAATAAGAAAATTGCTCGAAAAAATCAAAATTTGATTAGTTAATTATCACGATTTTGTAATTTACTCATAATAATCAAAACGTGATTACAAATTCCTAATGATTCTAAAGAGTATCACTTGAAATCAAAGTAAATACCTCTATAATGCGCCATTTTGATTGTCAAATATGAAAAAAGGAATAAGAGTAAAATATTCGATCAGAGGATAAGAAAATTATTTTCGCGGCCTTTTTCGGATAATAACGGCCACAAATTTTCAATTATGAAGGCTTAGTATTTGGAAGTGTCTGAAATATAACAAATTCAATTAGTTTCAATATTTTTCCATGTTTTCTTGATATTTGTTCATTTTTACTATCACTGCAGACAGTCTCGTTGACAGTTCTCGACGAATTACGACGAATAAATTACAACACAAAATTGAAATAAATTATTAAAGTCATATTCATCATGATACTTTGATATTGAAACAAGGGCGTGTTTTTTATCGAAATTAAATCACATATTGAAAAAAAATTCCTGTTTTCATGAAATATTGTGTCTAAAGGAAAAATTTAGTTTGCGAACATTAACAATAAAAAATTCTAATAAAATTCATATTCCTATACATTAGTAATTAAATAGTTATTATTAAAAATATTATCAGCAACTTGAATTATGAATTTTTGCAGAAATCATTAAGTAACTGTGATAAAAATAATAAATTTTCCCTATGTAAATCGTACTTATATTTACACACATCGTTCAAGATCGTATTAGATCGGATACTATACGCAATGTAATCGGGTCGCTTGAACGATCGTCGTCGTGGCCGTCGTCGCCGTCTTTTCAGAAGGTAAGCTATTTATTTTATGAAGAATTAATAGGTAATAAAGTGTTCCTAATTCAAATTTCAATTAAAAATAAGCCAATTAAGCTGCAAGATTTATTTATTTTACTTTACCTTTTTATGTTCCTTAAAATAAAGCCAGTGGATACACATAACATAAAATTAGGTGTTTACTCATTAGTATGAGTAATATACCTGATACTTTAGTAAAAATTGCTATATAATTAGCTGATAATTGTTTTTTTCAGAACTAATCAGAAATTCTAACAATAATATGTCAGAAAAAAGCTGTCCAACAGACTTTTCGGGCAGAATATCAGTCTTTCAAAAGATTTCTAATGGTGAAGTACATATCAATTAAATCAGATTTAATTTTCAGAATCAAAATTCCAATAAAATCCCATATTTTAACCCTTCCCGTTAATCCCCATTTTCATGTAAATTCATAATCACCACCATTTCGTGACCTATCTACCATATATACCTACACAATACATCAACCATCACCCCCTTGCATCGACAACAACAACAAAAAATATCGACATATACATTATATAATGGTATATTTACATCATCCACTTCCACCTCCCACGATCCAATCATCACCAATCATAAACGAAAAAAGGCGAAACTATGGGTGGAGTTTTCTTTACCCTTCTTCATATTCAACAGCCAATTGGAAACGTCTATGTATCAATTTTACGGTACAAGAAGGTTGGGTCTTTTACTTCTATCTTTGTCACACTTATTGACTAACTAATATAACAAACCAAAAACTATCAGGCGTTTATTGTTGTTGTTCTATTCGATATAAATGGAATGGAATCGACTCAAGGAGAGAGCGAGAAAAAGTATGTGAGTAAGAGAGATAGATCTGTACTTGATTGTTGTACGATGACGTTTACTTTTCGTATTTCTGTTCTCCTAATAAGTGAAATCGGAAAAGTTGAGAGTGTTATTCAATCACACACACAATAAAGAGAGAAAGGCCATATATATTTATTTATTTATAGTCTACATAGTATGTATATATACATATATTATATATTGAAAGTTGTTTTTTTTCTAGATCTAGAAGTATTGAAAAATTACATTTTATATAGCAACAGAGATAGAATATATAGATGAATGGTTAAAGCGTCACAAAAACATTTCCAGTCACGTGATCGAATATCGAAGTCGTGGCCTCGTTCACTTCGTAGTTAGGTTCGTTTTACTGTGGTATTAATTAATTGGTAACCCTGAACGAACGAAGCGTTCTTACTATTATTATTATTATTTTTGTGAAGTCTGTGTGCGCCAATATCTATAGTTAGCTGTTCTTTGAAAACAGTGGCGTAGGTGAATACTTTGATAAAATATTCAAATTTTTTTAGATTTTATTTTACTTTTAATTTGCAATTAATCAAATTCGCATATCGTTCGTAGTTTGTCTTGCAAATGTAACACATCGATATTTTTATTATTGACCGATTCATATCTATATACTTTATGTGATTACATAAGCGCTTTATATTACCCAATATTGTATATAAACCCCACATTGCGCGCATCCATTAAATGAAAATGGAATCGGACATGTCAACTTCCTCTTCTGCAGCTGTCTCTCTTTCCCCATTTTCGTGGCTGAAATTGCCAGCCTGCCAGCATGCTTATAGTCGCTTTGCCTGATGGCTTAGCAATTTTCGTTTGTTATGTGGGTGGTGGTTGAAATAAAAGCGGTGGTGGTTGACGAATTTGGGGGAAAAAAGGAAGAGAGGGTGAATGAGTCACGCTGCTACCCCATCATATCCTATGATGGATAGAATAGAATAGAATAAGACCGACCGGAAAAAATCAGCGATATGAAAGGATTTGACAAGCTCATGTCAATTTTTCTTTTTAGTAAGTGGGCATTGAAAGCTCCCCTCCATCGTTGTACAGGCTGATAGCAGTGTAATCATTAGATCGGCATAAATTGGAAAGAATGATTTGATTGGTAATCGGATATAATGTAAATGTTATACTTATAACCGAAAAAGAAGTCTATCAGCTATGAAGTAAATGTAAGTGAAGTTTTTATGTAAATATATATTTTTTAAAGATTATTTATATTAATTATTTATTAAAGATTAAATTTATAACATACGTAAAAACGACATAAACAAAGAAATGTTTATTATAATTTCAAAGCAACTTGATTCAATTTGTAATTTTTCCATCTATATTGCAATTTGTATAGTTATTAATTAATAACTGTTCAATTCTTTGAACACTTTCAATTAATAAAACTAATTCATATTTTTTCCTATTAAATTAAAATAAGCTTGTAATCTGTGTATGCGCAGATCACAAGTTTCATCACAAGCATCACATTCCTGATTTGTGATGTTCAAAATGTTCGAGCTACTAGCGCCATCTGAATATCACTTACATTATTCAGCTTGCATGTGGCCGTGGCGCTGACGATTTGATGTACAGAAATGTGTAAATAATCCGAATGTTGGTTTCTGCTAGATGCCATTAGGAACTCTTGACAATCACGGCCACGTTGTGAAATAGTAAAATAAAAGTTATAATTTTTGAAGAAGGCATATAATAAAAAATTAAAATAATTAAATAATACAATTATTTGTTAATTTGGATATTTTGTATCTTATTATAAATTATGACTATTAATTTAGACTTCCTGGACTACACTAGAAAATTAATTTTGAAAATATGAGAATTTAAAATAATATAAAGATTTGTCTAGTTTGATGCAATTTGACAACAATGAGTTAATCTATACACAAGAAAATTAACCTTAAAACCGGATTTTTATTTCCGAATCTAGAATAATTAAAACGTTGTTTAATTAAATTCGCTTAAAAAGCTGTGTCCTTTTTATTTTCCAATACAAGCGTAATAAATATAAAGGTAAGTTATTGTTTGTTTTATTAGGTATTAAAATTCAAGGCCTACTGGATATCATGAAATAAAGACTTTTCGATATTTTAGAAAAATGGATGCCGATTTATATGATGAATTTGGCAATTATATTGGTCCAGAACTGGATAGTGACGATGAAGAAGATGATGAAGCAGAACAACCCGAAGACGATGAGCATCAAGATTATGATGTAAATTGCTGATAATTTAATTCAATTTCTGATACTTTTCAACCACCTTCGGCTTAATATTTCCTCTATGTGTAACTTAATATTAATACAGATTTTCTAGGATGCTCAAATGGAAGATGAACCACAACCAATGGCCGTCGTTTTACATGAAGATAAACAATATTATCCATCGGCACTACAAATATATGGACCGGATGTTGAGACAATTGTGCAAGAAGAAGATACACAGGCACTTGATGTGCCACTTGTTGAGCCTGTGAAAAAGAAAAAATTCCAATTGAAAGAACAAGATTTACCCGAAACGATTTATAGTATGGAGTAAGGAAAATTTTAATATTTTTCTATTCGGAGGAGTTTCATGTGTTTTCTATAGGTTTTTAGCCGACATGATGGACAACACATCACTGATTCGTAATGTTGCATTAATTGGTCATTTACATCATGGTAAAACAACATTTGTCGATTCATTAATCCGACAAACTCATCCCGGTTATCAAAGTAACGATGAGAAAGCGTTACGGTACACGGATATTCTATTTACCGAACAGGAAAGAGGTTGTTCTATTAAATCGATACCAGTTACATTATTATTACAAGATATAAAGAATAAAAGTTATTTGATGAATATATTCGATACACCTGGTACGTTATTTTCAATACTCTTTTTGTATTGTGAGGGCTGCAAAATATTCCGTTCAACCATCAATGAAAAAATTGTTCCGTGCTAAATTTTTTTTTTAATTAAAACATTTCAGGTCACGTAAATTTCTCTGATGAAGTAACAGCTGCAATGCGCCTATGCGACGGTGTCGTTCTCTTTATTGATGCTGCTGAAGGTGTCATGTTGAACACGGAACGTTTATTAAAACATGCCGTTCAAGAACAAATGCAAATTACAATTTGCATTAATAAAATCGATCGTTTAATGCTGGAATTGAAACTGCCACCGCAAGATGCTTACTATAAATTAAGACATATTGTTGAAGAAATTAATGGACTATTAACGTAAGAGAATTTAAACAGTAATGCCACAATCGTTAATACGTGTATAATTTTTTTTTTGTTAATTGGAAAATCACATTTTATTGACAAAATGGTGAATGCGCATGTCATTTCTAAATTTATATAATAAAGTAGAAATGGACGTTCAAATTGATTTTATTATCAATTTCCAGATTATATTCAACTGAAAAGAATACCCAAATTGTCTCACCAGTACTTGGAAATGTATGTTTTGCGAGTGCTGAATACGCTGTATGTTTCACATTGAAATCATTCGCCAATGTGTATAAACTATACGATGGCGATGTTAATGTTGATGAATTTGCAAAAAGATTATGGGGTGATATCTATTTCAATCCTAAAAAGTACGTTAACCACAACTTCATACAATCAAAACAATAAATTATATATTTCCAGTCGAAAATTTACAAGGAAAGCACCACACAGTTCTGCTCAACGTAGTTTCGTTGAATTCATATTAGAACCACTCTATAAAGTGTTCGCTCAAGTGGTTGGTGATGTAGATACAACATTGCCAAAAGTGTTGGATGAATTGGGAATTAAATTGAATAAAAATGAAATGAAATTGAATATTAGACCGCTACTTCGATTAGTTTGCAATCGGTTTTTAGGCGATTTTAATGGTTCGTAGTCGTACAAGTCATGATTGTTAGGAAATTCATGACTTTATTGTTTTAGGTTTTGTAAATATGTGTGTTGATCATATAAAATCGCCATTGGAAAATGCTAAAAGGAAAATCGATCATATTTATACCGGTCCAAATACGACAAAGGTCTATGACGATATGGCTAATTGTGATCAAGAAGGCGCTCTTGTGGTAAATCAAAATTCTAATACTGTATAGTCCAAGGGCTAATAAAGTCTAATTTCTTAGGTTCACAGTTCGAAAATGTACCCAACTGATGATTGTACGTTTTTCCAAGTGTTGGGCCGTGTAATGAGTGGTACTCTCCATGCCGGCACTGATGTAAGGATTTTGGGTGAAAATTATACATTACAGGATGAGGAAGATTCTAGAATTCTTACAGTCGGCCGTTTATGGATTATGGAGTCGAGGTAGTACCAATAGTACTAGAGCTAGTACTAATTTTAACTTCGAAAAAATACTATTTGTTATACTTTTAGATATAAAGTTGAATTGAATCGAGTACCGGCAGGAAATTGGGTATTAATCGAAGGAATCGATCAATCCATAGTGAAAACGGCAACAATTACCGATTTAACCATCCACGATGATCTGTATATTTTTAGACCATTGAAATTTAATACGCAGAGTATTATTAAGATTGCTGGTACTACCCAAATCATTTCTACTTATATAATAAATTTTCATTCTCTTGTTACTTTAGTGGAACCAGTAAATCCATCAGAACTTCCAAAAATGTTGGACGGTTTAAGAAAGGTCAATAAGTCGTACCCACTTGTAACGACACGAGTTGAAGAGAGCGGTGAACATGTGGTACTAGGTACTGGTGAACTGTATTTGGATTGTGTTATGCACGATTTAAGAAAAATGTATTCTGAAATTGATATTAAAGGTAAAGAAAATGGAATGCTCTTGTTTTTTTCCGACGAGTAGAAATATGAGTTTATTTTTTTATAGTCGCCGATCCAGTTGTTGTATTTTGTGAAACTGTTGTTGAAACATCGAGTTTGAAATGTTTCGCTGAAACACCGAACAAGAAAAACAAATTGACAATGATTGCTGAACCTCTAGAAAAAGGCCTGGCTGAAGATATTGAAAGTGAAAATGTACAAATTAGCTGGAATAAAAGAAGATTGGGTGAATTCTTTCAAACAAAATATGATTGGGATTTATTGGCTGCTAGAAGTATTTGGGCATTTGGACCTGATTGTACAGGTAAGTTGACATTTAAGAATATCAAAAACTATTCTCTGTAAGAGCTGCAAACTTTTGTTATTGATACTTTTTTTTCTAGGGCCAAATATTTTGGTTGACGACACATTACCATCAGAAGTAGATAAAAATCTACTAAATTCAGTTAAAGATTCCATTGTTCAGGGCTTTCAGTGGGGTACTAGAGAAGGTCCTTTGTGTGAAGAACCTATTAGAAATACAAAGTTTAAAATATTAGATGCTGTAATAGCTCAAGAACCATTACATAGAGGTTAGTTTAATTAAATAAATATCGATTTATTTAATTTAATCTTTGGATTTTGTAAATCTAGTAACATTTTATGATTGAAATATTGAATTTAGGTGGTGGTCAAATAATTCCAACTGCTAGAAGAGTAGTTTATTCAGCATTTTTAATGGCTACACCACGATTAATGGAACCTTATCTTTTTGTGGAAGTTCAAGCACCAGCTGATTGTGTGTCATCAGTTTACACTGTATTGGCGAAAAGACGGTAAAACTTGCAATTTATGATTTTGGAGGAAGTTATACTTTAATAATTAATGATTTTAGTGGGCATGTCACTCAAGATGCTCCAGTACCTGGTTCGCCACTCTACACGATTAAAGCATTTATTCCAGCTATTGATAGTTTCGGTTTCGAAACTGATTTAAGAACCCATACACAGGGACAAGCATTCTCTTTATCAGTATTCCATCACTGGCAGGTACTATTAGCCTCCCAATAACGTAGAACTCAATAATACGATTACTAATATTTACAGATCGTACCAGGAGATCCACTGGACAAATCCATAGTAATTAGACCATTAGAACCACAACCAGCCACCCATTTGGCTAGGGAATTCATGATAAAAACACGAAGGAGAAAAGGTTTAAGTCAAGATGTTTCGATTAATAAATTCTTCGACGATCCTATGTTGTTAGAATTAGCTAGGCAGGATGTTATGCTTAATTATCCTTTAATGTAATGTATCGTAATAATGGAAAAAAGTGTTTTTATTTTTTAAAATATAATTTCAATTGCTAGCCAACAGTTTCTCGTTGTTATTTTTCCTATTTAAAGTTGTGAAAAATACGAAATGTTCATTAAAATTATGGTTTGAAATAATAGTGATTTAAGATAATAGATGGCGACGCACTTACCGGTATTGTTGGTTAAATGGTGGATATACTTGCACAATTTCCGTTAAACTGTTTACGAGTATAATCAAATTAAAGGAATTATCTACCCGTATACACTAAACACCAATTATGTAATTAGATATTGTAAATAGACTGCACAATTAACGCATTTTTACCTCCTTCCGAAAATCCGTTAGAGATCACGTAGTTTATGTTTAATTAATCGCATGAGCCATGATTTATTTGTGAGCCATTACAAATTCAACTTTTTAGAATATCAAAAAAGCATACACACCAAACACAAATTCAACAGTAATCTTCCCATCACATTCCATATTAAAATATTTGGGTACAAGCACAAATACATTTCATACTGGGATACAGAAATGCTCTGGAAAATTCACTATAAATCACATAATTACAGTTTTATTTTATGTGCTATGATCTTACTAACCACTAATTATGCAAAAATATATCACTTTAAATATATTAAAATTTAAAAAAAAAGTTTTATCAAGACTTCCAACTCCGTCGAAGCGTTTCGTGCCGTTCTGTCGCGGTTATTTTTTGGATTGTCATTTGCATGGTCATTTTTCTGCCAGATGCACCTGTTGCGCGATTTACTTGAATTTAATCAAAACCTGGATACCAAAAACGAATAATAAAACACGGCGAGTATTAATTAACATTAAATTATTTATTAAGATTTTTTATTGTCTTAACATTTTTCAAAGGATAAGTTCTGTTGTAATAATTGGTATTTACCATCCTAATAATGTTTATCATTACATTAACTATTCCTTTCTGCTGCCTTTTTTTTTCTTTTATTTCATGTTAACGCGTGTATATAAATTCCCTCAATTTTACATAAAAACAATTGTAATAATAATTAAAAATAAATTATTATTAAAATACAAATAACAAAATTAATCGTTATAATTTTATTCGAACAATGGCAGAAAGAAAAATACTAGAACGGTAATGACGTTATTATTACATAAATAATTTAAACTATCAAATCACAGGCTACAGAAAAAAAAGATCGATATTCATATCGGAGCGTAAAGTATGTATTCACATTGTTTGAACTACATCGAAGTTTTTCTTTTTATTTAATAATTACACAATAAGAAATACATTTCCTTTTTTAAATAAATAAAAATTTCGCTTTTAAAGTAGGAAATTCTTATAAATCTACATAAAATATATCTAAAAATACTGAAAAATCCGAGTCAATTTTATTATAAGCTTTAAGTTGCGCTTAACACGGAAGGAAAAAAGAAAAGAGAAATAAGTATAGTAATAATTTAAGATTCATATACACCAATAACATTCATACACCAATTTTCATCTGTACAGTTATTATTATTATGCGTTTACATATTTTTAAATATATTTTTGATTAAAATACAAAAAGCTGTTGTCTGCATGAAACAGTAGTAACTAATGAGAAAAATTCATTTGAAATGTAAAACATTCAAGTTGTAATGTCTACTGATTAATCCTATCTTTGGATTAAAGCTGTCTTTAAAATAAAATGGAAGGTAGAATTTGCAAGCCATCACTTATTATAAAGAAACAATTTCCGATCATTCTAGACAGTTGATTAGCTCATTTTTTTTTCATTCTAAATTAATTGACATTTTAATTTTAAAAGCATAATAAATAAGACTTGCGGTTAATCATTATAAGTAAAAGCTTCATACAGACAAGCTTTTTTTATCTAAAGGAAAAAAAAGAAACGAAGCGATAATTTTATATAGCTTTTTCGCTATTAAATCTAGCTATCTTGTATATCTACAAATATAAGTTAAAACATCGTGGCCAATCTAAAGCCAAAGGGCGATTAATAATATTAATATGAATTATTATGCTCGAAATAGGTGTAAAGGAACCTGAAATTTGTAAATAAGCCATTAGTAAGTAACAGTGCCATTTCGTTTGGAATCAATTTTCTAGAATAATACTTACAAATATATTTAAACTGGAACATAATTGCCTTTGGGCGTATACCAAATTTGTCCAGTAGCTACACGTCTAATAATTTCCTTGGCCAATAATCGTTTTTCTTTTTGAATCTTTTTAAGGACACCCTTATTTTCGTGCGCTCGTCGCGATAAATATGGCAACACTTCATTTACTGGACCATAAGGAATATATTTGTATGCAGAATAACCAGATTGGCCTTCAAAATTACATTAATGTATTCGAGATAAAATATTATCAAAAATGTTATCATTCACCTAATGGGAAGGTAATATAATCACACATCGCCAACAATTGACCGAAGCAAATCACTTTATCGGATGGTTCGATATTGAATTCTTTCATTTTCTCGATCGCAAATCGTACGGTATTTTCATTATGTGAAGCAACCATTATTGCGATTTTCTTATCTTCACCTTTATCTTTGAATGCTTTAATTCGTCTTAAGCATTCGGTGAGGGTGCTATGATACATATCACTTGTCGCTTCGAAATTTGGATTCGTTGGATCTGGATAACCCATTGCAGCTGCTCTAGCCCTTTCCTATTTCAATGACAATGACCCAAATAATTAAAATGCCAGCTCACATGATTTAGTTTATTAAACTAAATCAAAATGATACAAACCTGTTCGAGATAGGCGCCGCGTACAAGTTTAGCACCAAAATAGAAATTTTGACGTTTCGCCTGTTCCAAATCGGTGGTTACTTCACTTAATGCATTCCTCAAATAACATTGGTATGTATTGAATACAATCGCCTTATCTTTATTATATTTTCGCATAAATTCCAATGTGATTCGAGTAATGGCTGGCTGGAAATATGTTTGTTCAGCATCGACCATTATACGAACATCCATTTCCTGTGCAGCCTAATTGAATCCATTTAAAAATGATTAATTAGATTTAAAAGTAATATTATCAAGGCTGGCTGTGTTGATGTATTATCGCTTGCATTTCGTACACAATGAAATGTCATTAATGAATATACCATAGCCAACTGTGATGTGATTTTTTTGCTTTACTTTACCTTCACAATTGTATTAATTCTTCTTATCATATTCTTGAACATTTCTTCTTCTTTTGTCGATAGTTGTGTAATTAATCTTGCCATTCGACCAGTTTTTAAATCTGGCACTCTGAAGGTAGTGCTCAATTCTTGATTATCGTCGATAATACCAGACCATGGGAACAAATGGAGAATACTGCGTGAAACAGAGATAACAAATAGATGCAATGAGGTAATCAATCGGTCAAGATGAAGAGTGATTGTGTTTGTGCAGAGTTTAGTTTGACTATTCATACCTACAAAGACCAGCGAGGTAATTGGGAAAAAAAAATCCGCCATATTGATAAGGATTGCATGACAATTGATATGGATTTATTTAATAGGATGTTACACATATAATATACATATGTATATTGGTTCTAGGGAGGTACAAATAAGGATGACAAATAATAATACATAAATAAATAAAAAAAAACATATATAACGGCGTACGTGAATATCCTTCCAAAAGTCCCAAACGACAACCAGACGTAGATAGACCAAATCAACAAGCAATGAATGAATCCGCAATGAATGTGTTCACAGATAGAGTACCGTAAAATCTGAATACATCAATGAATTTGTTGTCCAAGTGATTTTCAACTTACCCTTGCTTATCGTATGTAACTTGCTTTAGGAATTTCCTTAACGATTCTTTATCTTGGATCTTATCGAATTTCGCTTCCAATTCTTCGGGTTTAGTGTGATGAGATAATACGTTACCTTCGCCACCTACCATTTCTGTCATGTATTGACGGGCACGCATGATTACTTCAGATAATTGAAGCTATAAAATAGAAATTGATTGTATTGATAAGAAAATATGATTGATGTAGATATTGTACTTACTAATAATTGTGGTCTGCCTAAAGCAGTTAGTTTAATAGCTGTAATTCCAGTTCCATATGTAGCGCCTGTAACAGAAGAGAGTAGCATTTATCTAAATACGTAAAATGTCCGTTATTATTTTTTTTTCTTTCTGCCCATTTTTTCTTATTTTCATTTTTCATCGCCAGATAGAAAGCCAATGTTAAAAAAAAAAAAAAAAAAATGGATAATCGGAAAATTGTGTTTTTACTAAAAGCATTTCTCCAAATTATAGGTTTTCTTTCTCTCTTTTGTGTTAGAAATGGATACATACAGCATTTTCCTATAGCAGAAATGGAGGTTTGATAATATAAAACATGCAAGAACAAATCGATGTAGATAAATACAGTGAAATCTCTTTTTGGCGGACACGTTTGACATTATGGTGAGATTTTATTCGGCGTTTTTACTGCTTGTTGCTGTTATACTTAGTCTTTAACTGGCGTTCAAAAGAGATTTCTCTGTTTTAATAAACTGAATTAAAAAATCGAAAAAAATAATAATAACATCTACGATTTACATCCCTTATTAGTTATGCTACTTCTCTACGAATTCGAACTGTTTACTATTTTCCTGTTAAGTATAAACCCTACATTCTCTGTCATTTTCTGGCCATGGTTGTATTCAGACAAGCACATACTACAGACAGTTATACAAGCAACAAAAAAAGACAAGCTACGCATACAAATACAACAAAACAAAAAGAAGTATATCATGGACAGCCTTATTATTACCGACCGGAAAAATAAATAAATAAAAACAAAAAGAGAGAGAGAGAGAGAGAGAGAGAGAGGAATAGATTGGTGTTAAGTACTAGTCATTTTTAAGGAGTACAGTAGTGGTAAAGGAAACTAGACCAAAAACAACATACCTTGTCATATTTTAACAGTTAATCTATGAATGTACCATCTAATGAAGAGCAAATCAAACATCTTTCTAAAGATATTAATCAGGCAGATAAATGTGGACATACATACATACATACATATATAATAGTTAGATACAGACAGAAAACTTACCTTGCTTAATGTAATTACAAGACACATATACAATTTACTGTACTCCTTAGTACTAACTACACATTATTATACCTAGATAATATATTATCTAACTTAATCGTATAATAATTAAAAAAAAAAATCAATTTGTACTTATCCTAATTGGTTACGTTACCACACAGTATCGATCGGTTCATACTGAATTTTATTTGCCAATTTTACAATTTTGATAGCTATTTTTTGTTGTCGACATATAAAGGCTTCCAGATTTTTATTTTATCTATCTACTATCGATTTTTTTTTTTTTTTTTTGTTTTCGAAATATTATTTTCTCTGATTATAATTTGTGCAGAGCGTGTACAGAGTGAGACATACAGACAGACAGACAGTAGTAGTAGTAGTAGGTAGGTAGAAGATACTAGTAGTAGTAGTAGTAGTAGTAAATAATTGGATTTCTTGAGATGCATTTTTCTACATTACCTGGTTTGGTCTTCTGATAGTCTAAATAAAAAACAATTGAGCAATTATAACACTGTTCGACAAACATACGAATAGAAATCAATGAATATCTAGAGAAAAATATATTACTTTTTTTTCTATTTTCTTTTCATTTTTTTTTTCTTGGAATGTGTGTAAGTATGTGTTTTAATACGTTGTATAGAGAAGATCGACAGAGAAATGTATATATTGTTATAAACGATTTATTTTTTACATAAACTTCACATTCTCGTCGTAATTGAGAATTTTTTCAATCCTGAAACAGGTAAAGAATTCGTCGTCAACACGTACTTTATACCTCTGCTTGTATAATATAAAACAAGTATAATAATTACAGTTGGCACCGTCTGAATTTTAAACAGTTTAACGGTAATTTGATGTGGTTTTTTTGGTGGTTGTGGCGAAAAAGCGATCGACCATCAAAAGATTTTATAACCTTTTCTTATGATAGTGCGCTAATCAAATACAAGACAGTACAGAAATTTGGTGGGTGCCAATATTCATTTTATTATCTTACATAGAACTAGCGAGGGAATAAAAATGATTTGAATCGATAAAAATGAGTCAGTCACTTTAGTGTTAAATTTCCACTGGTTTTCGTTAAACAAAGATTGCACTGTAATTAGTAATTTTTACGAGAAATGCTTTATCTTTGACGTAGGTTTAATCTAAAGGTTATCTTTTGGCAAAATTTTATAATATTTACACCTGATGATTATTTATTTATTTTGGCTCTACTATAAACAATACAGATGTGGCTGGCCAAGAATTTTTTTTTTTTCAAAATTAAACCTTGAAATAGTAAACGAATTATATCAATTTTATTATTTGAAAATTACAATTAACCTTGTGTTAGAATTCTGCACGAAATTTTAAATTAATATTTAATATAATGTGTATACATGTAGAGAGTCACTGATACAATACGGTGTAGTTTATGTAATTTGGCTCGTGCAAATAATTGGATGAATTTCGATCAGATCAAAAAAAAAAAAAAAACTAATTAGATTTACATGTTGCCAAACAACCCTGTAATAAGCAAATAATGATCTAATACAATTCAAGTGGAATAATCGAAGAGCAATTGCGAAACTATACACGACAATGATCATCGGTGTATAGCTAATTTACTAATGGAGTTGATACATATGTTTAAAAATAATTTGCCAACAGAAACAAAAAGTTAAATTACAGCTGTCACTCCTGGTGGGTGGTGAAATACCTACAACGAATAAATTTAACAAAACAAATGCACTCACTCACTCACGAGATAAGCGAAAAATTATTGTTTTAATCAAAAAAAAAAAAAACTAATCAACATTCATCAACAAGTTATTGCTACGCCTTTATCACCTAACTAGATCTTTAATTACAATTTAATTTATGAATCCTATATGCAGCAGTTACTCATTGGCGCCATTTTGTGGAAAAAGTTTCATCTCCTTTGAATTTTCGATACTTAAATTAATTCTTACTAGAATTTTAAGTTAATAGGTTAGGTTATAAATAATACCGTTCGTACGTCATTCAAAACAGACTGAAATGTCGTACATCAATGACGTATATTTAAATTAGATGGTTCCGCATCATATTTTATAACAATCATAACATTGTTTTTTTTTTTAAATTTCCAAATACAAAATGAAAACGAATTTCAAATAGGTGGATACGTACATAAGAGAATCCATTTTTAAAACATTTACTATGTGGACTTTAATCTTACTTTCCACTCGGAATAAATCTATTTTAAACTAACTTTTCTCTTTCTCACTCACTCTTTGTTTTCTCCATTGCCTCATCTCTCTCTCTCTCACTCACACACTTATTCTATGTGTATCTACTAAAATTGAATTTCTAATTTTATTTTTTGTCGTTACATAAAAATCATTTTCAAATTGGTTTTTACAACAAACCAACACAACGATCATTCACCCTGACGTTGTGAATACTTCGTTGACATGGAATTGTCACGCTATAAGATCATCCTGCGTTTTTCTTTTTGTTTTACATCAACGTTTCTTTGCTTCAGCGAGGAGAGGTCCTTTTGGAACGCGACTCTTTTTTGGATCGATCAACCTAGTTTTGATTTGTGTGTATGTGTGTGTGTGTGTGTGTGTGTACTTAGCACGTGGGATGCATTTATTGGTAGAACAGAACGAAATGGAAAAAATGCACACCGAAACACATTTTTCGATTCCATCTTCTCTATACAACAATTAGACTTAAAAGAGAAAAATTATTGCAATTGCAGCATGCTATGTATATATATATATATATATATGTATAGATTGTCTAGAATGATGAAGAATATGACGAACAATTATTATATGAACATTTGGAATCGTAAAATGAACAAATTAGTGTATGAAAATAACAACAACTTTCAAAACGAATTAGTTGGTCACGCATTTGCAAATAGGCAGAACAAAAACATAAAAATCCATTAAATTTTATGCGAAAATCTAGTATATTGTTATGAAAATAAACACGTCAAAATATTATTCTCCTTATTTTTGATATATCATAGAAGATTTACATTTTTTTTTTTTTTTTTGTTATTTGTGAACAACAATCATGTAGGTATAAAACACTCCTCAAGAACAATAATAATTGTTGTCAACACCCCCCATAACAAAGAAACTACTATTTTTTTTTTCTTGTTTTCATTAAAATGAAATTTTTATCATACTTTGCGCTGATAAATAATTTGTTGACATTACCTGCAATCGCTTCAAGGCATTTAATGAAAATCTCCATATTCCGTTCACAGGTCGCTTCATTGAGGTAGAAATACGTACGAGCAGACTGCACTTTATAACGTCGATCGGCAAATGTTTTATCTACATGGTACTGTTTCAGTGAACCATCTTCTAGTTGGTCACCAGCAGCTGGTACTGATGCTCTAATAATCAAATTATAAATATCTAGATTAATAACAGATCTTCGATTTTTATGTTGAAATTTGGTTGTGTAAAAGTTGCAATTTAGGTGCTAGGTGTGTTTTTTTATTGCAGGAAATTATAGTATTGCGTAGAGATTTAATAATGTGTTTGTGCAATGTGTGAACTAGTATAGTAAGAAAAACCAGATCTGTTCAGCCTTAAAAACTTTAGGTTTCCGCCAATTGTATGGCTCATTCTGTATGTAGTCGTCAGTTGTTTTTTTGTTCCAAATTTAAATTGTATTTACTTACTCCAATTCACGTTTCTCAGCTTCCTCTTGCGATATATCCTCCTCAACTGAATAATCAAGAATTGGCTTAACACCAAATGATCGTAATCGTTCCAAGTTCGGTCGGATTTTAAATTCATCCTCACCAGCAACAAAATGCCCATAGAATGTCGCTTTCATTAATGCAATGAACAATCTTTCACCCAATATGGATTTGACGATTTTCATTATCTAATGTAAAAATTGCAAAAAAAAACAAGAAATAATCAATCAATCAATCGTTGCGAATGTAAGACATATTGTGGCAAGTTTGATGATATATGGGACATTGGAAGTGATCCAAATTCTATTTAAATACATAATCATATATGTTAAAATAGTGCTTAAAACAATGAAAAAATGTGCATTTTAAATTGTTCTATTGACGATAATTTTATAATGATTTTTAAGGCGGTAAATTGTCGGTAAATTACAAATAAAAAATACTCTATTTCACTTTTTATTTAATCAAATTATTGCGTTGTCTTTTTCTCCTGAAATTATCTTCTAGTATGCATCTAATTTATCTTATTTTATAACTCAAGGCAGAAAACTGCTCCTTCCCTGTCTAGACAGAGAAAAGTGAGATTTCTCTCTTTTTTTGGCATTTGAAAAACTTTTAATTATTCAAAAATAATCATTTCTAGTGGTTATAAATCATTGATTTCAATTAATTTAACACAAAAAAAAACACCAATTAATCATTTCATTATTTAATTTACAAACATTGTGTTGTTCTAGAGTGGCCTGGCTAGACTAGCAAAACATCATATCACGATATATCTTTGACGTAATAATAATAATAATTACTCATACGTCAATGTAATATTTATGCTTGTCATTTTTCAAGCAGCGTAAATTTTTGCGATAAAATTTTCATTTATTTACTTTTTCATTACGGTGTAGGTAGAGATTAATAAAAACTTAATGCATTAACCTGTATGAATAAAAAAAAAAAACGTTTTCTTATCTATCAATTTACGGGAAAATATTATGATTAACAACTGAAACAATGATAATGAATATAACTTAAATAGACGCAACAATATTGTTTTAATTACAATGATTTGCATGTAAATCAATACCATCCCATTGCCCCTATCTCTTCATTAATTATTTTTAAGTATCTATTTACAAATTTGGCACCAGATTGTCCTCCTCTAGTCCCATTCCATCCGATCTTGCCTACTCTCAAATTCGCTACTCTAAAAGAAAAACTGACGTACACTTTGACGTCATCGCCAGCTACAACCAATCGCATGGCATCATTCCACACACACCCACACTCTATGTATGTACAATACAGTGTTAGATAATTCAATGGGAAATTGAATCGATTTTCCTGGAACACCAAAACTTCCGTTCGAACCGGCAAAATTTTGTCATGAAAATGACCCAATTTATTTTTGGTTGGTTTTTTTTTTGCAGCAAAAAATTTTTTTAATTTAATAATAAATCAATAATCAATGCGATTTATTATCGGCTTATGTGTGAATTGGACCTTAGATTTCAATACGAATGAATATATGTACAAATAGATGATTTGGATAATTAGAAAATCAATTCACGGTCACGCCAACGAAGTTTCCAATATTAAAAAGCAAAAAAAAAAAAACGAATCTGGAAAAAACCAGTTAATATTCTTTATCATGGAAATGCGATAAAATTAAACGCCACTTAATTAATTACAAATGAATGAATCAATCATGAACACTTTGATCTTTTTTTTTTTTTTAATAAAAATAGATACGTATAGTATACAGGAGGTATTTTCTAGAAAGAAATTGCACTGTTTGTACGTTTTGTACAAGTAAGTTAATCTCGGATTAACGATTAATCTGCTGTTACGTTTATTTAGCTTAGGAAATGGAGATCTTTTTGCCCAATCGGTATTTAGAAGACTAAAAACCAGTTAAACAAGTATTTACTTATGTAATTATATTTAAATTAGTATTTCTTTACTAAGGATATTCCAATTTTTCTTGAAACGAAACGTAATCAATCAATATATACGAGGGCAGATTGAAAACTATGGATTTTTTATTCAATCAGGTAGGAACAAGACACCCTCTTATTAACATAAAACAATATTTTGGCAGCGAATTATTCAACGCAAAAATATTTAAAAATCTAAAAATAAAATCGAAATTCTTAAATGATCGACATGACATGGGATTTTTTTTTCTTGTCGTAATTTCACCTACGATGACGATCATGTGAATACGCCCATTCGCATGTTTTATGTAGTCGTATAAATTAAAAACAGTGAAAGGCAAATAAACTTCGGTATCTATTTGTTTTATTTAAAATGGTATTTAAAACTTTTTTCGTTATCGTCTGCTGCTATGCGGTCCGATTAATAATCTAACGATGCTGATGGGACTGTTTATAGCAATTGGTATTATTACGACCCTAATGAAATATCTATTGAATTGTCAACGTTCAAAGAGGGAGAATACAATTGCAAAAAAGGCCAAAGGTCGCCATAGCGCTGATGGTACGTACATAGGGGATTCTTTTTGCACATTTTTCCACTTCCCAGATTTAAAATCTCGTTTTTTACATAACGTAATTCGTTATAGACACACACACACTATTAAAAATAAATCATGAACTTCAAATAAAGGCTATGCTACGAGTGTGTGTGTGTGTGTGTGCGACGAGTGTTTAAATAAAATAAATTCAAATATTTAATTACAATGCTTTGCCAATTTGGTCACCATTCCTGTTTATGCGTAATTTTTCCAACTCATTTTCTATTATATAATAACGTATTTATTCAGGTGTTTAGAAACACTAAAAAGCAAATCCTTACCTTCATGTTATTTGTAACAATAGTTTCAAAGGAACATATCTGATAGACAATAAGGGCACGTAATAATTCCCAATTTGTTTTACTTTTAAACGCAGCTTTTGCATCTTCGAATGATAAATCTAATGGATCACGTGGACTTTGAATTGATTGCTTATTATCTTGGATTAGTTGTTGTGTCGAAGCTGCAGTTGCAGTTGATTTGAATGCTACCTGCTGCTGGTGCAGATGCAGTGATTGATTCACATCAATGAATTTAAAACCGAAACCGCTGTTTAAATAATAATTATTATTATCGATCAGCAAGCCGTACTTTTTGCATACACTATTTTTGATCACTGTACGAAGAAAAGCCATTTAACTGTTACTTGTGCTGGTGTTGGAATGGGACGAAAATTTCGATTTGGATCCGAGAATTTATAATTTTCTTTTTCAGAAAAAAAAAACGATTCCTCTCCTTCCGGTACTTTCAGAAATCTCTTTTCTGTCTCGGCCGCTGTTCCTCGTTTTTTTTGTGCTCTCTTTTTTTTTATAGTATGGACTGGTTTTATTACACCTGAAATACAGATAATCAGAAGAGATAATGTGTCTAGGTACACCTAAGTAAAAACCACGGCGACAACAAATGATATGATGATTATAAAATGACTAAAATCGAAATTCGAATGTCGATTTTCTTGGCGAGTAATTTTAACTACTTGCCTTGCTTACCGGTTTGATTTTGCGTAGTAAGCGAAATGTGTCTAAATGGGGGCGCCGAGTCGATGAATGGATGGTAAATTTCATAAACGACCTTGAAAATGAGACATCGAAAAAATTCTTTAATTTATAATAAATTACGTACAATTGTTTCTCCTTTTTTTGCTTACTAACACACGTGTTGGATTCTTTAAGAATTTCATAGTGATAATTGACATCTATTATTAATTATGTCTATATGCTCATCTCATTTGTCATGCTGCATGCGGCCATATTGAAAATAAAATGTCGGAAATATAATGGAAAGGAAAGGAAGGAAACGGATTTTTGGGAATTTTATTTTAATTTGGACATGAAAACCATCTTGACCTGTAAGCTAGAGAAATATTTAAAGCTTTAGAGATAAATTAATTGATACTTGATTATCACATATTGAGAATTATTTCTCAAATCCTGAAATGTTTTGAATTTGTTCTAACATAAATTATCTTGGCTACTTCCGGTTATAGCGGAAATAGACCTAAATATCATTTTTTTAGAATTTTCACTATTGAATATTTGATATTATACTATCTAAAACATCTGTAAAGAGAATGAATTTAATTTTAGTGTTCATCTCATCAATGAATATTAGCTCTAGTATCCATTCTAATAAACAAAATGATACCATCAATAACAAAAAAATCGAGTTATCCTTGATCTGAATACAATGAATTTACTCAGTTCAGTATTATTTTAATCCAATTAAAAGTAAGGATAAAATAAAAAAAGAATGTTATAAGAATGTTAAAGAATTTTTGGTACGTTTTGTTCCAAATTTTAAAAAAATTATACTTCACCACTACTGTTACTAGGTGGCGCTACTACAAATAAAAACGGCTGTAAAATTAAATTTATAAAACAGAACGCAACAATTTTTTTTATTTATTTCTTATATGGAAACTATGTTGCATTTTCTCTAGCCGATTGGAAGATTAATAACCATTTTTTATGTTAACAATCATTAACGAATAATTAATAACAAAGCATCAATCATTATATACAAACAGATAAATATGTCTTATTATAAACACTATAAGTTTAATAATAATAAATATTTTTAATATTTTAAATTTTAAGCAATAAATATAGATAAAAATAATATTTATTTTTTTAATAAACTTTTCATCCTTTTATTCTGTGATTGCATGCTAAGTTGAGCGCGTTCCATTTTATCATTTAACAAATCCAAATGGCTCAAACGTTTTTCCTCTGGTTCCTTATTATTTGAATGTTCTAATTTTTGTTCAACATTTCCTTCGTTGTTTTGATTGTTGCTGCTGCAGCTGCTCGACTCTTGTGGTGTTGGTATAGATTCCTTTGAATTGCGACGTAACTGGTCGAAACTTGAAAGTTTTGTTTTTAGAAAATTTGAAAAAGGCATCTGAAAATAACTGTTTAATTTTATAATTCAGGCCTCATTTTATTTTCTCCTTCATTTACCGCAAACTTATTTAGTTTTGTTTGAGTTGATTTTAAAATATTATTTAAATCATCTACTTTGTTGTTTGCATCTTTTAGTTGTTCTTTTTCAGCTTCATGTTCCTAGATAATGAATACAATTAATTGCGTAATATTGAAGACTAAATCTATAAAAAGATTACCTTTAACAGTTCAATTTCGCTTTGTACTTTTTCTGCAGCCTCCCTTTCCCCTTTAATTTTCATAAATTCCTCATAATCGGGTTTTTCAGTTCCCAATAGTTCAGCTCTCATACATTCGTATTCATAGGACCCTTCTAATGCCATTTTTCTTTCTTCTAACTCTAGTTAACTTTCTATTTACTATAATCTACCTACACTTTAATGCTAACTAGATAACAACGGATTTGATATAAAATCAAATTATCTCGGATTTCATTTTATATAACTATACCCATAGTATTCTTTAAGATTATAAGCTTTGAGGGTGGTATATTTATCAAAAAGGAGTTACTACGCAAGCGGCAAGAGGGAAATATTGATTTTCCGGAGTTGCACCAAAGTGACTGAATTCAGAAACATTATTATTTTGAGTTTTGAGTCTCAAACTAAAAGGTACCTGAAAAAAATGAATTTAAAATTTGCAACATGCACATTAAATTCAATTCAGATGTGGTTATTAAAAGTAATGCTTATTTCATTTTCCCATAGCTTGTAAAACTCTAAGTGAAATTAATTTTATAATCTAATTTCTTATTTTGTTACGTATATTTTTTTAAAATTTCCGTTCTGCGTGGATGAACGGAGGACTGAACAACTCCCAATATTCCTTTACTAGACTCTGTTACCAACTACGCCATCTAACCATTTACTTTGAAAATTATTAGATGAAATGTCCTTTAATCAATTCTTTTTGTTTATTGTAATTTGTAAAAGTTGTATTACATTACAATCTAGTATCATTAGAAGAATTAAAGATTTGAAGCAATTTCAATCAACATAGATGGATTTTATATAGCTCCGATTCAATGAGTGTATAACGGGTTGTATAACAATCAAGGTTTAATGAACCCTGCTTGTGATCTCAAATCAATTAATATCAATTAACATGTTAACCAGTTAACAACAGAGAAAAAAAAAACTAGGAAAAATATCCAACTGATAATCATTTATTTCAACAAAAATAACAAGTCATTTTCTGAAGGTAATATTAAAAAACTAAAATAAGAAAAAGAAAATCAGAGACGTGTACATTATTATAATTTCTGGAAGCATTGGGTTTTTTTAAAACTCATATTTAACGTGTAGAAAAATTATCAGTTCGTCTAAACATTAGACGCCAAAAGCGCAGAATTAAGAATATCTTTATAATAAAATGATTTACCGTGTAAAACAGATAAAAATAAAAATTATTATTATTCACAAAATATTTACAAGTACAAGGTAAAACCCCTCTTTTTATTTCTATTTTTTTTTTATTATTTTTTGCTTTTATTATTATTATTGTATCGTTTATTTATAATTTTAATTAATTAACTATTTACAATTCTTAATTTATCATAAGTTTAGTCGAAGTGTAACACATAATATACATTATCATTATCCATATAGTAGTAGAAAAAAATACAGCATAGAAATCATTACTTTACTTTTTTTTACATACAATTCTTAAACATAGTTATGCATTCAGTGCCCAAACAATAATTATAATTAATTACTTTAAATGCACTTCTTGTTTATACTAAGTAGTGCCCGAAGGGTGAAAATTAAATTAAATAAGTAGAGTAGTATTACACAACAAACAATAATAAAATTGTTATGAAAATAAAAATATATATATATATATATTTAGCCTAATCATGGGGAACATAAATATAATCTGACTCAAACAAATCAATCACAATCACGTTATTATTATCATTAAAAATAATGTTCAATTGTGAATGATACATTTTCAAGAGGAGAAAAACAGCATGCACAAACCTTAAAGATAATCATCAATTATTTTGGTATTCACTGATCATGAAAGTTTGAAGTGAAATAAAAAAAAAAAAAAAAATTTGAAAAAAAAATGTGCAATGAGGGATAAAAAAGTAGATTCCCTATTGGAATTAAGTTTTTTTTTTAACAGTCAAATGAAAATTTAGCAATCATTTTCAATCAAAAGAATATTTGTTTCAATTATTAAGTTTGCTTTTCAATCGAAATAAAATGGGTTTTTACAAATTATTTCGTTAATTCGATATATTGGTATATATTCGCATTTTATTTTTTTTTAATTATCATTATTATCAACTATACACATTACACTAAGTAATTATCGTCACATGACTAGCTGATTTTTTCTTTTGTACAAGAAACTAAGTCTGATGTTTAAAAATCAGCTTGTATGAGGAAAGACATTTCTCAGGTCATTTACATGACGTTTATTATTAAAAAAAAAGAAATATAAATATATTATGATACAAGTAAGATAATTCGTATCTTATCCCATATTTTTTTTTTGCTTTAACAACAAGGGACTTCGAGCAGTAATATTTGCAATATATTCAATATTTTACCTTAAATATTCGAACGATTAAGACACAATAGCTCAATAGATCAATCACCAATTAAATAAACTTTTAAAGATTAAAATCAAAATGAAAACAGTCGCTTAAAAATTCGATACATAAAACAAAAAAAAAATGTAATAAAAAATAACAATATCGTTGGAAACAGTCCAACAAATCAGTCTTTAAGTGAATCTTGATGATTTAAGGCGACTATATCTACTTCTGCCTGGTTCCTCCTTTCATTTTGATTTTACAATGACTTCACAAAGAATAACGTACACGATCGGATCGAATAATAAAGTCTAGTTAGTTAAGTGAAAGTAATTATTGGCATAAACTTTAGAATCACTCAATTAAATTAAATAATCATTTCCCAACGTTAATTTGACGCGATCTAATCCAATTAATTGGCAGTGGATGAGTTTCAAGTAAAGCAAAATAAAATTATAATTCAAAGATTTTCAATTAAGCATAGTAAATATTTAAGTTAATCAATTTAATCAATACTAAAACCATGTGATTTGATTGTAAACATCTAGCCGTTAGAATATGACAATAATTGTCTCATTTATATGGAATAAGATATTTTATTATTGAAAATTATAATAAAAACTGTTCGGCGAGTGTCACGTAGGTATTACAAAGACCTCCAATCATTCACCACATAAATAATACCATAATAATTAATTAATTAATAATATTGCATATTTGCAACCTAAAAAAACTATAGCAAATGTTATCTATGGAACATTTATACATAAAAAAAAAACAATAATAATTGTTTTTATTAAAAGATAGCAAATTAGACATTTTTTAAAATTAGAAAAGAACTTTACAACATGTAATTAATGAAAAAATGCGTAGAAATCAGGTTGACTGATAAACACATTCAAATACAAGCGCCGGACTATCGCCTCGTGTATCATAACAGAAATCACTGGCGCATTGCCGACGACCTATTACATTACATACAGATTTTTTTTTTCCGTTTTGTTTTTTAAATTTATTTTCTTTGATTACAAATTCCTGTTTCCAGATAACTCCATACAGACGCTTATTGTTATATACATACACGATATAATTAATTTTATTATAGAAAACGAAGACGAAACAAAAAAAGTACATCAAAACAGGAACTTGTAGAGGAGTAAATGATAATTGCTATGTATTATTTTACACAACTAAAAAAAACAATCATACATTATTATTGTTAATTTTCATACACATTCAAAGTTCTTTTTGAGGTGAAAATCACACCGTTGCGCAACGACGTAACGCGGCGCATTCTCAATCGTTAATCCTCATCGCTCAACGGTTCATATTGCGCAGATAGCAATGGTTTCGGTTCGCTACTTCGATCAGTTGTCTCCTTATGAACGTAAGCATATGAATAACCGCTAGGTGGCAGCTGCTGTTGTGATTGTTGTGAGCGTGACATCATATCCTGGGAGTGCTGATTGCCATAGTCATTATCGTGTTTCCCTTCATCAATTACCATTTCACCGGGACTATCACTACGATCTTTATCTTGACTGTGCATGTCCTGATGTAACATGTCCTTTTTATCATCTTCGGTACGCATCACTTCGACAATACGATTTTTCACATAATCCAATGGTGACATATGCGACTGAGGTTGCTGATAACGTCGATAGGTCTGTTCGGACCAATGATGATTGTGATCTGGTGGTGATATTGGTTCATGATGATACTTTTGCGCTTGAGCAATTCGTATAATTTGTCTTTCATCTGGTTGTTGTTGCTGCTGCTGCTGCTGTTGAGGTTGTAATTGTTGAGGTGTTACCGATCGTTTCGAATCTTCTTTTTGTTGTTGTTGTTGTTGCTGATGCTGCTGTTGTTGGTGCTGATAGTGAATACGCCGCCACTGATCACTATCTGGTATATAATAAGCTGTTGGCTTATTAAAGTCATGTGTAATCACTGAATCGGTCAGTTCTTTAACTGTAAGATTTTTACTCATGCCATCATTGTCAATTTCCAAATTAATAACCGAGGATGGATTAATCACATTATTATCTTGATTAACGGGTGTATCACGTTGAAAACCTTGAAATAGTAAATCACTAGGTCGCGGTGGATCTCTTGAATTTGACATATCACCTCTGCCATCTTCAGGCGGTTGGCTGATTTGATGTGTTATAATTGCATCTATTAAATTGGCCGCCGTCAATGTAGTACTTATATCTGGCCGTGGCTGTTGTCGCATTTGAGATTGTTGTTGCTGCTGCTGCTGCTGCTGCTGTTGTTGTTGTTGTTGTTGTTGCTGCTGGTGCTGATGTTGTTGGTGTTGATATGCCTGCTGTCTTCGTTGTTCATCGTATCTTGGGCGTCGCATTTGTTGTTGCATAAGTTGATAGCGATGAGGTTGTTCCATGATATTATCTACTATTGTTTTTCCTAACCCCTCATGAGGAGCATTAGGTACTGGCAGACTAGGCTGTTGTACAGCGAGATCGACCAGTGACGATAATGCTTCATGACCAGGTGGTGGCTGATGGTATTGTGGACGCTTGTGCATTTGAATGACAGGTTGTCTTTGTTGATTTTGCGGAGTCGGTGGTGGTGGTGGGGAAGCCCGATGGACATTGTTAGATGTATAATATTGCGGTTTCTCTTGCCTTATATTGGTCATTTGTTGCGATGTTATATAATCGACATAAATTTGTCTCGAGCTTATCGGTGAATTGATTTGTTGATCGTATGGCGATCTTTGTGTATATTGATATGGTGGCTGTGGCGGTGGTATATTTTGCTGTGGCATTCTGGGCGATTTAGCGATATACTCGTAAAGACGTTTATCGGGTTGTAAATTATGAGATGTATGAATTGGTGTGCCTTTTGTAATCGATCCCATTTTCGCATCTGGACTAGGTCTTAATATTGAATCATAACGAGTAGGTTGATTTATAATAGGTGTTCCTAATGTAATTGATCCAGATTTTGGATTGGCTGGCTGTGGACTAGGCATTTTTACCTGAGATGAATGAATGTAACTATTTTTTCGATCTTGACGATAAATATAAGGTGGTTCCGGCCGATGAATAATCGGCGGCTGATGTTTCGAATGTAACGCATGTTGTTGCTGTTGCTGAAGCAATTGCTGCTGTTGTTGTTGCTGGTGATGTTGCTGCATTGGTTCTCTAGGTTTCTTTATGCTCAAATCTAAAGTTTCTCCATGCGACGGCACTTGAACCACAACCAATTCATCCCGTGAGCTTGGTATAGTTTCTTGGGGTGGTTGGACACGGGGCGGTCCTGAAACGGGAGTAATTGTTGCCGCAATATTGTTCAATTTCGTCAAACTAATATCTGGTCGAGCTTGAATTGGTCGCTGTGTTCTTGGTGGTAAACTATTCAAATTATATTCACTAACAATTGTCACATCACTCATATCATTATTTAGAATCGATGATATAGTTGGTGCCATACCAGCGGTCTGTACTGAACTAGTAGGCTGTGTTCCAGAACTCTTATTTAATGATATTTCAATCACATTCATTACAAGTTCTTTTACACTTATTGGACTTGGAGCTGGCCGAGCAGATTGATATTCATTGGTCACTGGTGTAATAGTAGCTGTTTGATAGTGATCCGGTGTATGAGCTTCATCAGCTGTTTCAGTCGCACTTGAATCATAATCCTCCTTTTTCGCAGTATTCTGATTCTGACCTTGCAGCACCGGAGGACTTTCAGCTGCACTTGTTGTATCACTGGAATGTCTTTCCCGTTCTTTTATCGGTTCTTCGCAACTGGATGTACTCGATCCAGATTCATCTTCATCGGTCAAATGCGGTTTTCGATCACCCAAACAATGTTCCAAATTTAAACGTTTCCGATTCGTCACGTAAAAATTTCGAACTTGTATTGCCGCTTTATTTATTCGCTGGCCAATTGCTTGCCAATCATCACCTAGTTCTGATAGAGCCAATTTCAATTGTTCCACTTCATCATCGGGCCAATTTTCAACTGGCCGAATTTTTCTTTGAATACGATTATAACATGCCGAACAGCATTTTTTTATACCTTTCGGTATACGAAATTCAGCTAGTATAGAATCAGTAATTTCCTGTGGTAAATCTTGTAGTCGCTGTGGAAGGAAACGAAGACGTTTTATCCGACCACGCTTCGGACATGTTGCCAGTGGACAAAATGGATAACGTGTACGTATTGCCATACAACGACAAGTACTACAGACACGTGCATTTGGTGGCACCTGATCCTCACGCAATCCATATTCAGAAGCTTGATTGGGTTGAACTGGTCGCGAATGCAGTAGCGAAGTAATTGTAGCTTTACAAATTAAACAGTTTGCTTGAAAAGGTTTATCTGAAAAGGAAATAAATGATGCTCAATTAGAACTGTGGGCATTAATTTTGACTTGTTAAATAGGGAATAGAATTGAATTTATTTGAAACAGTTCTCAAAATAGTGATTTCAAAGACATTTTCGAATCATTCGAGTCTCTGATGAATCGTGATACAGCGAAACAGGTTAGAAAATGTGTTATTCAGCTGGTAATGACGTTAATGACGCATTTTCAGTTAGGTTTACTCTTATTTTCAGACATATGTATGTTATGTTAAACAAAGTAATTTTCAACTGATCCCCTAGAATTTTTTAGATTTCTTAACGACGAAATACAATTAAACATTTAATATTTACTTTTCAAACTCGTTAATTATTATTTAATGATAATTTTAACGTTTCCTCAAGCCAAATACATTCACTCAATCCAAGCGACTCGATGTAAGCGAGCGAAACGTGCCTTTCTAAGCAAATAATATTAATTAACTCTAAGTGACGTTCATTAAACTAAAAAGAAGGTTAACATTATTTGACTGAAATTTTGTTAAAATATATGACGAGATGATATACTATAGTAATATATACATCGAATCGCTCGCGTAGCATCATCTCGAGCTAGAATCGAAATAAAATATAAATGAGCAAACAGAAGCATTTCATTTGGAAAAAGTGGTTTGGAAAATGATGATGACATCAGAAAATGGGAAATTGAGTTACGCAAAAATTTAGTCAGAATATTTACTATATTTCAAGACATAATTATTATTATCAAGATGAAATACGTGCAGAGATATATATGTATATGATCTCCCCAAGGAATTCATATAGGACTCTTATCGATAACACAGCACATTTTTTTTCCCGAAATCATTGTGACGTATTCCAACCGAGATATTTTAACAAGACTATTATATTTGATTTTATAGGCCTTGGGGAGTTTCATGCGAGATGAAATTCTCGGATATTATATTAACTCTGGGTCTCTCATCTCATATGGTAGAAGAGATGGATAATATTTTCCTCTCAGAATTAAATTAAGGATTGTATAGATGGAATTGCGAGTCAATATTTATTGTACATATTTAAAATTAACCTAAGCTCCTCGTATTGTATTTTACTTTCAATGGATGACATGCGCGTGGAGAATATTCGATTTATCGAAAATAAACTTTCATTTCAATTTACATAAATTAATTTCTTACTCAATTTTTTTAATAAAAGCAATTACCTGAATACTTTTAATGACATTATTACATTCAATCAAACTTTTTACTACAAAAAGTTTCCTAAAAAAAAAAAAGAAAATAAATTTCTACTGAATAAATAAAATGTCACTCAAAACATGTGGTAAACATTATCATCCTCACTATCTGAACAATTACTTAAATTAATAGTGACATTTTAAAGGCAATTGAATTAGTAAATGGAGCGATAATGGAAAACTGTTTCTATTTATAGATTACACACTCTTGACTTATTCAAATAAACATTTTAAAAGTTACGACTAGCTACAATTTAGCTCATAACTCCTATACGTATAAGTGCACCACTCGCCTAACCACGGCTCCTGTTACAATTCCGCATATTCATTGTCTATGTATTCGTCAAGCAAGACGATTTCTCTCATTACAATAATGTCTCAAATGAATTGCTTCCTTTTCATTTCAACATAATAAAATATGCTCAAAGTTGAGCGCCGGCCCCACACAAAATTGAATATTAATATTTAATTTAATTAGAGGAAAAGTGTTTGATTCTCTTTATATAATATGTATATAAGAGAGGGGAAAAAAAGAGAGAAGGACTTTAGCAGATAGTAGAATCAAAGAAGAGAAGAGAAGAAAATTGAGAGCAAAAACTGAACGGTGCTACTATGCGCTTGATTTGATTTTATGTTTAAACAGCGTGGGCGGTAGGGTTCTGGGAAAATGTTTTTAAAGTTATTAAAAGGCTTTTCAATTTTTAAATTAATAGAAAAATGGATTCCATTTTCGAAAATTGAAAAGTGCGTAATTAATAAGTCATAGATTGATTTATTTATTTTTTTGAGATATAGGCAGCAGTGCTGACGAAACGAGGGAGAAGAGCTTATTAAAAAACTAATACCGAATATTTATTTTTCAATACATAAAAATATATCATACATGAGACAATATTGCCAACGGATATACTCCATACGTACACACACACGCACACACACACATATGTGTTCGAGCAGGATGAGCACACAACGAGCAAACAGTAGAGAATAAGCTCGATTTTATTCCCAGGAGCAATTAAAAATAAAAGCACTTTTCATTTGCAAAAATTGAATAAACAAACGGTAAATATATTATTTATATTGATCCCCTGATACTTGCTAGAAGGGACAGTAGATTAAGAATCACAATTCTACAACGATCAACTGCTGCCTTAACTTCCAACTTCAATTTGAAGCAAAATTCTTGAAACTCTCAGAATCAAAAAAAGAAAAAGAAAATTTTCGAGTTCATTTCCAACTTATTTTTTTATTTCTTGATTAAAAGAAAAGTCAACAAGATTTATCTTGATAATAATTTCCAACTAATTAACCAACCAATCCGGTGCTGATACTGACAAACTTATACAACACTGGAAAAGCGAAAGAAAAACAGCAGAGGTAGAGAGATCTGGAGATCAGAATCATGGATAATTCCATTGGGGGGGTCTGCTGCTGCCGTTGTAGATGTATAGTATATCATTCCCTAATTGGTGGGTAAGCGTATACTGAGTACTAGGGGAATGGGTAGAAAAAGGAGAAGTAGGAGAAGGATGGCAATGGAAAAGAGCTTATTCCTGCTTTGCTTGCCTACTATTACACTTCTATGACTGTACCTCTCCTACCACTTTAATCCGGTTACTAATTAGTCGAGAAAATCAACACGGGGAATTATATTCGCCGCCTTGCTTATACGGATGGAAAACTTGTTATAATAAGACTAATTGGCTTGGTGAAGTTAAAGGTTAAGGACTATTCTGGCATAAATGCGAGCGGCGTTTTCCTAATGATAAAATTACAAATGAAAAATTGTGGATTATGTAATTTTAGGAAAATAAATAAGACAAATGCGCACATTATATTTAATAACTAATAATAAAAAAAATCAAAACTTATTAAACAGACATATAAAAATAAACAGATTTTTCTGTAGATTTATCAATTTTCCAATATTTTCAAAACAAATTCTGAATAAATAAACAAATATTGAAAATACTAATTAAATTCCATAAAATTGGAAAAAAACGAAAACACGGTTTCTGTATTGGTAAAACGGTAAAATTCAATTTATTTTGAGGGGAATGGAAACAATTCAGCATAAATTTAAGCCTTAATTAATAATAGTAATTCGAATAAAATGCAGAGTAATCAAAAACAAATCAAACATATACGGGAAATTAATATTTCTAATTAGCGAATATTGCAGATTAATACATAGCATGGGGCCGCCATACAGAGATAGACATACAGATTATTATTATTATTACATTTTGGACCGCATTTGGAAAATTACCAATTTGTATAACTTTTATTGGTTCAACAACAATAATTATTGGAAAATGTATGTGGGCAGTGATTGTAATTAGATAATATGATAAAGATTGATTAGAAATAATTAATGTATAGGTATTAGTAATACGCGTGGTGACCTAATCTGTTGAGAATTTGGAAATGATAATAGAAATTTGAAAAATCGTTTTTACTTCAATTTTTTTCTTTTTTTTTTAATAAATTTTGTTGTCAGATTATAATGCATCCCTTCATATATACATACATAATAAAAACTAAAGAAAACAAAAGAAAAAAACGGTACAATTTGTTTGACAGAAGCGCAACCCTTTCACATTTATTAGTTTACCATTAGATGTACATATGCATTGCATACAATAGTCCCATCTCTTTTTCTCTCATTCTTTCTTTATATCTATATTACATGAAATGAATAGGTACATACATGAAGGGAGCAAATAAAATTTTCGGGATGAAAGAGACAGACAAACAAAAAATAAATATGATTAACCAAATTGCACCCTTTAGCTATGTATGCGACAAAATATAAATAATGATGAACACTGCTTTATTGGAAAAATATACATCGAATCATTCAAAAATTAAAATATTTTTGGATAAAACAAAAAAATAATAACAAACAATCAAGAAAAACAAAATTGACATTCTAAATTCGATTAAAATGAAAATACATACATGTTAAAAAAATTGAAATTAAAATCTCCAACAAATTTACTATATTAAAAAATGATAAACAAATTCATATTTTTGTCTCAAGCAGATAAAAAAAAAACATACAAAAAAAAATAGAACCAATGTAGGTACATAATTATTAATTTACTTGAGTAGTTAATTTAATAGAAAAATTATTACATTCGACGAATATGAAGTAAAGTAATTAGCTTTCACTTAATATAATGACTATGAATAGATATACACGAGATAAAAAAAATAATAATAACACTCATATAATAACGATATCACTGATACTATCTGATTTATGCCTTTTTTTTTGCTTCAATTAAAATAATTGTTTCGTTTCTATTTTCCATTTCCTCACCCCTGGCAATTTATCAATCCTTTTTCGAATATTTCCCCAGCCACTTCAGCAATAATAGAAAAATCACTTGATGTTTCTGCCATCAGTATTACTTCTACTTGTTTTCTAGTATTGACTGTCAACACAAGGATTTTTATAAACAACAATTAAGCTATTAAGCGAAATAAGTTAATTCTCGGAAGAACATCAAATTCGACTACTTCACTAGAGGACGAAGCCAGTCAAACAACAACAATAGCAATACCTATTAAGGGCTATTGTATTTTGCTTGTACTTGCTTTTGTTACCAAAGACTTTGGCCATTCCATTTATTCGTTAATTATGGCAATAATTATCGATAATTATTATTAACTTTACCAATAATAATAACAGTAATTACACAATGCCTATTTCGATAATGTTCGCTGCATTAGTAGGCGAGACAATACAGGTTCAATTGTTGTTTCTATTTTGTTCCTAGAGCTTTTAATTTAGGTGAATGTAAATCAATTAGTACACACAGTGAAAGAAAACAATAAATCCCATGTGTGCCTAAAAACCATACAATTAAATCTCGCATTATTGTAAAATCCCTTCCACCATTCCAACCCCTCTCCCGCCCGTTCTTCACCCTTCCATTTTAAATAGTATAAACAAATATTCGATCACACACATACATCCAGACCAATAATAATTGAAAAGAAATCCATTGGGATAATCCGAAACAAACCTCAAATTGACAATGATTCGCGAAATCTAATTTTTCATATCCCTTACCACTTACCTCACCTCACCTCACCTTACCAATCTCATTCATTCACTCACTCACTCTTACTCTCTCTATCTATCTACCTCTCACTACAGTGTTCTCCCACATTGAGCAATTTTCCGAGGGCGGAATTATTCCTCTTGTTCGCCGCAACCAACCGTCCGACCGACCGACAGGGTTGATCGTCGCGGTTACATATAGCGCGGGAGTTCTCGTCCCTCAATACCACCGCTTCTCGTCCCGGGCCCATCGAATTTATTACCATGCCAGGGTAAGCATGTTGGATGAATAAAGTGGCAGCACTTTATCAAAACGCCTTTTCAGTCGCGTGCCGCCTGTCTACAATTGCGGGGGTTGAAAGTCGTTTATTATTGCTATTAAGATTATATTACTAACTGATAAGGCGATCTGTTTTTTTTATTTTATTATTTGAATTGAATCGCGATTAATTAAAAGTAAAAAACCAACGAAAAGAAAATGTGATTTTTAAAAATTTCCCAAAAAGAAACTGTTTGCGTCAAATTGAAAATGTATTCAATTTATCGTGCTTGGTTATCATTGAATCCATGTACCGGTCTACCATTTCTACCGGAAATTACTGCGCCACTTAATCTTACCATTCCAACTCAACCATCTCCGCAAATTCCTGAAGCGCCCGATGTCACTCTACAAGTTGGTCCGAATATGACGCAGTTTTCCGCTCATAAAGCAGTTTTATCAGCTCACAGTGGATACTTTAAGGCCGCTTTAGTAAATTATACAGGTAACAATTTTAGACAAATAAAAAAAAAAAGGAAAAAGCGAAAATTACACAATTTTATTTTTCTTATTTCTTCTAGATCTTTTACCATTAACTGTTTCAAATGTGAATGTCGAAGAATTCACTGCACTTTTAACATTTATGTATACGGGTTTTCTAGATTTAAACATTACGAATATTTACAACATACTTTTAGCCACTCACATCCTACATATGCCAACAGCATTAGAATTATGTCGTAATTTCTTGTTACAACAAAATCAACATCCTGTACCCGAGCAACGAGTGAACATCATTAAACCGATTGCTAGTAAAAAAATGACACCACACTTACAAGAAATCTTTACACCAAATGCATTTGGTGGTTTAAATCAAAGTAAAGATACATTATTCCGGACAGTACGAGCAACTACATCATCATCAGCAGCAACTACAACAACAACCGCAGCAGCAGCAGCAGCAGCAGCCCTAACAAATGACGGCGTTTTCCATCATCATCGAACAACAAGTAAAACGGAAATTAAATCATCGAATTCACAGCACGATGAAAAAAGAAAAATCAATGGAAAATCCTATGTGAAGAAGCGTACAGATTCGACATCATCATCATCAATGAATGATTCAAAAACAATTATCGATATCGCCTGCTGTGATGGGCCTGTTCGATTTCATCGTGTGATTAATAAAAGTTACGGTCTAAGAAACACTGATAATTTCAATCAAATATCATTTAAAACAACTGATGCAATCAATAAAGCAATCAATGAAAACATTGCTGAAAAACTTCAGCAAGGAGGCGAACAGCAATCGAATGAAATTTTCACATGTGTTTATTGTAATCATACGTTTAAATCACAATATTGTTATCAGAAACATGCTAGACGACATCTTTATCCCGCTACCATTGACACTGCCTCCACCCCTACTCAACAACAACAACTGCCACTACTCCAACCACAACAGCCATCTGAAATGACAACGAAAAAAGAAACCAAACTTCTAGATATGAATGTTCAGTATTATCCATGCAAAACATGTGGCAGTAAATTTCCAAGTTACTACTTTGTTCATAAACATCGAAAAATGTGTCATTCAGATGAAATAGCACCATCAGATAAAAATAATCGAAATACTGAAGAAAATAATGGGCATAAAGATGAGAATTGTAATAATAGCAATGGTGGTAGCACTGAGAGCAATAGGAATAGCAACAATAGCAATAGTAGCAGCAGCAGCAGTTCTGCTGCTAGTGCGATTGATGTTGAAGCTGTTCAAAACGGAAATGAACCGGAAGTCACTTAAAACCGAATTTATATTTAAAATGGAAAAAGTAAAATTGACAAGATTTTCATGTTTACAGTAGATGCATGTTGAAAAATTGTAGAATAATTTGTCGTAATAACAATTTTTTCTTGTATAAAATAAATACGTAGAGAAGACATTTGACTAATGTAATTTATTGAAAAACTGAAATTCAAATAAAATCAATTCATCAATCAAAGTCCCAGAAAAGAAAAATAAAAAAATCTTGATCTTTTTTACCTTAAAAAAATCAACTTACCTTGAACTGATGATTCATCATCACTACTTTCCATTGCATTTTCCTTGTCTTTTCTTCTCTCTTTTTTCTTTTTATTCTCAGCTAAAGGTCCTAAAGGTGCATCACTTAAAAAAAAAAAAAAAAACAACTTATTATAACAAGCCATAAGAAAATCATCGTAAGTCGAATCTACAAATATAAATTTCCCAACATTCAACTTCATCAAAGCTTTTATTTCAACCAAACTACAAATTTCCAAGCAACTTATTTTCACGTTGTCTTTTTATTGTATTTCTTTAGTTTCTATTGTTTTTTAACTTTAAAATTTACTTTACTTCCTACTCTCCTCTGTGTGTGTAGCAATCTAATGCTGAGTGCGCAATTATCGGAATAAACTTACTTACATATCAATTTTGCAAATTGATATTTTAATTAAGTTGATGAAATTGTTTGTTTGAAAATTGGATTGATGGTTGCGGCTGAAATCGACGATGGTTCATTTTTTGTTTGTTTAATTTTTCGATTTTTAATAAATCAAATGAAAACAAAAAGTTGTCCACTGATTAAGAATTTATCGATTAAAATTTTATTCATAAACAAATTAAAACGAGAAATCACTTCATAAAAACAATGAAACTTATAATATCGCTGTGTAAAAATCTGATGGAGCAAAAGGCTACTAGATCTGACAGCTTTCCCGATCGATTAGAAATTATATACATTACTTTGGTATTTTCCCAATAGATGCCGCACCGAAATATGTAATTTTTTCCTTCATTAAAATTTTCGACATGTTTTACACTCGACCGCAAATTTTAGCAATTTTCCAATTCAATAGTTAAATTGTGATCATTTCGTTAATTAAATGAAAACGATAATAAGCGGAAAATTACTAAAATCAACTATTATTTACTTACCGATCATTTTCAGTTTTTTCCGGTTCAATGTCTACTACGATATTATTGTTGTCTTTTATCGCATTCACATCTTTATCCTTTTGCTCCAAATTTCCTATTTCAATAGTTTTTCCAGCAACTGTTAATGTTTCCTGTCTTTTACTAAAAAACAATTAGCAACGTACTTATTATCTAATAGTGCCCTTTTAATACTATAATTTATCTTACCTATTATCGTCATTTATTATCGAATTAAGATGATTAAATCTCGTTTTGTCCTCTTTTACATTATCATTAATTATTATATTTCCATCTGATTTACCATAATTATTATTATTCGTTGACAGTGTCGAACAAATTGTGGATGTTGATGTAATAGATGTAACTGCGGTTGATGCTGATGAGGATGTAGAAATCACAGATTGATTAACTTCAGATCCAGCCAAAACCTACAAATCAATCATAAATATAAATAGTGGCAAATTTCTTTAAAATCCCTGAGATTTTCATCAGGTTTCAAGTACCTGAGAATTAGACAATGAACTGGCTGAAACAGACATTTCTTCTGTTGATGTAGATGGTACAGTTGTGGTTGCTGCAGTTGTATTTACAGTCAATGTTGTTGCTGTAACATCAACGATCGAACTGGATGTGGCTGCAATAGTCACACTATTACTACAACTACTACTACTACTAGTAAGGGAACTGGATGACTGTGATGATGACGAGTTGATTAAATTATTTGTATCAGTTGTTACTGATGTTGTTGTTGTAGTCCCTGCAGTTGTTGTTGAACTGTTCGCTTCATTTGCTCGTGCTGCAGCGGCAGCCGCAGCTGCAGCTGCAGCAGCCGCTGATCCAGATCGCTGTTGTTGTTCTCGTTGCAGTCTAGTTGTTACACCTATTTTTTTTTTGCAAACAATAGAAAATTAATAAAATTATACGAAATGTTTTTAGGAATTCGAAACACCTTTTAATTTACCTGTAGATAAAGTATCAAAAATCGGCAAGTTAGCATTATTATGATTGACTTTTTGAGTGCTATTTTTCGTGGATCTTAATCGCTCCTTCATTTTATCTCGTTTATTTTTCCTTAGTAATTGTTTGTAATTTTCCGCTTTCTTACTCAAATAATAATATTGGACACATTCGGCAACGGACTTTCGTTCACCTAAAGCTTGACTTATTTGGTAAAAGTTCTTTGGATGTTGGACGTATTTCTCTTTGAATATTTCTTTTTCACTTGCTGTCCATATATTAAAAAATTGCCGTTCCTGAAGTAAAAGTATGAAGTAGTTGATTAATATATTAATATTAATTAACTTAAATATTAATATAATCTGATTAGTCACAGAGATAGTTTTGTTTTTTGCCATATTAAAAATCACAAGTAGAGAAAAAATTATTATATTTATATTATATAAATTCAATCGTTTCTAACTCTAATTGTATATTTTAAATTAAAAATACCTTATAAACTGCTTCCATATCATTAATAATGTTATTAGTATTTGTATATTTTATTCTTATTTCATTTCTATCTAATAATATAGGAGGTATCACTGCTAAGTTTCGCATTGTTTTCTTAGTTGACCCTTGTTCTTGTAAACTATCCATAACTTCTTCCATATCGACATCGCTTTTTATTCTGGATCCCACCCGATTCGATCTAATCAAAAAAATTTAGGCAGTTATTAATACAATCTAATGACATAAATATACTACTAACCTATTGCAATTGCCTTCTTTTTCTCGTTCTTCTCTTATTTTCTTCAATTCGGGATGTACCTTTTCAAAGTAATCCCGTAATTTTGTGTCTTTTGCTTTTCGTTTTGTGCTTGATTCAATTTTTTCAACTTTCTTAAGCCACTCTTGCTTCAATTTGCCATAGGTTGTTGTTAATCGAAGATTTCTGAAAGTAAATGAATAAATCCAAGATTAATGATCCACATTCGATTTAAAGATGATTAACGATTTCTAATTAACCGATATAATTAATTAAGCTAATGATTTGTGGAGAGAAAAGACAAAAAAAAAACTTACCTTTCATAAGTTGCCTTATGTTTTTTCTTAATATATTCTATTAAATGTTTCTTAATTTCCTCATTCCGTCGACTATTTTCTACAAATACCATTGTATCTGTTGGCTGATTGTATAATGGCCATCCATCATTTGCACCTAATGGTATTAATTTCTCATGAGCAGCTTGCGCTTTCTTTCGATTTTCCGCATAGATTTTCTAAATATAAAAAATGCCCATCAATCATTTCCTGATCATATTATTTTATTATCCACTCAAAAGTATAAAAAAATATGTCAACTCAAAACATACTTGAAATAAACATTGATGTTTCGGTTCGGGTTCCTGTTCTTGAACCGATTTTTTCTTTGCAATTTCTTCTAATTCGCACACTTTCTTTTTCAATATTCCAATTTGATTTTCTACCTTTAAAATCTCCTGATCGACTTTACTGATTTGCTTTAATATATCATCTTTTGTTGGTCGATATTGAGGTTCCTCTTGTGGTTCTGGCAGCGTAGGAGAAATTTCTTCTATTGGCGGATTATACAACCCAGGCTAAAACACAAAAAAAGAGCGAGTTAAAATAAGTATAATTTAATTTTGTGTTTAAACCAGATTTAAATAGGTTGACACTTCAAATTTCTTCTTCCCAATTCTAATTTAAAATACACTCAATATAAAAGCGTGGAAAGTCTCTAGTTTTTTTATTATTTTGCACAGAAAGCTCTTGCCTTATTACAATTGCTCCAAAAATCATGGACTTTTCATGGCGTTTTATTTAACGTTCTTCAATTTCTACGTTTAAAAACATTCTGTCTCATCCATATACTTACTCGTGTTTCAATTTTTAACGGTTGCATTTCCTTTTCAGGCAATCGAATTCTTTTCGTCGGTGGTTCTCCACATGCCGATATCGATGATGTGGATAGTAATGATGATGATGATGATGCTGCAGATGATCCCGTTGGAGGTATTTGTCCGCAATTAATACCTCCAGTATCTCTTCGACAACCGCCCTGCATTGTTGTGTATTCCGATTGAAGTAATGGTACCCTATTTTGGTGTCTGTAGTCCATCTGTTGTGGACGATGACAGGTAATTGTTGATGTGGCGGGGGTTGAGATGGGGGCGGTCGGCCCTTGTGGGGGATACCTCGGAGAAACCTAAAATATGTATATAAATATAGTGCAACTAAATCTATTTAATTGAAATTGATAAATGCTGTGACATTGATGTCGTCAATCAGTTAGTATAGTTACCTGCATTTGAGTGATGTTGGCCGACATAGGCTGCAATTGGGGGGACGGTGGATAAGAGCAACGGGCAACATTTGAAAGTGGCGATCTCGACGATTTGTACAATTCGGCCGACACATGGGCGGCGGTCTGGGCGCTGTGGTTTTGTCTAGAAAGATAAGAATTTAAATAATCCTCGTTATCTAATTGTAATTCATTAAGAAAATGTTTATTAAACATTATCGTAACGGTAATAAGACGTATTTCATTGCAATTCTAAGAAATCAAACTACACTACATAGTATACTTTGTTAGGCGGCATAACAACAAATATGGACAAAAAATTTGTTTATATGAAATAGCTTAGTTTATCTATCTAATGTAAAGATAGTAGAACATTGTAAATGAACAAAGTATCATCTAGCTATAGCTAGAAGTAGTAAGTATATACAATGCACAATACATAAACATATACTATGTAGGTCAAACTATTAAAAATGTATATACGGACAGTCGACTGACTTCTTCCATTATTTATTGATGCGATCTGTCTGCTCAATTATTATCAGGCAGTTTTAAAATAGACCACTCAACACTATATTATCGGTTTTATAATTTATCAACTTTGAAAATTATTTATACAAATTAGAAATAAAACTGTCACAAAATACACCATGGAAACAAATTAGGACAATGTACCAAATGACTTGTCAGGTTTTTTCTTGTACGACGAATTATTATTCATTTCAAGGAAATTTCAACAAGCATTGACAACACTGCAACTAAACAACATCAACTGTTTCAATAGCCCACAAATTGACCAAAGTTCCATGGCTCAAAATTCTATTAAAACCAATTTTGAAAAGCGAAGCTAATGATGAATTCTATTGAAAATTATTATAAAATAACTGCCGTAGCCATAATAATAATAATGATTGTAATAATAGCAGTTTATTGTTATTAAATCGTAATAGTAGGTATACATAATAATTATAATCAATGATAATTGTTTACTTTGTTATTACAGAATTACAATGATAATTATTCTGAATGTTTGTGACATTTGAGAGCAACCGATCGATATTGCTTTATTATATTGCCCAGCTCTATGCATGTACAGAATAGAACAAAACTGTGATTATAATTTTGATTGTTCTGTGCTTATTGATATTTAAAATTCAAATATCTAGGAGGAGGTCAACCAACTAAATAAATTTAAAATAAGCTCACCTACATATCGATATCGATTAGAAATAGAAATAGAAAGAAACAACCTTTCTTAATAATGTTTTGAATAATAGAACAAACAATTCTATTCCCAATGAATGATTATTGTAGATTCCAATATAGTTGCAGCTTTGTTAAAAGGTATTATTAGCCATCTGTCACGGCTAATATGTAGAGTAGATTTTAAAATTTATATGAATTGAGGATAATAAGTAGGAAATTGGATTAACATTTAAATTTAAAAACGAATTATTGAAACAGCTATTCGATAGTATTATTTTGCTATTCCTGCAGAATAATATGTCATCTATTATAGAGATATATGAATCTCTATAGAGATAGAATTTCTACAAGAGAAACGTGCCAAAAATTCGAAATATTTCAAATTCACAATTCGACTTCTATTTTTAGTTTTTATGTATGTCAATTTCGGAAAGAATTTACGTAATTTATGAAATTTCAAGTGATTTGGCATCGTTGCAAAATCAACAAGAACCATTTGTCGTTCATTATAACTGAATAAATAAACATAACGCAGATGCCGTTATGAACAAACTATATACATACAACTAAAGGCGAAAAGCAAATATTGTATTTTAATTTTGTTGAAATCAAACTGTTATTGCAAAATTCACCACAATTCCCTAGCCAATAATGACACACATTCACCAATGTCGAATTCTTAAAGGGAAAATGGCAGCTGCACCACCATTTCCTCTTCTAATATTAAATATTAGAAATGGAAAGAAGGACTACATTACATCACTAAAATATTTAATAGTTCTCCCTTATTTTAAAGCAGGTGTTTTAAAAGGAAACCACCGACCCCACCTCTTTCACTCTAACTAGGCTAGGCCAGCTAGGCCATATTGTAAATTATTAAAAATCCTGTCAAAAAATCATAATTTTTAATGGATATTACATTTTATATGAAGACGGTTCCCATAGATAACAATATTGAGAGAAAAAAAAATGTGGGGGAAATGTAGACAAGATAAAAAAACAGAGAGAGAACCATCTTCATCAGGCAGGTATAGGGTACCCATCACCTATAGAATATAATTTCATCTTCTAGAAATGGGACTGACTATGACTAAAGTGGTATTCGAAAAAAAAAAAAAAAAAGTAGAAAAACCAGCTGGTTTTAATAGGTGTGTGTTGTGTGCTACAAACTTCCTTATGTCTTAACTGTTCTGTTCTGCAAATTGTTTCCTGTATATGGAAAGAAGCTTATTTAATATGGTTCTTCGTTTCGCTTTTTTTGTTTGGACATTAAGATTATTATTATTATACTAGATAGGATACATAGATCTCAAATAATTGATGGCACCTTAAAACTTCTTAATTTCGCTCGTGGCAATCTACCAAGGCGTAGCCTGGATTAAGGAAAGCCGAGCAACAAACAAATAAATCTCTTCTATTGAGAAATATAAATAATGATTTGCCAGAAAAATTTGTATAAAATAATAATAATAATTTGAAAAGTTGGCAACGACGCATTAAAAAGCCTCCACCCCATCTCGAAAGTACATTTTTTCATTCCAACTTTCATTTGGATCTGAAAATACATCATTTCAAATCAGATGTTTCCCCATTTCCCATCTCTTTCTCACACACAGCCGACGTGATCTCTCTCGTTTTCCAAAAACATAACAAAATGTTTCAAATGCAAAGGACGCACGACAACAACAACAAACAAAAACCACTACCACCACCACTAGAACCGTCGTCTCCACTATTACCACCCACTCATATCCTGAAAACTCCCACCACCATTATTTCCATCTCTTCGAGCCAATCCATGAAATCGTTAGAATCCCCACCATGATAAAAAGACAAGTGCAACCAAACAAAACGACATAAAATCCATAATGGTTGCCATGCAACAACCAATCCGCCATGAACATTTGGCGCAAGACGAAAATATTCAATGGTAGCACCGCCCACCAAAAATTATTGTATAGGTCATTGATATTAGAGAAACGGTAGGGGTTAGAACGTACATCCATCTATCTATACCGTCTCTTCCTTCGAATGGTTTGAATATATTGTAATAATAATAATGATGATTCGCAATTGGATTGATGATGATTATGTGGAAATTCATTCAGTATTCAGTAGAATAATGAATCGGAAACAATAGTTTGTGAAAAAGGTGAGTCATTGAATATAATATATTAATGTGTTTTATTGTCAGGAAGTTTCGTTAAAGAATAACAATAAACATTTAGAATATTTTTTCTAAAAAATTATTGTTTCTCGTGTTATTTTCTTTTGTGGTATCATTAAAACAAATTAAGTAAATTAAACATTGTCTTTTCCATCGTTTAATTAATTAAAAAAAAAAAAACGATTTCTGACAACCACTTCTTCTAGGCTACGGCATTTTTATTCTTAAAAAAATAAACAGAGGTGTGGCTGATATAGATGGATGAGTAGTTGGTTATAGGCAAAGGATGATCTTGACATTTTCAGTTAGTTTTACAATTAAAATAAATAAATAAATAGTAAATGATTCGAGTCACGTTCAGTATTCAGTGTAGAAAAAGAAAACCTGCATGGCAATAAATTATATAATTACATAATATAATAGAACTACTGTTGTGTGCCTACTGGGTTGTTTCGAGTATCGTATAGGCAACACATTATACAGAAATAATAACGAATTTATCGGACATAACAACGTTTTGTGGTCGAATCGAATAAATGGCATAGTATATACACATGAGTGTGGAATTAATTATGTGAACGTGTTAAAAATATCTATTCCAATTCGATTTAGATAAATTAAATTTTTTATCCACCATGCCATGCTTTTCCTTCCATCATTTAATCTTGTTAATATACAGAATTACTTTAATAGCTGAATATTATAATCGGAAATGCTTTTAAAGCAAAAATGTAATAATAAGCCGCATAAAGCGCTACAAAAAAGAAGCCGGAATTATATGGAAACCTTCTCCATGCAGCATCCACTAGCAGCAGTTCAGCTCATTTTCCCGAAAATGCAAGGCGATGCGAAAAGCGTTTGTAAAAAAAAATCGATGGAGCGAAAGGCGGCAGCGGTAGTAGTATCAAGAGAAAACCACTACCACCACCACCACCACTAGCGCTACTGCTAAGCTAACTATATAGCGCATTCGATCACTTTAGGGACATATAATGCCAAACTCCCATTTTTCTTTTTTATATGGGACCTTCACCTTTAAAAAAAGACAGGAAAGGATAAAATAAAAAAAACAAAAAAGTGTAAAAAAAAAACGAAACGAAATTACCCCATCGATTTTGGGAATACTATAGTGGAAAAAAGAAAAATAGTTTGAAACTAAAACGTTAAATGTACCTAGGTGGAAGGATGGAGTGATCAAAGCGGGCGAACGAGAACAACACCAAACGAATAGGATGTTATTGTTATCAACATCAGTAAAATATCTAAAAATATCTACAATCGTTGTTTGAATAAAACACATTTTTATTGCTACGAGAGAACTATCTCTAGTCACTCTAGATTCTATAAAGATACGTCCAGTCAGCCATTTTGGTGTAAATATACTTGGTAAAAAAGTGGTACTATAGAATCAAGTCACCTGTCTATGGCATATGCTTTAGGCTAATGCCAAGATAATTCGTTATTTATCGCCGCCATTTTTGCTATATAAATATTGTTCCTACATCACGACATCCACGAATTGTGAGATCAATTTAGTATGAATTTACTACAAGCCGAATCGGTTATAGCGAACTGTATAGGCAATATAGACGATTTCTATCTAATACTAACGAATTGCATTTTTAATCAGAAATTTTCCCCTTTCCACCTCCCATCCTAAAAATAAACAAAATAATGAAAAGAGAAAATCCTTTTGTTTACTGTATTTGAAAATTTTCAGGAAACTCTTTGATTATTTCTAAATAAACGGTAAACACCAATAATAACGAAAATAGGAAAAGTATAAAGGGGAAGTTTATTTTCAACCGTAACTCCTATTCCGGTATACCATAGTCGTATGTATCTATAGTATAGTATAGAGAGATATAGGAAAAGCAGCCACACACACTGACACAGCCCAGGCTGTGTCAGTGTGCATGTGAAAAAAGCGGCAATAAATTAAAAATAGTAAAATACAAATTACCCTACTGCCTTTTATATAAATAAATAAATCTAATACCATATCAGTGTTCCGTTTTGTCTTTAACAAATACATGAAAACAGGAAAACCTCAACTATAAATTTCTCTTTTTGATATTCTTATATGCACACGTAAATATACAGGGCTAGCAAAAATTTTATGTAAATTAAGTAGAACCTATTTGGAAATCGGTGTATGTATACAATACATGATGGCGTATACAGGGCGTAGCAGTGAGTATGTACACCAATTTGCAAGTTTTTCAACCTCTATCTATTGATGAGCCACTCAATAAGCATATACATATTTAAATGAAGATTCAAAATGTATGTTTAGCATAATATTATCTAGTATAACTATAAGCATTTCCTCTCTGAAAATACATATGTAAAAGAACAAACATATGGATGACCGCATATAAAGAAAGATGACGATGATTCACCACAAACACATCACACACACACACGCCATTTTTATATGGTTATAGAAAGAAAAAGAAAAAAAAAATTATTAAATTATTCAATAATAACGGTTTCCAACGTTTTATAAGTAGGTATTTAACGATTCGAGATGATAGTTTTGCGTCATTTAGCTAACTAATAAATAAGAATTATTTGCATGATTAAATCATAAAATTCTAAGATTTCACTTAATTTACAACAACAAGAAAGAAAAGAATATGCAAAAAAATGGAATCCACGAAATTCACGGAGCTTGATTAATTAAATGAAAAAAATAGAAAAATACAGTGGGGGACAGTTTTATTTACGAATATCTATCCCAACTTAGAGTACAATCCTAAACTGATTGCGCCGAGGTTAACTGGATCTACATGTAAACCGAAAGCGCGTTCAATGTCTCGGTATGTAATTTACTATATTAATTTAATGTTTTCATACACATATTTAAGTAAAATTTCTGGAATAGTAAAAAAAAAATGTTAATAACCTGGACTAGTAATTAAAACAGAACAGAACAAATAATAAAAAAACCAAAGAATGCATGTTCTATTATTCAAATTCAATTTTATTGCATGATAGTATAATTTGTATGCATGCAATACAATAATAAACATTAGAGTTATAATAAACTCTATTAATATTGATAATAAAACATAAAACACATATGTATGTATAGGTATATAACACTATTGTATTTGCACATGTGATAATAATGACAATAAAAAATAATAAAATAATAGAAATTATTAATTGTTGATTTTTTGTTCTTTCCCGTATAAATTATTAATAATATAATAACAATTAACATCGTTGCAATTAACGAATTATGTACATATACATAAAATTCCATTAGATTTTATTGTTCTGGTCGTATACAAAGATTTTACGTTTTTTTTTTCTAAACAAAAAAAGGATTAAAACAGTACAAATACTTCCTTAATTTCTAACGGCTTAGAAAACATGTTATTAAATAATCTCCCGCATATTAATAAATTATTTATGCATATTTATTTATTTTATAATACAAAAAGATGTATGCTAAGTAAGTACCCCATGTCCACATATCTATCTACCCATAGAACCATAAAATATTAGGATATTAAACCTGGTATTTTAAATGCTGTAGAACCACATTTAAACCAGTTATCCTTGAACGACTCATAAATCCTTTGAAATATATGTATATGTATTGTATATGAATACGTATATAATATAATATTATTTAAGATCAAATGGTTAATCTTTAAGGTTTCTATTGCGCTTCTAAAGCCAATGGAAAATATAAATTGCCTCCGATAAAGACAATCAGATCAGCATAAGACATCTCACAATCTTAGTTTATCACCAAATTGTGCTGCTCATGCGCAGTATTAAATGCGTTATAAACATTACAAGAAATTAACGAGTATTTTTGGTACGAAACTTTTCTGAATTTACATTTCCATTTTTGAAAATTTATAAGAATAATTAAACACGTTCACTTTTATAAAGAATAAATAATCATTGTCATTCTAGAGGACATAATATAAAATCCAAATGACTCATTACGGTTAATTGTCTAGTCATTAAGAAAATAACAAAATAACAAAAAAAAAATGATACAGTCACGCCAGCACCAAAAAACTAAATCGTCTTTTTATCACAAAATTAATGTTTTTTTTTTCGGTCGTTTCTCAGTAGAAACATTTATATTAATTTCGTTTTTCATTTATTTAATTTTAACGATTTTTTTTTCTGTATCACATTTAAAGCCTTGTGCACACTACGCTTTACAACCATCGGTCATTCTCATCATAATTTCAGTTATATTTAACAAGCAGACAGACATACATACATCAGATGTAACTCGATGCTTTTATATTTACATAAAAACTTCTTTTTTACATCCATATGTCAACATGGGCCATTAAAATAATGTCAGTATCATTTTTTTTTCCATATACCTCCTCCAATCTTAGAGTATAGATACCAAATTGCTTCTGTTAATGTAAACAAACAAATAATAAACGTCATTATCGAGTTTCAACTTTTTCAAGTGCACCATCAATTTGAATTGCATTTTGATTGACGTTTGTCTTCTTAGCAGTAGCTTTATTTCAACTCAAAGAAAAATGTCTGCAAACTCAGCTTTGTATAGGTAAAACAATTTCGATCTTTTACGGCGAGTATAGGTACTTATATCCAGAAACCGACTATACATAGTTATACAAATACAGTATAGTATGTATTTTTAATAAGTAGGTTCTACTACTACCTACAGATTGAGTCTAAAAGTTCATGCACGTTCCTATAATCAGATGTTTTTTTTTTTTTTTTTCGTTTTCAATTTATATCACTGATAGACTTTTTTTTTCCTTTCTTTTTGAGGCCAGTCAAGAAGTGGTTCTTCGATTATTTCTGTATAGGTACAGGTACTACATGTTGTATAGAGAATGATTATACATACTATACATTATAGTATAGAGGTACAACGGAACCAGTTCCCTTTCTCTCTCTGCCTTCTTTTACAACACGATCTTGGTGGGTACTTCGACATAGGTTCTAACCAAAAGGTACTCCTCTATATGTCTGATATATTATTATTATTATACAGGTTCTTGATCTTGATACATAAATTTAATATTACGTAGGTAGAAAAGTGCTGGAATATTGGTTAAATCTCTATGTAGGTATATAAGATTCTTAGAATAAATAATAATAATAATTTCTATGCCGTGAAAGACAATAATTTGAAAATATGCCTACAGGCAGTAGTAGAAGTACTTTAGCAATAATATAAATCCTATTGAAAATTAAATAATAAGAAAATGTCTGGAAGCGTAAAAACCATGACAAACGTGCTTTTCTAAATTCAATTACTACAACCCTCTCATTATACTGCCGAATTTAATTTATTTTTTTTAAAATCATAATGCGTGCGCCATTTTGATTATTACAGCATACACATTATGTTATAATGAAATATTGATTCCGGGACAAAAGCTTATACTGCTGCTTTAATTAAATAAATAATTAAAGCAACAGCTATTCAAATATTTTCATACAAAAATCGATTTTAATACAAATTTGATTTATTTCACGTTGAATGACTAGAAATTAAAGTAAAACAAAAATAAAAATAGATCATTTTATGTATGTATATATGTATAAGTATCTGGATTTCATTCAAAAATCAATCAATGAATAATTTTCTGATTTATTGACGTCAACTCTATATACTAATATAATCCAAAATATAATACGCAAAATTGTACACCTTCTCTATCTTTATGAAACACACTTTTATCGTAGAATTTTTCATTGGGGGAACGTTCATTGAATGTTATCCATTTCTAAAGTCGAGTTTTTGGCATTTGGAAATTTACTGTTGATTTTATAGGTTGTATCGTGAATAATTTTCACAATTACAATTAAATGCACAAGGATGTGATCTTACGTCATACTTAGGGATAAAACAGGATAAGAAGATAACTATGATTTAGAGAAATTGTTTACATTAAATCAGTGTAAAAATTGAATGTATTCAAATTGGAATTGAAATGCAGCGCTAGCAGAGTAAATCTTCTTTCTTTGTCGTTCAGAATTTGTTTAATATTTAATAATATAAATCAATTTTACTTACATAATTTCGGGGAACTGTTTAATTTCTTTATTTTTGCTATTTTTCGACAGATTCGATTTGATTTTTCAATTAAAAGTAATTACAGTAGCGTTTCAATTGAAAGTATAGTTGTCTCTGTTGTATACACATAAAAAGCGAGATAAAAACTCACCAGTCTTGTCACTTGAATACGTTAAACATATCGAATTAAAAGATTGAAAATCAATATTTGTTTATTTTCTTCTATACTTGCGATATTAATAATTTTTGACTAGATCTACAACAATTGCATTTATTATTTAAAACAATTACTTTAATTGAAAAATTCTAAATAAAATCGATTAAAATATAAATACAATTCCAAAAATAATATTGACAACGCTGCACAACAATTGTGACTTAATAACTGTGACGTAAGATCACATTCTACTGCTTTAAATTGTATGGCATAATAAATTTTCAAATAAATAAATGTTCACTTTATGGGGCGCCGCTGTATGTATTTATGCATATATCACATTACAACTCATTAAAATAGATAAGAAAATAGGTTACGCCGAACTAATTAGCAAACAAACAAGGCAGCTACAAAACAACTTTATTTTTTTCATTAAACAAATTGTTAATTATTGATTTTCAGTGGTCTACCCTATAATATAGAAATAATTTCATTGGTGGCAGGCACATTTGTCACTTATACATTCGAATAGATTGTAAACCACATTTGTACTAACTAACTATAACTTATGTAATCACCGAAATTCTAAAAATGAAAAAAAAAAACTATAATTAATTTTCGTTTGTTTCAGTTATTTTTGGGAAACTTAACACGCGCATTATTATTGTTATTATTATTATCATTATTATTGTTGTTGTTATGTCAACCTAATCTCTAATTTTCACATACATCATATACGATGTGATAATCATTCATCCTCATATACATGAAGATCTACATAGATATTACTGGCTAATATACACTCTCCAAATTATGCGGCAGTAAATTCGAAATAATTACAGTTAACCCTTAACATGTGGAACAATGGACAATGAGGCGTGGGAATTTCAAGAATTATTTCTATCTGTAGCCCACCCCTCTAATTTCAAATAATAAAGCTTTGACTGTATCTGTAACACATTATTAATTTACTGATAATAGGCGGATAGGTACGAGTACATTTTTTAATACATTCAATTTCCTGTTTGTAACAATTCCGTACTGAAAAGTAGGTAATAATAAGATATAATTAAATTTCTCTTTTTCCCATTGATAGTTTAAATCGTTTCAAATTTTGGCGAACTTTAATTTAAATTTTGCCATTTGATTCATTTGGGGGGGGGGGGGGGTAACAATAACATCAACAATGATATGTACATCTAGGTACTTATAATAAACATTCACAGTTCCCAGACCTAAAAAAAAAAACATTTTTACAAGGTCGTCATGTAATAATTATTCATCTAAAACCCGGAAATTTTGCAGGTTTTTTTCTTGCGCAAAAATAGTACGTGAATAAGATAAACTATCAGTAAATTTGAGTTTTAACAAGATAAATGCTTAAATATAAGTACTATAAATAAATGTGTATGTATGTGCGCAATAGATCGACCTTAAGTCTTACTATATGGAGGTTCAAACCTACGACTTTTCATTAAGCAATTCATAATATACGATATCTCAAAATATGTATATGTAAAGTGAAGTTATGTTTATTTGGAAATTTCTTAACGTAAAAACTTAAGTGGAACCCTCGTAGTTATTTTTCAAATATGATTCTAAACCATGAAAATTTTTTGCCAAAAAGCAAGATTTTACTATACATTCTATTTATAGAAATTCGTAGAAATAATGTGGTTGAAACATACTGTATAGCATATACTACATTTTTATAAGGTTTTAACATAAATCTTACGTCTATTTGAGCAGTCAATTAGCATCATCCGTATAGAGATAGTCTCCATATACTATATGTATACAAATCCAGTTAAATTATGTTAATAAAAAAGTTAAAGTTCAACAAAGTTTTTTTTCCCCACTCTGATGGCAAAACCACCAAGGCTGAATAAAGTATTTACATGTCTTATATAGTTGTCTTTTAGTAGAGATGTGTGTGTATGTACGTACACATACTTGGCTATATGGGTACATATAAAATAATGTTCCGCTTTTACCTTAGGGAACAATAATAATAATAATAACAATTATGTTTAAGTATAGAGACATGAAAGTTAAGGGTTGATGACCATCTAATGTTAGAAGCCATTAGGATTCCACCGCCACCACCACCACTACTATCATACACACACGCAGGACAGGAAAACAACAATGACGAAGAAAAAGGAAAAAAACTCATCTGAAATGCATTAATAATGACTTGGTGCATGTTGAGTAAAAAAAATACTATTATGAATGTACGTATAGATAGGTACTTCTCTCGTCTTTTTTTTTTTAGTATTATTTTAAATCATTAAATTTCATTCAACCGCGATGATTGTTCTCTTTTTCTATCATGTGCGCGCGCTCTTTCTGGATTATTTTAACATCTTAATATGGGAAAAACAACATTCTTCTATACAACTAGAATTGAAATGGAAAAATAAGAAAGTTCCAACTGTGAAAGAAAATCAAGTAGCATCTAGACCATGTTTAAAATATTCTTTTTTCTACATGGAATTGAATAATTATAAAGCAAAGTCCATTGAAGAAAATAAATACAAATCTAATTATTATGTAAATAAAGAAAATGTACATAAATGGATTCTCTGATTATAATTAGAAATAATACAATTACACCTAATCTGTTAGTGCTGTAGGTTCCAATAACCTTTTTGCACATCAGTTCCAAATCTTTAATAAGTTTACGCTTTTTTTTTTTGAAATTTGTATTTGTATTGGCAAAGTTTCTCTATTATTTTCCTGCCAAAATGTACATTATAATAAAAATGAATGTTTATATTAGTTCAGTTGAAAATGAGTTGCATCAGTGCAAATTAATGCCAGATTCAAATAACGGTGTAATTAAATAGCGAAAATATGCACATAGTAGGCCACGCTATTATACCCTAGGGATTTTGATCAACATAATTTATCTCCATCGATTTAAATCTATCCCCAACCTTTAAGATAATAAATCTTTCCAATTTAAATTCGAAAAAAAAATAATAAAAAACTAATACATTCCTAATGATTTCCACATTTTCCTTTCGAAAAAAAAATCTTTCATTAATAATCTCATACTATAATAAATAAAGATAATTCCCTATACAGCATCACTTCTCTCTCTCTCTCTCTCTCACCGTCTGCCTCTACACAATACCAAACCCTTTTCCTTCTATATACTATACGTATAGTACTATTTTAGGTAAGTAGAACTTCTCCTAGCTAGAAACCATCCTAGACACATAGTAAAAAAAAAAACAAAACTCAACGAACCAGACACCGCCAGTCATAGTAACATAAATACAATGACATTATGAAATGTTCGACTTTAAAATACCCCCCTCACACTACAGACTAGCCTATTTCCTTTAATGTACGTAACCTAAAGGACGTCCAACATAATACCAATCAGAAAAAGTTCGGCAACTCTGCGTGTATGTGTATCCACTATAATACATATAACAAAAATAATAAAAAGCTCAGCAAAGTTTAAAATAGTAATGTTGCGTACAATGTTGCCATTCCACACGCCAGTCATGGCAATGTTGTCATATCCGTACGTCCTACTATAGTATAGTAGATATACGGTACACACACAGCAAGAGGAGGTTGACCGCGAGCAGCAGCGACAGTCAATTCAGTCAGGCCACCAGGCTGGCAAGCAAGCCGGCGGAAAAGAGAACAAACTATTCAGAATCTAATGGGAGCGAATGAAAGCGAAGTAGTGAATGCAACGGCGAGTAAAGTGCGAAAGAGATGGCGTACATTGTATTAATCAAAATGGTGGGGAGTATGAAATACTGGTAGTAGTGAACGAAAACGGAGGGGATCGCAACGAATCACAGAGAGAGAGGGAAACCATTCGGAAAACAGACAGAGACAAGGCAAGGAAAGATAAAACGATGAGCTGGCAGAAAATGTTGAATCAAGTGCTTTTTTTTTGTTATTATTTTCAGCCGGTTGTGTGTCTCACAAACATACGTATTTCTCTCTCTCTCTCTCTTTGTCGAGTGCGCTCACTCACTGTTTGTGAGTAGAGTAGAAGGAAAAGTTGGCGGCGGTCGCAGAATTTTCGTTTCATTATTTCGCTCCTCATAGCAGCAGTCATATGAAATTGCAGCTTGTGGAAAAGTTTAATGACGAGCGTAAATCGACCGAATATTGTTACTAGCAAAACGTATATTACACAAACGGGGTAGGTGAATGCTACAGATAGTCAGCATATTGCAAGTTATTATATTTCGTATAAACTCGATAGAATATTTTCAAAGCGAAAACTATATGTATAGTAGGAGTATGATATGCATATTTATAATATATCTGTCAAGTCAATTGTGTGGGCAACACAACAACCATCTTTCGGAAAAAAGAAAACCGTTTCCGTCAAACGAGATTTATCACTTTGATAAGCAACTTCAAGAATGTTTTTTTACAGCAAAAAGTGCTGGTATGCTTCATTCTAAAATATCTTATTCCCAGCACACATAAAAAAACAAAAAAAATCTGATGAATCTCCATTTGAAAATGACGAAAACGTCTTTGAAAGAATTCAGTTGAATTCTCGTTCAGAATATACGAAACTCCAGTTTTCTAAACGGATTCTTTTTCATTCAATTGAAGTTATTTCTGAAATTTTATTGATTCTTTTTTCTGAACCATACAGCTGGGGGTTTTCTCGTCGAATACACGCACACACATGCATTCATATAATATGTATATGTAATCTCTAGAGACGAACACCGACGGATACGAGGGGGACTGGTGAAAGCAGTAGAAAGAGACGAAGGATGATTTGGGTGTACATACATTTATATGTATAAAAGTATCTAACCCAAAGGACATAGAGAGACCCCGATAAGAGAGGGTATACAATTAAAATAGAAATCGGAAACTAGAAAGGACAAAAGAACTCCACTATTCTCAGCTGATGTTCCATTGTGTTTGGGTCCGCAATTTGAGCGAGAAATAGGAACCTTTTTTTTATTATTATTATAGACGGATTTCGTCGTCATTGATGAAAATCCAAAAAACCTACATATTATTCTAAAAAAAGATGAGAATAATTTCTACGATAGGGATCAATATCTACTTATAGATATTAATAAATTTTCTAATTTCAGGCTGGTTATTTACTCCGTAGGGTGGAGCTAGCGGCTGACCTTGAATTCAACCAATCAATACGAAATAAATATAGAAACACGTGATGTGCTACTAGACTTCCTATAGACTACCAACTGGATTACATCAGAGCACAGAGGGCGATTAAACTTTTCCTAATGATAATTTATACCCAAATTTTTGTTTCTGTCGAAACTAAAAAACAAACAATAAATTATATCAATCAACGATGACCTCCAGATTATTTACAAAGAGACAAAAATAAAAGAAAAAACTTAAAACACACGACGTGATATTTTTAAATTATTTAAATTAGTAACAATAACAACAATGCAACAATTGGATAGAATAAAATAAGACTTTGAAACTAAACTAGTTCGCCAAAATACGTATGTACGTAAATAATGAGCATTCTACTATAACTAACTACACAAACAAAACAAAATATGACAACACCGCTACAAAACAGGCCTGACCTAGCTGGGTAAAACAACGGGGCTATCCACCTCTCTCTCTCTCCTCAGTTTATATTTATGGCTAGAGTGCAAACAACGTTGTCAAATCGAACTATTAGCCAGCCAGCCAGCCACCTAAGCTAGAGCAAGAACAACGCAACGATGCCATATAAAATACAACCCGGGGGGCCAACGGTGCTGCGACACGAATGTTGTTTTTACTCTTTACTCACTCGCTCGCATACTGCATTGCTGCCATATTTCAAATATATACATCATAATAAACAGTTTAGCAAACGTTGCCAAATTGTCAATGTTGTGTGTATATGGACGGGAGAAGGATGAGATGAGATGAGATGATAAACTGGGAGATATTTTATACGAGAGTATTAAAAACAGCATATACAATTTTAATTTTTTGGCCACGACCTCTCCCTCTTCAATCTCTCTCTCTCTCTCGTTTACTCTCAAAATCTATAGTGTATGTTCTAAAGCTGGTTTTCTCTTACAGAAAAAAATAAGGAGAGGAGATTGGCAATTGTTTTCATTGTCCTTCGACAAGATTACCACGGTATGTCTCAAGAAGCTTATTGTCTGAAAGTTATGATGCGTGAGGAAAGGTAAAAATTGAGAACTTTTTTTTGGGCAACCAATTCCATAGCCTTTTACCCTAGAGAAAGAGAAAGAGAGAAGGAAAAGAAAAGAAAGTAAGGTAGAAAGGAGAAGGAAGCAGACGATGATTAACTTCACATTTATCCGTAAAATGAAATTTCATATAATTTATATTTCGAGATTCTATTAAATTTGTAGACGAAGTTTTAATAAAAATAAAAAACTTTCTAAAATTCGAAGTTTTTTTCTGGTAATAGTGACGGATTTCAAGGATCTCACACAAAAACTTCAACTCTATTTTGACGTAAAAAATGCAAATTCCTGGAGATCAGATACGATTTAATATTCCCTTATTTTTAAGCGGAATACAAATTCAGTTAGCAATGAGATGATAATTAATTGTAAATTACATATAAATTCACCATATTTTAATCTATCCAATCGATTTCCATTGGACCAAAGATGTTATAAAAATAACTGCTACTTGGAAATTAATAAATTATTAAAACGGAAGGTCTACAAACCTGAATAAATACATAAAAAAAAAAAGTAAGCAGCTACTTTCAATAAATAATAATATGTATCGGTTTTCTTATTCAGCAATAAAAATAATACAGAAAATGCAATTTGTTTATGTAAGTAAGTATATGACAAAAAGCGCCTAACAAGCAAGTCACATGTCGTCAACATATTTAATAATTAATATCGCATAATAATCTGTTATAATTCGTGGAATATGAATGAAAAATGGACAGTTTTTTTTAAGGAAATTCGTATACGGAGGAAAAAATCAAAAATACAATCATTATTCAAAATTATTATCAAGCCATGTGACTCTTACACAAATAACACACGCACACACACAAAGGGTCAGATATTTTTTTTATTTTTATCGTTCTTTTTTTTTTCAGTCTCCTAGAGCTATTTCCACCCCTCCTTTGGCCCTATTTTCTCCCAGAATAGATTCGTCGAAAAATATTCCTATAGAGCTATGAAGGGGCAAGAGAAAGAGGCCGATTTTCTTGTCTCCAACATACAGATATAGTATACCACCCTCGCTCCTCCAATATAGTTTCTCAATTCCCATCTCAAAATTCTAATAGAATACATGGAAATAAAATCGGAAATTTCAAGATATTATTACAAAGATATAATAAACAAACTATACAGAAATTCGGCGACGGGGGTTTATTTAATCTTCTTAGCGAGCGGGGAGGAAGGAAAGTAGTTGGTGGGGGGATGGAATTGGAAATGGTTATTTTCCAGAACGAGATACATTTTCAGTCTCTGATAGGTACGTATATTTCCAAGACTATAAAGGAAATGTTTTTATAGGCTTATTGGTTCAATGGTATAAGTTAATCGTCCATTTGGGGCAAATCTTTTCATTTGGAAAAACCAGAAGAACATTCGCTCGGAAAATACGTGTGTTCACTGAACAACCTCATTTGGGAGCCATCATTGTTGTTATAGTATTTTATGGTTGGTTTTTGATTGGTAAATTTATAGTCAGATCTCGCTAACGTGGCCCTGTACCACTTCGGTCGAATTCGAAGCAGCTTCAAACTAATTCATTGTTTGATTTATCTGAACAAACTTCAATTCTATAAAGTAAACATCTTTCAAATTTCCGGAGATTTGACTGAGTGTATTTGCAATTGGTACAAGTACGTAAGTAATGACTAGAATCCGTTGGGTAATAATTTGAATAAATACATGGTATTTGAAGTATTTTTTTTTAAATAAATGACTCATAAGATTGTACTCATAAAAATGACTCAAGCATTGTAAGAAGATAAACCAAATTCAATTTCTGAGAGGAAAAAAACGTGAAAACCGTATCTCGAAATCTCTTGATATCTTTTGATTACATTATTTATTCGAATACAGACGTAGATTAGTAAAAATTCTGGATAAAAATACAAATTGTATAAAAATAATATTTTCTATGCATCAGCATTAATGACATAAAAAAAAAAAAGAATGGTTGTTTTTGTTCCATGTGGATATAGAAATATCCGTCAAAATTTAAATATAATTAATGAATTCTCTCGGTTGAAGACACTGACTGCATTATTAATATATTTATTTATTCATATTGCCTGTCAGTTTTACTCTGTCTGAAACGCTTCCAATTTCCTCTTGTTGAAAAATAATAATAATAATGAATTTTGATTAAAAATAGCATTGTTTTCTCCATTTATCCATTGTTTTAAAAAAAAAAGAAAAGAAAAAGAAATCCAATTTCCTAACAGATTTAATCGAATTATAGAAAAAGTTTGTGATGAAAATCAATAAAAAGAAAATGTCAGGTGAAATCCAACCTTTTAATTTTATTATTTTAATAACTTAATTTTCTGGTACAATTCATTCAAAACTTCAATAAATAACAAATTTTCTTTCACTTTTAACTGCTCAAAATACGATAAAACAAAAAACAAATGAAATAATTGATAACTAATGGAAATCTATTTTAAATGCAAACATTTCATAAATATTTTCTTTAATTAGGATCTGATGTACACATTGTTTATTTTATTTATGATCGATATCATATATCATACATGAAAAATAACGATACACATATTTTAAATTTTTAATAATAATAATAATCATCATCACCATCGTCAATGAAGGGCAATTTTTTTTTAATGGATGTCAATAAATTAATGTCAAAATATACATCAACAAAAAGTTGAATAATTGACATAAAAAACAAACAAATTCATAAAACAAAATTGGCTATATAGACTATAAGGTTTGACGAAAATGGATTACAATTTTCCAATTCAGGAAAATTTAAATATTTCGAATTTCTGAATAACGGCCGTTTGTCCTGCCAATAGTTTTTTTTTCTATAACCCAGGCTTTCGATAACTCGAACAGTTTCAGTGGCCCTCGTTACATCGCGGGATAGGGAACTTTCACTGTAATTTATATAAACGCTGAGATGGATTAAAAATTCCTGAATTTTGTGTTTTTATTCCATGGCCTATTTTCACATAATCCATTGATAGCCATATTTTCAATAATGATAATTTGTAATCCTACCCAAAAACCATATATTTCTGTCACCACTCTCTTTGTCCCCCACTTAACAGCACTGCAGTCGACCCTTTTTCGATATTTAAGTAATTTTAATATAAAAGAATGAAATAGGTAGTATATACCTGGCTATGAAAAATGACTTTTAAACAATCTAGAAATCTTTTACTACAAACGAAAGGAAAATTCTAGGACTAGAAACGCGACACGAATAATATGGGTCAAAGGAATTTGAAGACAAAAATTTGTCATATAACAGGTAATGCATTTTGAACTTCTTTACCTGGTAGATTCCTATTGTTTGTTTAGCGACTTTCTTGGTATTGATTGGAAAGTTTTAGCAAATTCTTTCTATAAGAAATAATACTCACCTACATTTAGGGGGTGACAAAAATACAAAATAATTTAGTTTTCGACAGTTTTTCAAAGAGAGATGTTGTGTGTACTACAATTCGTTTAAGTGCTTCAGTGGAATTTTTGAACACATGATTTTTGTAAAAATTTGAGGTTAGAATCGGTCATTACAATATTTTTTACAGGTTTAATACTGAAGACGAATAGAATTGAAAATTACAAACGGAAAATTGAAAGCATTCTTTGAAGCATGCTTCCGTCCGCCCTTAATATTGAACAAGTGGAACAATATGGAATCGTTTACAAAATGGAGTAACATTTCCACGATTTTTATTCATATTTCGCTATAGCCGAGTGAGTTGTTTGATTTGATGGATTAAAATCAAGACAATAAATTGATTAATTAGAACGCAAATAACAAATACCGATGTAATTTGTTTATTACAAATTAGGTTATAATAACTGGATTTTAGATATATACTTTCGAATACTATTTACGTCGTTGATTTATAACATTTGTTTTAAATGAGGGAGGAATTGAACAAGAATTAGCTATAAGTGCAAAGAAAGCGTGAAATGACTAATTAATTCATCGAAACAAATAAAAAATAAACGCCATGTAATAAGAATTCTTGCATAGCCTACTACTGTGCGTTGCCGTTCTCAATTTTAATGGGGCCCTAGGTAACTTGTTGTTAACAAAACTTTAAAAAAAAACATAAACTTACCTGTGATTTGGGGGTTGTCTTTGAGTGTAGGACATGTTATTAGTCTGTATAGACCCATGATCAGTTCTTCTGGATACTTCCATATCATACACATTGAACACTAGATTTATTTTTACTGGATATTCATATTCCAATCCAGTAAAATAGAAAATAAAACGTTAAGAGAAATATAATTACACAAAATTGTCATAGTTTTTTTAGAGAAAAATAAAATTGAATGATCGCCCCCCAAAAGACAGCACCGCCGAAATTGTTTTTTTTTTCTTCTTTTTAATATTGCCGATTCTTCTGTTTTTCTTTTTGTATTGTTGCTACGTCATTTGGCTCGAATTTTTTACTATTTTTCCATTTAATTAAGACCTTTTTGCACTATTTAATCTAGATAAATTAATTATTGTGTACAACGTACTTTTCCCTTACTCGTATTTTGTACGAAATAGAAACGTTGGAAACTTTATTACGTTTTCATAAAACAGTTGCCCGTTCAAAATTTTCTACTACTTCTTTTCAAAATGTCGATAAAATGAATTTTTGTTCTACCCAACACAACTGGTGAAAGAAATTTTCATATGAAAATCTATTCGAATTGAAAAAAAAAATACGGAAAAAAATCAATAAATTTTACGTAAAAAAATTATTGTTCGAGTATAAATTTTTGAACACACAGAAAATACAAATACTATTTAATCAAAAGCGCCATTTCGTCGACATCTTGGTTAAACTTCTCTACCCGAAACAGGTCCGGACCATACTATGTTGCAGCAAAAAGGGAAGGTCGCTTAGAATAGAGAGAGACAGCCTGAATGTTTATCTGTAGCAGCTAGCTACGCGTTGCGCAATAAAATGAATACTTATAAAATCCTCACTCTCTTTCTTTCTCACTCACTCTCTATATGGAATTTATTCGTTTTTTTTGTCTTTTATCTTTGTCTTTCTTGTCTTTAAAATGAGTATGTACTATGTGTGTATGTACAATTAAAATTTATTTCGAATAAATTAAATTAGAGAAAGAATAGATTAGAAATTCTAAAGACGCATCTTTGATGATTTTTAAATTTTAAATGTGTATATGTTTGTGTGGCAACTGGAATACTTAATTATTGTTAATTTTTTTTCAAAATACCAGAAAAGATAAGAAACCGATAACGTACGTCTAGGATATACACACATGGTGGGGATTCCATATCCACACATACACACAGTATTTCCTTGTCATTCTTTGAAAACTTCCAGCCGTGCTAGAAAAGGACCGATAGATAGACTGTTATATTAAAGGGGATGTATCAGAAGAGATCATGTGAGCTGAAAATTACGATTTTTGGTTTAATTCTTTTATTACATGCATAAAGAAATGCCTGCGATGGAAATTTAGTATGGGGGAGTTGCAGCCGTTATTTTTGGATGAATTTTTTGATAAATATACAAAAAAAAAACGCATATTTTAACTTTACTGGTGTTGTAATACACGTTTTCCCTTAAGTTTTATAGTTGTTTTACTTGTTAGTATTTTAACCAGAATTAAAGTTCATTTTATACAAACATTAAATGGCAATTGTCATAATCTAAAATGCTTTCTTATCTTAATTTAATCCAATAAGGTCTAATTTTGATAACAGTTTAACAGTTTTACGTGTCAAAAGTGTGATAATAAAAGTACTATTTCAAAACTAACCGTATGTTTATATTTGAGTAATGTACAGCTTGTCTAAATAAAGATAATATGAATTGTGTCTGAATCAATACCTACTTTTTACCATAATCACTAATGGTTATTAAATCCTACCATATCTATAATAATGATATTCATTCTTATCGATTCCTGAATAAATATAGCCGTTGGGGTGACTTGGAACTCAAAACAAAAGGTCTTTAGTAGTACCTTCAATATGGTAGTGTCCCTTTAAATTTGTCCTATTGTAGAACTTCAGTTCAACAAAAAGGATATTCAATGGAAATAATTTTAACTTTCTCGTGTTGAAAAGTAAAAGTGAAAGTTTATCAAGTAGGTATTAGGGCTTTAATGTGAATTAACATTAATTTGGTAAAATAGTCAATACAGACAGACTGGGAACGTGTTTGGGTTTCTATAGGGGTTGGTTGTTAAATGAACTTAACCTTATAAACGTATTAAATATCAGAAAAATACTTTACGTTATTCATAATTTAATAATTAGAAATTGACAGATTTTCTTAACCAATTTTAAAGCCTTAATTTTAATTTTAAAAATCATTATTTATTATTCCTTTGCTGTTCGTGGCGCCACCTTTGTATAATCCCAATTAAACTCAAATGACATGTATAAGAAATCTAGAATTGTCGTTATAGACGGTGGGGTCCGTCTACGGTGGCATCGCATTCAACTAGTGGAAATTCATAATTATAAATTAATGGAATTCAGAAATTTTATTATTCTCAGTTTGGATTTTTAAAAAGGCATTAAAAAAAGAACAGCAAATTTGGAAACGTCTTAAATTTAATAGAGACCAATTCAGTATGTTTAATTGAGTTTAGCAGATTAGATACATAAAATAAACAACTAGATGTTTGCTTTAGTTGTTTGTAATACCAAATACAAAATATATGAAATACAAACTTTGTATTTCATAAGACTGATTAAGAAAACTTAATACGTATCCAACTATATTGGATATTTGAAATAATTTAATCCAAATCAGTTTTTTCATTGTCGTATTAAAAGTTTTAATATAATTCAAATTTGCTTGGACGCATGTAGGACTGAACAGTTTCACTATTATTTGTGCTTTAAGTCACATACTGCGCCATCTAACAATCCACTCTGAAAGTTGCTTTTCGAAAAGTTTGATGGTCAATTCGCTTGTAGCAGTTTTGACTGTTCGTTGTTAGATGACGCCGGATGAATGAGAGCCATTTTGTTTTAAATGGCTATGTATAGTGTGTTGCCTTTATCGATAATAAAAATCATTTTCTTGATAATTAGTGTTCCACAATATCTAAAATGTTGTTAATCTCCTGATGTTTATGATTATTTTAGATAATTTATTCAAATTTTTTAGTTAAATGAATGTAATGTTGCGATTGAAATCTGATATGTATATTAGAAAAGATGTTTGTTGTTAAAATCTAATAATTTGTTGAAAAACAATTTTTATGATGAAATGTGAATGTGGTTTTTAATTATTTTCTCCTTATACGAATAATTTACAGAAAATAAAAACGAGCAAAATAAATAAAGAGCCTTTATAATAATATTTTTCAATTATTTATTTACCACGGCCGATTCGTCCATTAATGTCAGACATAATATGCAAATAACCCTTTAACTAGCTGAATATATGGAGAATGAAAATACGAACTATTGCATTTTATTATATGGTTAAAATGGACATTTTTGTAATTAACCATAAAAACAGGCCTGAAACGTTGTAGGCACTGCTCTTATACTTATAGGTATGTGGAGTTACTTAGTTAAAATCAACTAAAATATTATTATTGGTGTAGAAGAAAAAATAAAGATAATACATATTAATAATAATATAATATTGTTATTATTAATAATAACAATAATGATACGTGTAGGCATACAACATTCCAGAAATATGTTTTAATAATATTCATAATACATATAAAATTTTTAATTGTTTAAAAACTGCCTTGTTCCAATGAAATGGCGCGCTATTCGTCGGAATTATCTATTAAATTTTAATTGTCGATGATATCGAAAGGTGCATTCACATACATGTACAATCAGTACAAACGATCACATTGTGTATAATATTGAATATTATACGATGTGGACGATAGAGGCAGCTATAGTATCATAACCTCAAATATGTCGATTTCGAGAATATAAAATAAATAAACTGCTAGAGATCCGTTAAGTAACATGAATGCATGTAAATGTTAAAAATAGATGATTCCCCAAATAAAAATCCCTTTTGGTTTCGAAGGTTTTTTTTTTTTGTGGCTGCTTTGTCTGGTTGGCCGACTTACAAAGGGCCTAAATTCACCCATACCGTAAGAGTATTAAAAACAGAAAATATTACAATTGAGCAGGTAGATGGAGTATGGAGTAGACATATGTATATATATATATAGATATAGCTAAAGGTCATCATCATCATTGTGATCATCTATCTAATCGACACCTGGACCAGTAGTTAAACAAGGCCGATTCTCCCTCAACTTAGACTCTAGAGGGGGGATTGTAAATTCAGGGGTAAGGGGGTGGTTTTTCAATATGGTGTCAATCAAAGGGGTGTGTACAAGTTTAAGGGGTGGGGGGTAATTCAATATGGCGTCAGAGGGGAGGGTACTAAGGGAAAGGGGTAATGGCGTCGTTGGATTTCATTGGATGGGTGGGGAAAGGGGTAATTCAATATGACGTCGTTGGATGGGTGGGGAAAAAGGTAATTCAATATGGCGTCGTTGGATTTAATTGGATGGGTGGGAAAAGGGGTGATTCAATATGGCACCGTTGGATTTGATTGGTCGGGCGAATGGTGGGTCGTCCGGCGTCCATTAGCGTCACCATGGTTATTGTCCAGTTAATTTTAACGCCATTTTGTCCATTTAATGAGAGTCGCTTAATTACTTTAAAGAAAAAAGGCTGCATGCAGATGTAAAAACCATCGAGGCCAGACGGTCTGACGTTATTTGAAAAGCCAAAAAGTTAAGTGATTTTTAATTGGCAGGTTGATAAGCTACCCTCTATGACGATTATCATTTCTTGTCATAGACGATGAAGAATGTGCTCTTAACAATAATATCATTTGAATGCTATTAAGAATTATCTAGTAAAATTTGTGGTTATCTACACATGAGATTGAGAAGGTCGAAAAGCCACCCTCTACTGCAGACAGATGTAAAAACCATCGAGGCCAGACGGTCTGACGTTATTTGAAAAGCCAAAAAGTTAAGTGATTTTTAATTGGCAGGTTGATAAGCTACCCTGAATATAAAAATAATCTAATCTTCAATAGGGTAGATTTCTGTTATCTTGAGAAACCAACTAAGTACATAGACGATGAAGAATGTGCTAAATTCAACTGTATAGAGATTAGTGAAAGGAGGAGCCAATCAGTTTATTTATTTATTTTTTTTTTTTCCAATATAAATATGGGCTCATGTGAGCTATTTGTCAAATGCAGTTTCATCTTCAACAACTACATAAAATATTGAAGTTTAAACAATACATATCGAGCGTTTAAATAATTTGGTTTGATAATTCTAATAGGCTACAGGTAAATATTTGTCAAATACAGTTTCATCTTCAACAACTAAAGGTCTCAAGTTTATGTGTTCAGGTAAATATTAATTTATTAGCAATTATTTTTGAAAAATTTATTATTTACTAAATATAATTTATTATATTTTTATTTGTAGAGAAAAATGGATTTAAAATGTCTAAATGCTGCTGCTGTATCATCATCAAAACCAAAAATTGGTATGGATGAACTGGTTCCCGATGAGAAGTATCAAATTTTAAACGTCACAGTAGTCAAAAGTAAATTCGGGGAAGTGATCAAATTAGAATTAGAGAACAATATATTATTTTTACCACAGAGGATGACGGAACCTTTTAAGAAAAATTTGCATTTATTCATTAACAATAAATATTATATTATTTTTAAATGTATGAAAAAAATATCCAACACCATATCAACACCAGAGTTTGAAATTTCTGAATAAAACGCTTATTACTTGAATAATGGTATTTTTATTTTAAATCAGACAATATTTTGTGTTTATTAATTAACATATATTCTCTTAAACAATTACTATATACATCATTAAAACTATAAACATATTCACAAATTACATTCTTAATATCTTCAGGAGTAACTAGATCCGAAAACAATTCTTTAAAAACATGTATAATATTACTATAATATGCCTTAAAATCAATTAATATTAATTTTTTAACAACATCAGCAATAAAATAAAAATTAGCTATTAATAAGTTATGTATATTAGTCTCTGTTAAAACAATAGTTTTTCCGCATCTTGTAACTTCCACCATCTTCAGTCCATCAATACCGTTGCTGCCTAAGACAATTATATCATTACACATGATAAAACGTAGATAATCCATATCCATATTTCGAAAATATCCACTAAGAAGCCAATGCATATTAGATATGAACTTTTGCCATTCATTTATTTCGAATATTAAAGCATTGCTTACATTAATGCATGGTCTAAATTCTTTGTATGTGTTTAAACCAATATCGATGAAAATTTCGTTATCAGAAAAAAAAAATCTTTTATTTAAAATAAAACACTCATCATTTGTTTCACGTTCAAACTCGTCTAATAATTCAAAACATTCTTTGTCTATTTGATTGGCACTAAAAACACATTGATTTTCAGAAGACATCGTGCTAGTCAAGATTCTATGAAACAACTAATATTCCCTATAATATATTTGTCTCATCAAGCCAACTATTATGAGAATTATCAAAGCCAAGCCATTTTACATATACCATGTTGCCTCTTTTCTTTAGAACTTTTTCAACTAAATAAACATCTGGTTGTTTTGTTTTCTGCAGCTCATAAGAATAAAAAGCTCCTCTTATGGGTCTCTTATTTATATCTTCCAACAAGTATGTTACAGGATTGGTGTGATTAATTTTAATAATTTTAAATAATTCAGTAGTCCAATTCGGTGTGTAGCCTTTATCGAAAACATGTTTTTCTTTACTAATACGCACTTCATCTCCAATGTTAAGTTTGGATCCAGGAAATATTTTTATGTGATTATACACAGTATCCAATAATTTTCTTTCAATTGTTTCACTAACATCACATGGTCTCATTTTAATTACACTATGTTTTGATTCATTATAATTCTTCACAATAGTGGGTAAAATAGAAATCCATTTGTGTGTGCCATTTAAACTAAAATATTTATATAATCGTTCCTTTATGGTACGAATAGTGCGTTCGGCAATGGCCGCTTTCATTTGTGAATATGTTGAATAATGATTAATATTGTATTGTTGCAACAAACGTTGATAATAATGATTATAGAATTCTTTACCCTGATCGGTATGCAAATTTTTCGGAAAACGCTTAGAAGTGGATAATATTCTAGCAAATGCCGCTGTCACTTCTTCCCCTGTTTTTGATTTTAGTGGTTCAGTCCACACATATTTTGAAAAACAATCGATAACCAACAGAATATATTTAAATTGATTATTTTCTTTAGCATATGTATCCATTTGGGCAAGATCGGCTTGCCATAAATCATCCAGCCCTTTAATAAGCGTTCGTCTCCTAGGGAAATTTTTTCTTATCGATCTATGTAATTCATTAACCACTTGAATTTTTTCGATTGATGCCATTTTACGGCCACAATTTGATTAGCACTAATTCACTATTGAAGCACCTATTTAAGTTTTCTAATATCAAGTTTATTAACTTTATTATTATCAAGAATTGTAATTTGGCTTCCTATATTACTAACAATATTATTAATTTTATTAATTTCGCGTATATTGTTAGTTATATTTATTTGAACTTCATGCAATTTTGAAGCTATTTCCCTACGATCATCAATATGCTTGCTCTTAACATCTTCAATTGCTGTTACTAATTTTTGAATCTTTAGTTCAAGTGCTGTTGATAATTCTTCAATCTTTATTTCAAGTCCTCTATAAAGCAGATTCATTTTATCAGCAAAACCTACTGATTGTTCTCTATGTCTCTCAGACATAACTGCGACATCTTGTTGTACCATCAAATAGAAATTCATGATTGTCTTACATGACTCATCCACATATTTCTTATTAGAAACATCTTCATCTTGGGAGGGCAATTTAACATTACATATTTTTAAACCACCAATATCTAAGTCACCATTTAATGTAAAAGAAAACAATGACGAAGGAGAAGCAACAGGTTGATAATATTTATCAGCTGCACGTCCGAACTTGTCTATACTCATTTCTACTATAGGAAAACGATTAACTAAGAAGAGTTAATATACGATTTTCGCTTCTTTTAATTCTTCAATAATTGATGCAATTTCATTGGTGTGGGAGTTATTTCCAGCATATTTAGATGCAAATAATAATCGTAGTCTATCAACTAACTCATTAACATCATCCCAATAGACATATTCTACTGGTTTTGTATTATATGTCATATAATTATTATCATAGTTACCACCCTTTTTTGATAGTAATGGTCGTATGATATGTTTATATTTGAAGCTTTTTGCACCTATAATTCTACCTTCTGCAGAATAATTTTTTCGATAGAGATTGGTTTTGTCTATAATGTCTTCGAATGCATCAGTATCTTCATCATTAAAATTTTTAGATTTTTTATAAAATAACAACTCATAAAGCCCCTCAGTGCCTTCATAAGGGACACCGTCTACGATTATCTCACCCGTAATATTATCAAATTCTATTTCTTTACTACCTAAGCTCCATGTTCTAGTAGTAGCATTATATCTGGGGGCATGAGTGACGTCAATTTTCGAAGAATGTTGAAAATATTCTTCTATATATTTTTGTGAAACGTTGGGATAATCTTGTAAATTTATTACATTTTTAGCATTCGCCTCTATTATTTCACTATAATCATCGTCAGCTGTCATCATTGTATTATCACTATCAGTATCCGTTTCTTTTAACATAGTTTTTATTTCACTCTCATCTATAGGTTCCTGTTTATTTATTTTCATCACATTTGATTTCACCTCTGCTTTGATAGGTAATTTTACCGCTTTTTGATTATTTTCAATTTCTTTTAAATGGGTGGTGATAGGAGAAAAAATTCTATTTATTGTGGTATCTTCATTTGATCTCCCCAATTTTAATGCCATATATTTTTTTCGGACATCATTAGCTAATTTTATAATTTTCTGTTTACGTTCTGATTCAACCTTATTTAAAAGCTTCATCATAAACAAATGATTATTAATAGAACTATTCATTAACTTTTATATACTCATCGAACCCCATTCGATAACGTCCATTATTTAATTCAAATTCCTTAACAACAACCAATGGCTTAAATTTATTGGAATTCCAACATTGAGAACATAAGGTTTTAAATGTATTATATGATATATCTGGTGTAACATGTTCATCAAACACATGCTTTAAATTAACATCATCCTGTTTGAATAATACAATTACATTACAGTTATCTCTTATTAATTGTTTCGGGATTTTGGAATAAGTTTGACATAAGTATGCCACATCAATAGATTTATGCCGACCCATAGAAAAATATGCCCTAATTTTATCTTGCTTATCACAGGAAACATCATCAAATATAAATACAGAGTTTTCTTTAGCTTCATCAGGATCAGTGATTAATTCATTATCCTTATATGGAAAATATTCAATTTCCTTAACTTGCTGCAAAACATTTTCTAATAATTTATACTTTGGTTGATAAAGAGACTTTGAATATAAATATATATTAGCAAATTTCAGTCCATTAGGATTGAATAACAACGCTAAAAGTGAATTAGTTTTTCCACAACCACTAGGGCCGCAAAATATAGCGCGAAAACAATTTGGTAATAATTTACTATGTACACAGATTTTAGACGTGGAATCATCAAAATCTAAATTTTCAACATCGAGCTTAAGATCTTGCGATACTAAATGCATGATTCTAACTGAAAATTTAAAACATCCATTTATTATTTATATATAAAAGCTGCAAAGTTTTAATATGATTTAGTAATATGCAAACTGTTAAACACAAAGGTGCGGGTATTGTAAATTCGTTAATTAATAAATTACCTATTGAATTACATATTCCCGGCTATCAGTGGTGTGGACCTGGTACAAAAGTACAAAAACGATTAGCGCGAGGCGATCCTGGCATTAATCAATTAGACGCCGCCTGTAAGCAGCACGATCTTTTATATAGTTCAAGTTCATCATTGTCTGATAGACATAAAGCAGATAAAGAGTTAGAAAATAGTGCTTGGGAACGCGTTAAATCAAAAGATTCTAGTGTTGGTGAAAAAGCCGCGTCTTGGGTTGTTCTAAATACAATGAAAGTTAAAAGAAAAATGGGTATGGGACTGTCATTCAAGACACATGTTGTAAATCCTACATCGAAAAGTTTACGAAAATATGCAGTGAATAATAAAAGTTTACGAAAATCTTCATTAGCTGGATTAAAAGCTGCTCGAATGGCTATTAAAAAAGCAGGTGGTAGAAAAAAGATACGACTACCTCGTATTATTCCATTTGAACATAAATCTGGCGGATTTTTACCACTATTGCCAATTCTATCTGCTTTAGGAGCAATGGGAGCTCTAGCTGGTGGAGCATCTACTGTTGTTAAAAATGTAATGGATATCAAAAGGAAAATAAATGATGGCAACAATGCTTCAAAGATTGAAATTGGCAAGAAAGGTTCGGGATTGTATCTTCGAAAAAATTCCAAAGGTTATGGTTTATTTTTAAAAAAGCCCGAAAATTCGAGACGCTGAATTTACCTAATAGAGCTCTGTATGACTATGAAATAATAAACTGTGCAAATAAATTGAAACTACCATATTTTAGAGGTGTATTTATGCGTGATCAGCTACCCAATCATATACATCGTAATGAAAGTGCTATTGTTAATTTAGATTTGAATGCCAATGCAGGTACTCATTGGGTGGCATATAAAAAACGAGGAAGTGCAATCAATTATTTCGATAGTTTCGGTAATTTAAAACCACCAGTAGAACTAGTAAATTATTTTGGTCCATCAACTAATATAATCTACAATAAAAAGCAATATCAAAGATTCAATTCTAGTAATTGTGGTCATTTATGTATTGAATTTCTATATAATACCAAGTTGTAATTAAGTTGATTATTAGTTATGTCTATAATATTAACGCTGAAGGATCGCAAGTCTACACTCTCCATAGATTTTCCTATCCCCATACAATTGGATGCAAATTATCAATACGGATTAGCACTCATTGGTTTCTTTTCCTACAATACTATACCCAACGTAGAAGAAAATACAGAATTTTACTATATAGATAAAAGCAAACAGTTGAATTCAATTCATCTGCCTGGTGGTGTATACGAAATTACAGATATTAATAATTTTTTAAAGAAGAAGTTGCTAAATTTCAATTTGAATGGTAATGAAAAAGAGGAAGATATATTTTTCCTAAGACCAAACAATAATACTTTGAAGTGTGAAATTTTTCATCGTGATTTTGATATAGATTTCACTTATAACAATTCGTTGGCAAAACTCCTAGGATTCTCACGAAAGGTATTACCAGCAGGAATAGTTCATTCATCTGATCGTCCTGTAAACATTGTTAAAGTTCGAACAATTCACGTGGATAGTAACATAACAAGTGGGGCATATTACAACGGGATACCATCTCATACATTATATGAATTTCCTGTTACATCTAACCCAGGGTATTCTATAGACGAAATTCCACGAAACTTAATTTATTTGCCAATAATCAGAAAAGAGATTTCTAACATTTCATTGAAAATAGTAGATCAAGATTTTAATCTGGTGAATTTTCGAGGCGAAGAAATTATCATCCGATTGGAATTGAAAAAAGATGGTTTTAATAATTAAATCGTATAAAAGACATATCCACCCCTCACCATGCTCAGTTAGAAAAAGTTGTTCAAGAAGAAAGTTGGGGGGTAAATTATCACCATTAAACGTCAATTTTCTCAAAACAATTGGATATGTCGTACGATCAAATTTTAAACCTGTATAAGCCGGTGATTACCGATACCTCCATAATTAATATGGAATATCGAACATATTTGCCCTATGTTAAATCATTTGATAATAATGATGTAATCGAAATAACCGTAAATAGAAATGATGTTTGGCTGTTAATGAGCGAGGCTGCATTAGTCATTAAAGGAACACTGAAAAAGACAAGAGGAGAAGGCGATGGTTGTTTACTTAATAATGCAGGAGCCTTTTTGTTTGATTCAGTAACATATGAATTGAATGGAGTTGAAGTGGAGCATGTAAAAGATCCGGGGATTGTGAGCCTTATTCGTGGCTATTTATGTTATACTGAAGATGATACTAAACATTTAACAATGGCCAGTTGGTACTATCCAAATCAAAACCCGACATGTGCTAACAAAGAATTCTTTATGCGAATACCTTTAGCTCACTTATTCGGTGTTTTTAGTGATTATAAGACAATGATGTGTGGAAAACACACATTGCGACTAGTAAGGTCTCGAACAGATAACAATGCTCTATTGAATCCTAATAGTGAAACAATAACTGAAATTAAAATTGATAGTATTGAGTTGAAAGTGAGCCATGTAATGCCAAATGATAATATTAAAATGGAATTATTAAAGTCAATTAAACATGATCGGCCAATCTTGATTCCATTTAGGAAATGGGAATATCACGAATTACCAGCTCTTAATACAGGGTCGACAAAAGAAATTTGGAGTGTGAAAACTACTACAAATGTAGAGTGTCCTCGTTTTGCTATTATTGGTTTTCATAATAACCGAAAAGATATAGCAACTGCTGATTCTACATTATTTGATCATATGAACATATCAAATATCCGATTGTCTTTAAATGGAGATTATTATCCATATGAACGAATGAATTTAGATTTTGCATCAGATAATTATACAAATGTATATTATAATTATACAGAGTTTTATAGGAGTTACATGGCTCAATCTCTATTAGAACGCAAACAGGTTCTATTAAGTTATGATAAATTTAAAACACACGCGCTCTTTGTTATTGATTGTTCTAAAAGAGATGAAAGTATAAAATCTTCAACAGTTGACGTTAAGATTGAGATTGATACACATCAAGCTTTTCCTGAAAATACAAAAGCATACTGCATCATTATTCACGATTGTATTATCGAGTATTTGCCTCTCAGTGAAATTGTTCGAAAAATTAATTAAAATGAAAATTGCAATTGTTGATATGCAAGGTTTTGTATTAAATAGTAGTGAACACGAACGGAAGTTTCATGTTAAAGAGATCACTATTATGCATGATTCACAATATAATCATTATGTATTTCAAGAACCAAAACCATATTCGGCATTATCTATTCCCGAAAAGAAAGATGTAAATTATGCAATTTATAACATTCATGGGCTTCCATACCAATCAGGATACATTAGCTACGATTATATACATTTAATAAGACAAAAATTATATGGATTTGATATTGTGTATGTTAAAGGACACCAGAAGAAGGATTTTCTACTAAATTTATTTGAAGATTTGGATGCTAGCAAACAATCGTTACCGAAAATTGTAAACATTGAAAGTTTAAGTAGTTGGCATTCACCACCTAAATTTAATATTGATGTACCGAAATGTATGGAACATTTAAATGATAAGTTTTATATGTGTAGTTTAAGAAACTGTTTTGTACTTAGTAATTGGATTTATAATTGTTTACCACAATAAATATATATATATGCTAGTTAATTGTTTCTATAAATTAGTTCACCTCACAATGTTGGGAATTCCTTTCCTAATATTAGTCACCATTTTTAATAATGTGCTCTATATGAGTCATCCAAAAAATGTGCAAGAAGTTTATATTTGTTTCACCCCTACAAATGATCATTGGCCTTCCAATTGGAATAAGATGAACAAAGTTACCGAATCAGTTCTATCTACATCTATTCCGAAAGATTCAACAACATATAAAATTAGAATTATTGACCATAAGGCTGTGTTTAAAGATAGTGAGTGGCAGAATTTAAACAGGTTCCCCACCCCTATCTTCATTTCCACATTGGCAGCAGAAAAACTTGATTCAGTCTTAGCAATACTTTATTGTGTTGCACTACTATCTGTCTCATTATTCTTAAAGTGTGTTGTTAAGTTGATTAGAAAATTAAAAGCATGGTGAAACTTGAGCAGGTGTTAGAATTGAAGAAAATTATTAACCACGAAATGGATTCAAATAATGAATATATTACAAAATTAATAAAATATAAGATGGAATTGCCTAAAAATATGTTATTGCTATTATTGAAGCCATGCTGGGGACACTCTACAACAGCTGAAGGTGACGTCATCGATGGACCGTTGTACAATCACAGCATTAATTGCAGTATATGTTTAGAATTTATATTAAAATCATACACTTCATGAATAAAAACATATATTTTTAACAATTGTATTTTTTTTTTTTTTTACATATAATAAAGTTATATACAACAATACTTATTCTACTACCTATGAATTATATTCAAATATTTGCAAATTCTTTGGGTATTTTATAGTGGCCCCAAGGAAGCGTGTCGGTACTGTTAGGTAATAAATATCTTTTATCATCAAAGGAATTAAGGGCCAACTTGACTTCCTCTATACTAAATATGTTATGATTATATGAACGGATAGACCGTTGGGCAACAATTTTATCCTTTCCTAACATTAAACAATCATAATAATCATTAAAAGTTATTTCATTTTTTACAACATTATTTCTTATACCCTTAATTTTCTTTAAACACTTATTATCTAGCTTATATGTATACATTTTTGACCTTAAACCTATAAAATGGGTTATAATATGCCCACATGCTTCATCTTTCATTAATCCTAGTACTTTTTTGTTCAATTGGGGTATGTTATACTTATTATTTAACGGATAATCGCTAGTATCAAATTTGCTAATATGCTTTTTAATAATTTCGCTATAAACATCATCACACATTATTTCATAAATAAAACTATCAGTATCTGTATACATCAATTTGCATTGATTTAATGGTATATGTTTCAATATAAATTGGTAATGGAAGTCATACATTACGGTCTTTGAAATATCTAAAATGGCCATGCCCACATATACCGGTTTGTTAAATATAATTTGAGCTTTATTTAATTCTACAGCAACTAAATTATCGTCAAAAATTTTACGGCTATGGAATAATGGACTTGAAATTAAATTTTTTGCTCCATATCGCCCGCCCCATTTATTCACTAATTTAATATTTCTATGGTTTCTTATGTTTTCCATCGTTTTTCCAAAAACTGCGTTATTCATCAATTTGAATAAACTTTTATCAAAATCTGATTGAGCATTGGTTCGTAACATTGTATTTAAATCAATATAAGATTTCAACCATGAAGACTGTTTGAACTTCAATATTTTATGAATTTTAGTTAGAATTAAACCGTTATTTAATGCTTGTTTTAAATTCCTATAATGAATAACATAATTTTTTTTATCTTTTACTGTATTTAACAATTTAGACAGTTTTGAATTTGGAGGTTTCTCGTGATCAGCACAAAAAGGAAAATCTTTATGTTCATCATGTAGACAAGATGGATACTCTAAATCAACTTCTAGAATATATCCTTCGTCTGCATCATCTCTTAATTGGCTAATGTTGAAATCATTAATATTATTGACCCAAACAAAATTATCGTATGGTAAGTACTGACACATAGCCCAACCATATAAATTATTAACGTCAAAATATAATAAATATTTCGATAGTTTAGAAGAATCATAATTAGTCATATATTTATTGTTGGCTTCGGAATAACGATTGGAGCACATAGAAATTCCTCCCCTTAACCCCTTTTCTATGAATAATAATTGATTAATATCTTTAATAAGTTTAAGTCTACATTTAGTAATTCTAAGCATGCAATCCCAAGCATATCCTGGTAAAGTATAGTACCATGCTGGATCTAATTTGTAAATATTCTGACACCTATTTCTAAAGTTTTCAAAAACATCTGCCAACAGAATTACATCAGTTTTTAAATATAAATCACTATACTCTCCTAAATTTAGCATATTAAATTTATTCCAAACATTTAGAGCATGTTCATATTCATCTTCATTAATATTTTGATCGTTTAATTTATTATAGAATAATTCTCTTTTTGGTAATTCGTCATCATTTAATTTATCTAAATTATCAACATAATCATAGGGAAAAACACCTTTACGTGTAAGCAGGTGAAATTTTTCATTATCTAAATAATTAAATTCCTGCTTAAGATTTGTTAGATCATTTATATTTAAAGTAGATGCTAATTCTGCTAACGATGTACCCAAAAACCTAAATGAATCTATGAACCTATATTTAATACTATTTTCTGTATAATATTGAGTAAATGATATATATTTTTCTTTATTAATGGGTAATAAGCTAACTCTATTGTTTTTACATAATTCTTTAATTAAAAAATGTCCATCGTAATTAGAGAGATTATGGCAAACTATTGGAATAACAAATAACTTTTTAAAATTTAAATTACAATTAGAGTGAGCGAATCCTGTAAATTCACCATTAAAAAGATTATGATCTGCTACAATTACATCATCAATCACAAATAGTTTCTCACAAATATGACATGCTATAGCTGTATTTTTATCAACTCCGGGAGTCGTAAGTATCACAGTTTTTAACTTTTCCTCAAGATTGAATGCTAATATTTCCAATTGATTTGAAAACCATTCTACACAGTTCTCTCCGCGATATGATTTATAGAATGAAATTGAATTATCATATGCACATTTAAAATAAAAACCTACACTAAAAGCTTTATGTTGTTGATAGAAATATTTATTATGTACTTTTTCTAGAACACATTCGAAATCCAAATAAATTATAAAGGGCGATTTTTGTTTATACGTAAAACTTTTAAATTCAACATAATCATACTTTGGGAAAGTTATCTTACAAAATTTTTTCTGTTCACATAACTCTAAATGATCATTTAATTTATTCTCATCATTAAAATAATTCAAGCAGCGATCGCATACAAAAATGGCATGTTGTTTATTATTTATTTGTTTCGAGATAAGCCTAGAAAGATTTGTTATAAGAGAGTAGTGATATGAAATTTCCTCAAATTTATTACTCTCTGCAGGTAGTGGATCATAATCGTTTATATTTGGATAATATGTGTCTTGTATTAATAATAAATTTATATGTTTACTTAATTTCGAGTCCGTTATTCGACATGGTACTACTGAAAAATGCTTACCTTTCTTATTTTCAATAAGTTCAAGTATATAAACATTAACAGAAATATTGTTTAATCTTTCAAATTTTGGAATTTGGTCTATGGTAATAGGTAAAGTTAAGCCTTCGGTTATTAATACATTATTGTAATGAGGATAAGATGATACTCTATCTGAATTATGAGTAGGATAAAGAGCTGCGATGACGCTCCAATAAAAACAAGCATTATCGAAATTCTTAATGTTTATGCAAGCGCGTTTAACACGAATTTCATCCGGTAGTTTAATAAAAGATGAAGCACCGTTTCCAAATGTATGCTTATTAATATTTATTTCCAAACTAATTAACTTATGTAATGCCCAACCACTATCGCGCTCTTGGAATTCACTCATTGCTGTTAATACTTTTTCCACAACATTTGTTTGGAACCAGTCTGATAGATTGCTTCCAATGTCAATAATTATGTTTTTGGTAATAAAATATTTATATTCAAACGTATCTAGATTGTTCTTCTTAATAATATATTCACCGCAAAAACAAGTGTTTATTTTTATTGTTTTAATAGATTTAAATATATTAAGAATTCTACGTTTGACTAATTGGAAAGCGTCTTTAAAAAATTCTAAAATGTCTATATGTTTTAAATTATAAATAATCCCAGTTCTAATGCGACTATTAAATGCAGCGTTAATATTTTCCCACCTAACCCTATCACTACGTTTTACTCCATTGTCACCCCCGCCAATATGTATGTTATTAGTTTGTAATAGAATTCGCAATCGTTTTAAATGAGTGATATTGGTTAAAATCTTTCTGTATTTACCAGTTGATAGTTGCCCTTCTTTTGATATTTTCGTTAACTGTCGGATGCTTGTATTAATTTTTTTAATCCAATTTTTCTTTTCTCTGGAATTTTGTAATAGTTTTGTGGCTTCGGTAACAATTCGGATAACTTCATGGCTTAGGTCAATTGCACAATCCATTACTGGAAAAATAAATATTTCATTGCAAAACCAATATTAAATCCAAAATGTTAATATTTACCTGTAGCCTATTAGAATTATCAAACCAAATTATTTAAACACTCGATATGTATTGTTTAAACTTCAATATTTTATGTAGTTGTTGAAGATGAAACTGTATTTGACAAATAGCTCACATGAGCCCATATTTATATTGGAAAAAAAGAAATGATAATCGTCTTAGAGGGTGGCTTTTCAACCTTCTCAATCTCATGTGTAGATAACCACAAATTTTACTAGATAATTCTTAATAGCATTCAAATGATATTATTGTTAAGAGCACATTCTTCATCGTCTATGACAAGAAATGATAATCGTCATAGAGGGTAGCTTATCAACCTGCCAATTAAAAATCACTTAACTTTTTGGCTTTTCAAATAACGTCAGACCGTCTGGCCTCGATGGTTTTTACATCTGTCTGCAGTAGAGGGTGGCTTTTCGACCTTCTCAATCTCATGTGTAGATAACCACAAATTTTACTAGATAATTCTTAATAGCATTCAAATGATATTATTGTTAAGAGCACATTCTTCATCGTCTATGACAAGAAATGATAATCGTCATAGAGGGTAGCTTATCAACCTGCCAATTAAAAATCACTTAACTTTTTGGCTTTTCAAATAACGTCAGACCGTCTGGCCTCGATGGTTTTTACATCTGCATGCAGCCTTTTTTCTTTAAAGTAATTAAGCGACTCTCATTAAATGGACAAAATGGCGTTAAAATTAACTGGACAATAACCATGGTGACGCTAATGGACGCCGGACGACCCACCATTCGCCCGACCAATCAAATCCAACGGTGCCATATTGAATCACCCCTTTTCCCACCCATCCAATTAAATCCAACGACGCCATATTGAATTACCTTTTTCCCCACCCATCCAACGACGTCATATTGAATTACCCCTTTCCCCACCCATCCAATGAAATCCAACGACGCCATTACCCCTTTCCCTTAGTACCCTCCCCTCTGACGCCATATTGAATTACCCCCCACCCCTTAAACTTGTACACACCCCTTTGATTGACACCATATTGAAAAACCACCCCCTTACCCCTGAATTTACAATCCCCCCTCTAGAGTCTAAGTTGAGGGAGAATCGGCCTTGTTTAACTACTTGGACCATTCCATTCCTTTGAAAAGCTGTTGTATAAAAGAGTAACATTATTATTTTTTGAAGTAAAAATGTTAATCATGATTGACAGCCATGAATGATATGAAATTAAGCTTGAAAATCGAAGGCGGCATATTAAACATTTCGCAAATAAAAAAAAAAAATGATGCTTTAATTATTATATTGGTGTCATTTTTTTATTTCTTCTTTTTTTTTGATTGGTCAGCCAATAAGAAAAAAAAAGGAGAAGAAAAAGAAACCGATAAGGTTAATTTAACTATAGATTTAAATATAATAATAATAATAATAATAATTTGTATTTTTAATACATATTGTTAAAGTAAATTAAAGATATCATTCATGGAACCATGAAGAAACTAATTAAGTTGATAGAAAGAAACAGTGACGTAACCAATGAAATTGATATGTTTGGCGTTTTAGCTTGAAGTTGACAATTCAAGAATTGTCAACGCTTAATTTTCACATTTCGATTCGATAAATAATTAGATCCAATTCCATCTGAAAACGACAATTTATTTTTTTTGAAAGAAAAAAGAAAAACAGAAAAAAAATTGAAAATTACCAATCAGCATCTCTTTGCTCAAAAAGAAAATAATAATAATAATGATAATAAATATTTACTTCTTGAGCCAGTTCATTTCAATTTATATGTATACATGTGTATATGTAAAGTTTTATTTATTTAGTTATTTATTTTGTTTTTTTCTTTTTTTTTTAATTCCCCGAATATAACTGGCTTTAAACAAATCAAAAAATAATTAGGCATGTTTTCGTTGGGCTAAAATAAAAGGTCTTATTAAAATAAAATATTTATGGTGACAAGATTTGGAGAAGAAGAAGAAAAAGAAGACGGAGAAAAAGAAGATGGGGGTCTCTCTCCCTATTTTTATTCGTTTTGTATTTCTTTTGAAAAACTTGCTATACCTACTCAGTCACTCACTCACACTCAGAATTATTAAAATTTTCTACTGCACAAAAATCAGTAGCGTCACTATTTTCCATTTTGGACGAACAAATTGATAAATCTTAAACGTAAAATTAATTTTCTTTACATTTGTGTGTTTGTGCTTGTTTATTGATGAAATAATAGCTCAGTAAATAAACAATAATATAAGAATCTGATCATTTAGTTCAGATTATTAGCGATAGATGGCGCAACGCTGAAACTTTCTATTCAGCTGTTTAATAACGGACATATGACAATTATATGATAAGAAACAAGTTACGATTTAATGAAAGCCGAGAATTTCAGCTATTTCTACATAAAAACAAAGAAAAAAAAAAAATTTTTTTTTTGGTTATCGAAAATTAATTGATTTTCTCCAAAAATAATAATAACGTAATGTGATTTGATTTTGAAAATTAAATTTCCTCCTCTCATCAGAATAATAATAATAATAATAATAAATTGGTAGATTAATTTATAGGCAGCTCCAGATACATATTGTGGTATGTATGTGTGTGTGTGTATATGTGTGTATTATGTAGTGTACCAGAAGATGTTTGTGAAAGTTGTTTTATGTGAATCTCGGCGGGTGTGTGTGTGTATGTGTATGTATATCAAGTTGGCTACTGTTTTTTCTCCATCATATTTTTATATGCTCGTTAAATGTTATCAGCACAACTTGTTTTTATTGTCTATTTAATTAACGATAATTAAATTAAATGGCAAAAAATCACAAAATAAAAGCATATGCGATATGAAACGCGCTGTGACGTATCGACTGTCAATCCAATCAACGACATACGTTTGAAGTTTGCTATTGTCAACCGCGCATAGCCAAATACTGTTGCGTCGTACATTTACATGTTTATTTTATTATTTACATTTTTTTTTTGAGTGTTATAAAAGAAATCATTAAAATATGTGTATATCAAAGTGACTCTTGAGAGAGAGAGAGAGAGAGAGAGAGTGTACAGACATCTCAAGAAAGAAAAAAATTAATTCTTTCAACTACACACACAATATTTAATCAAGATTTGGCTCAGCATTATTTGAACATTTTTCAATGCTAAAATAAACTTCTTCTTCTACCACCACCACCAATGACTATGTATATTTTGTGTGTTGTTAAGAAAAAAAGGAAAGATTTTTTTTTATGATGTATGTGTGTGTATTTTAATGCATTGGTGGCGCTCATAACAAAATCTTTAATTAAATTATATGACCCAATCTTTACAAAAGTGTTTTATCGGAATTTAATAGATTCTGATGCACATTCTCTGTTTAGTTTCGGCACACGTATACATTCAATTATAACTGTGTCAGTATGACAGTACAGAGAGTATTTTTTATTATTCTAATAATCATTCAGTAACTACTAAATTGAATCCACAATTCATGTTAATCATCATAAATAAATCCATAAAGTATGATACTTTATTCGGTCAAATTTTTTTTCCCCCGCAAATTATATCCTAGTAACGCCAATGGTACTTAAATAACCTTTTACACCTTCTTCGAAGTAGAAAAAAAGAACAAATACTACGCAGCCAGACGTATTTATACTATAAAGCGATTTTCTTTTATTATTACATTTTCCTCTGTTCAGAGATGGCGCTCTGCAAACATGACCAACAGATGTTGGAATGTGTATCTACTCCATTTTTTAATTTATAATTAAAAATTGTTTATAACAATAAAAGCACTAATTATTATGCGGTAATCGATTAGAATAAGAATAATTTTTCTGTCACTCAAGAATAATATATTTTCATAACATTATTGACAAGTGACATGAAATTATAGACAAAAAAAAAACGAAACAAATGAATATTTAAAGTACAGTTAATTTAATACACCTTCAGATAGTCTCTTTTTTTGTTGTTTTTGATTAACGGGTACAATGCTTATTGTTATATAATTTTTCGTACACGGTTTTTTATTCCTTAAATATTTATGATATTGTAATTAGTTATGTTAATTAAAATTTAACAAATTTGAAACAGATGTACGTTGTTTATGTGTATATAGAGATGTACAAGTACATACGTAAAATACTTATATAAATTATTGAAGAGCCATTGAACTTTGAACGTTCAATGACTAAAAAAGATGCTGAGTGTGTGTGTATGTGTGTATTTGTTAAACAATTAATAATTACAAGTTTGTTTGTTGATACGTAGGTTAATTAAATTAAGTTAATTACAGTAGACGTTATGGTAGTGCTGTAATACACGCAAAGCTAAATTTTGAAAATTAAAACTTAATTACTTCACTGATGATGACGAAATTAATGAAAAATGAATGGTGTAGGTCTCTAAATATCCCGTATAATTAAGTTTATTTTTTTCAATATGAATAACATCGTTAAATCAGATAATTTCGCGGAGACATCAACATGCGAATAGAACAGTAACGTTTAAGTGAAAAATCACGATTTTTGATTTAAGTCACTGAAATATGTTGGACGCTGTTGATAAAATAAGTAAAGAATTAACAAAACTATCATTTGGACGTAGAAATTATAGGAACAAATTAGTATTAACTTAATTTTTACGGATTTTCAAATCGGAGGCATCAATAAGCGAATAGGACAGCAACTCCCACATGACAAAATAAAGATTTCTGATTTAATTAAGGAAAATCTCTGGAAAAATGTTGCCGAAATAAGCAGACTATTAAGAAAACTATTATTTAAAGATTAACATTTTGACAAGTGTTCATTATTGGCTCGATTTTTGTGCAGCGAATATCTAAAAAAATGTCAAAACTTTTTTCAATTTTTCTATACAAATCAGAAATCAAAATTCAACAGGAAATCTAATCCAAAATCCAAACAAAGAAACAAAAGTCATATGTACATACATACCTACATATCCATCTATTTCTTCTTCTTCTTCTTCTTCTTCATCTTCTCTTTCTAAGAAAAAGAGAATACAATCAACTCATCTCTACCGACTAGCTAAAGCATTAGATTGTATAGATCTTTAGCAGTAGATAGATACCATTCCATAGAAAAAAAAAACAAAAAAAAAAAAATTTCAAACCCAATAGATAGATTTACGATTCAAACAGGCTCTATCTGACACAGCTATAAATATTGTTTATGTTCTATTCGATTAGAAGCAAAGAGAAGTTGTGATTTCTATGGCAACAATGTGTGTGTGTGTGTGTAGCTAGCTGACTGACTGGCTCTTTGGCTCGCTAGTTGCTAGTAGTAGTATGCCTCTATATCTACATCTACCTACCCATCATACATACATATAGTATACCCACCTTGCCTCAAACCTTCTGAGCAGGTAACCATACCCAAACACAACAACAATCATTAGAATTGCTAGATTGTCAAATTGATTGGATTGTTCTTTTTATCCTTTTTCTTTTTTTATGGATAACGTTAATTTGAATCGAATAGTTTGCATGATAGATTGTTGATTGATTAATGTTATTTTTTTTTTGTTTTTTTGGTGGTGGTGGTTGATTTGATGGGAAAATAATTCCATTGTTTCCAACCAATTAAGAGGTGAAAATCATTCGAATTCATGCCTGGATTAAATATTTAATTTCATATTTAATCCATAATTAGAAGTCTCCAATTAGTAGCTTGAAACCTCCCCAAAATAGGCAGCAGCAACATATGATTTGCCACCTCATCATCATCATCATCATCGTCGTGCAATAATTAATTGCACTTAAAAAGAAGATGAAAAAAAAATCAATTATTCCTTATTTCAATAACCATGGCAATGGCGCAACATGCGACCCATCGTGCAAGAACCACCACACCACCACCACCACCACCACCACTACAACCATCAGCATCATCAGCAGCAGCACCATCCATTTGCTGAAGAATTGGTACTTGACCAGTCTTCATCCGTGCGCGGTTCAAGTAACTTTATGTATTGGTACCTGTCATTTCTTCTCCTCTTCTTCTTTCGGCTTTTTTTCTCTTGTATATTATATTAATCTCATCGTCGTCGTCGTCGTAGTGTTGTTGTTATATACAGAGAACTTGGATAAGAAAAGCGAAAAAAGTGAACCAAAGACCTTCTTCTTAAATTGGTGCTATAGAGTGTTCGGGTGTTTTCTTTTTTTTTTTTTAACTTTAAAGTTCAATAATTGAAGAAATTTTGTATTGAGACAAAAAAAAAGTATTGTGTGTGTCAAGTGATTAGAGCCTATCCAGTTGGATTAGAATTTCATTGATTGTTTCTTTCGTTTGTTGTTTTTTTTTTATTATTTCGTATCGCTGTATAGTAAAAAGGATGCTGGAAGAACGGCTGTTTATAAAATGTGAGTGAGGTGGCTGATCTCTTCGTGTCTCGCGTTCGGCCATATTGCATACCAGAGTGACGGAGATAGATAGATGTTTTTGTGCGGGTTCTAGAAGGAGAAACGTATAGATTGAGCGGTTCGAAAAGAACCTAGTACGGACGGGGCAAGGGACTGTGGAATGTTAGATTGGAGAATAGAAGACGAAGACGACGGTTCTACATGTGGATTTGTTATGTATTATTATTATTATTATTATTAGGATAGTTTTTTCAATTTATTACTGAAGAAATTCGAGGTTAGTTTTTTTGAATTGAAAAGCATGAAATTTTCTTTCTGTACTACCTACTAACAATTGATTGGCTAATTAATTAATAATTAAAAATATGTGCCGGTAATATTTTTATTTATCCAAAAAAAGAAACAAAATGGATATGAAACTATTAACATTTATAATATTTATTTTACTATGTTTACTTCTTGTACAAATTGGAGCACAAGGTCCTGGTCCAGGACCAGGTGGTAGTAGACGTTCTACAACCAAATCGAAACATTATAGTGATCAAATGCAAAGTCGAGCAGTGGATACGCGAGTAACATTTGAGGTGCGTGAAGGTCAACCAAAAGGAACCTTAGCGGGAATAATACCGATTAAACCCGGTTTTACGTATCGATTTAATGAACCGCCAAAGGAATTCGTTTTAGATTCAATTACCGGTAAAATAACAACAAATACAATACTAGATCGTGAAATATTAAATAATGATCGTTACGATTTAGTTGTTTTATCCAGTCAACCAACTTATCCAATTGAGGTGCGTATTTTAGTAATTGATATTAATGATAATTCGCCAGAATTTCCGGAAGCCAGTATTGCTGTAAGTTTTTCAGAAAGTGCAGTGGCCGGTACACGATTACTTTTAGATGCAGCAACTGATAAAGATATTGGAATAAATGGCGTAAGTGATAATTATGAGATAATTGGCGGCAATGAAAATGAGAAATTTAAATTAGTATTAACGAAAAATCCAATTGGCGATTCATCGTATTTACATTTAGAAACAACTGGCAAACTAGATAGGGAAACTCAGGGTTTTTATATATTAAATATTAGTGCTAGAGATGGTGGTAGTCCGCCTAGATATGGATACATTCAAGTCAATGTAACTATACTAGATGTAAATGACAATCCGCCGATATTCGATCATAGTGATTATATTGGTAGTTTGAATGAAAGTGTAGCACCCGGTACGGCGGTACTGCAAGTAATGGCAACCGATAACGATTTAGGTGATAACGCAAAAATTACGTATTATCTAAGCGAAATGGAACGACAGTTCTCAGTTGATCCAGAAACCGGTATAATATCAACAATGGAAACATTAAACTGTCCACCGCATAAAGACTGCGAAAAATCAACGAAACCGGGTGGCAGCTGTCCGAAAAGTTGTGTATTTACAGTATTTGCCCGAGATCATGGATCACCACGACAAGATGGACGAACATATGTTACAGTAAACTTACTGGATGCGAACGATCATAGTCCAGTAATTAAATTTCGCTACTTTCCAGCCACTGCTGGATTTGCAACTGTCGATGAAAATGCTGGTAATGGTTCGGTGGTGGCTGCCATATCAGTGGTCGATCAGGATGAAGGTCTAAATGGTGAAACAACTGTAAAAATCGTTGCCGGCAATGAATTGAATAATTTCCGTTTAGATTATACACCAAGTTTTGATATTGTTCGTGTTAATGGCATATTAGATCGTGAGGAAATTTCCAAATATAATCTAACCGTTGTTGCTACTGATAAAGGCAATCCACCACGTACAGCCACATCCTTTCTAATTATTCATGTTAATGATGTTAATGATCATGAGCCGGTCTTTGAGAAAAGTGAATATCTAGCTGTATTAAGTGAACTGGCACCACCTGGAACGTATGTAGCTGGAATCACTGCAACCGATGAAGATACCGGTGTAAATGCACAGATTTACTACACATTTATATCGGGCAATGAAAATCAATGGTTCGTTATTAATCAAGATTCTGGATTAATTACAACACGAGCATCACTGGATCGTGAAATCCAAGGTACAGTTGAACTGAATATATCTGCTCGAGATGGTGGTCCAAATCCAAAATGGGCATACACTCAATTAAAAGTGACAATTCTCGATGAGAATGATGATGCTCCGGAATTTTCACAAGCGAAAATTAATGTATCACTTTCGGAGAGTACACCGGCCGGTACACTTGTAGCAATGCTCACAGCAACTGATAGAGATCAAGGTACAAATGGTAGTGTTACGTATAGTTTACATCCAAATGTTAAACAGAAATACGAGGATACATTCATTCTGGATTCACTTACCGGACAATTAACGACAAAAAAGAAATTGGATCGTGAAGAAATCAATTTATATGAAATTCAAGTGATTGCCAGAGATCAAGGGATACCATCACAAAGTAGTATGGCAACCGTTTCTCTTACCGTACTCGATGAAAATGATAATTCACCAGAATTTTATCCGCAAAAATATTTCTTAGCAATTAGCGAGGATTCGAAACCGGGCACTTCAATTATGAAAATTTATGCAAGCGATAAAGATGAAGGAGACAATGCCATTGTTAATTATAAAATTGAAAATGATTTGGATAATTTATTTGCTATTGATCAATTTACTGGTGTCATCAGTTTAAAAGATAGATTGAAAAGTAATTCGAAGCCGATATTTAAATTTCAAGTGTCAGCAAAAGATAATGGCGACAAACGAGCTCAGGACGATGCTGTTGTTGAGATAATTAAAGAAAATTATATGGATGAGTTACATTTTGACAATTACGGACCGTACGAATTTAAAATTCTAGAGGACAATAATAATCAGGATGATGCTGAATTGTTTAAAAAACGTGATGTTGGTAGTGTAAAAGTGCGAAATGGTGAAGCGATTTATTCAATAGTTTTCGGTGACTTAAATAAGAATTTCATAATTGACGAAAACACCGGTAGAATATCAACGGCAAAGAAAATCGATCGAGAACAAAGTGTCACATATACATTGACAGTTACCGCTCGCTACCGGCTCAGCTATGGCAAAACTCTAGTTAACATCATCATACAGGATTTAAACGATAATAAACCAACATTTCTAAAATACAAAGATGACATTCATTTGCCAGAAAATACAGCTGTTGGACAGGAAGTTTATTTGGCAAGAGCCAGAGATTTGGATTCAGGTATTAATAGTAAAATTACGTACACTCTAACCTATAATGTTGATGATCAATTTCGTATATCGGAAGCTACTGGTGTATTGTACCTTAATAAACCGATACGAGCTGAACCTAATTCGGTTTTACATATTGAAGTGACTGCAACAGATGGTGGAACACCATCACTATCATCAAAACATGCTGTTGATATTATGGTGGCTGATGTAAATGATCATACACCCGTATTCGATCATACATCATATGAAACATCATTGCTGGAAAGTACACCGGTGAATGCACGATTTTTCGCCTTGGCAGCTAGTGATGCTGATCTAGATATAAATGGTAGAATAATTTACGAAATTACTGAAGGGAATGTCGAACAGAAATTCGGCATATTCCCCGATGGTTTTCTGTTTCTTAAGAAACCATTGGATCGCGAAGATAAAGATTACTATTCGTTAACGGTAATGGCAAAAGATATGGGCAATCCTGCTCGGTTTTCCGTGGTACCAGTTGTTATACATGTTATCGATGAGAACGATAATCCACCACAATTCACCAACAACACATTTACGTTTTACGTTCAAGAAAATCAGCCGCCAGATTCATTCGTGGGAAAACTATTAGCCACTGATAAGGACATTGGTCGAAATGCCGAATTGATTTTCTCCCTTTCTCATCTGCAAAACGATTTCATTATCGATCCGAAAAATGGATTTATTCGAACATTGCACGTTTTCGATCGAGAAAATTTGGTACAAGTGTACGGGCATAGTTTTATCACATTAGAAGCTACGGTTACCGATAACGGTATGCCAAGGTTAAAAGATAAAGTTAAAGTTAACGTTTACGTAGTAGATGAAAACGATAATGCACCACAGTTCCTAAGAAGACCGTACAAAATGCAGATTAGCGAAGGGAGTAGTGTTGGCGTTCAAGTTATACGAATGTACACTCAAGACATTGATGAAGGTCTAAATGGCGATGTTTATTATTCAATTATTGGTGGTAATGATGAGCGACGATTCGATATCGAAGAAGCAACTGGACAAATTGTTTTAGCACGACATTTAGATCGGGAAACAACAGCGAAATATAGTTTAACAATTCTAGCTCATGATGCTGGATTGGCTAAACAGCTCAGCTCAACAACAACTGTACAAATCAGTATACTAGATGAAAATGATAATTCACCTGAATTCACTCAAAGTGAATCGAAAATATCGATTAGTGAAATGACTGCCGTCAATACGGAATTGATACAATTCAAAGCAGCTGATGCTGATTTGGGAATGAACAGTGAAGTGTTCTACTCGATTACAGCTGGTAATCGAAAAGATACATTCCATATTGATCCATTAAGTGGTGTTTTGTATTTACATAAACAATTAGACTATGAAGAATGGAGTTCGTATCAATTAAATGTTACAGCATCAGATAATGGCACTCCACGATTGCAAACGAGTATTTTGTTTATTGTATCAGTTGAGGATGCCAATGATAATCCGCCAGCATTTCCTAGTACAGCAATTGTTCGGCAGATTCGTGAAGGTATTGCAATAAACACATCAATTGTCACAGTGACAGCTGATGATCCAGATTCCGGTATTAATGGTAAAGTAACTTATGCGATATCCTATCAGGAACCGAATGATTTACATCGACATTTCGGTATTGATTCAAGAACTGGTGTAATTGATATTCTACGACCAATCGATCGTGAAACAATCGATACATTTAGATTGACAGTGGTCGCCACTGATATGGCTCTACCTGAAACGAAACGATTAAGTGCAGAGAAATTAGTAACTGTTATTGTTGAAGATATCAATGATAATGCACCGATTTTCGTATCGATGAATGCAGCAATTCTACGACAACAACATTCAGATAAATTGTATCGACAAACCATACCAGTAATGAATGTATTTGCACGTGATTTAGATTCAGCAACTAATGGTCTGGTCACATATGAACTGGTTAGTGATCCAAGTGAATTGTTTTTACTCGATCAGAATTCGGGTGCACTAAAACTGAAAAAACCATTAATAAATCCAGAACCAACGTATCGATTAAGTGTAAAAGCGACTGATGAAGCGGTACAAAACGAACGCCGTTCATCCGAAGCGTACATAACAATCATTACGGAAAACAATCGATCAGATAATCGTGGTCCGAAATTCGATAGTAGTGCAACATTTTCGGGTAGTGTATTCGAGAATGAACCAATCGGTACATCGATTCTAACTGTTTCCGCGAAATATTTAAATCACGAAATTGAGTATTACATTACAAATGTAACAGGTGATGGTGTACAAGTTGATCGATTATTCGATATCGATACGAAATTAGGTATTGTATCGACAACGTGTGAATTGGATCGGGAAGCTGGTGTGGATAGTTATGATGTGGAAATTTATGCTATTGTTGCTGGTGGTGCTATTGGACCGAAAACATCTAAAACTAAGGTAAGAATCTGTTTGGATTATTAATATTTGTATGTTTCGCAGGACCAAAAAATTATGATTTTTACGAGTAGTAATTTGACCTTTCAGTTGATGTTTTAATTACTAAAAATACATGTTATCAACGCATTATAATCCTGCAATAAATTGTATTTTGTAAGACATTTTCTAGGCTAAAATTATCACTATTGCATAACATCCAAAAAAAGAGATGTTAATAACAAGAAAATGCCGGATATTTATTATACAATTTTACGATTTACATTTTTTATTGTTAATACAGATGTAGATACATACATATATGGCAATACAACAACAACAACCAACTGTTTAATAAACAACTAATATAAATGTATTGCTAAACAAACAAAACGAAAACGAAAAAAAGAGACAAAAATTATCTAAATGTAAATTTTTCTCTCTGAAGATTACCATCAAATTTATATGCGTAATTTAGAAGCTTATATAGAATATACTATACAGTATGTTCGGTATTTATGAACATATGAATGTCCACTCTAGAGTTGAGAATCAGTTGGGAAATGAAGTAATAAAATAAACATGGCTTAAATAAGTAGCTGTTAAAGATGTAGATAATTAGATAGTATTTAGAGCAAAAAATAGTAGGGAAATCTATATAGAAGTAAAGAAGAATGTCAATTTATAATAGTAACTAATCAGCTGTTTTTATTGATAAATGATTTTAGGATACAGTAAAACTTCTATGAACGGATACTTTTCGGTATCCACAAATTTAAATGTGCGATTATTTGGTACGATATTCGAATATAATTGAGTAATCAATTATTTATTTATTACGTATTCGAAAATTCATTAATCGATTCATCATTTTTTTACTGATTAATCGATAATTTCGTCTACACTATATACAAATTGATTGTGTATCGAATATTTTTGGTTGTATTTTTGTGTCTCATCATATGGAAGACCATCTCCTAGCTCTTCAGTTAGTGGGAGATTGCCAATGTAATTCGATACAATCGAATTTTAACTGTATCGTACCATTTTGATCCAGAATTTTTACGATTTTTTTCCATTATGGACACAATAAATATCGACCTCTGCAAAACCAACTGTTGTACTTGTTATTGTTGTTATAAACAAACATCCTAAAAGCTATATAATCTGCTATTATAATACCGATACGTATTTATTTATAAATAAATCCGCATTCGACTTCATCTGTATAAAGAAAAGTGCATCACCACATTAAATTGAAACACATTAAGATAACCTAATAGGTCTTAAAAGAATGGTTATTGCACATAATAATTGCATATAAAAGTAAATAAAATTGCAGAAAACACTGTCATAATATATAATGTAATGTAATGTAAGCTATAACACACACACGCTGATATTCAATAATAAACTACAGATTGATGTATATATACAAATTTCTTTAACGATATGCCACAGAACTGACTATTACAGATAACTGTTTGGATTTTTGTTGCTATTCAAACAATTTGTGGAATGCAGAGGTTTTTATTGTTATCAGTCATGTAAAGGTTGTTATAACCTAATTCTTTATTATCACTTTAGAATGGGTAACTTTGAATTCAGAATATTAGTCGTAAGAAGAAAATCTGTCATTTTCGGATCATCATTAGTCAAATTTCAATTATCAACCTTTGATAAGAATGGAGAAGAAAACATTCGAAAAACATCATTAACTCTCTCTCTCTCTCTCTCTCTCTCTCTCTCTCTCTGTCTGTGTGTTGATGCACTTAAAATAATAAATGACCTTGTCATCAGTACCAGATAATTGTCATTTTTTCTATACTGACTTATCAATCTTAATGCTATAATACATATTATAATCTTTGCAAATCCTTTAAAATTCGCTTCATGTTGTTGGAATTGGTCTGCTGCTGCTGCTGCCTCTATAATCGGCAAAGTTGTTTATTTATTTTATCCCCTTCCTAAATTAATTAATTGATACACACACACACACACATACATACGTGCATTAAAGGCTTGTTTAGGGTACTTTAATAATACCAACAACTCAACCATTATGTATGGTCAAGACAAGGATAGGTATAAAGCAGAAAGAAAAGGTACTTGTCTTACTTATTATTATTATTATTATTAAATTTAAGTCGAATTGATATCCATTTCTCTCTCTCTCTCTCGTTCTCTATATGTGTGCTCTTCTTCTTCTTCTTATTCTTTTTCTCAAAAGAATCGTTAAGCTTGCGCTTTTGCATTGCAGAGAATGCAGGGACTAATGCGCTTTTGGTGTCCTGCTATCTTCCGATACAGATATCGCAGCAATCTAGTTATGGCCAGCGTAACCATCATGGCCAGACTTATAGCCAATTGGCACGGGAACCATGTGAATGTATGTACCTATAGAAAGGAAAATTATACATATATACATATATACACACACACGCACACACACCGAGACAGACAGACAATATACATAAATACTTTGTTCCCAAATGCACCAGCATATCAGGTAAATAATGGTTTTTCGCGAATCTTTACCGATGAAAGAAGAGAAAAGATGAACGGTTTATTTTTTGAGACTTTCGTTCCATCCATCCAGCCAGCCAGCCAGCTTAATTGCTCATTGTAAAATGGGAAATTATTCAATGGAAATTTTAGTTTATCGTTTAATAATGCATTTATAATTATATGATAAGACGATAAGTACCTATATGAAGATAAACAAAAAAAAAATGATCTGATTCGAAGCTTAAATCTTGTATTTGTTTTTGCTATTTTAAGTTTATAATTTATTTGTTCTGAACGTGAGGGTCTCCGCAGATTTCTTTTAAACTTATTATCATTATTATAGAAGGAAGAAAGAAAACACACACACACACACACACACGCACAACACGTGATAATCTCTACTGCTGTTAGGTACTACAAGTACATGCATTAAATTAGAATAAAATTGAATATGTATATGTTTAATTATATCTATCAGTAAACCTGAATTAAATACAAAATGAAAAACAAAATACAACTAGGTAGTAGATAGTGGTACCGTTGATTTTAAAAGGAAATAAGATTCGTATTTATCGGGAAACTAATCATTCCATTTCTAATGCAGTTTCCTTTTCAGCAGCTGATAAACAAATTCCAAAATTATTTAATTAAACTGAAACAACATCGTTTGCTCTCTCTTATTTATTTTTTAATTTTTTATTGTAAAAATAGTTCGTTATTATGTGTTACAACACACATTTCCTATAATATTTACATACAGTCAATTGATTGTTTTATGTTCGGTTGATTAATTAATTTTACGGTTAAATAACTATTTAAAATTCCTAAATCTATTGCTCCAATTTTTTTCAGTTTTTTTTTTTTTTTGGCTTATTTAATTTTCAACTAAACAATTAAATTCAAACATATCTACTTCCATGGTACTAAAATAATTATAATTATGGTTATTGCTTGTTTCATTATTATTATCGTCTTTTTCTTTTATATTCTCTCTGTCTCTATCTACTATTACGATTACTATACTATATTTTGTACGTAATCGTAATTTTTATTTAGATTTAATTAAAAAAGGAATCTCGTTTTATTGCGTGAGAAGTTTTAATTTTTGTTTTTTTTTTATGTTTTTGTTGATGATGATATGCGTGAATGGAATCTGTACAAGTTTTTTTTTGTTGTTTGCTTGTTTCTTTTATTTCATTTACGTGTGGAAGAAAGGGGTCGAAAAGAGAGAGGATGGTGGAATGCAGGGGAAAGGTATAATGTGGGTACTTACTTATAATATGGCATTTATTGGTACTACATTATATGTATATTGTATTGCAGTGTAACTTGGAATTATTAATTTAAATTTAAGTATAAGAATAGAATTGAAAATTGTGTATAAAAAATTGAAGAAAATGGGAGGAAAAAAACGAATGGTAGAAATAATATAGAAATAAAATAGAGAAAATAAAACTAGTTTCATTAATAGTTTAATTGATAAGAACAGTAAAATAAGAATAAAAAAAAAAAGTCCAGGAGACATCAACAGTCAAATAGAACAGAAACCTTTTGAGAATATGTCGCTAAATTTCTTTATTTTTTTGTCTTTAAGTGCCCAAAAATAGGTAGAAACGGTTGAATTATAGTAAATTATATACAAATCGAATTTTTTAATTAATAGTTTAATTGATAAGAACATTAAAATAAGAATAAAACAAAAAAAGTCCAGGAGACATCAACAGTCAAATAGAACAGAAACCTTTTGAGAATATTTCGCTAAATTTCTTTATTTTTTTGTCTTTAAGTGCCCAGAAATAGGTAGAAACGGTTGAATTATAGTAAATTATATACAAATCGAATTTTTTAATTAATAGTTTAATTGATAAGAACAGTAAAATAAGAATAAAAAAAAAAGTCCAGGAGACATCAACAGTCAAATAGAACAGAAACCTTTTGAAAATATTTCGCTAAATTTCTTTATTTTTTTGGCTTTAAGTGCCCAAAAATGGGTAGAAATGGTTGAATTATAGTAAATTATATACAAATAGAATTTTTTAATTAATAGTTTAATTGATAAGAACATTAAAATAAGAATAAAACAAAAAAAGTCCAGGAGACATCAACAGTCATATAGAACAGTAACCTTCTACGAATTCCATTATAAATTCTTTTGATGAAAATTAAATTAGGTCACTTTTGGGTGTTGGTCTAAGTACGTAAATACCATATAAGTATGAAATTCAATCTAATATACCTGTTTTGGTAGCCCTTTTTTAAAAGACTCCATTTTAATGGAAACTCAAGATACAAAATATTCTGACATTATTGTTGTTGTTCACTCAACAACAAGAAAATTGCCATTTATAACAGAAATGGAAAGATGATCCTATAGGGTTTCAAGTTTATCTAACTACATGTAGATATGTAAGTGTGTATCGGTAGAGATAACCTTGGTGTGGGGGGAGGTATAGCATAAAAAAGGGACGAAACAAATTTGTCTTGAATACTGGTAACTTCATCCTTAATTGGAAGAAACATGGAATTTTTAATTGATTTTTTTAAAATTTTAAACCAGTCGATTAAATAAACTAATTACTTGATGTTAGAACTAAATATGCAATTAATGTGTTCAAGAAATAAACAGTATTCGGTCTTTTATTCTTTGAGCTGTTTTATCCAAATTTTCCAAATGAATAAATCGCTCCACTAATTACTAGTGTTTTGCTTGTTTCTTTTGTTAATTGATTGAATATTTTCTGGTTTTATCTATTCATTCAACCATCCACTTTACTTGCATCCATTTCATTTTGATAGATATTTCTTCTTTTACCTGAATTCATAATAATAATAATAATAATAAACACACATACAACTCTCATGATGATATACACAGAGCGGTTAATTAATGGTGCGATCGCAAAAAGCTTAATGCCATTAAAGATAACCAACAAAATGGTTCTTAATAGCTCAATGGACATTTACACATGATAAACTGTATAATTAATTTATATTACTTATTGTGGCCTCTTTGATAATATGTGCACTTTTTTTTGTGTGTTTTATGTACATATGGGCTTTTTTACTGTTGGTTATCATTAAGCATTATTATTCGTTGTGTGTGATAATTGTTGACATTAATAAAACCTGTTGCAAAATTTGTTATTTCCATTAGTAACTGTTTTTTTTTTGTTATTGGGATGTTTTTCATTTATTTAATTTCCTATGTAGTAAGTATAAGTAAATGGTTCAATTTTACTCTACTATTTTCCATAAATAGATTCAATTTAAGCATTTTCTTTTATAAATAAACTAAATTATACACATGTTAACTACATCATGTATTATAATACTTATTTCCGCTAACAGTAGCGTAATAATAATAATAATAATAATAATGTAGAAGGAATAAATTTTATAAAGCAATAATTACAAAAAACAATTACTTTAATACATCAAGTGGTAGTGTGTGGTGGTTGTGGTGGTGGTGCATAGTTAGTTGATTAGTTATAAATAAATACGTATTATAAAGGCACCTGTTTTTCATGTCATGTTCTTACATAGCAATTTATTTAATAGATACTATTTAGTAAATTTCATTAAGCTTCTTCTCTACATGGCTATCCATACATACATATAGATAGATACTATTCGCTAGTGTGAACCTTTCTATTCATTCTTTTCTTTTTCAATGTTTCACATTATTATTATTATTATATTGTATTAGCATTAGTATGTAGTATTATCAATAATTGCAGTTGTAATGATTTTTAATGGTAACATAAAATGTTGCAATGTTTTATTTTTTGTTTTATAAAAACATTCCACTGTACATGAAAGTCTTCCCACATTATTCCGTGTCATGTTTTAATCAAAATCCACCACTAGTAGCATTTTTAGAGTGTACGTACCGTTATAAGCTGAATTTACACATATTAGATTTTAGCATTTTACATAGATTTTAATTATTTATGGATTAAGTAATAAGTAGTCGATATACAGTTATATGGATGATATTTAAATGCAAAACTATTTTGAACTTGATTGAGTTTTCCTTCCATGGTCCATGCAGTATTTATCGGTGGCATAGTGTGCGCGCAGCTTTATAAATTAGTATGTTTGAATATAGTTAACCTTCAAATAAACAAATTATATAATTAATATACATATTAATTTAAGAACAGCCGCAATTTGTCGCGCCATTTAAAATATTCACACCTTTGTAATTTATTATTATTATGCAATGATAATGAAAGTGTCAATTAAAAAGCGAAAATATTTAAATAAAGTACTGGTCTAAATATTTAATACAAATAAATAATGATAATGATAAAATGAGCTTTTATAACTAATGAATTGGAGAAATATGAAATTTATGCCAAATCTGCTTTTATTTTTATGTAAATAAAAATTATAGTAGTTCTTTATGTATTTGGTAAATAACTTGAACATTCAGTTTCATATGGTTCAAGTCTTTAGAGATGAGTATAAGCAGTGTTAATTTAATGGAATACACAGAGAAAAATAATTTTCTTTAAACTGAACGATTTTATTTAACTAATTCTTGACTAGAAATAACAAAATATTATTTTTCAGTGAATTGCATAGGCTAAGTTTCACCAAAAATAAAATATGTTCATTAAAAACAAGTATATATTTTAACATTAAGGAAGGTTTAGTTTACCTTTTGACGTAATTTTTTTTCATTCTGAAAATGCAAAAAATTCACCTAATTTAAACTATCAGCAATTATAAATTTTCCTGTATGATTAATTAATCAACATACAGTTTGCTCCAGTTTCATTTTAATAAAAATAATTGCAGAAGGAAGAATGTAAAAAAGTGACAAGGCCGGAAATAATGCAACTGAAGCATTTCCTCATTTTTTAGTGCATTTATCACTTATATTTAATCAATTAAGAATTTGACAAATTATTTTTATTATATCCATAGCTTATCCCTACTACTTTAAGAATCTTCTAAATTAAAATATATCAAATGAAGATTACACATGTATGTTGCTCTATCAATACTCTACACATTAATATAAAATGCCAAAGCATTACACAGTTGGAGTAATAATAATAATAATGTTGGCTATATGTTTCCATCAGTGTCGTTATGGAGTTGTAGGGGGTCAAAAATGCCCAATGGAATTGTTTTTATCATTATTATTATTATTATTATTAGTAATCAGTGGTGGCGAGAAGAGATTTAATAAAAAACCAAAACACAAACCGTCTATTGGACTTTTCTCTTTTTTTACTCGTAGTAGTTTTGCAAAATTCTAATTAAGATTGTGTGGCGATAAAGAAAATTGTATAGATTTTTTCTATATTGCCACAGTAATATATGTAGTACAAGTACCATAATGTAACCTATAGCAAATCGATAGGGCCATTACAGATAGATCCCATAGAATCTTTTCATTTTAAATAATATTTTTTTTTTCTTTCAAACGAAGAAAATATGAAACTGATCATAGACAGATAAGAGTAACTATGATCTTTTATTGTATGTTTAAAATGTACTTACACAATATGCGGGTTATCTCTCTTTCTTTCTACATCCACATCCAACCCCCGTGTCTCTCAAACACACAACGGTTGATAGTGTAGAGATACCTACTCACTACATTACATTATTCCCTTCAGTGTATTAACACAATAAATAATAAACGTTCGATTGCAAATGTACCTTTACACCAACCCAAGCAACAAATAATAATAATAAGTAATAATTCTTTTCGTATTATTAATTGGTTAAATACCGGCATCTTGTATTGCGATTATTATTTGTATACTTAAAAAGAAAAAGAAAAAAAAAAGAAGGAAAGAAAAACCACCATCGTCTCTGGCTGGATAAATTAACCATTAAAAGGGTTTCACAGCATGATGTTTGACATTGACTATGTACAAAAGCAGAATATATGGATGGTAAAATCACAGTATATGTATTTTAAACTGTGATGGAATACACACGAGCAGAACATTTTCTATTCAAATAGTTATAGCTGTATTTTGTGCAGTATAATTCTAGAATGGATCACTGAATTTGTGAGGGGACGCTAATAGATCAGCAGGAAATGGCTAATATATAGATGATAGTAATAGTTATTTTCTAATATTTTTATCTTATGTTTATTATTAACTAACATAATTCCCAGTAGTTTTTCAAATTTCGAACGGAATTTTTTTCTCTGTGTAGCCGATTTGTTTGTAATTAATTCGTCCCTTCTACAGTCTAAATAAAAGAGTAAAATTTCGATTGAAAATAGAGCCGGCCACTTAATGAAACATGTTTGTGTCAACTGTTTTCATATCATTTAATTTTTAAATCAATCGAATTTTATCGTTTATTTCGAATTGAAAAAAAAACTATAATTACCTTAAAATTAGCAAGATAAACTTCAATGTTTTTGCTCTTATTATTACATGACTACAGTGTAATTAGAAGATTAGAAACGCCTTCGGTTAAAACATTCTCTCTTTATATAATTGACCATGGCTAATTGAAAGTCTTTATTTTAATTGAAATTCGATGAGTTTTATTGTTAAATTTGACGAAAAGGAAAAAAAATGGGGGATATGTAAATTAGCTGTTGGTATTCATTAAATACAATAAAATTATGCATAATAATAATAATAAATATCATAAATTAAAACAGGAAAAGTACCATTTAATCCAATATGCATGATAATTAAATATCGCGTTGAATTCTAATTAATATTTTGCTTTTAAATCTACTTATATGTATTTTATACGGCTCGTTAAGTTGCACTGAAAGCCAATTTTCTAGTGACTTATTATTGCAAAGTGTTAAACCAAATAAAACTAAATATGTACATAGCTCATTATGTATTTTATATACAACTATATAATTAAAAGTTTGTATTGTTTTTATGGCTTCTTCACTGGCAATTTTTTTTTAACAGTTTTCTCTCTCCTTCTTCACGTTTTTTGTTTGTTGCCAACATAATCAGTATAAAATTTAACGCCCAATTTATTTAGATATTTTATTACATGAATTATAATCACTTTCTGTAATCTGATATATCAGTGTGTTTTGTTGTTTTTTATTTAAATAATAAGTCCCAAATTTATTTGTTTTTTTTTCGCTCTCAGTTGATTGGCACAATTAAAAACACGATTTGAATGTTTTTGGATACAAGTTGCATTTGGCGACGGGATCATTAAGAGCGGGGGACGTACGATCGAACGTGTAATAGGATCTTTTGATCAAAAATAACTTTCAATCGAAGAGAATTTTAATCCTCTAAACCTTCTTGGTGTAACGTCTCTTTGTCTGTTTTTTTTTTGTTACTTAAAATAATTTAGAAATAAATAATTAAAATCATATTCAATCCTACAACTATAGAGAAGGGGTTAAGTTCAAAGGAGGACATCTCTTCGTTATTCTTCGTCTTCTTTAAACACTACCATGCTTTGTTATAGTAAAGAAAATGACTTTCAGTCTTTAGTATACATTATGGTATAGTGTGTTACTTGTTATTTCGAACAACGAGATGACGAATTTTGGGCTGGTGGTATCAAATTCTTAAAAAATGAACTGAAATTTGAAAAGATCTCTTAAACGGATTGCTGCAGTGTTAGCATTTTTAATTTTAAATGTGAAGATTTTGTATTTCAAAGAAACTAGAAATGGGATTCTATAAATTATTTCTTTATTCGTTATAATATTGTTTATTTTGCCTATCCTTTTTTGTGGAGTTTTTATCTTTGTCTTTAATTCTTTTTTATTTTAAAAATAAAGGCCAGAGAATACTTCAAATAGATTTAAAAAAACAGCTGCTTTGCAAAAGTAAAAGAAAAAATTAGAAAAAGTATAAAAACTCTACAAAAAAGAAAATAAGTAGAAGAGGGACTCTTACCCGAAACCATAGTTTCACAATGTAATCTCAGTTTTCCTGGCACAATTCAATTCACACATTTTTGTACCAATATAATTTGTAATTTATGAGTTCGAAATAACATGTATACCCTATACATCCATCTAAATACATACATAAGGATTTAGGCAACACATTCACACAGTACTATCTACATCTATTTAAATTACATTAAATATCCATTAAAGTCCAGCAAACGTTCTACGTCACTGGCAATGACTAGCTAGAACGAAGCAAGTACCCCCGGCCAGCCAGCAAGCATCAGCTCAAGTTAACCAAGAAAAAAAAATTATCCAAATTTGTGCCCAGTCATGTTTAGTGTTTAACTGGACAAGAGGCGTACAATTAAATTCTTCTCCTTCAACAACAACCATCTTTCTGTACTAGTATCTTTCTCTTCTCACTCGTTCTGTGTTTATCTCTCTCTCTCTCTCCTTTTTGGTTGTTTAATTAACGCGATACAATACCTTATTTTATTTTATTTTTTCTGATTAGAAGGAAAAATATTTTCAAAAGTATTTTCAACAGAAGATGAACGAGCAAGATACTTCTAAAATGAAGGTTCAAGTTGAAAAGTTGCGCCCGTCTATGTATTTATAAGTTTTGTAAAGTTTTTATTATTGAACATCTCATGCGGGGACGCGAGTTGCTCGTTTCATGAGCTTCTTCTCTAACTTCTCGTTCAATCCTTTTTCTTATTCTTTGTGTGTGAACTATAATTATATAATTTCTTTTTATTAAATCTCTGTTTCTATATTTGGCCTCTATGTAATAAATTTATTTGCACAACCAACTAGGATAAATTAGTGGTTACATACTCGTACATACATACATATGTGAGTGTTCGAATATTTGTGTTGATTTGTATGCATTACTTTTGATTTTTCCTTGACAAAGAAAAAAGATTTGATTAATTGGATAGTTTATGATGGAATGTTCATTGTTGTGGTACTGTATTATTATTATTATTATTATGATTTTTTGGCTAGCCAAGGAAGCACTCAGTTAGAGAATGAGTCTCTACAATATAGTTTATCGTTGATTATTTCAAAGACTTTGTATGACTCAGAAATTTTATAAATAACTCTAAAAGGGGCAGATGTTGAACGACAACATTCTTGTCAAATCATTATTTTTATAATTCTTTCTTCCCTCTCCCTTTCTCCCAGTCTATTCATCTCGATATATACTGATCATATAAATCGATTACCGATATTTTTAGCGAAGTCTGTAGTTACAATTCACCACCTTTTTTCACAATAGAAATATCATTTCAATGCCTAGCTACAATAAATTTTCGTTTTTAACAATGTAAGTTTCTAAAAAGATTAATAGTCTACTGACCGACACCTACACACAATTTTACCTGGCCTATTGTACGTCTTAGTATACAGACCTACCTATCTACCTACCTAACCTGACAATAATAATCAAGTTCTGGAACAAATTTCCATGTTTTATTTTCAATGGACGTTCCACTTTTAACTTGGCTGTCATTTCTTTTATTTCTCATTTTTCGTTTTTCTTTTTTTTTTTCATATCCTGTCTAGGTGTTACAACTGTTGAAGCTGGAGCAGCGTTTAATGATTATTTTATTTCCTATGGTTAAAGCTGTCAGATATATAAATTTGCCGCCAATTCAACAAACTCTTCTCAGGAAATCCAAAACACCACTTAGCGCCAATTCTTTTCAATATTTTATTTAATCGAAATTAGCAAATACAAAAATAACTACACGTGCATAGAAATTAAGTCTATAACAGGGGTGATTGTCGAATGTCCATCGAACAATAATCATTACGGCGATATTAGAATCTGACCATAGAATAGACGACCATGAAGTTGGCCAACTATTATAATTAATGGAGTGAAGTTCGTGGTCTATTATAGGTGTCGCCATACAACTATGTATGTATTATTTTTAGAGAGAACTGAACAAAAACGACTAGACTGAATTTCATATTGTATGAATCCAGTTTTATACCTTTTTATTTTCTATCGCCCTTTCCTCTCTTCTTCACATCTTCCATAGCACCAACAACCACATAACATACATATTGCATCCTCTTTTCCCATTCTTCAACAAAACTTGAACATAAACCAGCCAACTTAGAAAAATTCGTTTCGGTCTTTTCAAAAACGACGACGGTGAACCCGCTATCATGGCTATTTAATAATATAATTTTAATTGATGATTTAAATTAGAAATGAGAAGAAAAAAAAAGTACTCTTATGTATGTACATCTAACATAAGTAGGTTGAATAAACGTGTGTGTGTGTGTGTGGATGGGAATACAATAGAAAAAGAATAACAATGTTGTTGGATAAATTGATGGTGGTAAGAGGGATAGGGCTAATGATCTCCTACAAGACTGGTCATCATCATAATAATAAAAATAATACAACATAAAATATTCATTTTTCTACTGCTGCAAAGCAATAAAGTGTGCACAAAACTACACCGATGTGATGTCATAGCAATGTTGCCAGATGTACAATGTAATATTACTAAAAATAGCATGTTAATGATTTCAATATTTTACTATACAGATTCTATTAAAAAAGCGGAGAATCATTAATTACAATTATCATTTAGAAGGGAATTTTGGGTAATTGAGCAGAATGTTCGTCATTATCATCGTCAAAATGACCAAATTGAATATACAGGCAAAAATAGAAAGGAGGAAATATCTATAGACAGATATTTGTTCTGATTTGCTTTTTCTTTTATTTAGTGGTATAAATTGTAAAATCATTTATTACTATTATTATTATTATTATTGCTATTATTCCTTATTAAACGTTACGTAGGATATAGTACAATTATTATTATTCAGAGAGATGAAATTTAAAGTATAGGCACCACTTTTACTTTGAAATCAAAAGACAAAAAAAAAAAAAATCAACCAAAAAAGCAGTTTCATAAAAAATTTCTCTTTTTTACACAAAACTAAACAAATAAGTACATGTATTGCACAAATAAATTATATCATTTTTTTTAATGCTTTTTTTAATGTCTTATTGTAAAAGGCGGACATACTATGTATGACTGTACAAAATATAAGTACTTATTCTCTACACATTGTACACCAAAATAAAAAAAATAAATAATAATAAATAAATACGGTACCATAATTTTCACTTGTCAGATCGACAATGTGGATAAGAAAAAATATTTATATTTCTGTCAAGTATCTCGATAATAATTTGTAAAATGTACAGTGCTCTGCTCTGTTGTTGTTGCAGTTTGCAAAATACAATGGTTAAAATGAAGAGGGTGTAAGATGTAGTTTTTTTATTACACAAAATGTATGTGTACAATTTGCAAAAAGCAGAATTGATGGAGAAAAGTATAAAAAAATAGGCATCAATAAGTAAATAAAATAGTAGCCCTGAAAAAATATATAAAATTGCTCTATTATTGTAGAATTTTTGTTATATTTTCTTGCTATTTTTAATTTTTAGTGTATATTAAGGTTCTAGGCAATGTAATTGATAGACAAAAATATCAATAAATAACTAATAATTTCGCACCAACACTCGATTTGTTGGGAGACATCAACAGGCAAATAGAACAGTAACCTCAACAATTAAATATACATTCGAATATCCCGATAATTACTTAATTTTTTAAAATTCTCTTAATCAACTGATTTATACATTGGGCTTCTGAAAATAAGAATTGATAGATGCCAGTAGCAAAAATTGATGAATAAAGTCATATTTGCATATGCAAACTGGGAGACATCAACAGGCAAATAGAACAGTAACCCTCGCTATGCTAATACCGTTCAATATTCATATTTTTGTGAATTTTTCTATGTTTTTGCCAATTTTCTCATTACGAATAAGTATTCAATGCATCGAAGTCCTCGATTCATATTAAATTCTCTAAATTCAACATACATGCAACATAGAATCAATAAAAATATCTTCAACACAAACCTACAAAACTGTTTTATGTTATAAAACGTATAGTATGTAGCGATTTTATTATTCGTTTGTAAAATCAGAAATTTAAATAAAAAATAGAAATCCAAACAGTTATGTATCTATGTGTGAGTCCATGTAGATACATAAAACAACTATTGTCCGATTTAAGGAAAACAAGACAAGACTTTGGTCAATGTAAATGGTACAATTTTTATTTTATAGATGTTTAAACCAACGTGTTTAATAGTCATTTTCGTTGGTGTGTTTGTATATATGTATGTACACATACAACCATTTGACAGGATAAGTAAATTCAAATAGAAACATACAGTGAGAAAATCTTGATGTGTAGGTATAAAATAGAATGGAATAGTTAGATAAATCTTTTAGGGGTATACACATACATGAGTTGTTTCCGTTTCGAATAAATCGAAAAAGGAAATGAATGAATCTTGTTTCGAATGGAATTGTAAAAATCATTTACATTGGAGAAATTAGATCAATTACTCATGGCTATTGATATAAATTCGATCGGCGGTTTTCCTTTAAATTTTCTACATTCTAAAAACATAATTCTTTCCAGCTGTTTCATTTTTTTTTCTATCGAATTTAATTCGATACAGTCAAAACATCTCTACGCTTATTTCTATGCATCCGTAACACTCTCTATTGGGAAATTTTTAGTCTACGTTCTACATTGTTATTACTATTATTATTATTATTCCTGCAACCCATATTACAAATGCAAATTAAGCCTTTTACATTTGAGCAGATCAATAGGGCAATTTTGAAGGCAAATTTTTTTTCTTTTCTCGAGATGGAAAAGGTTTGTTTAGACAAGATTTCAGTTTTACATATTTCGTTAAAAATAATAACCGAGAATCATTTTTTCCGAACAAAACAAGAAAAAAATATAGCAGGTTGAGAAATTTCACAGTCGTATTTTTATGGGATCAAATAAACGGGAGACGAATTATCGATGCAATGCGATATCGATTCGAATATCTTTATTCAGTTGAATAAAAAATCTCATCCATTATCTGTCTTTTATCAATGAGTGCCGTTTAAAAATTGAAAACTACTAGTAATAGTACTTTACACAGTACGTACACATTCAGAACAATCAGATAAAATGAAAACGGTAGGCAATGTCACCACGATGTCTCATGGGTACTACATACTTACATACATATACAGAGTAGAGTCGTATGTGTAGATAGATAGACATAGTAATATTTATTAATATCAGTAAGTACATTTTCCTATACATAAAGATACTCAATACGTTTGAATTTAAATGGGTCTTAATTGATTGCATTTTATCTATTTAATTACTTACGATCGTGAAAATTCTATGTAGTCGCAGTCACCAGTAATTGCCACGAGTTGTGTCAATTGCACTTTAATTCGAGAATTCTATAGTTGATTTATTTTCGACATTGTCAGTGATAGAAAATCCGTTAGTTTTTGGAATCGAAGAAGTTATTTTTCGTAAGCAATAAGTAGATTTTGATTGATAAGTTAGATAACACGATTTGTGTATATGTCGTGATGTTGTGAATTGAGAAAATTTCACATTTAATTGATATAAAACTGTTGGTATTTATTAATTATAATCGTTTCATTAGCTTATCGTAGAATTTTCCAATTAATCAAAACGACAGAGCGATGTAAAAAATCTAAGAAATGCCATCGAATTGTAAAGCAATAACATTCACATCAGCACTCTATTCGTAATAGATTTCGAAACTGTCAATCGAGGAAGACTTTTTGTTGTTTGTTTACGAAGAAGAAGATTTTCACATAAAACTTAATTGCAAAAATGTAGAGAAAAATAGCGAAACAACAACAGCAGCAGCAGCAGCAATGGCAATAGCAGCGGCATTTCTACTTTGACTAATAAAAAAAAAAACACAAGAAAAAAGAAACGAAGAATATAAAGAAAGACATGAATCGAATAAGTCAATGATATTTTGATTACGAACGTGCGTCCAATGAAGATCGCTTCATCATAGATATTACCGTATAGTATACAACTAGAAAAGAAGAAGAATCCTTTTCTTCTTCTTTATTTCCATGAAAATCTCTGTTCATGTTTTGGTTTTAATTTTGTTGAAAAAAATCGATGTACAGAACCGTATTTTTCTTGCGAAGAAATATTTAATTAATGGATTACTTACGTATCATCGTTATTAGATCTATGATTAAAAGATCTTGTTATTTTTCGCAAGAACAAATTAATATAAACAAATTTTATGCTAAAAATAAGTAAAATTCCACATCAAATTAACAACCATTAAAAGCGATCCCCCCGAATTGCGCATGCGCCAGACACCCCTTTCTATGGAATTATGACATATATGACTGCTAGAACACAACATCAACTGACAATTACATAGAATGACGTAAAACCAAATCTGTCATCTTGTTCCATGATGATATTTATCAGATGTGACACGACTTTATTCACACAGCTCAATTTCGTTTGCACTCAAAACACCAGAAACGACAACAGATTAAAAAGAAAAAAAAAGAGAAAAATGTTTTACACCCAAAAACAGGACGTATTTTGGTAGGTAACCTGAATAATTGTTTTGTTTTGCATTTTTTTTTGGCACCTGAGCCTTCTTGTGTGTGCTTTTTTCACTCTTTTCTTCTCTTGCTCTCTCTTTTTTTTTTTTTTTTTTAGTTTTTTTATTTTTACACACTGCATAGGATGTTGTAGGTAGTAGAATTTACTTGATGGGTGGAACTGTCATGTGTTGGTGCACTTCCATTTTGATAAGGGTTACCCAACAGCATACATGGATACGGGTGTGAATTTTGGTACGTAAAAGACCATGCGTGATTTAAGAATAATAATATGGTTATAAAAAGGAAAAAAAGAACAAGAAATAAACAGAACAAAACGGATGAAATGGAATTTAAAACCAAAAATTAGAATTTAAATTTAATTAAAAAGGGATTACGGTGCTGTAGTTTACTTGTTTTTTTATTGTTTCTTTTTTTTTATTGACGTTTTACTTGAAAACGATAAAATTACATTGAAAAACTGAAAACTAGAAAATTTTTCTATACCAACTAAGATGCCTGACATGTTTCGTACTGGATTAAAATTCCCCATTTTTATTACGTTTTTCAGGCGCAAAAGCCGTTCCGTTCAGAATAAGTTTTAATTAATTATATATATATATATATATATATATAGTATAAGTTAAGCTTTGGTGGTCATGGAATTCTGTTGTATGTTTTACTAAACAAGTAAAATACATAGTAGTAGTAGTAATAATAAAATAATAATAAAAAAAAAAAAGAGTAACAAGCATAAGAAAAAGCAACAAGCAACGACAACAGCACTGGCAGAAGCAGATTGATATTTACTTGAGTGTAAATTAGGAATTCTACATATTTTTCTGAACTCGTTTTCCATTTATGGGAAGAAAGAAATATTGCGCTGATGCGTGTGTTAATTTTTAATTGAAATCATTAGAATTACCACTAGTAGTTGAGAAGGAGAGAAGGGGGAATCAATTTGTCTAACATACACCTATATAAGACAAAGAAAAAAGGGAATTTAGATTAAACTAGTGTGGGAAAATAACACAACTTTTAGTGTTGCATAATAGAATGGCGATTGCGTATATAATTTTATTGCGCAGCACAAAGTATTAATGCGCACTATCAATAATTAATAGTGTTCTGATAGTCGTGTCCTAAAGTAAACTTTCAAATTAAAAATTCCCTTCGCTCGCTATATTCATTAGCCCATCACATACGTCAATGTCAAAATGTGTGGAAATTTACGACAAGCGGAAATCAAACTGTGTCTATACGTAGATATATATTTTCATTTTATTTAGTGCGAGTATATAAAAATTTCTCATTTCAGTTCAACTCCTAAAGAGAGGTTATCGCACTAAACCCAATCAAAAACTCTACCAATATTATCAAGATGGCTGTCTGTAATCCACAAAGTTCTTTCAAAGATACGATCAGCGCGCCATGTGAAGCCATTTAAATCTGATTAGAAATAGATAGTGCCATTTCTTTGACTTACTGAACCGTAACGTTGGAAAAGGATTAGAAAATCAAGAAGAATCAACAATAACTTGTTTCTTTTTTTGTTGCTGTTGTTGTTGTGTTATTGAGGATGATGATCGGGATGAGTTGAGGAAGTTTTGGAGGAAGGTGATCAACTAAACTAAACTGAATTAAAAAAACTCAAAGGCAGACAGAGACACGAGAGGGAAAAGCAGTCATGTAATTCGATTATGAGTTTATTGACTTTACTGTTCGATAATTAAAATAAATTAAATTGATGAGGCAAAAATATCTAGTTAGTTGTAGATTTATTTATTCAAATAATTTGTTATTTGAGAAGAATCTTTTTTTTTTTTTTGGCTTGAAGTATATAACAATTTAAATTAAACAAGAAAATTAATTAATTATATTGGCGGATTTGTTTTTTTTTTTTGCTTTTTCCTTTGCGCCAGAGGTATTTCAAAATGGCTGCTGCGTGTTATGTAAATGCCATAGACATAGGTACATAGTTTGATAGTTGGAATTGTCATTATGTTATTCCACCTACAAAAATATTTTGGTTGTTTTTTTTTTTTTTTGGGGAAAAAAGAAGTATCAGTAACCGTTTAAAATAGCAATAAACATCACGTTGCGTGAATAACTCTGCAGTAAAATTTATAAATCACATTTAATTAATACAAATTTGGCATCTCTTTAATGGAACGTGGTCATTTATGTACATGGTTCCGGACGAGTCTTTAATCATCATTCATTTGAATGCAGCTTAAATTTGTAGTCAATATATTATTAAATTTATATGGCGAGTAAGATTTGTCTTTTTCTAAGTAGTTTGGATTATGATTTTCTCGCCGAACTACAATCGAAATTGAATCATCAAGCTAAAAATCGACTACCGATGCTATTCTTCAATTCATAACATCAATAATAAGTCATCTTGGCAAATGATACTTATTTATATCAAACTATTTTGTCCCTCTGAACTCCTCTTTTCCCATTTCTTATTTTATAGCAAAAAAAATAAAAAATTAAGTCGAAAAAAAAAAAATTGAAAATTCGATAACCTGAAATGGGCCTTCTTGTTGTCAGTAATCAGGGCTTAAAATGGGTAGAAATATGTTAATGCACCTTTCCAAAACCAATAATTAAGATAATCGCCCAAAATAAAACTTTTGAAAATACCGGGCTTGAGCCATTAATCTTTAGATATTGTCAAAATTTACCTGGAAGCTCTTTTTTTGTTACTTTTTTTTATTTTTTTTGGTTTTTTGCTTTTAGAGTCTCCGTGGTGAATCAATTGCATGCGCATATGTATATGATGTACATTAACATTTAGGTAGTTATGTGTGGATGTACATAGGATGTATAGAAAAACTTAATAATATCTGTCTTTTTGGTAACCACTTCGGTCCAATGTTGCCACGACTATTTTTCGTATTATGTATAAGCAAATTTTCATCTCCAATATTTAATTTCCTTTAACAAACGATTTTTAAATAGCAACTATAATTTTCTAATTTTGATTTAAAAATTTATCAAAACAGAAAGTATAAGAGTGATTTTCAATTTATTTTTTTTTATATATGATTAGGATAAGTCATTCTTAGATGATTAGTTCCAATTTTTCATATTGGCAACATTGCATTTTCACTGCCAACTCTGTTATTTCAAATTTAGCCCAACTTAAATGTAAAATTAAAGTTTTCCATTTCGGAAAATGGATTTTGGTAATTCTGTTTTTATTATAAGAAATGTCAAAAGTGATAAGTAAGTTCTATTTAGACTACGTTTAGTAATCACGCTTTTCTCTGACGCATATAAAAAACTATGAATAATAAATATGGTTTTCTATTCTCTTGGCCTCATTTGTATATTAAATTACCATGCAATTGCTTATATTCAATAATCTATAATCAAATATTTTTATTAATCCGTCCATAGTTCATTCTTTTAAAATAATGCTGCCTTGAGCTGTTCGGCAGAGAATAGTATTTACATGCATATTCAATTTATGTAACATAAATGTTATTTATTCAAAAAACTAATGCATAATTAATAAATAGATATCAATTTTATAAGAATATTATTATTATTTATTATGTGCTAAATCATTTATAAAATCGTAGAAGAATATTTATTACTCACATTTTTCCTTTAGCATTAATTTATTTATATGTATTTTTCCTTCATCATGTACTATATTCAAACTATAATGATAATAATAATTTTTTTCATATACAATCGCAAATTACATACACAATTAAGCGCAAAAGCTCTAATTTTTAATAGAACATTTGGAACGCAGCAGCAAATCGTAGTAACAACGTTCTCGTTATTAATATAATAGAAAAAGATAATAATAATAATTAAATTATATAGTTGCTAAACACCCTGTATTTAAACAGATTTATTTCTATTTATTTGCTTCTTTTTATACTTCGTCTTTGTTTGGTTATTCTTTTTTTTTCTTTAAGTATAATTTCGTTTGATGGTTTAATAATTAAAATGAGATGTACTTTTTTTGTCTTTGTAATCAAACTTTTTATTATGAAATCAAACGAGGAATACGCCAAATAACAAAAAGAAAAAACTTGAATTAATTTAATTTTCAACTGGAAAACTTTGTTCTTTTTGTTCTATAATTTCATTAATTTTATAATCATTTTATTATTAGTTCTAGTGGAATTTTGCATTTTTTAATAATTAATGATCTGTGTTCATCGATACAAATTGATTGTACAATTTATATATTAATATACGTAGTATGATGATGCATTAATAGTGCGAAACCGGTTGTTACAAAATAGAACAATTTTCATATAAATTAGCAATCATTTCTGTTATTTGAACTTATTCTGAAAATTTCATATTCAATAGCACTATTATGTGCGCGTAGTAATTATAATTAAACCTTCACTATGAGTTTATTAATTATGTATTTTATCTCTTTTGTATTGATTTATTCATTCATTTTCATTGTTCTTTCCATCTTATTACAATAAAACAATACTTTTATATTATTTTTTTTTTTTGATTTTGATCTTAATTATTTTAGTTTCGTGAAAAGATAACTTTTCATGCTTGAATAGGCTTTGGTACACTATTAAAGCCCCGGGGGCTCAAAAATATGTATTAATGATTACAATGTGGAGAGAAACAAGGTATAATCTATATATATATATATATATATATATATATAGATTATGAAAGGTATGGCTATGAAGTTTTCATTTTGCTGATACAGTTTTATGTGTCATTCAGTGACGGATGGTTACAGTCATTTTCGGATTCAATCCAACATAGATCCTATTATTTCTCAACTTAAATTGATACTACATAATTTGGGATTGTTGTTGTCGAATGCGTACATGCCTTTATCGAAAATATATAGAAGTTGTTAATCAAACGATGGAAGCTTGATTATTTTTGGCGAAAAAAAGAACAGAAAAAAAGCATTTGCATTTACTTTCCAATTATGCACACATAAAAAAAATCGAATAGTTAATTTACAATAATAATCGAAATGTCTAAATATCTCTTCTCATTAATTTGCAACAGGTTAATAGATTATAATATATGTATATGTATATGTGTATAATATGGCGAATTCATTTTAATAGACATTAAAAATTAAAAAAAGAATACTTTATATGTGTATATTCACCCATTATAATCATCATAAAACCAACAGAGAAACAGACACAGACAAACGAAAACAAAAAGAAAGAAAAAAAAAATGGCAGTAAAGATATCAAAACCTATTAAGCTCATTAACAAAAGCCGATAATTTCGGCAAAAAAGTCATGTTAACCACATGATTTATAATGTATCTAAATAATTCAATGTTTCTAATTCTTGTAATAATATTTAAATGAGTTCCCACACACACACACACACACATAGACACATTGATAATTATGTATTATGTTATACATGCCAGTGTGTGCTAACCGGTTTGGCGCATTTTAATGGTACAAATCGATTATCTGTGTGGTGGATAGTGCTTTTTTCTTTTCGTTTTCCATAGGAATTTTTTATCATTATTATTTATTTTTAATGTTTTTTCATATAGGTTTCTCGTGTCATAATATTTTACTGAACTATCAAAATTAATAGGAGAATGAGCCAAATTTCGTTGATATTTGACGGACGAATAATGATGATAGTCGATGACATTGAAATCATTAGAGTGCTAGAAAGACAGATTTAGACAACTACACCACTGGTTAAGAGATAGATATTCAAATTTAATACTATTTATTTGTTCAGAATTTACTTAGAATAGTTTTGCTCTAAACTAATCTTAAACACTTCCAAGAATTACGTCAATTTTGAGAATACTTATTTAATAATTATCTGTCCAGCATTCATATAGAGTTCATTGTATCCATTCTCAGCTTTTTTCCATTATTTAAATTCGTAAATTCGTCTAAATTAACGATTATAATAATCTAAAAAGCATCTAAAAAACTTGCGTCTTATTTCATGATTTTCATCCATGAAATTTCGACATTCAAAACGAAAAAAAAAATAATAATAATAAGGATTTTAACGTAACTGTTTAAATGATGATTATTGGCTGATGAAATTTACATTTCTTCTGCTTTTTTCTTCCTTTTTTATAATAATTTGTTTGGTCAATTTATGTATTCTTGTGGGGTAATTTTGATAAAAAAGTCTTCATGTTATTGTTATAATGATGATTGCATCAAACAGCTTTTAAATAGTGTCGTCATATTCTCTATATGAATTTTAAATTATTTTTAGTGGCAATAAATTTTTTGGTGAGTAGAAATTGACTAATTTTGATGGTGCCCGGTGATAATTATGCTAAATATTCTATTTCAGTTTCGGATATTGCGGAGTATGTTATCTTGCCATATTATTGCTATACGGACACGTCATCATATTATTTAGCTTGAAAAACAATACTTGTTTTATTGCATTGTCTTATCGCATATTATTTCAAATAACAAAATTATAATTTAAACAAAAATCATTAGCAGCGAATTAAATATAATAATTTGCTCTTCACTTTTCTTAAATTAAATTTCACTCGTACACATATAGACTGCCTTTTAAGCCTTAAACAAATTTTAATAAACAACCGCTTTATTTTGTTTACGTTTTTATTAATATTCCACCGTCAAATACTGAAAATATAAATTGATATAAACCGATCGAATAGTTTTTCTTCGAGGTTCCTCCGTTATGTAAATATTAATGGTGGAATTACAATGGAATCTCCAGGGTTGTACGCTTTACTTGCACTGTAAATACACTTCTTTAGGCATAAGAAAATTTAGAGTATATATTTTCATATCTCTATTTTTTTACCGTCCACATTTACTTTATTGCACCCTATAGTTTTTTTACCTAATAGTTTCTAATGTAGTTAATATCTATTTTTATACATTATTATTAGTTTCGATCTGTGATAATGGATAATAAATAATATTAAAATCGCAGTTCTTATGATGGTTTAGTTTTTAATTGGTGAGCCTTATGTTGAAGTATGTACAGGCAGACCGGCCCACCAACTTAGGATTAAAGCAGCGTTTAGACAATCCAAACATTTGCACTCCGTTTTCGTAAGTAAAGTTTATAACCCTTAATAAATAAACTAAAGAAAATTAGTAGTTAGTAAATATTTCTGGTATACCAAATAAGTTTACGCCAAAAACTAGATTGTGCGGTACGCCAATGAAAGTTTGCTGAACATTAATTGAAAAAATACGAAAGTATATCGTACTTGTAGAAATTTTTTAGTTGGTTCGTACATGTCAAGTTACTGCAAAGAGAATTTTTTATGCATAGATGTTTTCATTTCAAAAAACTTATCGAAAATTTGCTTTGGATTTAGAACGGGTTGTCAACGGGAAAACGATCCACGAGAAGATTCATTTTTTACGACTAAGAAAAAATGACTGCTAAATCCAAGATCTCATATGCATATATATTATGATATAATTAGTGTTCACACTGTAAATGGCTGTGTTGGAGTGTAACCTGAAATAGCCTTAATTAGGCTTTTAAATCACTAAATCTAATCTATCGAAATATTCAATTTAAATAAAGAATAAACAAAAACCAATGAAAAATACTCTTGAGAAAGATTGAAAAATCGAAACAGCTGTTGAGTAGGATGTAAAGAAGGAATTAAAAAAAAGAAAACTCCATAAAAAAAAAAAATAAGTAAAATATATATATTCTATTCAACATAAAAACCAATATCTAAGGAATACATTACTCTATGACATCCCTTGCAACATCATCATATTGCGTAGCTTCACAAACCAAAATCAATTAAATATACACAATATTTATTACTGTATTAATATAATTAATAAACAGATCCAGCCCCCGTGGTTGTTTCTTGTTTTTAAACTTAACGCGTAAACAACTAGACTGATTTTCTATAGCAACACAAACTTTAATAATAAATACAGGTAGATATAGTAGAATTTGCTGGTATCTGGAAATGTATCGTCATCTTTATCAGCTGCGCCATGAATAAAAACAACAAATAAAAGTATCGACAGTATCGTATACGGTTGGCTGTCATTCAAAGAACAAATATATTCAATTTATATCGTATTTTTTGTTGTTCTCTGGTTGTAGCATGAAATTATCCAACTGATTTGATGTATAGACAGATGTCCCGCTACTATCCAGACCTAATAAATCCTATCTAAGTGTATGACAGTTAAACTAGTTTTATGAAAATCAAAAATTTCCAAATAAATATAATTTAACTGTATGTTGTTCTGTTTACTTTTCCTTAATATTCTACCGCAAACAACTGAAAATAAAAATTTATATGAACCGATCGACCGATTTGTTGTTGTGAGGTTCCTCCGATATGTAAAAAACGGAACCTCCCGGGGTCTAATATCATCTTAACATCGATGCCCCCAAGCACTGTCCCATGAGCATTCACCATCTCATCATATCGATCTCAGTAAGACCAAAGCAACTTATACATATCAATATCAGCGTATTATAATATCAAGTTAATATTTATCAGCTACATCTGTGATAACGGTAATATTAGCTAATTATAAGGATGCGCCTGGAATAGTACAAAAAATACTAGATCTCAGAAGAGATTCAGGTCCAAGTTTACCGAATCTCTTATATAGTATAAGGCATTCATATCATCATTTCGCCCAAGGGACTAAATGTGCTTTATTAGACCCCTAATTATAAATTTAAAAAAAAAACAAACTATTATTTAAATTTAGCTATTGCTATTTCGTTGACGGAATAAATCGTTTCACCCAAACGTAATCTCCGTTGCGAATGGTGCAAGGAACAGCTCCGTCGGTCTACGACAAATTCTAACTTGACAGAATCAGTCTTTTCTATCAGTTAGTCTCTCTAAGTTTGTTTTAGTTTTGGGTTTTGTGGCAAAAGATGTTGATGAACATATCAATGGCATTAATCATCACAGTATTAAAATATCGCTGTTAATAGCTGACAGTAAACCATCATAAAAATCGATCGAATCGATAGCCTTTTCTTGAGGTTCCACGTTATACATATCCAGGGTACCTCCAGGGTTTTATGTTTTGTTGTTAACCATAATAGTTTCTTTAAGGTCTTCTTCTAGAATCAAAATAGCATAAGAAAAACATAATAAATTACGAAATTTGTATGGGCGCATATCAGAAATAGATAATATGTACTTTTTATACTAATTTGACTCTACATATTTTTTTAGGTTCATCTATTTTAATAGTTATTCCATAGCTTAACTCTTAGTTAATGTAAATTGTATTATATTAATAGGAATAATAATACTAATCATTTTATAAGTTACATTTGTAAGTGGCATCACGTGTTCTTCCATTAAATCACTTGTACGTTTAAACAAAGAACACTTAGATTATCTGTTGGCTAAATATTCAATTATTTAAAATGTAGACCACCAGTAGTTGTTTGTAGGGTTAGCAAATTATATAATCCTTAAACAACAAACGAAAGAATAATATATAATTTATATAAGTCCCGTTTCGGATGATTTTGCGCTGACTGTCGCCGGTCGCGCTAAAGCCATTCAATCATTAGTGTTTTATACAAAATTTAATGTTTTTATGTTTACAAATACTTTTTCAAGATCTCTTAAGCTTGCCACTACAGTTGATATTAATTGATCTAAGTAATATTTAAATTTACAATATAGACTTTGTTTATTTTCGTTAATATTCTACCGTCAACTTCTGATACTAAATATGTTTATACCTAAATCGATGCGATTTCGATTTGGGATTCTGACGAATCCCCTGTATGTTTTATCGACCATTTCATCAGTTCTGTATATTTTTGTATAGTTAATTTAAGGAATTTGCTCAATTAGAAATTAGTTGCTTAACATATATCGTAGTAAATAGTATGATAGATTAAGCTTATAAATGATGTCCTGGGACAATAAAGAAGTGCAAATAAAACCCGTAATAGTGATATCTTAGATTTAAGGATGCAGATTTAATTCTGAAAAAGGGTACAACGGTATACGTTTAGAGAGTAGATAGTGAGATTGTAGATTAACAAATGCTTGATAAAACATATAATCATAATAATATAAAGAAAATAAAATTGAATATCCTTAGGAAAACACTGAAGCTTTTCAGTTTTAGTTAAGTGCTGCTTGTGTGTTTATATAGGACGCCAACTGTTTCGGGTCACACTTTCTTTGTACAAATCAGTTTGTTATTAGTAAAGTGTTAGAACAACAAAATTTGATTGAACTAATTTATATTTAACACTTAAACGTAAACTAGTTGTTTTTAAATGTGGTACCCTATAATTTACCATTATAGCGTTGGTAGAAGAAAACAATTCATTTATTAATAAGTTTATGATTTAATTTTCGCAGCAATTTTTTCAAAAGTAAATCCAGCTATAGTTTCTAATTGCCTATTATTAAATTTGTCTGCTTCATAGGGTCAATCAAAATTATTTTACTGTAAGAAAATATTACTATACGAAAGTCTTCTGCAGGACGATCCGATTGTTATGTGTAATCATTTCCTTTTATTTATACATATACTTTTATTTCTTATTAAAAACTAAATGCTTTTATGTTAACAAATACTTTTTTAATACCTTTTAAGCTTGCCACTAGAATACGCTACTATTGATCTAAATAATATTTAAATATACAATATAGACTTTGTTTATTTTCGTTAATATTCTACCGTCAACTTCTGACAGTAAATATGTTTATACCAAAATCGATACGATTTCAATTTGGGATTCTGACGAATCCCCTGTATGTTTTATCGACCATTTCAACAGTTCTGTACATTTTTTGTACAGTTAGTCTAAGAAATTAGCTCAATAAGAAATTAGTTGCTCAGTACATGCTCAATAGTGCCATAGATAAATTAAGCTAGTAAAAGATGTCCTGGGTATCAATCAAAGACTGCTCATAAAACCCATAATAGGGATATCTTAGATTTGGGGAACAAAACGCTTATACAGTAGATAGTGGTGCGAACATTTCTATGAGGTGTCCACTGCTTTAGGTTTGCAAATGCTTGATAAAACATATAATTATAATAATATAAATAAAATCAAATTGAACGTTTGCAGGATAATACTTTTCAGTTTTAACCAACTGATATGTGTTATATCCATATACAGAAACTTACTGTATAAGTAATTTTGGTACTAGTAAAGTTAAGCAAAATATTAATTAACAAAATTTGCTCGAACTTTTAGCTGCTTGACACTTGAACGATTTATGTTCAATATGGTGGTAGCATTGAATGTATCATAAACATTAATCTTTATTAGTTAGTTATTGATAGATTTTCCCAATTTCATTTTCGTTCCAATCTTTTCTCCACCGTAAACTTTTCTTATTATGGTTGGTCATAAAATTTCTTTTTTTTTTGCATACATTTACAATTCTAGGTGCAGAGTAGAAACGAAAAATTTTCTACTGCACGAAAATAAGGTCTTCGGTAAGATGATTTATTGAACCAGACTAGACACTTGTTTGGCGTAATCGTTTCTATTTTCTTTATTTATATAATTTTAGCTTTGCTTCGCACGCATTTATGTATATTTCTATCATAACCGCATTATACATAGTGTGGTTACTTTAATGTAATGATTTAATGCGTATATGCTTACTATAGAGAATCGAGGTTAGTTTTCCATATTTGGTTAATAGTTTCTAAAATATAATACAACGAAAATATAAGTTTGTTTTGCAATATGCCGCTTAATAGAAGCTGAGAATAACAACAACACAAACAAAAAAAAAGACGGTGAGATTAACACAAAAATATCATAAAGGGAAAAACGAACGATTCTGTGAAAGTTGAAATTATTTTTTTTAATGTTATGATTTCACGTGTATTGTTTATTGCTAAATAAGAAAATGAAGAAGAAATTGATTGATTAATAACAGAATTATTGAGTAATCGACAACAAAAAAAAAAAAAGAAAATTTCTGTTGAAATTAAAAAGAGAAGATGATTGAATTCATTTTGTTTGATAAATTGATAAGTTTTCTCTTGGTTAAATAACAAATTTGTGCAGTTGCAACTACTATATCGTAATATAGTTGCAATTTGTTAATTTAACACTTTTACTAATAGAATAGTTACTTGCATCAGGCGGATGACCCGAGGAAAGTTGCCACTCTGTATACATTCCGAACGAAAAGTTTTTGCAGCTCATTTGCTGATCCATAAACTCTTATTTTATCAGACGCAAACTCTTATTTTTATATTTTAAAGCCTACTGCGTTTTACAGTAATCAACCTATATTATTATAACATTTCTTAAACTACAAAATTGAAATCAGGAATTCACTGAAAAAAATTCACCGAAATTTCGTTACATTTCACAAAAAACTGATGAAGGACACCTGTTATCCGAAAGTATTTTTTATATTATAAATGAATATTATAAAATATAGATTTCTCAGTTTTAATTTATCACTACTACGTTTTTCTATTAAAATAATAATTAAAGTTTATGTTACTTGGTAAGGGGTCTTTTTGAATAATTATTATTATTATTATTTATGATATAAAATTATAGATGTTATTTTTCTATGTCTTCTAATAAATTATACTCTTCCTACATACCTGATTATTTATAACACTTAACTATTAATAATATATTAATAACAAATAAATTAATTTCATTTGCATTTACATACAAAGAAAAAATATACAGAGTGAATAAATATTATTTCATGGTTCAAGCAAAACAAATCTGATTCTGCGCATTTCAAATTGTCGCATGGATCAGTACGGTTCAGCGTCGATAATAATTGGAACACACTGATATCAAAATCTCTCCCACAATTATTATCAGTAGCGGGATACATAATTTTCTTCGAACATAACAAATATGTATAACCGGGGCGACGAGAAACATTTAACCTAACCTATAAATTATTACAAACATGTAGAAAACAACTTTCAAAGACACACACACACATACAGACAACAGTTCACCACATATTATTATAGTATTATATCTTTAGTCCAGTTTAGGAGTACAACAGTTCATTGTCCAGTACAGCATTTAAATGGGTGCTTTGGTAGATAAAAATTAAAGGCTGGTACACATTAGAACAAAAAGTCTGTATCAATTGGGAGACAAAACAAAAAATCATGTACTAATTTAGAGATTGGTATTCTATAAATCGATTTTGCCATTTAATGTTCATATTAATTAAAGTAATAAAGGCCTGTGTACATTAGCAACTATAGATTTCTTTATTTCAAAAGAGAATTATGGTTAGCTTTTCACTAATTCAGAGTTGGCAATTTAAACTAAGAATTTATTTTGACATTTACTTACATTAATTAATATATTTACTTAGTTGTATTATTACAGCGTCCCTAGAGAGATAAATAAACTTTCCTTTTTTTTTTCATTTTCTCCGCTTCTGTTTGATAATTAAAACATTATCTAACTATTATTATTATTATTAATTATATATGGCGCCGCTAATTTATGTTAACTAAATATAAAAGTATATTTTCTTTTCTCTGCTGTAGTAAAAACAACAAACAAACAACAACATTTTTGATGTATTTATTTATTTATTTATTTATTTAATATTGCCTACGTACGTACTTTATGTCCTAATGTTGATGATAATTTAAAAAGAAAACTCCAACTATTATGTAATAATAATAATAATAGGTTAAATATACATAAAGGAAAATTGTTCATATAAAACTGCGCGCAAATTGTTCCAGCATTAATCTTACAAATAGTAATTTATTTAATTATATAGCAGTAGTTGACAGTTGACAGCTCCCTGATTTCCTTATGATAATTTAGATTTTATTTTCTGTTCTTATTCTATCTATATTAGCATACTCTGTATGCATAGTTGGTACAGTACCACTCTCGTTTCCTATGCAATGTTGTTCAATAACTATGAAAATTGAGAAATGTGTGTTCGTTTATTGAAGATGTGACTGTAATTTATCTAAATTAATTTCCAAATTTCATCATTACTTCGTGTACATATTTGTTTTTATTCATATGTAAGCACACATGCATGCATACATACATAACCGAATATCTATCCATCTATACATACATATAGATACCATTAATCAAAAATCTTAATTTAACGGTCCATCGTTATATTATTCGTCGTGTAGGTCGTGTTTCAAGTCTTTATTTCTTCTATATTAGGCTATATAATCTTGGCTAAGGTAAACCGCATTTTGTTAGTTATACTGTAGGCAATCTTAAAAACAAAAACAAAAAAAAATACGAAGAAAAAGAGAGAGAAAGACAAAACAAAACGAAATAGATGAAGCGAGTCAGGCGCTTGATTTTCAAATTCTCTTCCTAATTACGCCATTTGTAACGTTACTATGTAAAATTAATGTTTTTCTCTTTCTCTCTCTCTTTTCAATGTTGATAATGATGATGTTTCCATTAAGCCCTTTTAAGTTACAGTTAGACAAAGAGAGAGAGAGAGAGAGTGAATGAGTCAGGTGAATTTCAGTTGATTAAATCTGGATTAAAAACTAACTGAAATCAAATAGTTTAAACAAAACTATCAATTTTACCGCCCAATAAAAAAAAAAAAAAGATTTCCCAACAACTGGTTTTATTTTATGTGCATCTTCAGGTTCAGTCTTCAAGTATTTCATCATAAAATGAAAAGTTTTTAGACGGCAATTAATTCTCATAAACTGCATTATAGGAAATGAGCTGTTCGAGTCATTCCTGCTGTGGACACACCCAAATCAGAACCATTCTCATTCATTTATTTTATGTATTTATACTATGCTAGGGATGTGAAGGGGGGTGGACGGGGGAGGGGGGGTATCGAATCAGGGACTGATAATGAAATGAGATATATGAATATGCTTGTGTTGGTAATTTAATATTAGATAGAGTAATTGATATACATATTAGATAGATAGTACCTATACTATAGCTAGCTAGCTGGATAGATAGATAGATAGATAGATATAGTATGAAAATATTTTGAACTTTATTAGTTAGCTTGCATTGCAAAATTAATGGATTTTGTATGAGAAATATGTATGTAAGATTGATTTATGCATCTAGAGGATAATTTATAATAATTTCTACTCGTTCTAGAGGACATGGTCATGGAAAATATACAACGTTTGTGACATGCCTTTGAGATTGGTATGTAGTACGTTTCACTGCAGTAAGTTGATACTTACTGCCTGCCTATGTTGGTGTGATTTCTAATGAATTTCGTGCTATACAGAAATGTCCTAAAACCATTAATTAACAATTAAATTGTATATAAACTGATATATTAATCGGAACACGATTTCCCAATAAGCCCGAGAGTCTTCAGTACCTGAAATTAACAATAATTGGCTTGTATAATCCTAAACAAATAAATATTTAGTAATTTTCCACCAAAATTAATGTATTCAAATATACGTTTGCTCAAACACACACACACACAAAAGGGAACTTTTAATAATAATAACAATAATTAATGATCATGTCACAATTCGAATAATTTCAGTTAGTTATAGTTTCATAATAATAATCACCGCCACAAATAAACATGGAAAGCTAACTTCAAAATAATAAATAATTTTTCTATATATATATATATATACTTTTTTTTAATATTATAATTCTTTACTCTTTCTTCTTTTTCTACTTCGGTTCCTGTATTGGTCACTCAGGGCAAAGCAAACTTGATTCGAAATGATGATCTCCCACTGTTCAAACATTAGAAGAAGAAAAATTCGATTTTTTTTGAAATCTCCAGCTGTGATTTAAAATGAATCTCATTTATTTGATACAATTTAAGGAATATAAGTAACGATTATTTCTTCTTCTTCTTCTTATTCATATTCTGTGTGTGTGTTTTTTTTTATGTCTATTCTGTTTAGATTGATGGTTATGGGGAAGAAACAATTTGGAAATTACTGTTTATTTTAAAAATTTCAATGTTGTGTAGGTGTATGTTATGTAAGCTTTGATGTTTATTTATAAATGTTTTAAAAACTTTTTAGCCCGTGCGAATCGAGTACGATACTTTTTCCAAATCTAATTTTTTGTCGAGTGCATAACATTCTATATGTATATAATCAAATAAAGCGGTTGTTTATTTATTTACTTAGTTATTACAGTGCATAAACCATAATTTGGTACATAAACTAACGGTGATTATCAATTTTACTTTCTTCAATTTTCAATTACTTTCCGTTACACATTCTTATTATTATTTTATTTTTCGAACATTCTATTATAAAAAGACGAATTTATATTTCAAAAGACGAAGATTATGTTATAAACGATAAACTTCCTAACTGTTCATGCTTAAATAGAAAATATATATGTAGATGTACAATACATATTCTGGAGTGCATCAGAAAGTGAAGCACTAGCCTGTTGCTTGGTTGTTTTCCGCCAATTTTCGTATAGTATCGAATTGAACATGTCATGTCATTCATTTTACACGCCTATATACTATATGCATTTGTTTCGCATATCTCGTAATTTCTTTTCTAATCCATCTTATAGACAGGTTATGTTTATTTATTGGTTTTACATAGTTTGAGAGAGCAGCGCATTACTGTGGTCATTCCATCTATAGTATCTATCTGTACATAGTAATAGTTTCCATTTATCTTCATCTAGTATGAAGTTTAGCTTCTCTAAATGACCTCCGCCTGTACATCTACATACATTATGTAGTTGTAATTTATATTTGATAAAGTTCCTCTTCATAAAGAGCGAAGTGAAAAAGAATTTTCTAAATGTGCCTGTGAGAGGATTTTGAATTCTCATATCATCTCTCATATGCAAATTTAAAATTTCATTTTAACGGAAACGAATGAGCTCTGAACCTGATGATGATGATGATGATTAATAATTATTCGAAACATTCAAATTGACAAGATACTGTATATGGTATATGGCTAAAGAATTTTCGCTTTGCTGAGGATTCATTTTCTATTTGCTTTTTAGTTCTTTTTTTTTTTAATAATAAAATCATTAATAAACTATTAAACAGTGTTGCAGTATGCTCGGTTACCGATTTGATTAATTTCATTACATAAAACGATTTATACAGGGTGGAAACTTAACGATGACCACAACTGAAATGACCTTGAATATCGATCCAATCAAAATTATTTTCACATGTTTTTGTATAGTTGTACGAAACGTCGTTTTCATTGACCAGCTCGATTGGATCTAAGATTTTGAAAATATCCTAGATTTTTTATTTCTTTGCATGAAATGTGGCTATTTTTAAGTTCCCAGTCTGTATGCTATATATAGATGGTGTATATCTAGGGGCAGTGGTAATGGGTAGCATTCATATCCACATAAAACGAAAGAAAAAAGTAAAAAAAAAAGTGATTATATGAATACGATTAATCAAAGTTGAAATATCATTTTACTGCACCACAACGAAATTAATCATAATGATAAAAAACGATTAAAAGCCAATCGCAGAAGTAGTAGTAGTAGTACGTCTTCTAGTTGGAAAAAGAACTAAGTAATAGATAGAGAAAGAATGACAAATTTCCAGTGCCTACTTAAAACCTCCTAAAACCCTCTTTTACATTACGAATGTACTAGTACGTAGTGTATACTATGTACGCATATATGTGGCTTCTATCATTTGCAAAACTTGTTTTTATTTTAACAACAACAACAAAAAAAATCAGAGACAGAGAGTGAACATCATCTATTAAGTTAGAAGAAGGTTCGCTTACATTCCAGTATGAACACTCCCCCTGATTTTTGTTTTATTTATTTATTTATTTATTTTGTGTTGTGTTGATGTATTTTATGCACCTGTATAATGTTCATTTTAATGCCTTTAGGGGGGCCTTATTCACTATTAGAAACTATTATACATATTGAGGGGATAATCTTTTTACAAGGTGTGGGCAAATTAATAGAGAGACAAAAAGAGAAAACGTGCTTTTCAAACAAGTACAGGGTGAAATATGAGGTCGGATAGATGGATCTAGATGGAATCAGTTGTGAAGTATCATATGACCAGTAAATTGGAATATAAAGTACATCGTAAGGTGAAGTCTACGTACGTCATCAACAGTGTTGCCAAGTATGCTATGCAGTCTTAAATTTGACTTACATCTCCTTTGGCTTCGATATATGTATAGTTCATTTAATCGAAAATAAACTAACGTCGTGGGAATCCAACAGTGTTGTCATACTTATAATAACTGTCGATTTTTTTCTAAAAGTTTCAACAAAACGTTGATTCGCCACGTATTAAAACGTCCAGCAATACCTCCTAATAATAATAATAATAATAATAATAATGTGCCTATACCATGTACAAAGCAGACGATCAAGTAAAATTGTAGATGAAAAAGAAAGAAGAGATGATGTAAAAAAGCCCTTAAGGGGAACAAATTTCAGAGAGCAGCAACAACAACAAGAACAGCAGCAGCAGCAGCAGCAGCAGCAACGTTGTCCGTCTACAATAAATCAATGTGGACTATGTATATCGATGCATATTTTGATATTCATTGGTTGTGTTGTGTCGTTGTTCTTTTTTTTCTTTTGCTCAATTTTTCACCAACATTTTTAAAACTTTTCATATACGCTCTCGCCTAGGGCACACTTGTTCTTTGCTATACTATAGTAGAAATGGTACTCCATATTGATTATATCCTTTTCTGGACCATGAAATGAATATGATTTCGTACATATACAGAAAGTTGGATCTATCTCTGTGAAATGAAGTCGGACATAAATTGAATGATATCAGAAATTGATAATTATCATTTTCCGATACTAATCCGACATGAGTTGTCTATTATACTAGAGACGGTTTTATATTATTTGCTACTATTAAAATAAAACTAAATTTAATTAACATATCAGCTTAAAGCTCATGTTATTCACATTTTATTCACATCATTAAAATCTCTTCGAATTCAGTCTTACTTGTAACATTTTATTCGTCGTTTGCTTTTTATTTTCATTTATTTTGAATAGATCGTCCTTGTAAAACCATAAAGATGAAATCTATCTGTCTTCTTCGCCTAAAGGCTAAATTACGATAGATTGAATAGGCTGATAAAAGGCTATTTTATACAGCAGAAATACTGGTGCAGTTCAGTATTAAAAAGAAAACGATAAGGCAAAAAAGATAGAAAAAAATCGATTTTACAGTGTGAACATTTTCCGCAGAGAAATCTATTTTAAATATGAGTGGCAACCACGTTATGTTACGCTGAATAGCGTATTCCTATGTCGGAAGTTGCATATATACGCGATGCGCTGCGCTGCGTTGCCTTCACATTTGTACACATTCCAGTAAACTTATTTTGTCTTTGAATAGAAAGTACTTATGCAGAGTGAACAAAAAAAAAAAAAGAAAAATAATTAACCCAAATCGTACAATACTGTACCGGTTGAGAAGGAATTTTAACGATTTCAATAAAAATTATTATTGTTGTACTTCATTAAATAAATTAAATAGAAAAAAAAAATAGCGGTGGAAACCTAGGAATGTAAATACCGCTAGACTGATTAGTACCTAACCTAGCCATTTTCTGACGATAGCAATTCGACATACATATTATTGCAGATACGCCACTGAATAATGTCAGAACAACTGCGGTGGTTTTTCTACATGACAAAACTGAATCGCCCCAACGTTTTATAGCTTTTCTCTTCCTTTTTTTTTCTCTCTCTTTTCTTGTTCTTTTTCTACTCTTGACTGGGGCAATTTGCAACCATTATTTTAATAATAATGTATTTTAACGTAAAATAAATTCGAATTTGTTAGTACTATCTATATAGACAGTTTGTTATGGAGATACCTACTTAGTTGGTATCTATTATAGAGGAGATAGGTGGCATTAACAAAAAAAAATGCGAATGCATCGTTTTAGTCACATGTAGAGTACTATACTTAGTAGTAGAAGTCAATTAGATTGCTGCTGTTGTATTTGGTTAATTAATTGTTCGGTTATTCATTTATAATTTAATATGAATGCCAGATAGGAACCGTTTATAACGAACTGCAAGATTCATATGAGAAAAAATCTTCCGGATTATATCAAGCTACTGTCACATCGTTATAAGCGATTTTTACTGTAATTACGACAGCAAACTTTCTAATTAAAAAAAAAAAAAACCGGACAGTACTAAAAATTCTACGACACAAGGACCGAAAGATGCCCTTTTTCGTCTAGCAAAAAAAAGCAATTTTTTAATTCACCAAAATATATAATTAACGTTTAATTATTTAGCACACAATACATGATTATTGATTCCGAAAATTTCTTTTGTCATTATTTAATTCGCCAGCTTTTTATTTATTTATTTATTTCATTTCTTTTTTTTTTACGGTTGAAAAATGTCTCTTAAGAACGATAGGTAGGTACCTCTTTACTCGAAAGTCGCAAGCATTTCATTCCAGTTATTTCTCTTGCCAAAGCCAAAAAAAAAACTTCTTTATCTCTCTCTTTTTCTGTATCACGTACTTCTTTTCTCTGATTATTTATAAGAGGATTAATTTGATTCGTTGAAAATCGTTAATGATTTTTGGGAGGCACTTATTAAGTAGCGGAAATTATACGATGTAAACCTACTTGCTTACTTGCTTGCTTGGAGGAACGTATTTTGAAAACGATGTGGAGAAACAGAGAGAGAGAGAGAGACGAGAGCAGTAAGACAGAAAGACTTAAAGCGTTGACGAGACAACAAAGATCTAAAAAAAAAGAGTAAAAATTATTATCACATATAATTTTTCCATGCTTGTTTTTTCAAATTGATATAATATTTCTAAATCTTGTTAGGTTAAGCCTTGTCAAATTATTACTATATTATTTGCGCTATATTTACAACCACAAAATGAATAAAAAAATAAATAAATAGAATAGGCAGGTAGATAATCACTTTATCATCTGTAGCCTTGAAAACAACTATACATATAGGTACCGGAATAATAATAATAATAATAATAATAATTACACTAATTCAGATTAATCGTCCATCATATAATAATTATTATTTGTTGGTACTTAATCTAACCACCAGTTATAGTCTCATCATTATAAGCATTTTCGAATATCTTTCGATCTATATGTATACGACTTTTGAATACCTATGTTACGTACGTAATATGTATTTAAATCGACCTTACGTAAAGGTCACAATACACATGCGTTGAAGGACTAAATTAGCCTGCAGCTATCAGATTTATTTACATCAATTTGTTTATAAATTGCTTCGATTCCAACCATTTGCAACGATTGAATTTGATTCAAATTCTATGGCTTGACTTCTTGGCTGTACATCGATTTGATGCCACGCCCGAATGGGTGTGACATCTCGCGTCTCTCTATCTTCACTCTGCCCATGTACGAAACTTAATTTATAAATATGTATGTCGAAATGGACGTTCATTCAACATTTTAAGTACAATATTACAATATTATTATTATTATTATAAGATTCAACTTGTTCCCTTTTTAATGCAATGAAAATCATTCATCATAAATCATCATTATCAATCATATTGTCATGTATAATGAATAACAGGAGTAAGTACAGTTTTTTTTTTCTTCTGCGAGAGAGAGCAGCAACAAACAGTAAAAGAATAAATAAAAATACATAATACAGTGGCAGCTCATCAGAGGGCGTGGAAAATGGAAAGTATTCAAAAACACTTTGGCGGTTTGTATATATCCTGGCATCTAGGTACCCAGCCAGACACTATAATTAGTATAATCATTATTTTACTTTTCTTTAAAGAGTCGTTTTTATGATGATCTAATGAGAAAAAACAACAGAAAATTTTTTCTTATTTGAATGTTTGAGTAAGTAAGAATCTCTTGGAAAAGAACCAATATTTTTGAAGAGTAAATATTCAATGAAAAGTCAACAGTCCACAGACGAGTTTCCGGACGAATTGTTTATTAAGCTTAATTTTTTTTGCAAATTCTCAAAAACAAATGTCAATATTTGATCAGTTCTTGGTACCTATACCAAACAAAATTAATATCAAAGAAGCAATCGTTTCTAAAGCTGACTTTACAATGCAACAATAAAATCGTTGACGTTCACACCTATAAAAATCTTTTGAGAGTAGCGTAAATAATCTCTTTTTTTCGCTCCTATTCGATTTATCATCCTGCGGCATCATTATCCCTATAGTGGGATAGGCGGGAAGAAGGGGTGTGTTATCAGGCAAACACTCATACACACACACATACACAGGTGCCTTGTCAAATTGTCTACTATACAAAAACAATCATTGGGAAAAATAAAAGAGAAAGCCTTTAACTTTAGTTAAAGTTAAGTGACGTAAGTTGAATGATAAGATCAGATATGTGTCAGCCATAAGGAAGATGAGAAAGTGAATAACAGAAAACAAGGTGACAAGATGGACTCAAGTCAAGACTCTGAGGATTCAAGATCAACGAAGAAAAGGAAGAAGAAGAAGAAGATGAAACGAACGCAGGAGATTTTCAAAGAGATGCGTAATCCTTCTCGTTAGTTTACAACATCGTCTTGACAAATAGCGGTTTTACAACATCTTCTACGAAGAAGATTTAAGTGATTTGTACTGATTTTGTGATTGTGTTCGATCGTTTGATATTTGTTTCAAATATTATCAAAATTTGTTCCAAAGAACAAAACCGAACAAAGCATTGATGAATTCTTTGTTACTCTGTAGAGATAAACACATACATTAAATTCTTATTTAGTATGCCAGACAAATTGGTCAAAATAGTACCATCTCTCATTCATCCCTACTCTTTTTGCATGTTAAACAGCAATAAATTTGATTAATTGCGGCAAATCATGGTTTAATAATCTACAAAAAATAAACAAGACGAAAAAGAAAGAGGACTAGCCATGTTGTTTGGTGCGATTTGTTTTTGTTGTGCCCCCGCAAAAAAAAGAAACAAATTTACAAAATGTATTTCATGTATTTTGTATACGCGCACACCATGTATGCGCATAGAATTTATTGAGTAAAAAAATTGATTTATGTTTTGCTTTTATTATTTCTTTTTTTTTTTTATTTTACTAATAAAAGCAATTTCAACATCGCCATGAAATGAGCATGTTGTTTGGGATATGGAAAAGGATGTACTTATGCGTTAATGTGTTAAATCATCAGTAGCAGCGTTCAGCTTCATCGAACAAATATGAAATTTCTTCTAATATGTCATCCATATAAAATATCTAAAATTGATCTAGAAATATGATTATGTATTTGGTGAAAGTGTGGGAGAGTTATGAATGTTATAATACTAATTATCATCCAGTACAGATGTTATGGTTAATCAAAAGAAAAAAATTTATATGTAGAAAGAAAATGAAAGGGTGAATTAATCTCTAAACATTTGTGCGATCCACGCAATGAACGTTTATCACATAATAGTCGTACTATTTCTTCTTTTTTGCCGTACTATAACTTTACACTGTACATTACATGTGTATAATAATAACGGTGCTAATACTGTAAATGGCAAAAAGATTTAAAGGATTAAAAATATTAAATACAAAATGTTTTATGTTTTAATAAGAAGTAATTTACAGCTTTTGGTGAGAAGCTACACACAGTAGAATATATTTTATAATATATTACTTTATATAAATACAGTTTTGTATTATATTATAGTATTTTTAGGACTACGATTGTATGCCATCTATACGACATTGTATAAATAAATATGTAAAAGAGGCGAGAAGAGACTTAAAGGCACAAACATTCTTTTCTAATACTATCTACTTGATATAAGTTATATCTATTATATATGCGGATATGTATGTATGTATGTATGTGCGTGCGTGTTTGAAATCTAACTAAAAATTCTGCATAAAACATGAGGGCACTTGAGGGAAAATAAAGATATAAATTCGACATATTCTAATGATGTTTCATGACTATAAGTAATTTTAGTGTTGACTTGATCAGGTATAGAGTATGCCTGTATAGGTAAAGAAAATGAGGAGGAAATAATATTGGGATTTTCTTTTAGACAAATGCGAGCCATCTTGAACAAGTACTTCAAGTGTAAAATTCAGTAACTTTAATATTTTCAAAATTTTAGACCAATTTTTGACATTTTTTGAGAATTTCAGAATTTTAAACCAATTTTGACATTTTGACAATTTTAGACAAATTTTGACATTTTTCCAAATTTTAGACAAATATTGAAATTTTGACAAATTTAGGCATTTTGACAATTGTAGACAAATTTTGACATTTTCCCAAATTTTAGACAAATATTGAAATTTTGACAAATTTAGACATTTTGACAATTGTAGACATATTTTGACTGCTTTTAACATTTTAACTATTTTATACAAATGTTTACTTTTTTTAATATTTATAAATTTTTTGACATTAGCATCATAGAATCACCGTAGTAACAGGTGTCAATATCAATTGACATTGACATAATTTAAACTTCCAGCAGCAAAAAATAAAATAAAATTCGTTAAATACTATATCTAATATCGTGTAAGTTAGTCATTACGCCAAATACGAACTAAATAATTTTTTCATTTCGATAAATCATGTCGATAAGTCATATAAAATAAATTCCACAACATAAACAACTATGGGCTCCCAAAATCAAATTTAACCTCAAAATGAAATATACCTATACATATAAAAAATCATAACTAAATCTCGAAAAACAATAATTACAATAAAGTAAAAATCAAAAGATGGTTTGGCAGTTCATGCTGATTAAAAAAAAAAAAGAAAAGAATTATAAAGCCCACTTTTACAACATCTCCCTCTTTCTTTCTCTGTCGCTTTCCTTCTCTTTTTGTCTGTCTCTAATAAATATATATAACCAAGTATATTACGCGTCTAAGTGATAATTTAACAACATATTAAAAAAGAAGGAACTGCACGCAATACAAGAGTTTAAGTAGCCAATTTCACGCCATTTTCTTATTTCATATACCCCGCCTATAGAATATATCGGCCCGATTGGAACGATGCACACAGTTGGTGGTTCTGATAAGTTTACGATCAGTACCGGTAGAGATTTCGTGTTGGTACCGCATTGGAATAATAATGATAATTGTTTTAATAAAGTTGATTTTTGACATTTTTAAAGCTCAGCCTTAAAGTTAATTGTTTGGTTATTTATTCTCTCTTTTTTTTTTTTTGGGTGGGTGATTTTACTACATCATATTATTGTATATGCAATTTTTGGCTACATACAATGAGATCAATAATACTAAATATTTTAAAAAATAATCTGGTTTTTATCATTAATGAACTACTCAGACGTCATTCCCACCTTACTTAGTAAAGTGGGAATTCACACAGTTTCTCGATAAGCAACGAGCATCATCAGACTGTTGTGCGGCACCTTTATACGAGGCTATACTATATAACAGAAATAGGCGCAAAACGGAAAGAAAAAGTATAAGAGATACATCAACACATTTCAATTTAAAATGCAACTAAAAATAACCCTTTGACAAGAAAATCATTTACATTCAATATAGATATAGATATAGAGAGAATATGTATAATATATTTTGACGTGCAGTTTTTCTCATTGCCAATACAACAACAACAACGAGTTACTTATACAATTTCGAAAATTGAATCATTTATTATAATTCACATACATACATGTATATTTATTATATTATGAAATACGTTATATTAGTCATATTTATTCATAATACCTCTGTATATCTATTTAGCTATAGCTATAGATACATACTAGGTACCTATAGAAAGAGAAATAATGTTGCCGTAGGTCGGGGATCTATTTTTTCTTTCGTCTTATTTCATTTTGCTAATATCGAAATGCATAATTCATTTCTGCTCGCGGTGAATTTGAATGATGATAGAGCTTTAATTTGATTTTTATTTAAAAAAGAAAGGAAAAAACAAAAAAAACCAAAACAGTGTTTTGCAAAAGAGCAAAATGAAATGAAGTGAAAAATGAATTTCAAAAAGATATTGAATAGCATAACTTATTGATGTATGATACACCGCATATATTTTGTCTACAGGGTGATTGAGAACGATTGAAACATCTTTCTTAATTTGTTCATTTAAAGATATTCGTCAAATTAATTAAATTCGATAACAATCTGCAGGAAAGTAACTATAATTGGTGTTCATCGTTTTGATTGTCACATAAATATCAATCACTATACGCACAATTAGTGGATGAATAGTGGCTAAACCAGTCTTATCTAAACAAATCTTAATTTATTTATTTATTAGAGCAAATTTTTCTATATGCATATACATAATGACTAAATTATAATTATAATTTCTGAATGCTTTATAGTTGACTTCTTTACATTTTGTTTTTGGTTTTTTTTTTGTTGATTACTCGGCCAACCGAAAAACAATTAACTTATCGAATGCATGCATGCAAATTAAGTTTTTTTTTATGCTTTGTGTTGGTATTTGTTAAAGCACAAATAATCAGAGTACTGGCATTGTTATATTATTATTTTTAAGTGTGAGAAGCAAAAAATGACTAGTCGACATTAGACGATGTGACATGGCAACAAAAATAACTGTACAAATTCTTATTAAGTTTTAAACAAAGCATAGGAAAAAATCGATATTAATTTTTTCTTGCTAATCATTCTATTATTAGTAGATCATCAGTTATTTTTATTAGTTTCGTTTTAAGTAAAATATAAATTGTTTCAAACAGATAATTAATGTTTATTCTTTTTTGTTCTGTTTCAGGTAAATGCAACAGCAACGGAAGCTGCTCATGGTAAATTTTATTAAATTTAGTTTTACGCTTATTAAGTATACAGAAGAAGCAATAAAAAAAAAAAAACGAAAAACGAAGCTTCATTTTATGCTTTAATAAAAAAAAATTGCACACAAAACCTTATCGATTAAAATCGTGCATAAATCAAGTTAAATACAATTTGTGTATTTATTTTTTTCTGTTTCTTCTTTTTTTTGTCTGTAATAATTTTTAGAAAGATGCTTTATATCTATTCACATAATCGCCATATTTTATGTAAATTACTCATCCATAAACGAATTTATTTTGAAAAAAATATAAAAAGAAGAGAATCGATAATAACCCCATAAGACAAGATAATATCGTATAATTACACGTCAATAAAAATTCTGATTTCAATGTATGTGCCTAAAAAAATATTTTCCCAGCAAGAATTAAGAATCTTTTTTTTTTTTTTTTTGGTTTACTTGCTTTTGGCAAATCCTACTCCCTTTTGTTATCTGTAGCCGTTTCTGGTAATAAAATGATCTGATAATTTAGAAAAATTACAAAGCAATTTTATGCCGCCATACTTCTTATCGGTAACAATGTTCGAATGAAACTTAGTTCTATCAAAGGACAAATTTACTTTACTCAGAATTTCGGGATGAAATATTTGACACCTCTTTTCAAACGCCCTGTATACCTATTACAAAATACGGTCATTATGTATGCGAGCAGATAGTAATATATTTTTTAACAAAACAGTTCTCATTCATAGTTTGTTGATTTCATTCAAGCAACCGCCAATAAAGACACAGACAAACCGCAAGAAAAAACATGGCTTTCGAAAACCATGTTTGCATATAATGTTCTTGAAGATTTAGACCGCTTAATTAATATGTACAAATAGAACAATATTTAACATTCTTCTTTGCGGTTAAATGGAAAATTATAGCTGGTTTTAGAATCATTGATGAAGATGATGTTGTCTAGTGTCTGATAAAAATAAATTAGTAATTTATTTGGAATAAGATGTCACTTTTTTGGGTTGGCGTAGTTTTTGTTGATTAATCAGCTAATAAAACATTAATTAAAATAACTAGTGCTTGCGAGAAAAGACTTTAGCTCGTGTAATATAAATAGAAACATCGAATTCGTGGTATGCATCACTTGCGGATATCCACCTCAGACATATTTTTGCGTATATATTCGCAAAACTCGCGCTTTTCAAGCGTAAATTTCGTTCAAAATTAGAAAAAAAAAACTGTTTTAACAACTACAAACAACAACAAAAGAACGATACACAAATCACCATATCTTTTACTATTTTTTCAAAGAGCAAAGGTGTGGTATAGAGGTGTCTCGCTAACAATTACTGTTCACCATTTTGCACTGTTTGTTTTTTTTTTTTTTCGCTTTCCTTTTTTAAAGCTGCCTCCGCTTTTCACATTGAACTTTTACAATGGAGAATTGATTTTTCGTGGTTTCTTTTTTAAAAACAAAAAAAAAACAGAAAGAAAAAAAGGGACGCGTCCATTTCATAAATGAATAATGCGAAACTTTTTTATTGCTATTTTCTTCTTGTTTTTTTGATTTGTTATTTTGTAATTATTCTATGCAGTATAACAGGGTTCAATAGATGTACATATGTATATGTATGTATCAGATCACACACAGATCTATTGAATGTACAAAGTAAGAATAAAACTGACCACGCATAACAACACCACTAGCAACAAAAGCAAAGTGATTTCTTGATATTCAAGATAATAATAAAGCGGAAAGTTCGTTGTCATCGTAAAATGAACTCAGATGGCGGAACATTGGCGGCAATTGGAGGTATACACATACATACATTCATATAGGTATCTACATGCACACCTTTGTAAAGATTAAAATCCTTTGGAGAAAATCAAATCATTTTAAATGAATTGAAGAAATTCTTAAATGAGCTTGTGAGGGAAACATATTATTGAGTTGGACTGGGCGGGGCAGTTCGTTTACGTCTATGAAGATCTTTAAGTTTTAGTCCATATTCTATTCAGCGTTTTTGTTTTAAGTCTTGACATTAAACGAGAATTGTCCTTTCTTCTTTGGTATGTCAGTTTATCGTGTTTCTCTCCCTCTTTCAATTTCAATACTATCTGTTTTCATCGTCTCTCTCTTTTCAATACCTAATTTTCCAATTCTCATTTCTCAATGCAAATGTCCCATCAAAGAAAGACATATAATTGAGATTTATAGGTAAGAAGTTTTATTTATTGCGATGCAGACACAAAAACTTAATAGAACGTGGGTTGAAGAGCAACAAATACACACACACACACACATACATACATACATACATATACACGTACATACATATATTATTGTGTGGTACATTATTAAAATCGAACAATATGTTCCATTCGAAATGTACTCGTCGTTTTTTGTATTGTTTTCTTGAAATGTTCGTAATTATTTCGCAATTTGTTTATGTATGATAGTCATTTTCTATAAATACAATTTAATATGGATTTCCAGTTATGTTTGAGATTTATCTGTGGGTATACATCTAGAAACCCACAAAAACATTTTCTCCAGATATAAGAAAAAAATCTATTATTAAACTCTATTTAGATAGTCAGATTACGTAAAATTTATATTATGTAAAATAGATAATAATAATAAAAGATAACATAATATATTTCTATACTGCGTATAGTGACTGTTGTGGTAGAAATGAATTTTTAATAATATCACATTTTCTGTTGCTATCTTGCATATAAATTTATCTCTCTTTTGCTTTCAAATGTATTTCATAAAATTCTCGTTCTTTTCATTATTTTTTTCCAGTCTTATGCAACTCTCTTTTCCTCTTTCTTTTCATACAAATTCATTCTATTTTATGCAAAGTAAACTTATCAACACCTTTCAGTCAGTCAAAGTTGGTTCGCATTCATACACACACACACGGGCACACAAAAGCTTTGAAAGAAAGGTGCGTCCGGAATAGTTGGAATTCCTTATTGCTATTTTGTGTGTGTGTGTGTGTGTGTGTGTGTGTGTGTGTACGCTGTAAGCTGTTGAAATGAGGTAGGTACCCTTTGAAGCGAATATAATTTCAAATTTTTTTCGGAGGGGTTTCCAATTTTTGTTTCATCGACGAATGTGAGGAATTAACCATTTTGAAATTAAATGTATATGCTTATGTTATTATTATTGTTATTACAATGTTCATATGTAAGTCATAATGTGTTGGCGAAATCGATAAATGAAACCTACATAAAACAAAATACAAATTATTAATATTGTTATTGTTAAGTACCATAAATCCTTGAGCCACTGATATTAATAACAATAAAATTAATGTTAAAGAATTAGTAGAAAAAAGAAACTGCATAATCTAAACGAAATTATTCATTAAGTAGATAATATTTGACATTCAAAGTTGTCTGCGCCTTCATAATGACGATTATTAATTGTATAATCATAAAGAAAAAAATTAATAGATAAATTCCAATAGCAACAATAATAATATCTAGTTCAATTTATTATTTCCGTAACATGTATAGAAAAACCTGCATAGATGTTATACAGTAAAACCTCTCCATAATGGGCACTCAAAATATCAGCAGTAGTGGTCGCTATGAGCAGGTGATCGTGGTAGCCGTCGTTGAGAGGTTATAAATAGCAGATATCCCATACAAACCATTCGGTGAGAACCAAAAGAGGGCAACTATGAAAGTGGCTGCCATTGAGAGGTAGAAGTTAACGGAGATTTTACCGTATATACGTTCATTATACAAATTGTAAAAATCATACAAAATCTATAAATATGGAAAATCTAAACATTTTCCATAAAATAACCCAACATGGAGACGTAGGCCCACACATGCGTTTTTCTCAAGTACGTATTTAAATTATATGTTGAGTTTAAAAAAAGAATTTTAATTAAATTACAAATTATATATTATTATTATTGATCCGATGCAGATAAAGGATATAAACAACAACAGAAGAAAAAATAAAGCAGCAATGAGTAGAGGTAGACACACATTAATAATTATGAACTATAAATAATTTTTTGCAGAGATTATTTTTAGAAATAAAATCGTTTACACTGTATTGAATAATATCTCAAATTAACGATTATATTATTGAATTTTTCGCCATGCTATTGCAAATTGCATCATAGAAACACTAGGATGTCGTACCTGAGAAATACGATTTTCTCAAGTAATTAAAATTAACTATAATTAATATTATTACGATTATATTTATAAATTATTTCCTATTTAAAGCTAATAGAAATCACTCATTTCTTTTACTGGCTGTCTTCATAATCAAAGAAAAACAAAGAAAAAACCGAAAAAAATCAACTTCCATAGTTTATACAGTATGATCAATTAAAGTCATTTAAATATTGTCGATTTCAATTAAATTTATCACATTGCTAACTCGATGGTGACATTTATTATTTAATTAAGTATATTTATATTTACGCTACTGATGCACAGTTAAAATTTTGTTAAAGAGGAAATTGTATTTATCTATTTACATTGATTGTAAATTCTATTTAATTTGCAACTGATGGTGTTGTCCAATTAAAATGTTTGTTATGTTAATTTGTTATATAAAGTAAAAAAAAAAAGCAAGAGGAATTTCGATATTAAAATTTTATTGTTTTAATTAGTTCTATTAATATACCGCAAAAACGATATTCATCTATTAATTTCTTTATACAATTGCATATACAATTTGTTCCTCAAAATCCATTTGTTTCATTCTCAATAAGAGATAAATTTAGCGTATAATTCGCGCGTAACACATTACTATTATTATTATTATAATTATTACATATAACAAAAATACTAATTTATTTTCTAATACCAGAGGCTGTGGCGTATAACATACATAACATAACATAACCTATACCTACCTACCTACGACAAACGATTGAAAATGGCGCCTATATAACTTATCTATTAATAAAAGTATCAAGGTGAGAGCTAGTTTTTTTTATTTATATTTTGCTTCATTCTATTCGCTGTTTTTTTCTTATTTCTTCTCTTCTAGTATTACTCCACTATATCTAATGGATAAATAGAAAATTAAACCTTACCAAGATAGCAAGCAAATATTTATAACGATTTTGTATTTTTTTTATAAAGATCAAAGTTTATACTACAAGTTTGGTATTTGGTTCTTGTCATATATTATTGGTAATTGCATTCATTAATCGAAAATCTGTTGACATTAATGATTAATTGATTTGATCATTTCAATTAGCGGAAGATAAGCGAAAAAAAATTTCGTTCCCAACTTTATGTTTAGTTTTAAACATGTTATGACTACTAATAGTGGCTACTAGTTCGCGTGATTCGCCAATACATACATTAATTTGTATCTTTATACATCATTTGGATCGAAAGTTATTTCTGGAATTCAAGAAATTGAAAAAAAAAAAAAACAAAATCGGAGTTGAGCGACATATTTTTCTGTGTGTATTCACAGATAGAGCTACTTATTTGTTGTTTGGGACTAAATTGCGGGTGTCTAGAGACAGTATGAACACTCTTACATTAAAAATGCAGATTAAGAACTATTTCATGGTAATCTTCTCTTGGTTGTATCCAAAATTACCTCGATTAACCGGCAATTATTGAGTAATCCATACGGAATCGTGTACACGGAGAACGAAATATGTCTGAAATTTCTCTAGACAGAATTTTATGTTGACATGCCGCATTAGTTAAATTACGCGCCATTTTAATTGATTAAATTGATTTGATTTGATTTATTGAATTCAATCACTTACTAATCTCATTATAACTAAAAAAATCAAAACATTCTATCCATTTAGCTAATAAATATAAAAGTGGGTGTGTTGGTATGTATGTATATGTCAAACTGAAGTGAAATGTCTATAACAAATATGGGCAAATTTGTACCGAACAACAATAATAGTAATAGACCTAATAAACCAGCGATCATTTTTGAAAATCGCACATTTATTTATATATATAAATCGAAAAAGAAAGAGAAACTAAGTAGTCTATATACTTATTGCTCCACGAGTTGTCTCTCGAGAATAATAAAAATTCTTTACCGCGTTTTTTTTTTCTTGTTTTATTTTTGTACAAAACGAGCTACACCCACATCACAAATGGTACCAATTTTCTGACTTTCACTACTACTACACTACTTATAGGTACCTTACCTATAAGCAGACAGCTGTGCTGGTATACATAATACATATACGGTTGAGGTATTGAGTAGTACCATGCTACTACTATAATGTATAGTAGATATGTATATAAATTTTTATAATAAATGGGGTGAAAAAACAACAACACAGAAAGAAAAGAAAAAATGACCAAGCAAGCAGACCATTGTTTCTTGTGGTTGTGAAATGAGTCGTTCAAATTAATCGATAAAAGTATATTAAAATTTTAGAAAAGAGAAACTTTTGCATATACTATGTTTAAAAGTGAGATTAAATGACAAGCGGCATGTGAAGTAAATACATAGAATTGTGAAATTTAAATTAGATTAAAGAGTATAATATTTCACATCAGCAAAAATCTAATTTACATCCGCAACTAATTTTATGTACCTACTTCTACTTTCATTTTTGTTTGATCGTGGCAATTTCTAATTGTTTCGATTAACTATAATATAACCTTAGTGTCCCTTGTCGTTAGTTGTATCTATGCTAATTTCGTTTCCTAGAGTTTTTATTCCTTCACAGTATTAGCTATTATTAAGTAGCAGCTACACAGAGAAAAAAAATTGTTTGGAAAAATATTTCTCTAGCTATATTAAAAAATAGATTGATTAATATGTTTTCACTCTACAAAGCAACAATTTGATTTATTTCTCAAAAAAAAAAAAAAAAATTGGAAAAACACCACCACTGATGAACATCATCATCATCATCAATCAATCAAATTCAACATAGTTACATTTCTGGAAAGTCATGTCGCTAAATAAGTTAATATTCATTATTTTTCAATAAAATAAAATTAAAAAAGCATGAGAACAAAACAGATCAATCCATCTACCGTCAGGGTGGAAACAAAAATATGCTTCCAGTATCTTTTATTTATTTCTTACTATTATTATTATATACTTATACATATTTTATCTGTGTATATTATCCTACAGTTGTTGGTCTTTAATTGACAGTTCAACTTGAAACATGGAACTAAACTATTCATGCTAAAGATATAAAGCAGTAAGTATTGAAATTATCTGTCTAAAAAAAAAAAGGCAGAGAAGAAATAAATAAAATGGACGACAACTGGATATGTTTCAGTTCAAAAATCAATTATGTATGTTCAAGTATTGATCAAGGTTATTATACTTGTATGTATCGGTTTTGTGGAATTTCTCTGTGTGTTAAATGAGAGAAATGAGACGAAACAATTCCAACTATTAGCAGCAAATTTTAATCTACAATTTATTTCTGTGGATAAAATTTCAAAAATATTACATCGCTAATAGTGATGGCACTAGAATAATTTATTTAATATAAATTTATGTACAGTACTTTCAAAATACAAAATTTCGATTACACCATCATTATTGATTTGGAAAAATTATTTTAAAAATTTTTTTGGGAGCGTTTACTTTACCGCCTTTACGGGCACCATTCAATAAAATCAAAATGAACGCACGTTCTTCATTAACTTGTCACATCATTCGTCGTCGCGTCTTCTTTATAATCGGCGTCACGCAAAAGGTTTTTCTTAAATATTCCGTATATTAAATTTACTTAATAAAACGGCCGTTATCGTTATCGTTGCATATTATAACGGCGTGTTGTGTTTCATTTTTGTTTTTTCGTTTTTCTGGTTCAAATTTTGGCTAATGACGCATTTTGGGTGGTTCCGAAAATGCGCGGGTATAGCGGTTCTGCATCGTAATTAAGTGTTATGGTACCTTAGTGTTTTTGGGGTTTGGAGTCGTGTTCCTTTTGGTTTTTGGTGTGTTTTTAATTGAATTTTCGGTGGTAATTTTATATGAATTAATTGCCGCGCACAGGGCCGAAGTATTTATTAGCGTAAAGAATGTAGAGATTTAATTCTATAATAGCGTTATAAAATCAACATTTTTTTAAGCGCTAGACACTTAATTTGTATAAAATAAAAATTTAATAAAATATATTAGAAAATTTAATTATTTAAATGCATTAATATATCTCCTGTCTGCTTGACACACAAAAAAAACAGTTAATTATAACATAAAATTAATTTGAATAATCAACAAGCTATTTCCAACATTTAACAATTTCTAACCATTATTTATAAGTACATTTTACACTAAGTTAATTTATAAACAATTAATTTAATTTTATTGATTGCCTTAATGCAGGGCAACCTTGTTATACGTCTTAATGCAAGGATCTAAGGATAATAATTTTATTAGGATTAAAAAAATTGCACAGCGCATAAATTAATTATAAATAATTTAATGAATAATAAATATTATCTATTTTATTATTGATACTTTCAATTTTATGGTATTTTATTACAATTTTTTTCCTCGTCGTCTTTTTTATAATAAGATTCAATTAATGTTAATAGTTTTACATTTGCATGCAATAAGATATTAATTAACCATTTTATTTATGCATTGTGTTTAGTAATTGTTTATAAGCTAATTATAATTCCTTTATATTAATGTCAAGAATTTTATGTCCAGCTGAATAAGATTAGTTTGATTGAAATCAATCTTTTTCTCTGTGTAGTTTCGCTGGGCGCCGCACAATTTATCTTATCCCGCAAAATATCGTCCCATTTTAACGGTTCCTTGTTGACTTTGTGTTTGTCTTGTTTAGTTTGAATAAATGAAATTCGTAGAGGGAAACATTTCGAACAAGGAAATGAACAATTTATTACAATTGTTATAGAAATCTTACGCTCAAATTTACATAATTAAACTTCATCATTAAGTTCTAATCATTTTAATAAATCGAAGTTGAATGACTTCGATGATAATGATTATTATTTGTGCGACAGACGATGATGAACAAGAAGACGACCTTTCTTATACATTACATAATAACACGAAACCAATAAGCGGAGGATAGCGAGAACTAACAAAAAGACAAAAGCAGATAAAAGAAATCAAGATGAAGGGCACATTAAAGAATAAGAAGAACAGAAACTAAAATACAAATAAAAAAATAAATAATAATAATAATATAGTAAATAATATCTTCTAGATGTAAATAAAAACCACTCAAGGGTATAATTTATTGGTAGAGACCCTCCCAAATGGGCGTGTGTAAAGTCATGGTTAGTAGTTTAAAAAGCCATACCTCCCACGTAAAATAACTATTTCCAAATTTGGGTGAAGTGATGGATTTTTTTCGTAGAAATATTTTAAAAGGAATTTTCGTTAATTGAATTAATTTTTTTGAAGGAAATTCCTATCGACTATTGGAACAGTATTTGTAGCCACGCCCTGAGCAATCTCACATATAGACTGTGTTTGCTCTTTTACGTTGTTTTTGATTCAATAAAACCTTTGCGCTGTTGTTGTCTTAATTGAAATCTTTTTATTTTTTTGGGTTGTCTTTTGTCTTCCTAACAGGTATGTACAAACCTGAAAATATCTTGTCCTATCTTTAAAACCTACCGGAATGTCCAGCACCGAAAAAGTCCACCAACTAAATGAATTAAAATATTTCAACTAGCATATAATCAGATGGTCCGATCTTTTAGCAGTTCTCGCAATCCAAACCCAGCAAGCCTAAACTAAACTACAGAAGAAGAAGAAAAAAAAAAGAATCAAACATATTGTGGCATTTTTTTTTTGAAACTGAAGCCATTCTAAGAAGGACTGTTGTACAATTACAAAAAAAAAGACGAAACTGAAAGACAGCCGTAAATTGGACTAATTAATTTTTAAGAAATATTATGTGTGTATTAATGAGACAACATGCGGTGGTATTTCGCCATTTAAAAGATGTGCTTTATATTTGAAAAAATAGGCATATGTACATATAGAAAGATAATTTACATGATAAATAACGGTTGCTTGATTTGTTCGTAAATTAATGCCAATTAATGTGTTAATCAAAACATAATCCGGTCGAATTGACCATCAACCGAAAATTACATATACAAAAAAGGTCCTGTTCTCGTTTGTCGTCTTCTTGTAGTACATTTATAAAAGATGTAAATTACATTTGAATACAATTACGAACCGCCGCCGTCACAGCCACCACTATTCCTGTTCTTCTGTACTTCTTCTTCTTCTTCATTTTGTTCTTTTTCTTCTTTTGTTGTTATATGGCTCATCAGATCGAACTATATATAGGCAGGCAGCTAGTCAGCCAACCAACCAGCCAGCTAGCCAGTCAGCCATCCACATCGTCGTATACATAAAATTAATTGCAAAAATATAGAAAGTTTTAAACACTCCCAATGGCAAATCGAAGATGCCAATCGCTGATAACCTACATAAATTTGAATTCAAACACCTCGTTTTCGTTTTGTTAAGATTACGAGCGCAGGGGTTAAAAGGAAAGACAAGAATTGGATAAGAACGACGACAAAAAATAAAATTAAAAAAAGAAAAGGGTGAAAAACAAACTATAAGAAAAAAAAACGAAAAAAACAGATATACAAGGAATTTAAAATTATATGGGTGACACAATCTGGTTATTGGGCCAACTGAATAAATTAGGTACGGTTTGGTGTTTTGGGTCGTTCTCTTGATTTGTTTTTTATTTGGCAATAATGTTGGATTGATAAGGATTCAGTTTTTGTTGATTTGTAGGTTAATTGTGGATATAATTATTAAATTGTTGTATAATTATTAGTTCATTTAATTTGGACTGTTGAAATTTACATTTTCTCAGAACGTCGTTTTTATGCCATACGTGATATTTCACTCATTAGTTAATTGGAAATGTAAAGATTTGTTTCTATTCCTTTGCTACAACTCCACAAATTCACTGATTTATATTAAACGTCTTTTTTAAGCCCTATTTATGACAAGATCCTCGAGCAGATGCGTCTATTATATTTCGACTGCAACTGTTAAATTCCGATGAAATATTCCCATTCGTTTGAATTAGGTTGATGAAATTTCTATTTTCATATAATGTCCATTTCATGCCACATTTACGCCAATTCGCTATCAAGCTCAACAAAAAACAAGTAGTATCGAACAAAAAACGAATTATTTAAGCTAAATATTCTTTCGTGTTATGCAAGCAAAAATTCCCTTCAGTATTGTAAACAAAAGTGAAAATTTATTCTACATTCAAATTTATGGTGCTCATAGGTATCATGCAGCTGTTTCTGTTCCTGCTGCTGCTACTACTACTGTTATTACCATCTACCATTAAATTACTATTTAGATCAATTTACATTTTTATCTATTGATTTTTTTTGGTCGAAATCTGACTTTGTATCCGATAATTCTTTATCGGTTTCTTCTGTTTTATCTTGTCGAATTAAAAAAAACGAAAAAGACTCCATGAAAAAAAGAAAGTGTATATACACTTTCTGATGGCTCGCTCAAAGAAGAGTTGGAGCAGGAGGACACACATCAGCTGAGTGAAAACAATTGAAGGACGTCCTCGTTTTTCTTCTTCTTCTTTTTCGTATTTTTTTTTTTTAACTGATATGGTCATATAATATACATACAGATACAGACATATTTTGTTTGTGTAGTGGGCGGTTGAAAGTGAAATTTAAAAACCAAATTGCCAATATATGTACGAAAAAAGACATCGGATACAGACAAGATTATTGCCAATTATTTGTATTTATAAATGTGAAAGTATATTGATCTGATGGCATGTTTTGTTTTTTTTTTTAACAACATGACAAAACTCTTTTCAAATATCTGACTTAATTAATGAAGTTGTATAATAAAAACATACTGTTATGTCTTCTTTATTATTAATCGGATGCAATTTTATATTAATATAAAATCTAAATTGAAAAATTAATTCCCAATTACTTATCACTTTAAATTATTCTTGAACGTTCAAGTGTACCGTACTTATAATCTGCTATAATAGTCTCTAATATATAATTATTATCTTATTTTATATATGTATACCTATTTCCTCTTCACTAAACAAATAAGAATGGAATCTCATTATGCTGATCACATTTTAGTTGTTGAAAATTGAATGTCTTCTAGATATGTACTACTACGACCATGTAGAGTTGTATAGAGTGAAAATAACAAGATCTAAATAACGGGCACACTCAATTATATGGATGTATGTTGGATGTATTTTCCTATACTTATTATACACACAAACACACATACATACACACACACACACACACAAAATACAGGCTACAGAGATATACATAACTGTGTATTTGTACATTAGAAGGTGCCCCCTAGGGGGGTGCTTGTATTGGATTATCTAAAAAGAAAATTTCATAATTTTTCCATTTAGAAAACAAGTAGTACAGTAAAACAATTTTTTGTTTGATTTTTATTGATCGTTATTGATTATTCCAATTAGCCTCGATTTTGTTTGGTGATTTGAAATTCCGATTGGTTTATTCGCTTGTTTATTGAAAATTGAAGAGAGATTGCTTTAAGCAAAAGAAAGGGATTGTCTGTATGATTGTATGCAATCAACAATTAAATTGAATTAAAAAATAATAAAAATAGTAAAGAAAATAGTTACTTAAAGCACAGAATAAAACAAGCAAGTAGGGGCCCTAAGCGGGTTTTGAAATTTTGGCATTTTTAAACTAATTTTGATACTTGGCAATTTTAGATGTTTTGTGACATTTTGACAATTTTAGACAAACTTTGACTTTTTGACCATTTTAGACTTTTTATGGTAATTTATTTTTTTTTGACATTTTGACAATTTTAGACAAATTTAGATTTTTTGACAATTTTAGACAAAACTGGACTTTTTGACAATGTTACACATTTTATGAAGTTTTAATTTTTTTGACATTTTGACAATTTTAGACAAACTTTGACTTTTTGACAATTTTAGACTTTTTATGGTAATTTATTTTTTTTTGACATTTTGTCAATTTTAGACAAATTTAGATTTTTTGACAATTTTAGACGAAATTTGACCTTTTGACAATGTTAGACATTTTATGAAGTTTTAATTTTTTTGACATTTTGACAATTTTAGACAAAATTTGACTTTTTGACAATGTCAGACATTTTAGGAAGTTTTAATTTTGTTGACACTTTGACAATTTTAGACATATTTTCACTTCTTTTGACATTTTAACTAGTTTAGACACATATTGACATGTTGACAATTTCAGACATTTCTTACAATTTTTTTACAATACATGACTTTGGCGACATGAAACTGCTCCCATCGATATTCCAGAGAAATAACAAATATAATCTAATTTGTCAATTTTAACAATGTTGAATTTTGAAGATTCAATAAACTCAATTTTAATCGAGTATTTCATTGCTCTAATATTTAATATTTTGTTGCGTAACAATTCGAACGATTTCCTTCTAGGTACCCAGGCACTTATGAATAATGGATTGAACGATCGATTTGACCATACCTCGATTTTAATAGAAAACTTATGAGAAACACATTTCTAATAAATTACGTCTAACTCTACCTACCAGCATGTACCTACTTGGTTTGCAAAAATAATGAATTACATAAAGGTGCCCTCACACACACACACACACACACATATACACAAACGCAGATGTAAGTATTCACACCTAAAATGTGTTATGAAACACTTTAAGCAATTAAACATCTGAGACGCATGTATAGTGCTTGGGAATTTTCACACTTTATGCTTGTTTACACTGTATCTCCATTTGCAATTTGAAAAGAGCAATTTATAAATGCAGTGTGAAACAATGCGAAGTAAAGAATGAATAAACAAACAAACAAATGAACAAAACAATCATAATAGTAGAACCGCACCGTACGTTTTTTTCCTTTGAAATGAGTATTCATTTTGAAAAGAAAAATCTTTTCAGTCTCACCCTGAAGGTATTCACGAACTTGACACGGACATGCTTGGGTCTTTGAAATACGTCATTTTCAGATATGTAAACTTAGCTTTCATTTGAGATTTTCTTTGTTTATTTCCTTAATCTTCGAAATGGTTGATTTTCAGTTAGAATGAAACAGAGAGAGAGAGAGAGAGAGAGAGAGTGATAATTACAACCAGTTTCTTTAAGATAATATATGAGTCTATGATCTGTTTCTTTTAATTAAGTATTTATTCTAAGAAATAGCTAATACGTACCATATTTCAAAGTCGTCCCTTTTTTCTTCTTCTTTTTTCCATTCAGCGATCAGTAAAAATAACCACGAAAAAATATTTTAATTTTCAAAAAGCAGGTAGAAAAATTAAGTAAGTTTTCTATCTGTCTATGTATAGACGATCTTCTTTTTTTTCTTCTTGCTTTTCTTTTATTCAAAAATCAAAAAGGTAGAAAAGAAGAAGAATGAAGACGATCATGATGATGATGAAGAAGAAGTAAAAGATTTTTTCACGGCGGGATATCAGATTTTCAGAGACGCTGCACCTTTTAAAAAACATGCTGTAATTTTTTTATTTTATTTTTTTGTTTTCCCCCGCTCCTCGTCGTACCCCACACCCGTTATGATGGTGTCCGAATGAATTTATTAAGGTTGTGATGTTTATTTATTTTTATTTGTTATTTTCTTTTTCTTGTGGTTTTGTTTCAAGCGAAACGATTATTATAGGTGTACCAATAGAGAATATTTAGTGCGATTCATAAAAATTAATATACAGATCAAAGAGTGCATAAGTTATTTCGCGCACAACGTCTCATTAACTTGCCGACAGGCCTTACCACTAAGCGTAGAGTTGTAGAGCAGATGATGTTTTACTGCTGCTGCTGTTACTGCTACTGTATTATGACGCGTATACAAAGTTAAGAAGCAGAGACTTTTTGCAATAATCAAGGTGGCATTTAATCATCTGTTACTTAATTATATTCTTCCTCTAAACCAAGAAAAGTTACTACTATTAAATGTTCTTGTTGAGTTTTAATTGATAGTTACAAGGTCGTCGTTTTAAGCATATCGTAGCTGCTGTTGCTGTCAGCCATAAAATTTGTTTTGTATAGTAATAATTTAACAATTCCAAAATGAAATTTGTTAGACAAATTATTAAACGCAAATTTATAATTTTTATTATATATAAATCTATCGAAAAATAACCTTCAGATATTCGGAATTACACAGAGAATAATATTAACAAAGGCTTTTGGTACTAATGACCATTAGATATGAGAAATAATGAAAATTAGTTATCGATAAATGTTCGAAATTGTGAGAATTTTCGTTTCAGTTTTGCTTCTGGTCATTGCATAATAATAAGAACAAATCGATAGTTATCGATTAATCGATATATATATATATATACATATCGATGATTGTCGACAACAATCGATACATTGAAATCAATTTCTCTATCCAATTGAAACTTACTTCTTCTAATCGACTTTTTGCCGATCATCAATAACTATCGATATATTAAAGATTATCTTTAAGTATCGATATTTTATGATTATCGACATCTTTCGACAGATCTGAAAGATTCTCGTGTCTAACCACTACCATCATTATCATCATCATCATTGTCATAATGAAAAATCAATTTTGAATAACAATAATCGTCAAACTGCGGGATATCAAAAAAAGGAAACAAAAAATAATATCGAAAAGGCAGAGAAGGTCTCACTCAGATGGGTGTAGAGTATAGAGAATGAAGAGTTCAATAATTTTGTTACTTTTTCGTATAGGTAGATACTCCTGTCTAGAGAGAGAAAGATTTCAGACTAGAAAGAGTTTTGTGGGAATAAAAATTGAAGGTTGAATTTGATTGCATTGATGTTCGGTTGCTGCTTATAGAGAAATTCTTTGATAGGGATTAAATCATTGAAATGATTAAGAGCCTGTTTAAAGATATTCTTTCTCTAGTGCATGCACATAAACATACACATCATACTTGTAGATATAAAATCAAATAGACAACATAAATCTAAGACAGGTAGCACTCAACCACGTACATACACTATATTAGACGTTTTATATTTATATATTTCTTTTTTTTATTTCGGTGTATTCGTTCTTCTTCGTCTTCGTCTTTTTTTGTTCTTTTACTTTCCTTAATCTACGGTGTGTTGCGTGCTGTCTGAAACTGGTTACCTTTTGAATTTTTACCGCCATTTAAAGTGGAAGATGAACAAAAAAAGACTATATGTAACATTTGCAGAGAGAATTTAAATATAAAGTGAATTAATTAGGAAATTACATTGAGCAGAGAAATAGTAGTATGTAGTGGTAGTAATAGTAGTAGAATCACAAAAACTGGTTATTAGTAGATAAAGAGAAATAATATAGAAACCGATTATATAGAGACAAAGTACACAGAGAAAACAAAACGTATGTAAATCTTTGATCAGTCACAGAAGACAACAAAGCGGGAGGAATACTACAAAGGCCGTTCTGTGGAAAAGAAAATTATTTCCGATTGCTATAAGATAAAATATTTGATCTGTTATTTTCAATGTATTTTGTCCATAACAATTACGAGTCCATAAACCATTTGTCAGAAACTGGCAGTAAGTAATTTCACAATTGATTTCGGGCATGACTTTAAGTAAAAATTTTTCCATATTCACTTCATCGAAATGTCGAATATTATCGAACATGTCATAACTGTCAACTCCGTCAACTCAAAGTTTAGCTGCATTTTTCCTATATTTATCGATTTTTGTTAGTTTTAAAACATAAAGTTTCAGGTCAGGTGTCGTTCCTCGATTGTTGTATTCTATAATTCGCAGAAAACTATTTTTCTCTGTGTAGTCGTTGAATTGGCATTTTTATCCTTTGAATATGTGTAGGTAATTTATTTACAATGAAGACATCATTTATGCATCGAACATATTTAAGATAATTCGTCTAAAATACCTTCGTACTTTCACCTTTTATTTACCGTTACAATAAATTGTCGATAGGAGAAAGGTATCATTTTAGTAAATGACACATCGAGAAAAATAATTATTTAAAATATAGATAATTAGAGAAGCAGTTTTATTATTCTAGTTAATTGTTTTTTGTTTTTTTGTGAGAAAATATGTTTTATAGTTATTTTATTATAATACTAGTAGATACCAGATATCATTATTTATTTATAGTTTTATGTTCGCCCAAGTAGAGTCGCGATAATGAAATATATCTAGTATCTTAAATCTCGAATAAATTCGCTATTTACAAATATGTAGTCTAATTACACGGCTCACTGCAGTTCAATTTGCACTTTCATAGCCATTTAAATTCATTAAATTCAACAATTCGTAATAAATGAATGAGAAAATGTTGAAATCGACTATACAATGAAAGATGCTGCTAAGAACTTGGCCATAAAATTTCGCAGATAAAAATCATACAGTCGAATTGATATAATAATTAAAACTGACATCCACTAACAAAACAAAAAAAAACTAAACCGCCAACCATCCGCCAAAATTTATATGTCTATTTTTATTTTATAGACAAACTGATTTATTTCTTACAAGCCGATCTAATCTGGAACAGAACTACTCGATAATTAATCAATCAATTAATTTGAGTTTTTCAACGAATGAATTGTAATAAAAAAAAGAATGAAATAGAAATAGCAGAACCAGTATTGGAATTTATAATTTTTCTCATTAATTATATTTTTATGTGAATAAAAAAAAAAGATGTTTTATCCACGAAAATAAAAACGTTAATTACAAACTTGGATTGCCTAATATTGCAATTTTTTTAAAACAACTTTAATAAAAAAAAACTAAATTTAATAACCAAATTGTTTAAATATCAAGTTTCATGCCAAAAGAGATTTAAGTATTCAAGAAATATATGAAAAAAAAAAAAAAACTTAATAGGATTGAATTTTAAATTGAGAAGAAGCTTTTTTCCATCGCTTCTCTCCATATTTTTCTACATATACGAATATGAATGAATAAAATCAGACCTGTCATGTTGTCTATTTTTTTTTATTAATAATTATTATTATGATGAGATTTGTTGTATATGCGTGATAGTACGTGTACATGTATGAATGTATAAAGTCGAAAATCGTTGGTGATTATAACCTAGACTCGTATGTGCAGAAAGAGGAAGAGGAAGACTTTATATATAGTTTTCCAAGAAAACCTTTGTTAATTTACCAAATTGTTTCTTTTTCGGGGTTATTATCTTGTCAAATTTCGACTCCAACTTTTTTATGCTTAAATAATACGTTTTCTTGATCCAGTAATCATCATCATCATCATCATCATTGAAAATTATCGATCGATTTTCAACAAAATGGAATAGAACATTTCAAATTTTTCATGTTCTACTTTACGTTTGTTCTAGTTACGATTTATTTTCTGTTATGTACTATTGGGCTTATTGTATTAGATTGTATTTAACATAATCGATTCTATTCGATGTAGTCGATACAATTACTTCCTGTCTACTCGTATTAGAGATCGTAGTGTGTACGATTCTTTAGCTCGATCTATGCACCATAGAATAAAATCGATATCTATTTTGACTTGTCAATAAATTAAAACATACAAAAAAAAAGCATTTAAATAATGATCTAGCTATTCAACGAAAAAAAAAAAGAATATTTGCAATTTTTCTCCATCATTTGATATGCAAAATGTCAATAACCCCATTCAAATCGACTTTTATCAATTGGAGACGAATTGTTCTGTCTTTTTATCTATTTAAATGTACATATCGATCATTTTTCACATTCGAAAAAAAAAAAAAAAACAATGGCAAATTAAGATCTTAATGATCGAAACGACCAAGAATATGTTGATGTTGATGATGATGAAGAGAAAGAAGAATAATAAATTTAAAAAAAAACAGCTAAAAAATTGTTATCTCCATTTTTTTCTTCTTTCATAGTTGGAATTGACAGTTACTAATGCTTAACCGATACCTATTTACATACAGACAATGAGCATGTATATGTATAGGTATAAGTACTATAATGGATGGAATCTAGATAAGGATTATCTCTCTAGACTTATCCATTTATTTATATCTATCTCTCTGTCTGTCTTTTTTTTTTGCTTTTTTTTCGCTAAAGGTCAATAAATGTCGTGACGAAAATTTGTATGAGTATTTCGTTGAAAAAAGAATAATTTGTTTGCCTGTCACATTGCATTTAAAAATTGATTCTATTACGTAGGGGCGGAGCTAATGTTATTGCACTCGATAACATTTTAATAATTGAGATGAAAATTGAAAATAGACTTACATCACATCAATTACCTACCGGCTCGAAGGACCTTATAACGATTACGTTCACATTGTAACTGAATTTTTAAATGATTTTTTGATTACACATTATTTCTCTTCTCTCTTTGCTTCTCATTCTTTTTTTTTTTTTTTTTTTCGTTCTTTAAACATTAAACATTATTAATCAGTCAGAGTCAGTCAGTCAGTCAGTCAGTTTGTTGCACACACAGCCAAGTTTAAATCCAATAACTGTCCAACAGGTAACACAATCAAAAATCGACACAATAAAAAAAAAATGAAAGAAAATAAAAACTAAATGATGATTCGTATTGGTTCCATTGTGTGTGTGTGTGTGTGTGTGTGTGTGTTTTGTTGTGTGTGACGTCACACATACAATGGATGGCAGCCATTTTGAATTCAGCTCAGTTTTTGTCAGAATTTTCTTCCATTGGCATGGATGCGGACATGGCGATTGGAATCTGTTTTTGCAAAAGGAATGACAAACTGAATTTCGGATATTCTCTGTTTCTCTCTCTTTCTCTCTCTCTCTCTCTCTATGCTCATAAGCTTTTTTAATTTATTCCGGCTTTAAAGGTATCTTTTACATTGTATTTTTATTTATGTTAAATGATGTCGAATGAAAACGTTTTTTATTATTATTATGTCGTTTTTTTTTTTTGGTTAATTTTATTTTATTTCATCTTGATGATCGGTTTTTCGGCTCTTATTAATTAACAGCCAATGATTGCAATTGGTCATGCTGGTTGGTAGGTTGGTTGGTGTATTTCGAAGAAAAATGATCTAAAAACAGGGAAGTTGAGCTTTAATTTATAGCAGAATAATGATGATGGTACAGTAAAATGGGAAAAGAAAAAAGGAGATGATTTCCTTATATGTACAAACATTCCAATAGTTCAACATTATTATCGTAATTAGTTTTACTGCCTTTAATACAAATAAAAAAAAAACAGTAATTTATTATTGGAATTGTTTTAAATATATAGATATTTTTATGACATTCTCAGGCAGGTAAAGTATAATTTTAAATGAATCCTTTCGAAGCATTTGGCACCAATGCATGTATCGAGATAAGAAATGTTTTTCAGTGTAAGAAATTCGAAATATGCGCTCGATGCCTTGAAATTACTGGTATTACAATAATTCTGGCTCGAAGGACCAATAATTGACATCCATATATTTTATATAGAAATTTAAATTGTAGAGTACTCTCCGATGACTTATCACAGTGCATTTGAATATTTTGAATATAAATTTCCGGAAGCAACAGAAACCTCTAATTTTCCATAAAAATCGGAAAATTTTTCGTAGTTTGACCAGCGAATCATCACATAGTATAAAAGGACACACCTAAATACGCACATACAAAGTTCTGTTTTAGTCAAATTTCAGTATCATCCAATACACCATAAACTTGAAATAGCTTTTAAGTACCAATTTGAACATACTGATAAATAATCCTTGGCCAAAATGCCACTATCGCGTATCATACTTGCGATGGAAAACATCTTCAATGTAAATCAAAAGACTTAAGGCCACAAAAAAGAAGAAATATTTCTGATAAGTGAGATTTTATATGAAATATTTTTTATTTTATTTTTTTTCTTTGTCGAAACTTGATGGGCGGTGATTTTTTCTTCGTCTTTTTTTTCATTATAACAGTTTTACCATCATACAAAATTTGGAGAATTTTTGAAGCTGTAATCAGTCAATTAAGATACTGCTAAAAATTATGGGATAATATTCTTTTTTTTTTTTTGATACTTTTTATCATTTAAATACCGCGTGACGTTACATTTACAACAAGTACTTTTCACTATAACTCCAAAAAAAAAAAAAACTACAAAATAAAAAAATTGAGAAAGAAGAAGAAGAAGATATAACAGTACTTTTTTATTCATTTTTGTCTTAAAGCATCAGATCAAAGATACATAAAAGGAAATGATTCAGTTAAATAATAATAATGACAGTTATATTAGTACCTATAGTAATTGTCAAGAAATTCACAATCGCTAATTAAATGCCAATTTTAATACTTAATTAGTACAAATTATTAGGCACTTATGCACTTATTCAAAGTCTAATTGAATCATTAACTTGTAAATTGATTACTAGGTATGGCGCTTCACTATTAGTTAAATAGACCAGATCTATTACGTCACGCGAGATCTACATCAATTCGTCTATACATAAAAAATATTATGATTTTTTTCTGGTTGCTTTTGGCTCGTTAGTAAACTTTCATATATTTTTCTTATTCAGGGAACAATAAATTTAGCCAAAATTACAGAAGAATAATATACCTGAGAGCAGTATCTTTCTGTCTCTTTTCTTCTCTCCAATGCAAGGTAATAAATATGTAAAATAATATCGAGACAAGATTATGTTATGGTTTCTTTTTGGTGTGTGTGTTGTGTGAGCTAGGCAGGTCCCTTGGTTTGTTGTTTATATTTTTTTTAAGGATTTTTTTACACTGGAATTTTGTAGTTTCTTATGAAAAATATTTGTTTAAAGTGCTTAATGATGCTGATTAACGTGGATTTTTATAACTATTCAATAAATTATATTATCAATTAATTGATGATTCTTTTGCACCAAAACAAAAAATAGAAACTTTATGACTATAGGAGATACTTTTAAGTTTATTTTATGAGCTCTTTGCTTTTATGCCAACAAAAGTATCAGCGTATCTGAAGTACCTCGAAAGATCTAATTTTTCTAATAAAAATTCTCTGTTTTATTATTTTAATTGGCTGTAAAAGTGATAAGAAATATTTTAATATTAATACCAAGGAAGTTCTTATTTTGTCCAATAATTTATATTCTTTTTTATTATTGCTAGTTTTAATTTATTTTTAAGTATATGTATGTGGTGGTTGTATAAAAATTAAGATTAATAACGCGATAACAATTTAAAAATTTTATTGTTTATTTTATAGAAAATTATAACAGAAAATTCCATGGTTTTACTGAAGCAGATAATTAGAACTGAATGTATTCGAATGACTACAGAAATTTGGCAATAAAACAATAAAAATCTTATATAATTACTATTACATAAAAATAAGAACTTTTACATTAGCCTCACATAAACAAAAAATTCGTTTTCCTAGAATTTGTATCAGCTTTTTATTATTATTTTTTTCTCTTTTTCATTTCCATCTATCCATCTATCACATAATGCAATTATTCCCTGTCGGTACCCTTCGGCTCATCCACAACCATAACATAACATAACCATACAGTAATGACAGATAGTTAAGTACAAAATTGGTAAAAAATACCCTTAAGGTTTAATATAAATATAAAAAAAGAGGGTACAAACAACGATCAAAAAAAGAAAAAACAGTGAAAACCTGGCAAATTGAGCCTGAATATGGAGATGGGATGGATTTGCTTCAGGTGGTGATGGTTCTCGTTTTTTCGTTTTTTTTTTTCTTCGCGGTACAGTACGCGTAATTTAAAGGCGTGTTGCTTTTGCTGCCCGGCGCGTATATACGTATAGATTTCGTGGAAATTCAAAAGGAAAATGAATGATTTTCTTTTTTATTCGCCCGAATAAAACAGTTGTCTGATGGCTGGCAACAATTTAAATTAAATTATTTAACAATATATTATATCGTACGCGATGGTACTACCAAAACGTATAAAATAAAATCCGTTCGCGATTAAAAATATTATTAATCGTAGAGGGCTGATCCTTTAAAAATCAATTTACCGTATGAACGGGTGATTTTCTTATATTGGCCAGAAACATATTACTCTGTTTAATTAAAAATTTAATTTCCAAAGCGATTTATATTTTTAACGTTTTAATTGTTATTCAAATCGAAAAAAAAAAGAAAAGAAAAGAAAGATCGAAATCAAAAATATCTGTACAGATGTATTATTATTTGTTAAATATATTGATTGGATTAAGATCTTCCATTTGAGTAATTAAATGTGTTTGTGTGTGCGTGCGAGCCTGGTACTTTTCTTTTTATTTACTGAAAAAAATCAATAAAGAAATTTCCATGAAAAATTGATATCTCCCTGATCATTTGTAATCATAATAATAATAATAAGAATAATCAGGTATTTTATACTGAGACTCAATTTATTGAAACTAATATTCCTCAAATGGGAATCGTATGCAAATTATTTTATCATTAATTTGTTTAAAGTTATTTGCTCTCTCTCTGCCTCTCTCTCTCTCTCTCTCTGTCTTTTTATATTGCGACGCGCACCCCCGCTGACATGGTTAGCTAACCTTGAAAATTATAAAGGTCAACCAACCATCAGTATTTATATACTTTTATTATTATATTGAAATTAAAATCTCATAAAAAAATTGAATAGGAAATAAATATAGAAATAATTTCAATAAATACGAGTAGGTACAAAAAATAAATCCGCAAATTCAATCAATAAAATCATTGACAGAAAATCAATTATATAGTCGGAGTTTTACCCCCAATAGAATTCCAAATTACTTTCCATCATTCCAACTAGTTTTTTTTTTCCCCTAAAATGCCAACGCAACGATTTGTAACAAATTAATAAATAATAAACGATTACTTACTTTCTAATCACTTTAATAACAATTAATAGACAAAGTAGAAGAATATCACTTTCCTTGTTTTTATGCAATAGCGCAAAAGATGTGAGAGGCTACGAATGAGTGAGTGAGAAATCAATAAAGCAAATAGATAGAAGAAAGATTATAAAACTTAAATATAAAAAATTGACTTGAACAAAATATGAAAGTGGAGCAAAACTATGATTATTACAATTATTATTATTATTATTAGTGTTGTTGCTGTTGTTATTGTATATCAGTTATTGCTGTGAGGGTGTTTTAATTTATTATATTACTTAAAGCAGATTTTATATTGTTGATAAGATTTAAGATTAGAAAATGTAATTAAAATGCCCGATAAAGAAATTAATGATTTTTCGTTAAAGTGGGTTGCAAAATCTGCAAAGTAGAGAATGAATGGAATAGAAAATCGATTAAGCTGTCTAATTAATAATTATACGCCAATAAAATTATGTACTTTCATTATTTATATATTTATTATAAGTCGTACTGCGCATTTATTTTTCAAAGCAATTTTTTCACGCATTCGATGACTTTAAATTGGCCTAAACGTGAATATTATCGCAACATATATATGTTAAATCCATATTTATCGATGTCCATACCTTCTCTGATGGGGTGCGATACAGCGAAACTTAGAACATGCACAATTGAGTAGACAATTTGAGTTTCAGAGCTCAATTCTATAAATTTACATTTGTTTATCCTAGCAAGAAATTCGATTCGAAGTCCAAACAAAATCAAATGTCATTTTATCACAAAAGTGATGTACCAACAATTCATCATATGATGATGATGATGATGATCAAATTATATCCAAAGTGCAGGACGAATGGCTGCTGGATTGGTTGTTTAAAATGTCTTTGTGGCCAAGTTTTTCAGCAAATCATTTAAAAATATTTGCAGGTCCATCGCAATGTCGTCGTCGTCGTCGTCGTCGTTGTCCTCATCGTTTAGCGATCCATCCGAATGACTGACTGGTGGTCGGAATGTGGCCATACGAAATGGCGGCCCTTTTGCGTCGCTCTCTTTTTCGATTAATTCAAAGAATACTAATGAGATTCGGGTGTATTAACTAAATGTAGTCTTGTTTTCGTCACTTTTCTGCTTGTCTCTTTTCAAGTTCTTTCTTTTCTTTTCTCAATTCTTTTGCAGGACTCGATCCATCCATCCATTCGTTTGTTCGTTCGGACGATGATGGTGGTGGTGGTTGTGGTTGTGGTGTTTTGTTGTTCGTAGAAATTTTTTGGAAGAGAGGGACAAGTGAGCAAGCTGGCTTTTGCTCGTTTGGTGCTTGCTCTTGCTTGCTTGCTGGCAGGCAGAATAGTCAGTGGTGTACATGAATAATTTGTATTATGAATTATAACTGAATAATCAACGATATAAGCTTTGATTTGGGGAAACCATTTGATAAGGTGAAATGAACGGAGTCTTATTGCTACCTATGAATCTTAGGCATTGAGAATTAGTACTGAAGCCTTCCAATTTCTATATCCTCGAAAATCACTGGATGCGATTAGAATCCAAGTAAATTATCGATGATCGTGTCAATGAAATTGATTGAAGCTTTTATGATCAGAATTAGACCCAAAATTTTAGGTCCCAACAAATTGGTATTATCTCCAATCTCACTGGATGACTATTCTCCAAATCTCTACGCCAATGGTTACATACACAACTGAAAAACCAAATTTTAATCACACAAACAAAGAAAGAGAGATAAAGAAAGAGAAAGAGAGTGCGAGAAAAAGAGAATCGACGTCGAAGAAGAAGAAGAAGAAGAAGAAGAGAGGGACCTCCGACGTTTCTCATCACAATTAACAAAAATTCCGATTGCTTCTTTAATTTATAATGAATCTACAAATTTTTTGCGAACGGTCTGCATAGCCGGAATAATATCGAGCATATTTTAACTGGTCAAATTACATGAAAACGTTCAACGATTGTAATTTTTAAAAAATGAAATGTAAGGACAACTAGTTGTACAGAAATGTATTGAAGTTTTCGTTCGTGTTGTTCTGCTCCTCTTTTGGAATCATCATGATGATGAAGAATGAACAGAAGAAGAAGAAGAAGACTATGAGGATAGAGAGAGGGAAATCTGATGAGAATTTATTCATTATATGAACTAAATAATTAAGTACACAGAAATTGCGAACTAAAATAGACATTGAGATTGATCCAATGAGAATAAAGATGTAAAAATGCGATTATGGTCCATTAGAACATCATCTAATATGTATAATAAATGCCTTTATATTTCTAACTTAAAACAACATACTAAACAAAGATTTAAAAGATTAAAATTCGATGCTGTACTTACGCTTTTGCATTCATTAAGTGGATAAATAAATAAAATGAACTCGGAGAATTTTTGCTATGAAAGAAGTAAAACAGGAAAATTATTATCATAACAGATGTGTGTGTTAGAGCAAATAAAGGTTGTTTTTTGTATTTACAAGATATAAATTACTGATTATTTTTTGCTTAAAAGTTAATTATGGTAAATATTTATGGCTTGTGTTGTGAACGCCACCATAAGGAGCATTAATAAGCTAAAAAGAGTTTATTATGTGAGCATTTACGTATAGTGGATGATTAAAGGACAAAGAATAGCAAGCGGACCTATCTAATAAAATCTAAATTTGTTTTTGCATAAAATTGTTACATAACAAGCAATTGTAATCAAGTTCGGTACGACAATATCTTGAGGAATTTTCAATAAATCATACACTAATGTTACATTAAATATATATATACATATTTCTAATCTATTAGACATTATACTAAAACGTCAACCTACTTTCCACTTAAATCCATTCATTCAATTCATTTAAAAAATCTAATCTTAATTATTCTATTGCGGAATTAAAAGAAAGAAAAACTTCTAAGCTTTCAAATCCTCATGGCTTCATAGAAAACAAAACTTGTATATGATGACGATGACAAACAATCCATTATCTATTTTAAATGTTAAGTATATTAGAAAGAGGAAAAAAAAAATGGAATTACATATGTTTGTTTTCCATTATACTAAATGGTAAATAATGGTTCAAATTATGTATATTATACTAGAGTAGTTGTAGGAAGACTTAATGGAGTACGTAAAAGGAAGTGGTATCTATGGAATTTAATAATTCCAAACAATTTAATAGAAATGCCTGGGTAATAATCTGGTTTGATAGATTAAAAAAATAATAATAATAACGACAGATATGTAACAATACAAGAAGGAATGTCGCAGAAATATAAGCAGAATTAGATTTTAATTTATCGGCCATTTTCAATTACAAGTTAATTTGTTTTTATTGCGATTTTTTGATTATTTTTCTAATGTCGTCAAGAAATCCACAGAGAAATTCTGTAATAATATTACAGTATAAATGCCATGGTCGTGTAATTATAAGAAATTACAGATAATTATATTCTATAAGATAAAAGTCGCCATTTAATAGAAGTAAATCATTAATAATTCACTGCGCCACTGACCGCTAAAATTCATCGATTCCATACATCCATCTATTCTTCTTCTATTTCCAATCTATCGATACATATAACAACAACATATATAGAACACAACAACAACCAAACTGCTGACCATCACACACACACATTCGCAAGAAATTCTCCATTCTTCTTTCCATCTTTCTTTTTCGCTATGACCACGTATACTAACTATATCCGATTAATCCTTCCTGAGCAATTTAAAGTAGCATTTCGTGTATCGGCCACTTATCACTTATTTATTGGTATCGCTTTATCGCCTACATTATTTTAATCTGTAATTTTTGAAGGTTTTATGAACGAATAATATCGGAAAAAGAAAAGAAAGTGGATGTAGAGGAACCCTTGAGAAATTTATATTATTGAATTTGGTCTGTTAAGTATTTAAAATCATGAGCATAGATAGAATTCATATATTAGTCGCTTTCCGATGAGGGAAATTATCAAAAAAAAAAAATGAAAGAGCACAATAGAGCTTTTATTTGATTGTTTTTTTTAAGTACATTCCACTCATGTTGAACGCTTCTTGAAATCCAAATATATCACAAGATAAGGAACACGTAAAATTGTTGCATAAACACATGTGTAAAGCTGTTAACTGCCTTGTTGAATACGTTTCTAGTTTTTCGGGATATATTTCAATTAAAAAACTGACGAATTAAAGTCATACAATTCTAGTAAATATTGAGAACAAGTAACGACCGTATTATTCAATTAATTCCATCTATAGGAAAATTCCCTATTTTCCCATGATAGCACTAAATGAAAAATTATCGTTCGAAAAATATTAAACTTGCTTGCTGTGCTTGCTTGCTCGATTCTCTTCTTGTTCTTTCATTTTCTTCTTCTTCTTCTTCTTCTTGAATAGAATCTAGTAACCTTGAACTTTTCTTCAACAATTCTTATTGCTTCCTCCAAGAAAAGAGAGCTCTTGAACCTTAAAGGTTTTCTTACTTTACACACACACACACACACACACACACATACTATGTATTACATAATTGATAATTGATTTCATATTACATAGATGTTTAAATATGGTTGAAGGCATATAATTTAGTAGAACATTTTTAAATATTTATAAAAGAAGGCGTGTAGATGAGTAGTAGAGAAGAAGACGATGAAAAAGAAGAGTATCTTTTTTTTTTGTACTATTTTGATGCATAGAACTTTTAAAAAGTTGTTTTGATTCATCTTGAAGAAAGAAAAAAATCAGTTCAATTTTAATTACAATAATTTCTTTTCTAATTTCAGATTCAAATTACCGTACTGGATAAAAATGACAGTCCACCATCATTCCGTGATTCACCGCTACATTATACGGTGTCAGAAGATTTCGGACCAGGACAATCATTTGCTACAATTCGTGCTGAAGATTTAGATACAATTGGCCAATTAGAATATACAATATTAAATGGTGACGATGGAAAATTTGCATTGGATAAAATAACTGGTGTGCTAAAATTAATGGATAGTTTAGATCGTGAAGCGAAAGATTTATATAAATTAACGGTTCGATGTAATGATGGAAATCAATTTACTGATACAATTGTTACAATTGAGGTTTGTATTCAATTAGATTAAATTAAACTCAACATTAATTGTATATCTATATAATGATTTTGTCCTTGTTTTAATTCCATGTGTCTGTGTTAACGTAATGGACAGAAATCTCCATTACAACGTAACTAACTGCGAATATCCGATACCATAAATTTATGTAGAATTATTAAAATTATTCCGCGCCGATGATTTTTAATGTATTATTACGACATCAGCGATTCATAGATATTTTTGCGCTTAAAAAGGAGAAACCTGATTTTCTTTGATAAATCAAGACAGCAGCAGCAGTTTGAAATTTCTTGTACATTTTTTGCATATTTTTTTGTGATGTTCAATTTCATTTTTATTGCCCAAGTCTATCGGAAAGGCTTAATTAGAATTTTTCAATGATTGTCAAGCCATTTTGGCAACTTTAAAAAAATAAACAAATAAACATCGGCTGTAGTGTAACAATTATGGGTCGTTGCACTTTCTTATTCTTCTTCTACTTCTTCATCATCATCTTGTCTTGTTCCTGTTCGTAGAATAGATACTTCTATCTATCTATTCTACACAGAGAACAGAACAGACATATACAATCAATCGATGGCTCCAAGATCTGCATCTTATATCGTTTATGTATATTGAAAGAGAGATGATAAAGTAGAAGTATTTTACCTAGTAGGTACTACTACATATATACATTCTATATGACTAGCAGTAGTAGGTACCTACTACTGCTTCGGCAAATCGTTAAACTTTAATATCAAAATATAACTGTTGTTTTTTATACTATTGATCCATCTATTTATAATATAGATTTATTGAGTTCTATGAGTTGGGATCGATTTTTTTTGTGTGTGTGTGCGTGGTGTAACAGCAGCAGCTGCAGCAACAACAACATTAACAATCTACCTACTCAAAATACCTAATTTGTATTAGTGAAAATTATATTGTATAAAAGGAAGTGAGATATACAAACAATGTATTGAGTTCTATCACGAAAATACGTTTTATGGTCCAGATAAAGGTCAATGCGCACTTAAAACCAACTATGGAATTCCATACATTGTCAAGGTCTAGTAATAATAATCATGATTATTTCGAAACTTAGCCAGTTTCGAAAAACATAACTCTACCTACTATAGAGTAGAGGTACAATCAATATTACTTATTTTAAAATGTATAGATTCATCGTACACACACTCTCTCTCTCTCTCTCTCTCTGTGTCTCTCTTTTTACTAACAACAAACAACAATTTTCATGATACAAAGTTTACGCCTTCTACGTATACGTATACATACTAGAAGAGAATGCTAGTTAAGATGAATAGAGGAAAATGGAGAGAAAGAGGTTTGGCAGAAACGAGTTCCGCATTTCTGACTAATATTTTATATTGGGCCCGAATGGAATGATATATGACTACACCTGCGACACAATGTTTGTTAGTTAAATCAAAAACTTTATTCATAAACGCGAATATGGTAAATTCTGATTAAAATTACTTATAGCTGAGAGGATTCTGTATGTACACAAACTGGAAAGTATATGTGAGTTTATTTAATAAAAGTGAGATGGATTGTTTAACTGTCGAAATTGCTAAAACATTTTATAAAGTTGAGAAACGATAACGATTAATTTTAACTATAATTAGTAGAATGAATTAGCAATATAGCAGTACTGATAAAATCTATAAATAATAGGCACTCCAGCAGTTAGATTCTGCATTGTTATACTACCATATATTTTGGTAAATGATCGTCGAACATTTTACTCTCTAATTAATTATACGAAACTTCTCAAGGAATTATATATATATACTCGTATACTTAGTAATCTCAGTATCCAGTCCCACCCAACATCTATCTATCTATAATTCTTCTACAATAGTCGTAGGTCATGTTTAATGGAAGGAAATTTTTATACATCAACCGGAACATAACCTATACCTCTACCTAAGTACAACAGCCATCATAGTAGAAAATCCAAATGACATGTAATGTATTAACTAAACTTTACACAAACACACACACACATACACAGAGAAAGAAAGAAACAGTGATCAGGTATATCATTAATAATAGGCAATCATACGGTTATAGGTATATATAGATAGAGCTGAAAAGAGACGACGGAGCGCGAGAGAGACCAATAGGGAATTGTCAGGCGATTTTTTTTTTTTCTATTTCATTATCTTCCAATGGATGATGAAGGATTTTTCGATCTACTGCAGTTAGAAAGAAATAAAAATCAAAATAGAAAAATGATGGAGTAAGAAAAATTGAAAGGTTGACGTACGTATCGCTTTCGGTTTAAGTACTTAAGTACATTAATCAAGCCACCTATCTGAATAGATAATGAAAAAATATATGCGAAGTTGATTATGTTTTTATTCAAACAGGGTCGGCTTGTACGGTACGCCATAAGCAAAGGAAAAAAAATGAATAAAATAAAAATATAAAAAATCTGCAACAAAGCCGAATAGTATGAGAAATTTTTAAATAATTTCAGAAAATTGTGACTTTCTTTGTGGGAGTAAAACATCTGCATGTTTTCAAAATGAAAATCAGATTGCTGATTCAATTCTAAAATGACAAAGAGACCAATTAAACTTGGAGACATCTACAGGCGATTAGACGAGTAACCGTCTTGTTTCAAAATTGTATATTTCTAAAAACGATATTTTTTCTGTCTTTGAGTGATCATCGGTCTTTTCCTAGAACTCGTAAGACTCTCAAAAATAAAGATTAAACCAATTGGAACATTATTTCATATCAAAAATAGCTCAAAAGTGATAGAACGATTTGGAGACATCAACAGGCAATTAAGCGAGCAACGTTCTTGTGCAAAAATCGTATTTTCCAGCATTAACTTCCAATTTTCTCTAAATTTTCTAACATATGAATGAGAACAAGACTTTATAAAATAAGAATTACGCAATTAGAACTATTGGTTTATTTTCTGAACAGCCCTAAAGTGAAATAATCCAAGAGACATCAACAGGCGAAAAGACGAGTAACCTCTAAGCATTTGAAATGAATGTCTTTGATTTGACATGATTATCTGGCGTTATCTAAAGACAAAAATCCTAAAATTTATTTAAACATAATTAAACTTAACTTAAATTACTTAATTAATTACTTAAATTAAATTAAACATTGCCGAATCTTACAAATTTATTTAAATATTTACATCAGTTGAATGACTATTTTCAGATAAAAAAATTTTCTGGCTCTATTGATATCGACTTTATTCTTGTTATTTTTTTGTTCGTCATGTTTGTCTGTTTGCATCATTTAAATAAAGAGAAAAACGGCAATGAATAGATTCAAAAACATGATGATGACTTTTGTAATAATTCCACAAAAAATATATTAATTATTATAGAAAAGATGATAAATAATCTTCATGCTCTTTCTTTTCTTCTTCAACCTCCAGTCTCTATTGATTGTTAACTCAATTTATTTTTCATTTCTTTTTTCTTTTATTTGTTTATTTTTGTAATGTTAGATTGGTTAATAATCTATCTATCTATATAATTTAATTAAATAGTAATTTTTTATAGGTTTCTTTTTTGCAATGGTGATTAATTAAATTAGAAATTGCGAATAAATAATAATTGGATTATGTAAACGTAAAGCTATTATTACTACTATTATTATATATTTTGATTGTTGTTTTGCTATAAGTATAAAATCTATTGATTGCAGTAACTTTTTGATTTTTCTGATCATTAAAAAATATGTATGTGATTGAGATGCATAGAATTTAATAATAATAATGGTTATAATATATCATTTTTCATTAATGCAATGAATGCTAAGCATATGTGCGACAAAATATGCCTTCGTTGACATAAACTATTAAAACTAAAAATTTAATTAAGTCTTTCAAGGCTTTCAGAATTATCAGCGCAAAATTTATTTGACTTCCTACTCGTTTGTTGATGTTATAAATGTCCCATCTTTCCCTTTATATGATTTTTTTTTTTTTTTGTTGCGTATAAACAAGTAAGCTATGCAGATATGTGTACATACATAATATCTTTTAACCAAGTTATTAGCATGGTTATAGGATTACATTTTATATTTAAATGAAAAACTTGTCGTCTTACGATGTTTAATAGTAATAATTAAATTATTATGAAATCTGAAATGAACCGAGCCAAGCAAAAAAAAATTTAAATGGCATAAGATATTAAATAGATAAATGGTTTTTATTTATTAGTTGAATTAATCAAGATGGTGTTTGAAATAAACATAAAAAAAGAGACACTAATAAATTCCTGCGGTCGCAAAATGACGTGGAGCAATAAAACCGAAAAAAAAATGATATCTTATCATTCATTGATCAATTTATTTAGGCAGTAGCAACACGAATAATAACAACTTAATAAGATATTAAAAAAGAATTTTGTTCTGGTTCAGATAGGTAGACCACAATAAACGCTACCTATTAAAATATTCAAAAACAAAATTAAAAAAATAAAACAAATAACATCTAGATACATACATACGTGTACATCCGTCCCAATCTGTTTTCATTTCCTTATCGATCGTCTGTCATTTGGTGTCATACAAGCTTTTGCTTCACTTGTCAATTAAAGTGACGTGCCGTTTTGGCCACTGTCAGTGTTTCTTTTTTTTTTTTGTTGGTTGATTTAATGCCATCGGCCGATTTAATTTGTTTGATTTTAAAATTGAATAACATCGAAATGAAATAATTCAAATTGGAATGATTAAACGATTAAAATTGACTAACGTGTCATAGAATAATTTCCAATTTTCCAATAATTTTTGTGATTCTCATGGATCGTCGTCATTCCTTTTTAAAATACATCAACATGAAGAAGACATCTTTTTTTTTTCTCTGTTCGGAATAAATAATAATAATAAATCATGCATAGCATACGTTTATTTTAACGTCATCAAGGTAAAATGGAAGACGAATGTTGTCAATTGCTGCTGCTCCTGCTGCTGTTTGCTGTTGCTTGCCTGGCGACTGTTTTCCTTTTTTTTTTTGCGAAGAATTTCTATAAAAATGAATGGATGAGGAGAGATTGGATGAGGAAAAAATGTTGCCTTTGATTTGTATGTTAAACGTTAAATGGTATTTTGAAAATGAAAAAGGAAAAATGAAAGAAGATGTTGTAGGCACAGATACAGTCTATTTGATTTTACAGGTTACATAAATTAATTTTCCCAAAAAAAATGTATATATACATCCGGACCTAATTATAGGTCCAGATAATAATTGTACCTAATCAAATGGGATGAACTATACCAACACATTGTAAAATATCGCCAACTTCCATGTGATCAATAATTAAGAGTTATTTATCTACAACTTAATTAGAAGGCGATTTTCGCGATTTTCATTTGTCAAATTTATAAACAAAATCCATTCAAAATCTCTTTTTTTAATACGGAAAATTAATTGTATACTATACATTTCTTGGCCTGGTTAAATTTTTCATTTTTTTAGCAGCCTATTGTTAAATCATAAATTACATTTTCACACCACCAATATTTAACACTTATCAATAATAATTTTGCAAGAATAGAATAAGAAGAAAACGAAGACGATCAAAAAAAAAAAAAAAAAACGAAAACATCGGATCGGTTCAGTTAACTGTGTGATCACAAAATTTACGTTCACGTCAATTTTTCCCTGAAAATCAACCACCGAAAAACCACAATTAAATCATCAACTATCATTAAACAACTACATACTAAATAAATTTCTTGTGGTGTGAACTTTGAGTTGTATGTGCGTGTGTGTGTAGGCAACTTTATATACATATATACACACATGTGTACGTACATATGTAGAGTGCCTTAAGTAATATTGTTATGTATAATTAGTAACCGTTAAGCATGTCAGGTTTGAAATCATTCTGTCAACTGTGAAATTGTATAGAATTTAAGTATAAGCGAGCTCTTTGATTTTGAAAAAAAAAGCACTGTTTAATAATTTTTTCTTTTTCTCTAGCTGATTTCCAAGGTGAAAAATGCTAATAGATGAAAAAGTACAAGTCAGTGTATTGAATAAGAAAATTATATAAAGATTTGAATGAATTATTTAATAATAATGAGATGTAAAAGATGTGGAGAGAATGGAAAAAGAGTGAAAGATAAACTATTTAGAACTCAATTGGGGTATAAAATATGTGACAATGAAGATGGCTCAAAATCGTTGTTCGGGAATGTAAATCGACTGCAGAAAATCATTACCAAATTTTCACAATGTTCATCTAGCTTTTTGCTTTTTCAATTTTACAACTGTCATACAATTTATGACATCCAAATAATTCAATAATCATTTTCTTATTCTAATTACAACAGTTCATTGTACGACAATTATTGTAATTTATTAAACACGATGTCAATCATCCCAGATCCGATCCCCCACCGCTAAAAAACAAAAAAAAAAAAGAAAATGTTCATTAAAACCACTACTGTCAGTTGAAATTTCCCATAATATTGTTTCAAATTAAAGCTGTCACTTCGTGTAAATGTAGATAATATTTCTATATGGCTAGAGAAGGATAGAGGTATATATGAAGTATACACAGAGTTTGATTTGATTCTCTTTGTTGCGGCTGTGTGTGTATATATGTATATGCTGTATATAGCCTTTTTATACCGTGACAAAATAACCATAAAAATCGGTACCTCTTTTCCTATTATATTAATAGATATGTATCTTAGCCTTTGGGCGTAAGTTTTTTTTTTTTTTTTTTTTCATTTTTGTTTTGTAATGAAATTGAAGGGAGAGCATTTTTTCTATTTAAAGATTTTTTTCATTAGATAAAACAATGAAACCGTGGAAATTTGTGTATGATGTTGAGTAAAGGAATGTTTGTTTCCTTTGACTGAACAACATCCTGTATGTAAAGAACAATTTATTGTTCACATACCCTATACCGAACACACTGTATATACATTGTATCCAATCCACTCTGTATAAATTAAATTTTAATTTTATTCCAATTTAAATTTTCGATTACAACACGACTATAATTTTAAAAATTTCAATTTCGATTCACAGATAAATGACACAAATGACAATCCACCGGTATTCTTGGAACAGGCCTATTCATTCGATATACAAGAGAATTCAATACGTGGATCACGTGTTGGACAAATTAAAGCAACCGATATGGATTTAGGAATTAATGCACAATTAACGTATACGGTGATTAGTGATTGGGCTAATGATGTGTTCTCATTGAATCCACAAACTGGTGTGTTTACATTAACATCGAAATTGGATTATGAGGAGGTAAGTTTAAATCGTGTTTAAATAAATAATAATTAAGACTAGTCAATAAAGGTTATTATAGGATTTTTACGGAACTGTAGATTATCTCTTTGATGAGTCGTAACAGGGAGAAACTGTTGAAAGAATTAGATAAAACAACTTATACAGTTGATTAGTTTAAATTCAGAGATTTTACGAAATTCATGATTTCTTATTATGGGTATTAGATGTTATTTTTGAACACTCTGTATACTCTAGATTTTATCCTATTAGTGCTAAATTTGCTTATGAATCTATCAATACTGTATTGAATTTTTGATAAATTTACTTCGAATACGATTCATGTTTGTTTGAATGTATGTTTCACCCTATATCTATATACATAGATATATATTTAATGCCCCCCTATGCAAAAAGTTACCAGACATTATTGGCGACTGCCGAATGGTCATTCGTCCAAAGAGGGGATTGGTTTTCTAAAAGGCATTTAAAGTTCGAAACTTGTTCTTTCTAGTTTTTTCCTCTTTTAACAATCAGCTTTATTTTTATTACAGTTTTTATTATTTGACAGTCAGTCATGGTTAATCAGATTCTTTTCTTGTCATAATTGAAATAAATTACATTTATTTCAATGAAATTATTGCGCGCATTTGCTGAAAAAATTTAAACACAGCCTAGATTTCTAAGAGCATTGATTGCATTGAGATCTAGCTAGAATTTCTATATAGTTGTTTCTAATTAACAACTCAATTAGCTGTATTACAACTCAATAGAGATCGTTTTAATCAAAGGCAAACAACAAATAAGTAATAATAATTACTTATACAGACATTGATATGTCAATTAACGATTAGCCGATATTTTATAAGGTCATATTTGCTTGAATATCCATTTTTTTTTTTTTCTGTTTAACTTATCAGATCAGTATTCCCGATCACATAGAATAATTATTATATTATATCTCTCTCTTAGTAACCATTTAATAAAATAAATAAATTTAAAATTCAATTCAAGTTAATGAATATGTCGATGTGAAAAGAGAACAGGCTCAATTTAATAATAAAATATGAAAAATCAGATTTCCAGTACAGAAAAAGAGATTTCTATCAATTGATTGAATTAGTATTATATATATAAAAAAAAAAAACATTTAGTTGTTTGTATATGTGCATATGTGAATGAGTGTGTGTGTAGTGGCTTACCCTGACTGATTCTCCAAGAATCAGGAGTGTATGACTCTAGATAAAATCAATTTATAGCAATGTTTGCCAATTCAAATAAAATAATATTTGACATGAACAATGACGGCATGAAAAAGGAAGAAGATGAACTATAAATTAATTGTATTACATTTTTTTATATACATCAAAAAGAACAAAAAAAAAAAAAAATCTCCTTCATATTCTTTTAAAGCCTCTCTCATCGCAACACAACACATATCAGACAGACACTCTGGCACGAATTCGTTTCATTTCTTCATTCTTTCTTTCATTCGTTCGTTCTTGTTTTTTTCGTTTCGTACAATTTTTACAACATTTTCAATGTTGAAATAAAATAAAATGAAATGAAATGAAGGTTATAATATGCAAAAATATAAATTGGCTGGAAATCAGTGACATCCATGAGCGATTTATGCTGGCAGAATTACTGACCAGATTTAGGTTCGCTATAAAATTGATGTTCTAATAATTGTTGTAGTGTATAATCTATTCGTGGTTAGTTTTTAGTTTGTACAAAATCTATACGTTGATTGCCATTAAATTAGTTTTAGAAACCGAGAAAAAGACACATCTTTTTTGTGGTTATTCGTTTGCAATTATTGTAACGACGTTATTTAGTTACTCATTTTTTTTTTTTTTTTGTTGTTATTTTATTGTTGTTTTATATAGCGATCGACCCTTTTGTAACGCCCATGAAATACACATTATGTCGGGTAAATTTATGAGCAAATGCCGCATAAACAACAAAAGGTACAACAATAAACAGCCAACAACACAAACAAGAAGAAACAAAACCAAAAAAAAAAAAGGGAAAAAAGACAACAACCAAACTATTGTCAACTTGAAGCGGCGACCTTATTTTTTCCAAGACATAAAAATAATATTCCTTGGACTTGCATGGATTGGTGAAGTTGGGGGGTGGGCCGAGGGGGGGCGGATGGAATAGTGCTGGCAACCACAGTTGATATAGTCTATTCTATTTTATTTGATTGCCTACAAATAATCCATAAAGGTTCGGTACAGCTGGAGCCAAATAGCTATCCACTGTTAAGGTACAAGCGGTATTATACTGAATGTGAATGTTAGTAGTCGAAATGAACTGATCCGAATTCGACACCATCATTAACAACCAAACACCCTCTCCAATATCAGATAAAATAGAATTGACTATACATGCAACAATCTTCAATATAGAAAATGAAAAAAGAAACTGTATCTGTAGAGTTTCACTTTTGAAAACAAGGTCATTCAGTGGTATTATTATTATTATTAAGATTATTGGAAAGATATGTATGTATTTCCATTAAGTATGTTCCTCAAAATACATACTTATTTTCCTTCTGTGATATTCAGTTTCGAATTTTTAGATTTATTTCTGCAGATTAATGATTAATGTCTATAGAAGAGTGTAATGTACATTTGCGCTATATAGAAATTGAAGAATTACTATGCGGACTGTCAAATATGAATTCTTTACCTTCAATTTTTTATTTTTTGGCTGCAATAACGAAATGTGTATCATACTCAGAGAAATTATGTTGAATATTGCGTGCTAATGAATGAATGTTACGGGAAATTTCTTATTTATTGCAATTTTTTGTACATTGATTTACACCTAATAATAATAATAATAATATGGAAAAGTACTAAAATTAATTTATATCCCTCTAATAAAAAAGTTGGTTTTAATGATGTTATTAACACGATATAAATCATATTATGGCTGCATAAAATTTCATATTGGAAGATTGTATCTTGATCAGACTGTCTGTCTGTCTTGCCCCTCATATATTAGCATCTCTTATCTTTGTCTATTATTTCCTTTATAAATTAATGTATTTGAAAAACTTGGATAGAATAGATATAAAACACAAAAATGTATAATGGCTGGAAATAAATACACAAATATGGACAAAAGCTTTTTTCTTTTTCTTTACTTGGATTTTATATTTTTCTATGAAGGAAACATACTCCAAACGACTGAAACATGACTAAACAACCACAGTGCGAAAACATGGCACAAAAAAATGGCAAAAACTGAACGAAAGAATGTTAAAAGCGAGCTAGATCAATAAAAAAAAAAAGAAGAAAGCAAGAAAAGAAAATGGAAAAAAATGGAAAGCAAGTGCATTTCAAAAGAATACTAATTGATAAATTAAACGAAAACCACACAAGTTGAATCTATATAAATATAAATTTATACGAAGACTACTCTTTTTTATTAATTAATTATTTGTTCGATTTATTATATTCAGTGATTGTGGTTTATGTGAATAAGGTATTACTCACTATTATATGAATATTTTGAAGTTTTTCGAATTTTAGGAAAAATAGTGTTCATAACATGGGTGGAAAGTTACTTTAAGCCATTCGTTACGCGCTTGAATCGGGCTTGGATGCGCGATTCCAGTTCGATGAGAAGTACGGATGTTTTACAAATACTTTATACTCGAATTCTTCTCCTAATAATAAAAAGTTGCAAACTGTACGAAATGTTTAATTAAAAACCCGAGTTTAGCTGTAAACATCAAAATTGACCATTTAAATATGCAGGAATTGCAAAAATGAAAGCAGCAACCGTGAACTTGTTAAAATAATAATCATTCAGATTATTAATAATAAATAAAGCAAATGTCAAGTTTACGCGGCGTAGCTTTTTTCATCTTCATGTGCCATTTCTTTTATTTTTTTTAGTCTGTCATGATTTTTGACATGTGACAGGTCAATTTTAGACACATTCATATATTTGTAAGTACCTGTATAGTATATGAACAGAACGGAACATGGCCTACTTAAATTTTAATACAAAATAAATACATATTTAATTGAAATTCTTGTTCTAAATAACGATATCATTTTTCCAGTTTAATTTCTATCGTTTTCTTTACAACTCTGTGTTTTAAAATACAAAAAATACTGCTTGTAATTTGACGAGCATACACACATACACACACACACATACTTACGTAACTGAGCCGGGTCCACATTTTTATGCAAATCGCTTTTTTTTTGTGTGTGTGGATTGTTTTTTCTTTCTTTTCTTTCTTCTTCTTCTTCTTCAAGTGGAAGTTTGACAACCGAAAATATTAGTTGAAATTCATTTTATTAATTGCTCCATCGAATTTATTATTATTATAAACTCGTATGTTATATGTAGATTGGAGATGATGATGATGGTAGGTATTTGAGATCATTTATTTATAAGCTGGTATGGTTTATTTTTAATAAGGGTCCATCATTAACGATAATGGTACTGTATCTAATTATGATTTCATTATACGAATTACTCTAATCAAATCCGCCATATTGTGTAATATAAATTGTTCTATCTATCGATTATCCACGGAATTCTGTGTTTGCGAATTTACGTGACTTTACACAGTGCCATCTAGTGATTTTAGTAAAACTCATTCTTTTAAACTCCACCTAAATAGCTGACGGTCGACTTTGGCAGTAAAATCCCAATACTAATCTGAAGATTTTGCTTAATATTAATAATGTTTGTCAATTAATCTGTCTTTACATACATGAATTAACCGAACAAAGATATTTCAATAAATATTCAAATCAATCCACCTTATTCAATTGATTGTTCATATACATACATACATATACATAGGCAGGCATATGAAACAGATGGGAGAGTGGAAAAATGTACATATAATTCCAACTGTGTTCGTATATTAACTTGTTTCTCTCTCTCTCTCTCTCTCTTTAAACTGATGCTGTCTTCCGTTGATCATAATTAAAAATCGTATAAATATATGAGTATGTATGTATGTATATCTAGTAAAAAGATACGTTTCAATGATGATGCTCCTTTACTATGAAAGTGAACATATTAAATAAATAATAATAATTCAAAACACACACATACACACACATCAACTTTTGTAGCATATTCATCCATCATCATCATCATCATCATCATCATCATCATCGTAATCATGATCTATTCCTGTCAATAATCTCGCTTGAAAAGGAAATAACTGGGAAAACTCGTATTAAAAATAAAATGACATGAAACGTTCGACTGTGTTGTCTATTTAATAACATTTTTTTTTTTTGAAAAGAAAACAAAAAGAAAATGGATTGATTCGTTTACAGGTTTTTATTACATTTTGTATTTTCCTGTTTCTTATTAAATGATTTTCAATTCCAGTTATGAAATTCTTCTGCTTATTTTTATTTTTTTGTGTCGTGTTGATTGGGGGGCTTTTAGTTGACATTATTGGTGTTTAAAACCTCTTTTTTAATAGGTTTTCAATGTGTGAAATGTCCGGTTGCTGATTTATTTGTGACAACAAAAAACATTTATTCAGTTTCCACTTTCTTCTCTCTCTCTCACTCATCGATGCCTAATTTTTGTTACTATAACATGGAAAAAACAACGATTGATGATATCTATCACGTCGTAAACGGTAAATATAATTTTCCAGTTAAGTTAGTTAGTTATACTCTCGTAGCTGATACCGTATTTTCTTTCTCTAATGATGAAAATTTTTTAAAGAAACAACAAGAGACAGAGAGAGAGAGAGAGCGAGTGAGATACACAGTGACATATTTGTAGCTTGTTAAATTTTGTATAAATTGAAAATTCAATCGATCGTATTTTTTTAATTAGTTTTTGAATTGAATGAGAAATTTTGATTTGGTTTTTGAATAATTGTGTCATCCGTATGTACATACATATATGGATGAATGTAGTTTGATTGAAGAATAGAATTTTTGTATTGATCGATTCCGATGGTTGTATAAATAACGATTAGAAGACGATGATGTGCATTGATTAGTGCGAAACCGGTTAATGTAAGAAAAAAACGATCAGGTCATCATCAACTTTTGTTAAATCGAAAAAAAAAAAAGGTTTTACTACTTACAAGATATTTTTAGCTTCCGTGAATATTTCAAAAGTATAAAGAAAAAACAAAAAACAAAAAAAAAAAAATGCAAAATTAATCGTTTAAATTCAAAACAGCAGATATTAGCTGTCATTTGTATACTATTTCTTTTTGCTCGAAAAGATTTCTCTCGAAATTACATCTTTATGTGCGAATGGATTTCGATTGAGAGAAATGTGAATAGAATTAATAAACATTATGTAACGAACAAAGAAATTAACGAATGACAAAAGTTAAGTGTATTCTAAATGAATACGTGTTGATACGCAAAATACCCAATTTTATTGTAATAACAAAACGGTATTTTCTATGCAAATTGCAAAAAAATATGACTTTATTGTCAGTTATTAATTTTTATATTTTGACGGTTTAGACAAATTTATGTTGGAATATTTTAAATGAGTTTTTAGTGGTTATGTATGTAAATTTTTACAAAATATATCTTAAATGTCTTTATTAATAATCCAAAAAAAAAAAAAAGCCACACAGAGAACATGCCTGGACCATAAAAATGGGAACATGTCAAATAGATTCTATCGACACAGTTTCGTAGAATTCCAAGACCACCTAATTACTATTTTATTCAATTATTTTTCAATAATTTCTATTCCAGGTTCAACACTACATTCTAGTAGTTCAAGCACAAGATTCTGGCATTCATCCTTTATCCAGTACCCTAACAGTCTATTGCAATGTATTGGATTTAAACGATAATACGCCAGTATTCGATCCAATGTCGTATAGCAATGAAATATTTGAAAATGTTACAATTGACACCAGTGTAATTACAGTTAGTGCTACAGATTCGGATTCTGGTAAGCTAAGACACTCTGTACTCCAAAAGCAGCATTTATAGTAGAATGCAGATAGTATCCAGAAATGTTAAAAAAGAAAAGATTTGCATAATCATTACTAAAATAGCCGAGTGACAGTAAAATACTATACAAGAAATAAAACCGTTTATTACACGACATAGAAGTGTCATAAAATAGCTAAAATAAATACGTGTGTATAATAAAAAAAATAAATACTTATTTAGATTCATTTCGAGTATCTAGAATTATACTATATTTATATTGAGATTTTTTCAGTTGATACTTCCTTGTTCTCTTAAAGTTAAACATATCGTTGTTTTGTTACGCAATCTCTATTATTATCATTATTAATCATAATCCTAATTCAATTTAAATCAGTTCGAACAAATTATCAGCGAAACAAAAAACATCAATTAGGCAAAACGTTCACGTCCAAATTTAACCAGTACATTTTTCTATGTTTTGTACGGTCCATCGAACTTTTTAGTTCTTGGAATTTTTAACTTCTCTCTCTCTCTCTCTCTCTCTCCTCCTTCTCTCTAACTACATAGATATATGTATTATCCAAGTGATTATTTACATACGGGCAATATTTGTATTTGCAATAACAGATGGAATACAAATTTTTATGCATTGATGGATTTATTTGATAAAACCATGATAACATCGAAACGATGAATGAAAAGAAGAATTTATATGAATATTGGAGTGAAAATATGCGACTATTCAAAATAGAGTATTTCTTGGCTAATCGACGAAATTTGCAAAATTTTCATGTCCAAACTGTCGTCTAATTGAAATATTACTGTAATTGTAAGAGACGTTAAGTTTAGTCAATTGGAAAGAGCGAAAACAAAATAATGCAGTATAGAAAAGAAATGAATAATTAAATTTCCATTTGCATATTCAATCTAGAAAATACTTTTTGATAATAATGCGTCCTTCAACAGTTTCCTGCAGTTGCAAAAAAAAATGATATAAATTGTAAATAACCGGCAAAGTCTTGAGTTATCTGAGAATATTTCAGATTCTTATTTGTTCTTTTTATAAACTTCGTCGCCCGTCCTTTTTCTTGTTTCCAATTTCAATTGTTTTATACTTTAATTCATCATAATATATTTCAAGTTTCCTTTAAGTTTGTTTCCTTTCATTTCATACATCCCTGGATAATTATATTTCTTCTTTTATGTTTTTTTTTTCTTTTAATTCTTTTTCTTTCGCGCTGCTTTTTGTCTTTCTATTTTTTAACTTATTCACTATTTAAATATTCACAATGGCAATCTGTGCTGTGTGAGAGACAAACGGCTCTTGCGAAAATTTGCATACTTTAATACGGTTTGTTGTGGCCGTCCTTTTCTTTTTTGCTTTTTCTTTTTTTTTTTTGTTTCTTATATTTTCAGCGTCTTTGTTTTATTTAATTCTCGCACTCCACCCTGTCAGAATTCTAATTTGGTGAGATTGTTATTTGACGGTTGCTTTTTTTTTCTTGCTTTTTGTTTCGTCTTACGTTCTGACATTGTGAATTATTTTCTTTTAAATAGTGAATTAATTTTCGTTTTTGACAGTTGGAGTGTGAAAAGTTTAATTAATTACAGTGCTTTATTATTATTTGAGGCTCTATAGGTGCAATAATCTGTTGCTATATGGCGCATACCAATCGCACTTTAAACGCTTTAATCAGTCAAAATTTGATTAACAATTGTTGTATATAAATACATTTTCAATACAACTTGTACAATACAATCTAATCTCCAACAAATTCATTATTCTTATTATTTAGCAATATCCTTGAATGGAAACTAACATCGAGACGTGTGGAAGGGCAGGGCAGGGTGCAGGGCATAAAGTTGGCAATGAAATGAAGAGGAAAATCCCCTCTGTGAATTTAATTAATAAAAATTTCGATTTCGATTTCATTTTTCTTCAACAAATTTCCAATTTAAAATGTATGAATTGTATTGTTGTGGGCAAAATTTTAATTACTATGAACCCCAACTGGTTGAGAGGTTTCTCTCTCTCTCTCTCCGTCATACTGTAGTTGTTGTTGTGTTGTTGTTGCTGAGAGAATTTCCATTAGTTACACACTGCCATCTCATTCCTCTTCTTTCACCATTTAAAAAGATTCATAATTATTATTTTTCTTTTTTTTTTTTTTTTGAGCGTGAAGGGCAAATTGAGGAGGAGAATTGTTCGAGTGTTGTTAAAAATGAAGATATTTATAACTAGTAAGAGAGAGACACATTATTAAATTGACAAAGATAATAAAGCTACATTCATAAAAAAAAAATGAGATGCAGATGAAGAAAGAAAGAAAAAATGAAGAACTAAAAAGAGAAAAAAAAGAAACGAACTCACAAGAAAGGAAATAATCTTTCTTGTTTCAAAAAGTTTTACGTCCCGACAACCACAAAACATATTGAGTTTCGAAATCATTTTAGGTATGGCGTAACTGTGGAATTTTTCACACTATTTATTTGACAGGGATGTCCCACGAGCTGTAGGTGGGGAACAAGTATCAAATCTGCCCCTGAGATAATCAACGTGTCTAGTGTTAATAATGAAACTGAGTGGGAGGAGTATAGATGGCCAATGAGATTATTTTTCATTTATTTGAAAATCCTCCGCCACTGTACTATATGTACACCTAAATATGTATATCGTTAAACTGCAACATCGTTCCACCGTCGCACCCGATTATTTGCATCAATAAATTTACAAAATTTGTCGTGTAACACTTTTCGAACAGCCTACGCATGTTGGTTGCACAGAAAATTTTCAGCAATAAACCATAATTTTTAGCGAGTCATACACCAAAAAGAAACATCTCAATTGCGATGGTTTTTTGTCAATTGTTACGATCACCCAGCGGTAAATTTTTTTCTTTTTTTTTTTTTGCATTTTGAAGATGGAAAATGTTGAACGTTAAGAGAAAAATACATTGGTGCCTCAAACCAAAACAACAATCTGTTCAACACACACAAACACAGACATATCGCAGAAAGAGAGAAATTTACACATATACATTCACATACAATCTGGTCTGCCAGTCTGGCAAATTTACATAAACATTTCTTGGACCGTTTTGTTTAAAATAATCGCGGACCAGTCATAAATATAATTTATGCAATAAATGAGAGGCGAAAAAGAATTTTCTGTTTATAACATGTATATATATAGGTATAAAAACATAGGCGTCGCAAGCATAAGCTGCAGTTTCATAAAATACACTGAGCATGCGCGTGAGTAGATCAATATGATTGCTTGCGTTTTGAACATATTCGTGTTTATACAAATTCATTAATTTAAATATATCCTTATAAAAAAAACGAGCAGCAACAACAGCAACATATGGAAATGAAACAGCACAAATTTAAAGCGAAATAATAAACGAATCCAATTATAATACTTATCTAAGTTCAAGTGTGCTTTGAATGTGTGTTCTTGCTATGATTTTTGTTTGTATGATTATTGTCTCTGATAATTATCTTCTCGACAAGGTGTCGAGATTTGTTGAAATGGTGATATTATGATTTGTTGTTGACCGCTAACGAGTATTTTGTCGAGGTAATTTCTGGATTATTATGTGAATTGGCCAAAAGTTACTGGAAATATATGACAACATATGGAAATGACAGTTTCCATCCTCCAATAAACTCCAATGAAGTTTATTTTTTTAGTTTTTGGTATAATGGCATAATAGATTTATAATAAGAGAAGGAATTACTAAGAAATTTACTCACCTGCATCTCCTTTTAATCTATTGGAATTGAACTATATTTAGTCATCCTAATTACACAATAATTTTTCCAATATTTCTTACCAAAACACATGTAACTCTTTCGATCGAAAAAAACAACATTCAAAAGAATTTTCTTTTCTTTAGAATAAATGTGACCCCTAGTGTCGGCCTACTCGTAAGAGGTTATTCTTACTAGATAGATACATTCATATAATAATGACATATAATTAAAGGTTCAATTTGGAAAATAGAAACAAGAAATTATCTTAGTGTAGAGACAGTAATAAATAATTATTTGGTCTATCCTATAATTTACTTGATGCCGAAATGTCACTTGGATATTATTTTTTATCAATTTTTATTTTAACTATTCAAGAAAACAATAGTAATAATTTTGTGAAAAATGTTTGATTGTAATTTAAATAAAAAAAATAAATAAATTAAAGTTAAGAAGTGATTACATCATTTTTACAGGCAACAATGGAAAAATTCTCTACTCAATTACATCTGGTGATTTGGAAAATGATTTTGAAATCGCATCGAATGGTACAATTACCACACGGAATTTATTGGATCGCGAGAAAATTGGCATCTACAATCTAATTGTTACCGCTACCGATCAGGCGATGGCGCCAGAAAAACAACTATCATCAACTGTACAAGTAAGTGCTGAACCATTTTAAAATTGTATTAATTAGTCGGATGAAGTAATTGAACACACCGTCGATCCGTAATGTCTAGATTTGACTTGGTTTAACTATAATAATTCAATAACCCCTGTGAGAATTTGTGCTTGTGATGAATTCTAACCTCTAAAAAATAATGTTCTCATTATTTTTCCAAACGATAAATTGTTACTGAATAAAACTCGTATATAGTGAAATAACAACGCAAAAAAACACACACAATTTACATAAATTCCTCTAACCTCTTGAGTAGAAAATCTCAACGTCGATTTATTCTCAACGTCTGTTAATTCAATAAATGTTTAAATTAAAAAAAAAAAAAAAAGAATGAAGAATAAATCATAAATAAATACATAAACAATAAGAGAGAAGGATAAATTATTAATTAATTCGAAATGTGTTATTGATGTTGTTGCATAAATGGAATAATTTTTCATTATTAATTTTTCGTGGAATCGCATTGTGTGAACAGGACCGTACTTAAAAGTATAAATTTGCAAATACGATTTATTTACATTCTAACCTAAAAATTCATACAATGTCGATGGCTTTTTCTTCACAATTACCAATTCAATACTTGAAACATCAAATTCCAATCTTATACAACTCCGTATTTCCCTGCTATTATATTCAGTGACAGGTATTCAGTAGGTAAACACTACAAAGTGTGATAGGAGGATGAGGAGGAGGAAGAAAAAAAGGTGCCAAGATTATTACAGCCGGTAATGAGTGTATATTTACTCATCAAAAACCAGTCACAGTTTAAACAAGGCGTTAGAGCGGCTAGTTAAGATAAATACTTACTTACTTATTATCTCGTTTCCATTCTATATACATATAAATAAAAACTTAAATGTCATAAATCTAGTAGAAGGTTTTTTTTTTTTTTTGTATTGTGCCAGAATTGACAGTAGCTATGAGCATTGCTTGGTGCAAAATGACTGAGGAGAAATTTATTATTTAGTCGTGGACAGCGCTGTTAATTGTCACGGACAAAAAATATTGAAAGTCCAACATATTGGCAACACTGTAGCCAATATATTCGAAAACAATCTTCGAATTTTTTAAGGCCGCGACCAACTAGCTTCGCTACACTAGCCAATAAAATTTACAGGTCCTGCCAAGACATATATTGGTGTACATGATTTGCACCAAATCCTGATATTACAGATGAATCATAATGTTTGAAAACCACGATACATTACCCACGTGTATCATTTCCATTAAATTTTAATATTCCTTCTCAAGTTTCACTGAGTATAGTATCTATTTATCTAGTAACACACAAGTATGTAATGTATGTTTCTTTTTTTGCCCACACATCGTCACGATAATGTTCCCTTTTGACATTTTGAGGACAAGTGCATCACGTCGTGTATGTTTAAAATTTGAATCTGATTAGACTAGATAGATATTAAGGTAGAAGAAGAGAATAAGAGAGAAAGAGAGATACATACATATAGAGAGATGGAGAAAAAGATGAAAGATAGTACTCTGTATGTGTGTGTGTGCATGTGAAGGATTATTGGAAAATGATATCAAAAAGATCCCGCACAAATAAAACATTAATAAATTAAATGTACTACAAGTTAAATCCAATATGTTTTTTGTATATACATATGAGTAGATTGAAATGATGAATGATTTATATAAACATTTTTGATGGTTTATCTTTATTAATTACATTTCGTTAATTGAATACGTCTATTTAATATGATAATTAGCACTGGTTCTTGTTGGATTAGTTCAAATGATAGAAACGATTTGAAATTGAATCTTGAATGATTTAGAAGAATTTTAATTTGTTTTATTGCATTAATATATGAATTATCAAATGTTTACAGGTTACGATAATGATAAAAGATGTAAACGATATGGCGCCTGAATTTATTACACCAAATGAAACAACAGTTGTAGAAAATATTGCGAAAAATACTATGGTAATGGCTATAAAAGCAATAGATAAAGATGAAGGTAATAATTCATAAATGTCTTTTCCAATTAATCGAGAAAAGAATCGACAAATCGATACATCGATTTATTTTGCGATCGATATATTATAAAGTGATAATCAACTAATCACAACTCAAGATTAATCAAAACAATCGAAATTATAATAATCCACCAATCGAAATAATCGCTAAGCGTTAACAATTTGTGATCAAATGAATTTTGATCAATACATTTTCTATAGGGAAAATCCACGATGAAATAACTTCTAAATATAGACAACATTATTTCTACCAGTAAATAAACTTAAACTATCGAAGTTAATTAACATATCAAATCATATTATGATTTTACATTATTTTTACTTTTCTTATTTTGATTTTAAAACGTTGTGAGCTTTAATTAGTTTTACGTTACGTTAGATTAATTATCTTTTCGAAAATTGGTTGTTTTATAATAATGAAAGCTCATTTGAGTCGGTACCACATACCATCTACCTATGTGGTAAAAATCATTGATGTGTATATCGATTATATGTACATGTATTTACTGATTTGCAAATTCATTGTCGGTAATTTATTTAAATGAAAAAACGAAACGTTTTTTTTTTTTTTTTTTAAATTTATGTAGGAAGAAATGGTTACATTGAATATTTTCTTGCACCAAATCCAATTTTTTCCCTTGGTTCAGTTGATGGTGTATTACGTGTAGCTGGAAATATTGATAGAGAATTGAAAAGTAATTATACGGTAATGGTGACAGCTAGAGATCGTGGCGATCCACCGAAAAGTGCGAATATTACGATACTAATTAAAGTGCTTGATGAAAATGATAATAGTCCAGTATTCGATCCGAAACAATACAGTGCCAGAGTACCGGAGAATGCTTCAATTGGTGCAATGGTTCTACCGGTAATCTTATATCGATAATATTACGACATGAATTGTCTATTTATTATATCGACTTTTTAATAGGTATCGGCGACTGATATTGATGATGGTTTAAATGGACGTGTACGGTACTCAATTAGTAATGGCGATGCTAATAGAGATTTTAGTATTGCTGAAGATACTGGTGTTGTTCGGGTGGCGAAAAATCTAAATTATGAAAGACGATCGAAATATACATTGACAGTGAAAGCGGAAGATTGTGCTGGTGATTTGAATGAGGAAAAAGTCAGATCAGATACAGCGGAAATTACAATAATGGTAAACAATCTGAAGCATATTGAAACTAATTGTATTCATCCATTTACTTTATAATAGGTAACTGATATCAATGATAATCCACCAACATTCTTGGATTCACCCTATTTAGCTTATGTAATGGAAAATGTTATACCACCGAATGGTGGTTATGTTATTACCGTTCAAGCATATGATGCGGACACACCGCCATTTAATAATCTCGTCAGGTAACATACAATCTAATCGTATTTAAAATATACCCGGCGCCACTCAGGATTGGCCAAATATTTAAACGAATCAGAGCAGTAACTTAATTTTTTCATTTTAACACAGGTACTTTATTAAAGAGGGTGACACGGATATTTTTCGAATCAATGCATCAACTGGTGACGTGTCATTATTGAGAGCATTAGATAGAGAGATCCAGAATGAGTATATGCTTAGTTTGGTCGCAATGGATACTGGTAAGTGTGTGTGTGTGTGTGTGCATATAAGAGATTGTATTACAATTAAATTCAAGTTTTTTATCGTTTTGTTTGTACTACAAGTATGTATTTATAATGAAGAAAATTCTCGATAACAATGTTTTAAACGGGTTCCAACAATTTGTAGCGAAATATTACAAGAATGATAATGGCGAATAAAGGAATTTTAAGTAAGGGAACAAGTCGATAACGGTATTCGAATACTAAATAGATCAGTTGCAGTTTCTCTATAAAAAATTGAGTAACATTAATTGAATAAAAAGAAAAACAGAGGTTATAATTAATGCTGCGGAATTCACAGAATTAACATGCAAACGCAACATGCTACTGACCATCAGTGTCATCAGCGAACGCAGCAGTTGTGATATTTACATGATTCCATTGAAGTTTTTAAATAGTTTGATACTTGCTGAAAATTTTATTATAAAATTGGCTTATCGTTTGACTTTGCACGCATTTTTCTAGGTCATTCATCCTACATATACAAGTAAATATGTAAAAATCGTATTTCTTTTTTATTGTTCGAAATGTTCCAAAATGGAGTTAATATCAGGAGGACAACAATAAAATTTTATGAGACGATGAAGAAGTTCGTTGCGCGATCGCTATCGCTAAGGATGGCGAAAAGCAGTTTAAAAAATAAGACCAACAGAATAAAAACCAAAAAAAAAAAAGAAAGAAAATAGACGTTCCTTGGCTAGGCTAGTAGTAGTGGTATGTTACTATAGATAGTACCTATAGAGCACATAGTACGTACACTTGACCCAAGTTCAAATCTATAATAACTTCGAGACAAGTATAACAATAGGCGAGTTGCACGATCTGTCTTCAAGTTGTCTTGTTGTCGTCCCTTTCGGGTTGTTTAATATTATTATTATATATATGTTATTATTGTTATTATTTTGACCGATGTTGATGATGATGATTGTACTAAAAAAGCAAATACTACGATCATTATGAGTAGAGTTCAATTTCTCATACTGTTCATAAAATCAAATTATGATCGAGCAGCAGATTTTGTTCTTTGGAAGAGACACAATTTCCAGCATTTTACATCAAACAATGGAAAAACAAATGTCAAATACCCACAAGTTCTGGAAGTTTTAATTCTGCAAATCCAAGCCATTGTCTAGACTAAGCTCTTATCTAATTTAAGTAAATAAGTAATTAGAATTCTAAAATTAACTAATTTAACTTAATCTAAAGACGAAAACTGTACTTTTCATTTCGCAAAATTTTCACTATTATTCATCACCCTGTATACATTCAGACCCATACCAATTAAGAAGCAATTTATAATGGAAAATCTTTCCATATTTCCTCTTTTTATTTTCTAATACAATTTCATAATATTCGTCTGTTCATTTGAATATTTTTCCTTTATTTCGCAGCTTTTCTACTGCAAAAGAGTAATGATTATTTTCTCTGTCTCTCTCTCTTTCTCTGGGTGTTGTCTACAGTTATATTTTGCAGTTTGTACATTGTAGATTGAGAAAGTAATGGTGGTGGTAGATGGTGAAGGAAAGATATTATGCCTTTAAGATATTCTTGATTGAGCATTTTGACTTTTTTCTTTTCTTTTTTCGTTTTGTTTTGAGGTTTTAACATGAGAATACATACATTCATACATATAAAGGATGTGAAATATGTTTCCGCTTGTCTCTAATTTTGAATTTAAATTAATTTCTGTTATTTTTTCTTCTTTTTGTTTTTGCTAAGAGAGAGAGAAAGCTACGCTTAAGTCATTTAGGTAAATGTGGATGCATTTATTTAAGCAAAATAAGAGAAAAATTAAAATAATTACCAAAGAAAATGTATATTAATGGACGCTACTGATTATTTTTTTTTTTTTTGAAAAAAAAAACAGTCTCACATTTAATACATATATTGCTAATCTGTTTATGCATTAAACTGCATTTTCCATTAAAATACACCCCGAAATGGCCCTGGCAAAAATGAAAAGATAAAATGCTGAGCAAGCAATTTATTAAAGGTTTTATAGAAGATTGCCGCTCGTGAAAAATTAACTCCATTTTACTGAAATTGCAGAAAGACAAATATTTTAAGATAAATTGCCATTTATAGGTTGACATTAATGGAAATAAAAAATTGTTAAAGTTAAAACGCTGAAGGGACATTCATAATATGAATTTAAATTTTTTGTTTCGGTTTGACGCACGATTACATTTTTTTTTTTCTTTTTAAACTTTAAAACGCTCCAGACCTGATTAATTCGTCTGATTAAAGTAAACGCCGTAATGAATATTGAACACCCTATATATTATAATATAAAATTATAATTCTAACTAAGCCAAAATCAACTTGCTTGCTCGGTTTAATTTCAAGATATTTTAAATGATTACTGGTCATTATAAAATAACGGTAAACCGTTTTAAAGTGTGCCTTTTGGTCTTCGTTTAAGTTTTTTTTTTATTTATTTAAATTTTTTTTCTTGTTCATCGTCTCTTTATTATTATTATTGTTGCTCTATTCGTTTAAAGTGGTACAAAAAAAAAAGCCATCAACAACGAAAAACTTTAATCACACGACAACCACAAACACCTTTGCACTTTGTTAAAGAAATTTAGCTCAACACAATAATAATTTTCTAAAGTTCGAGAGGTCAATTATCTTTATTCGGTTTAGATAAATATCATAAAATTTTTACCATTATTATTATTATTATTGGTTCTGACATGGTCGCGCAATTATGAGCAATTTGTATTTAATAATGGGCTGGTTAAATATGTATAGTTTCTTGAGTGGGTTGTGTGGTTGGTTGGTTTGACTTGACACATACATATGGATGATGATGATGGAGAGCAACACCAACGGGATTGATTCATTTTTTTCCTTTATTTTTGTTTAAGTTCAAATTTTGGAAATAAATTAATTTCATCTCATTATTATTATATTATTGATTGGAGTAATTGGTCTATTGAATATATGAATTAAACAACCATCAAATTATACTATAGGATTATAATTGTGACCCAAATTTTTATCATTTCCAATCATCTACCATGCCATGCTTTAATTATTATTGTTCGAAATACTAATCAAAAAAGCACAGCATGCTCCCCGTGCACACCAAAAAAAAAACTAAACTATTCAACCAAACAATATTATTATTATTATTATTATTATTCATATCTAATACCTATACCGAAAAACTAATTTCGCAATGACCGTTATATCGTATATTGCTGCATTTTTCGATCAAACATCGATAAAATATCTCTGTTGACCGAAAACTGTTGTTCGAAAAATTGGTAAATTAAAATGACACCTGCCGTTTGCATTTTTGAACTTGATTATTTTTTAACTAGCAAATTTCTACTTAAACTTCTTAACTTCGAAAATTTTATGTAGAACTGTGTAATGCTTACTACGTACTATTTTAATCACCAAAGTTCGGGTTCAATTTGTTTTCGAATTATCTCACAAGATTCTACGTGCTAAATCAAACATGGGTAGTTCTCTGGAGTGCAAGTTAATAGCATAACCATAATCAAGACAAATACGTTGTTATCCAGGTTAATACAAATAAAGAGAACTCACACTTTGGTGATGTAATATTGGATGAAGTTGTATGACCATTGTATGAAATGATGAAAAATGTATGACAAAATTATCCAATTTGCTAAAAAAATTTCGTTCAAATTTCCCACAATTCACCCAAATTAAACACGAAATAATACAAATACGAACATGAAAAAAATGACATTGCAGAAATACTGAAAAATTCAGTTTCTTTTTTTAAACCTTCCAACAGCAGCAGCAGGTTCCTGCATCGATACCTACCTACCTACACACTTACATACATACAATATCCTAAAATGATCTGTTATTTTAGTAAATCGAAAACAGTAGCGACATTAAAAGGCACGAAATCGATCATTTAATTCGTCCCAGATTTGATCACGTTTTACTCCACGTTTTTTGCCACTTACTTTGTATCATCATTAATGGTTTCTTTTTTCTTTGCTTGTAGCAATTTTGTTTTGATATAATAGTGATGCTTTCAGAATGATTTTGCTTGCAAAAGTGAATGTATCATGATGATCATTATTTCTAATATCTTTCAATGTTTTTTTTTTTTTTTCCATAAAAGGTACGCACATAAATATGCGACAAATGCATGACAAATTAGTTTTAACAATGCATAAAGTCACAAGACAAAATCTTTCTATATTTATCCTATTAGTATGTACCAAAAGCGATACAAAAAAGAGAAGCATAATTTTAATAAAATTAATGGAAAAAATTTATCCCGTCATGTTTACACCATTTAAAGAAGTTCGTTGTAGAAAAGGTTACCAAAGAGGTCAATTTATGAAATTGCCCTAAGGTTTCTTCAAATGGATAGATACTAAATAATAATAATAATATTCCAACGGGTCTTTTCAGTGCTTGTTAGTTCACTTTAAAAAAGAGTGAGAGAGAGGCTTTCCCCGTAAGGTAAAATTGATTTCGTTTTTAGTTTATTCTTTTTCTGATTTGTGGAAGTATTAGAAAATAATATTGAATATAGGTATGGTATATGGTGGAATTATTTATGTCCTGCAAGAGATAGTTGATATAGTGATATATGAATGTGGAAGTTTTTACGCATATAATTGGAAAATTGGAAAATAATGGAATAGTTGCAAATACGTCTATAATAGAAATGTCACAATCAATTTGATGCAATACAAATTTCCTTATTTATTATATTTAATTATTCAAAGATCTAAAACGAAAACAATTTCTAGTTACCTAGAATAAATAAACTTGCACAAAACGAAACAGAGCAACGATGAGATCTGTCAAGATTTTGCCATAAAGACTTAAGCCACGCTTTCTTACTTTACCCTTTCTTTTCAATCGTTTAGTAAATTATTCTTATAATAAGTATACTATACACAAATGGTACAAATCGTGAGAATTTTATGTCGTGACGAATTTTATATTGACGAAGTAAGCTTCCTTTCCTTTAGGGGTTGGCTGAGATAAAAACCATTAAAATAATTTAATACAAATATTTCATAATAAGTCGATCTTACTTTCCGTGTTGGTAATTTAATAAATTAGAAATTAAATTAAGTAAAAATTTGACGATATTCTGTTAAAAAATCGTAAGATACTTTTTGAGAAAAATTAAACATTTATTATTAGACATTTAGACATCTGTCAACCTGTCAACACTTGTGCAATCGAAAATTAGAAGGATCAAACTATATACATCTAATAAATTATTCTTACGAATTAATGGAAATTAGTTATTTCCATTATTAGCATTAGATAATTATACTTTCCTTAGATGTTTTTATACCATTATTTGTCTATCGGAAATGACATATTTCATTGTCAATACCTCAGGCCAGAGAATAAACTAATGAAAATATCTTTCTGCAAGGCAGAGAGAATGAACGAAAAAAAATAACTATGAAGAGTAGAACTCATTAGTTTATTATGCCAGCAGCATCTTAATAAGCAACGGGAGCACCTCATTTTATAACGAAACAAAAGACGAAAAGAAAACTTACTTGAAATCGAAAATTTGAATTAAAAAACAATTCTACTTTTAATTAGAAATGATTTACTATTGTCCATTTCCTATCATTCTTGTATTAGAAATTAAGCTGTCTAATTGTTGTGTACATTTATACGAGTAATACGCGATTGATTTATCGAACTTAAACAAAACATGTCATAAAACTACAGGTTCCCCACCACTAACTGGATCAGGAATTTTACGGATAGCGGTTCAAGATGTGAACGATCACAGTCCAGAATTCAAGCGGCAATCGTATTTCGCAACAATTAATGAAAATTCACCATCAGATACGTGGGTACTTACAGCGGTAGCTACAGATAAAGATATAGGTTTGAATGCGAAGATTCGTTATAGTATTCTCGGTGATACAATGGAAGGTAAAATTTAATGCCCTGTAAAATTATAGAAAAAATAATTATTCAATCGGATTATTCTAGCATTTAAAATTGATCAAAGTACCGGCGTGATTTCGACCAATAGAATTCTGGATAGGGAAGACATGGAATTGTATTCTTTAACTCTGATGGCACAGGATTGTTCACCAACAGAACCACGGGCAACTACAGTAAATTTAACGATAAAAGTTCTGGATGAAAATGACAATTCGCCTGTTTTCTCTTTAACAAAATATGAAGTAAGTTACTATAATTCGTCCCTTTATTGTTTCCTTTAAATGAATCCTTAATTAATTAACTAAGGATTAAATTAATTCTTTTAAATGAAATTATTTCGTAGGTATATATTTCTGATCAAACACGAGCATCGGAGTTTGTTTTTGGTGCGCATGCTACTGATGCTGATTCTGGAATTAATAGTAGAATTACATACATGCTGACTGGAGAGCACGCTTATAATTTTACAATAGATCAGAATAGCGGAGTAATTAGAGCACTGTATAATTTACAACGCTCCTCAACGAAAGTTTTTAATTTGGAAATTGAAGCGAAAGATGGTGGAAATCCGTCACGAAAAACAAGCGCTGAGTTGAAGGTACGTATAAAAGAGACGGCAATTAATTAGAGAAAAAAATTTAAACATGAAAATCTACAGGTCTATCTACAAAACGATGAACTATTTCCACGGTGGAGTTCATTTGGTAAAATACATTTCGTCTTAGCCGAGAATGTTGAAGAAGGGAAAATGTTTGCTAAATTCAAAGCTAATTCACCAAAAAAAGGACCGAGTGGTGATGTGAAATATGCTATAGCGGGTAAATTGAAGAATTTGAGCTCAAAATCAAGTATACATGCTTATCGCTTTTCAACTTTTAGGCGGAAATGTTGAAGAATCATTGAAAATCGATAGAAATTCAGGTGAAATTCAAGTATCTGGAAATGGGCTAGATTATGAAACAGCGAAAACCTATGAAGTTTGGATAGAGGCCCAAGATAGTGATATTCCACCTCTCCGAAGTGTTCTACGTATTACAATAAATGTAACAGATTATAATGATAATGCGCCAGTGATGAAGAATCAGCTTTACAATGCCACGGTAATAAATTTGAAAATCAAACTGTTGTATTTAATTAACTTGATTGAATTGAATGAATAACTTTTATGGTTTAAAGGTAATGGAAGAAGAACCACCACCACTTCTCATAGCGGAAATCAGTGCCACAGATTTAGATTCTGGGGAAAATGGTATGATATCTTATCGCTTAATGAACGATTTTGATGGATCTTTCGAAATCGATTCGAATAGTGGCGAAATCTACACTCAAATGCGATTGGATCGAGAAAGTGTTGCAAATTACGAATTAACAGTCACTGCTGTCGATCAGGTAATGTCGCCGTACGCTCTCTTTAATTTCCCCGCAATAACGTTTTCCCATTATTTCCAGGGTGTTCCACAACTAACTGGTACAGCAACAGTTCTTATTACGGTCTCTGATAAAAATGATAATCCACCAGTATTTAGCCGTCTATTTAGCGTAAATGTCACTGAAAATGCGGAAATCGGATCATTTGTAATCCAAGTCACTAGCTCAGATCAGGATATTGGCGATAACGCAAAAGCTACGTATAGTTTCACCGAGAATCCAGGGGAGAAGTTTAAAATTGACCCTGATAATGGAAAAGTTACCGTGATAGGTTAGTTATTGGGTTGAAAGTGTTGAAATTTATATTAAAAAGTACTTTCCTACAGGCTATTTAGACAGAGAACAACAAGACGAATATCTCTTAAAAGTAGCTGCAGTTGATGGTGCGTGGAGATCAGAAACACCGCTAACAATCACCATCCAAGATCAGAATGATAATGCACCAGAATTCGAGCATTCCTATTATAGTTTCAACTTTCCTGAACTTCAACGAGATATAGTTTCAGTTGGTCAAGTAATTGCTACCGATCGCGATAAACATGGACCGAACTCGGTAATCAGTTATTCATTGCAACAACCATCAGATTTATTCACTGTTGATCCAGCATCTGGGGAAATTTTCAGTAAACAAAGTATCAGGTACGCATTTGGGTCCATTTAAACATTTCTAGATCACAAAAATATATATTTCCTTTTCTCAAGGTACAAATACACTCAAATGGAAAGCTCCCCGGAAAATACCTACTCACTGACAGTATTAGCAATAGATAATGGCAAACCGCCGATGTCATCAGAATGTACTGTCACCATTAATGTTGTCGATGCGAATAATAATGCCCCGAAATTCGAATTGCCAGAATATTTATCACCAGTTCCTGAAGATGCTTCAGTTGGACAGCAACTTCTTAAAGTTACAGCAAAAGATGAATTCGATGCGGGAGTGAATGCTGAAATTGAATATTCGATCTCAGGAGGAAATAGTTCAAATCATTTTATCATCGATGAGATCAATGGATGGATTTACTTGAAAGAAAAGGTAAAAGATTTCACTTATACAAGATTTAATCAGAATCATACGATAATTTTGATTTTTCATAATTTTACAGGTCGAAAGTGTTGGAGTTGCATACATTCTCCGTGTTCGAGCGAAAGACAAAGGCATTCCACCACAAATGGATGAAACAACTGTCACTATAATCGTTACAGGAGAGAATAGATACACACCAGTTTTCAATGCTTTAAGTTATCAAGTGATTGTGCCGGAAAATGAACCATTAGGCTCAACAATACTCATAGTAAATGCTACTGATCGTGATTACGGTCCAAATGGAATGGTTCGTTATGAGATATCTGCTGGAAATGAAAGAAAGGATTTTGCAATCGATTCGGTGACTGGTGCCATTACGATTTTACAGCCATTAGATTACGATACTATTCAAGCATATCACTTGAATATTACAGCTAAAGATCTTGGGTTCAAAGCTCGTATAGCAACTGCTATGTTAGCTATCACTTTAACCGACATTAATGATAATAGTCCAACGTTTAATCAGACATTCTACGATGCTTATCTATATGAAAACAAACCTGCTGGTACCCTAGTATTCCAAGCTATTGCCAATGATATCGATTCACCGAAAAATGCCATCATTCTCTATACAATTTCGGATGTACCAGATAAGGACTATTTCAATATTGACTTGAAATCTGGTAAAATTACATCAAAATATTCATTTGACTATGAAGAGAAAACACTTTACATACTAAACATTATGGCAGCTAATCCGGATTCACCAATGTTCGGCCAAACCGAAATTCGCATTCATATTACGGGAGTGAATGAATACTATCCGAAATTTATACAATCTGCCTTTCACTTTGACGTATCGGAATCAACTGAAATTGGAACCAAAATTGGAATCGTTCAAGCTACTGATCAGGATTCTGGGGATGATGGGAAAGTGTACTATTTGCTTGTTGGATCTAGTAATGACAAAGGATTTACAATTAGTAGTACCACCGGTGCGATTAGTCTATCGAGGAATTTGGATCGAGAAACGCAAAATCGTATTGTTCTAACTGTAATGGCGAAAAATGCTGGTGGAATTCGTGGTAACGACACTGATGAAGCTCAAGTTATTGTTACAGTTCAAGATGGAAACGATCCACCTGAATTCTTACTAGATTTATATGAAGCGGAGATTTCTGAAGCGGCTTCGATTGGCAGTAAAGTTGCAACTGTTAAGGCGGTGGATACAGATGTACGTTATCAAAATAATCAATTCAGTTATTCAATTATTGGTGGCAATATTGAACAAACTTTCAAAATTGATCCTCAAACTGGTGATATACAAACAAGTAAGGAATTGGATAGAGAAACTATTCCAATGTATTCATTAACCGTTGGCGCAATTGATACTGGTTCACCGCCACAAACTGGAACCACAACAGTTAAAATCAATATCCTCGATGTTAATGATAATGGACCTATTTTCGATCCACCACAAGTGATTGGACAAGTTCTCGAAAATCAGCCGGCACTCACTAAAGTTCTGACGCTCAGTGCCAAAGATCCTGATTTACCATCAAATGGAGCGCCATTTACTTATAAACTCATTGGTGGCAAACATAAGGATTATGTAAAAATTGATAAGCATAGTGGTGTTGTTGTGACAACGAGAAGTATCGATAGAGAAACCACTCCCGAATTATTTATAACTATAGAAGTAGAAGATAGTGGAACACCAAGAATGAAAAGTCAACATCCAGTTGTTATTACTGTTCTAGATGAAAACGATTCGGATTCGACTCCACGTTCAGTACATGTCATTGTTTACACATTCAATGGTGATTTTCCTGTGGGAAATATTGCTAATGTACATCCTAATGATCCAGATTTAACTGGCGATTATAAATGTAAAATTATTCAAAAATCTGCTTCAGCTAATATTCTATCGATTCCATCTGCTTGTGATTTGCATACATCGAGAGCGACACCAGGCCCAGATTATTCGTTATCGATATCCGGTCATGATGGTAAACATAAAGCAGTAATTTCTACAGTTGCAGTTGAATTTATACCATTCAATAATGCTACTGTTGAAAATTCAATTACGGTATTGGTGAGAAATCTGACAGCATCGAATTTCCTAGCACATCATTACGCTGGATTTTTGGAAACGGTGAAAAACAATTTAAATCGTGATGAAACATTGATTTTGTATAGTCTCTATGATGGACAACATGGACTCGAAATTACGATGGCAATAAAAAGTGGTTCAACGTATAAAAGCAAATTTTACACTAAAGAGAAACTTCACAAGAAACCACTAGATATTTTATTTCAAAAAGAATTCGTTATTGGCTACGATCCTTGCAGTGAAGATATTTGTGAAAATGGCGGCATATGTACAGAATCTCTTACAGTAAAACGCACAACAAAAATCATCGACAGTCAAAATCTTATATTTACATCTCCAACAATGTTACATGAACACAACTGTCAATGTGCCGATGGTTTCACGGGTACAAGTTGTAATAAACGTCAAGATCCATGCCTACCGAATCCATGTAGAAATAATGGCCAATGTAGAAGACAAGGTTTCAACTATCACTGCATCTGTCCATCGAATAAAGATGGAAAACATTGTGAAACCGAACGTGGAGATGTATGTTTGGGAAATCCATGCCAAAATGGTGGTACATGTAAAGAAAGTCCAGATGGTTCGAGTTTCTTCTGTTTGTGCCGAAGTGGTTATAGAGGCAATCAGTGCGAAGCCCTGGCAGATTCTTGTCGACCAAATCCATGTCTATACGGTGGTCTATGTGTTAGTTTGAAGCCTGGTTATAAATGTAGTTGTACAGATGGTCGTTATGGTAGACACTGTGAGAAATCTACATTCGGATTCCAAGAGCTTTCTTATATGATGTTCCCCTCGCTGGATGCTACCACTAATGATATTTCCATTATATTTGCTACGAGTAAACCCGATTCGTTACTCATTTATAATTACGGACTTCAAACACTTGGTAGAAGCGATTTTGTGGCAATAGAATTGATTAAAGGACGTGCCGTGTTTAGTTTTGGAGGTAAGTTGAGCATTTATTTGACTAAGAATAGATGAAAATTGAGTAATTACAGGAGCTAGAACGGCCATTACATCGATCAATGCTGTTGGAAAGAATGGCAATGATTTGGCCGATGGAAATTGGTATAAAATCACAGCGACCAGGAATGGAAAAGTGATTTCGTTGAATGTCGGTAGCTGTAATGAGAATGGTGATATGTGCGAGGATTGTCGACCTGGCAATGGTAATTGCTATATGGAGAATAGTGGTGACACAGGGTAAGTGTCTTGAGCATAATGATTTTTGCAACATATATTAATAAACTTTCTTTCGCCGCTTCAGCACGTTAAATTTCAATAATCAAGCGCTATTAATTGGTGGTTTAAACAATCCTGATGCTGCATTGGAACGACCAAGTCAAGTGCATTCAGATGATTTTATTGGTTGTATGCATAGTGTTTCTATTAATGGACGTCAATTGAATTTGAGCCAACCCATTCAATCCGAGGGTATTGAGAATAAATGCACAAGAAGTCAGGCATGCAACAAAGGAAGATCCTATACGGAATCATGTGGAGGTAGGTTGGATCTCTTTATAGACCTAATAACAGTTTTTATAAAATTAATTATTTTCAGGTATTGGTAGTTGCATTGACAGATGGAATCATAACATTTGCACTTGTGGCAGTGATCTTCTTGCACCCAATTGTCAAAGCGCGTTGCAACCAATCAGTTTAAGTCAAGGTGCATTCATCGAATTTTCAATTACAAAGAAACACAAAAGAATGCAGCTACTAGACCATATTTATTTCGGTTCGACTCAGTGGCGTAACAAAAGAAGTAATCACTCATCAGTTGCTACAATTGAATCATTATCGACACTAGACAAAAGTATTAGTTTCCTATTTCGAACGTTGAAACTGAACGGGATTTTGTTCTATGCAGCGTCAAACAGGCATTACACCTCCATTGACCTTATCGAAGGTCAAATTGTTTATAGTAGTAGAACATCGACAACTATTAATATGACAGCATCGCATAGTAGTGTTACCGATGGTTTGTGGCATAATTTAACGCTACACATCCGTTCGAGAACCCTTCAAATTTTATTGAATAACAAACGTCTTGGAGATGAATTAGATTCAGCTAGTGTTCACGATTTTCTCGATCCATACTTAACCTATCTGTCAATTGGTGGAGTGCAACGTGGATTCTACTATGTTAACAACAGTTTTCCCGAATACTATGAAGGATGTCTAGCTAATTTTACAATCAATAAAGAGATTCAACCGTTCAGTGGATCGGGGACGATATTTTCCGAAGTGATTTCAAAAGGCAAAATTGTAACTGGATGTAATGGTTTATTAGGTGTTGGATCAGCTGCTATTCAGGATCCATTGAGTATAGGCATTACACTAGTTATAGTGTTCTTTGTAGTGTTATTAGTAGCCATATTAGTGTCATTCGTTGTATTCCGACTGAGAAAACAATACAAAGAAAAAACAGGCAGTCCAGGTGGCAATAATGGCATGCATTCGAAACAAAATGGCACTGCTAATTTAGGTTCAGTTGGAATGAATGTAATAAATGACAGTGTATTATCTAGGAATATTCACGGCATTGAAACTTCAATGAGTTACCATTCCGATGGTGATATTATCCGAGGCATCAGCGGTCACAGTTTAGTCGGCCCCGAATTGCTGCCGAAAAAATTCAAAGAACGGGATATTTTGCAAAGTGGCGACTTGCCACGTCCGCAACGACCCGATATTATTGAACGGGAAGTTGTAACGAAATCACCACCAATAAGAGACGACCATCATCCACCACTGCCACCAGCATCAAATCACACACACGATCATGTATCGAATGATATGAATTCTGAAATGCCTGAACATTATGATTTAGAAAATGCTAGCAGCATTGCCCCATCTGATATTGATATCGTTTATCATTATAAAGGATATAGAGAAGGCGGTGGTGTAAGAAAGTATAAAGCGCCACCGTCCAGTGTTGGAGGATACCATCATAAACATGGTGGTACAAATGCACAGGCACAACATCGACATTCACCACATCATCCTACTGGGTAAGTTCTAGTTCTGGAATTATCTAAATGGATTGATCTACTGTATGATATTAATAGTATATTTATTATTAGGTATCCTCCACGTGCTCCACCAGTTACCACACCAAATAGTCGTGGCCATCAAACAACACCACTAGCTAGGCTAAGTCCTAGCAGTGAAATGTCCGCTCAACAACCACGAATATTAACGTTGCACGATATTAGTGGCAAGCCACTGCAAAGTGCTTTACTTGCGACCACATCGAGTAGCGGCGGTGTGGGAAAAGATGTTCTACATAGTAATAGTGAAAGAAGTTTAAATAGTCCTGTTATGTCACAGCTTAGTGGACAAAGTAGTAACAGGTAAAGTTTACACAAATTAAATACGCAAAATCTCTTATTAAAGGAAGTAAGGAAACCTGTAAGTTTTTGTTCTAATGGTTGTTTAGGAAAGTTGCTGCACCTCTTCCTGTAAATTCTACCTCACCAGCAATGGGCCTAACTGCCGAAGAGATTGAAAGACTGAATCAAAGACCGCGAACATCTAGCTTGGTTTCCACATTGGATGCTGTTTCTAGTTCTAGTGAAGCACCACGTGGTGGAGGTACCAATCATTTGGTAAGTCGGAATTTGTTTTTCTATTTGGTATCGAAACTTATCGATCTTTGTTTGTTCAGAGTAATCATATGCGCCATAGTCCAGTGCCAGAAACTCATCACAGTACAACTAGTACAGAGGAAAGTGGAAATGATAGTTTTACATGTTCCGAAATAGAATACGATAATGCTAGTTTATCAGGAGATAAATATAAAACGAATGAAATAGAATCGAGAAGAAGTGATTCGAATTCTAGAAGTAAGAATAGTATACCTCCGCCATCTTACGATGAATTTGATTCTTCTTATAGGTACGATTATGATTATAGTAGTATTTTAATTTGTGAGATTATAATGGGAATATGTTCTTTTTAGAGGTTCAATGAGTACATTGGTTGCATCCGATGATGATGTGGCAAGCCATCATCTGTACAGACCGAGTACAGCCGATTCATCTACAACAACATTAGGATGGGAATATTACATGAATTTCCATAAAGATTTTGAAAGTTTAGCTGGCGTGTTTAAGGATAACGCTGAATTGCTCGATGGTGTAAACGGTCGTATGCCAAATTCATTAAGACTTACAAATAATAATAATAATAATAATAACAATAATAAAGCTAGTGAAGAGTATGTGTAAATTTTCCGTTTGTTCTTGTTTTGTGCTAATCAGTTTTGTGCCGTATTAAACGAAATTATGATGAATGTTTGTGCCGTATAATAAATTTATTAGTGTAGTCTTGGCTTAGCAATGATTTATTAATGTATATACTGAAACTGATATATCATATGGTTTTCCAAAGATTCCTTATGATTTGTAGAGTATATTTTAGGAATGATGTAGTTTTAAGCAAACCGAATATGTAAATATATAATTGCTTTGATTGGAATGTATAACAAAAGTCTTTTTCGTGCAACAATTTAATATCTACCATACAATAAGTAACATTAGAGACTGTTAAACAATGTGTGCTTGTTAAATGTTTTATGAAATTTTCACATTGAATACTAACGAAAATATATGAAACATTTAACTTTCAATTTTATAAATTAGTATTTCTTGTATCAAGAACAATCAATATAATCAATTTCTTGCCATATAGTTGTGTAAAAATTAATTATAAACTTAACGATATTATTGTAAAATATTTCTACCTGTGTAATAATAATATTCCTATTGTTAAAAGACTTGATAGATATGTAAATATTTAGTTAGCAATTTTACTAAACAAAAAACACGTCTAGAATAAAACCGAAATGTTTATAAAATGTAATTTTTGAATAAATACAATGAACAATGTTTAGTTTTTGATTTTCTATAAGTTCAATAACTCCATCAATATATTAGTGAAAGCTTCAAATTGAAATAAATGCCAAATTCATTTTATTTACTATAAATTCTGTCTAATCAGAATGACGTATTTTATTTGATTTTCTATCAATATGTCTGATGAAAGTATTTCTGATAAAGAAGACATCGAAAACCTTTTGTACATTTCGAAGAAAATCAATATACAAGAATATGGTTTGGGTGAAGATGGTGGTCTAATTAGGCACTCAGTTTCTGCTGCTGAATCAAAATTATCTACTAGGCATATAGGATCAGAAATCTATGTGCTAGAAGATGAGATCAATTCTAAATTTTTAAGGGATATTGATAATCCGAAAATTATGCCAAAATTAAAAGCTTTCGTAAGTCTACGTCCACTTTTTTCTTTCAAAATAGTGGGAAATAACTGTAATTTTTACATTTGATTATGTCAGAACATCACATGGTCTTATGGGATTAATACAGCAACAGGAGTAAAAGATTTAACAGATGATAACAATAAACAGCTTCTTTTTGCTAGTGTTCACCATGTAATATTATATGATTATGAGAAAAATGAGATGAAACATATTGAAGGCCATGTAAGTTACCTTCATGTCAGCCTAATTTGTGCACATACAGCATCATCTGGATAGGAAATTAAAGAGTTTCCAACCCTAACAAATGTAGATTCGCTTTCTATTTAGATTCATAACTATGCACCTATTCTTTTTTCTTTTATGCAGAGATTTTTAATCAAATGCCTTTCCACGGATATTTTTGGAGACTGGATCGTCAGTTCTGACAATGGCATTAAAGATGGTTGTTTAATTATATGGGAGAAAAAATCATTGTTAGTTTCTTGTAATTAAACTTGTGTCCAATTAAACACTGCTCACTTTTGTTTAAATGCTCTTCGATTTGAAAATTATCTTTCTTATCGGTCTCCAAATAATGTAAAATTTGATTCTCTATTAATATAAATTATAGGAACCCAGTTTTTACTTTATTAGAACCATATTCAGACAGTGAAATATTGCTAATGGCAATAAGTCCATGCGCTAGATATTTAATTACAATTGGTAGAAATGAGAAGCACCGTTATCAAGTGGATTTCTGGTTGTGGACAACAGGAGATGACCGTCCTGCTGGTAATCAAAACAACAGACTCGATTATTTCATATATCTACTTGTGCAATCTATATATTCTTGTTATTTTTCAGATAGTTTAACAATCGATGAATCAAACAACGGACTACCAGTGAAAATCTGTTATAATTTTAATCGACCAGAACATATTATGTTGGTGTTTGAATATGAAGTATGCTTTGTCGTTTGGGTAAATGCAACTTTCCAGGGTTCATGAAGAACCCTGGAATTTGGAGTTTTCAATTGATTGAAAACTATCGATTTGCTGTAGGATTCCATAAACAACAAACTGTCAAAGCCATTATTATCTGAGATTTCAAATCGATTAAAATTTGGTAAATTTACGGAAGGGACGTACTTAAATCAATGCACGGAAAGTTATGTGTCGAGTCGGAAAGGTTTTATACTTATCTTTCGTTCCACTTTGTATAGTAAACAATATAACAAAAAAGAATTGAGTAATTCGAAATCTTTTATTAATGCTGTAAAAGTTTCATCGGCTTCTATAGGAGCTATGATTTCATTTGATAAGTGAGTGCGCTGATTAATAAAAAAAAAATGCTTAGGGGTTTAATGTATAGATTTCCAAACAAGTTCTGAAGAATTTTCCACTATTAATAGTAGATTTCATCCATTCATATCAGTTGGCAATATTTTCCGATTCCACATCAACATTTAACGTTATAAAAACATATTTTTTTAGCATATTAGTAATTGGAGATGCAAAAGGACATATTTACTTTTTCGACGGGAAAGTCAGGATTCTATATTGGATCAGGCACTATAATTTGGGTTCCATTAATGGTATTGCCTTTCCATTCCTGAGTAATCAGAGATATAGCCGAGACTACTCAAATTGTTATTCATCATTAAGTAATTGTTAATCCGATGTTATTCGCTTTACTTGACCTCATTGTATTAAACAAATAAATTGCAATTAATTAAATTTTATTTTTCTAGAAGACTACGCATCGTCAAGATCTGACATTCAGTCGGAACGGAATTCTAATTTTATTGAGACAAAGAAAAATGAAATGAATGAAAATATTATTATTATGAATTCAGAATCTAATACAACATTTGAATATAAAATCTTGCTCATAACTAATTTTTTTATATGTAAGTAATATATTTATAATATTCAGCCCCTGTAATCCTATTATCGCCGTAATCTCTTGAGACGATAATCAAGTATGTACATTCTTTTGCCTGTAAGAAAAAGCTTGTTGATGTATATTGGAGATATTGATAATAGTATTAAATCCCATTTTTTAGCTACAAATGATTGCAACGTCTATTTAATAGATTTTCATCATGATAAATGCACCCCGTTATTTCAAAATACTTATGCAAATGTAAGTGCATTGGAATCACATCAGACCAAGTAAGCATATCGATTTATTTCCGTAATGGACTATGAAATGATATTAATGGATGACCAATTCACATTACGCTAGATCGATCATTGTGATTGGATACGAAAATGGACACATTCTCGCTATAGATTATGATACGAAAGAAAAAATAGCTAGTACTATTTTACCGGCATCAGAATACGTGGGAGAAAAGTGCGCAGATGATGTCATGGTGACCTGTATTAAATACTCACCTCAATGTATATATGTTAACAGAATATTTTGGTTTGTAAATTTGTACTTTTCTTACTCATTCGCTAGCGCTTCATTTATTATGTGGTCGAAACAATGGTGAAATATGGATTTTAGAACCAACGATACTAACACCACTAGTATCGGAACCATTTCGCTGTACAAAATATCGAGTTGAAAAAATAGATTTTACCGAGGATTCGTTACAGTTTGCTTATTACGTAATAATTATTCTATTGTGTCTTAACATTGAAACAAAACCCGCGATTTTATTTACTATAAACCAATTTTGGTTGTTTTAAGGATTCAAATCAGGCAGTGATTCTATTCAATTACGATTCATTAAATCAGTGCTGGCAATTGAAAGGAAAAATCCAATCGCACTATGAAAGAATTACGGATTTGAAATTTTTTATTGCACAAAACATAAATAAATCAAGGCTATTTACAATAGGTGCTGATAGAAATCTAGTAGAATATAATAATATCGAAATAAGGTAATTGAATATTAGTTTCAAGGGAGAATTACAAAACTATGTACACGTTTAATTTAGAGATGATCCATTGGAGAGGTTGTCGGCAATTAAAAAAGATCGTATAGAGCAATCAGCGATACCATTGAACTTTGAATATTATTTCAAAATGTTTGAGAATAAGAAAATAGAGTATTTTTTGATAGTTGATGATAAAGTGAGTTTAACGTTCTTCACATGGTATAATAAATCCAATAAACTGTCTTATCGAGATAGATAAAAACCCTGTCACCTAATTAACGTCCTGCTTTTTGATATGTACCGATAATTACACGATTCTTTTTTATTTTCAGCATAAATTGAAACTTTTTAATAGATTATCAAAAGTTCAGCGTTCTACAGCTCTAGGACCAGCTTATGGCTGCTTCAGGCACACTCCGATCAAGAAAATTATGGTATTAATCTGCATTAGTTCGGGAACAATGCGACGGCAAAGTTCTTTTTTTTTATTCTAATAAGACGTAAACTATTTGATTACTCTAGATACTGCCATACCATAATCTAAGATATACAGTTTTTATATGTAAACAACATATTGGTCTGCATATTTTGCCACCTGATGGAAATCCATATAAATTTCTAGGATATCTAGCACATCCTGTTGAGGTACACGTAGGAACTGTACAAATTTATTGAATTCTAAATACAAATAATTGTTTCAGATTACAGATGTTACGTTATCATTTGATGGAAAATACGCTTTTACATTTGGAGTTGATGACCGATGTGTATTACAATGGGAAATCAAAATTAGGTAAGAGAATAACTTTCTTAATTAGAGGTTTAAGTTGGAATGAATCAAGTTTACACAGAACTTATACAAGGACTTATATTCTGGTGTAGTATTTCTTACTTTTCTTATAAGTTTTCGAGACGTATAAATGTTATGTAGAAAGAATTTAATTCATAAAACAGATTATATTTTACTAAATAGTTGTATTTGATTCTCTATTTTTTTTAGATCTGTAGAAATATGTTACCTATTGGGTGGCACTGAACTAGAACCATATTATTGTCTATTAGAAGGCGGAAAAACTGGTTGGTTGTTCAATGAAATACAAGATTTATTCTGTTACATGCAAATACTTCAGCAAGAAAATATAGATTTACCACGTCGCGTATCTGATTCGCTTAATTTAAGTGAAATACCAGATTTAATACGAACTTGTGGTTATTATCCTTCAAATTTCGAAGTAAATCGTTCCGCAGTTGTACTGATACATTAATTAAATTACTCGTTTCTGCAATATCATTAGATATAATTCAATATACTATTTTTTTAACTAGTTAGAAAACATAATGATTGATATTAGATACAAAGATGTCGACGAAACTAATCAAGTTCGAGACGAAATTACATTCACCGATTTCGTTAAATTATTTATCAATCATCGACCAGCGTATAGTAATTCACTGGAAGCATTGAAGAATACTTTTAGCAAAGTATGTGAAATGGCCGATTCTTCTACAGAAATTGACAAGGATGATTTTGTATATTTATTACAAAATTTAGGTAAAAAAAATATGTGCATATGATTTGCATAGTTCATTATCGGAATACGATTATTACAGTGCTAAATTAATAATCAATATATAAATGATAAGTAATTTTTCTAGGTGAACCAACTGACAACCTAGAAACAGTCTTATGTAGTTTACTAAGAGCATCTAATGGTGGATGCGCTATATTCGACGAGTTTCCCAAGGCAATTATTTTCTACAAAACAAATCACTTAAGAAAAATTAATTCATATCAATTTTTCTTTTCACAGAGAATTACCGTCGATTTCTTTTGCAGCGATTTGTTGGGAATTGACACAAGCCGAGTTATGGATAAATTAAATGATAATGAATCTGAACATAATGATGATTAATAAAATAATAATCTTTTAGAATTGTATTAAAACAATTTATCAGATGCTAATAAAATTCATAAAATGTCCGCCTAACCTAACCAATAACCGTTACGCCGTGTACTGGACGGGTAGTATGAATTAATCTTCATGAAAAATTACTTTGCACAAATAATTGTTGTTAAAAACAATGTTATATAACAAATTATGAATAAATTAAATATGTGTTTATGTCGAACAACATCATCTATTTGAATACGTTGTAAATTTGTTATAAATTAGGAGTTTGCTGTTTCCGAACAGCAAAAATTGTAATAATTTTAAATCAAATACCTTTATTTACTAATAAATTCTACTACAATATGTCGTTATAATAATAATATAATAATAATAATGTCCTAAATCTAAAATAATATGCCATTATATACACATATTACTAAACATTCCTAGCATTCGCCTGCTGTTAGATTACTAACACTAAAAATCGGGATAAAATGAATTCAAATTATGGGAAAAATTTCCTGCCAAAACAATATACACTTTTATAACAAAAAATAGCATATAAATATCATTAAATTTACAAGCTAAGCATTAAACGAATAAATATGCCAAATTTGCATATAGTTTCACGACTTATAATTTTTTTTTTTTTTTGGTAACATAATATATAAGCAACATTTATTACGTATAAAAATGAAAGTAATTATCATATTATGCATTTAGCTTAATTAATTTGGCTTTCATTTGCCATACCACAGAAACATTGACAACAATTTTAAATAAATTATATTAATGTTACATATAGTCTAACAACTACTTACATAGATAATAATTTCCTTGGGGATAGAATAAGTAATAATTATTAATACATTGAAACCACTAAATATATTATATTATGCGAACTGTTCTTTTGGGATTTGGAATAATGGAATTTTACTTTTGTGAGTACAAGAATGTTACAAAAACGAGCTTCAATTGCCTATGTTTGTTTCTTATTTAACAGTTCACAATATCCAAATAGATAGATTAAATACATAATATTATATTGTAATTATTATTATATTATTCACCACATAAAAATAAATATTCATTCTAAATAAAAAATACGTTTTCAATATTCATTTATTACTATTATCATTATTATTAATTTTTTATTATAGCAAAAAGGTACTTGCAAACGATACGTCTTGTCGAATCAGGCACTATAGACAAATATAATAATTTTTTTTGTGTTATTTTATCCTGCTGGCAAATTATGAATTTTGTATTTGTGCAAATAGCTGAAACAAAAATGAAAACTTTGCGAAGATCAAATTTATCAACATCAACATCTGGAGGCTACAAACATTTAAAAGCAAATAACTGCTTTTTTTGTTTTCAGTTTGCTGCCAAATAGTACTTTACTTTTAGTTTTTCAATCTAGTTCTATATAGCCACAACATTTCTTTTTTTAGAAAAAAAAGAAATGAAATAATAAAATTTAAAGCTGAGGCGTATGTTTCGATATTCTAAATAAGATTAGAATCCAATTTATCAAAACACAATATGTTGCCAGTCGAATATCTATTTCTCTTTAAGTTTTATTATTTCATATCTTCAATTCATATAACATGCTAATCTAACATAAAAAGCGCATTATTTGAAAAATATATTAAAACTACGTACTCAGCCGATATTAAATCGAACTGTTGTCGATTTAGGCAACCACAAATACTTTATAATTAATACATTTCAGCAATTAGGAGTACGATTCAGTTATTCGCTGAATGCCGTTAAGCAATTTGTTTTTGTTGATTTTTGCATTATAATTTATAACAACAATTTCTTTTATTTTCTAAAAACATGTACCTAATTTAAATTTTGCTACGTTGCTTGAATGGATACTACAATAAAAACACTCACCATTTATTCAAGCATAATAAAAACACAATCTAAACAATATAAAAAGCGAACAAATAACCAAAAACAAAAAACTATTAAACATATTAAGCGCATGTAGAACAATTATTTTTAATTATACGTGTTAATTCCAACATATGTATATGTTTTCCATAAATAATCATATTTTAGCATACCTAATTTAAAATATTCACATCTTTATAACAATACATAATAAATAGTAGATATTACATTAACATTTTGAATGTATCACAAAAAATATTTCTTTTCATTTCATTTTAAAGAGCAGTGTGTATTAATTATACAATCAAGAAGGGAAAGATATACTGATATATATTTTGTTTAATTTGATGATAGAATGATACTCGCATATAACTCTCTTGTGCTTAATATTTTTTATACATTGCAAAATTCGGAAATGGTTCTATTATATAGCCAGGAAATATGTATATGTATATAAATGAAGGTACTGGTTAATAATCAGGAAATTGATTCTTTTTATCAAATTGAAGGAAGCATGTTTGGGAATATACACTTTACTCGGATGTTTCAATCTCATTCATTTTCACTACCAATCCAATAAACAGCCAAGCATTAAATTAAATATATTTTGTTTCAAGTAAAAGTGTACTTCATTTTCTGATTAAAAAACGAGAAAAGCGAAATAAAAAGGGAAAACACAACACAGAAGAATTTGTGCGATACACTTATTCTTTTTTCTTATTAGCTTATCAGCGGAAGAAAAATCTTTATCTGATTTTTGTTTCAGTTGGAAAGTTTGAAAAAGTCAAAGATCACTCAGCGCGAATGTGTAGTTTATATGATCATTTGAAAAACTCTCTTCTAATAGATTAAAGATAAAAATACGATGAGAGAACCATTGAGAATACATAATACAGTTAAAGTTCTCTTGTCTTACTGATAAAATTCTTATGTTTTACAGTTGTATTATTATAATTCTATTGAACAGAGATTTTTAAGTTTTAAGATAAACATGTTAAGAATATTATAGATTAAGGTGTCTAGAATGATAGTTTTCAAACTAATAAATACATACACAGACGCTAACGTTATACTTATCTTATCAAAATATGAAGAATTTTTAATTTAAACTACTTGAAGAATTATTTTTTTCAATATTCGAATTCTACGATAAATAAGCACCATCTACAGTTTTCTTCTTTTTCATCATAATTCAAAAATAGGATACACAAAAATGATAATATTTCCAAAACTATTTAATCTATACAATACCTAAAGCGTTTCATTGAAACTTTAGGACTTTTGTGCAACTCTAACTCGATATCTCTTTGTCTTAACTGCAGGTGCATTCAAGTGCTATACAATGCTGTCTGCTAAATAATATATGCTTGTTTTTGATTTGAATTTTGGAAATATTTCCATATTAATAATAGTACATATTAATAAAATGACTGATACAAATTTTAAACTCTTAACTCGAACAATAATATGATATATATTAGTATAAGTAGTATAGATTAGAATAAGAATTAAAATGCTTCGAAAAATTTAATTTTTGTAAAATCAAACGATCGTTTATTCAGGTTTAAGTCTGTGCCATTGTACGATGGTTTGTCTCGGTTTCGTAATCATATCCTGCCAGTGTTTAGTTTCAGAGGCACCTGATCCATTTTTGCCTAAAAAAAAAAAAAAAATTAAAAAAAAATTGTTTTATTTTAATTAATTTTCAATTGTATGTTAGATTCTTAAAATATCAATATCTCCCCAAATACAACGGTCAATTTTATTTTAAAAATAGTAAATTTTCGATTGAATAATCGATTGAACCGATCGCTTTCGGGTCCATTGTATAAAATATCAGATTTACAAAACCCAACAGAGATAATTTTTCAGTCTATTTCGTTTTCCAGGGGACAATCTTTTATTCTGTACTTATATAGATACAGCAGAACAGAATCAGGTCAATACGGTAAAAATGAAACGATGCGAAAATAATAAAAAAGTGAAGAAATAATTCAAAATTATACAAAATTTACTAGTTGCAGCAGATATACTGAATCATTTTCGATTCATGGATGAATTTCCAATTAATCATCATCTCTCGCACAGCAATAAATTAATTTACGACATATTAGAGAATTAATTAATACAAACAATGACATTAATTTTATAATAGGGAATCTGTATCCTTTAATCTCTCAAGATATAATTTATGTGATGCAGAAGGAAACAGATGGCTTCAGGCTAGTTTAGAGGAAATTCGTATTATTGGTGAATACACACAACAAATTACAGAATTTGATTCTATATGTTGAGAATTCATACACCTAATATAGATATAATACTAAAACGCGTATACAATCCGCCATATTATTCAAATGCCAAATATGTATGAATATATGGTTGCATAAGTAATTAGATTAGGACTTATACTATACTATACTACACTCGGATTCTGGATGGCATACAAATTGATTTATTGGAATTATTTATATGGAAAACGACTCTCGTCGAGTACTTTTAGAATACAAAAATAGAAAACAACATGTTCTCTGGATCTATTTCCCCGTATAGTATAATTATCTGCAATATTCTAATGTCAATTGGGTTGCATTTCTCTACGTGATCAAGTAGGTATAGATGGGGGAAGGATGGCTATGCAAATATACATTCTTAATGCTCATCATTATGCCTTCGTGCAATTAGTGCGAAAATATCTTGTCAACGACTTTAATATAATCTATGACCTACTTGTCGGATCTGATATAACTATTCGCGTACATGAGAATTGGAGCTGAACTATTATAATGTGTTTAAACAATAGATAATTGAAGATGTTGTACATGCGATCATTTGAGAGATTAATAAAACCAGATGCAACTATCAGTATATATTCAGATTGGAAAATTAGATAGTCATTTAGTTTCACTTACCAGCCAATAATATCCTACCAATCAACTCATTTCTACCAATATTATCGAAATCCATTACCATAACGTCCAATGAGCATTCTCTTATTTTCTCCCATGGAACATTAAATGAAAATGAATCGTTGAAAATCGGATTCAATGTACATTTATAAATAGCTGTTTTACGTTTCTCAATACGTTTATCGCCAAATTGTAACCAGACTTTAACATATGGATCTAGAAAGGAAATTGATTGGTATCGATTCAATTCCGATGAAATTTCGAAAATAAATACACAATCACTTTTATCCATTATCGAAGTCACTTACCAGATTTTCCATTAATATCTTTAGCTTTCAAATTGCGTGCTTTGAGCAATGTTAATGTAAGAACACTGTTGCTCGGATGGTAACAGAGCGATGTAAGTAATTCACCGCATTTGTCTTTTGCTGGCGGTTTTAAGGCTTTCCAGAACGATGGCTTCTCACTTAAATCAACCTAAAATTGTGATTATTAAAGTTAATGTAAGCAAAGAGATACGGGCGCAATTTTAGACGTAATATAAATTATGCTGCTTGTACGTCTGTACTGCAATTTCCTTGGAAAATAAATCAAGAAAGTAAAACTCGTGTATTGTTCCTTGTAAAGCTATTTATTTATTAGATAACTACTCTTAGGTAGTATTGGAGCCAAATCATTAAAACGATTTATTCTGAATAACACGAAATATACAACAATAAGAATAAACTGGGATTTCCATTTGTCGATTAAAACTTATTTGAACGAAATACATACTACTAAATACTAATAATAATAATAAGTCAATGAATATCGACGAATTCGAATCACGTACAAATGAAATCGAAGGGATTTGAACATTTGCTGTTGGGAAGTGAAGAAGATGGTTGTGAAGAATTAAGAGAACGAAATGGTGGGGGAGGTGGTATGGGGCTGGTAAAGCATAAGGAAATTTCGGGAAATTGATTTTTTTCTTTGTTGAATTCGAACGGTTCCTTTCTTTTATAAGGCTAATAATGTCATATGTGATTGAAATTTGAATGTTAAAATCTCGAATCTGAAATAGATTCTTTTTGGCAATAAAATACATATGGAAAAGCACAATTCGCTTCTCATCATCATAAAGAAAAAAGCAGGGAGCCATAAATTCATTTTTATAAAAACATTTTCTTGAAATAATAATGAGGCCACATTTCCACAATTTTCTAACACAAAAGAACACAGATGAAAAGAAGACGAAGAAGAAGTAGCTTCTGTTGAAAATATAATCGAATCTACACACACATACACACACACACACACACACCTTAAGGCACGAAAATTTCGAAAACTTCATATAAACATACCGAGTAACTTTTTGCGAAAATGAAAAGCGGAAACAAAGAAAAAAAATATCGTAGCTCATGAGAAGCATTATTTGAGACTTGAAACATTCATTTTCCCGAAATTCCAGAAACTTTTACTGGAATTAGAAGAAAAGAGAGAGAAAAATAATAGTCATTTATTATAATGCTACTTATGAATGATACGACAAATTTTGAATAGTCTAAACTATGTATTCTCGGTATAGTTTGACCCAATAAAATTGTCAAATTATTCAACCACTACTATTCTTTTAAAAAACGAATTCAGAGAGAGAATATTTAAATATAGAACAGTGTGAAAACTCCTTTGTGGATATATTATTATGTAATTGAAAAATTCCAAAAAATTAACGAAAAAATGTCACTAATTTCTAATTTATCGTTAATCAATAAATTTACACGTCGATGAAACGCTTTATTGAAATTCGGCTGAAATTATACGCGCAGCAACGATAGAACCAGCTTTGAATACTAAATAATCATTTTTTTTTGCATCGTTTCCGTGATCCGTGAAAATTTTCTATAGAAATTTTCATCGGAACTGCACTGAGTTATGTTGATTAATAAAATTCATTTCCAAAAAATTTGCGAATCAGTTCAATTAGTTTAAAACTTTTAACAATATTAAAAGTTATGGCTGGTTTACACGTGTCTCATGATATTGTTTTCATTTAAAACATGCACTGACGCCCCGCCCAACCATCACTGTCAACATACTATGGCAATATGCTTCAATGAATAAAAGGCGGGGCTTCATTTCTTATCTAAAACAAATTCCAATGTGATCGAATTCATTATCGCGTCGCTTCTCATATAAACCAGTCATTAATGTCATTCCTATCAATCATTTACCTGACATAATGGCAAAAACACTTCACCAATCGAATCATCTCTAGAAAATCGATCGTAATCGAATACATGTAAATGCAATACTCTCGATTGTAATTTCTGTATTGGAAAACCTTCAAAATAAAATGTTTCATTCCATCTTGGATTTAATGTACGCCTTTTAATCTTCGTTTCTAATCGATTCTTTTTGTCTGGCAATAGAGTAACACGTACATATGGATCACTTGTACCTGATAGATCTTTGGCTGGTAAGTCTTTACCCTGGAAAATGCGGACGAAAAAAAAAAATTTAACTATTTATATGCATGTACTATATTTTTAGTCAATACAAAAAATGTGAAAATGAGTGGCAGTTTGACAACAATAAAAAAAGAAATGTGAAAGAAGCAAATGGGATTCGGAACGATGGCAACTTTAAAGCTTTTCTTCTGCCAGAGAAATTTAAACTTTTGTCAGATTTGACTGTTGCAGAAATGAGATACATTACGAGTATAAAGATCTAATATTTAAAGCTCTTTTTCCTTTTTCTTTTTTTTTTTTTATTTTTCGTTGGTTCGCAGATGTTTCGTTCAAGCTTTAAATCAGTATAATATCTGGATATGTATGTATGTGTGGATTTTTTATCCATATTTACCTCCATCTGTGTGTGTATTCATTCAAATGATTATGTATAATGGATCAAAATTTTTCGGGGAGCTTTAGAAATTGAAAAGAAATTTATGAATAATTTTCCTCATTTTATTTTATCCCAGTTTAATATAAAGTAAAATATATGATGAGGATCTAGAAATCTATGAATAATAAGTAATACCCACTGATTTTCTATAATATCGAAATATTATGTGAATGTAAAACGTTCATAAATTTTCACGAAAATAAATTAGAATTTAGAAAGTTTATTTCCAGAAGAGAAACGAGCATTGTACGATTAGTTGAATTTCGAATATTTTTGCGAACGATTATTCATGAGTCATTTTTCTTTATTTAAACCTTTAAAAATGACCTTGAACTCTTAAACTGTTGTCTCTAAAACATTTCTCCCAGAAAAATAAATTTCTTTCGTAAACGCTGCATTTCCGAGAATTTCCGGAAGATAGTCAATTTCAGCAACCATATTTTTTGAATGAGAACAAACTATTCAATAATGAATAAGAAACTACCAATATTTTTTGTGGTTTTTCATTCAGTTCAAATAAAATATTAATCAAGCTCAAATCAAACTTAATCAAACAGATTTATCACATTGTCTTCAAAAAAAAGAAAACTCCAAGAAATCTCTCAACTGCATTAAATCAAATGGAAAACGTATAATAAAACTGGAACTGAAAATAATGATGCTGGTGCTGGTGGAAATTCGGTTGGTCTGGACAGTGCAGTTTCTATACGTGATTTTCTCGCCCGCCTTACCATTTACTATGGCTATATACTATATATATATATTAAACATGTCCAGAAATATGGTTTAGTATGCTTGGCAAAGCGAAAATTTGTGGCCGAACAGAAACTAATTATTATTTTCGATTTTCCCTGCTTGAACATAATGGAAGAAATAGTGATTCTCCACAAGTACACAGAATAGAAGTTGAGCTGAATTAATTCGATTTATCCTCGATTTGTCAGTGAATCACATTAGAATGATTGGACGAGGCAAACCGTATAACCACCGAAATTACCAGAATTAGTATCTATAGACTTTATTTTATAAATTTTGGAAAAAAATATGCAGTATAAAAACCGTGTCCAAATGTCATTAATCAAAAATTGCTTATCAGCTTGGCACCTTCGGTTTCTTTTTTCACGAAAATTTATGTACGTTCATCTGAATGTTCCATTTTCCAGAGGGAGATGGAAGGAGTAAGAGTACATCGTCTATTCGGCAATAATAATAATAATAATAATAGTCGGATATGGTGGGAAACTGGATATTTTAGATCATAAATCAACTGCTTGTATGTGTGAAAATATATGTACATATACATATACATTATTTTAAGGTTTTTCCTATACATATATTTTCCAAAAGAACAAACGAATTGCATAACTTGAGGTGATAAATCTATTGAGTTTAAGTTTATGTAGGGGAAAAAATTAATCCGTTAACAAACGAAAGAAAGATGCTATCATTTAAAATTGGATTAATTAGTCAGACGATTAATTAATTTATACAAGTAGTCGTCAGGCTCTGTTGAATGTATGGAAATGCATTTCATTGCAATTCCTTTGGTAAGATGAGTTTGTTGGTTGTGTTGGAAACTCTGTGAGAGTGTTTGCGACTAGAGAGGGCGCTTATTACGTTAATTAAATTAAAAGATAAATTAATTGTTATTAATTGATATTGGCGTATTAATTAGAGCACTAATTTATGTCCTTTGTATTTTCTGCTTTACCTGCAGGAATTACCAAAGCTCAAATAACTTTCCTGTTTGATTTATAATAGAAACAAATCGTCAATTTTTTAATACTGATTTTAATAATAATAATAAAAGACATGAATAAAAGAAGTGCCATTAAATCTTTCGATGTCTAAATTTTTAATGGGTAAATAAGCATAAATATTTCCCAAATTTCCTTCGTTTTATGGAGATTGAGTTTCATGTGAAAAGTTGAAATTGTGAAATGGCATGTTGTTTATTCAAAAACGAAACTATATGAATTTTTTATGAAAATTTTTAGTAGGCAGTGTAACAAAACATGTTCTGGACCAGTTTAATGTGTTTGGCCCTAGTGAAACGGTAGAGGGCGCCTGATACGAATTTTCGTGACTAACACTAACTATTTTTTCTAATTTTAATTTATATCTCTTCTGTCACGATTTTCTTTTCTTTTTCTACAAGTAAGTCTTACCTGTATGATTTTAAGAATGAGTGTGGTATTTTGAAAATCGTACTCCAACGAGAAATGAATTTGCCCAACATTTTCTGACGGCTCTGAATTGTCAATGTACATGTCCACTAATGATATCGAACGGCTTTGAAGGAAAGCCATCTGAAAACAGGAAATTTGATTAGTTTTTCATTAGAATCATTTTTTTCGATTTCCATTCTTTCCAGTTTATACTTTTACCTGATCCGTTTTGAATATCAAAATGTTAAGATTTAATCGTGCCGTTTAATATCTTGATGCATTCAATTTACTCTGTATGAATACATTTTGAAAAACAATTTTTATCTGATGTATATTCAATTCAGAATTGTATATTGTTCGATAGAATACAATGTGGAAATTCAACACGAACCTATTTATATGTTATCCATTTTAACTTAGACAGAAACAATAGATACATTTTGCTTGGCATTCATTACAACATAACAACATTATTTATACAAACAAATACTCGTATACATCTAGAGCATTCAAATAAATATATATTTTATATAAATTAATACAATACAACATTAAAAAGCGAAATATATGTAGGTTAAAATATGTACAATGTATAAAATATAGATGGAGCTCTTTCGTAATAATTATATACCAATGAGGTTGTGGTGGACTAAAGAAAAGTCTGTTTCCAGAAATACAACAGCCGTCAAATACCACCATTGTCTCCCCTTTTTAATAAAATATTAATGCTATATATCTTCCACCCCTCTCAATAGAAAGAAAACGAAAATTATTAATATAATCTTTGACTCGTATTTTTCCACCGAGAATACCTACCTAATAATAAGAAAATGTCAATTCCAGATTTGAGATAATACGTTTTTATCATCACCGAAAAAAAAAAAAAATCAGACGAGGAGGGATAATGGAAAAGTTTTTAATGTTTCATTTTATGTTTGTATTTTCTTCTTTTTTCTTCTATTTTAAAAAGAAATAATTATTGGCCCCAGGACGATTTTTATTAAAAAAAAAAAAGAACAAAGTTGAGTTTTTCCATTTTAAAAAATTAATAAAGAAAGAAAATCTATTATTAGAGAGACGTAATACGCGGATATTATATGAAGAGAAGAGAAAATAGTTGACTGTTTTCTTTAAAAAAGTTTCAATGGAAAATAAACGATAAATTTCATAGCAAAATATTACTATAGTAAAAGACATTGTTTTAATAGAAATTTTAAGATGCAATTAAAAATCTAATAACGTCAGGTAATATCCCCTTTTTGCAATTCTTGGTACTCGAAACCTTAACATTTTAATGCTTTTTTTTATGATTTTAATCATTTACAAAATATCTATGCAATTAGATGTTCGACTTGTCCATATACAAATTTAATGTAATTTTTATTTTATTTAACTTACATCAATTTAATCTCGAATTCTCTTAGAATTTGTTTAAAAATGTACCCCAAACTATATCCCAACGCACCCCAACTACTAATAACTGTTGATTGATTATGATTATACGATATCAGTTTTTCTAACTTTCTCTATATTTGACGTAAATTTACTCAATGATAAAAATTGATTTGATTTACTCACTAAACAAATAATGAATATTAATAATATTTGCTGTTTTCTGCACAGATTGAATTTACTTTATTATATATTTCCCCTTATTTTACAATTGTAATAAACAAATTGCTTAAATTTGGATTAATTACAAAAAAATTATATCTTTCTTCCTTCTTTATTAGTCGTTGATATAATAATGAGAATAATAATAATATATCTTATCCTGCTGCTTCTTTATTACACTAATTCACATTTTTCGGTAATAAACTGTATGCCTGCTGGGACACAACAGGGGCGGAAAAAGTTAATTTAAAATTCATGAAATTTTTCCTTTTTTTTTTTAGAAATTGCAATCGATTTAATTAATTAATAAAAACTTTCCTCATCTTTTTTTTCGGAATACATTAAATTTAATTCCAACAATACGAATCAGCATAAAGTAATCCTTGTTGCACTACCACAAACACACACACGCTCACGCATTTAATCACACTTAAATCTTGAACGCTCTGGAACAAATTTACATTTTCTCTTGTTGGATTATGAAACGGTTATACCTAAAATTTCTTATTCTATTTATGTAATGTCACCGAAAATTCAGTTTAAGAAAGAAGAAATAAAGTGGGGAGCAACCCCAGTAGATAAACAAAACAAATTCTGGACCACTGTTCATGGTGCTCTAAAATTTTAGAGTTTTAAGTGTTTCGCTTCCACTCAAAACGTCGCGCTACTTTTCGGCCAGAATCTGTTGTGTACATCTATTCACCCGATTTCATTTCATGTTCACGACGCTTAGTAAGGTATTAAACGGATTAAATCGAAAGAAAAATGGAATAAAAAAAAAAGAAAAAAAAGACGAGGGATTTTTCATTTAATTAAAGAAACTTAAGTAATAAAATTAATTAAAGCGTGGAAAATTAAGATGGTAATTGCTTTGCAGAAAAAAGTGTTTAATTAATTTAGAATCAGATGCGATTAATTAATGTAATACACCTTTTTTTCATTTAGTATACGCAATAAAAAGAGAGAGAGAGAGATAGATAGAGCTAGTAGTTTTGCTCGGAATACTATATTTAGGCTTTTTCATTACTAAATAGCTCAAACAACCAATTGAAATAGCTTTCTCGGTGCTCTTTGAAAATGTTATTAGATTTTCTAGAGAATATTGGAATCGAATCGATAAAACATTTAGGATAGAACTTCGTATGTCAATAGGAAACGAAGAAACAAAAAGAAAAAAAAAGCAAAAAAAATATAAAAAGGCAAAATTTAAGTAACAAAAAGCGAAATAAAGAACTTCCCATAAAGTGGAACAGAAAACGAAAAATGAACAAGACAAACGATATTTCGAAACAAATATGTGACAAATAAACACTCGAAGAAGCATTTATTGTTCTCTATGGAGTTCATGGTTTTATTAACTTCTTTCCATTATACTCTAAAATTTCCTTTAAATTTGAAACTGTATACACTTAAAATGCATTACTTAACTGTCATAGTTTATCTTTACCTATTGAGAAAACTTTTAAGTATCACTTTATTATCAAATAAAAATAGTTTTAAGTTTCCAATGAAAAACTGCAAAGAATACAAGAATAAATGGCATTTTGGAGTTTTTTTGATTGTTGAGTGAAGTTTTCCACAACAATATGTAAAATAATATCCAATATTTGCCAGCTTGCTCGGATAAATATTTCGAGAAAAACCGGCAGCTACTTAGCGGACAAAAAATTGAGACAATTTTAAAGAAAAATGAACACAACTAAAAATAAATGAATCTTGATTTATCTTATGTTCAATCAAATAGAAATAAAACCGAAAACAGTGAAAAATTTCCAATAAAGTTTCATGACTTTGAAATATTAACAGCAGCAGCAGGAACACTAGTAGTTTAGTGGCTGGCAAATATTTCACTTATTAGGGAAAAAATTTAATTTAATTCTTCATCGATTTTCGTCTCTCTTTCCCTCGCTCTCTGTTGTTTACATTTATTGAAGGTTTTTATATTTTCCAATTTCAATTTGCAAAAACAAAAAAAAAACAGAAACTTAAAGCTCAACTTTACACAAAAACCTAGAGAAATAACGGAAAAATATACGTTGTTTTTCGTCCTCAGCTTAAACACACTTGAACCGAATAACAAAAAAGGAGAGAAAAAGGAAACGCTTTTTTTTTTTTGGCCTGGGAAAAAACATCAACACTGCCTTTTTTTCAAATTTCCAACATAAAAAAGTGCTCGCTCTTTCGGCCCCCTCCATGAAACTTTCCGAGTGAACTCCGGAAGTTTCAGGTTCTGAATAATAATTTTTAATTCCCTGCTTTGTTTAAAATAAAAAGTGTGGTTTTTGGGACTCAAGAAACTCTTCGGTTTATTTATTATTTCTTTGTTAAGTGGAGTTTTTTTGTTATAAAACTGGATAAATTTCCATTATAAATAAATAAATATTAAATTGAGTATCAACTTCACGTTAGTATAAGCGCAGTACCATTTCCCTGCTTCCTCTTCTTTTATTAAGAGCGTATTTTCATGTATCTACGGTAAAAAACTTTTAATAATGAGCCAAGCCCCATCTACGAGATTTTCCATTTCTCATAACTAAATATATAATTAATTTGTTTAACTTCAATGATGAGTTTATCGTTGTTAAGTCGAGTTGTTGTGTTCGGGAGATAAAGGCAGCGACCCTTTTGCGGATTTTAATTAAAACTATTCGATAGTTTTGGTTGTTTCGATGGTGTCTCTCTCTCCATTATTATTATTGTTATTATATATATATAAATAGTTTCCACAATGCTGTACATACAATATATTAGAGTTTGTAGTTTTGAGATTTATTGTGACAGCTAGCTGTGACACCATAACTTTGTGGATAGATATGCCTTAAAGTCGCACAAGGTGGCATATTGAAACTTCAACAGTTTGATGTGTTTAGATGAGAAAAGATACTGTTTATTTAACACTTCTAACTAGTGATTGCTCATCAAGCAAATGTCAATTTTAGAGTTTCATCGTTTAAAAATTCAATATTATATTACCCATGCTGAATAATTGTACTGATTAATTACACCAAATAAGCCAAACATTCGTTTACCAAACGCAATACTTTATACAAATCGAAAATGAAAGCAACATCGATAGACGAGGCACGAACTGAGCATTCTCGACAGTGTATACTTAGTTTTAAAGAAGTTTTCAGCCATAGATAAAAGCAACACAGTAGACAGCACATTACAGGGGCTGATATCAATTTGTTACATTCACTAAACTACAACTACCATACTTGATTATGATGATAATGATAAATTCTGGGAATTATTTTCTATTTATTTGGTAAATTGAGAGAAGTTCGACTCGGATTTGATAAGCAGCGATAAAGCAAATCTGACATGACCAAAATCCTCATTTGCTTAGATATTAATTGATTGCTTTAGTGTTGGAAATTAATTAAATTGTGGTCCCTTTCGTCGATTACAATTCTGCTGACACTGATTTAAACAAGTTTTCTATTTATGATTACATAACGATAACATAAATTACCAAGATTATTCTTTGACTTTTGTCTGAAACTGACAAGTTAACTTATAGAATTTGAACAATTTGTCATCCCAAAGAGGACGCAAATCCCAAGGAGATATATCTTTCGTGTACATAAAGAAAATTCGATTCATCATCATCACAATCAAATTCTAAACCAATCTAGCAAAGAATGACATAAATAATCATGCTTACATCCTGGCTTACCGACGGATGGTCTCCTCCTTTGACATTTTGCAAAGCCTTGTTTGCAGGTGCCGTTGGTGTACGTGCTTCCGGTGGCTGGGCACCGGCACTGCTGCCAGCTGGTGATTTGGCCTGTGGACTGCCAGTTGTCCTGCAAATAAGTAGGAGAATTTATTTTAATTAAATTAATCACAACGGTGTGTATGCTTGGATGGTTTTCGGTGGAACGAATGGGTGAGAAACGGACAGTTTGATTTATACGAACTTTAAGCTTGGAATTCACTGTAATTTTAGTTTCACATAAATTAATTTTAAAATTAAATTAAGGCGACAATTAAATCTCAAAAAAACAAGTCAAATTTACTGCTAATAAACTAACATTTCCAAGCAATGGAATGGCAATTAGAGAATTAGAAACTTTTGGAAATTAAATTAGAGAGAACTTCTTTGAAGCATTAAATTCATAGCTTTTATAAACTAATAAAGTTAACCACGAAGATCATTAATTTATATTTATCATATGCGTTGACTCAGACTTTATAAGCTTCTTATAAGATATTATATAAAAATTATGTTCTAAAATCGGCGCAACATTTTAATCGAAAATTGCTAGCCAAAAAAGTTTGATTGGAACTACACACAACACGCTGGAAATTTGGAAAAAAGCATCAGATATCAGATGACGTAGAATCTGAACTTTTGATTCAGAATTGGCATTGTACATCTACTCAAGTTGGAGACCAAAAAGGTGATTTAGACATCAACAAAATTGTAGTGAAAACTAAGGAATATTTTAAAGAATAGAAACACCGATGTTTAGAACACTTTCGCTGCTAAGATTTTTTCTTTTTATTCCAGAAGTAGCATTGTTTACCTACTCATATTCAACAATGTTCCGGAACTGGCGGTGTTTCTCTGCTAATAATCGACAATTTTTTTTCACAGATAAATTTAGTTGTTTCCCTATGAAAATTGGTTCCATTTTTTCATATAAAACAATACTGTATTTGCTTTTCCTAAAAAACCTCTTCCCTTGAACACCCCGCGTACACACATTATAATTTATCATGCAGCAAAAATTTCCAATTACATTTTGCATACATTGTATGCATGTATAAATTAACTATAATGGTTTTTTCGCCTCGATTTTTCTTTGCTCATATTTCCCTGAACCTACAAGTTCAACGAAAGTTCTCTTTTCTATTTGTTATTAACATTTTATAATGGATAATATGCAATAATACGTTGTTCAATTAAAATTCTAGTTTTAATATTCGAAAAGTAAATGACGGCAAAATTGATAATTATTGTTATTCTTGAATGGACAATTAATAAACATGTTTACATTTAGATTTATTGGAAAAATATGCTAATTGTGATAATCATTAATCATCTAAAATTAATTAAAAAAAATAAAAAGAACAAAACTAAGTCACCGAAAAGAAAAACTTTCCAAAAGAAGCTTAGCGTCGAAACAAAAATCTTTTGGGATATTTTTTATTTCGTTTTCTAATTTAATACTTGAAATAATATGTTCTTTTCTTTTATTATTATTTGAGCGGAAATTTCAGCCTTGTGACAGGTTTGCGACAGCAGCAATTTCGTTGAAAAAACAATCCCTTTTTAGCTGCTCTCTTTAGAAACAGATATCTATTCTGTCCACCTTTTCTAGCTTGTTCTTTTTTTTTGCTTTCATTTTATTTATTTATTTATTTTTTTTTTAGGGAAGAAAAATACACTTCCAGTTTTCTATTTTTGTTTGAAGAAAAAAACGAAGTCAATATGTTCTTGATTTTCCAAGGAAAATAAAATATACAAATACTGGTTATTCAATGAAAAGTTGTTAAAGGAATAGTTCGTTTTTAATGAAAAACTATTAACAATTCTTCGAATATTGAATACACCTATGTTGGTTATTATTATTATTATTACTATCATCAGTTCTTTTTTCACATGGTAAACTTTCTATGGCACATTGTTTAATATACGTATTATTGTGCCTTTCATGTTGGAAAGGAATATTGATTTTAATAAACATAATGTGCATATATTAAAGAGTTTACTCTATTTTTAGTTTTTTTTTTTCAGCCTTTTCATGTCTGGTATAGACGTATTTAAATACATATTTAAAAAAATATCAATTAATATAATTAATTAACACGGTAACAGCCGCAATTCATACTGAAGCAACAAAGAAAACTCATCAACGATACACTATGTATAGTTTGTATCGTATTTTTCTGTGGTGACGTCACGAGATATTTGTGTTACTCAATATTCTAGCAAGATGTTTACGTTTAAAATTTTTTCGTTGCAAAAATAGGCAATAGACCCACCTACACGCCAATTTGAAAAAAAAAAAAAAATTATTAGATTTAGACGTTTTCCAGGAACCTTTTACGCTTTCCATGATAATGCGAAATATTCCGAAAACAAAAAAGAATTTTTTCAACCAAAAACATTTTTCTCTAGCGAATGAAATGCTTTTAGTAAAGAATGTCCCGTTTGAAAAAATGCATTTTTTTGTTGCCGAGTTTGTTCACTCTACAATTTATCTTTGATATAGAAAACATCCAATCAACTTTAAAAGAAAAGAAAATCTCATTGTGTATTCTACTGAACATATGTTTGTATCTCTGTGTTAGGTATATAAAGAACTACTCCTAAATTTAACAAACTCAAATTCTTCTTTGATATCCAAAAAAGTTAATTCAATGTCAACTGAACTCGTTTTGTATTTTTTTTTATCAAATTTCCGTTTCTGGATTCTCTTTCCATAGATCTCCCTAGCTCCTTCACGCTCGAAGAAACTACACACCATCAATTTATAGAACGGGCACTTTCACATAAAGAGGTATCGCTCCCTGCAGGGAATGCACACTAAAGTTTGTTGCATTAAACTTAAAACTTTAAGAAAATTTAATGAAATAATTCGCAGAAAAAGCGTATATTGAAAATCCGTATATTTTACTGAAAAATGTACTTGTTAAAATCAATATATATTTACTTTCCTTGTACGATTTCCATGTATTTATAATGTTTAACTTAAATATATGTTCTACGAAAGAGGTTAGTTACTTACTGTGTGGTGAGCAAACAGAAAGTTGATTAACCTAATGAAACTCAAATATTTTCAATAATATAAGATAACAGCTCAGCGAACAGAAGATGGTAGATATAAAATATATATAACTACCTCTCTACTCGCCCACTTCCACATCATCCTCCCTCATTTAACTTCTCTCTTTACTTACTTATAATGGAAAGTTGAAAATTTTCCATTGTTTCTAAAAGATGTTAAATTTATTCGATGTTGAATGAAGAATAAATTTCCTGCTGTGTGATAAAACAGGACGGGACGAGATAAAGTTAAATGATCTTTCATGAAAGATTAACATTATGTGTCAGGAAAAATTAACAGTGAAAAGTTAGTAAGAGAAAATAAATTTCAATTTTGGGTTTTTCACTTTCGAATAGTGTTCGAAAAGTAATTTCATAAATTCAACGAAAACCTCGGTAAAAAATTGAGCAGTTTTTCTATTTTTCCTTATTAGTATTACAGGGCGAAAAATTAAAGAGAAAATGGTGAAAATCTAATTTTCTAATTTCTTTTTCTTTTTACATCAACAAGTATGTATTTAGAATGTTAGGACAAAAAGTAAAATAATAAAAAAAGTAAAGCTAATACTTACTCCAATTGAGCTCTGGAAATTTCCAGATAAATGGAAAATGTTGACAGCAATTATGATGACGACGGCAAATGGATGAAAGGAAACATGAAAAAAAAAAGAAATACTCTGTTAGCAAAGTGATTAGACAGGCCTCTTGTTGTAATTAAAATAAATAAAATTAATTTAAAAACCTGGTGAATTTGCAGCTTAAGAGTCTTCCGTTTCCACACTAGTGGATGGGAAACACTATATAATTATCAGAGAGATTCTACTAAAATGATAACAATTAAATTTAAATACATTTTCTAGTATTCCTTTTGCTTGCGCTAAATGAGCAAGTCGGATGACATTTTCATAATTGTAATAGTTATATATATCCTCGGAAATTTCTAATTGCAATTCCAATATTTCGGTTTTGGAATTCTGTATATTTGCAGAACTTCAGATTCAAAATGCATACTCAGTAAAAAATTAAATTGCAGATTAATATTAAATTAATTAACGAGTTAAAACTAAAAAATATAATTCGCGCGCTAATTTTTCTAATACGATATACATTCTGGATACACATTTCTCTGGAAATACTAATAGAATAATTTCAATAATAACTATTATATTTCTCGATTTCTATCTACGACCGCCACACACGATCTAAATTAAAAATTCGAATGAATATTCATAAAGTAATAATTTATTTCTATAAAAAAAAAACATTAAGTGCATAAAATTATGCATTAAAAATACATATTCTAAATAAAACAAGTGTATAATTCATATCAGCGAAAAATTTTAATTTTTCCTAATAGACCCTGTGTGTGGGTGCAAGGGATGTAGAAGGGGGGACGGAAGAAATAAAAGAAACTAGGGAGGTAAAATAATAATAGCGGGAAATGATAAAGCGAAATATATTATATTCATAACTAAAATCCACCCCGTTTAATGACCTTTTTTTACATATTAATTGCACTTCAACGTTAATGGGTAGTGCAATAATGTGCAATTTGGTGCAATTAACTTTCTTTCTATTTTTTTTTTAATGGTATTTTTCATAATTATCTTACAGATAATCAGGACGGATTAGTTTTTATTGTGGTTTTTCACAAATGCACTGTTAGCTTCATTTTAATCACAATGACAATCTAAAGTATCATTAATCATTAGAAAACCTACAAGAATTTTAATAATCTTGGAAAATATATGGTCCTTGGATCTTTGACAAAGTGCTACTGTATTATCGTGGGCTTGCGTAATAAAAAGTACAAGATATTTTGTCACTAATTACATATTTTCATACATGTAAAATTTCTTCTTAATGGCTGCCAATTCGAGCGCATGCTCTAATAACTTTATACATATATGAATTTAGTAACTTAATAACCAAAGATTATAACTGAAAGCGTAACCACTATATTTTCGCTTTTATCCAATTTCGTTTGTTTGTTGATATTGTTGCTAATAAAACCTAACCCTATCAAATTTCAATAAATATAAATTTCAATCATCTAAAATTGATTGTAAACATAATCATCATCATCAAAACGAGATTGCATAGTGCATGATGTATACACGAAAGAAAAACAGAGAGAGAGGGAGAGGAGAAAAGAGAAAATTGATAGGAGAACATAAAGTTTCCATGTATAAATTTTGAAAAGCAAAATTTTATCTTTTATTTTATATATTGCATTTTTTTTTTGTTTTTAAGAAACAGTTCAAAGGATATAGTTAGAAAAGATGAAGTTGTAAAATAGAACAGAACAAAGAAATGACAAACTTTAGACTCTGTATTAAATAAGTTTTTAAATTAATTTAATTTCTTCATTAAGCTACGTTACGTATAACTATAATTATAAATACAAAATACTACCTTATTTCAACAACAAACTTTTAAAATAGGTCGGGGAAAAATACTATAATAAATTTTCCGTAAAAGTGTACTTTAAGGTTAGTGCCTTTTGCACTATTTTATTCCAGAATTTCCATAGTGACTCGTGGAAATAAGAGCTTTTAAACGGTCTGATACTAATGATTCATTATACCCATTTAGGCGCATATTACTTTATCTGACGCGTGGAAAAATGGCAATTTATAGATTGTAATGTGCTTTGTTTAATATTAAAGCCGTTGTAATGCACTATTTTTAAGTTCAAGGTGGTGACAGATGTACAGTTCTGATTCGCATATATTTGCGCATTCGGCGCATATTTTGGTATATGAAAAAGGGTAGATCTATGATGTAGTTAAATGGAAAATAAATAGATGCGAATTGGATATAAGTAACGATTATCTCATTTCTAGCTAGTTTTTTACTCTGAAATTTACTTGAGTGTTTTGGATTGATTGACAGCATCTTTGAAGCTCTTTAATCTGAGATGGCATCGGAATTGTTCATATTCAATTTTATAATTTGAACTGTCACTTCAAGTTACTAACTTAATAATTTTCTTTTTATAAATCGAGAAAGAAATAAAAGTAAAAAATAAATATATTTATTTTTTATATAAAATATATATATATATATAATATAAATCAAGAAATAAAAAATTCATTATTGTGTTCCAGGACCGCAATAATAAATTCAGGAATATGGAGTTCTAATTATACTACAATAATAAAACCTCTTAATAATAATATCCACAATAATAATTCTCTTAAATTAAACTAAATAAGAGGATATTAAAATTTAAATACAATATTCCTCAACGTTGCAATTATATTACTTCAAACCATTCACTAAATACGTATTTTTTGCTTTATTGCCATTTTTTGCTGAAATCAGCAATTAATCCAATCTTCCAAAAAATGCACCCGAAATACGTATCTGTATCGTATAAATAAATAAACACTCCATTTTAATTAAAACTTCCTATTAAATTTAGCTAATGAGAAAAAAGTCAATTAATCTTCTTTGTCTGACAGTTCATATTATTTTGCGTTTGTAATAATAATAATCCTTCTCGAGAGGGTTGGCATGTAATTAGATAGGGAAATTGACGTAATAATGATGAATTATATGTAATAATAATCATTATTATGCTCGTTTAAAATATTTTATGCAAATGCTGTGGGAAATATATAGAAAAAATTGATAAAATATTAAACAAAATTGAAATTATCGCTAAGCATTGGAATGAATTATTAGTTAGTTTTATCCAGGATTCAACTATGTATTTTACCACCTTAATTTCATAAATAAAAATAGCCATAATTATAACAAATATAATAATAAATCTAATGAAATACTATGGTAATAAATCAACAAAAACAACAAATGGAGTACTGCTGAAATGTTATGTTTTATTATACTCTACCCATGTAGAGTATTAATGTTAGCGCTATTGTTAATTAAAATTTATTTATAAATGATTGTAAAATTGTGAATGTAAATTTTATATGCTATTCGATTTTCAATTAATATGATTTAATTTGATATAAATTAACACATTACCTTGCTGAATAATACTCGAAGAATGCTACCAATATTTCTATTGATCTTGTAAAAGCTTGCCACATTGTTCATCTTTCTGATGGGCTTAATAATTAGCCTTAATCAATTGAAAGCTTTATTAAATAAAACTTGATAGCTCAGTAAATAATTTATTCAATTTTCAGCACGCACCAACATCTTAATAATATCACTACGGCTTGACGTTTTACTAAACAACACAATTTTCCACTTAAAGAATTAATTACTATTTTATTGCAGGAATATATCTATTTGATTCGAATACAGAACAAATTACTTCAAAAACATATACAGGCTACCCTAACTGCATCTTTAATATGAATCAAGTATATCTATAAAAAGTACTTAAGATTAAATTTGCGTTTAATAAGAATTTAAATCTCATTTTCTTCTACATCTGCCATATAATCGATTGGAGTTTGTTGAGTTTCAGGGAATATTTGGAAAAGATTTCTAGAGTTTTATGTACCGTATCTCTCGGTTTATCGCGAATTTATCTTGTGCTAATCTATTTTTTGATTTAGGTTTAAATCTAGTATGCGAATATTGCATTAGACTCCTTTTTTTAAATTTTATGGATGTAAACAAATGAATTCAGTTTAACTGAGCTACTTGATAAACAAAATGCTAATTACTATTAATAATTAACAACTACATGAAATTCGTATTTCTGTGAAATGGAACGCCGAAAAACAATGGAATAATGCTGATTCAATTTAACATTATTATTATTATTAGCTGGCAGGCGAAGCTTGTGGTTTATATATGAATATATTATGTGATATAATAATTACATATTATTATTATAATTCGTTTCATAATTCTATTTAGGGAAAATATAAAAGAGGAAAACTTTAATTTAATATGTATAGTAGGCAAGCAATTTGAAAATGCTGCTGCTACTGCTCAGATTCCATATTATGAAGTTGGATTATTATTATTACCTCCATTTTCAATTTAAATTCTCATCCCCTATTAGTCGTTCCAAGCTTTTCTAAAACACCCTGTATACATACCCATATACGGAGTAGAAGACGCTGTTAAATTTCACTTTAGCCGAAATTGCAAATTAAAATCTTTCCACTTTAATTTTCCATTAAAAATTCCCATTAGGGTTTTACAGTTATAAAATTTACTGTCGCACAAAAACTCTATTACATCCAATATCCTATTGAGTATATTGTATTGGTAACATTTAATTTTAGGTTGTAATAAAGTTTTATTAGAAAGTTTAGATCGATATTTATGTGTTGATGCGAGTTTAATAATTGATCTGGACCATTTCTCGACCATATGGAGTTGGAACATGTGTTGCTGCTAAAATAGTAGTAGGCCGATGTTTTTTCTAGTTAAAGAAAATATCACGTACTAGTACGCACAGCTCCGCCCCAATGTAATCTAATAAGATCATCATATCTTTTTAATGAATTCCTATTTCGAGCCGTGACTAATAACTGACAGTTGTCTGGGTGCAGAGAAAGCGGTCTATATATATAAATAAATAAATAAAATACATTTCATTGGGATACTTGCAGCCAACCCATCATGGTATTACAAAAGGTAATATTGTCGTATTTCAACTGTCAATTTCAAACAAGAATGAAATGGGAACATTTGTTAATGTATTTTGTTTGTTTAGTCTGTTTAGTTATTCATTTGGAATGTTCTAGTTTTACACTTTGCAATTTACTGAAGTTCTGAGATGAACAAGTCGAATAAATACATAAAATGATGGAATTGAAGTGGGTATTGTTTAGCTAGTGAATTGGCTAGATATCTTGTGGAAATCTAATACATTTTAGTGTACCAGAGCTCATTCATGCGCATACCAAACTATACAGGATGTACAATAGAAATTTAGAATTTCACAAGGTTGCCAAATGTTGATTTTCGAAAGAAAATCTGTTAAACTTCTTTAAAAAAACATTTTTTCAAAATAACAATAATGTCTTCTAGCACTAATGTAAATTTACTTGAATTATTGAACACATAAAACACAAAAGAACACAGGAAGGCTTTTTAGAGCACAATTTATTCCATCCCTCTTCTTGTTACTGCTAATCAGCTAATTACGCTCCTCAATCTAGGGTTCAGTTGGTTTTAAAAAGAAAGGGCATACGAGGAGGAATGAGAGAAAGCGCAAAATGGCTAAATGTGAAAATGGAAGGCAGCAGCAATAGAAAATCCCGGAAATAGATGTCAAATTTCAAAGTTTTAATGGTGTGAATGTAATTTAAGGAAATATTAGAAGGATTTTGTTAAGTGGATTTTATTTCAGCAGTAACTATTAATTCTAAGCTCGATGGGTGTTGCCGAACTGACAATATTTTCTTACGATATTTAACATTTTCTGCAGTTGTCAAAATCATTATTTTTTATGTAGCAAAAGTTTATTATCATTATAAATTTTTTTAATTAATTTATTAATTGCTATTTACGTGATTAATTAACGACAACTAATTGTCTAATTTGTTCCTATTATCTATTTTCTTCGTTTTTTGATTGAAAATAGCTAATATTCAATTGCTTCTGATGCTATTTCAAAAACCGAAAATTATCTAGGGGAATTCACCGATCCCTTCCAGTTGTTTGCAATGCAGTGCAGTGGAATTACATATGCATTTTGTTGGAAACAGTCAACTGGACCGAATCTATTTATATCTTTTCATAATTAATTTATTCATCGATCTCTTGAATTCAATGATTAAAAAATTATTCTGACGTGAAATTTAAGTGCCATTTAAGCGACTAAGCGAACCAATTTTATTTTTAGGCATGGTTTCCCGGCACAAATAGGACATAGTATAAGTATATCTTATTCATCAATTTTTTCCTTTTATTTCTGGATTAAATTTAAACTTAATTAAGTTTAAATTTCTAATTTAAACTTAATTAGGATTGGTTGTTGCCATACTGACTAGATTTTCTATACATCTAACTAATTTTTACCCCAGTGCTAAAAACATTCGTCAAAACAATTATTTATGTTTACTTTTCTAAAAATAGAAACAGTCATGGACAACCTATATTACACTAAAATATAAGCCGTAATATAAGCCACATGATGATGAGTTTGATTCTGAATGGCCAATGTCAGTCATATTTTCCTATTTGTTTGATTCGTCGAGGGAAATGTGTAAAAAGGAAAACTAATTTTATGTGCCTCTGTTTAGTTATGTATATAGGTATAAAAGACAGAGAAGAATGTAATGGATAGTTGCAATAGAATGAAAAGAGCTCGTTTGCAATTAAAAAAAGCTGAAAATGGAAAAACCAGTCAGAGTAAATACGTCTATTGAAAGATATTTTTTTATAGGTCAAGTTCAGGTAAAAAAACTCCGTATTTTGATGCTGCTATTTAAAGATTGTCGCACACTATACGCGAAGCACAGCATATAATAAATAACCTCTATTCTATTTATATTCGGCGCAAATATGGTGCATGAGTGGTTATTAAAATCTATATTGAATTTATATAAGAATTTAAAAATTCTAACCAGTGATTGATTGTAACCATACTTCTTATAACGACCATGATCTGATTATACTGTTTGAAAATTTATATAGGAAAATACTTGAAAATTTCTGTTTTTCTTTGGCAACATATGCTGGGCCCATATCTGAGATTCTCATATGAGATTCGCATAAATTTTGTTATAACCATGATTTATCTTTCTTTAAAATTCTATCGATAACTTTTAAAGAAAGATTAAATCGACATAATGTTTGGTTTTCAAAATGGCGCTGCGGAAGGAAAAACAGTAAAATTTCATATTATCAGTGAATGGCAGGAAAGCTTTTATATTTACGATTGTAATGATAGTCGGTTATAGAGCTTAATTTTTCAGTGACTAAAAGTGAAAAGCAATAAAAAATTTTATAACTCAGAAAAAAAAGAGAAGGTACAAAATTGCTAATTTTAATCAACGTCTAACTTAATTTAATTGAAAAACGAATCTATTGGAAAATTTATCATCCTAGCAAAATTGCCATGAGAAAAGCCAAAATAAGGAAAATTAGTCGCAACTTAAAATACGCTCAGTTCTCTATTTAAATTTCCATTATATTTATTACTGTTCTGAGCTTAACGTTACATTTTAAAATACCAACGTTTCGGGCATCTCACGAGCTCTCTTCATCAGTTGTACCTAATTTTACTAGAATTAACAAATTGATTTATGTTTACATACAAATTGCTTTGGTTTTACTATCGAAGTACTGTTGATACAACAGTTTCACAACACTAAGCCTCTACTTTTACCGCCATCTTTAATAATTCAAAACACTTAAAAGCATCCCTCATTTAAAGAACAACTTCTACCTTAGCAGGAATATTGTTGAAATTTAATATTCATTTAGGAAAATGAGCAAAAGGATCCTTATCACAGCTACGTACATGTATTAATTTTGAATGATTATTATAATTATTTTAATTCAATCTTATTTACTACAAGGAAGAACAGAAGAATGGGGATAATTATGAAAATTGGAAGAAATTAAATTTTTCGGAATCTTTTAATTCACTCTGGAGGCAAGTTTTTTCTGGGTTTATTTGTAATCCATGTGTTGATTTTATAACTATTAAATAGTTTTAATCATACAATTTAATATAAATTACACTAATTCCATTTAATTTCTTCAAATTCATTCCCTCAAAAATGATCGTTTTTAATTCAATTATATTCGTTCAATTTCCTTAATTTCCAATAAATAAAAATCGATGGAAAATAAATTCGCTGATAAAAACAATTTGAAATCATTTATTACCCTTATACATGGCCTTATACCTATAAAATAAATTGCTCAGGATCTCAGGAATTCCTACCGGTTTCTTTTATTGTATAAAATTAATCCTACAATGTGGACTGTTGGCCGAATGGAAGCAAACAAAACCAACTAAAAATGTGCTTCGTTCCATGGTCTAGGTACGGTAGGGGAATGTGGAGTAAAAGGATCGCTGTTTGTTGTTTCTTTTTATCTATTTTCACATTTATGTGGGACAAATAAAGAAGCAAACCATCTATTTTATGTGTGTAGTTGTATTTGTGTGTGTGTTTAATTCATTTTATTGTGAATGTAATGATGAAGTTTAATTAATCACCGTTGCCACTATTAATGAGTTTTGAGGTTGATTGTAATAGTCTTAATTAATTATTAAATAAATAAAGAAAAAATTCTTGAAAATATTCTATGCTGAAATTTGCTATACAACTTGTTTCGCTGGTTCCAGCCCTAAAACCCCTAAAAAAAAAATTCTAAGCGGATAATGATTTAGCAAAAAATGGAAATAAAAAAAGAAACCTTCAACCAATCAAATAAATCACGAAAGTAGAGGAGAAAGTGTGTCGAAATATCGATAAAATTGAGCCTATAAATTTTATTTAAAAAAGATAAATTGGATGGAGAGCCATCCTTTTCCGAGTCACTTCCTTTTTGATTAAGTCATGATACATACAGATCCGTATGAGAAAACGATAAAGTTAAATAAGGAAAATTTTCATATTCGAACGAGTACGTGTATCAGTGCCATCAATTTCTTCATTGGTTTAATTAAATTTTAATAATAAAAAGATAAGAATAAAAATAAACTAAATTCTTTTCTACTACCCGAAGAATTTCTTTTTAATATTTTCGAACAAAGATCGAACTATCAGAAAGAACTGATGGAAGCTCTAGAAAGTTTTGACAAGGAAAATTATTTCAATTTTTCATCTTCTGATGTTTTGGTTTTTCTTTTTAAATTTTTTGTTTTTTCGTGTCTGTTTTAACTTTAAGAAACTATTGAGGCAAAGATGCACTTTCAATATAAAAGTATACTGATCATAATTTTACTTAGCTTCTTTTTTGGATTTCTTACCCTGTTATATTTCTTTGCTTTACTCGACTTTACTATAAAAAAATTATACGTAGTATGCTGATCATATTTAGAGTTCAATAAGGCAGAACTAGTTCTTAATAGTACATATAGATGGCGCTATAATCAAATAAAACCCGTCGTGCGCAAAGTACAAGATCTGCGTGATGAAAAGAAAACAATAAATTGGCAATTACTGTACGCGACAGACAGGGAGAAAATGTCTTTCAATTACTTAGTGGCGTAAATGGAGTTTTGCAACAAAATGGTTGCCAATTGCTTTACTATATACATCTAGAAATATTAACAACTATAAAGAACAATAAAATCATCATCATTTAGATCAGTGCAGTCATTAGTCAATGTCACATGAGGAGGATAGTACCAAAACCCAACCATCTAGACTTCAATCAAAATGAAAACCTTACCACTTAAATTATTATTAATTATACCACTTCATTTTCCAAGACAATAATACACAGTGTGTAGTGTCTTGTTATGAGTGAGAAGTGTAAAAGCATCTAATGCAGTTTCACAATACATAATTAATTTAGCAGATATACACGGTGAAACAAAGTAAAGTGATGCTAGTAGAGAATATTTGTTTTAATAAGGTGGATGATTGTTAGATACTCATATTTTGAATATATTTAAATGCGTCGGATGAATTCTGTATATGTTTATGATGGATGAAATATTATTGGGTCATAATTTTGTGAAATATGTTACACATTTCGTATAAATATGCGGATGATTTATCATTAATAATTATGTAATATTTTGCGTGGTTATATGCCTGAATTTCATTAATTATTAATCAATAATTATTAAAAACAATATATTTTTGGCTATTTTGTGGCATTAATTTTATAATTCTTTTATCAAGAATCTTGTAGATTAATTTCTAATATATTCCTGCAATTTAATAATTAATTTCTAATCAAACCTGTTGGACGCTTCGAATATTATTATATTCGAGTGTTTCTTTCATTTTCATAATTTTAATCACATTTAAAAGTCTATTTTTTTATTAATAAATTTTTTTTTTATTCCAAATTATCCCTCATTAGTCCCTCAAAGTATAAAAAAATAAATACAGAAACCGTCCACAAACGCGCGTATCTACTCAAAATTCGCAACTGTCTACCACACTAGGCCACCATGGTAAACTACCACCACTTGTGGCGCAATTCCTCGTAGTAGCAGTTGGTGTCGTCGTCCAAAAAGGGCGGCGCGAAAGAATGGGGGGTAATGAAAAGTATATGTAGTATATATATACTTATCCTTATATATATATATGGATGGAACAACACGCACCCTTCTCGGTTCCCTGATAAATAGGGATCGAGAACGCAGCGAAACGAAGGGATGAAATATTGAACTGAAAAATTTGGAAAGTATTGAAATGATTGCCTGGATGGAAAGTAGAAGCTGCTACTCTCCATTCTTTTACCATATTAAACTGAAAGCGAGCTAAAAATAAAGAAAAAAAAGGGTCGACGCAAAGAAGGGAAAGTCAATCCGAATAAATTCATGTTTTTCACCATTTGTATGAATTAAAAAAAATAAAGGCACACAAATGTACGGTGGTGGTATCATGAGTAGCATTAAATTTCTTTTTTTGAAATTTTTTAATCTCGACTAGTTTTTATCTTATTTTATCCATTTCCACATTCCATTACATAATTACATATATTCCCCCCAATATCCACGACATGGATATATTACCCATGAGCGTGCGTGTGTGTGTGTATTAGGTGTGACATAACCTTGCAAAATGAAGCGGTAAAAAGGAAATGGAGAAGCGTGAGTACTACGTGTTGCCATGGTAGCAGCATCGACCTCCTTTTCTTTTTGCCAGGGTTAGTAGTAGTAGTAGTAGTAGTAGTTGTGGCTGGAGGTAAAAGGCAGCAGCTTGCAGCTACTGCTCGTTGCTTTCCAGCAAATGAGACATGCGGAATTTAAGGTATAACAGTTAGTAAGTTTGGGAACTTTCAATGCAGGATTGAGCTAAACGAATGCTTGTTTTCTAATTGTTAATTGAGCAAAATTAGTATGTAGATGGATATTTCGTATGGTGGAAATGAATAGTTTCCCTTCATTTAGGTTATTTGTTAACTTTGATAATTTAGATTATAAAATATTACTTAATATTGGAGGAAATTTTAGTCGAAAGCACGTAAAACCCCGCTACATAAAATACCTCAAAATTGGATCATTAATGGAAAATGTGTCTTTTTCGGCACACGTTCATGTAAAAGGGAGTACATAAAACGATATACATATCGTCACGTTATTGCCATTAAATTGGTTACATAATGAAAGCCCAGCATAAATGCCTAAGACCATCCTTTTTCAGTGGAAAACATTATTATCCTTTATATTATTAGTTTAGTTTTAGAATTTTGTACATTTTTGTTTCATTGTATAATAAGATCCTATATATTTAGTATACATATAGAAACTTAAATATTGTATAAAATTGTTAAAATTGAACGAATTTCCTGGGTGAAAAATCTATTAAATAAATCAAGCAAAATGTATGGTGTAAATGTGTGTAAAATTAATGGCGGTCACGTGGCTTCATTATTAATGAAATGTACAGGAAAACGACATTAAAGGATTTGAAAGTTTAATGGGAATTGTCAACTGAGATTGTTCAATCACTAACTTGCCTAATTTTTTTCCAAAATTTCAATTATCCATTATAAAATCAAATTTAAATTTAGATTTAATCGTAATATTAAAATTCTATCATAATTCCATTGGAATAGCTTATAGCGCCCTCTTTTGAGCACCCTGTTGTATGAGACTGTTTCAGTTTTCCACCGACACGACAGTTTTCTTCGTATTGACAGATTGCACCATAAATCTTCATTCCTGTCAAATTAATCAATATTGTAGATGACATTTTTCCATGGCGGTAAAAAATCGATTACGCGAAATTATATTTAACATCGCCGACAGATGTCGTACTATAGAGACCCGGAGTTTTACTACGTGGTAAAAAACGTGGTGGTGTTGAAATAAAACAGGAAAATAAAGTGATGTTATAATCAGATTAAAATATGTAATGAGTAAATGAAAATCTATTTAAAGTTTCATTTATGTAAAAAAATAAACTTTTTAGAACGGTTTGTTATTAACTGTCCCTTGCAGATTAAAAAAAACATTTTTAATCCTGTATAAGGCGTACACACTTATATAATTTTTTTAATATCAATAAAAAAAATTCGGAAAAATGATATTAAATTTGGGGAAATTTATGGGTCACTTTTAAACTGTAAAATTTATTGGTACGGTTTTTTTTCTTTCGTAATTTTCTGTAACTGAATTATTATTAATTTTTGTAGTGGACCTGAATAAATTAATCCAATTGTTACTTTTTGTATTTCACGTGTCTTTCATGTTTCATCTTTATTTATTTTTTTTTTCTCCACTAATTTCTATTACTAGAGTTCTAATGTAGTTTTTTTAGCATTAATTCTGAAAGAATTGTTTTATTAATGTGATCGCATGCATTATGATGTGATTCTCACGTCTTTTTTAAGTAATTGTTTACTCTAATTTCATTTAAATAAATTGTTTTTCTATTTTTGTTCATAATGTGTTCAACACGACCTGAAAATGAACAAACAAACTAGTCAAGTCACGATAATTAATAACTATTTTCTTTACTCGCAGTTGAAAACTACGTTCCATTTTCTTTCTAAAACCAATTTCCAACTGCTGCGTTCCAGTTAAAGCAATTATTATTATCACTATTATTATTAAACGAAGTTAAGTTAGCTTTACAAAACACACTTAAATATGCCACTGAAATTAGTTGCAATTCATATATAGGGAAATTTCCTTATAATCAAATAACAACAAAACAGTATTGAAGAAAACATAATTAACAAATTTCCCAACTAATTACAACCAACAGTGACTTGATATTATAATAATTGGCTGTTATTAGAATCTGATTATGGAAGACCACTTTGGCTTCTTTTTTTGTTATTGTTGTTGTTTACTGGTAAACAATTTATTTATTTATAAAAAAAAAGTTTAACAAATTTACCAGCACCTACTACATAAATAATAGTTATAATGATGATGGAAAACGAATGGCACGAGGGAATAGTGAGAGAGATGGAGAATGTTTTTGCTCGAGAAGACCATTTTCCAAATAGAATTACAACCATCAATTACGCTAAATTGCAATTTAATGTTTTTGTAAAGTGAGTGATAAATATTCATATTTATGAATAGATATTTCGTTTTTTGCTTTGTCATTAGTTAAATGGTAATGGCAGTAGTGGAGGGGGAGAAATTTACAATTTTTTAATAGTTGCAGCAAAAGTATAATAATTTAGCGAAACGGAACATGTCGACAACTTGTTATAAAGCTACTTATCATCTATTTAATATGTACTGCGCATGAGCGACATCATTAGCAAACCCTTACACGCATCTCCCATAATAGCAATAGCGATGCTTTTGCATCTACGTCTACAGGCCCCATTAAATAATTTAATTACCACTCGGAATCTTATATATATTCTAGTTGAATCGCCACCTGATGTGAAATATAAAAATAAAAACATATTCTCTCTGCAAAGGAATTAAATTCGACTATAAGAATTCCATTAACAAGACTCCTTTTCTTCGATGTATATTCAACGTAAGTTTTTTGGCTACATTTCAACATGTAACTAACTAAAAGGTTAAGCAGGAAGAAAAAAACATAAGGAAAATTAGTTTGGCAACCTTCTCGTATTTAATCGGTAGCCATTATTATATACGTGAATTGAATACGAATATTTTGATTTTTCGCCCTTAACAACTAGAGTAGAACTCAACATTAAAGTACAAAAACATATTTGAACAACATAAAAGAAACGTGTTGAGTATGTTGATTAAAAAGGAATCGTTAAGTATAGATAGCACCTGAAGGGATTGAATGGATACTGTGGAAGTTGGATAAGTAAGAGAAAAAGTTTTACGAATGTCTGATAATATAATCATTAATAGTTGTAATTAAAAAGTTCGTCTGCCTAGAATGTCTATAACAAGTCTAACTAATGTAATTTCAGTTTTTGGCTTCACGGTGCTTAAGGTTTCATATTGAATTTACCTGGATAATATTGAATTGAACTATCGATTAATTTATTAGCGGCCATTCGAGCCAGTTAGATTAGGTGACGTTTAAGTTAAGTTGCACTTTTTGGTTTATACAAATTACATTGCAGCTATGGAAATTAATCTGTATTTTAGCTTAAAATGCATCTAATCCAACTGGTGCGAATGGCACTTAATCATTACGATTTTAATAGAAGTTGCGCAGCATCAGCGGAGAAAAAATAGGACTAAATGAAAAAAGTAACAACGAAAATTAAATCGAAATAGATGTACTATCCCGATTCCTGCTCATAGTTTCAACTACCGTCCGCTACGTGACTCTGATCATCGTTCTGGAGCCACGTGAATGCCAATAATAAAATCAAGTCTACATATATATTGATTTTTGTTTTTATTTTTTCAAATCAAACATTTTTACCACGTCAACTAGTACTACTTTAATCAACTAAAATTCAAGTTTTCATCGCCAAAATTACTTCAAATAAAACAAAAGATGCTCTCTAGCGCAAATTCGTCGAAAGTTTCCAAATGAAATTTGCCGACGAAAATGCGGCGACGATTTAAGGCAAAGAAATATGTATGAATGCGCCAATATTATATGATTTGCATATAAAGCTGTCTCTCTAGATTCTATATGTTAAACTTCCAGTTAAGCTTTTGAATTAAGGTAGACTAGTTTATTATCTGTTATATTGATGACAGAAAGCTCTCTCTATGCCAATACATAACACATATTTAGGGCTATGATGTTTCAGTTGTGGAAAATTCAATTTGATAGTTAACTATTTAATTCTGAAATATTGCCTTTTGGTCTACTGACATAAATAAATAAAAGTATAAAATATATAAAACAAGATAAAACGAAATGATGTTGCTTCTTCTTTCTTTCTTTTTTTGTCCCGCCAAAATTACGATATTTATTTTATTTTTCGAAAGATTTTTCTGGGTAGCGAGTAGAACGAATGAACGAACGCCACAATTTAATTTATGAATTTAACATGAAAAAAGTACAAAAAAAAGAAAGAAATAAATTCGCGTAAATGTCAGAAACTTTGGTCTGAAATTAAATGGAGTAAAACACGAGAAAAGTTACGTGAATAAAAAAAGACCAAAGTCAGATATTTGTTTAAACAAAATAATAGAAAATCACATTACATTATTAGAACTATCATTTGTATTTTATGCTCTATGTATCATTTAAATTTAATGAAGTTTATTTTAGAGACAGCATAATCAGATAAACGATTGTGTATGTAATATTCAGAGCGAGAGAGAGAGAGAGAGAGAGGGAAAGAGACCAGTAAATACAGATAAGCTGGCAGCGAGAGTAGGGGAAGTTCTGGTCACAAACTGCAAACTGATAAGGCCGTATATGCAGAAACCACTCCCCATCATAGCAACAAACAAATATTTAATAAACTATTGTATGTTCAGTAATATATAGGAGTAGCGGGGAAATAGGGGGCAGTAAGGGAAAGTTATATATATGTATATATATAAAGTACTAAAGGGAACGCAACGACTGAAGAAGGGACAGTGGGGGTCGCCAGAAGGATGGAGTAATTTACTAAATAAATTGCCATAAATTAAACGCATTAATATTATATAGGTATAGGTAATCGATTTTTAGCAAAATTGCCATCTATTAATAGAGAATAGAGCAGTCACTATGTGGCTGGATAATTATTATGATTAAACTAATAATTGAGTCCATTTGACTGAAACTGAATCCATCATAGCATATATTTAATGTATTAGACTGATGTAGGATTAATTTTAGTTCGAAAAGGTTTCCTCATAAATAAAAGTGAACAACTTTTTTGATTAATGATGCCAACCAGGTAATCCTATTCAATTATCCCGTTTACATATTTTTAAAATGCAAAGAAAAAAAATCGTTGTAGAAGAACAAAATGATTTTTGTATGCAAATTATTAAGCTTCTTGCCCAGTACAATAAATGAAAAAAGAAAAGAAAATAGAAGAATGTAAGTGCCTGTACATTATGATTATATAAAAAGCTTTTCCATTATTCACATTACCATTGCGAACTGTTCTATAGTGTACTATACTTTTTGCTTAGCAATTTTATGTATTTTATCTTTCTTAATAGAGCTTCTTTCACTTCACTCGTTTATCATAACACTTTATTACACTTTTTAACTACATTTTGTAAAATGCTGATATTTTGCTATTGTCGAAGTCTAATAATTGTTTAAGAAATTCAAATGGAAAATATTCGCAGGTAATAATAATAAAAAATAATAACAAAAAATTAAGAAACACAGAATAAATATTTTTTTAATAAAATATCACTTTGAATAATAATAAAATAATAATTTAAAAAATATACTATACTCGAAAACAAAAACAAAAAACAGATTTATTATCCGATTTTCATTATATACTCGCGCTATACATAATTTAAAAAAGCTTCAAAGTTTCGATAAAGTTGATTGATTGATTATTTCGCATTTTCATAATAATAATAATAATAACAATAACAATATCAGGGCGAGCACAAAAACAAAACAGTATTTTATAAGTTATAAAAAGTAATAATAAATAAAACACCCTCGGCGGCGCCTGTGCCTATTTTTTAAATTAAAAATTTGCAAATACAATTTTCTGCTTGTTTATTATTTTTCTTTCGGAAGCTTTCCCTGTAAAGTAATCATATTTCTTAAATTGATCCAATACAAGCAAATGAAATTTTCCAAAAAAAATAAATAAAAAGTATCTATTTGTTTCCTCCCCATACCAATGTTCCGAGGAATAGTAGTTCTCCTACGGGACAATCGAGTAGCGGAGAAAAAAAGAAAGTGAGGGAAAAAAAAAAGACGCGACAAACTGAAATAAGACCCAAGTTACCATAAATTGTGTATCGTATGTTTCCTGCGTGCAACTTTCTTCCTCCTAGTCAGTTCCCCGCCATAGGGGAATTGCCAATCTCTATCCCGCCACCACTGACTGCTCTTGCTATTAAAAAGATACTTATGTAAAACTTGTTTGTTCACCATCGCCCTTCTGTTGCAGCCCAGGAGTCTGATAAAGAAAATAAAGGAAAAAGGCATGGAAATATTCGAACTTTGTTATCTTGACAACGTGTTCCATTTTGGTGGTGTCGTGTCAGAGGCAATTAGTTTCCTATGGAGGTTGTGAGTTTTAGTTTAAATTTTGTGCTATTGCCAAAATTCTGCATGTAAGCAGCTATTTTGTGATGGTGGAAACGGTAAAATTGGGTGCATTAAGCAGGAAGTACCAAAGGGAATTATTAGCTAAGGAAAATTGCGTTTAACTGAGGCTTAGAGTGAAACCGCCTGTAACTAAAACGTTTCTATCGTTTTATACCGTTTAATATTCTACTCATCATCAGTTCCGTGAATTTTGGAAAGAAAAATGAAATTGAACTGGAAAATAGACGAAACATATTTTATTACCCCAAATGCCTGGAAGCTTTTAACCTATTAAAAACGCCACTATGAACAATGAAACTACCACCTAACGGAAAGCATTCCTATGATATTAGCGAGATTAATAGAATTTACCCTTGCCTCCACCACCACCACCACCAACATCATCATCAGAAATACAACTTTTTGAAGGGGTTATTTAAGAAGACAGTAAGCACGTGCTTGTAAAATCAATATATTTACTGGTAAATTGACACCTCCAGTCTTTTGTTGAAGATATCTTCCCTGGATTTATATTAAAATTCAAAATATCATGTTAAAAATTCTAATGACAATCTCTGGAGAATGAGAGAAAGAAAATGGGAAATGTGACAACGAAAAAAATTCTTAATATGAAAAAAAATATTTTTATTATGTGATAAATATTCCGTCTGCACTGTCACAGAATACAACGACTCAGAAAGAACATTAAGCGATTTGATTGTGACACTGAGCACATAGAACCTTATCTTATTTTCATTTGAGCGAAGTCAATAGAGAATCTATCAACCATGTCACAATTATGAAATTTATTAATTCAAATTTCAGCTCATCCTTCTGCTTCATTCACCGTCGTTCGCATTAAAGTTACTTTTATTGAAGGTGTCCCTTCTGGATTGTTGTATTCTATGGTAGAAATAGTGGAATTTTATATTGTTGTGTAAACATTTTATGTAGATTTAGTTAGCATAAAATACTGTCACTTTTATCCTATTTGGACTTATTTAAAATGAATTATGGCTCTCATTGTAATGTATGTGACGGATACGAAAAATTGCCAGCGAAAAAACTTGTGCGAAAATCATATCGTGGTTCAGTAACTAGGAAAAATACAAATACAAAAAATACAAGCAACTTTCATTATTAATAACAACGCAATGAACTAGATATGATTTTCCATTACAAATTTTCCACTCACTGATTCTAGTGTTACATATATTTTTAATGAGAAGCGTGTGTGTGGCTCCTTCATTTATTTATTACGTTCATTTCAACTCCGATGAAATTGAAATTTGAAGACAAGAAGTATTGGAAAACTTTCATAAATTTTCTCGAAACCACGTTTTTTTTTCCAATGAGTTCCACCATGCGCCAATTACATTTTCATAAAACCACATACGTATCAATTTCCGATTGGATAAATAAACTAGACACAATTTAACCTGTCATATTAAACTGTTGATAAAAATAATAAGTGAAGATGACGTAGGTGTATCGTGTCAGTGACAGTACAGTGCAAAATGACATCTGTGACGTTCTAGCAATTATGAAAATCGTCGTTTCCTTTATTATTATGTAGAAAAATATACATATACGTATATGCTTCCATAATCGAATTGGAAAATAGATTGTGGTAGCAAAATATAACTTTGTGTCTAAAATATTAAATTTTCTACACATTAAGACAAAAAATTAATCATCCCTCTGGACGTGGACGTTATATAAAACTAAAAGAATATAGTTGCGCAATTTATATAAATCATATGAAAATTCATGATGCAGTTAGCTTTATGCAAATGTACATTATGGATTTATAGTGAATTTTCTTTCGCAAAATATGATGTTACGAAACAAATTTAACTACAAATATATTTAAAATATATGTATATGTATAGTTGAATAGTTGAATAGTTGAATAGTAATTTTATTTATTTGCTCATGTAGAGAATGCATAATTTGGTATATTATTTATTGAAATATTTTATTAAATTTGAACTAAAATACATTAATTAAAATGGTTTTAATGATGATCTACAATATTTATGAATAACAATATAATTTAGTACAATCAGGGCAAATTAGAAATGTAATATTTTTACTAATTGTATAATTAGGTGTATACAGGGTGTTTGAATCGTTATGGCAAATAAAATTATTATTTATTAAATGTACTAATATATAGTATACGAACATAATATATACACAATTCGTTTTTATAATCAATCTTATTATATCTACACATGTTCAAATTCCACTAGATGAAAATCGTTTTAAACATCAAGAAGCAATACCCAAAAAATATGCAATGCTAGAAGCACAGTCGGTATACGTTACCTCTTCCTCTCAATCGAATCAATTAGTTTTTTTTTTTTTTATCTTTATATATACAATATTTACATTCGATGAAAAAGAGATTGTAGTTGGAAGTTTTCCCGAAAATAGTTTTCGTACTGACTCTGATTTTTTAAATAAAACGCGTATCTGTTTTTAATACGACATTTTACCCCGCGTATTTGACGACGCAAACGATTTTTTAATATTCCGAGACGGTTTTCTAAAATACAGGCTCTTGAAATTTTAACTCCTCCGCCCGATTTTGTGACAAGGTATCAAATATTAGAATGTTACAATGTATATTGTGTATTTTTACGGTTCGTCGTATAAAAACACATTTTTTTGCTGAATATTAAAAATAAAATGGCCAAATATAACAATACTCGTTATGGCTACATAAAATACATCTTTTTTTTTGCAAAATATTTTTATTTAAGAATAAAAATACATAAAATATTGCTTTAGATTTTGTTATTTGATGTCTTATTTATTTATTTTATATATTCTTTTATTATCTTTATTCATTTTGTTCATCTATATCGAAAATGTTCAAACATACGACTCAATTTTGCTATAGTATTTTTTCATCAAATGGTTGGAATTGGATAAAATTGTGCGTTGAATAAAAACAATATCAATACGAATGAAATTGAAGAATAAAATTAAATTATGCTATACCTTTGTAGTTGAATAGCTATTTTTTAACAAATATGTGGAAGATGTAGGTATATTATTATACTCTCGGGTTTCCTTTTTGTAAAAATTCAATTCAAAACTGAATCCTACGTACAATATACGAATATATGTAGATTCTATGTAGAAAAAAATGAAAAATTCGAAGCATTTTTTTATTAGGGGATGCTGCTATATAAACAAAATAAATGTCTACAATTTCCATTGTATGAACTGTCACAGAACAATTACAAATCATTTTTTTTATGCGACCATTTTTAACAATTGCGCATCAACATTTGGACATTTTTGCTTTTCGATTATTTTTCATGATTTTTTTCAACTTATTTTAACCACGAGACGTACACTTGAAAATTCAATCAAGTGCTTAAACTGATTCTATTATGATATTATTTCCAAACAGAACCAACTTATTTTATCGTTATATGTGCTTAATTCCTCTCGCTTCATTGATCAACTGCTTGTTCAACATTCGTGCAATTTACTCATGAAATACACATAGTTGATTTGGTTGAATGTACCTAAATATACCTTAAAGTAATTCGATAAAATGGAAGCGAATTACGTCGCCTTAATAGAAAAACATTTCATTTTGCTCTCCTAATTATAAGAGAAATTCGAATAGATTTTCGAAATATAATACATGTATTTTTAGTACTTTGTTAAGGAAATTAAATGAAATTTCATTAGAAAAGTTTTCGATTGTTATATGTTTAAACTTAATTCCATGGAAAATTACAATTGTAAAGTTTATAAATGGATTCATTTGTAGATTACATAACCGATTTTCTTGTCAGTCTGTCGATCTGATGAATTTATGTTAATTGATTTTTGTTAATTAACGGAAAACTACACAAACTGACTATATTGCTGGATTCGTATAGATGCATATATTATGCCCGGCTGAATGCGTAATTCTTTGCTAAGCACAAGGAAAATATCCAATTTTCATCATGTAAATGGCAAATAAACGAATATAAATAGAAAATCAGTGATAAATAAATGATTTTGATTAAATTTTCTTAAAACTTCTAAACCTGCTTTAGAAAAACTTTACAGAAACAACCAGTCAATGTCGCAAATGTGACAGCACCTTTAGTTAAATATTCAATTTTAAATAAAAAAATTTCTCTTTCCGCAGTTTTTTCTTTAATCAACTTATCGCTTTCCAAATCCCTCCCATTCACATTTTCCACCGAAAAGAAAAAAAAAAGTTAAAAATGCTATAAAAATCTTCGGATTGTTTTCCCTAAGTAAGAACTTGATTGGATATTGATTACATTATCGCATCCTGTAAAAAAATTGGCTCAATCAAAAAAAAAAAAAACTTAAAGAAAATTGAAATCAGAAATACGCTTAAAACGGATTAATACAATCCGAAGATTTATTACTAATTTTAATAATTTAAATCAACCAGACGAATAAGAAAGCGAACAGGCAAAAAAGAAAAAGAAGAAGAATACTAATGATATTTTTTTTTGCTTTTCTTTTCTGCCAAGAATGGGTTCCGATGGCACTCTCAACGCTTTTTTGCGAGTTGGAATTAAATCAGTTTATTTTTTGTTTAACCAATGAAAGTAATAATTAATTGGACACCGTTACAATAGACGTAGAAGTATGTTCTTTGAAATAAGGGCCCTCTTCAAAAGATATTCATTCCATTTACACTTTGAAATGAAAGAGAATTAAAAATTGGTGAGATCATGATCGGCCTATAGTATTATTTATGGATATTGGGGGATGTTTTTGACATTTTATCAAAAGAGAGTTTTGATTTTTCTTCTGTAAAAAAAAATTGCAAAAAAGTAACACTACAATAAAGGAACGAACAAAAGAGATTAAATATGATTAATTTCCAGCTCTCTTGAAAAATTCATTAATCCAATTTCCAGTTCAACTCCCGTTAATTATTACTATCCATTTTCATTAGTGCCATATTGTTAATTAGTTAACTTAAATTAATTACATTTACTTTCTTTCTTTGAGAATATCTAATTAATTATTATTTAAGATGTACATCGATTCGGAAGAAAAAGTGAATGAAAAATTGTTATTAAATAGCAGGGAACTGAGGTAGGGCCGCAAGAAATCGAAACGGTTGCAGAAAATTTATTATTGGAGAATTACAAAAAAACTGAAGCAGGGTCAGCTCAGTTTAAATGCTGACATTAAACTAACATTATATCGCATGAATATCTGATATTATCACGTATTATATATTTATCCCAGTGAAATCCTGAATAATCCTTCTCAAGCCTGTCACCCTTTACATGCACCAAATCGGAAATGACTATAAATAGACCCTCATAATTGAGAGTTAATTATCTCTAATTCATATTGGATTTTCTCAAATGATATAATCAAATTAATTTTCAACGAAATTCTCGATTCTTCTCCCAAAACGGGAAAATATTCTTGTTTGCTTTCATTATTAATTTCGCTAATCACAGATTATAATTGAAAGAAAACAATATTATGGTCTCTGCTAATGAAAATGAAGCATTGAGAAAAGAGCGTCAATTCAGATAAATAATCACTAGTGCATTCGCTATGGATCGTTTTTATAAACAAATGCCCATAGGATGAGATTTAACATCAACATTCTACCCATTTAATTCCACTTTTTGTCCCTTTGCCCGCTTTTTCTCTTATTTTATTTTTTTCAATTTTAGTTCATTAATGATTGCTGTTTTTCGTATAAAAGCATTCATTAAAAAGCTAAAATGGGTGCAAAATAAAAAACTTAAAATTCAATACGTATCCACTGAAAATTGTATGTTTAATTCATATAATTGATTTTATGACAGAGCCCAGGGAAAAAAAGATCCATCACTATCATCAACCAGGGTGAAATCTATCTATAGGATATAGAAGTGTGGCGAAAGCTGCAGGGCGCAAATGAGGAAAAGCAGATTGGCGAACAGCTTTAATAATGAAACTAGCGCAGACAGACGAAACATTTTCTGGATAGTTGGTTATTTAGTTTCCTTTAGTTTAGTGTCAAATTTACATACGTTATTTAATAGGAAATAGAAATATTAACAAAACAGTCTGGAAAGTTGATCAAAACTACTCTTTTGGCACGAATAAAATTCAATTTCTCTAGATAGATTAAAACTTTGATGTTTGAGTGCTGGGAATTCAAAAAAGCACTTTACAAAAACCGCAACTTTAAAATAAAAACAGCCCACTATTTTAATTAACAATATACAAAGTACATTAAAACACCTTCCATTAAAAACCACCCTAATTTTCTCTATATACATATACTTACAGCCACCTACGAAGAGAATGCGTAATTGAAATTACATTAAACAGTGTTAAGACCCTTAGGGGCCACACCGCGTAGAAATAAAAGATGATTAGATTTGTTTCATAAACACGGGAAACAACAGCGTATTCGTCGTACCAACATCTGCTAACTCTCTTGAGTGACAGCGGAATAAATAAGAAATGAAGAATATCGATATGTTGCTCCAGGTGTATTACCTGGAAGTGTGACTTTTATTGGTGCAGAAGTAATTGTGAGAGAGAAGAGAAGATAGGAAAAGCTATTTATAAAATTATTAAAATAAATAAAGGTCAAGTAGGAGGGTCCAAAAGTTTAAATAAAAAAACAAATCCAAAAAAAGTTCACAAAAATTCTGTCAAGATTTAATGAAAGGCTTTTCGGATCAAATATGAATCCTTCATCAGTCAGAACAATACAATTTTGTAAACAATGACATTTTTAATCAAAAATACAAGGGACAATAATATACTATCAACTCATTTCCTGCACTCATAGACATAAAAGAAATATATAAATAAGCATAAAACCTTCGATGAAATAACAAAAAAAAACAAACAAACAAACAAACAACAATGAATATAATACCAAATCATAATCAATAAATATAAAAGTTAGGAGTATTTTCCTATTTGGAAGTAAAATAAAAAAGATAGCAAGTCGTAAAATATGACAACTTTTCCAATAGAAAATTACATATTTGTTTTGAGTGTGGAAAAATGTTTATCCAGATTTGGACCACTATCGATCCGATTCTAAATAAATATATTTACTGGGTTAATTGGAAAAAAAAGACGCAAATTTCTGAATAACAGAATAAAATCATTGTGTTTCGATTACGTGCATAACTTCCGATCCACCCTGTATATATGTAATATATTCGAAATTTATTGTTCTGGCACTACACAACATTCAAATTTTTAAATTTAATGCCACAGAAGTTTCATTGTTAATTTATGTTTATTTATGCAATTAATATGAGAGCTACAACTATTATTATTACCAATAAAAATTGTCAAGATCATTAAACTGACCCGTTTTAATTCTTGTCCTTGATTTTTATTCAATTTCATGAAAGATAAAATTCAGATCGGTGAAATTGAACTTTTAAAACATACTCGTAAAAATGTGCTGCATGTCACTTTTCTAAACAAGTTTATAGAACAATTTAAACCATATACATACAATTCGTATAGTAAGCAGTATTATTACGAAACTGCAACTGTTTGCTGACATCGATGCTACTCAAAAATAACTACTAAGTTACAAGAAAACAGAAGTATTATAGTTTTTTATAAACTGAAAAAGGGATATCTGCATTCGAACAATAGATATATACATGTCAATGGATTAAATTGAAAAATACCATCTTTACTTTTGTCCATTGTATCTTGTCATCAATAAAATAACCGAAGCGAAACTTTACTCGAATTAAAACCCACGAAGCTAAAAAGCTCTTCCCCCAATTTCTATTATATTATGTTGTTTGATATCTGCAGCTCAACTCAATTGTTCTATTGTTTATTATGAAAATTTCAAATCTTTTCTGATTCAAATAAATATGGATCTATTGTTTTACTGGAAATCTGGAAAATAATGAACGTTCAATTCGGAATATTTTCAGAAATTTTTGTTGCTTTGTAGCAAAAAACCCATAAATGGTAATATATGGAAAACTCTCTTGGATTAACTATTGAAATAAACTCAAATATCAAAAGTTAATGTAGAAATCACATTCAAATTTTATCCGACCGCATTCTAACAATGGAGTTGTTTACAATGGAAAATTTTTAATGCCAACAGCAGCAGCAGCAACAACAGCGCCATCTACGCACGTGAATTTATTCACTATTGTAAATATTTAAGAATATTATACTCCTAAAAGTTATGATGGGAAAAAAGGGTCATGTCTAAATGACGGAATTAACCGCCATCCAGCCACCTTAAAGAACACAGCTAACTTTGTTTTTCTTCACTTTCATACAAACCCCAAATGGTCCATTTCGAAGTACAACTTTTCATGGCTCTTTCTTTCCTTCTTTTTTTTTTTTTTTTTGTTTTGTTCTTGTGCTTATTTCGTATTTTATTTAGTAATTTTTTTTTTAGTGGTCGTTTTTATTTCAGCATCACACACACACACGCAGTTAGAATTCTTATTCTAGTCTCGAATAAAATGAGTGAGAAAAAGAGGGAAGAAAGATGAAACAATTTTTCTTGTTTGTCTTTTTTTGCCTCCTAAAGTTTGTTAATTTTATTTCCAACTTTTCGTTTTTCTTTTCAGTTTTCTACTTGTTTTGTGATGTACTTTAAGTTGAATTTAAGAAGAGGAAATAAATATTTTGCTTTTTCTTTTTTCACTACTGTACTAATTACTGCAACGTATAGGAAAACGTTTCTTTTTTTCTTATTGAAAATTTTGCAATAGAATGAAAAAAATTAAACGAAAAATGCAATTTTGTATATTTTACTTAATAAAAGTTAAGCAAAATGTGTTGTTAAAAGAGTTTTTAAAGCTCATTTGACAGTTTCAAGGTATAAACTAGAAGGGAGTTTGACAAACAGATATTTTTCAACAACTCTACATCCAACTGGGGCGGAAACCCGATAATATTCGTTAGAAACTTTCCCAAAAAAATATTGCATGAACTTGTAATCATTAATTATTTTCCCCTTTCCTTATCTGCCCACACATGTTTACAAATTTTCAGCAACAACTGGGAACAAACTTCACTTTGAAGTAAACATTCCTTCTATGAAACTTATCTATCTTATCATCACCATCAACAACATCATCATCCTTACAAATGTTACATTACCTAAAGGCAAACGTAGACTCAAGAATTTCTAGTGCAATTTCATTTATTTCTGGCATGTCATGGCAACCTGTTTACTGGCTAACTGAATAGGAGTAGATATGATGGAATCTGGAAAATGTCACTACAAGAGAATACCGGAAATTGTTATTTAGGAATTGATGAACAAAGAATTTTCCTGTGACATTATCTTTGTTGGGATTCCGCTTTACTATGAATTAAAAAATGATTGTGAATTTTAGACTTTTTTATGATATGCGGGCACACTGATACTGGCAAATTATTACTATTTTTTACAACAATGTAATAAAAATAAAATAATGCTAGTCAGATAACATAACGATTAATAACAAAGAGGCTGTGACACCCTGTATACAACGATTTATAATATTTCCATTTCATACTCTACTTTTCCGGATAGTTTGTAAACAATAAGCAAACATTCACGATTTTCCGTGCACAACTAGCAATTTTACAAAAATCTAACTTCAAAACAACTAAATTTTCAGTACATAAAAATAGATGAAAATTTATTTCCTTTTTAAATTTCCGGAACTGTAATTTTAATAAATTAACATTGAAAAATCCTATCGAATTTCCACGATGGCAATTCCATATTCGGAAAATTACTGCTGGCAATGTGCCATTCATATATTCGAAAGGATAGCAGTGCTTTCCTTTTTTGTTGCCAATGAAAAACAATGATAGAGAGAACGGTTTTTTTCTTATGCTTTTCATTGAAGGTTAGCGCTTGTCATCAACATGGCAATGAAAATTTGATGATATACTTTAGTCGCACGTATCCACTTGGATCTGTGTGTGTGTGTGTGTGTGTACATACTTGTTTTATGGAAATGATTAGGTATAGAGAAAGATGGAGACTAGGGAAAAGTTAAAGAAAAAGAAAATCATGAAATATGTACGACGACGACGAGGGTTTTACGCACGCGGTATATAATTTAGATTTTCTTTTTTTTTTTTGGTCGTGGAAAGTTGCCTCTGTATGTTGTGATTGGTTTTTGTGCAAAAAGAAAACGGATGCATAAAATATGATGGACAAACAAGATATATTGTTATTATCAAAATATTGATAATAATATCAGTAATAGGAAAAAAAAAAACAATACACTGTCAATAAAAAGATAAAGCGTAGTTCATGCTTAAATAATCAATCACGCAACAACTAATATCCATTTGCGTTATAGTCCTATTTATCTACTTGTCCGATTTAATTAGCTTCGATTCCCTATTAATTACTCTAGACATTATACTTTTTTAGTCTACAGCCCAGTTTACATGCCGTTCATACGTTGAAGTGTCAAGCTTAAAATACAGGCCAGGAGATTTCTCAAGCTCGTGTAAACTGAGCTTGAATAACAAACTTATTGTATAGCCAGCACCCCATGTTCCTTTATAAAATTCAATACGAAATTCCATTGTCTCTTGCTCCTTAATTTAATGGAAATTTCGGGTCACTTATTCTATGAGGTTTTCCATCATCATTGTGTGTGGTGCCTTTGTATCTACAATTTTTTTTTTCTTGTTTAATAAAAAGGGTAGAAGTGGCAGAGCCCTTTCCATTTCATTTCAATGCGTAAATTTCTTCTCAAAACTATGTAGTTTGGAAGTAGTTGTTGTGGTTGTGCTGTGGTAGTGGTAGGTGAAGAAAGGTTTATGGTATACACCTATAAGATTTTTTTTATTGTTTATTTATAAGACAACGAAACTCGTTAATAAGTTAAGGAGGCTGTGGGGAAAGACGAGAATATATTAGAAGAAACCCGCCTGAATTATTAATTAGTTTCTAGAACCATAATTAAAGTTAATTAACAGAATCTTGCTCTTATATGGTTTTGCTATTCTTGATTAAAACACTAGGATTGTTGTTGATTTATTTTGAAACAAATAAGATTTTAAATACTATACGGAAAATTCTAAGAAATCGCAACTTTCAAACTTCTAAAATATCATCATCTAACTAATGCACTTCATCTGCTGTTCTAAGTAAATTTAAGCCCTTAAACATCATTAGTTAGCAATTTATGTAATTAGCTTTAAATTACCGCTCAAGGCAAACTAAAATGATGCCATTTATATACAGATGGCAACTTAAATTGTTGCTGGTGAATCATGTTTCATAGGGATGAATTTTCGCATTGTTACCGAAGTGAGTTTCAACATATTTATAAAAAAAAGACTCCTGTTCATTTTTATGGCATTACTAGAACCTGATGAAGCGTATATTATTACCCTCTCTCTTAAAAAGTGTAAATGATGTAGAAAAAAATAAAATACAAAATTGCAAGCATAGAACTAAATTGGTCTGTTGAATTAATGGTACGTCGTTTTATATATCAGAATATATCAAAAGCGTTTGGAAATTTTCCAAGCATTTTTCCTCCCAATTTTTCTTTATAATTATTTTTCCAGTACCTCATAAAATTCCAGAACATTAATTATACGCAATTAACCGACTCTTTCCGTCCACGTTTCCTTAGATAGTAAATTACTAGGTCCCCCACCCCCTCCCTGCCAGTAATAAACCTTATATACGTAACATGAAAAACGAGTTTTCCCTCTTTCCACAATAATTGCTGCATTAAATAGTAACTACTAAAATTTATCGATTCCTACACTGTCATCCTGAAATTAGAAGTCGAATATGTTTAGTTACGGCAGTGTATTTCTTCTATCTCCCTCACAACTCTTAGGCCACCATTAAAGGTATTACTTCAGCCACTTTTATCCTTTTTTTTTCGCTATCCTTTTCTTCTGCTGAACTCGAAAAACTTTGGTTTCCACTACAGAGATTAGAAGAACGTGGTACAATCATATCTCTTTTTCGCTTCGTATCAAGAAGTAGACGCCGCCTCAGCTACTATTCCACCACGAGGCCACTATTATTCGCACCCTACATTTATTTAAACAAACGTGATGTAACATTCCAAAATCCCAACATCCTAAATGAATCTTTATTTAACACTCCAACATTGAAGCCAGATCAACAATAATTTAGTATTTAAATGGCCAGACAATTAACAACCAGCTGAAGGGTTCAATTTAAATGAAAAAGAGAAGAGAGATGGAGAGGGAGAGAGAGAGAGAGACAGGGTGCATCAAAAGCTACTACTCCATTTCTGTCCCCCCTGCTACATGTAATAGTAGTTAACAGGGTAAAGTCAAATTTAAATTCCCGTCTATTTTGCTGATATGGTGAGAGTGGAGGAAGAAGATGGTGGATTTGAAATGGATTTTCATGGGCTGACTGATGTGATTTTGAGGATACTGAGAAGAGAGAAGTAGGATAAAGAGACGACAATTTATGTGTTATGTTGGAAAATTTCGGTAGGGATTGGAAAGAGATTTATATTTTCCCTTTTTTTTTGCCGGCGTTTAATTCGTGTGAAACGATATAAAACGATACGTTTTTTTTTTGCTGCTTTATTTATCTTGTTTATTCAGTGTTTTATCTATCGATTTCTCGTTTTGATTCCAAGAAAAAAATATGAAAATTAAACAGCAATCGATAAAAAACAATCATCCAAAACGAACACAAATTAGAAACGGAAAAATGTATGCAAAAAAGATAATTATGAATTAACAAGGAACTCGGTAATACAGCGAAACAACATAAATGAAAAGGAAGCAGATAAAATGAAAAGAAAAACAATCAGCGTGGAAAAATTTTACAAGAAAAGCTGAAAGTCGTCCTCTGTTTGTTTGTTTTTCGTTTGTGATTGTTTTCTCTTTAATTTATCTGTATTGAAGTGAAGTATTAACTGACGTTTTTCTTCTTTTTTTTTTGTAATATAACGCCTGCTGGAATTGGATTGGACCTGTCCATTCCTTGAGCAGGATTGCTATATGAATTTTCTTTTCATATTATGAAGTGGCAAATTGATAATTTATTTGATATTTAATTACATCAACAACTGTCCAGGAAAAATCACGAGTTTTCCATTACGATTGTACCGATTTATAAATCTCAAATAAATTAAGCATTGGAAAATCCATTATGAAAACCCCCATCTTTATCAGATTCCATTATATTACATTATCTTTCTTCTGCTTATTACAAACTTTTCAGGATGTTCCTTCCCGAAAAAAAAAAAAAAAGAATTCAGTGTACTTTTTAACGATCTGAACTAACAAGCTTCAAATTCAACTTCAACTTCACAAGTACAATTTTGTAAAGTGAATAAAATAAATAAATTTCTCCTCCTCCTTCTTCCCTGCGTTCTTTTCTAATTCGAGTTAGCTAAGTTCGAGCTAATTTAACTTCTTAGAAAATGTATATCTAAATTCGGTTTGAGTATGTATTTATGTTAATTAATTATGAAATACTGCGAATGATTTCGGGAGAGCATTTGAATAGTCTATCGGAAATGGGCTTTCCGATGTTACTCTGATGAGCCGTGATTCGGGAAAACCGGCTAGAAAATGGATACGTTTATTGTTCACGTCGGGCAACTTTTTAATATTTTTATGATCGTTACATTTCTTAAGTAATTTATTTTTAATTAAAAATAGTTTGCCTTTAAAGATCAACCTCATCAAACACGTGTCAATACATAATAGCTTGTCACTCCCTCTGGACTAATTTTGACTTTGCACATGCCACTAATACAAGCGTTGATCGACTTCGAATTTTCTTCCTTCCCTCTACCAAGAACTTTATTATGCATAATAATAATAAAATTAAAATAATATTAGCATTTTCCTGGAAACATATTCTCCACAGTTAATCTCCCCTTCATATCAAATTTACCTACCCCTAATCCTATTCGCATGTACCTATTCTACTCTATATGGACATACAACTACCATTATCATGCGCAATAATCCAACAGGTCGTTAACATTTCCAATTGCATAATAATGAAATTTAAACTTTAATCTTGTTAATTTTCCTGCCATAAACACACAAAAAGTATTTTCAATCGGTCGAGCTTTCCGGACATCATTGAACTTTTTTGATTTTTAAAAAATCACATTTCTCGCTTTTTCCCATTTTCTCTCGGGAACTGGAAAATTGCATATATATGAAAGCATAAGAAGAAAAAGGCGCAACAACATTCAGGTTTATAAACAAATATATAGGGCAAAGGGTTGTTGAACTCTTTTAACCTATTATATAGAGCACGTACAATGATTTTCGTACTGGACGATATATTACTTTTTATCTAATTTTACTGCTGCTGCCACTACGCAATTAGCGTAAATATTCACTCTAATTACTATGTGGTTTGGTAGAATTTACTTTGAGCATATTAGAGTACGAGAAATTGTATAATTTAAATCACCTGTTGAATTATGTATATTTGGAAATGAGTTTCCTGAAAAATTGGAAGAAATTAAATTAAAGAAAAATTACCTTAAAATTTGCTCGCAATTTTGGACAACACCAGTCATAAAATAATACATTTTTCCTGGCTTCAATGCTTCGTCATTACCACGAAAAACCACGAAAATTTCGAAATGTTGAAAAATTCACCTTCGCGACAGAAAAATTACGAAACGTTTATTTCTTTGAATTTTTTGTTTTTCTTTTTATAGCAGCAAAAAAAAAGTTTTATACAGTTTCTAGTTTTTCCAGTGGGATCCTGGATCCAAGTTACTTTGTACGAAATCCCGCGTTGCGACTGATTCTGATAATATAGAGAGAGAGTTCAGTTTGGATGTTGGAGTTTCATGGTGGTGCTGATGATGATGATGGTGGTGGTGGTGGCAGCGACAACGATAGATGAAGTTATCGTCGACTAACCTGCTTCTATACATTCCTATATGGAAACAAGTCGAATTTTCCATAGTGGAAATATGAAGGATGTCGAATGTTAGTTCTTCATGTTGCTGATTGATAATAAATGATGTAGTTTCCTCTTTTATTGATAACAATAATTGTGTATTCGATAAAAAAAAAACCTACGCCATTTGATTGTAATGGATGCTGTTGTTTTGGAAAATAGCCTCCGCCAATGCCGGAGGCTGACATTGATTTTTTGGATGCTCGTATTGCCAAGGTCACGCGGCCTATAGACAGGCCCTACTGCATACCAATACTGCAGACAGCAGCAAATTTTCAAATTTTAACTTGAACATTAACATTTTAGGTTTTCTAATGTATAAAACGGCACAATAAACAATACCTCCAGGGAATTGGATTTTCCACCTACAATTTGTTGTTGGGCTTTTTTTGTCACATACATCAATTTCATCCCCCTTTATACTACGTCAATATTTTCATACGGCAGAAAAACTTGTCAAACCATTTGATATTTTCAAATATTTATGCTGGAGGTTATTGTGGCAGCAATGAATAAAATATATTTCTATACGACGAGTATATATCGTGACCGCCATGTGTATATTGGGGGAGGGAATGCTTTTCTATTATTCAAAACTGTCGCTTGTATAAATTTGTACTTCAATTGCCTTTTGGCCATTGAAACTGATTGAATCGATTGATTGGAATTGTTATTTTTCAATTAAAACAACACCAACACATTTTTTTTTTTTAACAAGAACAAGAAATGTAAAGAATAAAAAAAATGGAAATCTTCCAACAAAAAAAAAAAATAAAGCAGAAATCTAAATTTCATTTACAATTTAAATTCTAATTTACCACCGCCGATAAAGCCACCACGCCTCCTTAATTTAACTATGCGGAAATTTTCTTTAAATTTAAAAAATCAATTAACTCAACAATAATACCTATGCCGAGATAAAAAAAAGACTTGCTGAAATAACATTTTCAGCAGCAGGAGCACAATCATTTGACATTCACCAATGACCGTTTAAAGAGAACATAAAATAAATGAAATAGAGTTACCGGATTGATTGATTGAGAGAGAGAGAGTATTACATTTAGCGATAACCATAAAAGAAACAGGGGGAGAAAAAAAAAAGATAAAAAAAAGATCAATTTAGTAGAAAGAAAATAGTATTACAGATTAAGTAGAATTAAAGAGATAGAGACAAAGATTCTTTTGTTGTTTTCTGTTTTTCTTTTCCAATTTTTTATTTGATCAACAACGTCGTGTTGATTGAGGTAAAAGAAAGTAAATAAACCAAACCAAACCAATTTATTGATCAATATCATTTTAGGCAGATTTCTGGCACAATGTGTCAATGATTTATTACAAAAATTTAACCATTAGCAGAAAATATACACTTCGAAATTCACTTTTTCATTTTCCCAAACAAAAAAAAAAAGAAATTTTACTAAAAAATTTATTACAATATCATCCATATATGTATGTGTATCCACATCCATAAAGCATATTTCGATCGTTTATAGAAAGACAGATGGAGAAGAAAACTTTTCTCGTATATTTCCACCGAAAACTTTGATGTTTTCTCATAAAATTGAACGTTTACTTTTCTTCATCCATCTTTTTCGCTCTTTCTCTTTTTCTGTTTGATGAAAATACTTCGTTTTCCAAATTTTTCTCCTTTCAGTAACCACCTTAAGTCTGAATTGGTGAAAAAATATTCTGTCTGACCGAATGTTAATGGATGGATAATATAGTATATATAGAAAATTTGAAAAAAGAACATAAATGGATTAAACATTTAATGTATGTATGGTACAGTGTGTTTCAAGATGCAAAAGAACAATTAAAATACCCTCGATTTAAAAAAAAATTATTCTGCTTTTTTTAATAAAAAACGTTCGCTTCAACAAATTTGATTTTAAATTTCAAATTTCACCGTCTTGAATTGCATATAAATTCAACAAGATACATTTATTTTCAATCAATATGTACGTATACAGGTACATTTGAAATCTGATTTCATCAAAATATAGCAGTGACAATTTGACTTTTTAGCTTAACTAGAAAGCAAGAATTTTTAAAATTGAATATACTCCTGATATACATTACTCTCCGATTCACTTATTGTGATAATTATGACTATCGTATATTCACTGAGTGGCATGTAATAAACACTGGCGCACGCTACCGAGATCTACTAACTTTTAGTAACATGATTGCCCCCCCGTTAGGGATACGGGTAGCTTATCCACATGCGTGTGATTATGCAACAAGTCGATCCACTGCCTCGGTGTGTCGACTTCGTAACTAGAGCTTTTTCGCACCGACTACACTATCTCACTGAACACACTATAGACAACTCTGAATTCCACAATATACTATCAATCGATTTCGCTTTAATATACTATATCCTAATATTGATAACATCTAACCAATCGTTAAACGTTGCTTTTACTTAGATTAAAAAAAAAAAGATTCTAATCAAGTCTTTTTTCCTTGAAAATTACCCGATAATATACTCTTATACTCTTTCTAGCAATCTATCTATAAACGTTCCGTTAATAAACTCGGTAATGAAATCAGCTAATTGATATTGAGTCGCCCCATAGAGCGAATTGGTACTTACACCGTATATTAGGTGTATAGAGATTAATTTAGTCGGGTGTAATATATGGCTGTCTAATTAATTTATTATGAAGTGCTATAGTAATGCAATTAATTTAGTGGTCTACAGAATGATCGGTGCGACAATAATACACAATATCGATTTGTATTCTCCTTGTTTTATCTTTAAAAATTTATTTGTCTCTCAACTGATCTCATCATTTCGATGTTCACCATTTCCTTTTGGAGCAAAATATTCAATCAGAATTTTCCATATTCGAAAAAAAAAAATGTATTTTTCCATAAAATACCAATAAGTTAAGCGGAACCTTTCCTAGCGAAAGACGCTATCTATTCAGCACCGGAAGTTGACCTTTATTCAACATATTCAAAACTTATTTCGTATGCCGGTCAGGAGATTTGCAAAAATGAAAAAAAAAGAATAAACGCAAAAAGCATCGAAAGCATTCCCTATGCGTGTGTGTGTTGAACCTCGATGGCACAATACTTTCTTTTTTTATTTTGTTATTTATTGCAGTAGTTCATTTTTTTCTCGATACAAGAAAATTGCTCCGAAATAACTGGGTTCAGCCACCAACTCTTCTCTCGAAAACAACAACAATCTCATAAAACTTTTTTATATATAAAATACAATTTAAAGTTTTCATGGCGACGACGACGTCGACCGCAAAATTAGCCCTTAGAGGATCGTTAATAAAACAAATCTGGAAGGAAAACAACTAGCAAGTTGTAAGATAACACAATATTAAGTAGGAAACAGTTTATATCTTCCTCGATTCATTTTTCTAATGGAATTACTGTTGTGAAAAATTTAACAAATAGAAAGAAGGAATGGTATTTTAAAAAGCGACCCCTGCTAGCGTATCATGCAATTAGAACAAATATAGTTTGTCTGAATAATGATCGAACCAGTCAAAATTTCAGCTGACAACTGCGTAGAAATCACTAAATTCAAGCGCCATCTAATAAGTGGGAAAATAACAAGTACCAATCAATATTCAACATGCAGAAAGATACGAGATGGCGCGGCAATCTCAACAGACATGATCAATAGATTACGGTTTGTGCGACCTCTAGAGGTATTTAGAGCTGCAACAGAGTACTAGTTGATCAATCAATATTTCTTTCGAATCAAATTGAGTTTTTGAACTTCAAAACTATTTGGCCTGTCAAAATATTGAATTCTTGTTCACAGTATATGTTATACAATATAGATGGCGCTTTTCGCGGCGATTATAATAATATAAGATTTTTATAGCTGTGATTTTTGGATATTTATTTTTCTGGAATTTCAAAAGGAATTTAACTGAAAGATTTTCCATTTTTATCTTCCAACTGACAACAAAGAGAAGTTTCTCTATTTTCGCGAGTCTATTCAGCAATTTCTGCTAGCCGTGAAACTTCTACTCTATTTTATTAAAAAAGAAAAGAGTAGTCTTCTTTAGGTACGTGAGCGGAAATAATTTCGTATGAAGAATTTCTATTCTACGTTTCGGCTATAGAAGAAACTTTGGAAAAGAAAGAGGCAACTCCAAAAATTAACATCATTAAAATTTATCTCAATTACGAAATATTATGAAATCGGCTCTAGTGCCTATATATTTATTATCAAATATTTTCTAATTAACTTTCAACTTTTTTTTTCTTTTCATTTTTCAGCAAGCACTAAATAAATTTTCATTCAAATTCAAAAATCATTCCCAAATTAACTACTACCATCAGCGAAAATTATATCACCGCAAAATATGCCAGCGAAAAAATTAAATAAAAATATTAATCATATCACGACAGTGATTTATTGATCAAAATTAGCTGTTGTTTTAAATATGATGATGAACGAAACAACTAATTAATTTAAACCATACATCGAATGCAACACATAGACAGACATTAAATGATAATTAATAAAAGCTTATACAAAGGCGCAAATCATCTAAATTAGGAAAATTGGACATATGTAGATAGAATAGATAATATGTAGGTTTCGGACACTGCTATAGTTGGACCGGGCACGGAAAATGTGGTTATGTAAATATATTTGATTGATTAATTCTTATTTATTGTTCAATGATTTATTGGCTACAATTTCAACCGATCAATTTATTCATTCATATTTTAATTTTCTCGTTATTTTTCAATTTCCACAAAACCTATAAAAGCAGCTAGAGTAATTAAAAAAAAAATTATTAAACAGCAATCTTCAATTTTATTAGATTTTTAATCTGAAGAGAGGAGAAAACTTTTCGCAATTTCCTTCAAAAATAGTCTATAATATTATTTTAATAATCGTAAAAAAAATAGCTGGAATTAAGAGTAACTTAAAAGAAAGTTTTCTTATTTTTTTTCCTTGAAAAGTTTTTCCCATTTAAAAAAAAACGATTATGATGAAAATGATGATGGCGATTTTTAATTAAATTCAATTTTCTTTATTTTATTTTATTGCTTTATTGAACATTTTGTAAGAACGGATTTTATTTTCGATTTTGACTAAAAATTAATTTCAAAAGTCGATTTTAAAGCAAAAAAAATATCATTACAAATTGAGTTAAAATTCACACATTGGCAACAAGGTCACCGTAATAAAAAGCACTGAAAAATATACATATTCAAAATTTCTAGAATTATTTCATTCCAAATTAATTCAGAACTCACGAATTAAGTCTGAATAACATTAAATGATATTTGAAATATATTCGAATTCAAACATCCTACGTTGCCAAACGTCACAATTAGAAATGAAAAATACTGTCAACATTAGTCAGTTAGTTAATAAAATCAAACTTAAATTTGCTGGTAATTCATTCGCTTGAACTTTCGCGAAAAACTACAAACTTTTCGAAAGTTTTTTTTTTACTTGTTTTTCGTTTTCAGGTTTATTATACAGTGTAATAAATATCTAGTGAGCGAGTTGCAAATTAGGAATTTATTCGACCTCAGCCTTCCATTTCTGTCGCTCTTTATCATTACTATCTACCTAAATATTAATTGTAATAATAAAACTTTTCTCTAATGTTAACATAATATTCATCTTCATTCATATAAGATTATGTAGAGAGAAACTTTACAATTGAATCCTAAAACCGTTTAGCACTCAAATAATAATAATAATAATAATAAACATCGGATAGCCATTACAACTCTCTAATTACTAATGGACAAAAAAGGGGACTTTGTAGTAGAAACTTGATTTTCTTTGAATGAAGAAATTTATTATTTGGTTTTATGAGATTATGATAACGCTCTATCACTCTCGTTCTCTCTCAATTTAAAAAGTGGCAATTGACTGACAAATAATTTCGATTAGATGAAAAATAATAAAATAGTTTATGCGTAGAATGGTGTAAATAACGAATCAGATATTTGATTGAACACATTACTACGGAATAATAAAATCATATAAAATCCACGACTAAAAAAAGAAAAAACAACAAACAGACAAAAACAACAAACAAAAACAGAGAATAATTCATAAATAAACGATCAAATACAATAAAATACACATTTATGCATTTCATGTTGTATACAATATTCAAAAAAGAAATAAAGAGATAAAATAGTTAAATGTATAATGTAACAATTAAGGGCCGTATTTTGATCTCCGGATATAAAATTTACCTGCCATATAACTTTTTTTTCACATAATTTTACATACACATAATTTTATATTATTCTGAGGATAAATTTCTTATACGTACAGTGTACATAATGTTATTTCAAGCTCAATTAGTGACTACACAAATGCACAATAATCTGATGGCAGAATTAAGTCTTTACAATATAACATAAATAAACATATTACCATTGTACTTAATTTTAACTATTACTTAATATAAACAAACAAATAAGTGTATGAAAAAGTTTCGTTCAATATAAATATGAAAATAATCGATTTCCTGTCATATGTACAAATGTCAAATCTGAAAACATGAACATTATTCTCTTAGTTTTGTTACCCTAGAACTCAGTAGATAATATGTAATTTAAGAGTTCGAAATAACATCACACATACTGTATCTATGCAGTAATTGCCATTATTTTTCGATTACTGTGGCTTGTGACCGTGACAAGTATATTATAAATATGGGATTGGATTTCAAATTAAATGAACACATAAAATATGCCAAACTGGATGGCATATATTTACTATTATTATGACTCAATTATGCATAAAGTTTCTGGATAATTACAAATTCTTATGGCCATTAATATTATAATTGCATTATTCTATTGAATTGATAATAGATTTTCTTTATGGAAATAAAATCTAATTAAATAATCAACAGAAATTAATAGTCAATTTGCAATAGTAAATATTTGTTTTTCGGGTCATTAGCCGTTTGTATTCAATAGAGAAATAAAAAGGCTTTAAACTCGTAAATAAATATTATAAAATGCAATCCAATTAAATTGAGTATACATACAAGAGACAAAACATAGAAGCAGAGAAATGTCTAATGCAAATTTTTAATAAATTTTCTCTTTACTTCTTCTCTATATACCTGTTTTTAATCAAGAGAGAAATAGATATTATGCTATACTCCAAACTGTTGCTTTGAACTGCACTGTTTTAAGCAGACTTTACAGAAATATTCATGCTTCCATTTTGATTTCTATTCCTCTATAAATATAGAAGTTTCTAGTTGAGTTTCCTGTTCCAGAAAAACTAATAAAACTACATAATTCAAAGAAAAAAAAAGCAGTTACGAAAAGTTCCAATTTCAAAGTGAGCTAGTAAAACAAACGGAGAACACAAAAAATTCAATTTTCTTCTTGACAAAAACAGAAAAAGAATACTTTTATCTCGATTTCAAGATATTCTCACATTTTAACAACAAATAACCCGGGAAAGAGAAAGCGATATTTTTATTCATAAATTATTTTCAGCAGCAATATTGAATGTATTTTTCACCAAAAAAGCACTGCACAACACTAGTAATAATTCTTAAAAAAGAAGACGGATAAATACATAAAAATCAATCCTCAGGGTCTATTTATATGTATGAAAAGGAAATATAAAAAATAAAATAATTTTTTACTATTTGAAGTAATGTTGTTTGCTAAAAAAAAGCATATAAAAGATAGCAAACAAGTTTTAATAAAACAGAAATTGCCATCCCCGAAAACTGGATTTTACAAAAAAAAAAAAAGACTAAAGTGACGTAGTCCCAATTGGAATTTAAATAAAAATGAGTTGGAGTTTTGTAAATTACTCCCTTTTGGGCTATTCGACTGTGGCAAATCGAACAAGGTCTTTGTAGTTATTCTCAAAGAAATTCGCAATTCTACATTTCCTTCATTGTCGACACACATGTACCCATACACACAGACACTCAATATACTCTATTGTGAATTGACCAATTCACTAACTAAAACTCTCATTTAATGTTATCCCTTAGGAAAAACATCCTTTTTTTTTATTATTTTTCCATAATAGCCACCAGGATCACATCCATTTATTCAACCGTTATTATCCTGGTATAATGCAAACATCATCCAATTTTCATTTGGAAAAGCGTTGCCGTTACTAAAAGTGAAGAAATAGATGGATTATTTGGGTATGGGGCTGGATTAACGTTTGTTACAATTCGTTTCCTTCTTGTTCAAATCGACATAGAATTGACGACGATGGGGTAGTAGGGCTCATATTGCGTAGCGCGTTTAATTTATTGTAAACTGTCGAAAATGAATTTTAAAAGGTACATATGGATATTATTTCTGTTAAATATTCGGAATTGTAATTTATATGTTTGTGTGTTTATGCATCCTAATGGATACAAGGCATGAAGTGGGAGGTGGTCAATAATCTACCCCCATTATCGGCATCAATGGAATTATCGATGTTATGTGCGTCAAATAGAACTATAGGTCTATAGCTACGTAATTAATGGATTAAACAAAAGGCACCATGGAAATTTGCTGATTTAAGATTAATCTACAATCTTTAATTTAATAACAAAAGAAAACAATTTTCAAAAAACGACCATTCAAGACATTATCTGAACGAATTTTACGAATCTTACGCGCCCCAATTTTAGTATTTTATGTGGAAATAAAGTCGGCCCTTAATCGGGCCAACATTTTTATCGTTGAAATAAAGTATGTACTTAAAATCTTTCCCTTCCGTCCCCTTCTTCCCTTACCTATTAGAAAAATAGATAAAAACATTGTAATAAATTTTTATTAAAATAAAAAAAAATATATTTATCTACAAGGTGTTTCATCCGCCACGCCACTAAATTGAACTCATAAAATAAAGATAAAACAATCAGTAGTTACATTATTAGGAGATGAGCCTGAAAACACAAACACAAAATCTTCTAATTGAGTGAATAATAAAGAAATTTCCTATCATCGAAAATATTAACATGAATGTGAGCTTTCAACTCGCTAATAAATTGGCTGTCAAATGAAATGAAATTCCATTTCGTGTTTTCATTTTCGTAAAATGTGCGAGTTTTACATTTATTTTTTTGCAGTTTAAGTGGAAATTGACAACAAAAAATTAACAATTTTTCCATCAATCAACTGTGCATTTTATGAGCTACAAAAAAAAAACAGATTTTTGATACTATCATAAATTACTCGCGCAATTTCTACTCATAATATTCGATCTATTAATATTTTAATCAATAAAATAAGCTGTTTTTGCAGTTTGTTTCATGAAACCGCAAAAAAAAAAAATCATGAATAAAAAAGCGGAACAATAATTTTCTTTTTATAAATTTTAAACAGGGCCGTCTTATAGAGAGATGTATTTCATTAGTGGCAAAAAAAATTGCCCTCATTTCGTAAGTATTTATCAAGAAAATTGCGTATAGCCTCTTCTAAGGTCGTTTGTATCCGTCATCTGGATATATTTGTATCACATAGACTTCGTTTTTCGAAAGCATAAAAGCAGCAGAAGCTTTTCTGTAAATGGATTTTTCTTTTTGTGTTTAATACTAAAAGTGGCACATATTCTTTTTTTGCTTCATGAAACAAATTTAGTTGAAATTTAAAAAACGAAAAGTAACTAAATTGTTAATTTAAAAAATTATATGCTTCTATAGCCAAATAGTGAATAGCAATTACACAGGAGTTTAATTACGAACGAAAGAGAATTAAATTCTTTTATTATTGCAATCATTCAGAAGTAAATTACAATCGAAAAGTGTAATGCTATTAGAAAAAGAAGACGAAGACAACCAACAATACACTACCAAACGACAGAATTCATTTACTTATTTCAATTCGTTGTGAAGCACAGCAGAACTTTAAAAATATTTACAGGAAACTAAAAGTGGAAATGAGAAACTATAGGATACAGTATTTTGGTTGGCGGGTTGGAGCTATCCAATTTTTTGCGATCGTTTTTTTTTTGCTTGTTTAAAGAATAGTAGTCACTCTCACATTATCTTTGTTTTTTGTTTAATTTAATTAAAGGGCAGACGATGGCGAAATTTTTAATTAAAACCGGTACTTTTGATGATGAAATGAAGAAAGGAATAAAAAATAAATATTCCCTCCTACATTAAAGTACAAAATAAAAAGATGTGTTGGGACTATATGTATAATTGGAAAATTTTCATGAGGAGAAAAAAAATTCATAATGGACATTGAAAGAAAATTTTATGGACTTGACGATCGTAAAGAAAGGAATAAAAAAAAGGAACAATTTGGTATTTAAAAGAAATACGGAATTATAATAATAATAATATTAATAATACAACGACCTACGAAACAGATAATAAAAATGTAATGACCCAGAAATAAAAGAAACGAATGTAGAGAAAAAAGGAAAACCATTTACGCATTTTCTTTTATAGTTTTTTTCCAAATCTGCTACGATTTTTTTTTCTTAAGATTTTAATCGACCACGGCAGCAACATCTGTTTTTTACTATATTTATTTTCACTACTAAAAATCGTAATATCTATTTATCTGAAACGTTTCCTATTTTAATTTTCAATAAAAAAACAGGAACAGAAACGGAAAGTTCTAGAAGAATAGATATTTGAATCCTAACAAATTCCTGAATGCACCAATGGCAAATTATATGAAGCAAAGTTTTACTGTAGCAAAACTTCTCTCGCGTTTCTCGAAAACTGTTTAATTTCTCTCTAATAATTAATATTGTTACCTTTAAAATCTGCATATTAGACCATTAACAGACAAATTAAATTACTGTTTAGAAACACTTACCTAAAACAAAAGAAAAACATCATTAAATTGGGTATTTAATTAATTAAATTGATTTAAGAAAAAAGTGTTCTAAAAGCGGATTAAAAATATAGTTGGTACATTTTAAAGATGCAGTTATGCGCTGTTGGCGCCCAACTCGAATAACTTGCACTGTATTGCATATTATAATTGATGTCACGACATTGATTTCATACAGACCACATATGCATATAATAGAACCATACCGAAAAGGCACAAGATGATTTTTCCATTAATTTTTATTAGTAATATTACATGGCTTTGACATCTCTCCTTTCATATTTGAATATTTGACATTCCACTTAAGTACAACAACAATCAAGCAAGTCTCAATTATCACATTTTCAGATCAAAAAACAAAAAGTGGCGCAGTTTCTATGCACCTTCCAAATGAGCCGAATATAGATTTTCTTAAATCGTATTTCCTCATATTTTTAAATTTGTTTTTTTTTTTTTAATTGAATATGTATAGTGTCATTTGAAGCGTGTTTTCACTTACAAAAGTATAAAAAATCCATAAGGTTTAGTTGGTTTCGTTTTATCTTTTTTTAAATATTTTTAATGGAAGGAACAATAAAGCGGCCACACGTTTCGTATAATCCGCAGCTATGAATATTAAATGAATATTAAAAAAGTTTATTTCATCAAGTATTTTTATTAATTTTTCATTTGTTTCAAATTTAATTTGAACATGACCCTTGTTCACAAATTAAAACAATAATTGATCGAACATGATTAATAATCATTATTATCTGCGGAATTTATTAAATTATGTATTTATGAAGTTGTTTGTTACGATAAATCATTTATACTATGATTATTTCATTTGCCGAAAAAGCATACCCTTGACCAGCAGCAGGGTAATTACACCCTAAAATAAATCCAATGATTTACGGCTACTGCTTGATAATGATTATTATTATTATTATTATTATTGTTATAGTGGTGAAATAGGTAATTTCGGGTAAGAGCAAAAAACACATAAACTTCTTTTTTTATTATTAAGGGATTTATTTTGCTCGCATCTAATACCATCAACCCTTCTCTCTAATAATAATAAAGTCTACCAAATAAATGGTCAATTTAGCAAATTGTTAATGGCATCAGCAATGATAGCAGGAGGATTTAGATTATTTTGATGTCATTTTGATTGAACATTCTTTTTATTTGCGACGTATTTTTGTGAATTATTCTTCGCATCAACAGCAACAACAAAAAAAAAATGAAAAAAAATGCCATAAAAATGCAATTTTATAAATGTATGGAAAGTACTTTTCATAAATTTTCCAAAAACCAAATTCAAATACTTTAGATAGAAGATAAAAAGCACATTTTAGATTCACCGACTACTAGTGTCATTTTCTATAAAGAGCATAGAATATCGATAATACTTCGGCAGAAATAGAGCGAATGAAGATTGAATAATTAAAGTGGAACAATTGTATACAGAAATTACAAAAAAAGTTAGAAAATAATTGGGCCCTTTGATAGAAAATTATTTATGCATATTTTAGTACAATCAGTATTTAGTACAAATAAAATTGATCATGGTGACGTTATTTCTTGCTAAAAACTATATGCATTTCAATAAATAAACCTGACCGGATTCCAATGATTTAATCACAAACTCATTTTAATCCTGAATAAATTGTGTAGCGTTGTCTATTTTTTAAACTACTCTTAGGGCAAAATATTCTATAAGTACTTCTATATTCTATAACTTCCTATCCTGTACACTTATACGCTTCTATAAACATTAATGCTTTTTAGAGGTACATTTAAACTTGTAATAGAAACTTTCTCAAGTCTTTTGAATAGCATACAGGCAGGAGCCTGTGGCATAGAATAGCAGGTATAAATAAAGGAATGAGTTATATAGTAGAAGGAATAAAGGGAAAATTTAAATGGTATTTAAACCTGACCTGACCTGAAATTTGGAGCGTAATTTCTCATTATTTTTCCCATGTAAATTGATAAAGTTGTCGGTTCGGGTTTTCGCTATAAAATTACACATTATTTTTATCACAAATACTCGTACTAATTCGAACTTTTCAAATTGAATTTTGTATTAAATTTCTATGCTTAGAGCGTGTTAAAATAACAGCAGCTGCTCCACTGATAGACGTATGTTTGAAATTTGTTATATTTTTTTTGCTCAAGTTGTTTTTTAAATGGCATTCTGTTGTGAGACGTAAAGCACTAATATTTTCGTGGAAGCTGAAATTTAGTTCACCAAACCCATATTTTCCACCTATACTACGTATAGAAGAAAACGATATACATATATACTACATGCATTTACGTATGTATGCACATGCACAGAATCTGTCGCTATAAATAAAGCTCAAAATTTATGACACTTTACTCTATGCGTTACATAATAATAATTCATATTTGGTGTGTTCGTTTATAATATATTCCATGTAAAACAAATCAGTATTTAGGCTGGGACCAGTAGCGTATCCAACCCTTCCATGTACGCTACAGCCAGGAAGTAAAATTAGAACAGCGAAGATCGAGTTTTCGTTTTCAAGTGAAACAATTACTTAAAATAGATCTAATTGAATACTATTTCAATATGATTTTAAATACTCATTTCAATTAGCACTATTCCGAAAATGTATTCATCGATTAGAATTTCAAAAAAGGGAAGTAATTCCAATAAGTGCATCATCACTCGTAGTCTCATTAGATATTTTAATTTTAAAGAAGGAGAAGTCAAGAAGGGATGGTAGTATAATAGAATACTTCAGAAAAGGGATAGGATTGAAGAAAATGTATTCATATAATTGAATTCTCCGAGGAATGTCACCTTAAAACTCGCGAATTGAATTATCATAAAATTAAATGCATTTGCATAACATTAATAAAGTTCATAATTTGAGGTCGCATATGTTACCATCATTTTTCTAGTGCATAAAACTAAATAAAATTTATTATTCATATATCAATATCGAAATATTTATTTATTGGTTGATTTGGTCAGTGGCTGAACTGGAAAATAATGTCTAAATACGTGATCTGTTTTATATATACAGAATTTTCCCAATTGTCATTTATCAAAATAGAAAATCGGTTTGCGAATAGTACAACATATAAATCTTTTACAATGTTCTTTATGACTTTATCGTCCATGTGTTATCGTAGATTATTTGATACTATTATTAGTGATACATTTCCATTGTAGTTTCTTTTAAGAAATTATAGCTATTTTGTGCTTACATAAAATAAACCATCTGATTCAGTTTTTCTCTACTATACTAAAATCATTGATAATCCGCGAGTAAAAATACTCAGCAATACTAACGTTCCAGTTAATTACGAGACGAAAATGGATTTTCTTAAAATGTTTTCTATGCTTCCTTTTTAGATTTTATGGCAAATTTAATAGCATCTAGAAAATCTAGTTTTACAGTTCGATACAAAATTACGTTATAAACTGGAATTTCTTCTTGGCGCAATTGATTTATTTTCAAATTTTCTACAAGTACAATTGTAATTTAGTAGGCAATTATTAAGATGAATGTAAATCTTCCCGATCAATCGACTACATGGTTGACATAAAGAATCAGTTTGTTAAGCCGGACTTCATATACGTCAAAAACCAATCACTACGTATGTATGGAGTCAATGACCTTAAACCGATGTTCATCGAATCATACAAAACCTAAAGATGCATACATATGTGACTTGTGGTCCCGGAACACAGTTTCTCTAGTCTCAAATATATTGTTTCGATATGCATATTTGCAAATTTTCAAAAAGGTCAGTTGACATTAAGCACTTAATTGTTAAGATGAATAAATCTTTCAGATAGAAAGATCAAATTAAAATACGAAGAATTGGTCCTTCGAGACGGAATGCGGTATAAGCTCCATTTTGTCTTCAAGCACAGCACTACGTATGTATGCAGTTAACTGACTTAAAGCTCTGCTTGTCTAACCTTAATTTTCATATAATACTTAACTATGTATGCATGTATTAAAGTTGTTGTATACTAGCACATTTCCAACAGTGTCAAACACGCTGTTGCTGTTGTTTTGGTTCTGCATATTGTATAAACAAAAGACTTTCCAATCAGAAAGTTTTACATCAATTTCATGCCCCCCCCCACCTTTCATTTGTATATCCACTAACATCTAACCCCTTCGACCTCCCAATCCGGCATCAAAACCATCAAAACCGGAAGGAAATTCCATTCGATGTTTTCTGTTTTCGAATTTCCAAGAAGTTAAACCGATTTGTTTGCTGCTTCAATGCCTGTTCTCTTTTTTTTTTTAGAAAAAATAGGTCAGCGCAATGGATTTTCTTTTAAAAAGGATATTTACTATACCTACTTATATGTATATAGTAAACCAATACTAGTTAAAGAAGCTGAACAGGGGGCGAAGCGGTGAAAAGGGTTCAGAGGAGATAAATAGCCAGGCATTCTATTTTTACTAAAAGGATGAAATTACTGTTTTTCTCTCTTGCCATCAAAGAAATTAAATAAATATTTTGGAGAGTCTTGAAATGTTTCATTTGCAGACGCGCAAAAAAACAATAATGCGGGGCTATCCATCTATTATAAATGGAAAAAAGTGGGTTCAAGTGATTGTCAGAACGTCAAAAAACTGAGATATTCTTTGTTTGTTTTAATTAATTAATTATACAAAAAGCGCACATTTCTATTGAAATAAAACTTCTGTTATATACGACGTAAATCTGAATCGCCTAGAAAATAATACAAATGAATATTTAGAAGAAAAATTCATCTGACAACTTTATTAAAAAAAAAATCTTTATCTTCTATATGTATGTGTGTGTATTTATCTTGTGTAACAGTTTGATTATTCGATTTAAATTCAACTCTTTTTCCATCACTTTTGATATTTTCACAAAATTTTAAAATAAGTATTCTTCCGAATTCGAGTTTTTTGAAAGTCACATGGAGATTTACGTACTTAGATCACGATCAGATGTCACCCAGAATAAAACTCTATTTCCATCTTTTATGTATTGCTATGTATTTTGCAATAAAATAGAAAAATGGAGAAAAACGAAAATATAACGGACTTAAAGGATGCACTTGACATGTTTCTATGGCGGAGAAAATATGCACAAATATTACGTTATCTGTCTATTATTTTTAGCAATATATATCGATACAAATAGATGTAAGAGAAAGGAACCGACTATCAGTAAATCTGTTGATTCAATGTCAATAACAAGGAGCATAGCGATCTCATTTTCACCATATGCTTCATACTTCAATTTTTTTGCTTTCATTCTCCAAGTGATTCTTTTGTAATTTTATGAGAAAAATTGTCAATAGGCTTGATGTTGTATAGCATACATGAACCGTAAAATATCATATGCGTCAACATGTGACGCCGCCCATTAGTTGAAATCATCTCCAAAAACACTATTAACATTTTAATCAAAACATAATTTAGACAAATTTTCGCTTTTCTCGAAAGATATGTGAAAATAATGTTAATAACGTCATTTAGATGCAGTCCGGATGTAATTTAGAAATGAGGTTTATATCTTCTACAAAGCAAAGAATTTTTATACGCAGAATAAAGTGAAGATTGCGAAATTATAAGAAAAAATAAAGATGTGGAAAAATTATTGCGAAAATATTTATAAGAGCGATGCTTTCTTTAATTGGTTTTCGTTCTAGCAAAAATTTTTTGCTGTGTTTTATTATTATTATTATCATTATTATATAATATAGTTAACTATATATGAAGTTTGTTGTTCGGTTGTGTTATTATCATAGGAATGACTGCTCTGTAGTTTGTCTGAAGATGCATGTTATGGCGAAATTGGCCAGACGATCGTGGCGACTGCTGGTTGAGACAACGTGTAACTATTTATTTTTAAATCATTTTTTTTTTTTTTGTTATGAATACCATGAGTAAATATTTGAAAATAGATGTCTTGTTTTGACATGTTCTTGTTTGAGATGTTTGAAAATTAATTGAAAACTCCTAACTAAAACTGAAAATAACTAAAAACTTTTAAAATACATATTACCACAAAGTCAGACAAAATTTTGCAAATAACTATTCTAACATCAAGCTAAACGTTCAACAACAACAAAAAAACCTAATCAAAGAGTATGCCTTTAAAGTTAGAGCTTTTAAATACAAACACACACACACACACAACACATACAATCCTGCAATACTTCCCTCTATTCATCTATTCGTTACATCACTTCCTGCAAACATTTTACTACTGAATGATCGAGGTTAAAAATATTAAAAAAATGAAACATATTAACTTTTGAATGTTTATTTTTCATTGGAGGTTTACATTTTTTATCCACTCAGGCTTAAATTAAATATGTTATACTTTAGTTTGCTATGTGGTGCTCTCAATTTCCCAACACACTACATGCACAAAAACAGACTGAATTTCAAGAAGATAATTTGTCATCCAAGAGATGATTATCTCTATACTCGAGTTATTTTTTTTTTGTTTGGATTTCTGTGTGTGCGCGCGTATGTGTGTGAAGATAATAAATAATAAAGTAAACAAGACTTATAAGACATACATTACAGTATATTATTTCACATGAAAAATGAAGTCAGCACAGTTGCTTTTTTTTTGGAAAATCCCCAAATGGTAGGTACAATTTTTTTAAGTGGTATTTTCATTTAGTATTCTTCTTTCATATTTTTTCTCATCTGTTTTAATTGAAATCAAGTTCTCTACATCACGTCACATTTCATATATACTTGAATAAATCCCAAATCTAAGTTGCATCTGTTGCAAACTTTCAACTTTCAACTTTACCAATTTTTTATTTTTCCATTTTTCACGCAAGAGAATTGCAAATCATTTGGTCGAATTCAAATCTTTCTTTTAAAAGCTCCATTACAATAAAAGCCTTTTAAATTCACTCGGGTTAATTTTTTTTTGTACGTCATGAAAAGAAGCCAAATATTTATGTTTTTTTAAGTGCCGCAGAACGAAAAGACAGTCGACGAATAAATCTTGTACAGGCCCGAAAAAGGGATTCGGTACCCTGTTTTATCAACCAACGTGAGGAAAAGGCAAACATAAATCCATTTTTTTATGGGGACTGAAAATAAACCTTAACACGTCAGTAGTATTGGTATTTATAGGCTTTTAGATTGTCTGTTTGTTTTTTTTTAAGTATTATTATGAAATTTATATTAGCGAGAAGTAGCTTAGGCTTCGTACCTGCGATCATCATCCTTGGCAGCGTACGCATTTTTTTCTAATTAAGAAAAGATTCCGTTTTTAGGCTTCGTCATTATCGCAATTCCAAACTGCTTGTGTTGCTCAAGACGAGAACGATTCATGAGATCATAAAGAAAGTTATATGATCATTTATTAGTCGATTTCCCATTACAATAAACTCTCTTATTTAAAAGATTTTCCCCACTACCATAAAAATTGATCTAAAAGTTATTCTATGGAATAAATTTAAGTCTCAATTTCAACGCAAACGAAATTTGAATACCAATTCACCGAACCAACAGAAAAAGGGTGCAAGATCTTGGATTACATCTACTCACAGATAATTGGCGAGAGTAATATTTGCCACTTGAGGTGAGATTTCTCTAGGGGTTAGCGCTGGATGTATTTATGTTACGGTTGAAATGGTATTTATACGATACGTTACCCTTTTTCCTAAACTCGACCACTTAGTTAAATTTTGTCTATGGATATTCCAAACAAGTTGTCACAACTGCTGATTGTTTCGATCGTTCAACCGAGTATTTCTAATGATTTTCTGAAAATTTCCGCTATAAAATAAAAGTTTATTGTTTCAAAACACTTTGCATATTACAGGGCACATAATATTAGCATATTGCATTGGAATATATTTGAAATTCCTAGCAAAATGTTTACATTAAGTTGGCAGCGTTACGTTTCTATTTATATGGCTATAAATTCTTGCTTCCAGTGGCCTGCGAAATGTTAAATTTAACTGCTTTAATTTTGACAAAATATTGTTATTATTATTACTATTAGTTGTACATGTTTTCAACGCATTTTAAATCAAATCGGAATACTCCTTAAAATTTTACTGTTTTATCGTATAACTCTTCATCAGAATTCACGCTTTATAACCAAAATTTGTTATCGCACAATACATGACCTTCAGATCATATTATAGAGCTTTGCCGCATATATTTTAATAAAAGTCTTTATCCGATATTACACTATGGAAACATAATTTTCCAATACGTTGAAATGAAGAAAAGGAGGAGGACTATTCATAATACATATAACTTCATAACAATATTTTGCACTTTAAATCTTCATTCTTATATAATATGATATGGTGTGTGATGGTGCTTGCGGTGGCGATGGTGGTTGTATTCCTAAATCCAATATGGGATCAAAATCTTTCAGAGTTCGAAGAAAGAACGAAAAAATAAAATATAATACAAAATTGATATTGCTGAAAATAAGCGATTTACTAACACTCGCTGCTGATTTTTTTTTCTTTGTTATGGGTGTAATAAAGGGGCGAATTTAATATAAAAAATACATTGACATTTTAGTAATAAACAAAGAGAAAAATCCACAAATGCTGTATATTTATGATTACATTTATTAAAGGAAAAAATTACATAATTTTCGGAAATTTCGTCCTTCGAGCCAGATAAGCGAAATTTCACGACTTTATCACATTTTATAAATCTACTTTATCAAATGAAATAAAAAGTAATTAATGTAGGAATTATTAAGTACATCTTGGGTCTAATTTATATTAGTGAATTATGACCCAATCTAAAATGAGAACGAGAAAAGTCTATATATAAAAAAGTGAATTGAATTAAAGTTTCACGTCAAGCTAATTAATTGATTGGAAAGAATGGTATTTAAATTTAAAATAACGAAGTTATTACAATTTACATTTGTCTGTTTCCTATAGTACCCTAATTCGAAGCTCTACGCTTAATTGTTCTTTTTCGCTTCTAATTCAAAACGATTTTTACAAATTTGTTCATTCATTTCACAAATTGAACGATATTCATTATCTATCAGCAATTTTTTTCAATAAAATACCCAACCCTTGCAATTTCTAACTCCCCTAGAAAAATAACAGAACTAAAATACCACACATTCAATGATGATTACCTAAAGTTTCATGTGACAATAGAATTTTCCTGTAGACCCTTTGCCAATTTAGATATCAAACATTCAAAAGAAGAAAAATGAAATTTCGAAAATTGAAAGGTCGATCTGAATCAACTTTTTTTTATGCTTACTAAGCGCGATATAGTAGTTTTGATATGACAAATGTATATTTGAGATGGTGTTGGTTAGTTGGTGGATTGATAGACTTTGTTGACTAGGGTAGTTTAGGGTTTGCCCTAAAATACTACCCCAAGAAAAAAGGAAAAAAAAGAAAATAGGAGAATCTAAACCTTTTTCTTCTTTATAGCGTATATTTTACTATCAAAATTTTGAAAAGGAGAGTTGAAAAAAACACAAAAAGGTTAAACGAAAATGATAAATGACAATTTGGGGGATGGAATAAAGATGTTTTTTTTCTTTTCAACGGACTTATTTTGTTATTTTTTTGGTGTTGCACTTAAAATTAGAGAAAATTCAGTTCAAGTTTTTGAATTGAAAACTAAATTTAACCAACACTATTTTTGTTTGTAAGCGAAACTTTACTACGCAAATAATAATAATAATAATCAGTCATTCGTTATAGCTGATGGTAGCGGCTGTTACCCAGCACTTATTATAAACAATATCTGCACCATTTTCCAAACACACAGTCACATCGACTTTAATATTCATGATATTATTCTGGTACTTTGCACCCTTTACCTAAATGCGCCGTAATAAATTATTTTACCCGAATTTTCTGCTTTGCCTATTACTATTGCTTTCTCCATTAAAATTAACATAAAACAGTAAACATTCGGAGGAGTAATTTAATAAACAATTAAGTGTAATAATTTGCTCATCTATTTTCTAAATTAAAGAGAACGAAAAAAGTGAATTATTCAACGAAACAACAATATAAGAAAAATGTACGAGGAAATTCTAGACCCTAATTCTATTTTTCCTTATAAAAGTTTAACGATATAATTTTTCAGTGTGTGTGTGTGAACCCTTCGTGTATTTTTGCTATTACTCGTGTAATAAGTGTGCACCTATTTATCGGAACCATGGAGAAAACTAACAGTTCGTAGAAAATCTATATTTCTATTTTTGAAAATTCATTCAGCTGATAAGTACTTATAAAATAAGAGAAAATATCCTGAATATCTCTAATAAACTAGGAGAGAAAAATAGAACGATAAATTCAATTGGAAAAACCCAGCAAATAGTTTCTGTATTTACGGAAATGAGGAGTATTTGTATTGATTATCGTAATAATTTGTGGTGCAAAATGATAAGAATCGTGGAGTTGTGAGCTTTTAGCCGAATGCTCAACAAAACCACATTTTTACTACGTATTTGCAGAATACGTTGTAAGTTACACACCACACCTTTGCACTTTTCATTCTCAACTTTTCGTTTCTTTTCTCATAATTGCCGAAAATTCTTATATATTTCTTTATGACAAATCACATCCAATTTTCTTTATTTCTATTTGATAGAAAATATACGTAAGCAATATAGAAGGTTTGACATTAATTCCCATTTGCCCTGTCTAAAACATTACAAGAAAACCGTATAGTCAAAAGATTTATAGCACGGGTTTCCACATCATTAAAAACGGTTAGACTAATTTTATTGTTTCTTTTGAGTTCGAAAGACTTTATACGATAAAGTTAACTTTATGTTACAATTAAAATGTGTCAGCTAAATCAATCTAGACAACTTTATGTTAAATTTGGTGGTAGAATTACTTTAATTTAATATAATTGACAAATTCAGTCACGAAAGTTATTAAACTTTCCAATGTCGAGTTGTTCGGTCAGACGATAGCAAAGTCTCTCCGTCTCCAGTAGATTTTCTTATGAAACAACTGAAATATAAAACATTTTTTTTTTTTTATTAATAGGCCCTCCTCGTTTTCGTTCTCGTCTCTTTTTCTTCGACCCTCCTCCCGAATCATATTGACATTTTTATCATGTATCCTTTGTAAATTTCATATTTCAAAATTAGCATAGGTATTTTTGATAGATGTTCAAACGGAAAAAAACCCTATGCATATTTATTCTTAATGTACCCAGACTAAGTTAAGAGAGAGATCGACAGCGCGAGAGAGAGAGAGACAAAAATCCATATCTTTTTAATACAAGAGGAATAAATTCTGAAGTACTATGGAAGAAGATCGGATTTTAAGTTAAATTTTCCAAGGAAATCGTATTAAAAAACACATATCTTTTTGCCGAAAGATCAAAGTGGATTTTGCGAATTATTATGGAAACGTTGCAGGGCATGTAGAAATTACTTTTGATTGTCTCTTTGGGTGGGAAGAAATGAAAGAATGGAATTAGTGAAAGCTGTAACGATGTAAAATTCACTTTGCTCAAATTTTACGGAAAATGAACTATGATCTTTCAAAGAACCGAAGTTTATTATATACTTTAAATGATTTCAATTGTTTTATATTTAATATCCCCTTTTACAAAAAGAGACTGATTAATCTACCAAAGCGGAGTGACACTTTTAAGGTACACGTTACATATTTTTTTAATTCCTTTTGAATCAGTAACTTACATCTGGAGTTGGTTAAATATTTTATTGGAATCAAGTGGCATTAAAGTTTTCCATCACAACGAACTAGTTTTTTTCTCCCCGCCGTTTCCCAATGAAAACTATTTACAAAAGGGGTGTGACTGATGTACAATCAATGTGATAAATGATATAGAATTAACCTCATCAAAATTCATAATATTTTTTTTCACTGAATGGTGATAGAGAGAGATGGAAAATTAATTTACATTTCGGATTATTTGTTCGAAAAGTTCGAAATGATAAAGCACGTTTTTAATGATATAGTTTATCTACTAATAATATGGAAGGGTCTGTCGAAATATGAAACCAGAGGAGGAGGTAGTTAGAAGTTGAAAGTTTAATTTTCATTAATCTATTGAAGTTTGTTTAGTCTATGGTTGGAAAAATAAATTTTCAAAGCGCGCACATATTATAAATTTATTTTATTTTGTTATATGATATCCTCCTGAAGACCATTAAAATAATGATTCTAATGTTCATACAAGATTTCGAAATACCACCAACCACCAACACCAACTGTCTACAATTTATTATTATTATTATTATTATTTATACAGGTTTTGCTCCAGCAGAAAATAAATGGATAAACATACTGTTGACTCAAAGGGGTTGTTAAACGTTTTTAAACCGAGATGGGAATGGGTTTTAATGGTCTTTTGACAACGAATATTGTCAGCTGTTTGTTTTTCTAGAAATACGTACATACATGTGTGTATAGTGCAATTTACATTAATTGGAAAAGCAAAAAATTTTAGAATATTTCAAATTTCAACTCGAAATTCAGTGATTTTCAAATTTCCATTAATCTTGTCAATTTACTAATTAATAGATTATAATGAATGCTAAATAAATTCCAATTATTCATTAGACAAAGTCAAATTAATTAGTTCCAATCGGTTACTGAGTTTTGCCGAACCACGCAATCTATCTATTTGTCTATTCCTTTCATTATTTTCCACTCTACTGAACAATTCAGTAGTGAAGCCAATAAAAGAGCGAGAGAGAAAGCCAAATATTTCTGCATTAATTATGATAAAGCACATTACAAACAATGAGAAACGAAACAACAACAACTAGACGTAGATAATGCAACAATTAAATTTTATTGGTTAACAAAGTATCTCTGGCTAACCTAATACAGTTTTGATAAAATACAATAGTAGCCTATGCACTGGTGTGTATAGTTGAAGTAATGATGTGGGTGACGTCACACTGCAAGTGGTATAGCTGGGAAACTCTTTTGTTTTCTGTACTTTTTATTATAAATTTATTATATAACCGTATTTTTATCTTTATTATTATCGAAAACAAAGCCATCTAATAATAATAAAACCCCGTTAAAAATTCATTCGTTTATTGAACTGTTACAAGTTCAAATAAAATTCGTGTTTTATCGGTGGAAACCAAATGTTTTTTCGATTATCGTGTTCGGCTTTATATAGATTATTTGTATTTAATTAAAATTTCGATTTATTTATTTAGTTTTTATCTTTTTCATTTATAACCACCAAAAAAAAAAAACAAGCTTCCAATATTCCAATTTAGTGCAAATTTAAATAAGCAAATCTTGAAAAAAAATTTAAGAACACCAATACTATCAGATAAAACTACTATTATTATCATAAGCTAAGTAAATTAAGATTGTCTGCTTGTCTGGTTATCCCTGTTTTTTTTTTTCTCCAGAATGGGAAACGTCTCGATGAAAGAACAAGCGGGCAAAGAAAGAAGTTGTGACATCAAAGTAAACGACTGCAAAAAAAACTACCCTATACGAGATTTAAAAAGTTTCTGCTTGAGCTCTGGAAAAGAAAAAAAAAGATTATGAAGAAGGCAAAAGTAATCAAGAAAAAAGTTGCAAAATATTTTAATTAGTTCGAATGGATACTTTATTTGTGTTTTTGGATTTTTCTCCGTTGACGATGGCAATTTAATTTAAAAAACTAAGTGGAGGATAACTTGATGATAATAACTAAAACGTTATTAAAAGCAGCAGAAAAAAATATGATGAAAATTCACTTTTAATTTTTAAAAAAAGTTGACAATGTCTTTTGTAGTAAATTATTATTGTGTAGTGGTAGTAATCGACTAGTCAATTTAAGTTGAAAGCACTTTTAAGAACGCTCTCCAGAGTGTCTATCTTTTCTGTAGTTTTTAAAAGATGTGAGAAAATTCTCAAATAACAATAACAGGGGAAAATGTGACAACAAGAGAAATAAATTTCGTTTGTTAAAGCTACTGTTATTGCTTAATAAGAATTTCATTATCGTTGATAGCTGGTATTTCAGTTTCGTTGTGTTGTTTAATAGTAAATATTTCGCTATCCCAAAATTAAAGTTTTTATTAGTTGTTTTTAATTGAAACTTTAAAACTTGATTTGTTTTTTGTTTAATTCCAGTTAATATATTTCAATAACAGTCAACATGACTGTATGCTATACTGTCTATCTTCTGATAAGTTTCACAATATAGCGGCCCCTCAGGCTGATGAGTAAACTCAGCCGAAGCAACTGCGGCTAGATACAGTATAGATACGAACAACTTTTGCAATCAAGTATTTGCCTAAATACTTTCACACAAACACAAAATTGACAGCGTATCAATTCTGCATCGGTACACACGACACGAATACGACTGCATTGGAATTGCACAAATGGCATATATGCCGTATGCGTGTTTGGAATATTTGTACAGAAATTGAATGAGAAAATCTAGAAAAAAGTCTTGGAATAAATCACTTTCGCTTTTCCACTAAAGTCTAAATAAAAACGATAAAAATTCAATACATAAAAAAAAAAAATTACTTACAGAGATTGTGATAGAAATCTGGATAAAGTCTTATTATTCTTTAAACCATCGAAAAAGTCCATGGGTGATAATGTGGCCATCATTTTTCTATTTATTTCGTTTCGCTGTTTTGGAAAGCACGTTTCGTTACACTGATGTTTTAATTAAATAGATTTTATTTTAGTATGCATTTTGTAATGAATTTATTCATTATTATTATTCTTTAAATGAATTAAAATAATCAGGAATTATTTCAGGATCAAAATATTTGCGAAAATTCTTTCGAACTTGAATTTTATGACTTCAAGAAAATTACAATTCTATGAGAATCCACAGCGAATTTCATCATCCTTGAACTCTAAATCAACGCAAGAAAAAAGCACATTCCAAACCAACTCACCCAGCAGAAAGTTTTGCTGTTTCAACGAACACTACCGGAAATTGCCATTATAATTATTGAAGAATTGAAACTGGGAAAAAGGAAGGAAGACCCGAAAACAGAAACAGATACAGAAACGAAGGAAGAAACAAACAAAAGCGAATAACATCTACGGAAATTATTATAAAGAAAATTGGAATAAAACCCTTTCTATTTACTCGTATCTATCTATCCATCTTGTTAGAGTAAGAAACGAAACCTGCCTACGCAATTTTTTATTTAAATAAAGTATCATTCACAATGATGAATGGTGCGACAGCCAAAGACACGTGTTTCCAATAGTGTGGTTCAGGTAGAAGACAATCATGAATACCATACCATCATTTACAACTAAATGTTCATTTACAATCTCACCCCGAAAAATACATGAATCTCTTCAATCGACTGCACTAGAACTAATATGCATCTTACTCACTGGCTTGCATACTGTTCTCATTGTAAACGCAACTTCAGAATACACTAAAAACGCGAATAATTCAAAATGACAGATGATGAAATTTTCGGGAAGCAGCAATTCGAAAAATAGACGGGAATACAAATAGTTGCATTCATTTTTGTTCAATTTGGTACACGGTGTCGACATCAATAATTTATTTCTCTATTTCTGTTCTCGGTGGGGAAGAACAGAAGAAATTTATCTATGATAATTTATAGAAAATGGTAATTAATTTAGCAAGAGAATACGAGGGCAGCGTGGAAATTGTTTCGGAGTTTAACAATTAATAATATTTCGGCTAATTTACTCATTACACAAGTTTTTTGTAACGAATTTTAGTTTAATTACGTTTAAAAATCGGCAAACAATAATAGTTTACCTAGTGTTTACCTACTGCTTCCTAGAGTGAAATAAACGAAATATTGTATTTTAATTATTAAATATCTAAATTTTCTCATCAGAAAAGTATTAAATAAAAAAACCGTTGAATAATTAATATTAAAACGTTGTAGAAAATATTCTTTTTTTGAAAGAATAAATTAGTATGACGTACATGAACTGCGCCAGAACGAGTGCAAATGACAGAAGAGTTAATTGGCTCGAATTATTTATGTAAATGTATTATTTTCGAATTTTATGTTAATTTCGATCATTTCTAAAATGAGAATTTCGTTCATTAGTTATGCGAATATTAAATGAAGAAATTTATATAAAATTCTAATTTTATTGGATCGAATAGCTAAAAGTAGGTAATATAAAACTACTGCTGGCTGGACTGGACAATACCAAAATATTATAGTACAGTTTGCTAGGAACATAATTTATCTCATATTACATTCTACGCTTCTAGCTAGAGCACTATGACACTTGAAATTATTGCCATGTTGGTTTTCCCGTTAAAACGAATAAATAACTAGATAAATAAAAGTGAATTTAAACAGTGAAATGCTCATTATTAAACTAGGAAAATTTATTGAAAAAAACTGTTGCGAAAAACAAAAAAAGTGATCCAATAGATACAGATTAAACTTTATCACGTGGAAAATTGGAGCTATAAAAACACTTTCAGCAAGGAAAAGACAAACAATCATCGAAAAAAAAAACAGATTCCGAACAAAATTACCACTTGATGATTAAGTTTGCTGTCCAAATCTGGCACACGTGGTGGTCCTTCGGGCCAGATACTGAACATTTTCTTTTCTTTCTTTTTTTTTCGACATTACTTTGATTTTCATCTAGAAAAATAGACCTTTATCTAACAGACAGATAAATAATCAGTGGGCGAAAATGAAGATGAATCTATGCAATTTCCAATGTTATTTTTAATGCTGGATCTTTTTTTGTGTCTGGTCCAGAACTTGGAATTCAGACAAAAAAAGAAAGGTTTGATTTTGACGTGTGTGAAATATCATGAAGGATTCGAAAAGGTGAAAGAATAAATTAGTTGATGCCGAATTTATCTGCCTATACGCAAATAAATACTGGCCTATGTAGGAAAATGTAATTTTCCTACTGTGCTTGATAACAGCCCTTGCTACTGTGTTCAGTTGCAAATCCATCGACTGAATATTCTCATTAAATTTGAATAAATTAAGAGTATAAAGCGAGATTTTATTATATTCGCCGTATTTAAAATTCTAAGCAGAGGCTTAAAAGGGGACTCCACTGGTTGCCGTTCATTAATTAAATACATAATATTCTATTATGATAATTGCTAATGAGGTTCATTTTAATTAATGATCTCCGGATGGGAATTCTAAAGAAAATATTATGGAAAGATGAAAATTATATACGCGAGCTCCATCTATTGTTTCAATAAAACCTTATTAATGAATTATATTTAAATAGATAAAAAAAAGTCCGCCTACTGAAACTGAAACCCCATGGAAATTTCATATTTTTCTCATTCAACAAAGAAATTCTTCACCCTTCTCGATATAATATAAAAAAAAATGAAACAAAGCAAACAGACAAACAAACAAAGAACAGAAGAAAATCCCAAAGCAAAAATAAAAATCTCAACGCTCTGAATGGGATAGAACGAAGGTGAATGGTATAATATTAGAATAGATAAGATAAGAAAGCAAATGGGATGTAATAAAGACAGAAGGAAAATGAGAAATACGTATTATATATCGAAAAGAAAAATCCAATATGATTTTCACATACGTACTTGTATGACATTGGGATGTGGAAAAAGCAAGACCAAAAAAAAAAAATGGATCTGTAATAGAGAAAAAATATAGACAGAAAAAAGAGAATTGAATAAATATATACAAAAAAAAATTGATCATTTGGAAAATTGGCTTTTAAAAAAGGAGAAATATGAATTTTGTTTGTATGTTTTCCAATACAGTAAATATGGAAATTCTAGAATTGGGAAAATAAAATACAGTACAGAATAGAAAATACAGAATGCATACTAAAATTATTATTATTATATGTAATTTTACTTACAGTAATAAGCTGTTTAAATTAATACTTTAGCTGTTTATTTTGTTTCTATTTTGATTTTAATTCCGGTCTATTTGACTTTATTTTATTTGTATCTTTTACAATTTTTTTAGTAATTAAAACAGTCTATTTCTTAACAATTAGGTCAAAGTCAAGAACACAGAAGCACACACAAGAAAGAACATAAAAATCCCTTAAAAATAATCCCGGGAAAATTAAAACATTAAAATTCGATTAGCCTTAAAAACCGTTAGATTTTTACAATTTTTATAATTAATTAAAAGAAATACACCATAAAATCGAAGAAAGCAGAAAAAACAGAGAATAAGAAAAAGTGAAGATAGAGAAAAAGAGACAGAGAGAGAGAAAAAGAGAGAAAAGAAGAATGTTATTTTTCTTCTATTATTTTGGAAAAACAGTTCGGAGTCACTGCCGGAAAGGAAAATCCTTGCTCGAAACTTGCATCGTTGGAGGAAAACTGATTTTGGGAGGCTGATGATGATGATGGTGATGATCAGCAGCAGCATCATCATCACACTGATGATGGACCATGCGTTGAATTGAGAAAGAGCGAGATAGGAGGCAAAAGATACGAAGGGAGAGAGAGAGAGCTGGTAAGAGTAGGGCTGGTGTTTTTTGGCGGGAGTATAGGTGGCGTACAACTATTATTATTATTTTTATTATTATTATTATTATTATTATGTAAATTTGTATCCGTGTATGTTGCCGTATAAAACTGTTAACAAAGAGACCTTCATCTCCATTAAAGTTCTTCTTCCTACTACACCCCCTACACCCCGGAAAACAAGGAGCTCATTTCTAAAGCACTTTACCATTAAAATGTATGATATGAGTTAGGAACATGACGAGAAGAATGTTTTATATTTCATTTTATTCGTTTTTTATCAACCATTTCAAGAAAAGTAAGTAGGAAAATGCTATATAAAATTTTCCATGCACTTTAAGCATATATAGCGGGTAATCATCTATATGTATATATGATTTCCATGCATGCAATGATAATCATTCAACAAACTACTAATGAATTCATTAGAAATCATACGCACGTGATCCAATAGCTCTTGTGTAACAGAATTGCCTTAGAGCATAAATAAATAAGAATTATTAATTTAACTCATTGTGCCTGGTTGTATTTCTCTTTTATAGGCACAACAAACCAAGAATTATCTACAAGCAGACAAATGAGAAACAAGAACAAAAAACAAGGAAAAAAGAGAGAAATTGTATGTTTAAAAAAATTCCGCTTTGTTAAGCAATTTTTTCTTGCTCATGGATGCCGAATATAAATTTGGGTAGATACAAAATTTGAAGAGGGTGGCAGACTTTGTGTAGAAAGAGCTTATTCAATTAACGTTATTGGATTATTAGTGCGGTTAATATTATCCTTAAATCTGTGCTTTTAAAAAAACTTCTAAAAAAGGGAGAATGAAATGATCAAAAGATCAAATGTCAAAATGGAAATCAATATAAAAAAAACTGGTAAATTGAAAAAGAAAACATCAAGAAATTAAACCGTTCGAAAAACGAATTCATTTCAATTTCTATCTCAGATCAAAATGTCTGCCCCTTTTGTACAATTTCGAAAAATTCTCTTAAAATTGAAAAGCGGTGCTGTTATCCCGCCCTATTGATAATATTCACATCGATGGTCTCGAGTAGCTTCTTAACTAAGTACATTTGAACACAAACCACCTGTTATCGTAAAATTTAACTATCCCTCTTTAGTATATGCTGCATTTTCGATATATTAATTTTTTAGACACCTATGCTCCCAGCGTATTTCCTTCGCAAATTATCCGAAATAATTTCATAAATGCTCAATTTAAATTCCACTCCACTCTCCTCTAGCCCAAAGTCTTCTAATCCAACCCTTTCTTCCCGCCTAACTATTACAACACAAAAATGAAAGAAAACGACAAAATGTATGTCAATATTCATAGATAGACAAGGAAGAGATAATTTTCCTTAAAATGCTTTGCAGTTTATTATAGTAATACTAATACTCACTAAATAGTGATTAGTGAGAGCGAGAACTGGAGAGTGGAGGAGAAAGACGAACAGCAGCCGAAGCAGGATAAATAGATGCCATCCATCTTCATCTCCTTTCCTCTGATGGCATGCAGAGATCGAATTATTAAAGGATGGATGAACCTCTCAGCCTTAATCTATTTTGAAATATTGGCTTGACCTTAATAACACTTTTTTTTTGGAGGAGGAGGAGGAGGGAGAATAAATTAGGAACATTTAAAGAGAATGATAGCCGACACCAGTTGATGGTATAAGGCATATATACATATATATATATATATAAAGAGAATGATTAGATAAATTATTATTACATATTGACTAGTTATTTAAGATTAAATTGTATTCCCTTCCCCAACAAACATCGGGAAAAAAATAACGCGAGGCATGGAAAAAAAGAAGCAGTAAAAAACCACTCAGAGCAAAACAGTGCACATTTTCCACCCTCTTGTAGCGTGCGTTTTTCTAAACAAGTTTCATTAATTTCTTTTTTTCATTATACATATGAGGAAATATCATCATTTATCATCAAATATTAATAATAATAATAATAATAATAATAATAACAACAGGAGTAGTAATAAGATTGTTTATGTTTTCCCTAGTGGAAAATCGGAAATAGAAACAATAATCCGCTTGATTCATTTATATTATTTCATTTTCATTTTGACTTATCATTAGTTCTTGTCAGTTGAATAATAATAATTTGCTGAGCTTTTGACTGAAATGAAAGTAAAATATATAGTTTTATTAATTATAAATTGATTAAATACTTATTTAATTTAACTAGAATTTTCATTGCATTTTTTATACCACGAATTTTGACATTTAAAGAGCTTAACTTTTCAGAATAATAATATTTTTACAGCTTCAATTTTCAGTACATGGAAACTGCAGGAAATTTTTGAACTTTAATACATTATTACCACCAACAAATGACACAACCAACACCACCACCACCACCACCACTGAATAACATAGTTGCACTAACTAACTAAAGTCTATAATCCGCCACTATTAAATCACCGTAGTTAAGTAACTTACTATCGCTAGGTTTTCCGGGTCACTAGATTTGCAATAAAATTGAACGAGACCAGCAAAAATACTAAATGGAAATTCAGTATTTCTATGTACTTTCCACTATCATCATCTGATAACAAGGTTAAAATAATTAGATGCTATTTATTTAGTTTGCTATTAGTTTGAAGTACGTTTTATAGGCATATGGCCATCAATTGCTCGAAAATTAATTAAATATAAAGAAAAATATATAATTTAATTTCAATTGGCCATTTTAATACGGACAGGCATGAAATCTATTAATTGAAAATGTATTTTCCAAATGCAATTAAATGGATTTGAAATTTAAATCTACAGGAAACTGATAGTACATGGAATTGCTTTTTGATAACGAATTTGTCACATTTACACGTGTTTCTCATCTATTAAAAACTAAAACGAACAAAACTCATAGTGATTAATTTATTCATTTCGAAAAAGTCTAGTGAAAACAAAGAAAACATAAATAACATAATTAACTGGAACTAATAAAAAAAATTAAGATTAGTTAGAAAACCACAATAGAAAATTATATTCTGGAATTAATCCCACTTTCTTTTTTGTTTTTTCTTTAAAAAAAAAAAATGCCCTTAATTTGTTAGATACAAAATACAAAGTAATTTACTTTTGTTTCTGTCTGTAGCTAATTTAGACTTAACTAAATTGTGTCCAGAACTCTCGTTGTTTGTTTGGAGTATTTCGGTAGCGAAGTAGGTACATATAAAGTAAAAAGTTGATTGAAACAAAGGTGTGGAGAAAATTAAATGGATTTTTTTACTTAAGTTTGACTTGAGCAGAGAACAATTAAATCAATGTAGACTTGCTGTTGTTTATTTTCGGATTGGACTGAATTGGATTTTATGTTTAGCTTAATTTAAGCTGTTAATTTGATTTGAGTTTAATCTTTAAAATAGGAACTTTACAATATGAATTTCGAATTTACTATACATATATTTTACTACAGATGGTAATAAAATATGAAGTTTCCATTAAACACCCTAATAAATTAGAAGCCTTTGTAAAAGGCAGAAGTAAGTTTCTAAGTTCATTATCCTCATACTAGCAATAAGTTAACTTCATTATTTAAAACCTTCTCCACTCAGGATTTTCGACTAATAAATTCGCGTGAAATTAAAAAACAAGCAGAAAGTAATAAAATAAGCAAACGCAATGAACAATTAATTTCATCTAAATTAAATCAATAACTACTACAAATACTTAGTACAACTAAAGCTAATGGCTTGTTTAACAGAACCGTTTAATGACTAACATTGTTCTTGTCTATGCCTGCAGATTTACTTACCCCCGTCTATACTTAATGTTATATTAAATGTAGTAATAGTATGTATATAACATTTACTGTCATGAGTAACAAATTAGCAAAGAGACCAATACGACAGGAAATTACAGTGCAGGTTAATTAAGGTTACAAGTTACAAGACTAAATTGAACCGACTAAAAATTGATAAATTGCATATAAGATATAAGTTTATGATGTAATTAATCTTGAAGGCGTGTAATTTCTTCATCAGTACTACTGTCTATAGTGCAATATTACAGTTTGCAACTTGGAAGTGTTTTGATCTGACAAAATTCCCGAGACGATTGTAACTAAACTGCAACATTTCACTGTATCGATTAATCTAGTTAAATTAAGATATTTTATGATTTCTAGGATGTGGTTAATAAGTCCATGTCTCTAATGATTACGTTATTCTTTTTTTAAAGTTAACATCAAACTTCGTTCGCATAAAAACGCCCTAATCAAAACGACATATTAACAAAAAAGTTCGCCTACACACATATTATGAAACCGATCGAGTTTTTTTGAAAGTTTTTTTTTATTTCGCTATTAATAAATTTCTTTTCATTTTTTTTTTTCTTTGTTACTTTATTCCTATCCAATTCCCAGTTGATCCATATATCTATGTATATAGATATATGCTCACATTTGATAATGTAAAAGCTCAGGTGTTCTTAAATTATTATACGAGAAAACTAGAAATTTTTCACTGATTGATTGAAATGAAATACTCAATATGTCGTTGTTTTGTTATCGTTTGAACGGAAAAACTTTTTAATTATTTTCCAGTTAGGCCCTATATGCAGCAATGTATATGTCCAGTGATCATACGAATGTGCATACGTATGTGACTAGATCAATATAGATTCGAGTTTATTTAAATAATAATAACCTATAGCGGAGAAAACCACAATAAATACGATTGCAAAAAAAAAAATAGAAAATGCAGATATCGAAACTAATTTTCCGGAACAACACAGAAATAAGCAAACAAAATTGACACATTGACTAATACGTAAATATTATTAATTACCTTATGGAATTTGTTATTCTGTAAAATTAGAAAAAAAATAAATTAAAAACCAATGTAAATAAGTATAAATTAAACAAAATTAAACGAAAAAATATAATTGTAATAACGATTGAATTCAAACCAAAAGCAGCGCCATCTAGGGTCGCTCTATAGTATTAAATGTAAAATGAAAGTTATTTTTACATATACGTCGCCATCTATGAAGTGGTGTAAGCTTGTCAAGCTTCTAGAGTATAAGTAGAGTATTTTTATGTTACTTTTGAGTAAATTTCAACAAAAATCAACAGATGGCAGAAATATAGAACTGTTGAAAACGGCAGTTCTAGTTCAAATTTACACGATTCAACAATTTAATTAAATGTATCCCTGCCTAAAAATACTTACCCCAATGCTTTTGTCGAAATTAATGGTGTTTTTAGACTTAAGAATCCATTCAAACGAGATTTTTTCTCTTCAGCAACAGCAATTCGTCCACTAACAGCGACTTCCTCTTCATCCTCCTCGCGCTTACGACGACGTTTTTGGAAAAAGTAACATGCAGCTACGGCGCCAGCTAATAAAATTAGTGCTGCAATTGACGAGAAAACTGCTGTCAGAATTACGTCTCGTCTTTCCATCATCAACTGTAAATAAAGAGAGTAAATAGGAATTATAATGTAATTATCTTCTATTCAATCACAATTAGATTGAACAGAATTGCAGCTAGTTGTTATTTATGCATTAAAACTTCAAATAATCCAAAACATGTTGTTAGTAAAGTTAGTTCGAAATCTTTTTCGGGAAAATTCGACTGTACATATAATTATTAAACATTTTACTATTGTAATTTGTTAAATAAACAATAATTATTTTCTCATACACTTAATTGAAACTAGTTAATGGAACCTCAACCGTTCAACTGTAGTATTTTATTGTCGTTTCTGCTATAAAACAGTGAAATATAATAAATTTTTTAAAGTAATCAAAAAATTGTGAAATGGCTCGTTCTATTATAAGATTCGTTTTAATAATAATTATATTAGTAAGTTATTTACTTGCAGTTAATTAATTGAACCGTCTGGTAATAGACTGTTGTTCAACAGGTAATTAATAAAACTTATAAAGGGGGTTTTGTCCTAACGAAAGAAATTCAATATTTTCCAAAAAGCCCAGCCGAATATCTTCATGTAAATAATTTTCCGAAAGAAAAAAGTATTGCCCAGATAAGCGATAACATCAAAATTAGAAATAATAATAACAAATATTCTAGGTGTTGTAGATGTAAACGTAAAGGTACCTGTTGCAGATGTTATTAAATCTAGTACTTATTTATTAGAAAATTATTGATAATTATAATGTTTATACATACTATATATTATAATTATTTTTTAAATTAAATTTACTCTACACTAGACTTACAGCTTTTAAAATCGATATCCTTCATAAATATATGCTTATTTATTAAACTTAACTTATAATTACAAAAGACTAAATAAATATTTGTTATACACATTATGAAAAACATATAAAACATATATTTATTTATCGCAAAATATTATCAAAGCACAATGGACGCACTTCCGGTGTATACCTCGATAATAAATTAACATTTTAAATTGTAAATTGTTATGATAAGAATAAAGTAAACCTTCAGAAAAAGACTAAATTCATTTTCGAGTTACTGAAAACTATATAATTCTTGTTTTGTGTATTAATTTATTAGTTAATTTTTTAAACATGTACAAGCTGAATAGTAAAAAGTATTTTTTGCCAAATTCTACGACAAAATGGTGGACAGATTAAATAAATTCCAAACGATTTCATAAAATTGACCTAAAACAAATTAAAAACATTTTCATATTACAGATATGTAATATCTGTATATTATATATATATATATATATACATATATATATAATATATGTATGTACATATATATATAATATTATAAATATTTAATAAAAAAATAATGCACATTCTGTCTTTTAAATTATATATTTTATGCTCTAAAATTGCTAGTTAGGCACTGAAAGCTACATTTATTCAGATCTAGCTAGTGGTTTTACTGGTTGCCTAAACTGTTCGTGTATTGCACTATTCAGGTTATGTATAGATTACTTAACCTCTACTTTTTTTTTATTTTAAATTTCCAAATTTCCCCAGTTTACAAATCAAATATTTATAAACAAAGATTCAACTTCTGCAAAGTTCAAACAAATTGATATCAAACACAACTACAGAATTAATCAATGTTTTGTATCATGCGCACCACAATAAATCTATTTGAGGCAGTGAAAATTCTACTGGTATGGAATGTAGTTTAAAAATATCATCTGCCCTAAAATTCTCCTAAACGCAATGAAAAATGAATAGTAATTACTTAACGTTTATAAATTACTTTTCCAGTATATTAGATTTATTTGAATATAACTAAAATGTCCACACTAGTTTCAGAAGAAACGAATGGATTAATTAAAGAGCTAATCAAATTACTAACAGGATTTGATGTAAGTATTATGTTTATATATTTACAATGCTTTGGGATGTTTTGTTGTGTTTATAACTTTAGTTATGTACGCTTACTGGTGGTTTTTATGATTATCGATCAATCAATTTATAAGTTTTCTTTATTTTAGGAATCGAGCAATAAATTCAAACGCACATTTAAACATTTTACAACAACGTTAAAAAAATCCCATCCAGTATTTGCTTCACAACAAGATATTGATAAGACCATTCATGGAATGTGCGATAAATTTTGTTTTCATGGACTTTTCAAGCAATCAGATTGTCTAAGAAATGCTTATAAAAATTATATTCCAGATAATTTACCACATAGTGAAAATGTCGAAAGATTAAATGTCGTCAAGTTCCTATTAAGTCTATCGAATGCACCAACAAAATATTTCCTAGAACATCCAGACGCATGTGATGGTAATCAAGAGAATGACATTAGTAATGACGAAATTAATTGGTATGAGTATTTAACTGAAGGAATTGAGAAATGGAATCCACATTTAGATCAATCGAGTGTATGAATATTAATTATTTTTGGAAGTAATTTACTAATTAGAAATTTAAAACAATTGCAGGATGAGGAATGTGGGAATGATACAGATGATATTGATAATAGCCACGTTACAAATCTAGTTACACATTCCGTAGTTCCCAAAGAAATTTACAGTAATGATAAATTATTTACAATCAATTTTCAAGCTAGTCGAGATGAACTATTGGCAACAATTCAACATTCTTGGTACAATGAGGATAGTTTTTGCATTACACCGGAAAGTCAATGGAAAGAAGCAAATATTGGTATATTATGGTATGTAAAATCAGCTGTATATTGTAGAAATAAATCTACCCGTTATTTTGATTTTTGTAGGGAAAAACATTTATCAGATCAAATCCAAGGCTTAATTCTTCTCAAAAAGCCATCTTTTATATCAGAATATAAAGTAATAAGAGAAATTTTATATGAAATGTGGAGTCTGCATTCGGGATGTACATTTAAATTATCTGAGAATAATATTAATCCAAATCCTGCTATAACTTTAGCTAGTGTACGATCAGTAAGTTATATTTTGTTTGATAAATACACCCGATCATTAATTTCTATTTTTAGTATTCATTCTACGAATTTATGGGCGAACTCGTGCCATACATGGAACTTTTAGATTTTTTCCGTGAATTCAATTCATCAATCCAATCGGATTTCATTGAATTCAATGACAAACGGTGTTGCACATACCAAAGCTATAGTAATTCGATTCAGAGTATTGTAAATCCAATATATGAAAAATTATGTGAAATTGAAGAGCAGGTTAAACGGCAAGGTACTTTAATATCATGTCAGCAACCACCTTTTTCTAATATACTCTCCTATTTATCATTTTAAGAGAAAACATATACTCTACTAGATCTATCAAATGAATTGAATACAATTTTCGAACCGCTGCACCTACTCAAAGAAATTCACAATCAAATAATCTTAAATCGAAATAATTTCACACCACTGCAATGTGCCACTACACTAATTACTCAGTTACATGAATCATTGTCTTTTACACGAAGTAAATTAGAACAAAATATGAAAATAGTTTTGTTTCTAGATAGTATTTATCATTATTTGCAACTGTTGGATTCCTGGTTAATGAAAGATGATTTGAGAGATTATTGTGATGAATTTATTATTGAGAAGTAAGATTTTGATGCTGTCGGAAATATTGTGAAAATGGCTTCATAAGTCGTGATAGTAGACGCCATGTTTAATTAAGCGAATTCTAAAAATAATTAATTGAGTAAAAGTATTAGAAATAGCAGCTTTAGTAAATTATTATTGAAATATTAAAACAAAAAACTGAATCAAAATAAGAAATTCAACATACCTTGAAAAAGAGAAAAATAACCTCTTAATTTTGATGAAAACATTTTTTTTTAATTTAGTAGTTTCTTCTAAGTTTAAAGTTTGCAATTTCGATAATCTAATTGTAAAGTCGAAAAGAAAATGGCGAATTCTATTTGCTTCCTCCAACGGCATTAAGTGACATTTCAAAAAGTTTTGTTTTGACAACCCAAACTTGCGCTATGTTTTGGTGGTTGCCTTCATATTTAATAGTCAGTTTTGAAAACCGTTATTAATTGTTGACAATTGTGTATTTATTATTTATATTACTATTGTATATATTAACATGTATATTGTTTTCTAGAAAAACCACAACACATAGTTTATACTATAATTTTTCCTTAAGAGAAAACATTAATGATGATTGTAAAAAGAATGCATTTTTAAGAATATTCACAGAAAAAGCTTTGGAATTGGGGAAAAATATAAATTTTCTACTACAACTTGGAAAGTATGATGTTATCGGCGACTATAGAGGTAAAAAAATTTTTAACAATAAACTTGTTGCTGATCTTGTCCTTTTTTAGACACCATATATGAAGAATATATTGAAACTATTTTAATAAAATTGAATAAAATGAATTGCAATCATAATGAGACTGAAAATGATATGGTTGCCCAAATGCCACCAGAAATTAATCAGAGTTTTATCTGTCCAGTTATTAGTGACAAAATTTCTAATTTAAATCCGGAATTTGATAAATTGGAAAATCTAGTTGACACAACGGATGGTTTTCTCATGACTGCTTTTAGTAATTTTTTCGTTCAAGAAAACTCTAAGAAAAAAATGGACAAATTGACTTTATTGGATAGGTATATATGTAGAGATTCAAATTAAAAATGAATTGCAATTTAATTTTTTTAAAGGATCTCGAAGATTTCTACAAAACTTATTCCGGTATCAAGCATTTTTGAGGATTGTTTAATAAATATTTTGGAAAAAAGATTCACAATATCCGGGCCGATGGTAAAAAGTATTTTAATCGAGGAACACATGCTTGATAAACAATTTGAATTTTTGAAGAAGCTCTATTTGTTCTTTGAAGATTTTATTTTTCCATTTTATCGGCGACTTTTTGACAAAGTAAGTAAAATTTGTCCCTCTCTCGATTTAATTTGATCATTGTCATGAAATTGAATTGTTAAATATTTAATGTAAAGTGTTCAAATTTTAATTTAGAACAAAATGAACGGAACAATAAAGTTCAAGAAAGAATACATTTCGTAAAAAGTCGTTCTCGAACGACAAAAAAATCGATTAAAACAGTTGTCTTCATTCGTTTGTCGAGAATCGCAAGTTTGTGCGTAATTTTAATATTTCATTAAAACAAATTTTCCATTTTATGTTTAATAGCTTTTAAAAGTTTTTGTCGTTTCCGAAAATAACCATTTTAAAAGGGGTTTCGTATAATTAAATTTATTATGATGTAATTGGAGTTTACGTGCTTTTAAATAGAATTGATTATGAAATTGAATTGGTAATTTTCGAGGGTTTGTAATCGATATTAATATATTTTTACGAGATAGTAAATCAGACGCCAAATAACATTTTTTATATTCACTGCTAGACATCGTCTTGTAAAACGAATTGGAGTATATGGCTGACATCGCATCTACACGATATTCTCATGGATTTATATCCAGAATTTTCGAAAAAATGTGTTGTTCAAATCAATAGTAATTCACCGCTATGTACCAACTCATTGACCGTATGTAATTTGATTGATATATGTTATGATGTGCCATGGCCCTTGAATATTGTTATAAATCCTAAACAACTTGAAATGTACAATGATATATTTCAGTTTTTATTAAAATTGAAATGGGCTCTTCATACTGTAAATAATTTAGTATTTTCAAGTAAGTTTCTTATAATATTACCGCCAATTATATTTATTATGCTTATTTATTGTTGTAGATTTGGAATCAAAGAAACGTATAACACGATCCATTCGGCAATCGTTTCACAAAAAAGCATTAATGGGCAAATTAATGCGTTTAAAATTCTCCATAATTAACATTCTAAACAGTTTGCAACATTTCGTTTTCGGTTCGGTTTTTTGTAAGAACTTTTTTACATTCGATTTAAATTTCGAGAAAGCACATGATCTCAATTCGATAATCGATACACATGCGGAATTTATTCAGTCGATTTATGCAACTATACGAAATCTTCATGAAATAATCATAGAAAAGAAACGTGATAAGAATGTAAGTATTTTATAATGTCAACATACATGCAATAATAATATTAACGTCAATCGGCGAAATTGTACAGCCACATTAATCAATGTAGCTGCAGTTTGCGGTTGACATAAAACGTTATTAATTAGTTTAATTTTATTGTGTGTGTTTTATTTTTTTATAGATTTTCACCTGCATAGAATTATTAAAATTTATGTGGACAAACTTCAGTTGTATAACTTACGAGGGTGTTGCTGACTGTGAAAAAATGTATCAAGATTTTTATAGTGATATCAGCCCCGTTATATTTCGAATTTATGTTTATGATTATTAAACTGGTTGTTTTTGTATACAATATTTTTACTACGTTCTTGTGTTGTGTTTTATTTAACGCTTTTCATATAAAGATTTTTACAAAAACTTAATTGCACATTAAATGTAAAAGCGTGAAACAACTTTTGATACAGTCTTTTAAAATAATAATCCAATTTGCTTTTTATATTGTTGTTATATTGAAACACGCACGGCCTGTTTCAGCAATAATGGCGAATAATAATATTATTTCCCAATGTCACAATACCGAAAAAATCATTTTCACTCGACATAGTAAAGTATAAAATGAAAAAATTAATATTTTTCATTGTAAAATCAATGTCGCATAAAAAAATAAGTTTAAATGGACTTTTTATGACAACAACATTAGCAGCCAGAGTACTTGGAAATGATATTGAAACGTTTATAATGGATAAAATAAAAATAATAATGGAAGGCGACTATTCAATATGGAGAAAATTGATTTTGATTGAAAAAGAACTCATGAATAAAAAGATGTAGATTTTACGTGACATAAAATTTGAACAGTGTAATTTTGTCGCGTGTTTAAACAAACTTTTTTCTCATACTATAGCCATTTCTCTTATTCGTCTCTTTTTCAATATATATGTATGCCATTTTTGCGTCCTGAAAGTGAATTTTAATTTACTACAACCGTAAAACAGCTGCATGTTAAATAGTATATTATATCGATTTTGTAGCGCTCCTCCTGTACAAGAAGAATAATGAAAGGGCGTTATGCCGACGTAGCATGGGAAAGAGTAGCATTTTTAACATTATTAAATTCTCAAGTGAATCTTGATAAATTTCGAAAATGCACTTGAATAAAAATGTCTCTAAAATCAAGCAATTATGTCGTCTATGTTGAAATTTTATGAAAAATGCACGTTTTTTAATTGAAACAGCTCTAGAGGAATCTTTTAAAAATACATTAAAATTGTTATATTTTGTTTTTCTAATAAAATAAAATTAATGGACGTAGAGCTTTGTACAGAATAGTATATAATATTATAACATTTTTTTTTTGTTTTTCTCACTCAAAATAATTCCCTGCCCATATACTAATCTAATATAAATTTATTACGTTTCTTACGCTGTGCAACAACTAGAAATTATGTAGGTTTAGAAACTTTACAAAACAGCAAGAATTCCTGTTCTTATTTCTTCAATTCCTTATGTACTCTAAACATCAAAAGGTCCGTGTAAAACTTCTAATTTTAATATAGCTAAGCCTAATATACGCCAACTACCTGAAAACTAAGAATAACCCTTGGATTTAATTTCATTAAATTGAAAAGAATTCAGAGAAAACTCTTGAAAAATATGTGTAGTTCAAGATAGTTTTTGTTTACACTACCTCTTTTTATCGGTAGAGGTAATCGAAAATTCCACTTTCGAATTCCTTTAGAGATAACTTTATAATTTATATAAATGATATATAAATAAACCGCCTTGAGAGTTGCCTCAAAAGTTTCTACTCAAACTTTTACTGCTGTCGGTTTTTGAGTATATAGTTAGTTGGTTGAAAGGTTGGGGCTCCTATAGCCAGATGTATAATAATAAAGCAATTAAATTTAAACGAGTTGGAATTTTTCTGATTACATTTTTCTAAATTAAAATTAATAAATTCCATTAAACTTTCTGTAGCTATACAGAGATATTTTGCCACGCGCAGTTATTATCATTATTTTTTTTAATGTAAAATATGAAATTATTTAATTACGCGCTGCGAAACTTTTGTACGCTGTACGTGCATTACACACCATATGTCATTTGATCTGCACAGCTTTAAGAATAATCAACTTCAAAGTGCAGTTTGATTTCTATATAAATTACATTTCCAGATGATACAAATATCGATTTCATACTTCCCTATAGGGAGTAATCATTATACTTATTGCATTGAAATTGCAGTTTATTGCACTAGATACATAAATAAAATGGGCTTCATTTATCACCCATTCCATTCAGTTATAGTATCGATTTCTAATAGTTGTGATTTTAAGCTGAATATAAGAATGTGTGAGTAATTTGTAATTAAATATTCAACTGCTTTAGAGTGATTAATAAACTTGCTATTATTAACTAAACTCCTATTGTACATAATATACACTTATAATATGTACATACACATATGTATATAGATTAATTCTGAATTTGAAACAATTAAATTGCCAGCGGCACTGTAAACCCGTATTGTCGTCATCATTTCATTAATTTAAATTGCAAACCGCTACAGTGTGTAGAACTGCTAGTGCATGCAATTTGCCATCGATTTGCTCATGGAGCAAGCCCCCACCCTCCTCGCTCCCTTTATGCTGGAGAAGTAACAGGCTTCTTTTGCATTATTTATATATTTGTTAACATGAAAGGAGCTTTTTGTCTTTTGTAAATTTCATTATTTCGTTTCGTTTTCGCCTTTGAATTGAATCGGCTTATTTAAATTTGACATTTTGATGTGTGAAAAGGAAACAGTTATGTATATGTAGTGTGTTTGAACTTGGATTTAAAGGGAATGGCATTTATATGTATTATCACGTATGATACTGATATAGATCTAGCTTTCCCATGAGAAAAGATATATCCAAAAATAGCAAATATATAAATATACAAAATAAAGGTCAAGTTTATAGGTCTAGCTGAATGATTTCACTTTGCTCGCATAGACTTTGAAACATACGGAGCAAAATATAAAATCAAATAATAAATAAATCCTTAAGAATAAAATCCAATGTACTTACTATTTTTCTTGCTTCAATTACGACATCCTCAGGATTGGACGGTGACAGATATGCTCTTCCGCCTTCGGATATATATTGAAGACCCGGTCCGAGATGAACCATTTTTTCTGATTAGATTGATTTTTTTTTTCTTTTTTAGTCTTTTCTAAAGTTTTATTACGATTGTGTACGTGAAGAATTGGCACACGAGCGATAATGGAACTTATAAAGAATAAAAAAAGGTCAAATGAAAAAGTCTGAATACATAGAGAAGAGAATAATGACGGAAATAATAATGTTGGATAATGGAATTGAAAAGAAACGATATTAATGATAAAAGGATGTCGCCCGGGAAGGATTAAGTAAACTAATCCTTGTTTAAGTTCAATGCACAAGGACCTTGTTTGAACCTAATTTTATCGGCCGCGCTGTCAACTGGCTTAGTTAGTTTAGCGAGGCAGATAAAACTAGCAGGCTTCGCCAAGGCCTCCCTGAATGGCGTTGGGTTTTGTTTAATTCTTTAGGACTAACTTGAAATGAAAGAAGATATAAATAATTGTATATTTTCACCGCTTTCTTTTCAGTCGAATATTTTCTATAACAATTATTTATTATCATGAACAGTATGGAATTCAATTAAAATAAATTATAATCTGAGATAAAAAGATATAAAAAGAAAAGTGTGGTGAGAAAACTGGAACATTTTTCGCAAAAAAATGGAAATCAAATTGCGGTTTTTATTTATCTGTTTGTTTTGTTGCCTTGTGCCGTTTCGCTAATCAAATTTTAAAAACTTTGTAAGGTTTCCTCTGGTTCAAGGAAATGTATATTTCCATTAGCAGCAGCAGCAGCAGTATTCGTCTTTTTATAATGTATAATTTTCAAATTGATTTAATATAGAATAATAGGTCAGTTTCGAATAATTAGAACGCAATTAGTTCATTGTTTTATAAATTTTAATAAAGCATAAATTAATTCTTATAACTTAATCGAGTTTCCACGCCATGCTAATTGCGCATTTTCCGAAAATTGTTTTAGCTAGCAGATATAATCTAATATGCAAATTGTACGTGCCGTCACATTTAAACATAGATTTTTTACAAATTAACTAAAATATTTCGTATTAAATAACAAAAAATTATAGCAGATAAATCACGAACGAGTTGAACTCGTTCAGCTCGTTCGTTCGAGCAGCTAAACCGAATTACATTTCAGCCATTTTCTCAATGGAATTGGTTACTGGTTTCAATAGTATATAACTTGAAAATTTCAAGTCGAGAGACTCATATAACTGGAACTAAAATAAATAAAATAATATTTTGCTAATAAAATCGATCCTCTGAAACTTAGAATAACATCTAGATATAGGATTTCCTTTTCAGGTTTTGATATTAATGCATTTCTATTGTATTCTGATGAAACATTAGATTTCCCTGTCTGCAGCAATGGTTTCGGTGCTGCAACTAGATTTCAATATTTCTATATATTTACTTTTTTTGGAATAAATAATTCCGAATTTCAATTGTTATATTTTCAACAACAAACATCAATTTTTGTAATAATACGTATTTTTCTAGAATGACAGCAAATGGAAATGGCGTTTTTATTTACCTATTATTAGGATGGAAAACGTCATGCAGCAAGCAGAAATTGAATGTTGAGAAAAAAAATTGCGCGTGCCAGAAGGTGACGATGATTGTATTGAATTGCCTTTTTTTATTGTGTGTCAACGACAAAGCAAATTCGCAACAAAGCAGTTTACTGAGGAAAATTGAGATAATATTCTAATAAAGAAAGTTAAAATGATTATCAAGCAACAACAAATTTTCTTTATAAATTGAAACTGTGATTGTTAAATGTGATCCTCCTGTAAGGATCATTTTGTTTTTTCAATTACAAAATAAAAAAATGGCAATTCGCCCTCAATCGTTTTGAAAATTTATCATAAATTCAATCTTGTTACAAAAAACATATTCAGCATCATATCCAGATATATATGTATACTTATGTATATTGTTTGATCTAATATTTTCTTTACTTTGTACTTACGTGTGGGAGTATTTTCTCATTTTTTTTCTGTTTGCGTTGACTTTAAAAAACATTTACTCAAGGATTAAATTTGCTATTATAATTCTCAAAATTGTATTATGTATGTGTAGGCGAATGATCTGCTTTTTCCTGGATTTTTTTCTGCTTTTCTTATTTAGGTAAATATTAATTTTTCAACGTAAAAAGCCTAGGCAGGTTGTTTATTTTATTAATTTTCCAAGGGAATAAAGAAGAAGATTAATTCATTTTTCGCTCGCTCGTTCGCTGTCTGTTGTATTCTGGAAAAACATTTTTTGTTTCCGTATTTTACTGTAATCCGTGTTTTTATTATTATTGCCTTTGTTCGTGCGTACACGTCAGATTGTACCCTTATAAAACTTTATTACTTCACTCGTTTTTAGGATTATTATAAAAAAATATATGAACATATTAGTAAAAATAGATTTGAACGCTTTTCTTTGTTTCCTTATCCTTCAATTTTCTCATATTTCTGTTCCAGAACTAAGCACGGTCGATATTTAATGTTTTATCGAACATAATATTCTAAAAATCGATGTGAAATTAATCTGGATCTGCTAGAACAAGCCTAATGTAACTTATAATCTAATGTACAGAATGTTTTACAAATTCAAAAAGCACCACGATCATAACATGACGTCATCTATTCAATTTCATGGCATACCTTCTGGAACACCCTGTATAACGCAGACCAATAAAATTATAATAATAAATAAACTTATTGCCAGCCCTTAGCAAATCACCAGAAATAATATTCAATTCAATGTCTGGCTCTGCTGCTACGTACGTGATATCAATTTTTTATCAATTTTCACGCCGCAAGCAAACAAACATGATAACAAGGTAATAAAATCGCTCTGACCGAGAAAAAAAGTGAAAAAGAAAAATAATAATAATATAAAATAGAATAAGAGGATTCTTTTGAACAAACCAATCCAATATATATAAGATCGATTTCTATTCTTATTATTATTATTACTTTCGTCGGGAGAAGATCTCGAAATAGATATTTCTAAGGGTCACATACATAATATCTATAGATATGCTATATATATATTATTATAATACATTGTTTTCTGTAGCTGGTCAAGGTAACAACAATACATAGTAGTAATCGCATTTTATTTGTATATGTATTAAAAAAAAAGGGGGTTAATTAGAGCTACGGGTACGTAGATTGGAAGCAGCAGATAATTAAGCAAGCGTATAGAATTTAATGTTAATAATTAGTCGAGTGGGCGTTATAATTTTACTGCACGAAAAGGGTAAGTAAATCTGTTCTATACCCCCCCCCCTTTCAGTTCTGTTAAAGCATGATTTGGATTGAGGATGATCGTTGACTATAATAGACAGCAGAAGTGGATCTCATGCTATTAATGAGAAGTGCTTATGGGGGAAGTTAATTCGCTAAAAAGCGAAATTTATTCTATACTAAAGCTTATTAATTAAACAATAGAATAACAATAAGTATAAGGTTTATAAATGTACTATAGTAAAATTAACAAGTTGCGATATATTACAGCTAATCAGAGCGGCCATTGCTCTGAACAACCCATCCAAAAAATACACGATATATTCTAATAAGGCATCGAGTAATGATAAGCAACTACTCCATGTGTCATTTCCCGTGAAATTTTATATTTACGTGACAAGACATTACTTTATTTTATGCAGGCAGTCTTATACAGGGTGTTCGTGATAGGGTGTCATTATTTGAAATGGAATATTGCTACCACTTGAATATGTTTTCGTTTCTTTCTCGGGCACCCTGTATTATGTAAACTTGCAAACCAAAAAAAAAAAAAAAAAAGGATTATAAACAAGAGCGTACAGTAGCAGCAGACAGTATAAACAGGTGATTTAAATTCAGAAAAAATTAGAATTTTTAATAGTTTTTTTCTCAGTGTTTTATATCGAGTGATGTAGTTTGTAATTTAAATTTTTTAACGAAAGTTTAGTTAAAGCGTGTATAACAAAATGTCTGTTTTTAAACAAAATTTCTTTAGACAAAAAAAGAACGAAAATGATAATTAACAGTTAACATACAACACATAATAGGATAGAAGGCTTTTTGCCCTCTAGGGCTTTTATAAAAGTTTTTAATCTAAATAAGTTATATAATGATAATGTTGATGATGGTGTTGTAGACTCTGTGTCTTTTATGATAAATTCGTTGACATTCTCTTTGTTATGTCTCATTCAGTAACAGCGCAAATCCATTAAGTCTTCTAGTAGAGAAAATTAATTAGAAAAATCTTCATATATTTAATTAAGTAATTCAAATTAATTAACGATTGCCCAATTACTAACCAATACAATAAAGTTCCTATCACGCACATTCGCTTCAGAGAGATAGACACAAAAAGAAGTAAAATGCGAAACGGTAATAATTTATTGATCAGAGCTAATAATCAAATTTTATGTCTTTAACCTTTTCGTTTACGTCTGATTTATTAGCTATATTATTTTTTTTTTTGTTTAACAAAATTTATTGAACTTTTCATTATAATATATTCGCGCTATGCGTCTCTCTGCGGTATAAATATACAATTAATTTTCATTTTTGCATTGTCGAAAGTACAGCACGTGGCGTATTTAATTCAGAGCGAAAATAATAGAATTCAACTTTAGATTTAATAGAATTGCTAACAATTCAATGCAACATGTGTCCTCTCTCTGGCATTGGAGAATTTATTTCATTCAAAAATTCCATAAATAGAAAAAAATTAAAGAGGAAACCTTACAAAAACGGTCCATCACCAATTTTTCCTTTTCTGATCTAAGGCAACAATCAGCAATAAAATCTTTTAAAAATTCAGCAAAAAGAACTACAAAAAATTAAAAAATCGCAATTTATATTCCACGCTGGAAATCAAATTAATGTCAACTGTGAATATGATCGAACACACAAAATTGAAAATTTTACCCGCCGAAATTGATATGAAATTAGAAATATTCGTCGAAATCTCTTCGAAAAATATATTTTCGGAAGATATTACAACCACTGCAACGTTTTCACTCACGGAAACAACCACCCGCCAACCGAATGAAATCCATAATAATAATAATAATAATAATAATAATAGTATAGTTGGAAAAGTTCGGGAAAATGCTCTCCTTCCATTCAGCCATGCTAGCTAGCTACGTAGCTAGCTAACAGGAGCATTTCGGAATTAGTTAGAGCGAGTTCGTGAATTTTCGGTTTTCAGAAAGATAATATTATGCTGTTGCTGAGCTCTAGCTCTATATGTATACTATACTGAGCTCAGTATACTGGGGGAAGGGTTAAAACTTGTGGAAAGTTTTTTTTTTTTGTTTTTGTTAATATTTTTAATATTGTGCCTTTGTATCCGTGTGTTTGTATGTTTATCCTAAGAAAGGTATAGGAGGTATAATTTATGAAGAAATAATTTTTAGAAAGTTTCTTTGTTATTCCTCCTCGTATACTTTGGTAACATCTGCTGTTTTTGTATTTTATTATCCTGCAGGCAGATGCTGTTGTCTGATCTATAAAGTTAAAATGAACAAATAGTAATATGAACATTCAACTTGTTGAATGGAGTTCATGTTTGTTTGACGGTGAATGATTCGGAAAGCAGAAGTTTACTTTATTGAATAAAATGAAAGGGTGTAACAGAACACTCACTCATTGAGCAAATATTAATTAAGCTGCAGGGCAAGCGGCACATTTTCTCGTTCGTTAATTTTTACACTGACGCTTTCTGTTCTGTTCTCTTATTTGTTTTTGATTAATTTTTACAATTTTTTTATTATTTGCAAATAATTAGAAGTGTCCCTGTATTTTGGCAACCTTGCAAATAAATGTTTCAATTTAAGCGGGCATGTATGTGTAGTTATTTATAAATAATTTAATTGGTAATTTGATTTGCTCGAACAGTAACAGATATTTCAAATCAATATCTCCATTTACCAATAACTATTTAAATAGATATTAAAAGAAAATCAATGGGAAACTAAATCGATTTAGATAAGATTTCTTTACTCATTTTTTCTCAGCGACATCTTTTTGACATTTCTAAAAGTATTGTATTAATAATAATATATCTTAGCGTTAACTGACAATTTTAGGTTGATTTCCCGAATGGAGACATCAGTGAGTGAAATTCTCTATTTCACTCCGTGATGTCGAACATATCGATTTTACTTTCCGGATCGAAAACGTAAATTTGGATTTCTGGAAAAATGTATGTAGAAGCAAATGTTGGCATTTGCGAGTAGATGGCGCCACGCAAATCTAATACTTTGTATATTACCAAATTAACTGGATATTTAAAAATGGGCTGTTTAATTTCAAATTTTCATTATAATTAATATACTTTTAGCTTCAATTTTCCATTATGATATCGCACATTATAGCCGGCAAATGTCAATTATATTTCCATATAGTTGATTCCCATTATCCACCTACTATAAATAAAGGAAAACTGTTATTGTTATTACTATTTGGATGTACCTACAAGTCGAATGTTTACGTCGTTGTTATTGCAATAATTAAAACATAAATATTATTATTACAATACAGCTACGAGTAAATGCTGAATAAATGCATATATATATATATATACAGTTCCATTTTCTGTACTATTTACCTACTCACTGATGGAAAAATGTATTTTTCAACTACATATTAATATTTTCTTATTTCTAAAAGCTATATTAGATATTCTAAAAACATGTCTTTTAAAGTAGATAAATATTCTATGCGTAGAAATATTTCTTCTTTTTCTCCGTCTCTATTGAATGCAATTTAGAATTATCTTGCCTCTCTATTTCTGTATTTTCTTTCTGATTTTATTTTGTGCTTATATACAAATGACATTAATAATTCAAAATCAAGCTTGTTATGTTGTGTTACGTTAGTTAATTCTTTTTTTATTGTGAAACAAATTGCCTGGTCATTTATTACAAAAAGAGACAGAAAACAAAATGGAAATTGTACAATTTTGGAAAAAGCTAATTTACTATGATTACCTACCTATCTACCGTTTGAATAATTTATTATGAAATAATGATGGTTTTTAGTCGTCTTTGAAATTGATTTGATTTTTCTTCTATTCATAGGACAAAAAAAGGTTCCTTTCAGACTACATTGTCCCTTTTTCCAGTCAACAATAAAAAAAATGACAATCGAACCAAAAAAAAATTAAAAGAAAAATCAAATAAAGGCACTCACTAATAATAAATAATGTAGAAATTTTATTTGATGGATAGAAAAACGATTTTTCGTACTAAATTATAAATTTCTAAAAAAATAACATTTTGCAGTTGCTTTAAGAAAATGCTTTATAATAATTTTATTTGTCGTGCATTTTGTATTAAAAAGCGAAATTGTTTTTGCTGAATTTTATAATTTTTTTTATTAATAATCGGTTATTAAACGCGAAATTTATCAGTCAACACGATATTTTTACGATGTACGTCTGTTCGACGCCCTATTCACGTTTAAACGACATCTGACCCACGTGTAATAATAAGCGACATCTAGCTTATGTATCTAACGTTTTTCATTAGATATTTGTGACATATTTGCTTGTCGGATATAGAGATATCATCACAAACGATTAATACTGCATGTCCAGTAAAGCGTTTAAATGTCGAATAAAAATTGACTTAATTATCCAATTATACATTATCGCCAATTATTCCTAGCCTATATAATAACCAGATAATCATAATAATTGATGTCATTAATTTTTCTGCTATGGCATTAGATCAATTATCAATTACTACTATTACACCTCGATTACCCGATTTGATCAATAGTCATAATTTAAATTTCCTGCCGGGATACGCGGTGTTCGAGCAGAAAATTACAAATATGTACGTAATCATAGATTTTGATGTGTCACTGCATCGTATACGTTATTATTGACGCATTGAATACTAATAATAATTGCTAGCAGATGAGAGGCAGAGAAAGAGAGAGAAAGGCATAGCTTCTATATGCTCTTTTTAATTATACTTACTTGTCATTGATTGAACAGAAGAAATATTGAATATAAACGATAATCGATGTTGATTTATTAGGAATGGGGTATTAAGGTGGTTTTTGAAAGCTGGAAAAAATGGAATGGAAGGGAAAGAAAATAGATTATGAAATAAAGTGAAGAAGTCGTTTAACAACAACAGTTTCAAAGTAATAAATAAAAATGAGACAATTATTAAATTCTACAAGCTAAACGTTTCGGTATCGAAAAATTGAGAAAGTTATAACTGACAACTTTTGCTGAAAGCCTTAGCTATTTATTATTTAAACTAATTTATTTACTTTTAATTTAACATTTTTCATTTCGGCCTCGTTCATATTTTATACGGTTATACCTCTTTTTCCTTCTTTATTATGAATTTGCCTTCATTTATAATGTAAACTTTATGAAAGATACGATTTAATCGCTATATTATAAAAAGTATACAACAAGACAAGATACACAGTCGGAACTCCTTATTATTTAATAATATTAAATTAACATTATGAACTTTATTAACTTAGGTATTCTATAACTAAATTTCCCCAAAGAAGGATGCACAACGGCTTAATTTAAAATTTAGATGATAATCTTGACGGCAAGTGACAACCATCGACGTCAACGTGCAATGATGCACCGCTGCATCTTTTCTTTTTTTTTTCTTCGCTATCCTGTATCTTGTAACTAGGCTTCGTGTATGTAGGTGGCGGTAGGTGAGCATGAGCTGTTATTCATATACTTAATTAGATTATCGTTTTTCTAATTTTTTTTTGTAAATTCGAGAAGCTTATCTCGATGTTGGTGGATTTATGTTCTATCTTTTATATCTTTTTGAGAGATAATTTAAAAATTTATGAGAAAATTAGCAACGGGAAAAACTCGAACGGGGCAGACAGCAAAAGAGAAGAATGAGAAAGAGAGATTGTTGTATCCAAAGTAATTACAAATTATTATACCTTGGTTGTGAATAAATTATTATACAAGGGTCAGGTACGATTTTGGAAAAGAAATAGTAATGATTTATACGAGTTGTGGCTCATGAATAATTTAATTTTCATTTAAGTATTTGCGGACAGAAATTTGTATCAATTCATACAAGATGTTCTTTAAATTGTTAGAAACATTCAATATAGAAAATTAAACAAATAGAACTTTTAACTAACTAGTATAGTAGTACTACTATAGCAGTAAAACTATAAACAAAGCAGAAAAGTGGGACTTTTCTTGTTACATTAAACCACTTTTACCACTTGCTCGTCAAGAGAAAACTTTATTATTTGTTGTGTGTTTAAGTTCAGTTCTTTTATACTATTTGAGTTTGAAAATTGGGGAAATGTTTAAGAAACTTTTTTGTTAGCAGATGATTTGACGTATGCCAAAGATTTAAGTTTCATTTAATTAGATTAGAAGGGAATGACAGGAGCATTTTTAGTATAATGATAAATATTATTGAGAAATATTAAAGAAACCGAAAAGCCATTATTATATTTCATGGAAAATTCGAATTTATGATGACATTTTTATAAAGTGAGGGGTGGAAAATGTAACACAGTTATCAATATATTTTCTATTTCCTGATGGAAAATCAATAAACGAAACTAAAGGCTGCGTTTTTTTCGAACTAGAATCACATAATTCAAATAAATTGTTAAAATATTTCATAAAATTCGATAAAAAAAACTATTAATAGTTTGTATATTTTCATTCGTTTTCATATTCCTTTTTAAAGTGCGCATTTCAGATTTTGTGCTTCTTGTCAATATGCTTCAATTTTAAAAATTGTTACCCTCTATTTCCTAAGAAATGTTGCCTAGATTTTTTCATTGCACGTTGCATAATCAATTTTTCTTTTAACAGTTTCCAGCTTGCTTCTTTTGCTCCGTTTTTCGCTTTATTGTTTCACCAGGAAAGGAACTTTTAGGGCACATTACTCCAGAAAGAAACTACTCTAATGGAAAACTGTTTAGAAACAGTTGAGCAACAATAATCGTAAAAAAGAAGGAAACATTTTTTTTAAAACAAAACTTTTCTCAGGAAAGAATTATGAATTCGGCTTTTTAAAGAATTTAATGCCGTCTTTTTTACTTCCTTAAACTTTATTCCCACTCTTCATCTCATTGTGCGGTAATCAAACCTCCATTTTTGTGTTCTAAATTATAATTAGATTTAAAATGATATTAATACCAAAGCTCTATTTTGCTGTATCTTTTTCTTGTTTTCTGTATTGTTTCTACCATTGTTTTCCTCGCTCTTTTATCTGTAGATATTTTTTCTGTTTCGTGTATATGTAAAAAGGGAAACAAAACAATGTCTTTCTTCATCTCATCTACCTACAGTACAGTGTCCCATTTTGCTTCGCATGTTGTTAGAATAGATGCGCTCTATTTTCAACGTAAGCTGTATGCGCACCCATTTTATAAAACCCTGTATATGTATATCTATCTAAATGTGTCCTTTTTCTCTTGAATTAATGGATTTAGTTTGTTATTAAGTTTATTATACATAGGAACAGTGTTTTGTTGTTTGGGCCGGAGATTATCATTATTATTTATATTGTACGTAATATAATATTTCGTATACCTATAAGGAAGATTATTGTTATTGTTATAATTACATGGTTTATCAGTAAATGAAAATGGTAAAGGTAAAATTGATTGATGATGGAGTTTTAGAGAATCTAGAATGTTCAATTAATTGATATTAATTGTGGTAAACAGTTTGAGCAGTTTCATATGGTCGCCATTTTTGATCCCAATTGTCAATAATTTCTCAATATATTGTTCATGACGCAGACCAGGCTCAAGTCCTGTTTGCAGCACTCTATGTATTCTTAAATCTAGTCATCGATGATACGATGATTAACAAAACATTATACTAAGTTACAATTAACTGTCTGTTAAATATCAATCTGTCAAAGCTGAATAAACATTCATAATATTTTATACTATCTATAAAATACTAGAATGCATTTAGCTATTATTAAAACATGGATCGAGTAGCCTGTAGAGAGAGCTGGAGTTAATAGTTAATAATAATTGAATAGTTAATTTAATAATACAGAAGTGTAATTATTGAAAGCATTTTTCCAAAACCATTTGATTTATTTTCATGTTTAGACAGCGATACAGCAAATTTCAGTTAATAAACATATGACTATGTGCAAGTTAAAATGAATTAATAATAATTTATTTGCTCTTTTCGACCATGTTATTATAATTAACGAAAGTAATTAGTTTGAAATATTAATCAGTAAATATTAGTTCTAATTAAATTTGACATATTTTTTTTTTTGATAAAACCGAATTAACCTAAAAATAATATTTATTTTATTGAACACTCTGAATTTTCTGTTTTCTGACAAATTAGCCAAGAAAAACATTATTTCGTTTCGATAAATCCAAAAGTCGATTAAAAGTTTAAATTTCATTCGACCCAAAAACCCCCTTAAACAAAAATAATAAAAAGAAAGAGCGGGGGGATTAAATTTAGATTTTAATTGTAGATAAGCGAGGAATTTTTGGTCATTACGTAAGTTGTTGATATTTTAATCCAAATGGAAATTCTAATTTCCAATAGATATGCTTCAATTTCTTATAACGGAAATTAAATCGGTAGAAATACTATGCCGGTTCTGATTCAGAATAAAAGATTGTCGCTCTTTTAGGGGGGGGGGTAATTATACGTATCTATCGACTAGGCAATTCTGAGGCTGCAAATATATAGATTTTGGTCCAGAATCTGCATTGTAGATCCACTCCATTTTTACCTAAATGTTCAATATTAAATGGTTCAAGTTTACAAAAACTTCGTTGGGCCATGACATTTTATTTACACTTTTCAATAAGTTAATATTTAATTTTAAAATATGTTTTTATGTGACAGTTGACAGAAACAGAACTCCGAAAACAAAAATTAGACAAAAATCATTTTAGTGTATTTTTCCATTCTTTCCAATTATTTTATATAATTATTGTGAAAAAAAATCATGCACTATACAGTTACTAGCTACAATTTTTTTTTAATTACTAGATTCAATAATAGGAACTCTGGTAAACTATATTACGGAAAAAAAAAATAAAAATTACAGATAGAAAATGGCAAAAAATAACAGAATTAAATAAAAAGCTGCAGTCAATATTTAACGATTTTTATGCTACTGAAAACTTTATAATATCCATTTTCCAAAGTCTTTAACTAACAGACGTACTTTAGTTTCTTTTTTATCCGAAAAGCTCTGCTCCCCATTAAAAATTTTATCGATTTTCGATTTAGGAAATCTGCTGGATAATAGCAAAAAACTTGATCTCAAACTACATCCTCTTTTTTAATAAATTTATCAGATATAGTTGCATCTAATTGATGGAAATCCATTAAACTGAGTGTGGGATGCATGAATGAGAGAGAGACATTTGAAGCATTTTAAAGGAAACTTTTTAAAAAATTGAACTTATCCATTAAAATATTAATAAAAATGTAATTATTAATGATGAAAATTTATTAGAAAAATTCATATATCAAATTTGAGATGTCACCAACTTAATATTCACGATGTGACAACACTGCCATTTCCTCTTCGACTATCTATGACATAGACATCAGTCTTTTACAATCTGCTCTAGATTTTACAAAATATTCACTTACATTTTCGTAGCTTCTTCAATTGTTGTTCATTTTTTGAAAAGTTTTTAGCATAGTTGAGTTCTGAAACAAATTTAATAAATTAATTAATGTAAAAATAAAAAATGTCGCTATGTACGTGGTAGTGGCAGTTTTAATAAGTACAAAATTAGCATTCGTTTAATTTCAATAAATGCAGATATTTGTCTGCATGGGACAGTTAGACACGTGTATTTTCATGAAAACAAAATAATAATAATAATAAAATATTATATGGCTATGGGTTAATTTCAGTTTTCACATCGAACACCAATAATTTAATAAACAACGATAAACTTGTAATCCACACTGTGGAAATTGCCTTTGGGGTACGTGCAGGTTCCTATTAAGATTGGAACACGATATCAGGATTAAATTTCGTATGATTATTTTTTTTTTTTTGAAGGCATTTTTCTTCTTCTAGTCTCTACTTCAAGTAATTGCATTAAATTTAGGAGAACGGAAAAAGATTTTTTTCTGCTTCATGAAAACCACAGTTAATAATAATTTTAGATGCGAAACAAATATCTACTGAATATAATAGTGGTAGATGCACAATGCAGGTTCTGGACGATAATCTTAAATAGATGTCAATATATGGAGATTATCAGCATCGGTAAAATCTGTAAGTTTTCAGTCAGAAAAATATGCCTTATCTCTTCTATTGTGGCCGAGAATTAGTGTTGTGCATCTACTATGTCGATGAAGCATCGAAATTCCAAAAAAGAATCGACTTGTAACTAATTGCATTTGTAAATTATTAAATTTCATTTCATTCGCCATAAGATGATGGAAAAACATTATAGATTATCTTTAATAAAAAATTAATTTCCATTCATCTTGATAATAATGGTGGTTAACTGAACTGTGTGAAGGAACAAGAAGGAATTAATCTGCCAATTAGTCTCTTCTAGTGAAAATAAAAAGACGCGAATGCGACAACGAAATAAAACAGAGAACTGACATGGTAAAATACATTGTTATTATCAAAAGGTAATAATATTTTCCCACGAATACTTAATTACTATTTTAATTAAAATTTTATTAATGGCTCTTCCTCACGTATAATACAGTTGCTACATCTAATAATAACTAGGTAGTGGTGGTGGTGGTGGTGGTATTCGTATAATACATAAGTATTTTCCAATTAAAATTCCATTTTGTTGATAATAATGAGGTTTTCCATTCAATATAGAGATTATCATTAATAATCAACATTCTATTATATTGTTCTATTTGTTTACATATAGTATATTCATGCAGAAGCGTAACTTACTAAATAACATAGCGTCAAGTTTGTGAACAACTGTCGTTTATTTTTGGATAATTTCCAGGTTGCTACACCACTGGTATATTTAATTATAAGCAAATATTTAATGAAAATATACTATGTTTCTTATTTGACTACGAAATATTAATGTCGTTCGATTTTCTTCGATGAAAAACTTCGCTTCGAAATAATTAATTTACTCTAGATTTAATATCAACAAGACTACTACAAACTTTGTTTATTAATTCGAGTTACATACATGCATTTATATATATGTACGTAATATGTACTATATATATATACGGATTATTGTTAAGCAGAGTTGTGCTTTATTAATTAATTATACAAAAATTTAATTATACTTTTAATCATAAAACCCCTACGACGAGTTGGTATATATTGTAAATGTGGATGTGTAACTTTGAATTTATTGCTATACAATTCAACTGGCACTAAATAGAAATACAAATAATTTAAACGAAGTAAATAAAATCGACTCCATCTTACATTATTAGATGTTAATCGTCTGTGTGAGATGTGGCTTGTGAACACTAGATGGCGCTCGATTTACTTATTACATTATGACCCTGTTTCTTTATACTTTTTAGGCTTCCATCCGGCTATTTGTCAAAATGTTACTAAATAAATGAATTAACACCCTATAAATAGTACTGTAACTTCTATTAAAATTTATCACCATCATAAATAAACAATTATATCAGGTGGAAAACCATTTTGACGTTTTCTTTTTTTTTTTTTTTCTTTCTATAGTCTTTATTATTCTAGCTGGTCATAAAAGCAGCTATTTTGATGATTTATTTTCTTCTTATTACAAGGTATGTAATAGAGCAATGTTGAGAAAGAAAAAAAAAGATGAAAATTGGAGAATAAAGAAGAAGGAAGAAGAGCTGAATAAGGAAAATAGTAATGAAAGTTTTATTGGATAATAAAATAGGAAAGTTTTATTGAAGTAAATAAGTGGAACTAATATAAGACAAAGATCAATGATCAAACCGATTCGAGAATGTAAAAAATGTGTTAAAATCTAAGGAAAAAGCACGAAAAAATTGTAAGAGAAATGAAAATATTAAAATAGAAATACAAGAAATTTAATAAGAACGCTAAATGAAGTTATAAAATTGAAAATAATAAAAAAATAATTGAAAAAAGTAAAGAAGGAATAAATAAAAAAAAATTTAAAATTGTAAAATTTTCTGCAGTAATTTTTTATTTACAATAAAGTTATTGCAGATATAGTGAGAAAATGCAAATGTGTAGAAAAATACTAAAATTTAATTCATCAAAACAGAAAAAGGGTTGACCTTTTTTTATGTTTAGCTGTTATTTATTTAATACCTACCAATTTCAATAGACGAAGGAAAATTTATGAATTTTTACTACAAGGGTATAGAAAATAAAGGAAAAAATAAAGACAATCTTAGCACAAAAATTACCCTTATTATTTTCTATATAAATAGGAATAAAGCTCAAACATATGTGCCCAACTTCTCATGATTATTATTCTCATTCTTTATTGTTTCTCTTTGCTCTATTGTCTCTTATCATTGCCCATTTTAACAACACTTTACATCATTAAATGTAATAGTGTAAAAACAATATGCCATTTAACTGAAAGCTAACAAGGAAAATTTTTAAATGGCTCGTAATCTTTAGTCGACCATAAAATTAAAATCATTCAAGTGAAAAAGAAAATTGGAAAAACAAAAATGGTATTTCATGTCCATGCCATGTCATGTTATGTTATTTTATGATAGGTAAGAGAGTGTTTGATACGTTGATAATTTAGATGGAGAATGAAGAAAATCGTATGAAAAAAGGGAATAATGATACTCCTATTATTTGGACATTCACTTGATTTGTTTGTAATAAGAAAAATTCTTTGTGTATCCCGTTGTCAGCTTGGAAAACGAAATGAAAAAAAAAAAAAGAAAACACAGATAAATACAAATAACAAAAGAAAGAAAAAAGAACAAATAACGAAGAATTATATACCTTTTTTCGTATTTTTTGTTCAGCAAAAAGTTGGAGAGGAAACATTTACTAATGTTAGTTAATGAAAAAATAATAGCCTTTACGAATTAGTGAGATTAAATTAATGATTATTATTTGAAACATGCCTTTTTCGTATTAACGTAATATACTTTTAGGGAATATCAAATAGCAGTAGTGGAAGCAGGAGGAAGAGGATGTCCCTATGATTAAAAATGGTCGACAAATAATCGTAGCCATTTTGTGCTCTTTTTTTCCGAATAATTTACGTTTTTTTTTTTTTTCGAAACAGCGTAAAACCGCTTTTAATTTGAACTAATAACTATAAATAGAATTAAATAGAACTATTCAACAAAAAGTTTTGAGCAATAAATACACCCTTCACCAAGTCCCTATTCTGTGTTATGCAAATAATATTTATTATTTCATTTGAATATATCTTGTGTTTTTTGCCTCATCTACTCTACCTTGTAAAAAAATAAAAATAAAAACAAAATTTTATCAATATTTCGATTCGTTTACACGATACACATCACGCTCATTTCCTCCCCTAGGTCAAGTTTATTCTTCCAGAAAATACGTATAGTAAATACAGGAGAGAGAAGGTGTTGTATACATACGATACGATGCGAATAAAAATAACCTAAATTTTTTTATGATTTTGTTCTCGCCTTCTCCTCTCTAACCCGGCTTTTCATATTCTATTGAGTGGAAGAAATTTTCATTTCCTCTTCTCGCATAATTTTCCAGTTGATTATAAATTATATGTAGATATATTGTTCGAAAATCGCGATGGAAAGTTTTATTTATAAATAAATATTCCACCGCATCGTGTTTGAATTTTACTTAAATAAAAATAATAGGAAAAACAACAAGACTAAAAACGATCCTAAGTATAATGATATGATAAGCATTCATAAATCCGTAATAATAATCTATAATACTTTTAGAATTTTAAACTACTTATACAAGGTGGATAAAAAAGTAGCATTTTGTATTTATAAAAAAATAAACTGGATAGCAACACTCTAATTAGGAAAACTCGAATCGGAACCGCTGTCAGTCAAAATGATGTCTTATAGCAGTCATTAAAAACAAGGCAGACATCATGTCAATCTGATAAATTGCTGGGTCCAAAAATGGGGTAGACACCAGTAACTTAACAGTCTGTATATGAATTTACCCTTGAAAAAAGATTGATAAATTCACATAAAACAAAAAAATGGAATTTTATTTTCAAAAAATATATGAATATTTTGGCTTATTTCCAAAACACTTTATCCATTCCACCTCCAACTCATTCCTATTCATAATGCTTTCTTTTATTTGACAAAAAAAAAATCGTAATACCATTATACACGCCATTAAGGAGGCTGTATTTCTTGAACTGTAAATTTATTTATGTAGATAAATCAATCAATCAATCAATCAGACAATCAAGTCAAACCGAAATCCTATAGAACTCGATAGAAGCAAGATTTATTTATCTTTGTTTTATATTGCATCGTGTGCCAATAGAGTGCTCGTGACTTGCCTCAATTATATTTAAAAAAAACCTTTCTGCTTTTTTATGCTGATAATAATGCTCTTTTCAATCGAAATAGAATATTTTAATTGCTTTTTTGGCAAAAAAACTACTAGTTCCTTTGGCTCTTTATCTCTTAAATTAAAATTAATGAAAATCGAAATGTCAAAGAACATTTGATTTTGCAACTACCGGACTGACAACAGCAAGTAAACTTCAAATAATTGAAACAAAGACAAAACAACAATTTAATTTTCCTGAATACAACAAACGCTTTTCAGAATTGACTCTATCTATTTAAATGTCCGTCTCATTCTCCCGTTTTCGATTGTCCTGTCGACAAATCTGTTTTGTCCCCCTAATCTCTTGATTGAATAGAAATTTGCTTTGCTTAGGTATAGCATCGCTGGTTTACGTATAAATTAAGGTGTACTCGTACCTAATGCAAATTCAATTGAAACAATTAATTGTTTAATTAGTTAGTAGTTGAGTAGTAAAGTTTGATGAGCGTTTAGAATGAGGTCTTTTTCGAGAAGCATATAAGACGAACTAGAAGGCTGTGGAAAGATGAGAGAATGATGATAAGAGAGGTGTGTATGTATAAAAGGGTCATCGAATTTTAGCTTGGAAAGTTAAGATAGTTAATCCTAAAAATACATAACGGTTTCAATAATGTTTTTTCAAACAATATTATGGATTTAGAAGGGTTAATGGTGGTATAATTAATGAAAATATTGACTTTAGCTAAAGAAAATAGAACAGAATTTTAAAATTGAATTAAAAAAATAAAAAGGAGAAAAAAAAAATTAAAAAACGCCAACGGTTATTGACAATGGCAGCAACTGTTATTATAAATTCGTCGTCCGTTCACTGTAGATAACAATGATAACAATTAATATGGAAAAATTCACAATTTTTCTTTAATTTACATATTATAATGAACTGAACAATGACAAAGAGAATTTCCACTTCATTAAGAGAATATAATGAAAAACGAAAGGAGACACAGACAGAGAGAGAGAGAGAGAGAGGAAAATGATGCATAATTCTTCAGGCTTGAAAACCTGCTCAGTTAGTATACAATACATTTACTAAAAGAGTTTAAAATAAGTTGAGACAAAGTGAGAAGAAAATTATGAAAAATAAAACGTGATATTTGATTAAGTTAAATTTACATTTTTTCCCGTTTTCCACACACAAAATGTTGATATTATTAAATTTCTTTAAAGTGAAAAAAAAAGACTTCGTCGAATAGAACATTCAACCAAACAAAGTCATCTGGCTGAAATCTAACCGAAATCTAAATGGATCAAAATTCGAGAAAAAAGTTTTCCTTGAGAAATTGAAAAACTTGACACCTCGATTCTATATATATCGTTTCCACCATTTTCACCCCCGTTCCTTAAATCGTCTTATGCTTAACCTCACCATCGTTCCAGAAGGAAAAACATCCTTTTTTTTAACAATCAACCGAAACGAAATTGTATCATACTTACCCTACCCCACAGCCCTACCTAGACCTATCTAGGTAGGTAGGTATATATCTGAAGTATGTGAAAAGTTTTAAAGAGATGAGAGTTCTTATTTTCACTTCCCAAGGGTGTTATTTTACTTACCTACATATATATAGAATAAAATGTAGAAAAAAAAAGTAAGATGTGGATAAAAGAAAAACGATCAGTTCATATACGTCGTTTGGTACAAGATGGAAAAGTTTTCCATTATTTTTCTTTTCTACTGCTATAAATTTGAAGTTTCCTGCCGAGACAGATGATGATGGTTGATTATTAAAGTACACAGATAGAGTTTAGTAATGTGTAGCCATCTATTAGTATCCAGTATAAGCTGATAAAGATTAATTCGGTAACATTGCATGCTTACAGATAGCATTCGAGACTACTGGTACTTAAAGTTACTTTATGTTTATATTACTGAAATCGATGCCATTTCCCAGCAAATTTAACCTCTAAATTCGAAATTAAAAGACGTCAACTAATAAATTTAGACATTAAATTTTCGAGCAAAATGTCGCTGATTGCGGTACTTTAAATATGAAGTAATTTTATTGGTAATTGCTTGTGTATCTGTTACCTCTTGATTAAATGCTTGCAGGACTTTTTTGCAAGTTATTATAACTATATTTGTCATCTTTTCAAGTATGTGCCATTCTTTTTAGGCTATATTTTAAAGAATTACCAATTGATTGTCTTTGTCTCTGCATAATTTTCCATCTCCTTCTATACATTTTAAGTTTCCAGTTAAGACAAATGATAATAGTAGATTATTAAAGCACACGTATAAAATGTAGAAATGTCCAGCCATCTATTAATGTCTGCTACAATCAACAAGGACTAATACGTTTACATGTCAAAAAATATACAACTCGAAACGACAAATATAACTGCTTTGTGTACTTTATGATTTTCATGATTAAATCGTTGCACGAGTCCAATCGGTCGTATTTGATGTTTCCTTCTGTATTTTCCAGAAGTTTTCAAGAGTGTGCCATTGTTTTTCGGACACATTTTAAAGCATTACAAATACGGAAATGGTTATAGTGAGAATTCACCGATTCACATCACGTTCTTCTACATTATATACTACTATTATTATTATTATTATAGTATAGTAGTATATAGTTGTTGAAGCTAAAAACGACTAGAATAATAATAAAATAGATAGAAGTTGCCAACTTTCCCCCGTTGGAAAGGCTTTATCTAATTTCTCACTAAATTAACAAGATTGAGCTACTTTTTAAATAGATGAATAATAGCGGAAACGTTCAGGATTTATTCAATAGAAGAAAATATTATCAACAACAGAGGAATATTTTTGACAATGTCCATAAAAACATTTGTAGAATTTTCTTCAAACAACTATATTTTTCTAAAATATGCAATGTACGTCTTACCGTAAGTAAAACCATTCAATTTTCTGATAAACTCTTGTGGTTTCTGTTATGCACAGCTTAACTTAGGTATACTATATACTAAAATAAGATAGGATGGATGCATTTTGAGTTAGTGTATTTTCCTTGTGGAATATCTTTGAAGTTTGCTTCTTTGATGATGTACTATTATTGCCCTTAATGCATTTCTCTTGCATGTGGTTTGCTTTTTTTTTGTGTGTGTTTTCCTTTCTCTAACTGTTTTTCTTACATGTGATTCTTCAAGATGTAAACATTTTAGTGTTTCGGCTCTTCTGGAATCTTTCCAGGTATAGTAAATTCAGTACCATTAAATGGAATCTAGATAGATATAAGATGAGTAGAGATTGTTGTTTAAATATAAATGCCACTCATTTTCATTTGATTAAAGTATTTTAATGGCGGATTTTCGAGTTTACTTTTTATTATACTCGTAATGAATACTATATTTAGGAAATATACCTATTTTCTTGTTGCCTTTCAATAAATACTATATTAGAGTACGTTTATAACATTTGGTACTATGTACGGTAAAGATTTAATGGATACGAGTACCGGTATAGTTATAAGACTATATATGAAAATATCTTTTTTCTTTAATTGGTATATAGCCACACAGTTGCTTCCAAAAATTGTGTTCCATTTTAACAATACTCGTGTTTTTTTTTTTTTTGACAAATATATTTTAAGCAGTTTCTATTTTACATTTCAAGTAATTTATAACCATCAACACCATCTACAATTCAAATAGTTTTATTATTAGATCGAAAACATAGTTGTTTGGACAATCGTTGTTATTGTAGATAAAATTTGTTTATTTTAATATTGGTTCTATGGAGTTAATAGGACATGCGATATTTGTAATTTTTCCTTCGCCAATATAGAGGACTAAGCTTGATTAACATGTTATAATAGCAACTGACACGTGAAAGAGTGCGATAGCAATACACCTAACATTGTCTGATGCATTGAAACATATTGTTGTAAATATTATTTGAAATTAAAATTTTAATACTATTTATGGTTATTTCGTATTTTTCTTATGTAAAAATTGCTTTTAGCATTAATTTTTTCATTTCGGCCCATCTTTTATACAACGCATGAGACGCTACTATCGACAAAATATATCAAGAAGTATCGATAGTGCTACTTTACATATGCAGTCTTTACAGTCTTTACTCTTTGCAATGAAACAACGCAAGTTTGCACTTTACACAGAGCTTACAATTGACATAACAACTAAAATTTATATTAATCTTCATCAAAGTTAAATTTATTCATTTTTATACATGTTTTCAGTAATCTCTAGTACAAACTGATAACGTTTATAGTTAATATTTAAACAATTAAATTTTCCACAATTTAAATATTTCGAAAAATAAACAATTGAAAAGTGATAATATTTATTTAGTATTTTACTTTTTGCACAAGTAAACAAGTATCCGTTTTGTACCTTTTCTAATTATAGACATTCTTCTGAATAATCAAAAGTTGTACGTATTATTATCAACAAATATACATGTTAATATAATGATTATTTAGATAATGGTATTTAAGTCTATCTATTGTTTCTATTTGCTTATATACTGCTGCTGCGGCTGCTATTGCAGGGAAAACCGCAGTACAAGCTGAATTCAACTGTTACGCTAATTGCCAGTGTTGTTATTTCTTTATAGTTAAATTAAAGCCATGCAGTTCTCACAAATTCTCTGTTTATTTGTTCCATTGTTTATTTGTCTACTGGAGGAGTCTTCTACAAGTGTTGTCGCATGTCCTCCTCTGGTTCCTTGCCCGGATTGTGTCACTTGTCCCGAGAATGAAACTTTAGTGAAAAATCCATGTAGTTGTTGCCTCGATAGATGCATACCAAGTAAGTTTACACCTGCTTACCTCCTAATTAGTACCTATATCGATTTTTTATCATTTATCATCGAATTTGTGCCAGAACCCATCAAAAGATTTAATTGGATATCTTCCAATTGTTTGTACTCGAAAATACAAATGTAGATCATCTAAAGTAAATGATGGTTGTTGCTATGAGATAAATGTATACCAAGTATAGGTGCTTGTTTTTTGCCTATAATTAACCCATTGTATGTAGTAAATTAGGTACTTACGAATACGTAATTCTAATCATATAAAATTCACAGAGGAGTCTACAAAAATTGAAAAACGATCCGCCACTACATGCCCGGATCCGCCACGAAAATGTCTTTGGTGTCCACCTTGTAAGGAAGATGAAATCAAAATTGAAAGCCCATGTGGTTGTTGTTATGATGAATGTGTTCCAAAACGCAGTAAATAATTTATATTATGAATAATTTGTTTAATTGCTTATTCTATATTGTGCAATGTGCCTTTAGCAACCCATTGTACAAGTTGGCACTCAATTTGCTTTCCTTCAAATTGTAATTTAAAATGTCCAGAAGATCTATATTTATATATTAATCCATGTGGGTGTTGTTTTAATCAATGTTTAGAAAATGAGATTAGCTTGTTTGATGATTTCAGTAAGTTGATGATTGTTGTAAATTACAATAAAATTTGATTGAAATATTACAAAATATAATTAATAGAAAATGAGTGTGGTGTTATTTGTTACTACTACCTTCACTGAACAAATAAATAATGTTATTAATAAATCATTATTAAACCTATAATCGATATTCGATACTATTTCGCTTAATTTTAATTATATTATAATTATATTATATAATAACTTTATTATTTCTATTATTTTTTCGATGCTAAATTCCCCTTACTACTATCATTTCAAGGCTACGAACAAATTGGTTTGAATCGATGGGATTTCTAGTGTTAATCCGGATGGGAAATACCCCCGTAATTTTATTTAATATTACATGATAAGATGAACTTAGTTAGGTTTATTTCCGAGTCAAAAAGATTGCAACAACATTGTATTTCACTTTCTACATATTGTATAAAATTACATAAAGTTCACGACCCAAAAAAACAAATTCGTATAAATATTGATAATGACCTAAAAATACTAATTATAATTATATACCTACTATTATCTGAAGATAACATAATTATGCACACACAATATGCATAATTTCAATAATAAATATTGTTTATATATTTCATGAATAGAAGGTACCCAGGGAAAACCAAAGTACAGATTTAATTCATTCAATGGGCATTTCTGCTATGTATGTGTATATATGAACCAATTGGCTAGTTATTCCTGTTATTCTTTGCTTGCAATCATGCAGATTACACAATTTCTCAGTTTATTAGTTCTATTATCAATTTATATAACTTTACCTACGTCTTTTGCGCGTGTGATTACATGTTCTCAACATGCTACTTGTGCTAAATGCGTCACTTGTCCGGAAAATGCTACTCTAATAAAAAGTTCATGTAATAATTGTTGTTTCGATAGATGCGTATCAAGTGAGTATCCGTTTTCCTTATTTATGTGCATAATTAACTTAATTTAACCATCATCAAATTCAATTTAAAGAGGAGAAAAGAAAATGCAGTTATATTCCAAAATGTTTATGGTGTCCACCATGTAAAGCCAATCAAGTTAAAGTGGAAAGTACTTGCAGTTGTTGTCTTAATAAATGTGTGTCAATGTCAATAGCAAATACTAGTAAGTATAATTACTTAATAAATATCGAACTCGATTATCTGAACCCAGCTTTAATATCTGTCCGAATAATTATTGATAAAACCTTTTAATGATGAATTGAATTATAATTTGAGAATGAATAATATCAATGTAACTTGTAATTTTTCAGATAATTGAAGATCAAATCATCAAAATGTATTCGTAAGATTCGTAAATGGAAAGCCACCTTAAATTTACATTATAAACTTAAGTGAAATTGATGTCTTGAAACTCGATACAATGTAGTAGTATTTATTCATATGTAAAAAGTATTTTTAATACTATTTGTTAAATATATAGGATTCCTCGATATAGGAACTTTATTTGATAAGAACACTTAAACAGTAGAAGTGTCATATCTAGAAGGTTTATAATTCGATCTCAATTAACAATTTTTATAAACAGTTAATTGCCATATAACACATAATGATGCAGAAAATCGATTGTATTTAATAACAGCACAAACTTATTAACCAACCCATATATCATATCATATCAATAAATTTTAATTATTATCACCTTCAACTTCATCGTGTCGCTAGTGTCGCTACTAAAGTCCTCGAACTAATTTCAAGGTTACATCAGCCCGAGACAGACCACTGCGTGGGATTAGTTATCCACCCAATCATAATATTTCCCTCAGTATACAAAGAGTTATGAAAAATTTATTATTTATTATTATTATATAGCGAATTTTAGTAGGAACTCATGCATGTCCAAACAAAAGTGTGTTTAAATGTGTGTGATAAATCTATCCTTATCAAAATTCCATTTATTTATAAATATGACAAAACGAATAGCGTACTGATCTGACTTGTTCGAAGATAAAGGGGGAACATTCAAATGAACTTCTATATATCATTTTTTTGACGGATAAAACATGCATTTTTCAAAATTCCTCTTATACATGTCCATATTGAATTAGATAAAAAATAAATAAAAGGAAAAGAAAAATCTAAATGCTTCCACTCTACCCTTACACACGCCTCTTGCAAAGTGGATACAAATTTTGCTTTAACTGACAGAAAATCATTAGGGAAAATGATAAATAATAGAATATTATCTGTTCTGTTTGCATCTGCCTTCTACTGCAACAAATTATATTCATCTATTATTATCGACTATAATCTGCAACCAGACGATTTTATCTATGTGAATAATTAAAATAGATTTCGGACATATTGATCCAATTGGAATCCATTTTCGATTAGAATAAGTAAAGTTATATTTGATATGGAAATGGCAATTATAAATCTAGCAGTTATAGAAAAAGAGCAGCTGGTTAAGATTAAGATATAAAAATTATACAAGAATTACAAATCTAAGAACCAACTATAATAAAATGACAAATAAAACAACTTACCAAGCGTGATCTGCTTATTTGTTAAATGAAAGTGAATTATTACTTCATGCGCCATCTCTACAAATCGATTCGCAGTAAACAATTTTTGCAGCGGACACCTTTAGTAGTAATTTAATAGATGTCGTGATACGTTTCTAAATTACCTAACATCTAACTTTAAAGCTCGAAAGATGTGAAATAAACGATTATTATGTGACAAAATGATCGGAAAACTCATTTAAACTTCACTCGGGTACAAAAATATCTAGTGCAATTTTCCAACGTATTATATAAGTAAACAGAATTTTTCAGGCGATAGAATCAATATGTCATTCTATATCTATTAAGGTCAAATGTGTTAGCTTAACTTTTTGCTTTGACCATGAAGAAAAATAGGGGGGGAGGGGGGTTAATTTAATTGGTGCTGGTAAACTGATGAAAAGTTATAGTAATTTTCGAAAGGAAAAATTGAAGAGTTAATATTTAAACAAGCAAGAAATAATCCACCAAAAGCTGAGATTGAAATAGAAAATTGCATTTTATAACTCGATTTACATCATAACATCAAAATAAACGGTGCATTACAATTAATCTTGATGATGATGATGCTGCTGCTGTACGTTAAAATTTTTAATATCCAAGTTTATATAACACACCACCCAACAAAAACAACTTGTGTTAGTAGAAATTGACAGATAGGTGCTAAAACCACAATCTACTTTTCACCCCATCGTATTATTATACATGAGAATAGACAGAGATGAGAACATATTGTCATTAACTTTTTAAATAAAGTTTCTGTTCATTAAGGTGGTGGTGGTTGTGATCATCATCATCCACACCACTCAAAGCGAAAAGGGTTGTTTTGCTTATTAATTCATTCATTATTATTAGAAGAGACTAAAACGAATATTCTCAATATTATTCTATTTCTATGCAAAATAGAGAAAATACACTTAAGTTTGTTGTGAAATAACAAAGTTTCATTAGGAAAATGTGGTAGTTGTATGTTGATAAACAATAAGCAGGTTATAATAATAATAATAATTAGAACGTAACGAATATTGGCAGATGGAGTCATTAGATACGTAATGTTACCAATTAAGTTTCGGCCCCATTTTCCTTCTGCATACATATGTATAATGTATCTACTTAAGACTGTTTATTTTGTTGCCTGTTAATGTTGGAAACACATAAAGAGATTATTTTGTCGTAAGCATGTTTATTGTCAAAATGGAAATTAAAATCATTTTCCCTTGCGTCTCGATGTCAATAGTATTTATTTAAGTACCGTTTCTAAGTAGAGCTTTGCGTTTTTTATCATTTAGTTTACCAATCGAAAATTAAATACTAACCGGCACTATTTTCCCGGCAACCTAAACAATCACAATGACTTTGTTGTTTTTTTTTCTCTTGCAACTGCCTCCCACCACATAGTTAGATCCTTTATATATTATCATATAGAAAAGATGTGAAAAGAGCAGCATTCCACTGGAGAATGCAACAATATGCACTTATACACTATTCAGTTCGAAGGTGCAGTAAAGCCCCGCGCTACTAGGTTTTCATATACCTACTTATTAGAATGGACGGAGGCCTTACAGGTGCTTTGGAATGAAAAAGTATAGCTGAACATATTGCTTTTTTACTCCGGATTTGCTACAGCCGGGAAAAACACTATCGTATAGATAGTACGTAGTTAACTTTACTTTTTAGTACCAGCTTTCAACAAATAGACTCAATATTGCATAATAATAAGTCGGAAATTACGTATTATCTTTTCCATGAACGAAACATTTATATTCTCTTTACAAATTTCATTTGTAACCAACCCACGTAGCAAAACTGAACATATACCAGAAATTACTCTCTAATATTCACCGAGATTAGACGTCATGCTGTCAAAATAGATTTATATATGCATCAATCTTGATTTTTTTTTCTGATAAAAATCTAATTAAAACGGTTGATTTCGGCATGGATAGTTATATTGAAATATTCTGTGATCATGGAAAATTACACTAGCGCACACGTACATTTTTCATGGTCACTGCAATTTAATCACAGAATTAATCATTGCGGCAAATGACAAACCTCCACACTATCCGAAACTATAATAAGTAAGTAGATAAAGCTAACAAAAGACGATGTGATTTAAACCTGTTTAATCGTTTTTTTCGATTGTTTTTGAATCGAATTCATTCATTGTCTCAGAGATACGATTTCCTGGACTTTGAAGATAATTTCTTTTAAGTAACTGGAATTTATCGTTTCAGCTATTCATTCCATGGAAAAGTTTCCGTTTATAGAAATGCTAATCTCTTTTATTCTAAGAGAAAACGAATTCCAATTTCTTTCGTATGAATATAAGCAGTTTGACATTCAGAAATTTACTGATGTGGAAAATGTTTTGTAAAAAAAATTGGCATATTCAACTTTTTCGAATAAAAATTCGTCTTTTCGTTCCTTTCCATTTCTTTTTCACGTCTAGGAAAGGAAACTCACATGAAATATAAAGAAATCTGTCTTTTTTTAAGCCACATGATATACCACATGTAGCAATCCTTGCTAAATAAACCATCACTAAAAGGCCAAAAAGCTTGTTTTATCCAACACACACCCACACATACTGAGCATACATACATATTGTTGGAATTAAACTGTAAATTCTCGCTTTAAGAGTGAGAGAGAGAGAGAGACATAAAAGGAAAATTGCAACAAATAAAAAAATAGCGAGATTTATTTGCGACCGATTATTGTAACGCCACTGCATAAATTTTATAGAAAAAAATGCAACGAGATTCAATCACGTTTTAGTAGTTTTCTAAAAAGGAAAATTTTGTGAAAAAGTACACACTATTGATCGCATTTGATACAAATACAGAAAAAAAAAAATTAAAGTAAGAAAGAACTGGAAAATACACCTATACTTCTCCATCATTTTTCATTTGTATACAAAAGCGAGGTAATGGCGCATATAGCTTTTCGGAGTTTTTGGAGTTCGAAATAATAATACTAATAATATGTTTAGTATACGCGGTATATACATATAAAGATACGGTTTTTAAGAGAAACTTTTCAATGGATTTTCTTTTATTCCATTAATCATACTAAAAAGGAAAACTCGTAAATACAGTGAGAAAATGACTAATTATTTTGTTTTCAAGTGAACTTTTCATTAGTATCTATTTTATTACAGCAACTTAAAATGAACCGACTATAGATTCTCGATTCTTGAATTCTCCACATTTATCTTGATAAAATGTCAACTATAGGAAATTTCACATTACAATCACATCTGTCATGATCATGATGATGATGATACTCTAAGATAGAGAGCATCTCTAAACCACTAAGAAAAAATTTGAACAAGAACTAAATCTGTACCTTTGGGAAATAAGGTAAATTGCAAAGCTTTTACCATTTTATATTCGCGGATCTTCTTTATATCTATCTGTCTGCTTGTCACTCTGTCTTCAGTCTTTCTCCTTATCCTTAAAGAAAATTGGAAAATTTTCTAATGTTGTTCACTATCAAATTTACCCAATTCACTCAATTATTCAATTAGTGAATTGAATATTGTTTGTTGGTGTTGTATTCTCTGTTTGGATGGATAAAATCATTAGTTCGATATTGATTAATTTTATGAAAGTTAAAGGTTAATGGTCTATAATGGCGCCGCGGGTAAATTATAATTTTGTTATTTTGACATTCGACATTTAATGGATTGTATAGTATGACAGATCGAATCATTCTTTTACATTTCAATTATATAAAAATAGTAATTAATCAATGAACCATGGAAATAATTAGCTAGCAACAACAACAATAACAAAGTTTTAAAGAAACCACCACTTATCACAAACCGCTTTTGATTTTATTCCATTATCGCGAGTATTTTTTTGTAATATCGAGATATTGTAGGTGGCGCTAGTTAACTAGGGCCACTGCACCTTTGAAATGATTCACGTGTTTAGATACTGATTATATCTAAATCTCAGTACCTACGATTAAAATATATATAATATTTATGGTTTGGGGCGCTAAATTCATGTTTAGTTAACTAATAATTAAGCTACAAAAATATTTAAAACAAATTTGATAAATAACCCGCTTTAAATAGATACACTTCTGGCATTTTGTATAACTCCAAATACGATCAGATAAAACGGTAAATTTACATCGTTAACTCACACTTTTGTTCACTATATAAACTATATACATATATACCAGCACAGAGATTAAATTGAGTAGATAACAAAATGAAAGCAACGAAACAAACACACATTAATGGCACTGGAATGAGCTAAAGTAGGCTTTCATTTCGAAAAAAGAAAAAAAAGGGCATCTCCAGCAAGAATAAAAAAAAAAAGAATTGCTCTGTTATCTTGTAATTTATTTGTATGGTACATTAAAACTAAATGGCTTCTTGAGACATACGAAACCCATTTATGTGATTATGCGTCGTATGCTGTTTGCTTAAGATCGGGCACATGTAATTGCTTGATTTATGTCGATCTATAAAGATTAGAGTTGTGTTTCGGATAGACGCTGATGAAGTAAACTCGCCTTGGGGTGTCAGCGCCCATATGAAACGGGACTAATTGTGAAGAAACCCGGGAAGAGTAATAGAAAGTTGCAAAATTAAGGAAGCTGAATGTTCTTTTGCAGTGTTTAATGAAAATCATTTGAATTGAAAGGAAACTGTGCTATATTTGAAATGTGCAATTTCTATTTATTTACTTGGGTCTTTTAAATTTAAATGATTGCAACATGGAGAGAAATGCGACATACATATATATTAAAGAAACTTTAAAAGGAAAACTCGTATACTTTATAATATTACTACTATTATTATTATGCTCATAATGTTAACATCAGAAAGATCTATTTCATTCAGCATTAAAAACTTTCACCTAAATTAATTAATTATACTATACATGTTCTTCAAAGTCCTAATTAATCTACACTAATCCTAGAACTAACCTTTAAAGTCGTTAGAGAGCTTTTACGAGTTTAAGCTTTAAACACAAGAAGATGTAATCTTATACTATATACATAAAGTTAATGTCTCTCAAGAATCTTATTCCCATTTATTTATCTGATGTTTAAGAATCAAAACTTCCCTTTATTTCAAGGGAAATCTGTTTATTAATAATAGTGGTATTTCGAATTTATCTCAAGCACATTTTCTTTTTTAGGGCTTTGTTAAATTTTTTCGAAAAAATATAAAACAAAAGCCTAGATTCAAAATCATTTTCCATATTAAATAAGAGTATGGCAAGCATGTAACTATACCTGACATTTCACACTTGGTGTGATGGAAAATTCATACCTTACACACAAGGGGAGAATATCGTGGGTACACTTTTATTAGGTATATGAAAATTTCTGTGTTGAATAATAAACTTTGTTTTTTGGAGCCTCTAGGCGAGAAAAATATAATAAATGAGGTCTGCGTTGAATGTCTATATAAATAACTAAATAGTTTAGGAAATTTATTATGGAAAATACTTTTGGATTTTGTACATTTTTCACTTTATGTTTTAAATCAGGAAATCAATATTTCATAGTTTTATAATTAAAAAATTGAAGGGATGGTAGGCATTTGAAATAGCTGGCTTAATTTCGTAGCTTTATGTTTGTAATTGATTTTTCTTTTTTTCATATAAAAAATATAATCATTTTCCAAAACTCCGAGTGCTTCCCACAAAAGTAAATCCTATGCCTACGACTAAGCGTTTAAGCAGACAAATGGAAACGAATGAAAGACAAACTTGAATTGAACAAAACTTTAAACAAAGTTAGTTGAAATGTATTCTTTCCTTCTTGGAAAAAATATCTCAAAACTTCTCAATTTATGTTATATAAAAATGATATCATTCTTTAGAGACAGGAATTTCCTGAATTAAATGGATTTTCACTGACAAAGATTTGAAGGAAGTCGGACAATAGGAAATCTTAAGAATGACAGAAGCAGCCGCGCATTCCTCAACCGACAACCGCTTATAGCTTTTCTGTTGTTGCATTTTCCAATGAGTTTATCGAGTTATCGTTATTTTATGTGCATTTTTTAAATGGGATAAGGGTGGAAGGAGTTTATGCCAGAGTTTTTTGACCTTTATTTTTATGCTTTGGGATACATAGATAATAGGTAGAGCTGATTCACGCCGCTGCTGTCGCCTCCCCGTCTCTTATCGTTACCTTTGGATTAAATTAATTGGAATCGATAAAATGTGCACACATGTATTTATAGATTTATAATAGGGGATATAATGGTGAGGTTATAAATTCATGAAATAATCCTGAACTAAGTTTATTAAATTCTATAGCTTATAATATTCAATTGATTTGCAATTCAATTAATTCTGCAATCTTTAATTCGATTTATATTTACGTCAGTCAGAAAAAGCGTCGTTTTTTTTTTGTTGCTAATTTTGCAACTCTAGAATTTAGTTTTCTTCAACAACAATTTTCCTAAAATTTAATGCAGTATATCGTGTGCTAGCTAGAGAGGCAAACATTCTATTATTATTATTATTTTCCTGCGACAACAGGAAATATTGCTCTATTATATTTTACGAAACAAAAAAAAAAGAGTAAAGTAGGAAAACAAACACGTGATAAAACATTTTGATAAGAAAGAAAAATGATTAATTATTTTATAAAATGAAACAAGACATTAATACACATAATCATATTGGCTTAATGTTGATTAACTTAATTTAGAAAATATTTAATTAAATACAACATTCCGGAAAAGGAAACTCAATAATAATAATATTTAATTAGGTGCATGAATCACCATTTTTAATTAGAGGTATTTGTCTAGCCGAGAGTCAATTAGACGAGCACTTTTTCCAGGCGCCTTTTCCGAGCAATGCTCTTATTATTACTATTATTATTATTATTTGTCGTAGTTGTTGTTGTTGTTGTTATCTTGTTGACAGTATAGTATAATCAACTTCTTTTCTTTAAGGGAGTTTCAACCCTCTCTCTGTCTCTGTCTCAGTGATAATGACACTTCATCATTTATCCATATTCCGAGTGACCAAAAAGATAACAAATGGAAATGATATTTAAAAATTCGGTAATTTGTCATTGTCCTTTTGTTCCATTGTAAGAAAAATTGTCATTTTTAGTGTATTTTTTTTAAACTGAATGTTTTTTTTTTTTTGTATAAAAGAAAAATTGAGTTATTTCAGCAACATTTCACCAACTGTAAAATACAAAGAGACAGACAGGCAAACACATATGTTTAGTTTTAAAATAAATGGAAAACGTTCACTTTGTTCCATCGTCAAATATTTATCATAATGTCAAAAAGCACAATGTGTATACTATATATTAGATATTGTTTCATTTCCATTTAAAAGACAACAAAGTCAAAAGTTAAATGTAATTGCAGTTTAACAATACAGTGCCATTTGAAGCATAAAATTACGTATTTAGTACAATAATATCTATGATTAGTTAAGCTTAAGGATTACGTTTTAATTTATTTGTTTGGTAGGTTAATCTAGAGAATTGAATAACAAGGAGATATTTAAAACTATTTCAACTTCATCTGATACTGTGTTTACATTTGATGTAGGTAAAATACTAGAGAATTCGTGAGAATTCTAAGAATTTTTTATGAATTTCAGCCTCCGCTTTAATTCTGTCCCAATGATTATTACGTAGATCCTCTATAAAAATTGCTTTCTTTACTCTCCTGTACTACACAGTCATAGTTTTTCTTTCATCGACTTCAAATGGACTCATTTTCGTTTGATGCTGACTTGCTTGGTAGGAGGATGTCTTTTCATTTCGTTACCCACATTTAGTTTAATGTGGGTAAAATAGTAGCGAATTTTCGAAAATACTAAGCTGGATTCTGTCTCAACGATAATTATAATGAAGCTTCATTTTCCCCTACATTCTTCTTAGTTCAGTTATTGTCTTCCAATCATTTTTATAGAAAATACTTAATTTAAAAGTTAATATTGAAGCCCTAATTCCATAGATTCTTCTCTAAAATTCCCCTATAAATAGACGATGACAAAGACGTCATTCTGACGAAGTACTTAAGTGGTAAATTCAAATGTCAATGAATCGCGCTTTTGTTAGACAAAATTGCAATGACATTGATGTCGTCTTCCCAAAAATACATAATCCTATAAAACCTACCTAACTGATTGAGTGCCAGCACAGACATAAATGAAGTGTCGAATCGGTTTTTTTTTTTCTTTTTCAGCCAAGACGACATTACAAGATTAAGGCAACGAACAAGCTAGCAAAAAAAAAAAAAGAAGAGAAAGACGCAGCTATATTCGTTCATTCGTGCCATTAAACTTTTGCTCTAAAATCAGACCGACGGGCTGATGTTCCATGTTTCGGAAAATAGAGTCAAAAGGACTTTTATTATCATCAATCAAGTTGCTGGTGTGTGTTGGAAAAAAAAAAAACGAAAAGAAAATTGATATATTTTTTGGCATATTTATTAAGTATTTATCACAGCAAAAGCTTCATTAAATGATGTTTTGAAGTCATTCATTATATTCTCGTATCATCTTTTACTCGCTCGAATAACTACTTGAAACTTTCTTTCTAAATGCAGTGTGTTAACTCTGTAATTTTCCACAATCATTGCACAGTTCATTAGAGTTTCTACTTTGTAATTTGGAATGACAGAACTTGACAGAGAAGTTTTTACAATTGAATAATGGTAGTGTTGCTCAACTTTTAACAGTGCAACAACAACAACAGTTGCCAAATATATTTAAAAGCATGTTTATGTATATCTATTAAAAAAAAAATAAAGAAAATTAGAGAATTTGATGAGAGTCGGAAAATGTATTTTCGTAACTGGACCATAGTTAGATTTGACCTAAATTTTTTCATCGAAAATCGGAAATGTGAAGTTTGAGCTTTCAATAAAAGTTTTCAAATATAGTTATTTGTAGATTTTTGTTTGTACAATTCAAAATTATATGTACATATTGCAAATCCTTGCACATTCTTTTTCCTGCCAGAATATTGGTATTTCTCTGGAATATTTGGCTTACGAATTGTATTAATTAGGCATGAGTAACAGAAGGGACGGAGTCCTAATTAAATCCCTTTGGGAAAAATTCTATTTGCACAATTTGAACAGTAGCTACATTTCAAATTAAACACTTTTTTTTTTTTGTTGTCAGTCCACACCCTTTTAATAATTTACAATAACCACCATGGCTGGCGCCTAAATGATTTCTGTTTCGTGTCGTCTTTATTATTATCGCCATTACTTTGTTGTAATTTCTATTTTTATTTCTCGTTATTATCGAATTCCATTTCCAGGCGTAGCATTTTTTGGTAATTTTTTCTAGATCTGCAAATCGAGAAATGGGAAAATACCGAACAGCCGAATCGAAATATTGACTCAATTTTCCAAGCAAAGTCTATACCTACCTGTCTCGTGCATAATTTATTTGTTTATTGAATGTTTTTAATGTCTGTAACATAAATGAAAATAATCTCCGTGTCGTAGACAGAACCAGATGGTTAATATAGGGGTTGGAAAATAGATTAAGGGGAATGGGCAATGACAAAACAATTTATATCGAAAAAAAAGGACAAAATGGAAATTGTCATCAAATAAGAAAATTCAGAGACAAGCAAATAAAAAAAAAGAAAAGAATATTTGGACATTTTTTTTATAACATCTGGTCACAACAGCCGGCACGAATTTTCCAAGTAAAATGGTTTAATATAAAAATTCTTCAGCCCCGAAGAAATATCACTATAAAATATTTTTATTTTATTAATAAAATGAAACAAATATACGGCCTGCAAAAATAAAATCGGAGGAAAAAAAAACTCAGACGAAATAATTACTAAATAAATTAGGAACCTATTTATCACTATCTTGTCACAGCAGCGGAGAGTAACAACAATAAAAATGTTCCTTTGTTATTAAAGACTATTCCAGCTACAATAGTGAATTCTGGATGTAAATTTCTAATTACTTTACACGAAAACTGTCATTGTGAAAACGGGCTGTAAATCGTCTCAATAAATCTGGGTTGTAATAAAATAAATGTGACATGTAGAAAATGCTGGTGGAATTTGATTTTTTATTTGATATTGCACCGTGGTGCAATAAGAAATTGTGAAATAGTGTGTTATGTGTTAGAATACTATGAATTTCTAAAATTTGTGGATAAGTTGAATGCTATTCGAAAATTGCACTATGGTGCAATAATGTCACATTTCAAGTGCAATAGTGTACAGTATCGTGACAAAAGATGGTGACACTGATACAAATGAGTGTTGAGAATTGTTTTAAGATGTGGGGATAAAGTGGATGCAATCACAGGATTATTGCACTACGGTGCAATTAGTATAATTGTAGTATAAGTTGATAGGAAATTAGGATTTTTAATTGAACTGTTTTGGACAACGATAAGTATAAAAATTATTGCACTAATCTGCAATATTTGCAAATTGCAGCATTGCAGAGCATTGGAACTTTGATTTATTCATACAATTTATAAAAAAAATACACTTATTGCTTCTGAATTTAATTATTGCACAATTCCACCACTATATGTGGTGCAATATTCTTAAAAATTGTAGAAATTCACCATTTTCTGAACAAATAAATTTTAATTTGGCTGTCGCATTATAATGTGCAATATACTATCGCACTTCTTCCTCGATCGCACCAAATCTAGCATTATGTCGCATCATGTTTATCCTCACATTTTAGGGCAACGTAATATTTTAACAGCACAGTTTAGTATCAATTCAAATGAGCGTAATAAACGGCACGAGAATTTGATTAAAAAGTTTTATTTCTATAATATAATTTTCATATTTTCTACGTTACAAAAGAGGTTGCTTGTCATCATCTTCTTCATCTTCTTGTATTTAACGAGTTCACCTTGTGAAATACCTACTCAACGTTTATAATTAATAACAACTGTTTAGAAAGTTTCTTTTTAATGTACAATAAATGCTCACTAATGAGATTTTCTACAATTTTCATACATTTCCCTCTTAATTCAATTGAATATGTATATTATATGACATGGAATTTCCTTGGTTAGTGGAAAACCACGTTGTACACAAAAAACGACTTGAAAAGTTTTTTATACGCAAAAAGCTAGTGCATTTGTTGAGTTTTAAATAAATTCATTAGCAGTAGTACTCGAAGAGGAAAATTAAAGAACAAAAGGAAAGAACCGCCCCTTTTCCTGGCGCTCAGTAAAGATTTTTTAAATTGAACCGAAATTTTTAATTAATTGGCAAATAGTGCCAACTTAATTTAATTAATTACGTGTTTTCTTTTTATTGCATTTCTCTTTTATTTTTCTGATACTAAACAACACAACATGAATTTTATTACTCGTCCTCAATTGGATTAGCTAGATAATCCAATCATATGAGCCCCGGCTAGAATTAAAATTGATAAGATATCGTGCGTATAGATGTGGAGAATTAACAATGAAATTATTAATGAAAGATATCGATCCAGAATAAAAAAAAATGATTTCGTGAAGCATTCTATCGAACAACAAAATTAATTACTAGCCAATATTTACTGTATTTATTACTAGAAAAATAAGACATCATTTATTGCATGAATTCTGCATAATTCTTAAAATTTTCAGTAGTTGATTTTATTCTGTTTCAAATTTTCTCTTTCTAACAGTTATCTCTATAAACTGCATTATTTACTTTCTACACTTTTCAAGCTTTTACATTTAAATGTCTGTCTCTCTCTCTCTCTCTCTCTATGTGAACTTCAAAATCTTTCGAATGGCTTTTTTTTTCGTTCAAAATGAAACAGTAAAAATATTTCATCACACACATGAATTTTTATGACAACATATTTCGTGGTTTAATGTTACATGTAAAAAGAAAAAATTCTGGAATTGGTAGATTTTTTTTTTGCTTTTAGTGGTTTCAAGCTGCCATCTATCTGCATGCTCACGTAAGTAATTTTGTAATTTTAATTCCCCTTGCACAAGTTTCGTCTCTGTATGCATAAATTAAAACAGAATTGTATAATACAAAGAATATTGTATATACAATTTTGACATATTAATTCCGGTAACGAAACGACAATGAATAATAATTAATTCCATTGTATAATAGAAGTTGCCTTTTTCTTTCTCGTTGGTCTTTTTGCCTCTTTCTTTTTTTATGTTATTTTTTCTGCTGACGTTGCCATTTTCTCCCAATTTTTTTTTTATCGCTAGTTTTAATTGGAAAATATAATTGTTTGTTTCTAAATATTTTGGAAATTAAAACTTTTTAATTATTCAATTTGCTTACCTTTTATACAACCATCTGGTGTATGCCATACAGCACTCACATGATAAAAATACAACACAAAAAATACATTAAACAATTTATCTAAATTTCGAACAAGATAAAATAATTTCGGGGAAAAAAAATAAAAGCCAAAAGTTTTCCCAAGTGTTACGTTAATATGCGGAAAATTCAACAACAACGACGACGACGATAACAACAATAACGAACGCTTTGCCAGCGTTCTATTCAACGTCGGGGCGCGTATTCTACTGGCGTCGGAATTCCATTTCTATCTATATGGTTTAGGGACGCCACTATTTTTTTTTTCCTTCTTCCTCATGGATTGTTTTTTGGGAGATTTTTGACAAGATGTGTCAATAATGAATCCTTTTAGATTTTAAGGTCTTATCTATTGTATTATTTTTGTTTTCCAGGCATTTGGATCGGTTTTTCTTACTTATGTTAAAATAGGGAAATTTTATATTCAATTCGGATAGAAAAGCGAGGGGGAATTTTAGCTATTTATTTTATTTATTTATTAACTTACGTATCTTCCTGCTAGCAAGGTTGGAAAATACAGCACATTAACAATACAATACGACTTTGCCCTGAATTTTCCCGATTTATGATTCTGGATACGAAAAAAGGATTAAATAAATTGGAAGGCGATCCCTCTGCAACCAAAATGATAGCAGTTGCACTTTTAGACGAGATAAAATTTAATGTTTTGGGCATCTGTCGTTTTATGTTGTTGCAAAAAAAAAACTTTCTGCGCTTTAAATGTATTAAAAATTATTTTTTAATAGTTGATAAAAACGTAACAATCCTTTAGATATAAAAATAAAATCACTGAAAATGCGAATGTTATGCAACTTGAAGCTATTTATTGTGCAATTGTAAACAGTGTATATATTGTATATACAATCTAATAAAATCATGCCAGACATAAGTTAAACAATAATATACAAAATCATGAACATAAATAAAAGCTTGACTTTTGTCTCTCAATTTCAATATATATCCACTCCATATTATGGGACACAATGACATGTACAACATAAATTATTATTATTTCCAGCTACCAGAGAAACGTTTTATGTATGTATGTGAGATACATATGCATATAGAGATAGGCAAAACACAAATTTCATCAAGACAAAGTGGAATGAACGAGAGAAAAACAAAAAAACAAGAATAGTAATAATAATAATAGTTACAAAAGGGAAAATGGATCCAGGAAAAGGAAAATGAATAAAGGAAAAAAGGATCTTTTTTAGCGACTATCTTTTTTCTTATCAAAAAATTATTTTTTATATATTTTTAGTCAAATGAAATTCTTTTTTTGACGCAAGATAAAAGCGTAGAAAAAAAATGCTAAATTAAATTGTGAATGTGTTTTTCTCAAAAGAGACATTTTTAATTTAAAATTTTAATATATTTTTTTGTAGAATAGTAATTATGTATAGAAATGGACGTATTTTGAATAGTTTTACCGTTTTCCTATTACGCTAAAAATTTCAACAATTTGTTTGAAGAATTTAACAAATGTCCTGCTCCTTGCAGTTATCTATTTTGTTGCAAAAATACCTAGCATAAATAAGGAAATTTGTAAAATAATCTTTTTACAATGCGAAGAACATGACGCATGAATCGAAACCAATTACAAAACAGAAACCGCCTCCAGGTGAAAACCATTCGAAAAAATCCCCGTGCAAAAAATTAATGATATGGATTCAGAATAATATGAGTGTCTGTGTGTGTGTGTGTGTGTTGTATAAGATGTAAAAGGTGAATGACTATTATTAAAATAATAATAATAAACGTAGTAAGTAGTTTTATCTCATTAGTAAATCTCTCTTTAAATTGTTGGGAATCAATACGTCTTCGCTTTTTATTTAAAAATTTTCTTCTTGTGTGAAAAGTGTGTGATTTAAAAATGTTATATAAAGTGTAAGTAAATGAAAATTTTATATTAAAAAAGTAATTTAAAGCCAAAAAAATTAAATTCATACATGTATACAATGTACAGCATTGCATGTATGTTGCTGTATACAAAATTGTATAGAGCAACAAAATTGTAAAACTTAAACAACAATTATAATCAAAAACAGATTTTATAACAGCCATATAAAATACATCAGATAAAATGGAATACCTTCATTTCGTAATAGTTAATACTAATACACGTTTCCTATAGTCGTGTAAGATACAGCTAGAGAATTACAATAAAATTCTAAAATTATTCTAGCCAGAATACAGTTAATTTGAGTAGTTATAAGCTATTAATTCGTTTTCATAGTTAATAATCTTTTTTCACCTTCAAATAATAATGAGACAAGGTAACAACTACACGACAACTGTTTTAGTTTAGTTTAATCTGATGACTTAAAAATTAAACATAATAAAAAAAATATATATCTAGTTTTTTTTGTGTTTCACGCTGTAATAATTGTTTACGTAATGGTTCTGAAATTATTCGTTATTAAATTTAACAATTATCATATGGCTAGATGGGTAAGTTTAAATTTATACAAATTCCAACAATCACACAAGATTCAACCATAAAAACAGATTAAATGCAAATAATTTGATACACTCTTATCAAATTATCTGAATAATCACAATCTTACAGAATGCCAAAAATCTTTTAATCCATTTGTTATTGTGTGTGTTTTTTTCTTTTATTAATCAATGACATCGTGATGCTGATGTAAATAAATAAAATCGAGTTTATTGTGTGCCACATGTTTGAACTTCACAACAATTTTTTAATGTTGCAGCTATGGACTCTATAAACTTTAACTAATTAAATTGAATTATGGAAAACAATAATAGCACTGAAAATATCATCAAGGTAAATCATTAATAATTATATCAAATAAATATGATTTTACATGATTTATGAATATATATGTATCATCTAATTTAACAACTCTAAGCTACTCACTCATATAAAACACCCTGTATATGTCCAAAAAGTAATTAACATAAAAGCAACCGTGGAACTCGATACATCATTGTTTCAATCGATTAGGTATTTCTATGTAAAAAAATGTACGATAAGATAACTCAATAAATATCTAATCAATATTTTAACAATAGAGTAATAACAGTTTTAATTAGCGTCATTAAATCACAGCTGATTATATTATAGTTTTAAAATATATTCATGTTCGATTTTTACCCACATTTTCATTTAGCATTTTAATGGAATCTACTATAGTGAGTTCTTTTAATTCAAATTTGTAGTGCCTTATTGAAATAATATTCCATTTCAGATTGCTGAGCAAAATGCTTGTACATTAGAAATAGATGATAAAGGAAATGGAAACGAATCAAATGAAAAATCGAATTTACTAAAAAAAATTCTAATTAAGGTTGTGATATTTCTTGTAGTTACAGCTTATATAATTTGGGCTACAATTTATTTTATTAATAATGCATGTAAGTGAAATTCCAGTGTTAGTTTTTCATTGTCTATTGAATATAATTTTTAGATCCATTAAGTTGGAGCACACTTAATGACAGTACAGCAGACGGTTATGGTCTATTAATAATTTTATATTGTATTTATCTTTACTCGTCGATTTATTATAATTGTTTGAAACCATATGTCCTCCCGGTGGTTGATAAAGTTTTATGGACACCTGGAAAAAGTATAGCACATAAAATCAAGCAAGTGTTTTCTTTAATTATAATCTAAATCAAAAATATCTAATTGACAAACCTTGATTATTGTTTATTCTATAGTAAAATATAATTTTTTTTTGCCTCATCAATCATTATTTTCAGATATGGATCCGTAATCTTTTATTTATCCTTATTAGTTGCCACTTTAGCTTATCTTATAATTGATACAAAAGACAATCGAAGTAGGCTCATACCTCTTTTAGGTTTGTCGGTGTTTTTGTTGTGTGGCTTTGTGTTCTCTGCCAAACATAGATATGTAAGTTTTGCATAACACAATATGTGTACGGTTTCATACAATTTTAGACAATCTCATATTTAGGTTTCGATATTACAGATTAATATAATTTATGTATTTTAAATCCTTTTAAGTAATTTTTTATACGTTATATGTTTGTATACAATTTATACACATTTATACATACATTTTATACACTCTCATACCTGAACATACATATCATTGCAGATTTTTTACAATTTACACATTTTCAGTACTTTTGCAGATTCCAGACATTCATATTATATACAATTTTATACAATTTATACAATTTTATACATTGTATACAATCTCATACTTAAACATAAATATCATAGCAGATTTTTTACAATTTATACATTTTAAGTACTTTTGCAGATTCCAGACATTCATATTATATACAATTTTATACAATTTATACAATTTTATACATTTTATACAATCACATAACCGAACATACATATCATTGCAGATTTTTTACAATTTACACATTTTAAGTACTTTTGCAGATTCCAGACATTCATATTATATACAATTTTATACAATTCAGACAATTTGATCCATTTCATACAATATAAACAATGAATTTACTACAATTGTATACGCTATTGTTAACAAAATTCAAGAATTTCATCCATACATTTTAGATACCATGGAATACCGTTATATGGGGAGTTATTCTTCAATTTCTCCTCGGTTTCCTAACAATTCGATGGCAAATTGGACGTAATATTATACAAACATTTTCAGATCATGTCAACACATTTTTAGATTATGGTATTGAGGGAGCGGAATTTACTTATGGCACATTTTTAGTTAAAGATCAAAAAATTTTCGCATTCAATGTATGTAATTGCAAATCTGAGATTAATGATTAGTTGTACATTGTATGGATTTTTTCCAGGCACTTTCAGTAATATTCTTCATTGGCTTTGTAGTGAATCTTTTATATTATTACGGACTCATGCAACGATTTGTAACGATGCTAGGTGAATTTTTACAATATATTTTGGGCACGACAATATGTGAAAGTGTCAATAGTGTTACTGTTGCATTTGTTGGCATGGTAAACAATATGATACTATTAACCAGCATTTTTAAATAGCGTCAAGTTTTAGTCAGAAGGGCCAATGATGTTGAGACCATATTTGAAATACCTCACCGATTCTGAACTTCATTCGATGCTATTAGCTGGATTCGCTTCAGTCTCAGGTGCGAAAGTTTTTTTTTTTTTTTTATTAAATAGCAAAAGAAAAGTAATTTTAAACTTAAAATGAATAACATTTTCTTATACTTACATACTTCCACTAACTATATTACCATTAGGTTCAACATTTGCCGCTTACATAAAATATGGAGCACGTCCAGAAGATTTAGTAACTGCCAGTTTAATGTCTGCGCCATCAGCACTCTGTTTCAGCAAATTACTCTATCCAGAAACTGAAGAAATTAAAATAAAGAGGAAAGATATTCATATGGTTGAAGTGTATGTGGAAGTTGCATTTTAGCACAAAAATTGCATTTTTGTGCTAAACATGTGCGGATTAATTACCTTAATATATTTTTTTTGTTGTTGTTTAGAGAATATGATTCAGCCATTGACGCAGCCAGCAAAGGTGCAACTGATGCATTTCATTTAATTGCTGCAATCATATCTGGAGTTACTGCAACGTTGGCATTTGTTTATTTTATTAATGGCATGTTGAAATGGTTTGGACTGCTTGTAGGTAAGCTTTGGTTATGCTATAGTAGTTGCTTGATGCACCTGAAATCTGACACTATATATTTTCTTGCTAAATAGGATTCAATGATGAATCAAATATGTGGAGTTTGGATCTATTTGCTGGGAAAATTTTCATACCAGTAGCATGGATAATGGGAGTTAATTGGGATGAATGTGAAAAAGTCGCTCAACTAATTGGAATCAAGACGATGGTTAATGAATTTGTGGCATTTGAAAAAATGGGTAAAATGGATCTATCCGTAAGAATTTTAATTATGTTATAATACGGTTTCAATTGATTCCCATATATTTCAATGATTTTGTATAATTTTATGGATGTGTAACGTTTTAAACTATTTATTGTTGTTTAGAGAATTAACAATTTTTATACAATTTTATACCTTGTATACAATTTTCCATTTTTCAAAAAATTACAATTTTTATCATATTTTAGCCAAGAAATCGGGTAATATCAACCTACGCAATATGTGGATTTTCCAATCCAGGTTCAATAGGTATAATGGTTAGTACCATGGCAGCACTAGTACCAGAAAAAAAAGAAAATGTAACAAGAGTAATATTTAGAGCATTTGTTGGCGGAGCACTAGTGTGTTTTATGACTGCTTGTATTGCTGGTGTGTTAATGCCAGATGATGCATTAAATAATTTCAGCAATAATACAATTATTAATAATAGAAATTACAACAGTATTATTAATAGTACGAATTTTTTAAATTGATTATTAGATATAATAAATTGTTTTATACTTTGTTACTTTGTTGAGTGTATCATTTGTCAAATTCAATGGAAAAAAATCTAAATTAAAGCAAATATACATAGTAATAATACTCAAGTTCAAGTGTCACGTATTATTTTTTCTTTATCATAATAATCCATCTCTTTATTTAACATACGATATAAATGACAAAGTCGCTCGACGTTTTAATTTAACATGTGGTTCATTACTGTTTGTTTTTTCTTACTCCTCGGAACTTCTATTCAATTCCCAGTAAGTTTAGTACAGAAAATCAAATATTTATTCAACTCTTACTTATATTATTATTAAATTCCAGGATAATTTATTTTATAATGTAGCTGTAGTAGAATTTGGTCCAAATTTGAACATCTCGTTACCACCAAATGAATTATTAAATTTCAATACAGAACAATACTTGAAAATAATAAATGAAATCTATTTGAATAATAACAAGGTAAAAACACTTATTTAAAAGCAACTTATAATCATCTACTTATTTGAATAATTAATTTGAGTGCCACGAAATTTCTGGATAAATAATAAATGCCTTTTTGTAGACAGTTGACCTAATAGTTTTTCCAGAAAATACTTTAATGTATTCGAAAAATGATGCTTTAATAGCCACAGTAATACCACCATTATACGATGTAATTCTATGTAATTCAGCTGATGAAAATTATTCGGATTTTCTAAAAGAAATTTCCTGTGCAGCTATTACAGCCGAATGTAAAATTGTAATCAATTTTGTAGAAAAAGTACTATGCGATAATCGAACGGAAACTATTGACCAAAATTGTAAAAATAAAAAGCAAGTGTTTTACAATACAAATGTTGCATTCGAGAAAAATGGCACGATTATTGCAAGGTAAAAATACAAGTATATAATTTATTATCAAATTAAAGATTTTTTATTTGGCAATATACAATACAAGTCACTCCGTGTCAGTACTATAAAGTCCACTAGATATTTTAGATGGATTCGAACATATCCATTTACAAATAGGTATAAATCGAATCCGATTTACAGATTTTTTTATTGATTTGTACGTCAGAATTAGAGTGCATAGACCACTCTCCTACGTCAATTTATTAATATACGATTATAGATATCGAAAATGGAATTTATTTGGAGAATTCGAGAAAAGCAAACCGGAAACATTAGATGTGTCAGTTTTCTCCATTAGAGATGCTATTTTCGGTATGATGACATGTTTCGATATTCAATTTGCACTTCCAGCTAAAGATTTAATTGATCGGGAAGGTGCTCGACATATAATTTTCCCACTGGAATGGATATCGGAATTACCTTATCTTACAGGTATGTCAGTTGCATCAAAATCTTATTGTCATAATAATAATTAATTACTTATGAAATGATTGGTTATTTATTGTTAACTATTTTCAACAATAAACAATAATTATGTTCAAAATAGCACTGCAGGTTCAACAAATGTGGGCACAAGAACACCAGGTGGTTCTTCTAGCAGCTGGTTCCAGCGTACCGTCAACGGGAGCCGGTGGTTCAGGGATTTTTTTAGGTATAGACTAAATTTGTCGTCTGAAAATCAAAAAGAGAATTAATTTTAAATTAGGTGAAAAAGGACCGATGGCATTCGTAATGTTGCCTGTAAGTGGTACAAAAGTAATTTTCCAGAAAGTACCCATGAAACTTGATCTATTAGTTGATTCTCAAATTAGCTCTCAGCTGACGAATAACGATGAAGAAATCGATAAAATTGCAGCCAAACTGGATGATTTTTATATGCTTATTGACACTACCATGGAAGGTACGTTGATGATCATCAAAGATTTAAGTACGAAATTCTAGAGTCCTATGAATCTATTAACAGAACACAATTTTTCCAAATTAATCATTGATTCTAATGCCTCTTTTATTGAGACTGTGTGTCATGGCAATGAAACCGATCGTCTGTGTTGTCAATTTAATATTTCCACATCATTTGATCAAGATTTATTAACGAATGGAAACGGTAAAGACATGTATTCCTATTTTCTGGTTGCATATAGTGGCATTCGAAGTTATTCGAAATTGTTTTATGGTGGCGTTCAGACTTGTGGGGTTGTAGCTTGCTTGAATGGATATTTAAATTCATGTGGTCAAAGGTACATAAAATTAAGCCAGCATTTTGGAAAATCGAAACAAAATCTATTCTAGATTCTCTAATTATTCCAACATTATTTGGCCAATTACTTTCACTTCGATTAACATAACCGCAGATTATCTTGAATCCGATCAAAAAATTCAGTATCCATCAACACTATTAAGTTCAATTCAACCGATAGCAACCGATCAAATATCTTGGACGAAGAAAATATCGAATGATTCGCATATTACACGAGAATTAATGTTGAAGGAATCCCAAAATCGATTGTTAACTTTTGGTATTTTTGGAAGGGATTTCAGTGAAGATTGGTTTCCACCAAGAAAAAATTCATTGGAGTTGTAAAGAAACGAATTGTGACACAAAATTGTAATAGTTCGAATGGTGAATATTTGTTTATAAAATAAAACAACGTGTTATTTCAATCGCACATGATCTATTTATTTATTATGGTGCTTAAAGTTTAGCGATTTACAAAACTTACCATAAAACATAAATGTAAATATAACAGTCAATGTGCTAATAAGGCACTCTCCTAAGAACAATTTATACCAAAAAAATCAAATAAAATAAACAAACTAACAAAACTGATTAATATTAAAGACAATAAAATTAATAATGCAATTTCCTGGTAACTAAAATACAAATACAGTATATAATTTTCCATAACGAAATACATCGTTTCCAAATGGAAATTTATGGAATTATAAATAGGAAAGCATAAATTACAATTAGTTTATATAAACTATGAAATATATTCCATTGTTGATTAAATCTTAAAGAAACTAAAGATGTAACGAACTTATTCTTTGAGACATGCCCATATATATTATCAAACCATTGCATATCTAGTAAGTAAAATTATTATATAAATTGCAATAATTGAAAACTCAATGAAACTAAACTATATCACCCTGTAACACTGCATATTTTTTTATCTATCGCATAATATATTGGTAAATTATAGTATATTCACATAGATATATTTAGTAGTTATTATTATAAGCTCATTGTATAATAAAAAAAAAATTAACAACCAAGTAGGTAACAAATTATACAAATACAACTGAGTATAATTTTCTGGATATCTTCGGTGGAATGCAACAATTAAATAATAAAACTAAACCATTAATCTACCATACATCTACATATATATTTTAAAAACATAAGATAAAAAGGGCATATTTATCTGGTTATACTCTTAATACTGTGAATAACTGTAACTAAAATGGAACACTTTTAAACGAATCGAAAAACTTACAACATGATTATAAAATTTTGTTTGATTATACTCGTATATTATAGTAGACAAAAGGCATTCGATTAGTATATGTATTCACAATCATATCAGCATTAGACAAAAATAAAATAAAAATTTTTTTCCGTTGGATAGACAAATCAAGAGGCTCTGTTAAATTCCACAATTTTAACTATGCGCACGCGCGACACAAGCTGCATCTGTGTGATGGTCAGTTTGTATATGTTAAAATCGAGCATCTTAACTGGTCTTAGGTATATCATATGATCGTGAATCAATCGCACACAGACATTATATATATATTAATTCAATAAGGCATTTATATATTCATTAAAAATATATATGGTAAATAAGTGTATCAAAAATTTTCCAACAGGCATAAACTTTTATGTAATATACTATGTATTTTATAAGTATATATGTATATAATTTAAATATATTATTTATTATATGATAAAACACCAATAAGTTTGATATAATAGTAATAATAATAATAGTTGTACTATTTGGGATTTTATTTTGTTTCGAATAAATACGTATATTTTTTTATTTATCAATTTAAAGTATATAGCGTTCTTTTACATTGCGTATAATAATTAGGAACATATATTAATTAAAGAAAAATTTAATATTGAGTGGTGGAAGTCTATTATTATTTAGTACAAAATATACAATATAAATAAAACGTATACTAGGCCTTTAAAATCATACAAAATGCAAATCATATTTATTTAGTAAAAAAGAAACATTTTTTTTAGCTTTGTCCCATAAACAACAAACAAAAATATACAAAAAAAGATCAGAGTGGCAAAAACTACATAAGGCAATACCTATCACTAATAAAATCACTCTAATTGCTAATTACCACAAAATAATTTATAACTAACACATTTCATTTGAAGCAACAGAAAACGATAGAAAAACCTTTGAGATCTTCATGCATTTCAATCTGTCCGTGTCGCACCTAGACATTATTATCAAAGTGACCTATGACAGGATAGCATATGCGCCGCAAATAGATCGCGGTACCAGTACTCCGATTTACCGGGCCCATTCTATTATTTTCTGTATTATTACACCTTTCAAATATTTAAAATATAATAAAAATGAAATGCTTAAACACAACAAGCAACAAATAAATTAAACCTTTTAAAAAAATAATAATAGTAATAAAAATTATGTATTATTATAATACACAAACAAACAAAAAAAAACATAAAGAAAAAAAATTAAAACTATGAAAAATAACAAAAACTAGAACATATGTTTATCTATATTTTTTGGTCCCAAATCACATTCATTTACTACTGTTGTATTGTTTGATTAATGGTAATATTAAATTTTTCTTTGACTGTATTTAAATCGATCCGTTGTAAACGTACAATTGGTTGATATTTATCATCATCATTATGAATATCTTGTTGTTTATTCCGTTTTAATATAATTTTGGGTTGGCCATTTTTTCCTAAACGATTAACAACTGAATAATCGTCAATATTAATTGCTGACGATGATTGATTAGGGAGTGATAATTGTTTATAATTACTTACGAAACTGTCAGACATTTTTCGTTTTCCATTTACTTTTTTCAAATGTAATTTCATCATTTGATCGCTATTCGAACGAGATCGTAATAATTGATTATTAATTTGAGATTTTGATGAGATTGAGGATGATGATGATGATGTTGATGAATGTCGCGTGGAAGATTTTCCAGATAATGATGATGATGATGATAAACGAGCATTTTTCTGTTCAATATACTTTTTATATGAGATTATTTGTTTAATTTTTTCCATTTCATTTGGTGTCATTTTTTCAAAATTTAAAAATCGTTTAATCAGTGCACTATTTTCTGGTGCATCAATTTTAGCTACTGGTTTAATTTTCGGAATTTGAATATTTAACGAACTCAATTTTAAATCAACTTTATCCTTGTATTCTTGTAATTTTACATCGGGACGATTTTGACATGAAATCAATTCATTTACATCCACAACGGGTTTCCTACAATTATTATTATTATTATTACTATTAGTAATATTGTTCCTACATATAAGGCCACTAGAATCATCAATAAGGCATTCATCTTTCGATTGCTTTGAATTACTAATTATGGGCGATTCCCAATTTGAAAGTGTATCATTTGGTTTAATAAGGCAATTGGTTTCCATATTTTCCATATTTTTATCACACTCTTTTTGGTCAGCTTTTTTTAGTAATTGTTCCACAAAAATTGCTTTCTCCACACACTCTTCGATCGACTCATTTTTATTTAGTTCTATCAGGGATGATGGTGGTGGTGGTAATACTGGGATTATTAGTGATTTATCTTCACAGGACGCTTTACGTTTTCTACTGACATAATCCGCCCAACTAATTTTCCTCTTTGACGCTATCGCATTAACTACTGCACTTATAGAATTACTCTCAGTTTTCACTGGAGACTCTGGAGGCGGATTCTCTTGCTGAATTTGGTCCTGGTCTTGATGGCTTGGTGTATCTGGTGAGGCAGTAGCAATAGATGGAGCCGCAACGGTTTGTGTTGATGGAACTTCTGATTTCGATGTGTCAGAAGTTGGTAATTTCATTTTAATTGCCGGCTTTTTTGTTTTATTTTCATATTTTTTTATGGAAACACATCGATTTAAATGTAATTTCGGAATGGATTTTTTATTTTCTTCAAGTGATTTGCCAGGATTTTTTTCTTTATGTTGAGATGACTGCTTTTGTTTTACATCTTGATTGATTTTCAACTCGTTTGAAACGATTGCTTTTGGGTTTTCGATTTTCTCTTGTTTTTCTCTTTTTAATTTTTCGTCTTTAATTTTTACACTTGTATTTCTTGATTGCATCTTTCTCAGTTTTCTCAAATTTCTCGCTTTTACTAATTCGGAAAAATTAACAAATTCTTCATCTTGTTCCTTGATATTCTTATCTGTATGTGTCATTTTTCTTTCCTTCAATGTCAATTCCGTTTTCAATTCATAATCCATTTTCACCTTGATCGAGTGATGACGATTTTGATGATGCTCTTTGTTCTTTCGTTTTCTTGAAATAGGTTCAGCACCTTTCGTTTCTACATTCTTATCACTGCTACTAATTTCTTTCAATTTTTCTACCTTTTCCGATGATGACACGGAATCATTTTGATAATTCACCATTTCTTCACTTTGTTTTTCTTCAACGTCTCCACTAGTAGTTACAGAATGAATTTGTAATTCATTTTCATACGACTTCTTTGCAGCTTTAGTTGTAACAGGAAAACATGAACTGCCTATATCATTCTCACCATCGTTTATTGGCGAATAAACTTTTTTAGTGACAGGACAATTAGTATCTTCAAGATTTGTAGATGTTGGTGACAATATAACAACTTCTGGTCTGATTGGTCGTGATTTTTTAATTTCCGAATCAGTGTCTAGGCCGTTTGCAGAGCAATTCGATATTTGATGATTAGTTTCCAAACTGTCAACTTCAGTTTGTTTGTCAGACGTTGAATTTTGTATTTCGGAGGTGGTAACAACTGGTTCCAAAGGCACACTTATATCAGAGGAACATTTATCGACTTCCTCAATTAAACCGATATCATCACCTAAAGGATCTGTTAGAATAATTTCATCGGTTACTAGAATTTCACTATCTTCAATACAAGGACATTCAAATACATCTAAATTCGATTTAATTTCATCAGTTGTTTCACAGCAATCATCGTTCATATCAAATGGTTCAGAATTCGAATTATCCATGTTATTATTCGGTAGTGTAACTTCATTTTCTCTCAAGAAAACACTATCAGAGTCTGAAATGGTGTCATCATTATTCTCGCTTACAATTTCTTGATTTAGTGCTTTGTCAATTAGATTTTCTGAATGTTGTTCATTATTGAATTCATTATTTGATTGAATATTAAAACCCTCGTTGACTGAATTATATTCGGATTCAATTTCCGATACAACAATGTCTTCGTGTTCAAATAAATTGCATTGTTCCGCCGTTGATTCTTCAGTATCAAAGTATAAGTCTGTTTCATCTGTGCTAAAATCAAAAGGTGTTTCTACTGCTGTTTGTGTTTCCATTTGTTCTTCTTTTGCGGTAACATCAATAACCATATTTTTATCAATTTCTTCTGCATCTTTACCTTTGGACGCAATGAGATTATCAACTGACATCTCATAATTGTTATCATTAACATCTAAAATGGCGGTATTAGATAACGACACAACAGTAATCACTTTCTTGCCATTAATATTGTTTACATTAATCTCTAAAAATTCACCAGCAATTTCAAGGAGTACCGAATTCTCTTCTACACGAATAGCATCGCGATATTGAATGTCTTCGGAAGTTTCTTCAGCGTTTGTTGGTTTTGAATTTTCATTAGTTGATGGTGATTCAGATTGTTTGTCGTTCATTTCTGTGTCAGTGTTTTCAGTGGCAGTTTCCGTTTGTACTGACTGTTCTGGTGAAACTAACATATTTTTGATTTCTAAAGAATCCGAATTAATTTCTGTAACTTTCTGCTGTGAATCTAAAAGATTGTCAGAAGTTTCATCTGTATTTTTGGAGTCTGTTTCGTCTGTTTCCATATTCGTATCGTGCAGCGTGACTTCGGCGTTTTCAGAATCTATCTTCTTCAGTTTAAGTCTCAAGTTTTCATAATTGATCAATATTTGATTCAGTGACGAATTGCCTATCTCCTCTTCAAGAAATTTATTTACATCTTCTATAGAGCATTGTTGTGTTTCTTCTTTGGTACTCTGCTTATTGTTACTGCTACCAATATTGTAAATAATATCATCTACGGAAAATATTCTCTTCTTCCTTCCATCCGGAGATGCAGCATTTGTACTGTTTATTGTATTTGAATCGCGATTATCTGTTTCGGTTTTAATTTCTATGCCCATACTTTCCATTACTGATTCGATTTCATCGCTGATTTTTGATTGTGAATCGCTCTTGTCTTCGTCGCTGTTCAATTGAATGCTTGGCGGTGAATTGGTTAATTCTTTTTTAGGAAATTCTTCTAATTGTGTTGTTTCCACTGAGAGTTCTATAGTTTCTAAAGAGGACTCTTGAAAAGGCAAATTGTTTGCGTACGATCCGGTACTGTCTTTATTGGCTTTTTCTTGTTTAACATTTGTATCTGTTTCATTTCGATTTTGCAATATAGTTGGAAAATTTGCGTTATCTTCCATTAATATACTGTTAATTTTCGGTCCGTTATCATCATCTTCTTTTTTAGTAGAATTTTTACTAGAATCCATTGAATGATCCGCAAAGAAATCCATTATCAATGGCATACTTTTCGATTTTGGTGATTTACTGAGATCATCAATACAATTTTCTTCGAAATCGCGAAAGAACTGATTAACCGCATTTTTTGACTCTTTAACACTCTCTAGCGGACAATTCACAATTTTATCAGTAGTTTTTGTTCGAAGAGATTCACTAAAATCTAAGTTAGTTTCAAAATGATCCAAATTAATTGGCGAACAATTTTTATCAACTAACTCTTTAATGGCATTTGAATTTTTCGTATTATTTGATTGATTCAATATAACGACTTGCTCAACATTTTGTTGCTTAGCTGAACTGATTCTTTTTTGAATCAAATCTGAGTTATCAGCAGCTGAAGAATTAATAACCGTATTTTGATGGATGACAACCCGTTTATTTTCCTCGTTCGGTTTCGGTATACTTGTTTCTATAATACTCATTTCATTCGATCTGATTTGAGTTTTATTGTTATGTGATAGCATGCAATCGGAACTTGGCGATTCCGTTATATGTAAATTTACCACACGCTCCTGATTAGTATTCGCTTCCATTACACGAACAAAACCATTACCTTCAATTACTCCATTTTTTACCAGGAATTGGTATTGTTCTGAACTCTGAAAAAATTAATAGATTATGTAAATAACATACTGGTGCAGAACAAGCGGAATTGTAAAATTTGCTCATAGTACCTACCAGTTGTAATCCGTTTTCTGCAGCAACAACTGGAATTCCCTCATTTCCCAAATACTCCACTTCATTATTATTAGTGTTATTATTAACCATTACCACTTCATCTGTTGGTAAGTCTTCTCTAGTTTTCAAATTGTTTTCACGTGCACCTATGCTGTTTTCGATCACAGTTGTATCGGGAACAATCTCTTCTTCCGCCCAGTTTTCAATAAATTTCTTAATTCTATCCGATGGATAGCCAGTTGAATATTCACGTATTTCTTGAGCTAAAATCAAATAGATGTTCACGATTCGCCAATAGGCAATAAAAGAAAAGTCCATTGATTTTCACCTGCTATTTGTTCATGATGATTTGGTAAATATTGAGCTCGGCATGCTGATGATGGTGGCGATTGATAAACTTCTTGAGGTCTTCGGTGTTGATAATGTTGAGCATATTCAGGTCCATTATATTGAGGTGGTGAATAATTGTATGATGGTATTTTCGGTGAGACGTTATGACAGTTCATGTTGCGTTGCATATTATGTAAATTATCCGTCACTCGGCGTGCTGGCGATAAACCGCGTTCTACCACTGAATGAAGACGAGCAGCATTCATTGATTGCTGTTGATGTGACGGTCTTGAATAATTACATGGCGATGGATAATTTGAATAATGTGCTGGTGGTATATTATTCATTGGATAATTCGTATTGGGTAAATAATGATTGGATTGGTACATGGGAACTAAAATTGTATCCAATAAATTATCGATATCGCAAAGCGCAATCATCTCAATGTCTGTCTCTTACCGGGATAGTAGCGATTATTTTGTTGTCCGAACATTGCACGTTGGTCTATTGGTGATGGATAATTTGTCGATGATTCTTGCAGTTGATGATCGGCAATAATCGAACGCGCCATTGACGGATTAATTTTACTAAATTGATTTAGGAATGGGTTTTCTCGTGGTAGGGAAACATTGAATTTTCTAATATTCTGTGTGGCCATTAGAGAATTGAATTTCGGTTGCATTGCTGCCGGTGAAGGTTGGTAATGATGTTGGTCTTTTTGGTAATAATGAGATTCGGGTTTGAAACCACCCATATGAAGCTGCGATAAAGTTAAATAATTAATAGTTTGCGTCCTGATTTGTGTCATTAGCAGAAAGTATTGAAAATACATCGATTATGGAAACTCGATTTCTTTTAGTTTGATTTAATTGTTGTTTAACCGTCAGACATCTAAAACGTCGACAGATTTTGTTTCTATTATTAACGTATTTCCAGAATTCAACTATTATTACATATAGTATCTGTACCTGTGTAGGATCTTTATTGATCGAATGATGACTATGAGAATGATATTGGCCATTATCAGGTGAATATTGTTGATGACTATTTAAATGATCAGGATATGTAGGTTTCATATGCTGCGGTTGTACATTACAAATATCCATCGGTTTTGCTTTTTGTATCACAGATGTTGACATTGGACTGCTTTGCTGCAGATTTTCTGGTATATCTTCATATTTACTTGGAACACTATAATACATATTTCGAATTCAGCTTCAAAATTACAGCTACAGTAAATTAATGTCATCATTTTTTACCTATAATCCGGAAATTGTGGATACCTGAAACAGTCACTCGACATGGGCGGATAATGATTTTGTGGCGCCACCCTCGCTACATGTGCCTCAGATTTCTGAGACGACGATTTGTCTACATCTTTTTTACGGAACTGCCTAAGGGAGCTGGTTATTGACCCACTATTTAACTACAAAAAATAAAAACAAATTGCAAAAAAAAAAAAAAAAATTTGTTTAATTTCAATAAAAATTTCCTTAAACAAATCACGAATTAAGTTCATCGAGCCTCGAGACAAATTTAACGTCATCATTGCGCCTCTAAAGTTCATTAAAAGGAAAACTCAATTAATATTCATCATTGAGTTTCGGGGTAGCGATAAATAAATTTGTCTTTATTTTATTAGATCGGCCAAGTTTGGATGTTGATAATTCTCGACATGCACTGCCACTGTTGATCACAATTTATGAGAGCGAATTTTCTCCCCACAAGAACATTATTTATATAAATAGAAACAAATCGCATAGAAAACACACTTACTTCGCATGCATCCAATGTAATTTCTACATTAAATTCTTCTATTGATAAATTAGAATCCATGCTGGAGATATTTTATTTTTTGTTTATATTAAAGTATTAAAGTACCCGCCACGACTATTGCGCGAAAAAAAAATACACATTTTCGGATAGGTACGCGACGCATTCAATACTATATCACTGAACACTCTGGCATGGTGGTAGCAAGCCAATAGAAGGTACTTACCGATGGTTCTGTTGGTATGAACTGTGATTGGTGGGTGCTAACAGCTCCTGGGCCATATTGTCCAGCATTCTGCATTAGGCACTGTCAACAAATAAGAATCGATAATTAGTATTGTCAACTTGAACTGTAGCAATAATAACGATAGAGAATCGATGAAAATAGATTTGGTGGCCATGTTGTGATTTCGTAATTGCGTAATGTAAATTTGCTGATTATTAAAACAAATGCTAAACAGCAAGGGTACCGCTATTAATATATAGTTGTAATTTAGTTATACCCATTAATATAATATGTGGGTTAAATCAATAGAATTGGTATTAATTAGATATTGATTGATTTGAAAGTTCCAATTGTGAGTTTTACAGTGAAACACTGGGGACTTGGTAAAATGTTTCATGTAAATTTCAAATTTTATTGAATAATGTAAGTAATTTCATTATCTATATGATGGCATAAATTTCAGTAATTTTATACTATGTATAATATCAACTGCTACCTATACTACTAGCGGAAACCGTGTAATTTTTCATGCCCACTTTCCATTTCATAAATTATTAATATATTCTAAGTGACTTATAATAGGTAAAATAGAGGAATTGAAAATTCATATCTTTGTTCCTTATCACACACACATTCACAGTATGAAAAATACAACAATAACTGTAGACAATTTGACCTATATAACCCCCTGAGGTATGTGTACATACATTATCTTTGTCTTTCATTTTTTGTTTTGTATTTTTTTTTTTTTACAAATTTATTGATTCACATATACATACATACATACATACCTATACACAAATGAAATTAGATGACCGGAAATTTATGTGGAAATTGTATTATATAAGGCGCAGTATAATCCTAAAAAAATGGAAATTTTCCCATGAATGTTTTTTTATCAGATTATCTGCCCCGGGAGAAAAGATGATTAAAAACTAGCAAATATTTGCCTATCATTAAAAGCGCGGGATAATAAATTCTATTAAAGTCTCGTAGACTCGTAGATTGGACCGGTTACTGATCCGTATATACAGTGAAACCGGTAGAGACACAATACTCGACTGCCTTATCCAGCTGACGTTTACGTAAAACTGCCTATTAAAATGGACTCAGAATTGTCATAATTTTGTTTAGTGAAAATAAATAAAAATAAACAAGAATTATCGTTTATTAAGTGATTATTTCAGCTAAAGAACATACGTTAATTTAGTATAATCTTTAATAAAATCTATCAACTTATCACAATATATGATACAATTAAGTAATTGGTTTGTTGAACTTGAATATAATAACAATAAAATTGAATTTTGTAAAAGAATACAATGAGTACGATTTGATTTGTGTGAGTCTTAATTCAAATATATCTATCTATTCAATTTGTACGACTAGTCAGTGGATTAATCTATAAAATTGGTTACCATGACATCATCAACCACCAAATGGTGTCGTCTACCTTTTTCAATATAGGACAATTTCATAATTTATTCCCATGGCAACCTATTCATATAGATTATCTATATCGATACTATGATTAACTGGTGTCCAAACTATTCCAAAATTTACATTTATATAACTCATAATTTCCCCAAAAAATTAATTCTAATGCGTAGAGAGGTAATTTAGCGTAACCTGTGTGGCCTTAATTTTTAGTCATCTAATATTCCTCTCTCTAGTTGAAAATTGTATTATAAATGTCGGATTTACTCATTTATTCGTTATTAAATCTAACTAGCATCCGCAGTAGAATTCAGTGGTCATTACCTACTTTATTATTATGTACATACGTAGTAGTTACAGCAACAATAAAAAAAAAAAACATGCAGTTACAACAAAGCAATATGTATGCGCAATAATAATGAAGGGCACATAAAAATTGTAGTTCGATTGAAAAAAAATGGCCGAGGTGGCTAATCGTCTTGTATTAAATACAGTTAATTCAACATTATTGGTTGTCACATATCTGAACTAATTCTCTCATCTAGTACAATGAATTCAGTAAAAGCGTCCACATCAATAATGTTAAAAATACACATGCCTTCTTAATTGAAATATATTTAGGAAATATATGTTAACAACGATTGTAAACTGAAAATTTACATACATTCATTTTTATGATCCCGTTCGATAACGGATGCTACTCACGACAAATTAAAAATGACATATTTTCATACTATACATTGTGATGTTTATCTTCTGTTAGTAGATGTGTTTATGTATGCAAATTGTTTAAGAAAAAATCTCCTTCAAGTCAACGACAAATACAATGTAGTGTGTAGAATGGTTGATTGAATCTGCGCAAGACGAAACTAGATGCGCAGAATCGTTTACAGATTGGAACAAGCTTTAGCTAATGCACATTGACATATAGATATAAATTTGCTATAGTTGAATTAACTATTGGATATTTTAATATAGTTCCACTGCTGCATTTTATTTGTATAGTTGTTTATTGATTACTTATATATTTGTTGTTAATTACTTATGTAATTCATACTGTTAATTGTTTATGTTGATGTAGAATCCAATTATTATAATACAACAATTAACGTAAAAACATTTTTTTATATACAAATTATATTTATGGAAACCATTTATCTCCTTCACTAAATTTTAATCGTTTGTTTTTTTTTTGTTAACTTTTCTTTCTACTTGAATTGAATTTTATACAATAATGGTTCTTTAAAATTATATATCAGGAAACAAAGGTAGAACCAAGAAAAATTCATTATCCTTCCTTAAAGTTTCAAAATCAACCGAATTCAAGGCAAATTACAACAAATTAAAAAAAAAACTAAATAAAATGAATGCAATGAATCATAACAATAGTAATAATAATAAATAGTGAATTTGAACGAACTGCACTTTCTGCATTACAACGGTTCCCTCAAGACATTCTCTTGACTAATTTCGATATATTGTGCATCTTCAGGTCGACAATTTGTAATCATTTACAATGCAAAACTCTATTTTTTAATATTCTTTGATTTCTAAAATCGTTAAATTGATTTACTATTGTTATTGCACTGTTATATTCTGGCTGGTTTCGCTATATCGCGTCACTTCAAGTCGACACTTTGCAGTTAGTCGTTGATAATTTTGAACTTATTAGTTATATTTCTAAAATATTAATCAATAATTTGCTCTACTAAGAACTATATGTATAACCTACAGCTACTTAGTTATCTATAATGTATTCTCTAATTCCTATTCAATCGATACCTCCTACTAGGTAGTAATTTAGGTACAGAACAAAAAAGTGTATTGTAATGCTACTAAGTGATTTTTTTCTCCTCATTTACCAACATTCAGTGGTAAATTTATTACTGAACCACAAAAACTTATATAGATAAAAATATGCACGAAGTATTGTTATAAAATTTATATAAATCGAATTCAAGGACTGATGCATGGTCATGGTTTTTTATACAGTATGTCCGTAATATGGAATTGAGTCTAGTTTGGCCGCAATATATTTTATTAAAAATACAAATAATCTCTTTCTGGTAAGGCTTTTACTAATTTCTTCTTCCGTTTGTCTTCTATTTGTAAAAATTTGATATACATCGAACTGTTTCTTGTTTTTTTGCAGACAAAATACGTTTATAAAACAAAAACACTCGTTCATAAAATATACATAGATGACATGCTGCTGCTGCTGCTGTTATCGTTCTGTTCTTCTTGCACAATTTAATAAGTTACTTGACATATTATTACATTATTATTCTGGTGTTATTCAAGTGATTTGCATATTAAATTCTCTCTGGAAAATATGTTACATGATTTGCAAATAATCGACGAATACTTACGTCGAAAATATTTTCGAAACTTCAATAATAATAATAATAACGATAATTAATAGATTGTGAAAATGAAAATAAAACACACAAATTTTCGTTTGGTGCTGAATTGAAGAAAACAATAAAAGTAGATCGAAAACACTTATTACAAAATATACATATTTGTTTTTTTTTTTTTTGTTGTTGATTTGCAATTGACCTGATAAAGATATCTAATTAAATACACATTTATTTTTTATAGTTATTACGTCTTCAGTCTGACGGAATAAAATTCAATTTAACGAATCAAATGGATGATACAAGCCAAAATGAAACTTGATAGTTTTATCACTTATAAATAACGAAAAGGTAAACATTTCTAATATCTTTTTCCATGAAACATTTTAGATTAATATCAATATAATCATATATGGAATATCAAATTACCATTGAAATGATCGAATGATTTCACCTTAAAACATTGTATCGATTGATTTTCCATTGAAATATTGTTTCTTTTTTCTAGTTGCCATGGTTATTTAATCCATTGATATACGAGCAACAATGTTTGTTATTGTTGTTGTCGATAAAAGCAATTTGAAGTCCTATTTTGTTGCTCTACCACTCCATAGAGTCCTCCTACCTACTTATAAGCCTCACATACCAAAAAAAAAAAAAAAACTACAAAGCTTTTATCGTAATAAATTGTGTGTGGGTAGGATGGATTTGCCATTTCCACCCCTTTCCATATACAAGATGGAACAGTGGTTAATAATATACATAAGTAGAATATTGTGAGCAGCCTAAAAAGTGCTAGAAGTTTATACAATGTCAGAATTGCTACATACTTACCCGAAAAATACACGTTTTTGTCTTCTCCTTGATCTACATCTTCATTTAATAATAATAATAATAATAATACAATAATTTATATAAAATTATTGTCGTCTACATACATATGTATGTATATACATGAGGCAGTTTTAAAATAATATTAGAAAAGTGTACAAACATACGTATCAGTAATCTATAGACACACATCCAATATTAAATATACAAATAATTTAAACCACTAATACTTAACTGATAATAGAACAATAAATACATAACATGAGAGAGAAATTAATAATGTGAATAATAATACATAATAAAGTAAGTAAAGTAAGGTATAAGTATAAAGAGCAAAATACAATTAGATAATAAATGTTTTAAGTAAACATTTAATATTGCTATTATCACTTTGGAAATTTATATATCTATGTATAGAAAAAATAATATATTTTAATATATGTATATACATATACGTATGTGACCTTACACTTTGGAAATTTTGTTAAAATACAAAGCTGCATATACATATATATTTGGTGCAAGTAATTTGGTTTGACTATTTTTAGAATTGCATTTAAAACAGGTAAAAACAAACACATTAATCTAGTTTTATTAAGCTTTTCTTTTTATATAATTAGATAATAACAATTAATGTTTTTTGAAGAAAAAATCACTCAGAAAAAGATTGTTTTATCTTTTGTATCGTATCTATCTTATCATACAACAAACCATATCAATTAAACAGCATCCAAAACAATTTAATATTTCGTAGAAACAAGCTGTATTATTTGATTTAAGAAATCTGTATAATCATGTTGATAACAATTGAATTTTTATTAAATTGTTTAAATTTAACATGGATCACGTGGAGGCAACAGGTAGGTATATATTTATAATAATTAAATAGACTAAGTACATACACACAGGTTGATTGACGTAAACGTGGTGATAAGAAATTGAAATTGAAAATATAAAAAAAATAATAATCTCGAAGCCACCTAGACACAATCATGAATAGATAGAACAAAACGCGAAAATAGAAAATACCACATCAGGAAGCAACAAATTATACAATAATACATTACATAGATATTATTATTATCATTTCATCATTGAAGGTTTTTCAATATATAAACCTTTATGAAATCAACAACGACGTAATAGCAAACTATGGTACGTATTTCGGAAAAATTTTGAAATTTATGTACAGTGTAGTTAATTGTAAGTGGATCCTCTTATGATGTACAATTAATTTTCAATTAAAATCTATCGAATATAATTCGTCTCATTTAGTTATTTCGTCAATTCTATGCGAACAATTATAAATAAATAATCACCGAAATTTACGAGATCTCATGTATGTAAATCAGTTTTATTCATAAAATTAATGATTGTCTTCTCATTAAATAAATGGATCAACAATAAATTGTGCACCATTTTTTTGGTGTACCCTGTTTTAATATAGATTACACTGTACTTTCAAAAAAGAAAAAACAACTAAATGAATTAACTACCTATATAAATACACATCGTATGGAATTGTCTCTTTTACTTTTAATAAAATTTGAAAAACCTTTTTATTGTCTAGCTAGGGGGTCAGTAGATGACCTCATTTAACTTTGTACATGACAATGTTATTGAGCAGAATATTAATTTTATTATCACTCTAAAAATATACGTTTATTTTTTTTTGTTCGCTTTTCCGCTTTTTGTAATGTAAAATTTATTGACAAACGGCAGCAGCGCAGGAATTCAATAACAAAACAATTTAAAATTCTATTGTTACCGGTTGGTTGAGTGGTTGTTTTTGAAAAATGAAAAAAAAAAAAAAAGATATAGAATTATGTATGTATTATTTGGAATATTGAACATTGAAAACGACAATAATAAGTGACATGTTGTTTCCGGTGTAAGGAAGCACAACATGTCTGCATGAAGACATGACTGAAAGGGAATAAAGACGAAGTATGTAAATCATAATAAACATTCAAAAAAATTGGCAGAAATTGCATATTATGCATGTTCAGTATGAAATAAATTTAGTTTTAAGGCTTTGAGGTTGACATTTACGAATTTTTTGCAGATACTGCAATTTATCCAATAAAATAAGACGGACTATAGCTGCGAATTTAAAAAATCAAAAGCACTCATTTGTTGTAGGTGGACCGATAGATAACTCAGAATATCATGTTCTCTAATAAAAATTTACAAGTGTCACATATTTGGAGAAAAGTTAATTAATTCCAAAAAGTTTCTCAATAGTATGTAATTATTTTGCAACAGGTTTTTGCACTTATTTCACTTCACTTTCTTCAAATATTTTTCGATAGAATTTCAGTAAGAAAAATGATTAAAATAGAAACTGAAACTCGTGTGAAAACAAAACAAGGAAACAAGAAAATTTAATATATGTAATATATGTATATGTATTCAGATATGAATCTACATATTATAAATAATCTATTTATTCGTTTCCTACTTTTCTTTCACTTTATTATATCGGTTTTGTGGTTTTTAACTAACCACATTTTGCCACCGTTTATCAAATCGATTCGGAAATTTTTAAATAAAATGAAAAATTAAAACTATCCATAAATAATGAATATCTATCAACTTGTCGTTGTTCAACGAAATGAATTCGACCTAAATTTTTCTTCAACAAAAAAAAAAAAAAAAAACGAAAAATGAAAAATTACTTGTGACAAATACTTAGATAGTATAACGACTAAAAATATATGAAGATCATGTAAAAAGTAAGTAGTATAAAAGCCATATAACGAAACTAAGTTTTTAACTTTCTAACGTCAGTTTGAATTTCTACTGTATTTTATTGACTATTTAGTAAGTGCTATGGCTTCATTTGTGGAGGTATTTTTGTCGTGTTTAATGACATTAGTAAATGTCGTCGTAGTAAATTAGTAAAAAACCTATCTAGAGGTGCATATTATAATTCTTATACAAACTAGTCTAAGTTTATGCCAATATTCAATACTTATTTCTTTTGGTTAATGTCACAGAATACAACAACAAAAATTTTGGAAACAATTTATTTTATATTTTTTTGTGAGTGGTACAAGGAAGGTCCAAAATTCCAATCGATAAATTTCATAATTATGATAAATTCGATTTATTATATTTGTATTTTATATTTGACATTCGCGCCAATACGAAAAAATTGCGTAAGACAATCATTAAAAATAACGGTGTAGTGTCCCATATGAGTACAGTACTATTCAGTGAACTATAACACATCTATTAGTTGTCTCTATAATATTATAATTATTTCATAATATATTAATGTTTTGCTTTGAAATGTAAATCATTTTTTTATCTACTAATCAATACTGCTGTTCAACATTCATTAACAATGAAATTAATTCTATCAGTTCACACGTGTGTATTTATTAATATTTATTTATTTAAGTGAATTTTACGTCTTATCCAAAACTTTAGAAAATCGTGTGTAATAAAAATTTATTTCGTCTAAATAATTTATAAATAATATACAGATATCTCTCCTACAGTCCAATCTCTATCATCTAGGCTACTAGATAAAACGATTTTTTGATTAATTATCGATTTTTTGTAGACTTTAATATAAAGCCAATACTTTTTGAGATACAATTTAAAGCAATAGGTTGTGATCTTACGTTACAGTTATTAAGTCATAATTTTCGCGCAGCTTGGTCAATATTATTTTTGGAATTGTTTTTATTTTGAATTTTTCAATTACGATAATTGTTTTAAATAATAAATACAATTGTTGAAGATTTATTCAAAAAATGATTAATATCCTAAATATAGATGAAGATAAACAAATATTTACTATCATTTTTTTTTAATTCGATATGTTTAACATATTCCACTAACAAAACTGTTGAGTTTCTGTCTCGCTTTTTATGTGTATACAACAGAGAAAATTATACTTTCAATTAAAACGCTACTATAATTACTTTTAATTGAAAAATCAATCATATCTATAAAAAAAATAGCAAAAATAAAGCAATTAAACAGTTCTATGAAATTATGTAAGTAAAATTGATTCATATTAACAAATATGAAACAAATCCTCCACGAGCAAGAAAAAAGATTTACTCTGCTATCGCTGCATTTCAAAGCACCAATTTCAACACATCAAATTTTACATTGACTTAATATTTTCTATTCAAATTTCTGTGAATAATAATTATAATGTAGGTATATTGTTTTTCACTAAGTATGACGTAAAATCACATCAATGTGCATTTAACTATATCTTATTTATTGACATAAATCAAATAGAATACGGTATTTAAAAACGAACGTCGCGCACACTCGATTCGAACTACAGAAATATGTCTAGCAAAGCGGTGACTTGATCAAGATGATATCCACATAAAAGAAGTTGCATTGTATTCGATCATATATAAATAGTTCTTTTGATTGGTTATTTTGTAAACTAAAAATAATTTAGCAATAGCAATAATCGTAATAATAATAATAATAATAATGACAATAAATAATCATAGTAATTATTATAATTAATCGTGTATGTATTTGTTACTACATACACGTTTATTATCAGTATTTCGCTAATGTAATCAGCTAATTATGTATGTGCCATGATTTTCAGAAATATATGTATCTAGAGACAGTTTTTTTTTTTGGAATTTGACGTAATTTTCAGAACAAAAAAACCGCAAATACATTCGATAACTTTCTTTAAATATGCTTGTATTGGATTGTCACATACTTTCACTGCGGTTCAGTCATAACAATAATGATAATAACAATAATAGTAACAAAAACAATATTTAATCTTTTTCAAAATATCAAAAGCTTAGCAGCCCTTGAAAAATATTAGATATAGATTCATTTATTTTTTTTTTAAATTGTCTTATTACCAAAAATTTGTGTAATTTCATCGCAGCTAGAATTGGGAACGACTTAAAATCAAAAAAAATATAGAAACACTACTACCATTTATGGATAATTTTTTAATACAAAAGGGACTTTACTATAGGCCTGGAATTACTATCTCTGAACCCTTGTAATATTCGAATCGATTGTAATAAATTAATTCATTAACTAATTAACTGATAAGGGCTGACTCGAGTATAGTAAATATAATTAGTGTACCAGAAAACAATAAACATGGTAATTAAATGACATTGAAAAGGAAGAAAAACAATATATATTTCCCCTAAAGTGATATTCTATAGAGTAATTTTACTAAGTAGAAAATTAATTGCTTTCGAACTTACCGTATTGTGAGCTACACATTAAGTTTAATTATAATAAATAAATATTTATTAAATTATGTAATAAATATTTTTGTAAAAACACCAAAAAAACCTTATTCGCGCCAAATTTTAGTGGTACAAAATAACCAGTAGGTCACTTCCAGCTGGCCATGGCTAGAGACTACTGTCCCAGCCGATACAATAAAAATTACTAATAAATTACGATGCATATCATGTAGATGGACTTATGATGGGTGCACAATCTATTACTATTATCTATTACTATATTAATAATAAAATAAGAGATTATAGGTATAACCAGACAAAAAAGAAACATATCTAGTAATAAAACAGGAATATTCTTTGTTTTATTTAGTCAACAAGAAAAATAATATATGGATATTTTATTTGAATATAAATTAATTTTTTTGATTAAATTCTCAATAAAATCGCATTTGATTTTATGCGGGGTTTTTTTTTGGAAGCGTAAAAATGTTTTTTTTTTTTTTTTTAAGTAATTAAAAAAGTAGCCTTGGTAATAAAAATTATAAATTTTGGTGGAATCTTGGTATTTATTTGTTTATTTATTTCTTATTAATTCCATATATTTGACTAAGTTCAATTAATTAAAATATTAAAATAAAATTGGAATTTTTTAATTTTCGACGACGAGACACATATTTATCTACTTAAAACTCCTATCAAGGACTTGGGATTAAATACCTAATTGTTGCAATAATTTAATTTATTGATGCGCGTCAAGGAAAAATTCATATGTTACTAGACAAAAGTGACCAACAGAAATTATTATTATAAGCACGAACAAACGAAAAAATCTAGGTAACTATAGTATTAAATGTAACTATTAACTCCTCGTTTATAATCTATATGGTTTAATAACTGATTATACTGATGATCAGCAATGATATATAATATTATTATATTACTATACGATAGAGATAAAAACAGGCAATATAAAATCAATATTTTTTTTTAATAAATGATTATGAGAGTGATAGGTATTTTTGAATAAACTAATTGATTTTGAACATATTTAACTGGCAATTTATATTATTCAAATCATTTTTACGTAAATATTTCTAGTAAAAAATAACGAAAAACTTACCTGTTACTATTTACACACAACACAGAAACCGCCATGTTGAAGTTAATGTCAAATATCTAACCATAATTGTGTTTACAAACCTTGAAGGAGGCGCTATGTATGTGTAGGACGTTATGTTTGGCCTATAATAAGATTCTCGGCCGGAAACCATAGCGTATGCGTATTATATCAAAATTATATAGTTTGTATTAAATAAAGTTCTATTTTATAGTTGCATCAGAAAATATAGAAAAGTATATTCAATTTTTAAGAATTAATGTTCATACAAATACAAATCAATTATACTATTTTATTATATGGTGGAATTGTATTCAATTTTAGAAAGAGGAATTGAACATTCTGCTCTGGTTTCGTGGAAAAGAATAAAAGAAAACGAAGAAGATTTTTACTGCCTCTTTTTAATTCCTGAATATATTGTTTTCAATCTGTTGATTAGCATATAACATACTATTTACAAATCGTAATCACATATTATTGAAAAGCAAAAAGTATTTTTAAAAAAACTTCTTTATTAATTACACAATTACAATTCTATTGCTAATATAAATAAAAGCAATTCAATAATTGAACATAATTTTGTCGACAACTATACACATTTATGACGGCCGAATTTGGCCTATAGTAGGTCCACGCTTGGTTTTGCGTGCGCACTAATCCACCGCGTTAAAGCAGTAGAATACATGCATACTCTAATTATATACAGGGTGTTATAAAAGTTGTGTCTATTGTCTATCGGTTCTAAAACGCTGAACGCAAATTATTAAAAACTAACTGTACGTTAATCAGGTGTATACAAAAAAAAAATTAAATGACAATAATACACATTGGAACATAGATTTTATTTACATCCATTATTTGTACCTACCTAAAATAAACGTATTAAGTAAAGCAATTTTTTATGGTACATAAATAAATAGAGTGGATATACATAGTTTTTTTTTCCTTTCTATAACGTAACGGATCTTATCATTAATAATTTTCCAGAAAATTACTTTGTTTGTCCTTTTAATTTTTTTTTCTGCAGTTAAAAGTAGAGCGTATTTGTATATCCAATGAAGACTTTATTTATTTTTTTAATAATCATTTAAAATTTTAAAAAAACCATGTTTATAACTTTAAGAAATGTTTTCGACATTAAGTTATGTTTTAATTAAATTAATTTTTTATGTAAGTATGTATCACTGAAGTTTTCAATTAGATTTTCTGCTCCACATATTGGCGTAATGTATAATTTGTTTTACCGTTAAATATTAATATGAATAATTTGTGAAAACAAACAAAATCTGCTTGAAAGATACCGATGTTTTCAAGACGAAAGAAAAAATGCAATAAAAACTCAACAAAAATAAAAATTTATTTGTAATACTGGTAATGACACATGTCATATAGTTACTTATACATAACTTAAATGTATAACTCTTTCTATTAATTTCGTTAAAAAATATAAAATTTGTAAACTTCACATATACTTTCATCTGGCATTGTGCATAATTTTAAATTGTTCCCTATAAAATTTCCATTACAACGTTTTACTCCATGCTAATGGATCATCTTGAATGTCTTTTCTATATAGTTTTCTATCTTGAGCCAGTCGCTCAGCAAATTTCGATACTAACGGATCCATTCCTTGAAGAAAGAAGAAAGAAAATAATAATAATATTTCAAATTTTCCTAACCGCAAATACACACACGCGCCTGCATCTTCTAGCTGCTGGCATTAACTCACTCATAAATTAAGCAAAAAAAAAAAAACAAAAAAAATGCACACAATAGGAAATAAATTTCCTCTACCAATTTATTATTACTACACTACTACGTACATACATAGTCGTATACGTATTATGAAATACGAATAGAATCAACATAAAATTCTATAAGAAGAATACACTTACCACAAGAAGTGGCGGCAACGACTTCATCATCCTTTAAAAAGTACGCTATAAATTTCAATTCCTCGACATTTCCAGCATAAATAATATCATCATATTTTCCATGGCCAGCATAACGGAATCCTTTGCCAAATAACATTGTCCAAAAGTATGGTACACTTTTAATTGGTTTTTGTTTGCCTAGCATATTTAATGCTGCCATTCGACCATGATAATGAGCTAACGGATAATGACCTAAGAAAAAGATAACATATTTGTGACCAATAGGGATAATATATGAGGTCAATCAATAAGTTCCTTTCAATTATAGATAGAAAATTGCCACTTATTTGGGACAAACCCATTTTGTATACATACTATTTAATTCAACATGTATACAGTGTATATGATAGAAACCCGGCCGTCCCCAAAACCTCTAACCACCGATGCAGAAAAGCGAATTATCCCTTTTGCTAGGATCAAATATTTAATCTGCTATTTTCAATGTATTTTGTCTGATTATCCATGGATTATCGATAATCCGCTTCTCAGAATCTGTCGGTTAAGGCTTTTTTTTTTGTGATTAGTTCACCACTATTCTTACCAATAGCTGTTTTAATGTCATGGTGTGACCATACTGGTGCATAAGCAATATCACCACCAGCATAAACATTTTGTACATTCGTTTGTAAGTACTGATTGGTTTCAATTGATCCATCCGATTGTAAGGTTATATTAGAGCTTCTTAGAAAATCTGTATAATACGTACTACCAATACCCATAAATAGAATATCAGCGTTCAATATTTGGCCATCAATTAGTTCAACTCCCCCTATAGCACCTGCGCCATTATCGTTTATTTTCTTAATACCTAAAATTCGCTTTTGATTTGATTCGATCTATTCCAATACAATTTCCAATCAAATACTTACCACTTTTTCCAATAAACTTCACCCCTTTACTTTCATATAACTTTAAAATGGCATTACCAATTCTTTCACCCCATACGCTTTTAAAGGGTGCCGTATCTCGGCCAATTACGGTAATACTTTTCACTTTACCCACACAATAATTAGCCGCTTCCATTCCAATAAAACTCGCACCCAAAACGACAACATCAATTTCCGGATTGAGTTGAGACAGTGCATATCTAATTATTGGATATTGTTAACAAAAAAGTTAATAATTATAATGAATTTATTTACTTCGAATCTTCATAATCTCGTAGTACCAAAACATTTTTCAAATTCGATTCAGGCATATTTAATTTTCTGGGTTTCGCTCCAGTTGCTATAAATAATTTATCATATGACAATTGATGTCCATTTGATAGAGATACAGTTTTTGTTGTTGTATCCACGCCAGTTGCTTCAATGCCCTAAAAAATAAAATTTGAAAATGAACTGTTAGATGGAAAGCAGCGACCTAACACACACATCTTATAACTGTCCTATTCTCTAAAGTATGTAGAATGTAAGGAAGAAACGTCTAAATATTCCATTATAGATAGAGTATTAATTTAACTAATTTCCATAAAATTGGATTAACTTTTAATGAAATTCAATTAATTCGTTGGAACAATTATCGATTCGGTTTTTTGTTGACGTTAAATTTGACTAATTAAAACAAAAAAAAAGTCGTCTCGTTAATTGTAGCTGATGGCCAAAATGACTAATTAGTGTTTAACTTTAATCAATATTCTGTAATTACTGGAAAATATTGTACTTGCAATCGCATAAGGTTTTTTTTTTAATGGACGACTATTATAATTGTTTTTCAGTTTGGTAAATGATACAAACAAAATTTGTATGATATAATTGTGTTCGCACCTTAAGCACATCAATGCCATTATCTGCATAAAATTTATCATCTCTAAATTGTGATTTTTCAATCTCAAAATCCATTACTTTACTGACTTTGACTCGATCATACGGTAAATAATTTTCACGACAAATTAACGTAATTTCACCTTGAAAACCTATAAAAAAAAAAAAATCGAACAAATAAAATATATCATTAAGGTATATCCATCGTGAGACAAATTTTTTTGAGGACAAATTCTATTCAATAGGTAATTTTGAAAATTAAATGCATGTTAAGAACTGAAAAATCCATTGCAATTTTTTCAATTAATACATAACGTATTAATTATATTTATAAATAGATACAACAGATATTATAGCCTATTTGTTTCTAATACGTGATCGATAAATAAATATTTATCTTAGATAAATCGAAACTAATAAATTTCAAAGTGAAATCGGAAGAACAATAAAATACGTGAGTTTGATAAACTTTTATGATATTAAAAGTACATAATAATGATAATATAATTGTATACAATATATAATACAGAGTATTAAAGTCCTCTAGAATCATTCGTTATATTATCAATTATTCATGCAATTTTCAATAATTGATTCCAGTTTTCTTTTCTTTTCTTTTATCCGTTTCCTTTCACATTCACTTTTCTACCATACATTTCTTGTATTTCAAACAAAAATGCAAATATCGAAAATTAGAATTGCAAAAAAATGAATGCCCCTCTATATACACAAATATATTTGAAGAGTATATGTAGAAATGATAATTTAATAAAACAAAAGAAATATAAACATTCAGATATTAATAGTAATAATTCAAAAAAAGCGGGGAACCAAATTGAAAAACAAAATAAAGTAATCAAAATTACATGTTGTAAAATGCAGGATATGCTGAAAACATTAATGCATTAAGCATGAAGAGTTTATGTTTTTAAACAAAATAAAACATAGAGAAACAATTTATATTCAAATTTATACTAAAAGTAGGCAACCAGTGAAACACTGCACCGCCAACATCGCAACGCCGGCCCATTATATCTATTTTTCCCCTACCTTCTTGTCTTAAAGTTTCTACACAAGTAGCACCAGCTGGTCCACCACCAATAACAACAATTTTTTCACTATTTGCTAACAACTTTTTAGCCGCCATCGGCTTAACTCTTTTATTAGTTTCCAGTTCTGATTTCTTCGCTCGAACTTTAACATTGTCATTTTCAATTGTTACTTTATAACATGGCAAAGAATCCAGACCTAAAAATATCTAGCTAATAAATCATAACTCGAGCGAATTTGTTCTGAAATTTTTACCAGGAAAATCTTCAATATCTCCTGTTGCTAAATTAAAACAAGCACCGTGCCATTGACATCGAATTCTACCATCACCAAGGGCACCATTTACTAACGGGGCACCGTAATGGGTACATTTCGTACCCAGCGCATTGATTTTACCATTTTGTTTAATTAACAATACTTTTTGATCTTCTAATTCAAATGTTTTCATTTCATTTTCATTGATGTCGTTTACTTTACACACAACACCTTCAACATATTCATTTGCGGTGGGTTTATCCAGTATTGTACTTGCTAAAAAAAATATATGGTTTGTCTAAGAAGGTGCTTTAATGGGATTAAAAACGCTATACATATATTCATTGTTACTAAACTAGAAAAAGCTCCCTACAAATCTATAATATTCATAAAGTAAATAAATTACACATTTTCCTATGAGGAAATTCTAATGGTGGAAAGCTGGATAATGACATCCAACTGGCACATTTACGATGTTTTAAAAAAATAGAAACTAGCCTCATTTGTGCCAGTGCCAAATAATCAATGTAACATAAGCTTTAAGGAGGTGTGGTCAATTTTAATTATGTTAGGTTAGGTTATTCAATAATCTAGGCTAAGCTTGTAACATTTGGCGGCAAAATAGTTACTAAATACAAAATCATATTAGCTGTCACTCAACTTACTTATGGTTAATTCCTGTTTCGAGGATCTACAGCCCATTTTGATTGATTTTAGCACCAATTCTATGTCACATATGGAACAATGAGAGAGAAAAAACACTGAAAATTAAAACGAAATATCGATTTTCGTTGCGCTACCGAGCATATGTAAACGTTGTACTGAATGAGAAAACATAGAAAATTTGATTGTGGACTGTGTTGAATTGTGCGAAGTGAGAGAGAGTGAATGGATATATTATTGAATGTCTTAATTGGAATTCTAATAAAATATTTTTAATCAGGTTATTCCCTCAAGGTTATCTATATATCTTACATCACTAGTGTACTCATTTTACGGTCATAGATCCAATATGAAGGACGCGCGTTGTTAAAAATTCGCAGCTGCCAATTTCTAATAGCATAGTAGTAGATAAATATATAATCTACATGCACTACTGATTGCATACATATATTATTCACAGAAGTGTCTGGGAATTTTATTTTTACATAATTAATTTTAGATTGGAGTGTCGAGGAAAGATGCAAAATTTGATAGGAATGGGCAAATAACGAATAGTATAATCAGTTTTTTTTTTGTTTTTATTCGTTATCTGTGGATAACAAAAATGGCCGGTTGGCTGGTGGTTAATATAAACGAATAGTCGGATTATATTGTCAAATGTGACATCTGGCCTAACATTACTTAGTATAGATAAAACTAAGATACTGCTAATTAAAAACAGAAGCGCTGATGGGAGACCAATATATAGAAAAGAAAATTAACATATAAAATTAACCTAATCAGATATTGTAACCTGAATTAGGAAAATCCTAAGTTTTTGGACCAATAAGACATTTTTACAATTCTGCAAATATAACCCTATTTTTACAAATATTTTCCAGTAACCTCCATCATCATATTTTATTGGAGACGATCCACGTACTATACGTTTGTCATTTCTGTACTATTAAAGCTATTATTATTATTATTATTATTAATGCTGTAAAGTCAGCATACACTATCAAGAAAAGAAAAAAAATGTATTTACTACTCGCATAATAACACATTCATAGTCCATTTTTACAGCTCAGTTTACGACGAAAGAAATGCACATAATAAATCGCGTAAATTTCGTTTATATAAAAAAAAAATATAAAAATAATTCGTCTGTCGTCCCTCCCTCAATCTTTTTCCAAAGGAAAAAAGGGATCCTTTTCCACTCCACCACATCATCCAGCTACCACCACCATCACCGCCAAAAAAATATGAGAAACGAAAAGCATGCATAAAATTTTGAAATGAAAAATTGGAAATGACAAACTCTCTTTACTGGTGCTAGTGGTGGTGGTGGTGTGGTTTATGCGTGTTATGAATTCCAAAAAATGTAAAATGTAACCGAATTGTTTGAGATTTTCGTTTAGTTTCTCCCTTTCCTATTGGGTTATATAGAGCCGGAAAAATATTATTTATCTAACCTAACAAAACATATCATGCGTATAGAGAAACAGAGAAAGAGAGAGAGAGATAGAGCAGCAACAAGGACATAAGTACAAATTGAATTCAATTTTTATGCGAGTCTCTTCTTTTCGACAGGAAATAAAAATACACACAGATTTCGATTTTTTAGTTTTATTTTTTTTTTATTAAAAAAAATCGCATTCATTTCCATTATTTTCCCCAGCCACCTTGTCCACCGCCACTGCCATATCCAAAACCGCCACCGAATCCAAATCCGCCGCCGCCGCCACCACCTCCTCCATAGCCTCCACCGCCTCCGTAACCTCCGCCGCCTCCATATCCACCACCATAACCTCCTCCATGGCCTCCCCCATAACCGCTATTATAACCACCTGAAATTTAAATAGAAAATTAATCATTACTATTATTTATCGAAAAATAAGTGTGTGTGACACCAACAAAACATCCTTTAACCGGTTTCACTGTATCACGACTCATCAGAACGTCTCAGGTTCAAAGACGTTTTCGAAAATACGTTTTCCAATGTTTCAGAAAATGATCGATTCATGGTGTGTATTATGAATTAGCCAATTAACATGTACAACCCTTAATTGATTAATTAAAGATGCAATTAATCATATGTCTATTAATTACCTGATGAATATTCATAACTTGGGCTAGTATAGACTTTTTTAACAACTAAAATCGTTGCTGGTTGCTCGTAATAGCCACCATGATTATGTCCACCACCATAACCTCCGCTATAGCCTCCACTATACCCTCCGCTGTAACCTCCTCCATAACCACCACCATAACCGCTACCAAAACCAAGACCAATTCCGCCGAATTTTTTATGGAAACTGGGTTCCGGTGCTGGTGCGGCCAGTGTAATTATGACTAATGAAGCTAAGAGCAGGAAAATCTGAAATAAAAAAAGAAACTTATTAATTAATGTTTAATAGGAAAATTGACATTTGGAATGTCAATTATTTGGAATTATTATTATTCAAGGAAAATGTTAAATAGTCGATAACTTTTTATTTAAATGTTGTTTATTTTTATTGAAATTATTGCAAAAGTTTAATGAATTTAATAAAATACACTTATTGTTTATTAACAATAGGTTTTATCGTTTACAAATCAACATCAATCATCATAATTACTTATGATTAAGTACGTAATTAATATGATATTACTTGCACATTTTCGAATACTTTTTCTTGTCTTTTATGTATTTTAATAAACAATTTTAATTGCTTTTTTTCTAATAAACATTTATTTTCAAATCTTATTATTATTATTTATAATTTATACTACAAAATATATACAAAAGGATGTTTTGCATCAAATAATGGAAATCTAAATTGCTCATATTATAATCATAATCATTAGATATATTCTGCTGGCATCACAGCGGGTAATTCCACAACTGTTTTCCTTAATAAATAATTTAGTAATTAAATGCATAGTTATAGAGGTACTTATCTCTAATTTTCTTTTCTGTTTATTTTACAAACTACAATACGGAAACTGAAAATTAATATTTGTTCAAGAAAATGATGTACTCGCAAACACACGCCATATGTATTTGAAGATGATGAAATTTGTCTACACGGATAATTAGTAAATATTTGAATAATAAATTAATATAATCTGTAAATTTTGGAAGGATTCAATTTTTATAAGGTTATTTACCTTGGAAGATTATTTCATCTTTGTTTTTCACTTGTGGTTGCTAAATTATCGTATTTTTATTAAGGGAAGTAATTCAGTGCCATCTCTTGATCGATTTTCGAGTTATCAAGATTCTTCTATTTCCCGACAAAACTTATAATCAATTTTTCCCCCTCAGAAGTATTTAAAAACAAATTAATTCACATGTCAATACTAATTTGTCCGCAATAAATTCATTGTCAAAAAACTCGAGAAAGAACCTTCAACCTTCACCTTGGAAAAAAAACATGATTAACTACCATTCTTCACAAACCAAAGAATCTGTCGAAACAACTGCACGACGTGAGAAAAATAATCTCATTTAGCACATACATAAAAGTAAATTAACAAGAAAGTATGTACCTGTACAAATGACTAATGATAACCTGAAATATTAAATGAAACCTTCAAATTTGAGTGAAGGTCCATTTTATGTGTACAGGGTAATTCCCTGATGACTGGCAAAATGGCCTTGTTTAATATGTTATGTTTGTAGATATAATTTCCTTTTTGTATTGTTTTGTTTGTATTTTGAATAAAGAAAAATAAAATTTTATGTTTATGCTAATTTTGTTAATGAAAAAACTGGACGTGAACAAAGTGCGGATTCTGACGCAAAAGCAAAATATCCCCTATCTATCGAAACCAAACCACTTTCAGAGAAGGCATGTTTTACAAATGATGGCCAAGTATTAAATATTTGACTAGAATCTGTCTTGTTATACTACTAACATGAATAAAACATGAATGAAATTAACATACAGATTTGATTAGATCGAATTAAAACATTTTGAACAGAATCGATGCGCGGCAATTTGAATTTTTCTATTTTTATTCTTTTCCCTTCTATTTATTATTGCTATAAAATTTAATCGTAATTAGACGAATTTTTATTGAAATTTATATTAAAAATTATTATTGAACATTCTCCATTCAAATGTCTCCATTTGATTTTAATTTTGCCAGTGTAAAAGGGAACAATTAATTTTACCATTCCATTGTACATTTTACAATATTAATTTAAACAATAATAATCGAGGGATAGAAAGAGAAACAACAATAGTAATTTTATTTTTTATGCACTAAAAGCTCTCTATTTTATCAAAAAAAAAAAAGAAACATTATTGTAACATGATTTTATTAGCAGTATAGGGAAGTTTACATGGGTATTTTGTACTAGTAATAAAATATGAAAAATAAAAATGAATTAAATTAAAAAACGAATGTTTTTCGAATAAATATTCGTTTCTATTCCCGGATTTTTCACAGAGAAAACCAGTAGTTTTTGAAACGTTCGATTTGCAAAAGGAAAAAGTTTTATATTAAATTTTGATATTAATTTAAAAAAAGTCTCTACTCACATTTCTTATAATTAAACCCATATTTAACTATTCAATTTCACACTTTACTCAATTGATCTGTCTGTAGAACCTGGCTAATTCACAACCAAAATGATACTGAATCCATTTTTTTTACTTAAACTTTACTTATAGTTAATTCTCCTTATTGCACCTTGTTATAGAACAACAAAAATCAAGGATACAAACCGTATAAGAAGAGTTGATCATAATGGTGGTCATAGTGGTGGCCACAGTGGTGGTGGAGATGGAAGCTAAAGAAGTGTTTTTTTACGTTATTATTATTATTTTTTTAGCTTCAATGATATACGGAAGATGATTTGCTTTTATTGTTGGAAAATTCGCTGTTTTATTAATGTGATTAAATATTTATTTATTCTGAAAATGTGCGTGAATGGATTTATTATTTGTAGTCCTTCTGTTGTAGAAGATTAGCTCACAACAAGTATAGTCCATCCTATTTAGAAGATCGTTTATTTTGTCTATCTATTTTGCCTATGTAATCAATAAGTGTCATCAACGTTTCTCAATATTTTAGCACATTTCGTCATATTCTTTGATAGTCATTTGAACAATGTGGTTAATTAATGTCCTCGATACTACATCAATTAATAATTTGAGGAATTCCTTATAGGCTAGCCAATTGATCCTATAAAATAGGACGGACTATACATACCATTGCATAGATATTTTTATGAGTATAGTCAATGGGGAATCCCACCTATCTGAGGATGTATTATTAGTGGTCAGTATTAGTCTCCTATTATTATTATTATTACTACTACTATTATTACCATAATTTATAAACAACTTGCTAATTAGATTATTAAACGGATTTACGTAAATGCTAATATAGGAGTTTTTTGGAAATTTCCAAAAAAAGTCATTAACAAACTAGTATTTACATTGCCACGTTTGCTGTAGGCAATTCACTGATTTAATTCTATACATATATGGGTGGAGTGGTTTAATATAAATTGATTTTAATTTACAGTTTTTGATGATTCTTAAAAAAATAGTCGGATAACAAAGCAGATTCTGGCATAAATTCAAAATATTCTTGCCTATAGATACCAAACCAATCTTTGATAAATGGCAGACATATTAGACGTTGTGCCAGAATCGGTCTTGTTATCCTAATTTGACTATATTCTTGATTAATTTCCCGAATTTGTAGGAATAACCTAAATTAAACAAATAATTAATTAATTAACGGCTGATTTTACTCAATTCAGGAAATGTCTCCGTCTATTTTCTATTAAACGACCCAATTTTACCATGGAATGAATCTATAGTTTTGTTTCAAGATTTTATACCACTTATCACCTCTTCTTCTTTGCACTCTTCATTCTCTTCTTCATCCACCGCCTGCGTATATATATATATATATAGATATCGAGGTACTATTATTGCGGTAGTAAATTCATTTTCTCTAGAAAACGATTGCATTTATATTTATTTTACAGCTTCGAGTAGATTGGATTAGAAGAGAAGGTTGAATTCTTCTCATCCACGAAACGAAACTTTTACGATATTGCACATAGTTGTTATAAATTTTTCGAGGTCTTTTTTTTTTTTAGTAAATTTTCTTCTTCTTTCATCTTTGTGATGCGCGAGCTTTTCAGAGAAAGAAGAAATGATTGGGATTGAACAAGAGTGTTTTCCTTGTATGTCGGTGTGATGGTGTCATTATTATTATTGTTACGATTATATAACACAAAAGATTGTAATGGCAAGTGCAATACAATTTTCTATTCGATTTTAGTATATATTTTTCGATTATTATTTTATATTCATTTCTTGCGGTTTTTTTTCCAAATCTTAATTAATTTCTTCTAAGATTTATGTCTTTTCTTTTCCTTTTTTCTAATCCTAAAATATCAGAAATTCAATTTCAAAAGTATTAAAACTAAGAAAATCGATTCTGGAAAATTCATATATAGCTATGTATACTTAATACATAAAATATCATTTTATCCTTGTATTTATAAGATTCATATTTAATAATAATAATAATAAAATTTCAGATTATGACTAAATGGTCTTATATATATAGGGATGGAACGAAGAAAATCTTCTTAGACACCCACATATAATCATCTAAAGACGAGACTTTGAATGTCTTTTTCTAATAGTCTCTCTCTCTCTCTCTCGATAAGTTTTGAATTAATTAATTTTGAAAGTTATTTGCTGATTTCGAAGAGACTTTTATTATAAGTTTTGTAATTGTTTTCGTAATTTACAACAAGAATTAAATTGTACATATCTATTGGAAAATTTACTATGATTTAATTTCCAGAGCACACTTTACTTTTGGCCGATTCATACCTTCGATTTGTTTTACTATCATATAAATAGATAAAAAGTAATAAAAAAAAAATTTAGAAAAGCTGTAACAACTTTATTATGTTTTTAATATAAAATTTCAATAAAAATATTATATCTGGATTAGAAATTCTTTCCTGATGTGATAAGGCATCTGAAAAATATATGTATTTCTTATCTCCTGAATTCCTGAGAAAAAAGAATAGAAAGAGTGACAGAATAAGATGGAACAAAAAAAGAAGGATTGCCTGCTTTCTCGCTCTCTCTCTCTGTCTTATTCTAAAGCACGTCTTCGTTTAGATTGTTGTTGTTGGAAGAAAAATGCAGTATTATAATCCAAACGATTGAAGACTATAAATTTATCGTTGAATTTTTCCTCTTTCTCAAGAAACGAAATGGTTTATCGATGTAAATTTTTACCTATTTTAAAACCGATCCAATATATCAGTTTTCTACTATAATAATTTAATAGATATACAGAGTGATCAAAGATTTACCGGTGCCTAATTCCAACCACTATAACCACTGTTGCGAGCTCGCTCAAAAAATCCAGTACAATATTTCAACTATTCTTTGATGTCGAGATAAAATTATTCTAATCGAATAATATTATTTTGATTTATCTCCATTTTTTTTTTATGAACCATATAGTATAAATACAGTCTCAATTTACAAGTGTATTATGCTGTCACATAGCAGCCCAGAGCAGGTCTTTCGATCATCATATTCAACGGGATGATGCTCCATACGACCGACGCATCCCATAGCAGCAGGGAAGTAGGCAGCAGCAGCAGCAGCAGCAGCAGCTCTATAGGAATAGCAGTAGCAGCAACCAGCAGCAGGAACATAGAGTAAAACAGTGCGAGAGAAGAAGAAAGGGGAGGGGGGTTTGGTGATTGTAGTGAGTGAGTGCAAAAGTATAGGTACCTACAAGCATGTGTGTGTGAGAGAGAGAGAGTAGAGAGAAGAGAAAATAAGGGGTTGTGAAATTTTACAGAGAGAGAGTGAGTGAGTCAGTATAAACGCGAATCTGGAAACAACCGGAGCGAGATCTATCCAGAATCCGAGCTTGAGGTCACGCCCACTATATCGCTATTATTATTGCCTTACGCATTCCCCTGGAAATTATATTGGCAAGGCATCTCGTTATATAAATAAAAAGAAAAGCGAAAAAAAAAATAAATTAAAAGAAAAACCAAAACATTGTCAATTTTTCTTCGTCGGAAAATGATAAATTTGTGTGTAGAGTGGTGTTGTTGTTGCATGTTGATTGACTGACGAAATGTTGATTATAGAAACAACAGATAGACAACGTCAGCTAAGTGATGATGCATTCATATATATATGTATATACCACGTATAAATAATTAAAGAGGATACAGAGGAGTAGCAGTAGCACGTCCTTTCTTCATTCCACGGCCCCATCGTTTGTTCTATACGTAGTAGCCCGTGTTCTTCACCACCGCACCCCGCGGGCTCATCTATAGCACATTTAAATGAATGACGCCATTCTAAATGTGCCCATTAAAAAAGACAAATCGTATTTCCTGGCAGCATAGTTTCTTCCAGGTTCTTACTACTGTGATTTAGATTATTCGGGTAAAACAATAAAGGGGCGTGGTCGCTGCTTTTATAAGACAGCTCCTACAAAGCTTTTCCATATAAACGCTTAAAGTGAGCTAGCTGAAAATTGCTTTTGTTAAGGATTCATCTATCAGAGGATAAAAACGAAATTTTAATGACAATGAGGATTCACTTAATTATAATTGTCATTATTTGTTTATTACTGCAACAAGGTAATTGAATTGATATTTTCGCTTTTTGTAATTATTTTTTATGTTGAAATGGAGATTTAGAGAATAAACCCAAATAGAAATTGGAGAGTTTTCCAGTACACTGTAACAATTAGTTAAAACAAAAAAAATTATTTTTTTTAATAGAAATTGCAACAAATTTTTCTTTTAAATACAATATACAATACATAGAAAATAAAGAGAAATAAATCTCTAATACAATAAAGTATCTTTTATATTTTTCTAATAAAAATCAAGCGAACATAGTGGAAAACTGTGCCCTGAACGGTTACACCCCCTAACGGCCAGATTCTGGTCAACGCTTATTAAGGGCAGCTCAACCGTTTAGATATATCCTTAGATATTATATAAAACTATCTGTGATAAATGTTTTATTGATTTTTAGATTTTGTTCACAGAAAGAGAGAGAGAGAGATAGACAAGGAAAGAGAGAGAGAGAGAAAGAGAGAGTTTATTTATTTAATCTTTTTTCTTTGGTTTGATCAGGGAGAAAAAGGAAAAATTACGAAAATATTTTCTTTCTTTTAATATCGATTTAACCTCGAAGAAGACGAAGATGATGATGATGATGATTTAGTAAAATGAGCGAAAATATTAATAATAAACTCGTTGTAACATAGCAACATTGGTTAGTGCTTTTTCGTCGAAATTCGGCTTTGTTTTGTAATACAATTAGATCTATGTTAATTCAATTTTTATATTTATGTTCAAAATTACGCATCACCAATCTACCTCCTATAATTCTTTTATTTTAACAAGTTAATTAAATAATGATTCTTTCAATATTTAATTAACACACAACAAAAACAAACATAAAATTAGAGAGACAGAGAGAGAAGGGGGAAAAGGGAATAGCAAAATTTCCACACATCCCCTAGCTACAACATCAATCACAACATAGTAGTAGTAGTAGTACGTACATATACATGAACATATTATATGTGAACACACACACACACAATTTCACCATTTTGCCATGGAAAACCACTGGAGATTTCAGCCGTTATATGCGGAAATTTGTTAATGGCCATGAAAGTTATGAAGATTAAAAGGGCGTAAGAGAGTTTCTGTTCTTTCAACTACTGTCATTACCACCACTACCACCACCACTAACACTAGCATCATTATATTATAATATAATATAATATAAGTAATACAATCATTAAGTTTCCCCTTTTATTGAATTAATAATATAATATGGCAGCGCTGTACACTTTGGAGGGATGATAATTAATTATGATTTCGTTCTAGAGGTTGTCAGAGATTAACATTTCGTTAAAAAACTGTATATCTACTTAAGTAATAAAATTGTTTAAGCCTATTTGATTTATCATCTGTCTAATCATTGGCAGTACTGAGAATTGGCTCGTGACCGCATATCATAAAATCTAAGCAGCCGTGTACTTATCAAGCGAATTATACGATTCTTTTGTCTTTTTAAGTTTAAAACAAATACGAATTTCTAATAAAAGAATCGAAAAAAAAAACCTTTAAAAATATTTCGTGGAAATACTACAAATATGGCGGCGTCGCCAGAATGGAAAAATATTTAAAGTTAAGCTTCACAAATCGAAATAAATAAAAGAATTACTAAAAATAAAAAAATATGTAATAAAAGAGAACATTTCATATAGATATATTCTGGTAGAACAGGGAAAATAATACCGATCATAAGTTCTTTGTTGTTCTCAAAGAAGGCGTAACAATTCAAAAATTTCAACAATAGAAAATATTATGTCGATGATGATGTTCAAAGAACAGGAAAAAGAATGGAAAAGCGGTAGATATTAGATAAAAATTGTTTTCAAATGGAATAAGCAATTTTATTTAATACTGTAATTTTTAATCAACAAAACAAATAGTAAATGAATATTACAGTGTGGAAAACTTCAAACGAATAGAGTAAAATTCGTCGGATCCATCGTTCGTTCCAAAAAAACAGTATAAATTTTCATATAAATTTCACGAAATTGCACCAAATCAACATAAAATAATACGTAAATTAAACGCTACACAGATCTTAGAGTATAATAAAAATATCTCAAGATATCGAAAATACATATATCTCAAGACTCCATTCGAGAAAAACTATATTTCAATAACCAAACTAATTAACCTAGAAAATAAATCATTGTAACAATTTCCTTTTCTCGATTTTTTCTTTCAGCAAAGTCCAATAAATTCATGATAGATTCAAATATAAAAATAAAAAAAAAAAAAGAAAATAAAGTAATAATTTATTCCAAAAATTGGAAGAATTCCAATTGATTTGTCACTATACTTTCTGTCTTTGAACTTTGTCTCTCTCTCTCTCTCTTTCAATTCTTTTTCGTTTTAAAAGGAGATGATGAGAGATAAAAAACGCGAAGATAAATGAGAAAATTACAATTCAACATCTTTTCCTGTATAGTCTGTCTGTACTTATACAGTTTTGATGATGATTATAATGACAATGAGATGCAAACTCTCTCTGTCTATATTTTTGCTCTCTCTCTCTCTCTCTCGCTCTCTCTTTCTGTTGCTATTCCCTGATAATTCTTTTAACAACCTGTGAAGTCGAAATCATTATTTATTGGAAAAATTGTTGATTCGTATCGTGTTTATTGTCTGATTTCAATTATTTTGATGAATTGAAGAGTAGTAGAATTTCGCAGTGTAGAATAATAAAATGGGAATTTGAGAAGAATCTAGAAAGAGGTCTAAACAATCTAGTATAAACTTTTTTTATATTTATTTCATTTTTACTAGGTGACAATGTCACCTTCCTTACAACCTTATAAATATTATATGGTATCAAATATATATAGGATATCACCTATGAATATTTTAAACTAAACAGAATAGAAACTGACATTTTAAATTTATGTTATATAAATTTTCATTTAAATTGTTTTTTATGTACATATAGTACATAACCTATCTCTGTGTGTTACATTATTTTAATATATATACATTTTCTCGTTTATTTATTTATTGTTGCGCGAGTGCATTATATTTCCCTTATTATTAATTTAAACAATATATTTTCCATTTTTAATCACTCTGACGTTTATTAATTTACCATCTAAAAAATACTTGTATAAAATAAACCGCCGACAATTATTAAACTAATTTATTTAAAAAAAAAAACGAAAAACAAGACTTAACGGCTTATCCACATTATCCAGCTCATATGTCACATTATACAGTGTAGTAGTGTGAAGCAACCATTAAACTAGACACCTACCGCACTGTCACTGTACTGTACAGATACAGATGTACAGCAATTAAACTGATCCAAATCCAACGAAAAACACATAAAAAATAAAAAAAGATGCCACACATTTTTGGCGATCTAAATTTCCACTCTCATAAATACTGGGCTAATGGACCCGCACGAATTTATGACACTATTTTGTAATGACAGTGCCTTGATTAATGTTGGTAAATGTCCTATAGCTGTTTTTTTTTGCGCTATGTATAGAGAAAAATCTTTCCCATCGATTTTGAGTGGTGGTATTTTGTTACACACATCAATTCAGCGGCCGAATCGTACTATACCATTACGATATGAAATCTTGAGATAAACTATACTAGAGTTATAAAATTATTCCATCTAAAACTGGTTATATGGTCTGTGTTTAATAATTAGATTTAATGCGATTATTACGATTAGTGATAGCTGTAATTATGTGTTTGTACATTAATATTGTGTACCTACAAATTGACAAATTGATTGATTGATTGATGAATCATTTAGCCAAAACAGACTGTGAAATATCGAGATTAAATTATTTATCACATAACTTAATAGAAGTGAATATGGGTCTTGTAAATCTAGATATATTACCAATTACTTTTTAATTGAATAATTTTCATGCACTCTTAACAACTTTAGGTGATTTGTTTATTTATTTTAATCAATAAACAAATATGTAATTGTAGTTCATTTCATAAAAATTAACGCTAGTATAAACTTGCATAAGTTATATATATTGCCTTGATGTTTCCATCCATCAATCAATCCCTCAATCAAATTCTATTTTGCCACCTTCGAACAGACAAAAAAGGCAAGAAAAACAAACACATCGGACAAAAGTCTATAAAATTCACCCACATGGATTTGTTGAAAGAAGAAATTTTATGTTAATTTTTTCCATGAATATATTTGTACCTTTGATTTTCTTATTTTTTTTTGTTTGTTTGTTTGGATAGACAAAATCTACCAATATTTTCCTTATCTATTGAAATAACTTCAATAAGGACAGCAATTTCATGAACTTATATTTTTGTCTAGGATTTTTTTTTTTTTTGTAGAAAATTGAATTTTGCCATTTGAAAAGATTAAAATATGCTATAACATATCTTTTCTTCTCTTCTTTTTCTACATATACTATATGCTACATACATACATATACATATACATAGGTAGATAGATACATATTTTATGATATAGACATTTCAATAATTGTATTTTAGTTTAGCGTATGTAGATTCTATAGATGTTTATCTAAAATTGAACTAATACTGCAAATGTAGGAACGAAGAAAAATAGGGGGGGAAAGAACGGGAAAAACGACGACAAGAACAAAGATCTATAAATATTGAGTTCATATTTTGTTCGTTGTAGAAAAACAATGAGAAATATATTGAATATATACATACATATACATATCCAGAGATAACTACAATTTAAAGCAATAGCATGTGACGTTACGTCACAGTTATTAAGTCCTCATTTTTGTGCAACGTTGTCAACATTATCTTTGGAATATTATTGATTTTTTAATTGATTTTATTTAGAATTTTTCAATTACGATAATTGCTTTAGATAATAAATACAATTGAATTGAAGATTTATTCACAAATGATTAATATCGTAAGTATAGACGAAAATAAACAATTATTTACTTTAATTCTTTTAATTGGATATGTTTAGCAGATTCAACTGACAAGACGGGTGAGTTTTTGTCTCGCTTTTTACGTTTGTGTATACAACAGAGACGACTATACTTTCAATTGATTCGCAACTAGAATTACTTTTAATTGAAAAATCAATCATATCTATAAAAAAAAATAGCAAAAATAAAGCAATTAAACAGTTCTACGAAATTATCTAAGTAAAATTGATTCATATTAATAAATATTAAACAAATCTTTAACGACCAAGAAAAAATATTTACTCTGCTAGCGCTGCATTTCAAAGCACCAATTTGAACCCATTAAATTTTCCATTGATTTAATATAAACAAATTTCTCTAAATCATAGTTATAATGTTGCTAAACTGTTTTTCACTAAGTATGACGTAAAATCACATCATTGTACATTTAACCGTAGTCATGTCTCTATTGTCATGTTGCCACATTTTATCTTTTATCTGAGAATACTGATTTTACAAATGTTACAACAAATTAACGTGATTTCTTGATAGTTAATTAAACTCGAAGCAATAAAACAAAAGCGGCTGTGTTTATTTACTGCTGATTAATTTGTTTCTAGAATTTACGATCAAATAAAATGAAGGTATGTATGGCCGGATGTGGATAGGGACATGAAGAAAAAATTAGCAGAAAATTCGAAAAATTAGCAGCAACAAAAATTGATATTGTTTACACACATTCGTTTTGTATAAAATACAAACAGAGAAAATACGTATGTACATATTAATATTTCAGCATGTCGGTCATTATTCGCTGGCAAAAATTAATAAAATTACATTCTAGGTATTGGCCGAATCAATTTCAAAAATCATTTTTATTTTTGTTTATTGTTTTCATTATGATCATTTTATTTGGAAAATTTGACACATTTAATCCATACATTGGATAATGAAACTTATTTTAATGAAATAGCCAAATACATACATGGATGCGAATGTGCAATATAAATGAGAATAATGAATTGTTTTTATAACGAATAATAACAGTAGTATAGAAGGAAAAAAAAAGTGACAAAACAAAGCGAATTGGCATTATTATATTATTGCCATTTATTATTTACTTTTTATATTAAATTAGAATATGCCAATTAAAATTGCCAATTTCATTTACTTTTGTTTGCCAATAAAAAAATCTGTAGCTGAAACAATGGCATAATATTTTTTTTGTTGTTTGAATTCTTTGAATAAATAGAATCGGACTATTAAAACAAATGAGTACAGAGGGTCTGATTCCATTTTTTTATTCATTTTATTCAAGGTATTCGTCGGTATTTGGGTTATTTTACAATTGTATGTAATATTTAATTTTACGATTTTTTATCGTAATTTTTATTTAATTTTTTCAAAAGAGAATATTTCTTTCACATTTTTCAAATGCTACTTGATTTTCTCCTCCATTATCAACACAACATTCTAATGCTCAACTTTATAACAGAAAAAAAAATCCAATAATATAGGGAAATAAAAAGTAGCATCTGAAAATATACAAAGAACATCTGTCCTCCGTCTTTTTCTTTTTCTTCTTCATCTTTCTTTAATCCCACTTTTACTCACCACCCTTCTCTTATCCCACAATATAATATTATCCAAATACTTAATATTCTTTTCAGGAAAAGTCGCTACATATTTTTTTTTTTTTTTTTTACTTTTTCTACTACTTCTACAACTACTATATGCTAACTTTTCACCCCTCAATTTTCTAGGCAAACATTTTTTTATTACGCATTTTCGATTACAACACTTCATCTTGATGATGGTGTCTCGCTCTCTCTCTCTCTCTCTTTTTGAGCTGTTCATATGTATGTATGTATACTCTATATTATAGGGTGGAGATGGGGCAACAGAATGAAAGCAACGCTTAAATATTTAAAGAAAAAGATGAAGAAGCACTCGAGTGAAGCTTTTTTCTTTTGCTCATTTTATACGTCATTAAGTTGTTGCTGTTTTCTTTACTGTTGTTCTTGTTGTTGTTTGATGCGTTTTAAAATTTTTAAATCAAGTAGGTCATTTATTATTGAAGCTCATTTATATAGGTTCTATAAAGCAATGGAGAAATAAATGGAAAGAAATCTATTATGATGATCTAAGTCTATATATAGTTTAGTTCCACTTTTGAAAGTATGAAAAATTCAAATTTATATATCTACTTACTTCTCCCCTTACTTAGTGACACATTCTGTTGCAGTCCCCTTTCAGCTTAAAGCAGACGTAAGGGGGCTTATTTTGATTCGAGAATAACTTTGCAGCGAAAGAAAAAAAAAAAGAAAAGAATTTCGAAAGTTTCTTGCCAGTGAATTTGGTTGGAGTTGAGAATTCAAGTTTTAAAGTTCGAATTGAATTATTTTTACATTTCCGCAAGACAAGTGTCAATTGAGTTGTTAGTGCTGTATGTACTCGTGCTTGTCGAAGATTCTACTATTGGTTAATCATTTGGAAAGTAATACAATAGTAATATTAATATTGGTGTAAGCAATCATTATTTAGGCATAACAATGACATTCTTTTTCTTAAGAAATTATATGTTCAATTTAGTGACGTGTATCGCATACATTTAAATGCACAAGGATGTGATCTTACGTCATACTTAGTGATAAAACAGTATACCAACATTATAACTATGATTTAGAGAAATTTGTTTAAATTAAATCAATGTAGAATTTGATGTGTTCAAATTGGTGCTTTGAAATGCATCGCTAGCAGAGTAAATATTTTTGCTTAGTTGTTCAGGATTTATTTAATATTTATTAATATGAATCAATTTTACTTACATTATTTCGTAGAGCTGTTTAATTTCTTTATTTTTACTATTTTCTTGACAGATTTGATTTGATTTTCCCATTAAAAGTAATTTGAGTAGCGTTTCAATTGAAAGTATAGTTGTCTCTGTTATATACACATAAAAAGCGAGATAAAAACTCACCAGTCTTGTCATTTGAATACGTTAAACATATCGAATTAAAAGAATTAAAATAAATATTTGTTTATCTTCGTTTATACTTACGATATTAATCATTTTTGAATAAATCTTCAACAGTTGTATTTATTATTTAAAACAGTTACCGTAATTGAAAAATTCTAAATAAAATCGATTAAAATATCAACACAATTTTAAAAATACTGTTGACAACGTTGCACAAAACCTATGACCAAAATAACTGTGACGTAAAATCTCATTCTATGGCTTTAAATTGTATACGACTATGAAGACAAGCTCCCCCTGGTGTTAGGAGTAGCAAAATTGCCGTGTCCACTACTCTAAGGTTATTACATGAAGGAATTTATTGTTTATTCTTATTACTGCCATACCATAACTAATCGACTTAATGTAAAGTTTAAATAAATACACCGCGCCGAACACTACAAACAACATAATTAATTAAAATTAAAACAAATTTTATAATTCAATTAATTATAATGTAATTCCGCAACTATACAAAATTTGAATGCAGTTGTTGAATAATAGATATGTAGTAAACCTACCCACACACAGACACACACACACATACATAGACCGATATCTATTAAATCACTGAATAACTACTATTTCTATTTCTATCCATTGTTCTCCATTTTAATTAGATCCAAGTTTCAATATTTCCATACATATAGAGAACATATATACATTCACACCACCCATACACGATTTGTAGGAATACATGAAAGTTTATAGGATAAAACTATGTGGGGAAGTAACTGGGAAACAGTCATAATTAGTTTAGGAACCTCCAATATACATATAGAGAGAAGGAATATGTAATGGAAAGGGATAATGTTAAGGTGGAAACGGAGGTGGCGTGACGGTGGCGTGGTTTTAAAGTTTCGTAGTGGTAAAATTGTTAGTGCTAGTAGTGGGTAATACGAAGGGCAACATTTTAAATAATTTACGTTAAAGAGGGTTAACAAAAAGTGATGGTATAATACAAATGTCATTTATTGGGGTTGATTTTAAGGTTCCGAAAGATAAAAAAATGGTTAATTCATTCCAATTAAACTGGTATTGTTATGCTTGTTCAAGCAAATTATTTTCAAACTAATTGCCATCTAGTGGTCAATTGAGTAATTCAATTAAATCTAATGATATTCACAATCCTGCTGCAGCTCGAGCGGAATTTGTTAATATGGCGAATACTATCTGTGTGGAGCGACGACTTAATGTATTTTTTTCATTTCGTTTTCCTGTTATTTATAAAAAATTTTAATCCTAATTCTTATGAGGCGTCTCATTAGTGTGCCATAACAATAATTTCATAAAATAAATTGCGGGGACACATCTCTGTCATGGGCTCTACCCTTTTCTCGGAAATTTGTCGTTATATTTGCCCTTGGGATTTTTGTGTTGATAATTTATTGCTGTTTGTTCTTTGCTATGCTTATTATAACATGTACAACAAATGGAATACTTTAAGCTTTTTATTTTTTGCTTCGCGGCGAAAAAAACAGACACTATTCACTCGCAATAAATTTTTGAAAATTAAAATAACGAACAATGAAAATTTAATAATAATTTTCACATCAATAAATTGAACGATTCAAATAGTAGAAAAATAATTTCATTTTATACAACTTGTAATAATCATGACGTACGAGTCTGTCTGCAATAATGATAGTGTGTGCTGAGCATCAGTCAGTTAGTCAGTCAGCTACTAGTAGTAGTAGAGATGTAAGAAAATTACATTTAAACAAACGAAAATTTCCTGTAGTAAATTTTTTCTAAATAAAATGTAGTCAATTTAGGTAATAAAAATGTTGGAATACTCCAACATGGATATAAATAAAATTTATTGCACCAGTTTCAAATAGAAGAAAGAATAAAAAAGTTATGTTCCTATTTTCCAATGGGTTTGGTATACGGAGGGTGTGGGGCCGGTGGTTGTGGTGCTGGTGGTCGTAGTGGTATTGGGTAAAATGATAGTTTCGATTGGCTCTGTTTCTTCCTTTTTCCGAAAAATGTCTTTCCCATTTTAGATAAATGTTTGATAGTATTACAACAAGTGACCTTATTTAACTTCTCTATGTAGTAATTTATTGTTAAATAATATATTAAAATGCTGCCTGATTTTTGTTCATTATGTTTTTTTATTATAGTCAAACATTGTTTGACCGAGTGACTGATATTCGATCCGAAAAGCTATTCATTTCTCATAAATATTGAATTAATCCAGTTCAATCCAGCTTTTCTACTACATGTGAATGTTCTAATATAAAAAATCAATATTAATTAATATCTACCATACTTTTATTACCTCAACAAAGTTGTCAAACAACAATCAATTATATTCGTTTCGCAATTTTTTCACTATATAACGTTTATCATCTAATACCACATGTAACACTCATATAATCCTTGATGAACATTAAAGGCATGATAAACGACCGTTCTAAACCCCTCCAATTGGATTAAAAGATAAACTTGAGTATCCTGTTAGCAAAGGAACATTCCAATATTCTATATGACCGTGACGATTAACTGGCGGAAAGCTCAATTCTATACTATTCATACACACTCTGTTAGTTAGTTATAGGTATAGTATATGTATAGTTGAACTAGAATTCACTTTGTCCAGATAATTCCCTTTTAAGTTCATCATCATCATCCCGAATTGCATCTGCCAATACATGAATTATTAATGATCCGATTGTAATTAATTTAATTGATATGATCCTTATTTTTATCTACTTATACTATATCAATTAATTAATTAAGATTTATGAATAGGGAAGCTTTCTTATCGGAAAATTCATAATCGGATATTTTTCGAAAACCATTAATTTCGATATGATAATCGGACGAAAGCAATGTATCTATCTGTCTCTCTCTTTAATAATAATAATACGATTTTATGCATTAGGTAAATTAATTGCAGTTCCATTAACACTGATAAATGGTTTCCTTCTCTCTCTCTTTTGCCATTTTCTACCTTCATCCTTTTGTAATGAAAATATCGATGATATAATAATAATAATGTTTTATACGTACTATATGTGCACGTATTTATTAAATTTGAAAATCTAGCATCGGGAAAATTCCTGAGAGAAATGTGTTCATATTTATTCTATTCTGAGTTTAAACTCTGCTCTACATATACGATTTAAAGCAATAGTATGTGATCTTACGTCACAATTATTAAGTCATAATGTTGGTGCAACGTTGTCAATATTATTTTTGAAATTGTATTGATACTTTAATCGATTTTATTTTGAATTTTTCAATTACGATAATTGTTTTAAATAATAAATAAAATTGTTGAATATTTATTCAAAAAATGATTAATATCGTAAGTATAAACGAAGATAAACAAATATTTACTTTAATTCTTTTAATTCGATATTTTTAACGTATTCAACTGACAAGACTGGTGAATTGTTGTCTCGCTTTTTATGTGTATACAACAGAGACAACAAATACTTTCAATTAAAACGCAACTAGAATTACTTTTAATTGAAAAATCAAATCAAAAATGTCAAGAAAATAGCAAAAATAAAGAAATTAAACAGCTCTACGAAATAATGTAAGTAAAATTGATTCATATTATTAAATATTAAAAGAATCCTGAACGAGCAGGAAAAAATATTTACTCTGCTAGCGCTGCATTTCAATACCAATTTAAACACATTAAATTTTCCATTCATTTAATGTAAATAAATTCTTCTAAATCATAGTTATAATCTTGATATACTGTTTTTCACTACTAAGTATGACGTAAGATCATATCTTTGTGCATTCAACTGTACCTATCTCCACATTGCTTGTTAGAAATGCGGGTATCTTTTACAACGATGTCAGATATAAATGAAATTAACCCTTCTAAATTAAAAGTTTTGCTTGTTGTTTTATCTTGTTAAATGTGTATAAGTTGTGTATCCTAATACTAATTAAAGAACAAAAACTACATCATCATTACACTAGTATACTAGACAGATAGTTACCTATCTACGCGCTATCAATCACGAACAGTATTGAAACAATTTCATTTAAAATCAATTAAGGGAAAAGATTTAGGAAACAACTCGTCCATTATAAACAAGAGCAATAGTAGCAGTAGTAGGTAGCGTATATCTACTATTTATTAAACCTCGAAGTAAAATTTCCCAGCAAAAAAAAAACAAACAAATTAAAAGAAAAACTGATTTAAGTTGCTTCCAATTAACTTTTTTTTCAGTCCTTCCATTCTATTAATAGTTTTTTTTTGTCTATTTTCCAGTACATGAAAACAACTGTTTACGACTGACCAATATGTCAGCACCTGTCATACAGGATCCACGTCACAATATGCATTTACATTGTCGTTTCGATATGGGCGGTGAGGATTTATATGCTGTTAAATGGTATGTATATGTTTAATTACTGATTAATTAATTAGTATATGTATGTACAATAAAATCAACAGTCTTCTGTATGAGAGTACTTGACTATACTCACTTGCAGGCCAAATCTGTCTGCAAACGTGCTGCTGTTCAACTTAACTTAAGGTTAAATGAAACTTAGTTGATTATCAAATTGTATTTGTAAATAAGAAATTTATTATTAAAATATTTATAAAATATTAATAATCGAATGTTGAATTTATTAAACTGTAACTGAGACGCATAAGATAACTGAGACCAGATAATTCCTGCTGCCCGTCTAATTTCAAAAATTTATCGTTACACCAGGAACAGACACACAGCGATATTATTCATACTCATCATTCAATACATAGATCCATTCTTCCGAAAACTTTAAAATATGTGTTCTTCGAATAATATAAAGCAATATATATATATATATATATATTACAATATAAAATATTGTATAAATAAGAATGGAAACCATATTTCAAATCTTTATTCGTACAGGTATTGAATAGGAAAGTTCCTATCCCCTGTGTCGCACCCTTTCCACTGTATTTCTTTCCCTATGGAAATTTGTAAACTATATTTTCCAGTATTTGAGTGTGAAAAAAAGTTTGTTTTTTTTTCTTTGATTAATTGAAAATGTCGAAAATGTTGAAAGATTCATAAAGAAAAAATTGACGAAAAAAAAAAAAGTTTTTTTTCTTTGCTTCAAAACGTGCATACAGAAAATGTTGAAGAATTTAGAAATAAATAACAGCTACTATTAAGCTCGAAAGAAATATAAGTATAAATCCCTCTATTATTTTATTCATCATTCACCATAAATCATATCTTAAATGAACCAATTGTTATAAAATATGTATATCGATTTTATAGTTAAAACGTATAGTTTTACGGTGCAAATATTTTGCATATTTTGATTTTAGTTAATTATTTAATTAATTAATTAAAACACGTGACTGAACATAGATAGGTTGATATATAATTTAATATTCTAATTAACTAGATACGGTATAATTTAGCAATTCTAATGAAGAGAGGAGATGATAAATAAATTAATAAGTGTGCGCTCGGAAATTCAAATATAAACCGTTGATTTTTTCCCCTTTGTATCGATTTCCATCCAATTACGGTTATATTATTATTATTAAATAAATTATACGCTGAGTGCAAATCTCTATTATTTCGTAGCCTACTAAAAAACACCCTGTAAACATATTATCACATTAAATTGGCAAATATAATTACAACACATTAATTAATTAAAAACAAATTTTTAATGAGAATATTATTAACCCCATACATATTCCATCCATCCCCTTTTTCGGTTCTATTCTCTAATATATTCTGGCACAAACAATCATCTCTTCTTGTAAATATGGTTTCGCTTTTACGTTCCTCTTTCTTAATAATATTCCCATATACTATACCCACTTAAATACATAAATTGTCATCAAGCAATTTATTAGCTAGTATACAAGATTGAATTAATTGGCATGTAGTTAGTATTCATTAATTAAATAACGAATTAATTATTACATAAGTAGTATTATTTTATGTTATACAATTTCCATCCTATTTATATATGCTCTTACAATGTGAATTTGAACAATAAAATGTAATAAGGGCTGGAACTTTTTTATTTGACTGCAAATTTAATTAGTTCAATATTAAAATGAACACTTTTATTATTTATTGAATTGCCCAAATTCATTAGAAGCTTTTCGGATTAATCTCGAATCGTTCATCAGTCATATACTAGAAAACCATGGATATTAAGAAGAAATAGATCTGTTCACGCGACGTATCAAAACTGAAAGCCTGAAAAATTGATTTTCAGAAAATCAAAAACATGGTCAAATTCAATTAAGAACTTGCAAATTTTATTCATTAAAAATCTACTAACCCTTCTTCTTCTTCATATTATTATTATTATTATTATTAATTTATTAACTTGTAGTAACATCTGAATTGAATATTAAGCACACAAGTAGTCTATGTCTCTCTCTCTCTTTCTTTCTCTCTGTGTTTTGCTGGTTATAAAATAGCAAAAAGGCAAACTAAAAAGCAATTTAGTCGATCTTACAACTCTTGAATGAATGAATGAATGAATTCTCAAGTAACTTGAAATTGTCTTTGTATACTACTACTCATTCGTATATGTAGAATGTAGAATCACAAGAAGAAGAAGAAGTACTGCAGCAAGAGAAGTAAAGAGAGAAACAGACGGAGGGAGATTATTTATTAAGGACAATTTTCTTTAACAATCTGCTATAGTGAGTTGTGCATTTAAATAGGAAATAAAATGACTCTTAAATATTTCAAAACTATAAATTTATATCCATAGAAATGGAAAAAGAAAAAATACATGAAAATAAACTTTAATTTGTTGAATAAATTAATTGTAGTATTATTAGTTGTTTAAAGTGGCTTTAAATACTCCTGAACTTTATTATTCCTCTTTATACATATACGGTGATATATTCAATCGAATTTCAATTTAGTTTTCTTGTCACTCCAAAACAACACCCTGTATATTATTTTACAATCTACCCGTACATTTTATTTATATATTATTTTTTTCATTTTATTTTACTCCCTTAGTGTCTTTTCCCGTTCTCTCTCCCTCACGATTACTCACTCATTTCTCTCATGAATCCCATTTCTTTTTCCAACACTTTCATCATCATCTTTGATTTGATCTGCTGATGATGAGGGCCCTTGTTGTGTTATTTATTATTATTATTATTATTATGATTATATTTTTCTTTTCGCCCACATCAGGGTGTACTTACTCGTACTACTTCTACTACCTATATTAAAAATGTTGGAAAGGAAAACTTTCCAATATACTCGTATAAAAACGAGGATGACGACAATGTTGTTCTTTGTCAAAGCAAAAGGGTCAGTTGTTTGTCTCTGTTGCTCCTGATCATATTTCTCTTTTTATTTTTTTTGTTGCCTTTCATTTTCCGTTTTTTTCCGGGATCGAGGAAGGAGGAGTTGTCGGTAATTTTTGGGTATACGTATTTTTTTTTGTTTTTTTTTCGTTTTCCTTTCTAAATGTTTTCGTGTGGTTTTTTTATCTGTTTTCTATTTCGAAAAGAAAACTTTCGGATACAGGAGTTTCTCTACTGTAATTATTTATCTAAATCGTTGTTAATTAATTTTTTATATTCGTAAAAACTTTCTTTCATCCCATTAAATCCTTAAATTTATATAAACAAGTGGACAATCGTCATAAGAAGCAATCCTGTGTTTTTCTTCAATTCCTTCAAGAGCAAGACGTCCATCTTTCTTTGGGAGGCTGACGAACACTAAACGCTGCTGCTCATGCGCAAAAAAAAAGTTACCGTGCATTAAGCTGCATTCGTTCCAATAACCAATTTTTCATTTTCCTAATCATGTTTTTAGATTACCAAGATCTTCAGGATCAGAACGAAAAACGAACAACAAAAACAATTTGAATTATATCCCCAATCTCCACCACTATAGATTCCCTATAGCGTTTCCATCATGATTTATTTTATTGACAATAAAAAACAAGCAAAAAATACTCGCTACTCATCCATCTCGTAAAACATAAAATAACATTCCGAAGCACATTCACCATTTTGTGATTATTTGATTTACATCATCTTCGTCAGTCGTCGACTGTCTACCAGTACAGTTACACACCTCCACATTTCTTTGTATGGATAAGGGATTTTAAAATGGAATTTTCCAACTTTTCCATTAATTGAGAGAGATGCTGTATTATTTATTAAGAATAATAATTGAATAAATGAAAAATGAATGAATGAATAAGTGAACGAATGAGAAAAAGAGAGAGAGAGTGAGTGAGTGAGTGAGTGAGTAAAGTGTAAGTCCACTTTTACGTTTTATTTCCATTTAAAAGCTTATTTAAATTTTAATTGAAATGATTCTAAAATTCGCCGGAATTACGTGAACTTATTATCGTTTAATTATAAGAATTAAAAAATTTAATTAATAATTTTTGCTTTGTGAATTTTATAAAATTTGTAAAATTGTTTCTTTGAGTTCGGCTCACTGTGGTTTTTATTACAAGTTCTGGATTTAACAACAAATTTTCGTTTGTGACGGAATAATTAAAACGATTGTTTTTGCAGCCAGAAAATACCGAACATATGTGATTGCAATTTAACCATTTCCGTGTGTTATTTTATTTCGGAACAACAAAGTCATCCTTATATTTTTTTAATAAAATATCGCCACCACAGAATACGACTATTCAGAAAGAACAGCTATATATTGGACACGAATGACAGCAGTAAACATAAGAAAGGCGGAGCTTAAATTTGAATCAACGACAGATTTGATGACATGCTTGATTATATTTTATTCGATATTTTCTTATTTTCTTCAACTGAAAATAGAAGACAATGTGCGATAAAATCAATATAAAAAAAACCCCTGTCTAATAAAACCCTTTTATTATAACAACTCGTGTCTTCTGTGTCTTTCCAATTAACTAACTATTCTTTCTGTTTTTTTTTTTTTCCAATAGGTACAAAGACGATCATGAATTCTATCGTTATTCGCCGACTGGTGATAAACCAATACGATTTTCCGTACCAGGTGTATTTGTCGATTTACTTCAATCGAAATGCGATAATAATCGTTGCGATTTATTATTAACCGATATTAAGAAACCACTAAGTTCAGGTGCGTATCGATGTGAAGTATCGACAGAAGCGCCAGCATTTCGATTGGCATCACAAACGCATAATGTAACAGTTGCAGGTAAGATTATTTTCCATCTATCTACTTCGCTTTGACAAATTGTTTGACATAGGTATGTGTGTGTGTGTGTGAAGTGAAGTATATAATAGCGAATAAATGTTATCTGACAGCTCCATCTAGATGGAATAAATTGAAATATTGTTTTAGAGATAATGTTTAATTATTAATTAACTAGTTAATTTGTTGTTTAGTTAGTTAGTTAGCAGGGCTTGATTACTGTTATATTTTGGTAATTTATTATCATTTTTTTCCAGCTCTACCAGAAAATCCGCCACTAATTGAAGGCCTTGCCAGTTCCTATAATATCGGTGACATGTTATCGGCCACTTGTACATCAGATTTTGGTGATCCGAAACCATCATTGGGTTTTTATATCAACAAAAAACCAGTAAGAAAAATTAGTATCTAGAAAATACTTTGATATTTTGACTAAATTTTGTGTATAATTTAATAATTCAGAATAGATTTAACTTGTAACTTTTCCTCCACAAGACAAATTAGCATTATAACTTATTTACTCTATTCATATTATTAAGATTAGGTACACGACTTTATAAAATCAACTAAAACTTAATTATTTGAAATAAATTCATCATCCTCTTATTTTCTAATAGACATAATTTCAAACAGCAGCATCAGAGTTTGGCCTTGTCTTTTCAAACTTTGACATTTCAAAGAAGTATTAGTTAGTTAGATTGTAGTTGGTTAGCTGCAAGCCATTTTAAAGCTAACTGAAATACCTATATATATATATATATATATATATAAAAGAACGATTTCAACAACGGATGGACGGACGAACGGACTTTCTAACTACTAAAACCGGATGTTCTTCAAGAGAACGGGACCGGAGCAGATTACTTACTTACTTGCTCTGTCTCTTTCACTTTAGGAAAGAAAGAAAATGGGAGAGATCGGAGAGAGTAGAAATTGTGAATGTATTGAAGTGTGCTGAAAGGTCGGAAATTAGAAAAATAAGTTTGACGTTTTGTGGTGGCAATGGTGCGAAGTGTATTGGTGTATAGATGGATGGATGATTGAACACATCGACGAAATCCAATTTTGGAAATGTTTAGAATAAAAAAGAGATGGAGCAGAAAAAAAAAACGAGTAACGATGGTTAAAAGTTAACGTTCAAATGAAATTGGCTCGTTAATTATGTAGAAATATTTCCTAAAAAATTCATGAAATGAAGTTCTTTGTCAATGTCACTTGTCACATATCAGGCGCCATCTGTAATAATGAAATTGGAATTTTTTATATAGTGGCGCGCCATCTATTATTTATATTCATCTCATGCTCTTCACGCCAAATACTATGAAAGTTGGGACATGTCAAATCTAAGCTATTTGACATAAATAGACATCAAGTTGCCTTGATTTTTTTTGGAAATCATGATGACTAATGTTTAATGGAATAAAAGTTTTATATCATTTAAAATCTATTAGTTGAATTGAAATGAAAATAAAATGCCACCTATCAATTGTCATATGTCATTTTCTCATTTGATAAAAGAAAATTAGAAATGTTTATGATGGCTCCATCTATAAACAGAAATTAGGAATGTCATCCGAAATTGGTTGCAACAAATTTCTATTTTAAAAAAATTTATCTTTAGCAATTTTCAAAATGGACAATTTTCTTCATAATATTGTAAACTATAATCATTTTTCATGTTGAGTTTTTCTTTTTTTTTTTTTCTTGTTTTTTTTTTGCTGTTGTTTGTCTATATGCATCGTTTTAAATCTTCATAATATTTTCAATAAAAATATACGTTCCTGCTGGCAAACCGGTTGTCGTCAACTGAATATTTTGAATAATCACAATCATAAATTTGATTTTCCTATATTATTTATTATTATGCATTTTTGTTATTATGTTTATGATGATGATATTGTATTCATCACATACATTTTCAATTTTTCGTTCCTTATTCTATACAACATACATGTGTATAGTATGTATGCATATGTCTTTTTTTTTGTATGGTTTCATTCAGACAAATAAATTCATAGAAGGGAAAACATACAGTGTGTTTCATTAGTATATATGCCGCGATATATCGTGATGCAACGCCAACAAAAGACAAGTTGTATAATTTATTTTTTGAAAGTTTACTACGACCCAAGACACCACCTATTGCATACTATACGAAAAGCGCCCTTATAAATATTAGGTGAAGTTTTGCGGGTGCAAAATAAGTAAATAAAGAATATGTAACTATGTATATATGTATGTATATATGTATAGTAAAATAAGAAAATAGACGAGTTAGAGAAAACAGACACAGGCGGTTTCTTTTAAATTTTCTCTCACGACTAAAGTGAGTTAAGCAAAAAAAAAAAAAAAAAAGAATATTTTCTTGTCAGGAAATATTTAAAGTTTCTTATTTATTTAAGGTAAAAATTCATAAAAACGCCTTGCTTCTCCCTATCATAGAACTTGGTGGTTCATATACATATCTGCATTACAGTATCTTCGCACAGAATATTAGCTCTCTGATGAGGTGTGATACGGGGAAACGTGCGACTAATGTTTTTTTATTATCATTTAATTTCCAATTTTATATTTAATCTTATTTCCCAGAACTGTTTGCATCAATTTAAGCGACGACTCTGCTTGAATCGTATTCACATTCTTCTATACCACTAGAGAGAAAAATTATGCATAAATCAATTTTCCTCATTCTTTTATTATGCATTTTTCGGCGTATGTTTTTCCTAATCTCTTCCACCATAGCAATCATCATATTACATTATTATATTATATGAATAAAGGGTTATAATAATTTTTCCATTTTCCCGCAAAAGCCTCGGCTAGGTATCATTGAAATTTATATTATTTTTTTTATTAAAAGCTATTCTTTTATACAGCCAGTGGATGATGACGGTGGTTGGTGGTGTTGCATTCGGTTTGTGCGCCAAACAAAATTTAATGAATTTTTTTTCGGAAAATTTCATTTTTTAATAATTTCATGATTAATTAAATAGTTTTTTGTTCTTGGAAGAGTTGAAATGATAATATTTGTGTTGGTGAATAGAAATAGTTAAAAAAATGTGTAATATCAAAAGGCATTTTGAAGAGGAAAACTAATTAATTATTTTTTAGGCTCACAGCATTTAACTAATTAATAATTTTTCATTAATTTCTACTTTAATTAACATCTAATCCACCTTGGAAACCCTCATCAATAAATACGGCTATTTGAAATCGTGAATTTCAAAGTATCCAATAAATTACCCACAACCCACCCTCCGCCCCATCTAATTTCGAAATATCTACTAAGGCTCTCGAACTTTGAATAAACTGTAGCTTTTTTTTCCATTTTTTTGACTTATTTAGTTTCAATTTTTCCTACGAAACAACTAGACAGCGGCGGCGTCGGTAGTGGCGGCGGCGGCGGCGGCAGCGGTGACGCCCCCCTCTCAATTTAGCCTAATGGATTTCCATTATGTGAAGCATCTAGCTACTACTACTATATATGAATAAAATGGCTTTAAATATTTGAAAATGCACTCAGTTATTTCTCTCTTTTTACTAATAAAAACAATTTATAGCGCGCATAGGTATTTATGTAATGGAAAAAATTATTTGTCAGAAAATGATGATATTTTATTATATTTTTTGATAGAAATCCAATTGCCATGTATATGAAAATGGAAAATTAACTCATTAGCTTCAAATATAGTACGATTAAAACAGTGGCGGCGTCGGCGGCATCACGTAATCAATTTTATCAATTACAGTGGAAACTAAAGTGCATTTTACCACTTTGTAACCACAAATTTTACAACATTTACTACTACTACTATTGCAGCATAGCATCGAGCAATATCGTAATTTTTGCAAAAAGAACGTATAGTGAAATGACCCAAAGCAAATTGACCATTTCCGTTACTCGCACCAGCACCACTGACACCGGTCTCATGTGCTTTAAAATTGCTTTAAAAATTTTTTTTTTACTATTGAAACAACCCAGATTTCGGTTAAAATTGGACCTCTAATACTATTTTACATTGCATCATTAATATCCTTATTTTTTTTGTGCCATTTTCCAAAGGGAAAATTGCTAATTAAATATGTCACCGAAACTTCGAATTCTATTAAAACATTCCGTGTTTTTTGTTTACGTATGTTTTTACTAAATTAACTTATAATACAATTAAAACACTTCGCGTCTGTAATTATACTCGTATAGACAAGCATTTTGTGTGTGGGAAGGGGGGGTTTGGCGGAGTTAAGTAAAAAAACAGGAGGAGTTTTCTTTCCATTTGAAACAAATAAGTTCTTATACTACCAAAAGAAACTCCTCTTCTTATCAAAAGACATTTTAAACTAGAAAGAACCCTTACACACACATACCTATACATATATACTACATAGTTTTAGTACTTTTCTCTCTTGGTTTGAATGCGCATTTGGATATTTCCGAGGGAAATTTCCAGTAATTTTATTGTTCAAGTTTTTAATGAGGGTGATACTTTTTAGTGAAGAGAATTTTTAGTGAAAAGTAGATAAATATAATGATTTTTATATTGTCAGTATACTGTTTAAGTTCGGATGATGATTATCAAACGTCAACAAATTGTTTCTGTCACTGAATTGGAAAGATTTTTATTGGAAAATTAAGCAAAATATAATGATTTTCATGCTATAGCTGTAATACTCATTGAATACTTATCTTTATCACAATTGCCGACAATTAAAACAAAGACAAAATGTCGGCTTCATCAAATTTTGACAATATCTATTGAATAATTAATAAATATACATACAGTTAAATGCACAAGGATGAGATCTTACGTCATACTTAGTGAAAAACAGTATACCAACATTATAAATATGATTTAAAGAAATTTCTTTATATTAAATCAAGGTAAAACTTGATGTGTTTAAATTGGTACTTTGAAATGTAGCGCTAGCAGAGTAAATATTTTTTGTTGGTCGTTCAGGATTTGTTTAATATTTAATAATATAAATCAATTTTACTTACATAATTTCATAGAATTTGTTAATTTCTTTATTTTTACTATTTTCTTGACAGATTTGATTTTTAATATTTCATTTAAAAATAATTATAGTAGTGTTCCAATTGAAAGTATAGTCGTCTCTGTTGTATACACATAAAAAGCGAAACAAAAACTCACCAGTCTTGCCAGTTAAATACGTTAAATATATCGAATTAAACGAATTAAAGTTAATATTTGTTTATCTTCGCCTGTACTTACGATATTAATTATTTTTGAATATATTCCCAACCATTGTATTTATTATTTAAAACAATTACCGTAATTGAAAAGTTCTCAATAAAATCGATTAAAAAACCAATACAATTTTAAAAATATTGTTGACAACGTTGCACAAAAATTATGACCAAAATAATTGTGACGTAAGATCACAACCTATTGCTTTAAATTGTATGTCTTTTGATATACAATCAAAACTAGTGAATCCTGAAAATAAATATACTCGTATAAAATGATCGAAACGTTCTCAATGACGTTCTTTTCAATAATTTTCGACTCTATTCATCTGTCAATTAATAAAATGTCAATTGAAATGAAATTATATACTCGCTTTAAGTTTAATTATAATCAATAACATTATATTCCATGCCGCCACTCCATAAACAATTTAATATTATCATTAAATGAAACTAACCATATGAATGTATAATATGCATATGTATATGTATATATTGGCCCTGTCGTTGAGGCTTATTATAAGATCAATATTTACAATTCACTATATGAAATAGAAATTTTCCCAGCAACTTCAACTATCAACCACCACCACCACGATCATTATCATCATCATCATCATCGTCATTGCCGCCGCCACCGCCGCCACCGAGCTACTATTCAGTTTTAATGAAAATTATTATATGAAACTGTGTAATTAAATTAGGCTTTTCCAACATCATCATCAACATATGTAGACATTATGTATAATATATACGTAGCAATATTTATGTATAGACACATGAAAGTCAATGTATGAATTTTGTGACGTACTAGTGTATTTGTCCCAATTGTCGCCCGAGTTGGGTAGAGAATTTTACAAAAATAGTACGCGGAAAACTGCTGAGAACTGAATTGAGTGAATAGTCATTAAAAAATGTTTTATTATAATATGCTGCGTCAATGTATGCATGTGTATATGATAACAAATTTTTGTATTGGTCCCAATTGTCGCCCGAGCTTGGTGACAGCGGAACAATGGACAGAATAGGCATTAAATTATATTCCAATGATATCAATCCTTAGTTATACTGAATTGACAGCATTAATTTGATAATTCTTATTACTAAATCGATACAATTGAGTTTAGATTGATCCTAATCTAATGTGACATGCACAGCACACTATAACTTTTTCTATTCAAATTCTACAGCAATCTTTCTGAATTTTTTGTTACAGGCACCCAAAGAATTCATTCGAATACTCCACTCAGACACCAACTACATTAAGGGATTCCATTTACGCAATATCAAAATTCAACTACATTTAAAATTGACGAAAAAATCTGGTATAATGCCACATACGGAAATCGCCTGTATATCAACACTAGATGGTGTTGGTGGGCACATAGCAGCGTCAGCACTGCCATCATTAAAAACCACACAAAATATTTCAATAATTGATCCAAATCAAACCGTAAATAATCAAAAAATTTGGGCTGATCCTTCAACATCATTTGCAAGTGATGGCAATAATTATTTCTATTCAAAAAATGGCAGTGAATTGTTGCTCATGTTTGTTGTATGTATTAGTTTAAAAATAATGAATAATTACTATTATTATTGGCTTTGGTTGTAAAATTAATATATTAGGTATAATAAAAACTAATTAATAAATGAATAATTAATTGAATCGATAAATTTATTGCAAATTTATGACGATATTTGTTATATTTTATTTCAAAAATATTCAAACTCGATATACATTTCACAAATATACAAACACCCATTAGGAAGACGAAAAAATGCTTTAAAAAAGGCAAAAAAATGTCTCAACAACTAATTTTTGTTTTTTCCTCCATTCTCCCACCAAACTTCCATAATCAATCAAAATATGTTGTTTTTCTCCCTCTCTCTCTCTCTCTCTGTCCTACTCTTTCCATTAGATATTTCGAACTACTTGAAAAGTCCTAGTTTTCCGAAAAGTTTTTTGCTTCATCCTATTAACAACATCAAGTTTTGATGATAGTAGAAAAATTATATTTCTGTATTGTTTTGTCAATTTTTCCTCCTTTTCTTCGTTTAAGTTTTTTTAATTTTTTCGTCCATTTTTTTGATGATAGAGGGCGGTTATATTGAGTGGAATAGAGAATGAAACTTTTCTCTTCAATTGCGCAGTACCTATAGAGATATTCGTCTGAGTCACTTTAAAGTTCATAATGTTCGTGTACTTAGTGTGCTGATAAATACGCTATTGCTACACTGCTCACACTTATTTCATTTCATTTCTGAACAATTAATTTATCGATTCAATTCCGTTATTGAAAAAATAAATTCTGTACTATTTAATAAGAATGACACACTATAGAGATACATAACTATATACTAGTAGGGATAATGAAATAAGTTAATTAATTGTTAAGTTAAACAGTCATATCACAGAATCCTATAATTATTATTACTCTTATTATTATTATTATTATTAGAAAATCGAAAATTTTAGACCAAAGATTTTTATATGTGATAAGTGTGGTTTTGTGCAATTTATTCGATTTTCTTTAATCTGAAAAGACTGAAAAGCGAAGGAAATGGTTTGTGAAAACACGACTTCTTCGATTAAAAAATATTAGGCTGGTATTCAGGATTTACAGTGTTTTCGATGTAACGATATATAAAAAAATAATTTTTTTATATTGGATAGTATAATTATAATGTTATTTAGCTTTTTTTGGCAATTCTATCCTGTTTTAATTCTTTTTTTATTAATCTTCTTAATTCAACAGCTGTTTCGATATCTTATATTTTTTTCAAAAAGCTTTTTCGTTTTCTTAATTTAATGATGTTTTGTCATTTTTTTCTTATTATTTAAAAAAAAAAATTAACAGAAAAATTAAAACATGATGGAATTCCCAAAAAAAAGCTAGGTAACATTATAACAATATATCGACAATTTCTCTACAATTTTCACTGTGCAAGTTTATTGCCCTTAAAATTTTTCCCCAACTAAACGAACAAAAATATTTTTCTCAAAGCGAATTCTCATAAATGATCTTAATACTTAAAACTATAATGCTAAAATCATTTAAGTAAACAACAATTTCTGTTTTTTTCTTTTTTTTTTTTTTTTGTTCAAAATAAAAGACCAACAAACAGTTTCGATTTTATATTCTCACATACACACCAATATGAAAGTAAAGAAGAACAACAACAAATGAAACAATTCCGAAGTCAGCTTAAGTACAATAGTATATATAGGAAAATTTAAATAGAGAATAGAAAATTATCATAAATGTAATATAAGAAAACGAACTGTTTAGATTTCTTAAGTATTTTTCTAGCTAATCAAGAACGTTGAAGTGGATTTAAAATGTGTTTTATTTCGTTTTTTTGTTTTTTTTTTATATAAATTGAATACAACAAAATCACTATAAACATCTTCCAGATAATGATTTGCGTAAATAAATCACAAAATTGCATATAATAAATCGATTAATCGATATTCATTGATAAATTATCGATATAATAATGCATATATTAATAAATCTATTAAACGATATTTGTCGATTAATTTTCGATTAATCGATAAGCATCGATTAACATCGATTCCACTTAAATGTATAATTACGAATATCAGCCTAGCACTAGACGCAACCAAACCATGTTTTATTTCTATTGTTGCCAAAAGAATGAGTTTTTTTTTTGGTTTTCTTTAAAGAAATATGTAAATACGAATGTAGTATGTGTGTGTGTGTGTGTGTGTGTGTGTGTGTGTGTGTACATATAGTATATTGTTGGCAATAACCAAGAAGATGGCATAGCACTGTGAGACAGGGGGTTGTTATTATTATTATTATAATAGAGAAAGAGCGAGATGGATAACTAATATGTATATCCCGGTAGTAGTTAGTTACTTTATGTAAATGTAGATTGTAAACTATTTTGATATGTATAACCAACTTAATGACCCATAGCAGATATAATGGTTGTTATACTACTAGAAGGGCTAGTGGTGGTGGTGGTGGTGGTGGTGGCGTTTGTGGTAGAAAAGAAAATATAGTATTTGCTAGAGCGAAATTCTTTACACTATTTTGCCTTCAAGCCAACCAAAGCAAGCGAGAGTTTTCTCTCTGGCAATAACAATGAATTAATGGATTTTTATGATCGCAGCAAACAAAAAAAAAATGGAAACCTATTAAAATTTATTATAAGAATGTTATTACAGATATATTTGAAGAAATCAGTGATTGTCAAACTTTTACTACTGCAGTAATAGGTCAAAACGACTTTAAAATAAAATTAAACACGTCCTCAGTTTTTTGCCTTATAGAACAAAAACATTGATTTCCGTAAGTTTCCTCATTTTTACCGATATTTTTTTCGGTTGAAATTAATCGATTTTTATTTTTATATATTTTATGTTAGATATCTATATGTTTTGTGGGCGATATGAACGCCACAAATTATACAATAAACTCTGCCAAAATGGATATGATTTCAATAAAATCGAATCGATCATAATTCATCAAGTCGATTTTTTATTATTTTTTTTTTTGCTATTATTATTTGATCTGTATAATGTTATGTACATAGATAATATGTAATGTGATAATAAAACAAAATGGAAAAAGTGCATATCTTTGTTTTTATATATTTTTTAATATAATCTATCAATACGTTGGCAGCCATTTCATTGTTAATTTTTGTACAATAAAATACATATAATTTTCGATAATATATGTAATTTTTATTAGAAATGTATAGCTGTATATTTTATTCAAATAAATTACATACATATAATTATTTATATAATTTTTGAATAACTGCTATGGGTCAATAAAATTGAATAATTTCGGACAAATATTTTTGCACTCACGATAATTTTGTACAGCACTGTATAAATACATTTATATTAAACTAACAATATAATTAATAATTGATTGTGTATATTTTAATAATTATTAAGCCTAAATTCAAATTATTATACAACATATAGTCATTTGTTTAGTGCCCGCTATGGATTTTTCCATCTTAATCTAGAATTGCATCAGGATCAGCGGCAAAGGTATGGGAAAGCAGATTTATACAGGGTGCGTGTGATCAAATTCAATCCATTAATAAATTAGCAAGTGATTTGTAAAGTGAGGTTATACTAATGGTGAATATTTTTTTTCTTATTTCTCTCGCATTTCCTGGTCATAAATATTCTATTGATTTTATGTTCTCTTGAGATGGTACATGTGTATACCTATAGCGATGGCTGGCCAGATAGATAGATAGATAGATAGATAAACAGCTAATAAATATCACCTACAGAAACTTTGTAGATCACCAGAGACTCTACACTCGCCACTAGCACCAACACACTACTTCTACTACTACATTACGAACGTGCAATGGGAAATTTTTACCATTTTTCCAATCTAATAGCAGCAAAAAGAAAAACATTATACCCAGGTGTAGTCGTAGTTTTTCGTTTTATAAATGATAAATAATAATGGAAGTTGTGTTTCCGTGAAAAGTAGATGAAGAAAAAGAGGGGGAAGGGGACTAGAAAAAAAATACATAAAACAAATGCCACTCTAGGAAATAAATAAGGAAAAAATATTTAGGAAGAATATTATTGTTATAATTTGTAATTCCGTCTAGTGAATGGGAACGATAGTTAATTGCAGCTATCTAATTGAAATCGATTTTTATTATTTTCCGCTCGGAAAGAATGGTTATTTTAATTTTTAAATCTTTCCTTTTCTGTAAGCTTTCAAGTTGAAATTTTAGGAATATTTAAATTAAATATGAATGTGCACTTTTACTCTGGCACATGAATCTGTCAAGGGAATATGTATGTGCACAAATCTTGTAAAATATTAACTATACAAAAATAGCGCATTTAGCGCTAGGAAAGATTATGATTTCCATTTTAGAGATTTTCAAGCTCATCAAAAAACCATTTAACCCAGATAATTTAAATATAATATTCAATTATATACACGTCTTTTATACCAAGAATACTCGTTATTGACTTTAATTTTTTACTATACAATTTCTGATCGCCCCGTTTCCAGTCACCCTGTATATTGATTTTAATACGACTGATCTAAATTTGCAATTAACATAGTATACCAAACAAGTAGTATTATTCAAAGTGAAATCTACGGGGACAATAATTACCACGAACTCTACCACCACCACCACCAGATACAGAGTTGCTCTGCACCATCATACACAATGGTAAATTACCTCAAATAATTGTGGTGCATTTCAAATTCCCAAAGCTTCAATAATAATCATTATTATTATTATTATTATTATTGTATGTTGTTCAGATGAGATTTTATAAAGAAAAAGTGTGAATTGTGATGTGATAGGGGCTGATCCTGATACAAAACAAAAAACTTTTCTTCATTTTGTTGCAATACTGGAATTGAACTTACATACTTCGAAATGTAAATAGACCCACCCAGAGTTCCTTTTTAGAAAGCAATCTTTGATTTCACGATGACAGGGGCACCGTTGGATATATGAAATGAAATGCGTGTAAAATTTTCGAGTAGAATAAAATGGCTCTACAGTATAATATTTTGACTTTTAGAAAATTAAAAATTTAGAAATCATTCACACAATACTATAAAATTATTTGACTGTGCACATTATTTATAATTAGATTAATGAAACTAATTAATTATTTATCAATCATTCTTCTTTTTGTATTGTTTCCTTGTCACCATTCTCATCATTGTCATTGTAATTAAGAAAGAAATTTAATTATTTTTAATTGTGATGTATGTATAATATAAAGAATAAAAAATCAATGAACAAAATATCATGTACTAATTTATTTTCTAAACCTGTTAATTCTAATCGGAATTGCCAAAAACTCATATAACGCAATTTTCAGCTATTTTCGAGCTATTTTCGGACAAATTTGCCCATATCTCCGAAACTATATGTCGTAGAACGGAGTAATCGGTATTTTTGCAAAGATCTCGAAAAAACACAGTAGATGACATTGTTTAAAACTTTCTAAACCGGTTAATTCTAATCGGAATTGCCAAAAACTCATATAACGCAATTTTCAGCTATTTTCGAGGTATTTTCGCACAAATCTGCCCATATCTCCGAAACTATATGTCGTAGAACAGAGTAATCGATATTTTTGGAAAGATCTCGAAAAAATACAGTAGATGACATTGTTTAAAGCTTTCTAAACCGGTGAATTCTAATCGGAATTGACAGATATATCGGATTTTCGAGTAGTTTTCGAGCAATATTCAATATAATTGATAAAATTTCAATTTATTATATTTAACAATGAAAAAAAAAAAAAACAATTTCATGAACTGGAATGGATTACACCCAGTTAGAGCTGCCTTTGCTAATTGGCGCAGTTAAGAAAGTTTTTTTCTTTACTAAATTAAAATTTTTTAAAAAATGTTTTATAGAATTCATTTTTCACCCCTCCTATTTTACAAGAGGGAAAGTTATTCAACGAGTGGAGTGCTTTCCAATGCTCCAAGACGAGTTACAAAAGGTTTTATTTAACTTTTATATTATTTTCTCCCATTTAGCAGCATATTTATATTAATTTTATAATTTTCACTATACTCAGGTATATTGTTAATGGAAAATCAGTGGAAAAACCCGTTGTCCCGACAACTTATAATTACTACTTGGAAAGCCGTTGTCGCGTAAAGAAAATATCCAATTTTTCTTTAGAACAATGAAGCAAAAAGAAAACCAACGACTCCTAGACGATAATAAACTGGAAAACGTGAAGAAATTTAAAGGTAAATCCCCCTAGTACCTCTCCAACTCCGCATCACTTCCTTCACCCTCTATTCCTGCTACTACTGCCTATGAATAATTTAAAGAACATCTTCCTATCGAGCCCCTGGTAACTAAACCTAAGCAACAAGATGGAAAGGGACGCCATCACCTACCTACCGACTACCACCACCACGAACATAGCAAACAAACTGTCGGTCGTCCTTTGGGAATAATAATTTTTAAATTTTAATGAATAGTTCCGACAATATTTTTTTCTTTCTGTTCCTGGTGACTCTTGCCGCTGTCTTTCCTGAAGGCACACGAAATTTATATATTATGGTCCATTTTATATTCGCTCCTATTGCTCACGAGGCCTGTGCCTATTATTTTTTTTTTCTGTCTTTGTTGTGTCGTCTATTCAAATATTTAATTCCTTTATATCTTTTGCTCTTCTTGTTTAATGTTGTTTAAAGTTGATTTGCGGTGAGAATTTAATTATCGTTCGGATAATTATCCAAATATATTATTATTATTTGATAGCATTATCCATGTTATGCGGCAACATTTCACCAACACTCTAACAACCCGTAATGAAATATCCACATGGTGGTGGATGACCTACGATGATCTACGATCTTCAAAAAAATAATCTTCTTTTGCGTGCAAATAACTTTCTCCACTCAATCCCTCTATCATTTTCTCTCTCTTGTTTTAGTCTCCTCTCCTCCGTCCCATATCGCCCTCTTCCCATTCTCCTGCCCAGTTTCTTCTCATCTACTATACTACTGTTTCTATCCAGAGAGGCTTTCTTTCTTATTATGATTCATGTCTGGAAATGGCGCTGGAAAATGTTGTTGTTGCAACCATAATTACTCATGTCGACCATCCTTCTTCGACCTTTACCTCCCGCATTCTATGCTCCCCATTCACAACCTAAGTCCTTCTTTTACCACTTCCTCCCCATCACCGCCGTTACCCTTGTACTATAATATCACCTCTTCTTCACTCTACTTCACGTCGTCACCAATCTATCCTACTCTATAGCATCACCTATTTCTGGACGTGACAGACCAAAATAAAATCCAGCTAGAAAAAGAAGAAAAGAGAGAAAGAGACAAAGTAAAGAAAAAAGATATGTTGTTTGTTGCTGTTATTTTTTTCTCTTATATGCCCTCTCCTTCTATTTCTCTCTCTCTCTCTATATATATATACTCTATTATCTCTGGATTTATGGAAACAATCACGTACCATAAAAATTATTTTTTATTTCATCGCGATTTAATAAAGCCTAAAATATTAGGTTCTGTTTTATTACTTTATCATCCAAAATAAATTATTTACACGTACGTTATTAAAACAAGAAGAAAAAAAAATTGAGAAATATCTTGAAGGGTGCAGAACAAAGCAAAAACGGAGGATAGACATAAGGAGCGCGTAAAAATAAATGGGGAAAGAAACAACGAAAATTCGATTTATGTTAACAATAATTTAAAGTAAACGCAATATTATATGCTATAGCTTTCATAGCCAAATATGAACACCTCAACCTGTTCATGATATATATATATATATATAACGTTTACTCTAGCTACCGCTGTACAACGATTGATCTCTATCTCCACAATGCCATCAACGTTTCGAAATTAATTAAAACGCTTCTTCAGTTTTCTACTCATTACTAACATAATCGATTTCTTTTTATAACTAAAACAACTTGATAATATATTTTAAGTGAACAATTGTTATTGTTGAATGCTCGTAATAGTGTCACTCTGTGTCTGTTTTCAATAATAGAACACAGGTGTGCTGATTACTTCACCACCATTAATCAACGACAAATAACTTTCTGATTAAATTATTTCATATTATAATAAACAATCATATATTTCTTGAATTACTCTAACGAAAAGTCATTTATTAATTCCGGAGGGACCAACTGAGAATGGGGAGAGGGAATAGATGGAAAATTGGCGCAGTCCTATAATACCGTACCTACTCCCTTTTGTCCTCTATATATATATATGCAATGCAACATAAGAGACAGAGATGGAAACTAACATGGAAGACAAGAAGAGCTATAGGAAAGTGTGGGGAGGGGGTTAAATGTAAAGAGGAAATTATTTCACACAATTATTCTCAAATTTAATTTCCGTTATGTTTATGACATCATGGGAGGATGACAACCCCTTTACAAAATCTACTGTTAAGAAACATTTTGTACAGTAGTAAAATGCATCGCAATATGTATGTTTGCTAAAAACAAAACAAAACAAAAAAGAATTCACATTGTAAATTACATAATAAACCACAGGAAAAGTCATTTATTTTAATAAATTACAGAATTAAATTAACGATCATAAATTACGATGGTATTAACTTGTTGACCGAAAAATTTATATCGTAATTTATATAGGTTAATAAATATGCAAATAAAAATTAATACGCATCATAAAATCTCATGGCCTAGGATGAGGGCTGACTGAGAGATTTTGCCCGTTTTAGAGAAGCCACCTTTGCAGCATCTCAGGAGCAACATTTTTTCCAAAATCTCCAACAACAAACAACAACAATAAACATAAACACTAATAAAAGAAAAGATGCAGCAGCAGCAGACATGGGAACAATCTAGCATTTCCCTTTAATTTGCCATGGCATTATTATTATTATTATTATTATTATCAACCATCTCGAGCGCATCCTTATAAATCATATTTAGATAAGAACAGTCCTTTCTCGCTCCCTTGGATCCTTTTGCCATTTTACGTATACCTACTAAAAGCTCACACACCTTGCTTGCTCATCACACACACACATATACAATCCCCTTATCTTATTATATTATCTTTACTATTATTATTATTATTGTTTAGTTTAGAACTACCCGGGTGTGATTATGATATTTAAATTAAAAATTTCCAGTTGTGGACTAATTAGGAAGGAGTCATTAAGAGGGTCAGAATGACTAGCGGTGGGAACGTAGAAGACGAAGAATGCAACTTGATATTTCCGAAATGGGAATCTCTGGGAATGATACCAAAGCAAAACAGTTTTCTATTGATAAAAATGATTGTCTTTTTCCTTTTTCCTTCGTCCACAAATAGCACCCTCCTTATGTACTATAGGAGGATAGAATGGCACTGCCAAGTAATTATATTAATTGCATCAAGTTCTCTGTTAGACTTTGTTCATTGAAATTTCGTGTATAGGAAAGTTTCTTCTCCGCTTCTTCCTTTCCCTTATTTACTCTTCATTTCTCTCCCTCATCTGCACAGTACATCTTATACCCTTATCCTGTTTTTCTCTTCTTCTCCACTCTCCCCTCCCTCTGTCCCTCTCTCTCTCTCTTCCTCGTTCTCTCTCTCTCTCTCTATAGCCAATTTATGGGAATTCTGTATGTTGTGAAAGTATTACTGCTATTGATACTGATGCCAGAAGGAGAATGTTGTTGTTGTTGCTGCTGCTCTCCATCCATCGCCAACCAAATTTAATTACTACATTATACGACTTTAAAACTATTAGTGGTTTTCTAATACACTCTGTTTTAATTATGAAACGACCCTTCACAGTTTTACTCCTCCTGTATGTCTGTATTATGTGAAATATTAAATTATGTATTTCGTTAGTATAGAGCAATTTTACTAGTCAAATATTTACGTCGCTTTTTAACTCGTTAATATAGCGGTTATATATTGGAGACTATGGATAGGATCTTGAATGATGAAAGAGAAAACGGACAAATAAAATAGCCATTAGTAACTAGATCAATGCCGTTATGATTAGTGTACTGACTTAATGAGCTCAAGGGGCCTATGAGCGCGTGCTATTGCAGTAAGCGAGGTGTACTCAAGCAGAAGCTGAATGATTGGATTAAGAGCACGGGTGCATTAATTTGCTTTTTAGCATAATCACAGAATGTAACTCGAGCTATAGACTACGCTTCTCAGCTCATCTCAATTCGAAGAAATAGCTTCATAGGTAGCAAGTACTACACTATCCACATATGCCTTTGTAGGAGGCATAATTTTAACGAAGCTCTTGAAACAATACCCTGAAAGTTTCTTATCCCTTTCCCCCATTATCTGGGGTCATTTTTTCTCGATCTCGCCAAAAACTAAAGATGACAGGCAGCTTGAAAAAAAAATATATATAATCCTCTCATTTTTCTAATACGTGACAAGGTCTTCTCTCATATTTGTCCGAGAAAAATAAAGAAAAATAAAATAAAGCAACTACCCACCCTCCGCCGAACCTATCTATCTATCTGTACGTACTATCTGACACTGCATGGATAGAGTGTGGGTAAAGTACGTGACCAAGTCTGGTCGAAGGAACGTGTTCAATAATTTATACTAAAAGCTTAAGACACACACGAGGGAAAACTTTTTTAATTACCACGCAAGAAATTTTTGCTTCTTTGGTTTTTCTTTCGGCTGTTCCTTTTTACTTTTTTCGCTTTCTTGATTTTTAAAAGCAATTTTATCTTTATCTATAGCCATTCCTCGCCATTCATTCATCTATCCATCCAACCAACCAACCAACCATATACAGTAGATAGGAGAGAGAGAATAAAGAGTAATCTTAAAAATAAGATTTCTTCAATTGGAAAAAGAACAAAGGATAAAAAAAATAATGATTCGTATTGTTTGAATTTTAATAAGTTATGGGAACTAACCATCGGTTCATTTATTATTAAATTGAGAAAAGTAGTGGTGGCGGAAAATGGCATTTTGAAAAGTGAACGGTAGCTGGAAAATATAGACTGTTTGCCCATTAAAGCATTATGCATTTATCCTCCATTCAAATGACCAGTTTCCAACTTCCATTAAGAGATTAATAACTTATTAACTCCCATTTTCACATACATATTTTTCCAACTTTTCCACATAGATCCATTACAGTCATACACATTAATCCTGATTTTTGAATGGAAAATCACAGCTACAACAACAAAAAAGAATTCTAGCGTCGCCGTGGACATTTCCTCTTTCTTGTTCTGTTTCTCTTGCAGTGTTTTCCCGAAAGGATGTGGAAATGTGTTAAGGGAGAGAACACTTCACCCTCTGATCATAGCATGTTCCATTTTCTACGAAAGCGAACTTTCTCACTCACTACACACCTACACTACAAAAAGCAGCCAAAAACCAATCAGGAGCAGCACTAATTTCTATAATTTACAGTCCACTCTTTCAACGCTTGGAGTAAATTAAATATAAAAGGGCGAGTAGAGAAATTATTATATTAGAGAGAGAGAGAGAGAGAGAGTTGCCCTGCCTCCTTGGGGAACCTCTGTTTTAGACAATGACTGGAGTTTATATAGAGAAATAATAGAATTTAATTTATATAAAATATAAAAACAAAACGAAATAAATACTACTTTAATAAGAATAATTTGAAATGAGATTTATACGTTTTGAAGTTGCACAACTGCAGGACACCAATTTGTGTAATTTATATTTAAAAAAAGCGCATACACACACTACGAGTTTTTTGCATAATTTATTTACCTACTACACTCTGTATAACCAATTAGATTTTATTTATTTAAAAATAAATTCTCCTCAAAATTTTCACGCAAATTTACATATTATAAATTTTAATATTATGTATAAATAAAATGCAAACTGTAGAAAATTTATAACTGAATTAACAAGCGCGATGTAACCGCACTCTATGTGTGTTTGTATTTCATTCTCAATTCTCATCCCGAGATTCCCAGAAGTTTATTATGAAAGGATATTACACACACATAGATAGAGAAACGGAGAGAGATGCTGTGGAAATGTTGAATTTAAATTGTCTAAAAAATAAAAAAATAACACTCGAAATTAACAAAATCTACGGTTAGAACTTATTCTGTCAATTTACTATAGAGATGTATCAAATTCTATTCAATGAACCCGTCGTTATTGTTAATGACATCCATACCATATATTGTTTTCATTATTTTTTGACGTTATATTTAAATTAATCCAATTCAAACTTCGTCCAATACACACAGTTTTCTTGTATATAATTTAGCCAAACAAACACAATAAACAACATATGAAGCAGAAATAACGGAAAGAAAAAAAGTTATAATAAAAATAAAGTGAAAATCTCAATCAAGTTTTTATTGGGACTAGAATACAAAATGACTCTTCTGTGACGTTATTCGATTGTTCCCTGAGGCTTTAAAAACAAAATACTCTCTACTCAAATATACCGTATTGTAGTCGTAGTCGTCGCTGTTGTTGTCATTGTCGTTGTCGTTGTCTGAAGTCAAGGAAGGAAGAAGAAAGTTTTTTGGGGAGAATTTTCTATGGAAAACAAAACAAGGCCTAATAAAGCTTTAGATGAGTAGACAGGAGAGTGAAAGATGTGGAAAGAAGGTAATATGCTATTTTTCAATATGAAAACAGTTAAAAAAAACTAGAAATGTTTTAGTCCTTCGAGCCGGATTTCGTTGAAAGTTGACATTCAGTTTTATATTGATAAAAGAATATGCTGCATGCATGTATGAATAATGTCTTCCAACATTCATTTATAATACCATCGTTCAGATAAGTAGAACAGCCCTGACAAGCAGTAGTTGCTCTTGATATGCCTTGAGGGCTCTTTGCAGCTTTCGTTTTTTTTCTTTCTCCCCATTTTAAACATCAATTTTTCATATTTTTCTTTTACCTGTTAGAAATTAAAGCTAATCATATAAATGAATCTTCACTTATCCTTTCCTTTATCTAATATTTAATCTTTTGCTATGAGAATTCATCGCTGAATAAAGTTAGCCTAAAGTTTCCTTTAGATAAGTTTCTAATCAAGCTTAATAGTAGTAATAGTAGTAGTAGTCGCTTTTTTTTGTGGTAGAGAAGGAGGTCCACCAGAAATGTCGACCGCAACTGTTTCAAACTGACGTAGGGTTAGGATTTTACAGTCCTTCGAACCGGATACTAAAACAAATTAGACAATAAGACGTAACTTTAGTTATAAATTTTGGGAAAGGTTTTTAGAGAGGTATTGTTTATTTACTCACATTTCATCTTAGCCACTATAAAACCAACCCACCATAGTATTTTATTAGATCATGAAAAACTATATGAGGAAATGGCAGAGTGATGAAGGAATAGCGACAAGAGAGAGGGTGGCGGGGGGGGGGGGTAAGGTTTAGATATTTGTATATAATGGAGGTAGGTGGTGTACATGTCATTCAATGGACAGTCCAATTCTTTACTAGCGACACGGTTCTGCACTCAAAGATGACCATTAGTCTTCGTATTACACACACACACACACACATAGAGTATAGAATTGTATACAGGGTGTTACGATAAGGATGTCAGAAGTTGAATTGTTTTTTTCTGACTGTATATTACGATCTAGTTTTATTTAGACTTTTAAATTGCACTGTTTAAAAGCGAAAAATAAGATGGGTCGAGCACCACTTTTATACATAGTATATATTCGCGTGCGGGAAATTCACAAAAGGCAATGATTCTTTCATGGTCATTAATTTGTCTAACTAGACTATAGAGGTAGAATCTAAACTAGTGCATTATATGAAATGTTCTTCGTGGCGCAGTTAATTGTAACCATTTTAGAGCTAAGTAAATGGGCGAATTAATTAAAAATGTCCCTATTATATAATTTAGCGAACGTCAAATTAAAAACGTGAAAATTCATTAATCAAGACCACAAACAACTTTATTTACACTATGTATATTCCATTAACCAATCAGTGTAGAGGTAAAATAACAACGAAAACCACCACCACAACCATCACATTCATGTGACATGACATTCAGTTCCGCCCCCTATGCATACAAATCAAATTCACACATTTATTCATTCATTCATTTGTTCTCTTTACTCTGAAATTCACTATTGTTTTCGAAACCACTTGTATGTAATTCTTGATTATATTTTAGTTTAATAATAAATTTCATAAAATAAACATACAGTTCGTGTACTGCTTCGCTCTTTATGTCTCGTTATTCTCTCTCTCTCTCTCTTTGCTCTAATCCATAATCTATGCATACATAGTGTTTCCGATTATTGAAGCTCCATATTTCATAAAATAAATTAAATATCTATCAGTATATTGATAAATTTAGCGCGAAACATCGTCATCATCAGTATATTGGAAGCTGTATTGTGTATTATCCAGTTGAGAGTAATAAAATCGGAATAATTAAAAATTATATATTAGCTCTATGTATACATGTAGTTTTAAATAATATTTAAAACTGTTCATAAACAAATATTTTTTGTTTCTTTTTTTCCATTTTTCGCGTGATTATTTATTCTAGTCATCTACACGCCACCATGCGCTATCTATACAAACATACTATCTCCTATTGGGTTGTGACGATTCTCTCTAATCTCTTCCCATATAAACCAACTATAATCCGTAAAATTCTCATGTAATAAATATCCTACTCTAATAATTCTTTTTTTATGTGTGTTGTTAAATACCGCCGACCATTTTTATGTTTCGAAATTTCCGTATTGTAGAAAAATATCGCTGAATGATGCTTCAGATACGGTTTTTCCGTTTGGCCACGTAACTGATAAGTACGTATAGTCCATTCACGGAGATAGAATAAACTAAACGCCCACCCTCTTACACGCTGTTACTGAATAGCTTACATTTTGGATTATATAAAATATTTTAATATAATCATGAAGTTATCGCAATAAAATTGCTTTAAACTTCGTTTAGATTTATTTTTATTTCAATTTTTAGCTCACTTAGAATTTTACATTTTCTAGCACAATTTTTCACAAACCCAATCGTCACACACATCCATAGTTCATAACCTCATTAAAATATAAATATAAAAAAAAACATAACAATCAATAAATAACAAGAAGAAGAGCAAAGACAGTGTGGACAAACAGCAAAAATAATGATAATAATAATAATAAAACAAGCCAGATTTATGTTTGTGATTATTCAAATAGCTTCGTTGACAGTAATGCTACTTTCTGTGTCGTTTTTACAAAGGTTAAGCAGCTTAGAGAAATTTCCCCATCACCATCATCATCATGATCCTTTTCGTTGATTCCAAGAAAAAAAACCTGCAGCTTTTTTTCTTTTTTTTTGCGAAAAATGAAAAATAGATTTCGTTTTATTAGAGATATTTAGAACTTATTAAGTTGCATGAATGAATAGTGAGTTTGTATTATATTGTATGAACTGCGCCATAATCGTTCCGCAGCTGCGCAGTATACTAAAATAGTTTTTTAACACGATCGGTTGAATATACTCAGCACTGTATCGATTCGACTCGTTTTTTTCAATAAAATGTTTTTTTTTCTAAGAAAATTGTTTTAATTTAAAAATTTTCAACTGAAACATTATTCTCTCAGCGTATAATGTAGATATATGTATATGACATAGTGCTCTCAGGTGAAACCGTATTGTTATAATATAATATGCAGTATGCTGCTGCTTCTACCTCTGAGACTATGTGTCGCTTTAATGGGAATTTATAATCCAAGTTTTACGGTTCCCTATTTGATTTTGTAAAGTTTTGCTTTAGTTTGCAGGGTTTTATAGTTCCGGTAGGGAAAACATAAAAAAAAATAAGATAAATAAATAAATAAATTATAATTAATTTTACAATAAACAAATTGTTTTGACATAAAATGGAAATCATTTTACAATCTGTTTAAAGGGCGCTTAGAAAGTTGGCGAAGTGTCTTTTTTTTTTTTTTTTAACCATCACAAATAACTTAATCCACCATCAATTCTATTTCGTGTAGATATACTTTTTGCCGCTTTAAATTCAATTTTTAATTTCAACCCCGAAAATCCATAAAATCAGTCTGCTGAACCCGATATAATAAATCATTCAATAATCTACTACTCTCAGCCCTTCCTGGCACAAATATATATATATATATATATATATGTATGTATATATAAAGTTTCTATAGAATATTCACTTATTATTCTTATTATCACAAAAGAAATATTAGATTAAAAATGCATGTCGCTTTTCTAAAAATTTTTCTCTAAAAGATTTTTCACGCTGCATAACTATCCACCCCATACACTACTGCCTGCACTGTTAAGGCTACTGCTTCCACATACTATATACATACATTCCACCTACCTCAGTAATATTTATGAGCAGTATTTCAACGGGAACCAACTTTTTATATCCCACTTTTACCACATTATCCCCTCTCACCAACCCCCATTTACTATTTTAACTTTTGCATAAAAATCACTTGGCGAACATCACTTAACAGATAAATTATCATTGTCTAAATTACCAGGTCGCTTATCACATTTATTAAAATATTAGTAAAAAATAAACAAATAATAAAATTACAGCAACATTAAGGGTAACACTCCACTAAACTAACCGCTACATTATCTACATATATGCAAGCGCAATTCATAGCATAATCCACTTAACAATCGGATAGTGGCTGAACATTTTCGTCTAAATAAGTGACATTTTACTATACATTTAACTGTATAACTAATTTTCTATTGGAACAATTCAAGCTGAATGTTCGGGCAACACATTTTCCGTATTCCAAAAATGATCATTTTAAATTCAAATTATTTTTCTCTTCCCTTCTCCAGATATATCGGCATTTATCTATCTTTAAAATGAGACGCCATACCAGGAGCAACCAACGGAATTGTGCACTCTTTTTATGCATGAGATTTTAAATTCTTTTACGTTAATGGTGCGGCAAACTTAAATATGTTGGCCACCCCCCAATTGTCGTTGTTGTCACCACCACCACCACCACCACCATAACAACCCCTCCCTCTCACACTCTATACCATCCTTTTATTCCATTCTCTTTAGCTTTTTTCTCATAGTCCCTTTTTAAATGGTTTTCAATGTTTGGAAAGTACTTTAATAAAATAAATCTTTTGCTCTAAACAGTAAAAAGAGGGGCATCTTCTTATTAATGTGGTTGTTGTTGTTGTTGTTTTATTATTGTCGTTTTTGTGACGTCATTATTATTATTATTAGTATAATTTAAATGGAAATTTAATGTTGATATTCGTTTGCTCCAAACAACAACTCTTCTCTCTCTCTCCGCGTCATATTTAAATTTATAATTAAAGAAGAGGAATAAATAAAAAGTTAATATTCAGAATTATGAGGTTGCTGAAATTGCGTGAAGCGCAATAAGGAAAGTAATAAAAAATACAGAATTGTTTCCATTCATTGTCCTTACTTAATCAATTCGTTTATTAATAATAAACAAAACGTTTAAGATGGACCCACTCGAAGAAGTGATTTCGTTACACCAATGGCTGCACTAGACTCTCAAAAGAGTTGCAATATAGCGAAACCGATCGAACGAAATGAACGGTTGGTTGTTGACATTAATAATGACAGCTTTGCTAGCGAAATTGTCGTTGTCGAACACACGTATATTTCGTGTGCTAACGATTATATAAAAGATTAAAACAATCAAAATTGTTATAAATATGTAATTTTTTTATTTACATAATAAACATATTATATTCAACATTTCAATAAAATTTATTAGCTAAATTACCTATATTCCGTTTTTTAACTAGGAAGAGTCATCCACTATTGCTTACCAAATCAGCATAACCAATAGAATTTTTCGTTACGTTAGTTGGAAGTTATTTCCTTTTCCTAGTTAAAATACCGACTGTAACAACAATTGCTTATAACCTGAATAACCAGTTTCAAGAATCTAAATGCATTTTTTTATGGATTATTTACTACTAATTCTCTATTAATTCTAAAATAATACTCAATTTGAATAACTTAATCCATCCTTGCTTTTCATACATAATTAAATAATCAGTGTGGCTTTTTATTTTCAGGATTTCTAGAAGTACATCTGTCGCTACCTTGTCGTGTACATTTCAAAGTTCTTGGATCAAATCTCATGTGGTAAGGGCATGTAAATGTTAAATCAATCCATTCGAAATACCAAACACAAACATGATATTTGTGGCAATTTAATGGATCAGGGAATCGGCCCCATCGTCTACAATGAAAGGGTATAGGCTTAGTAGTTGTAGAAGATGGAGTTGTCGTAGTAGGTCGTGTTGGAGTCACTGATGTACTTTCGGTTGGAGTTTCGGAAGTTGATTCGGAGGTAAGTTCAGTGGTTGATCCAGTGGTGGTTTCACTAGTCGACTCGGAGGTAAGTTCTGTGGTTGTCTCGGAGGTAAGTTCTGTAGTTGTCTCAGTAGTTGACTCGGACGTAATTTCTGTAGTGGTTTCAGTTGTTGTTTCAGTGGGTGTTTCGGAGGTCAGTTCTGTCGTAGTTTCAGTAGTAGTTTCTGTGGTTGTCTCAGTAGTAGTTTCTGTAGTTGTCTCAGTAGTTGACTCGGAAGTAAGCTCTGTAGTGGTTTCAGTTGTTGTTTCAGTCGGTGTTTCGGATGTAAGTTCCGTTGTTGTTTCAGTAGTAGTTTCTGTGGTTGATTCAGTGGGTGTTTCGGAGGTCAGTTCTGTAGTAGTTTCTGTGGTTGTTTCAGTAGTAGTTTCTGTAGTTGTCTCAGTAGTTGACTCGGAAGTAAGCTCTGTAGTGGTTTCAGTTGTTGTTTCAGTCGGTGTTTCGGATGTAAGTTCCGTTGTTGTTTCAGTAGTAGTTTCTGTGGTTGATTCAGTGGGTGTTTCGGAGGTCAGTTCTGTAGTAGTTTCTGTGGTTGTTTCAGTAGTAGTTTCTGTAGTTGTCTCAGTAGTTGACTCGGAAGTAAGCTCTGTAGTGGTCTCAGTTGTTGTTTCATTCGGTGTTTCGGATGTAAGTTCCGTTGTTGTTTCAGTAGTAGTTTCTGTGGTTGATTCAGTGGGTGTTTCGGAGGTCAGTTCTGTAGTAGTTTCTGTGGTTGTCTCAGTAGTAGTTTCTGTAGTTGTCTCAGTAGTTGACTCGGAAGTAAGCTCTGTAGTGGTCTCAGTTGTGGTTTCAGTAGTAGTTTCTGTGGTTGATTCAGTGGGTGTTTCGGAGGTCAGTTCTGTAGTAGTTTCTGTGGTTGTCTCAGTAGTTGACTCGGAAGTAAGCTCTGTAGTGGTTTCAGTTGTTGTTTCAGTAGTAGTTTCCGTGGTTGTTTCAGTGGGTGTTTCGGAGGTAAGTTCGGTTGTTGTCTCTGTAGTTGACTCGGAGGTAGCTTCAGTTGTTGACTCGGAGGTAACTACAGTAGTAGTTTCTGTAGTTGGTGCAGGGGTTAGCTCTGTAGTTGTTTCAGATGTTGACTCGGAAGTAACTTCAGTTGTGATTGCTGTAGTTGGGCCGGAGGTAATTTCTGTTGTTGTTTCCGAAGTGCTTTCCGATGTGATCTCGGTAGTGGCTCCACTAGTGGATTCCGACGTTGATTCTGATGTCGATTGAGTGGTGGTAGGAGTCGGAGTTGTGGTAGTAGAAGTTGTGGTAGAACTAGTACTAGTGGTGGTATCTGCTTCTACACACTCCCATTCATTTAAGTTACTACATATCAATTCTGGTGGACATGACTGAATTGGTTGGTTTGTAAATGCTATTGTAGTTGGACCATCTTTAGCACATTGATAGAAATTTGTTGAATTTATACAATAAAAATCTTTGCCATTACAATCTATAGTGACATTCGCTTCTCGCGGACTAATCGATGCTGCCTAGAATAAAATAAATTGTATTATAATATATAGAATAATTATCTAGATTTCGGATTTGTAAACTACAAAAAGAAAAATTATTGCGTTGTAACTTTTAGTTACATTGCAAGTCCTCCTTAAAGACTTTTCTTGGAAATAATATTAACTGAAACACATTGTATTTACCAAACATTAGAATATACAATCAAATTTTAAATATTTACAAAGGGCTTAAAAATCTTGTCATTTACATCACCCAGCCAAATGATTTCAATAGTCGAATTTAACGGAAAATTTAATTCAAAATTAAATATTACTACAAATTTTATAATTTTTGCTTACTACAATAACTAATTATTATTATCTGTAGACACTAGTTACAAATCATCAGATGAAATTGCATTTATAAATAATCACTATAAAATTTGGAGGTAACAAATGATAGTAATAACTAATTAAATATATGAAAATAACACACATTTACTTCGGAAATCCTAAACAATATTTAATATGTACAGCAAAATACCAAAAACTATAACTTTATTAACTAGAATTTGATTCAATTCTAAATTTATTTGAAGTAATAAAAGTAAGAATTGTTTAATTAAGAATTTCCAATTCTTAATTAATTGGATAATTGATAATGATCAATTATCGATTATTAATTAATTATTAACACACAAATTACCTGAGTATTTAAAAAGTATCCTAACAAAACTAAACATGTAAACACCAAACGCATTTTCGTTATATGACACTTTCCATGCGAATTTTTCAAAAAATTTTCAACAAGATTCACACTGTGGTGTTACTTGACTTGAAATCTAAGCCTAAATATGTTTTCCAGACTATTTAAATGGTTTTTCTTATCGTTTTATTTAATATAATTCAAAAATAAACATTCTATTTGAATTGGAATTGTCAAAAATAAATAAGAAACTTATTGTTTCACTAGAGGTACGTATACTCTCCTTCGGTGAAATCTGTGCCCTCCCTCTAAAATACTGATAATTCTATGCCAACAATAGATTGTAATACGTATAGGAATATTTTTGATGTTTATTAGGAAGAGGTCAATTAATCTTGTATTTATTTTAGTTTTATGCAAAAAAAGAAGGTCTAGGGCAATATTTTGTTTTTAGTTCAAGGGAAAGCCATTAGAAAAAATAAATAAAATGGATAAAGATCTTTAGGGCGGTTTTATATATGTATGTCCATATAGACATTATAGTTAACCTTGTCCTGGAAAATTAATCTCTTTGTAACTTTAAATTAAGTTAAAGACAAAAAGCTATCATTCACACTTTAAGTGCTCAATTCTCAATTGAGCAGTTGAAACATTTTCAAATCAATAGTAGTAGTGAATGAAAACAACCCTTTACCTACGTACTAATACGTTCAAAACAACCCCTAAGGATTATATGTAGCTCTACATCTAAACATGCATACCTGTATATATTGCAGTTATTTTAACTAGTTTCACTTTAGTTATTCCAGTTTCATTATGTGTTTTAGTTTGTTTCAATTAATTAAAATTATCTAATTTCCATTATCCGTTTCTAATTCCCCTTTTTGTATATATTATATATAGGCTGATGTTATGAACATCTAAATTATACCTACATTATAATTATGTTTTATTTAATTGTGGTGAAGTTCAGTTTTAGTCAATTTCTGCATGGTAAACTTTATATTATAGGTGTTATGGAGAATAGAAGAATGTTTGTGAAGGGTAAAACATAAGATAATTATCCTAAGGAATATTTGTTAATAAGCGTACAAAATCTTCACTAGGTTGTGCTTATTCCCTATAAAATAAATATTTGCTTTCGATGGGTCGTAATATAGGGCGACAGTCAAGTCACATATGCCAAAAGCAAATATCATTCTATCATTTTTCCCTTATAACTGTTAATGCTAGTCTATTTTACTTGTCTACATCATTCAGTTCATAACGAGTTAATCCCTGCTTAAATCAACTGCTGCTGGTATTAGTTTCAGTAGAGCTTACAAATGTTTTTATTTTCTAAACAAATATAGTATGCACCTATTTGTTTAGAAAATAAATATTCTGTTATATTATTCATGAGAAAAACAATATTTTGACTAGTAGATAATTCCTTGAAAAAAATGCGCTTAAAAGGAATTTTTGTTACATTTATGACGTTCCAGCCAATTTTTTTTCATTATATTTATGATATATGACAATTTTATAAGTTTCATCCGCAAATATTGCAAAATATTTGCCAATATTTGTTTTCATATATGAACATATATTTCAGTATTGACTATGGTGAAACGTTCCATAATTGTTCATGAATCTTTCGTAAAATAAGTACATATTTAGTTACTTAATTTAATTATATATAAACTTATATAGAAATAGGTCAAGTTGTTTTAAAACTCCAATTGTCAATTTTCCTCTCGTTTTTTATTTTATTTTATTTAATTTTAGTTTCCTTATACGTAACTGATTCTTTTTTGAGTTTAGTTTATTTATTTCGATTGTCAACAGTCTGCGTCTTATTCGAACATACCTAGATGTATATATAGTAAACATAGTTATTCGAAGCCAAAATAAATAAAACTTTAAACAGAGAAAAACTTCTACGGAAACTTCTTCATGTATAGTTTGTTAATTAGGAAAATTCAACTGTGTGCATACAATGTACATATATATATATATATATATAAAAGCTCAAGGAGTTGGAGATTCTCGAAATCTACCAATTGGGACGCATTATAATTTTGAATATATTTAGTTGAGGGTAGTAAATATATTTAATTTCTACCCTTTGCAATTACTGTTAAATTAATTTTACTGCATCTTGCAGCATTCTCTCTGGTGTGACGCAACCATTTAAGTCGTGTTATCCTCTTACACAAACCTGACCTTAAACAAATACAAAATTAAATAAACAATTTGTTAAGTAGAAATAAATAATGAATATTAAGGAATTTCTAAATTTAATTTCATATTCAGTTTACAAATATTGAAAAACTAATAAAATCAACACGTGATATTGCCTGCCTAGCAGCAACAAAAGATCCATTCCAACATTTTAATCTATGTAGATATCTAGATAATACTAAAATTAAACATAGCGAACGATTCCTTGAATCCATTTTAGAATTAAAAACTACTTGAATGCGAAAAACAAATGCATATTATTTAGTTGTGGCTAAATATTTGCTACTAGGTACTAAATTTTTATCTTTATGAGTTACACAGTGATAGTTCTTGTACACATTGTATTTAATTGTTTATCTAAAACAACAGTGTATACGTAATATTTGTAAATAAAATAAAATATAGTAGGTAATAAAGCTATCAATTATTTTTCTGTTACTTATTTATTAAATTATTCGTTACTATTATAATACACAATTACTCTTATCACCTATAAAATCGAAATTTAAAACAGGAATTAATCGGTTTATTATTAAATTTATTTCAGCTAAATAAAATAAATTGACAACACTTATTGACCAGGTCCAGAAAGTGATTTATCCATAAACTTTTTCTTAGCAAAACACAGCCACCATTTACTCGGTTTGCCATTATCACCGAAAACTTTACCACAGACTCTTAAGCCGACCTCTTGTCTTAGTTGTGTTAAATACGCTCTAAGAAAGTCTATATCGCTAGGACTAGCAGGTTTGCTAAAATCAGATAAAGGTATAAATTTGCACATACTATGTAGACATAGGCAGGCACTTACCTGTAAACAGAATTTAAAGGAAATCCATTGTCTCCTGGTATATCGAATCTAGAAATGGCTAATGTGTACATTTCATTTTGAGCCTGAGTTTTATTAGAGCATTTTTGTAACTTTTTTAAGCACTCGGTAATGTACAAAGTAATATATATGAGTAAGCGATCAGCTTCAGACTAGAAAAGTTATTATTTTAAGAGCATAAATTTAAAAATATCTGCAGCTTTGTTATACTTACTTTTATTTCATAAGTTCGAAAGAATACATTCGCTTTGAAATAATATAATGCCTCATCAATTATATCTAGTTCGTTATTGTTTACTTGTGGTGGTGCTGGACCCCGAAAACTTGTTTTAAAAGGTAAAATAGCCATATTACCTATTAATTGTTTTGGTTGTGAAAAGCTAGAGTGATACGCCTAAAAATGAATCATTTAGCAGTAAATAATTTTTGCTCTGTTTGGCAACATTACAGGCATTGTTTGTTTATGTGGATATTTTCTATATATGCAAAATTTAACACATAGTTTTAGAATATATATCTTCGAATAACTTTTTCAATAGTTCAAATTGTAAAACCGTGGGAGACGGGAATGTTTTTAAACAGTGGGTCAAAGCAATCAAAAAATGACACACATATTCTCTTCTTCTAACCAAATCGGGCATTTACTACGAAATTACATTTGCAAAAAGAAGATTTCTTTATTATCATTTTTTCTGATAAAAACAAAAAATTAAAATGAAATAAACATTATACAATCTTTGCAGTTTGCAACAGTTTACCCTATTCTAAATTATAATAAATAAGGTATTTATATAGGTATATGACAGCCGAAGTTTTTTATGATAAATAACTATAAATATATATACTATAAAAACATACCATATAAAAATTTTATCAAATATCAACAAACGTTTTATAATATAGCAAGTTTCGGAATGGATTGTTAGATGGCACGAACTTAAATCTCTCTAAACGTTATCTATAAGCGTAGTTTCTTTTTTTATACCACTTTCATTTTAAAAAAATATGAGAATAAAATGAATTACTAGCAAAATAAAACACAAAAAGGTTATAAAAATTATTTATTTAATTCTAAACAAAAATCCATCCAGCATATTTGCAATAAACAGATAAAGAACAAACAACAAATTTAATATTCTTCTCCTCCTTCTCCCTCGCCTTCACCAGAATCCATTCCAACTTCCTCGTAATCCTTTTCCAACGCAGCTGTATCTTCACGCGCCTCGGAAAATTCACCTTCCTCCATACCTTCACCAACGTACCAATGAACAAATGCACGTTTAGCGTACATTAAATCAAATTTATGATCAAGTCGCGCCCATGCTTCAGCAATTGCAGTTGTATTGGATAACATACAAACTGCTCGTTGTACCTTGGCTAAATCGCCACCAGGTACAACTGTCGGTGGTTGATAGTTGATGCCAACTTTGAATCCAGTTGGGCACCAATCAACGAATTGAATGGTACGTTTCGTTTTAATTGTGCCAATGGCTGCATTAACATCTTTTGGGACAACATCACCACGATACAACATACAACATGCCATATATTTGCCATGTCTAGGATCGCATTTAACCATTTGATTGGCTGGCTCAAAGCAGGCATTAGTTATTTCGGCTACAGATAATTGCTCGTGATATGCTTTTTCAGCAGAAATAACTGGCGCGTAAGTTGCTAGAGGAAAATGAATTCTTGGATATGGTACCAAATTAGTTTGAAATTCAGTTAAATCAACGTTAAGAGCACCATCGAATCTTAACGATGCAGTAATAGATGAGACAATTTGACCGATTAAACGATTTAAATTCGTATAAGTCGGACGTTCAATATCCAAATTTCGTCGGCAAATATCGTAAATTGCCTCATTGTCGACCATAAAGGCTGCATCTGAATGCTCTAATGTTGTATGTGTTGTTAGAATGGCATTATATGGTTCAACAACGGCAGTTGATACCTGTGGCGCTGGATAAATTGCAAATTCCAACTTGGATTTTTTACCATAGTCAACTGACAGACGTTCCATTAATAGTGAGGTGAATCCAGAACCAGTGCCCCCACCAAAAGAATGGAAAATTAGGAAACCCTGCAAACCAGTGCATTGATCGGCCAATTTCCTTATGCGATCTAATACCAAATCGACAATTTCTTTGCCAATAGTGTAATGGCCTCTTGCATAGTTATTGGCTGCATCCTCTTTACCTGTAATTAACTGTTCAGGGTGGAATAGCTGCCTATAAGTGCCAGTTCGGACTTCATCCACCACAGTTGGTTCTAAATCAACAAATACTGCTCGTGGAACATGTTTGCCAGCACCAGTTTCACTGAAAAATGTATTAAAACTGTCATCACCACCACCAACAGTTTTATCAGATGGCATTTGCCCATCTGGTTGAATTCCATGCTCCAAACAGTACAATTCCCAGCATGCATTGCCAATTTGTACACCAGCTTGGCCTAAATGAATTGAAATACATTCACGCTGAAACAATATAAATTATATTGCAGATTATTTGTTATATGGCTAGGCTTTATAGGATATACTAACCATTTTGAAAAACTTTAATTAAAATTTCACAAATTAAATTAATTGAAAATTCTAGATGTGATCGCAAAAAAAGAATTTTCTAAATAAATTATTTAAAATCTGTTTGAGTCGTTGCTATACAACCGATTCATTTGTTTTAAACCATAATTTCCATTTCCAACGGCTACCTTCGAAGCCTTTCTTTTTTTTTGTTGTTATAAAAAATAAACATGCTATGGAAATAGATATTCTACTTATTTTAAGCAAATCTATATAACATAAACATAAAATGTGGACTAGTGATTATCTAAAGCTCATCCAGGCTTCAACTTTTTTTTTCTGTTTAATTATAGAAGTACCTACGTATAATATATATATATAGAATACATATATAATGTTATATTAAATTAATATTATTATATTAAATAAAGCCAAGTATCTGATCATCTACAATATTGATCTTAAATACGTAATTTAAAATTTAATAATTAATTCATTAATTGTAAGGTACAACTTTAAAAAATTTAAAGCTTTTAAAGTAAATAATAAAAAATAAAAGTTGAATATTATATATTATATTATATAGGTAATTAAGTTATAAATTCGTAAACATGTTTTTCAATTTCAGCTTTAGTTAGTGTATATATTATATGTATTATATTATATATTATATTATTAATTATTATTTATTATTACATCTTATATCATTATCATACTCAATCCAGTCCCAAGTTGAGCTTTGAAATTTAATTTTAAAGATTTTAGATAGACGATTGCCAAGAAAAAGAATAGAAAAGAAGAAATAGGCTTCTAGGGCATTGTTGTCAAATGTATTCTTTGATCTGGTATAAGACTGATACCATCAATGAACTCTATCTATATTCTATACTATTACTAATTTTATGATAAGACTAACAGTAGTAGTAATTTTAGTACTTTTAGTATCATGACCATAGATAAACAACTAAAATGATCATGACTACCTACGGGCATTTGATATGGATACACATAGTAGTCATAGTACATAGTAGATAGATAGTACATACATCATACACTATAAAGTATAAAATATAAATATAAAGTAAAGTATAGTGACTAATCACTAATTTCACTATACTATGATATGACTAATTATAATTTATAATAAACCCATGATATGATGATATTATAATAGTTACATAAATATACATTTTAGTAAAGCAAATTTAAATTCAGAGATTTAAATTCAAAATTCATTTAATTTATCTGATTCATCCACCATTCCAAAGAAAATAAAGAAAATATTTCTTTATTTTCTTTTATCTTTTATAAACATCTCTATAAATTTCACGAAATATGGCAACATTGCCAAGAAGTAACTGAAAAGTGAACAACAAAGTGATGTAGGTAGGAGAACAGGACTTGTAAAATTTTGAATTTTAAAATTAAAAATTTTAAATGCCTTATATATTATCTATCACATTAGTAGTGATTTTAAAATAATCTATTCAATTTTATACTGAAACTATTGAAAATGTCTGCAGAATTAGTGTGTTTACGTGGTAATGGAAGCATTTTATTGGATAAAAGTCCAGTAAGTTTATTATCTTGTTTTTCAAATTATTTAAATAAATCTCACAACAATTAACAAAAACTTTGATGATCTTATTGGTGAAAATGTTCGAAATTCTATCGATTTTATTTATATACTAATAAACTTAATTTATAGTTCAGAATTGGTAGACATGTTGAAGCCGATTTTATTATCGGGGACAAACAAATATCAAGAACTCATTGTGTTTTTCGTAAATCTAATAGTGGATGGTTTTTGGAAGATAAAGTCAGTAAACACGTGATAAATTCTTTATTTTGAGTAATTTAATTGTAATTTATTTCAGAGTACAAATGGTACTATTATTAATGGTATTCCATTCGTTAAGACTATTAGTCCAGAATTAAAAGATGGCGATATAATAACAGTAGGAGGTGACTTATTTTCTTATAGATTTCATGATTATTTTGTCAGACATGGAGCTGTAATAGACGATTTCGAAGAACTGAGCGCAATTCTTCCTGTTGCTGCCGTATATGAATATAGCAATGAGGATCAGTATGGCGAAGGGTCACCAGTTCCCTTTTCAGATGATGAAGCAGCGATTAATTTACCCTCTCAACCTAAAAGGCGTAAAGAAAAAGATTCACCCCAGCCACAATCATCTGGAAATAGTGTAATATTAGTAGAAGATGAAAATGCACTAGAACCAAATGAGGTCACAGATGAAAAATCACATTCAAAGGAAACCCAAGGCGTTAAAGATGCAATTAAGAAAATTAATGATATTGAAGAAGAACTAATTTGCGCGATTTGTAGTGGCATCTTTATAAAACCGATAACATTAAATTGTTTCCATACGTTATGTGAATATTGTATAGTAAAATGGGAGTACTACCAAAATAAATGTCCTATATGTAGAGTAAGAATCGTAACACATACGCGAACTTTGGTTTTAGAGAATATTATTGACCAAGTAAGTAATCTGTTCTTAATAGATTGTAATATATTCATTTTCATTTTCTTTTAGATAATAAAAAATTTCCCAACAGAAGTACGAGAACAACGAGAACTATCCATTGCAGAAAGAGAAATATTGTTAAAGAGTGGCCAAAATGCTGTGGAGGGTAGGTAATATATTTTTATCGTTTTTTTTTTGTTTCATTAATCACATTAAACAACGTATAATTTTTGTCCTTTAGTTATAGATATTAGCCAAGCGATTGAATCGGATGTGCGGTTGAGTGATGATGAAATAAATGGAATAATTGATCGCCAGTATCCAGTATTTAATATTGAAAATCTTAATCTAAATGAATTTTAACTTTCCCGGTTGTGATAGCATTTTAAGTATTGTATTTCAATGTTAAGTTAGCCATGTTATTTATAAATAAAACTTTCAAAGGTTCTTCGTTTTTGCCAAAAATTAAACAGAAACCAATTATTCATACTCTATTTACAGACAATTGTACATAATTTACATGAATTATCATTGCACTTGTATAATACACTTATTAGTTTAAACGTTTATAAATTAAAGTAACATTCGAATATTTAAGATTTTCATTTATAAAAGTCATGTTATTTTGCTATTATTATTTAATTTTATTTATTACAAATTACGATTAATTTAAATTTTTTTGACAAAATATATATTTAGCTGATGAAGTAAATACGAAGTTTTATTAAATATAAACTTTTTTAAAAGAATCCAGTAACTGGATAAGTATCGATAATTTTTTTCACAGTATTTGGTATTAAAGCACAAAACTTAAATCGTTCACCCATTTTATCTTCGTCCATTAAAACCTTGTAACATTCTGATAAATTATCAAACTGCGTTTGATCCGTTATTTTGGCTTTTAAAGCTGCCATTCGATGATCAATGCCAACTTTTGTTAAGAATTGTCTTTGTTCAACTGGACCTAGAAATATTACATCGTTGTTTTGCAATGTTACCTGAAAGTGTAATCATTCATACGTATTATTTAGTACCACTCGCAGTAAGGAAAAATAAACAAACCTCTCGAATAAGATTAAAATCAACATCAGCTGTAAGATCAGCACTGCCAGGTTGAATTAATGGGTCAACTTGAGTGTGTTTTTTGAAAGCACTTGAACAATAATACTTTATTAATTTATCTAATTTTAACCAATATAATTATATTACCGAAATGTGTCAGTACCAGATCCGTCATGTCCATAATCACAAATTAAAACAATACCACCATGGCTGACAATTCGATTACATATTTTCTGATACAGTATCATACTATCTGATGATATTTCAACATGTTCTCGTGTTTCCTTTGGATTTAATAAAATTTTTTGAATTGGTGTGTCGTTACGGGCAAGAATGTACCTATAAAGATGATTTAGTGTGGCCGCAGTTAGTAAATACTACTGAACATACAAGTGGTACCTAAATTTGATTTCATCGGCATTCTTAGTTTTATCGATATCAATAAGAACCTCTTTATAGCCAGCATAAGTTTTATGAAATTTATGTATTGGCAAGGCATCGAAAAATTCATGCGCTAAGATAAGACTAAAACCATCTGGTACATCATCTAATTCTTTATACCATTTTACTGGAATTCCTTGACGAGAAATACCTAATCAAATCCTATTAAATTGTTGCCTTTGAAATATGATTGTAAACATTGTTTACCTTGTCTATAAACAGCACTTTTTGGCTGATTAGTTAAAAAACTATAATCGCACAAATTATCCCCTTGAATTGCACTTAACGTTGGACTTATCTCTACTAATTGTAATGTAGTCTGATGTAATGCCTGGGTATAAATTGAAATCAAATTAAAAGTGATTGCGCTAGATGCATGGAAATTCAATCCAATGCTTGTCAACAAAACTCAAATGCAATAAAAGTGGAATCTACCTTGAAATGTTCAAATATTTTTAAAATATCAGCACTTAAGGTGCCTCTACCAGGTCCCAATTCAATGATTTGTAATGGTTTTGGTGCTCCAAATTTGGACCATTCATTTAGGAACCATACTGCCAACATTTCCCCAAAAATCTATGCAAAAACAGACTTAAAAATGATAAAAGTCGTTGTCGGAGACAAAGTTTTGTCTCTGGTTGTAGTAAAAGAAGCAGCATTAGATGGGCACCTGTGATATTTCAGGTGATGTAATAAAATCACCATGTTCACCAAACATGTCTTTCGACATATAATAGCCTTTTGATGGATTTTGTAGTACATTTTTCATATAATCCGCTACAGTTATTGGACCATTAATTAAAATTTTATCGTATAAATGTTTTGCAAGAAAATTATCATCTGTTGCTACTGGTTCTCTTTGAAAAGCACTATTTGCGTTTGTACTACAAGATTTAGCAACAAGATTAACACTTTGGTTAATTGCAAATTTGGTTCTAAATTTTAACAAGTATTGATGTAATGGTAATTTTCTAGTTAATGACATATTCCGAATTATGAAATAATTTAATCATACAATAAACACCAAAATAAAATAAGTCAAACTGGCATGTAATTCATTACTGTTAATTAAATATGTTGATAAAGCTCATAGATAATATCATAATATGTTGATGTAATAATTTCTAGACAAATTGGTAGAATTTTCAGAAATATATTAGGTTAGAATCTCTTCAATGGAAATAACTAGTGATGGATGGGCCAAAATACTTGACGAATTGAATAATTTCAATTTATTACTGTGACTGACTGACTGGTAACCTACACAAATAAATAAAAAATGAAGACACGTCGTAAGTAGTGTTTTATTTACAGATTATAATGTGAAAGCGATAAGTTTTTAAAATACTTTAAGGATTAAAAAAAATAACGGCAGAATAAAGTAATCACTATATTATTAACATTATACATTAAAGCACACAATTTTTATTATCACATTTCAATTGGAACATAATAGTAACCCCAAAATTAGCCTTTCCTATTCAAAACAAATCCAGCGCCGCTGAACGCTTTAAATTCATTACTTTCGCCATTTTCAGTAGACTTTTGTTTGGTTGATCTTCGAATAAATCTTAATGTACCAACTTGATAATCATAATCTGGAATTCCTCTAACGTAAACCGGCTTCGGTGTTGCTGGGTCTGAAATAATATAATTGCCAACAAACAGCTTATATTATGCAATGACAGTAATGTTTTTATTACCAGAAGAAGAATCTTTTCGCTTTTTTCCATCCAAACGATTTCCAGTACCTTTGAATGCAATAAAACCAGACGGTTCAGGCATTAATGCAGCTGGATCAACTGCCATTTCTTCTTCTTCGGCTTTCTTCTCCATTTTAGGTTCTTAAACATGAGAGCAATAAACATTTTTATTATATAACGAAATCTCTCTGTTTATGCGATTTTTACCTTTGTAACCTACAGGTGGGGCAAACTCCACATTCATATCACATTCAATAATGCTTATGGCGTTACCGGGCTTCGTTTCCAAGACACATAATTCATAAATTTTCTGGTTATATTGAACTGCTATAATATCACCTTAAAACAAAATTTTGAATCAATAAAGAAGGAGTTAATAATGCAGTTAGTATTTTTGATATATACCTGTAGTAAGACACGCGAATGATCTTAAACAATTTTCTAAAACAGCCTTTGGATTTGTAATATCGAGAAAATTTGTTGACAACGGTTGAAACTTTGAAAATGTACCGACTGGTAAAGAAACGCTTTCCATTTGTACTAAATTGCCTTCTCCTAGAGCCATATTGTTCATCATCTTAAATAATTAAGCATTAATCAATTTTTTATCCATATTATATCATTCCTATTTAGTTCCCTCTTACCCATAAAGGAAGATATACTTTTCCTTCATCAGCAACAAATTCTAAAACTCCACAATGTGTGACTCGATTCGTTGTTTTGTTCGTCAATTTGAATAACATTGGATAATTTATATTTAGTCGTGTAAGCTGTTCTAAAGCACTTGGTGGCATTATAACTACAATTTAAAGAGAAATAAATTTTTTTTTTCAATACGATGTCGTCATTTTGTTTCCACACTTTTTCCTCCTCGTTCAACATCTTGTCTTTCGTTGCCTGGAAGCATTGCAACGGAATAGCATTGATAGGAAACATTGAAGGGCCTTGGAAGATCAGGGAACATATTAAATCCAAACTGAAACTAGATAAAATAAAATTTCCATATTTGCGAAATGAAAATAATCAGAACCCGTTTGAACTGTACCTACATTTTATAGTAGCTATATTTATATTGTATTGTATTAAAATTACATTATATTTGACAATGAATATAGAATAGTAACATAATAACGTACCACTCATTCATTTTTGAAATATAAATTATTTGAAACAATCGATCCAAATTAAAAAAAAAAAGATACTCAAAACAAGTTCTCTAGAAACTTACCATATTTAATGAACTATTATTAATGATACGAGAATTGCATAGATCATTAACCGTTATTCAGTAAATAATTATATTTACTTTAATTAAATATTTACAATGACTAAACATTAACAAAGTAATGTTAAAAATTAAAAAATAAAGGACTATTTTTGTTTTGTTTGTAATTTCTGTATCCGTCAAAACAAATGTCAACAGTCTAACCAAGAAAAAAAATTAACTAGATAAATGATAGATTGAAGCCAAGTCCCCGAAAAAGAAGACAAATGAAATTAGATCATCAAAACTATCAAAACAGCAGCTCAAATTTAAATATAGAAATTTTAAAATTAGATTGGTGAATTTTCTTCTAGAAATTTCGGAAACTTCCTGGATAGACAAACATATATAAAAACAGAAAAATAGGATTAAAAATTTCAATATTATACAAGTATTTGAAAATAATATAATTTCGAGTACTTTTAAATGGATACGATAGAATCTGAAAATTGGAAAAATAAAGGAAATGAAGCCTTTAAAGAAGGAAAATGGGATGAAGCTGTAAAGTATTATACATTAGCAATCGGTAGTGTCAAAGGAGAATCAAAAGAGTTATCAATTTATCATAAAAATCGTGCAGCTGCCTATTTAAAATTGGAAAAATTTGAAAAAACAATTGAAGATTGTAATAAAAGCCTGGAATTTACATCAAATGATCCTAAAGCATTATTTCGCAGATGTCAAGCTCTAGAACAACTTCAAAGGTAAGATAATATTTGAAATCAAATATGCAGTATTATATTCTTTTAATGTTGTTATTCATAGATACGAAGAAGCTTATCGAGATGCTGCTCAAATTTTTAAAGATGACCCACTCAATAAATCAATTCACCCAATATTACAAAGACTTCTCAAAATTGTCGAAGAAAGGAATCGAATTAATTCGCAAACAAGTACAAAATTAGAAAATATGTTAAAAATTGTATTTGATCCAAGTGAACCTAAAGATAAAAGGGAAACAGCAATGAATAACTTATTTGTTTTATCTAAACAAAATGCAGTAATTGAAATTATTTTGAAAAATAATGCTACGATTTTAAAAAGAATAAAAAATTTATTAAAAATCGAAAAAGATCCCGAATTACGTGTAACCGGTATAAGAATTATGAGCGAATTGTGTAAACATTCAGATGAAAAAACAAAAATCATATTGCAAGAAATTAGCGTGCCTTGGTTAATAGAAATATTAGATTCAACAAAAGAGGAAATTGTTAATTCTGCTCAATACTGTATACAAACAATATTGAATTGCTTATCAGGTGTGTATGTGAATAAAAAAAAAAGACCATCCTTTGACACGTATTTAATCCAAACTTTACTTTAAATAATACATGCAATTTTAGGTATGGAAAACAAAAAAGAATCCAAACCACAACAGGAACTAGTCGACCGAAACAAATTACTAATTGATACGTTGTTAACGTGTCTAACAGCATCGATAAACAGTCCTATTCTATCTGGACTAGCACGTGATGCAATCATTGAATTACTAACTCGAAATGTTCATCACACCACATTAAATTGGGCGGAAAAATTTGTTGAAATTGGTGGTGTAAAACGATTAATGGATTGTACAAGTGAACTTGAAGAATACCATTATGAAAGTGCAATGGATATTACTCCATCAACAAGAACAATTGCCGCTGTATGTCTATCAAGAATTTATGAAAATATGTACTACGATAAAGCTAAAGAGAATTTTTTGGATAAAATACAGGAATTCATTAAAGAGAAATTATTAGCACCGGATATTGAGAGTAAAGTAAGAGTGGTTGTAGCTGTAACAGCCCTATTACGAGGACCATTAGATGTTGGGAATACAATAATTGGTAAAGAAGGTATTATCGAAATGATTCTAGCCATGGCTAATAGTGACGATGAACTTCAACAAAAAGTAGCTGCTGAATGCGTAATTGCAGCAGCTAGTAAAGCTGATAAAGCAAAAAGTATTATTTCACAAGGAGGGCATATTTTGAAAAATTTATATAAATCGAAAAATGATCATATTCGAATCCGAGCATTAGTCGGTTTATGTAAATTAGGCAGTTATGGTGGTAGTGATGCAACTATTAAACCATTTGCTGAAGGTTCAATGCTTAAACTAGCTGAAGCATGTCGTCGATTTTTATTACATCCAGGCAAAGATAATGATATACGTAAATGGGCAGCAGAAGGTTTATCATATCTTACATTGGACGCTGAAGTTAAAGAAAAACTTATCGAAGATAAAGCAGCACTAAAAGCACTGGTTGAACTAGCGAAATCTGGTGATCAAAGTGTTGTTTTCGGTGTTGTAACGACACTAGTTAATCTATGCAATGCATATGAAAAACAAGAGATTATGCCTGAAATGTTGGAATTGGCAAAATTCGCCAAGCAACATATACCCGAAGAACATGAATTCGACGATCCGGATTTTATTACGAAAAGAATTCTGGCATTGGGGCATGAAAATGTTACCACTGCCCTTGTAGCATTATCCAAAACTGAAAGTCCCAATTCGAGGGAATTAATTTCACGCGTATTCAATGCATTAGCTAGTGAGCATGAACTAAGAGGTATTATCGTTCAACAAGGTGGCGTTAAAGTTCTCATTAAATTGGCATTGGAAGGTAACGAAAAAGGTAAGCGACAAGCGGCTCAGGCACTAGCTAGAGTTGGTATCACAATCAATCCAGAAATAGCATTTCCCGGGCAACGTTCCCTCGAATGTATTCGACCCCTATTGGCCCTACTACAAGAAGATTGTAGTGGTTTAGAAAACTTTGAAGCATTAATGGCTCTATGTAACATAGCTCAGCTAAGTGAAAGTGCTAGGCAAAGGATTATTAAAGAAAATGGCTTCTCTAAAATCGAACAATATATGTATGAGGATCATGAGATGTTATGCCGTGCAGCTGTTCAATGCATGTGTAATCTAACACAAAGTGAAGATGTTGTGAAAACCTATTTCGAAAAAGAAAACGATCGTGTGAAATTTACAGTTATCTCGTGTTTAGATGAAGATCAAGATACAGCTATGGCAGCTGGTGGTTTGTTAGCAATTTTAACCAGTTACAGTGAGAAATGTTGCGCAAAAGTTTTTGAAGCGAAAAAATGGTTAGAAGCGATTCAATGCCTATTGGCCAATAAATTAAGAAGTATGCAATACAGAGGTGTTTGTATTGTAGCTAATATAGTAAAAGCTAATAAAGATTTAGCCACAAAATTGATGGAAACAAATATATTGGAAATTTTATTCGCATTGAAATGTCTACCAAATGAAGACGGTGACAGTACTAAGAAAATTAAAGATGTAGTTGATGAAATTTTGAAAATTTGTGAAGGCTATGAAATTGTCAAACGACCAGAACAATGAGCAATGTTTATAATGTAGTATTATTAATATAAGAATTAAATTGTTTGTACTTAAAACTTAGCATTAAGAATAAGTATTGATACATGACTAATAAAAATTATGACGAAATGCGTTGCATAATTATTTCTTATATGAAGCATGAAATGCTAAAAGAGTAATAGAATTCCAACTATTTTATGATAAGCATGGCTTAAAATTGAAAAAAAAGAACTTACCTCTTCATCACGCAAATCTGGAATTAGCAGTCGTCTTAAATAATTTCTATCTCGACGTGACGACATAACTTAAAAATAAAATTCTAAACAGTTTTATGTAGTAGTAATTATTCTCAAATCAAATTCAAAAATAAATATTAACAAAGTTTGGTTAGTTAGGTTATGTTATACGTTGAAGTCTAGTCTAGACTTTTGCGATAACGGACGGATAAAATTTAAATTAACTATAAGTAAAAAAAAATATAATTTTAAATAAGTAAATAGATCGATAATACACTATCGCTATGTCATCGATTCAATCGATTATTTAATACATTTATTCAAAACAAAATATTCAAATGAAAAGTCAGTTATTCAATTAAACATTAAAGTATTTAAAGTTAAACTTATTAAACAAACTAATAGACCTATTTCCTATTCTCAAGAGGGACCACAGATTATAGACTAATAATAATAAGAGGGACGGTGAGATGCGAATTTCTATGAGAAAAACGGTTGCAACATATGCAACCGTTTTTTTTTTTTGGAAGACATTGCGCAATTCTTGTATATATAATAGTAGTGAAGTTATTAACAATTCTTTCGATAAATTTTTCTTTACTAAAATAGTAATCGTAATAAAATACCTGTTATTTATTTATATGCATGATGTAAATTGTGTATTTATTGATTATTATTATCAGGAAAATATTTATTTTAACTTATATTAATTATCACCTGCCGGAGACATGATAGTTCGTGTGCAAATCTTGTACTTTACAGGTAATAGGAAATAGGTCGATTCAAAGATTTCAAAGACCACACAAAACACACAGTAAGAGTGGTAGTGTGTTTAGTTAGTGGTAAAACAGTAAGTTTTACCACTACCAAAGTTTTACCGTAAAACACATGCTTTAATAGCAACTCCTAAGATCTCCAAAAGTTTCTGCCAGAAACTTTCTGGGTGTTTTTAAACTTTTTAACAATTTCAGCTTTGAAACTTTCTTGAATAAGAATACAATTTCTTCCATCGACAAGCTTGGACCACTGTGGCCTGTGGCTTGGTTTGGTTTGGCACTTTTCATTTTTCAAATTTAAGCAAATGTGAAGCGTAAAGTTTAAACTGTAAAACAGTGTGACGTGTGACTGTGAAGTCTGTGAACAGTGAACACACAGTAAAACCCATAGGCCATAGATAAAAGATAAAATATAAAATCCGTAAGTATTAGGTTTGTCTATGGTAAAACCCGTAAAATCTTAGACAAGTAAAACCTATGGACTACCACAAAAAACCGCAGTTTTTTTTTTAAATAGTTTTCATTCAATTTTAGGTCCACAGCTGACACTTTCATTTCAATTTTTTATTATTCTTTTATTTCTCGGAAGTGATAAGAAGCAAATATATGTTTAATAATGTATATATAAAAAGTAAGTGATTTAAGTATATAATTTTTATAAATAAAATTATTTATTGCAATATAATCAGGCTATTGTTTATCTGAAATGCATTTTTTTTACTTTTTTCAGCAAAGATATTTCCAAATGTTTTCATAGATATTCTTTCATTTATATTTTCTGTATATTTCATTTATTATTCCAATAAAATTTTAATTTAAAAGTAATAATAAGAATGTCATTTTGTAATATTTGGCAAATTTATCAAAGTATGCACAATCTAATTAGGTACATACTTGCAAATATGTAGGTTATTGGATCATTTGTGATGGTTAATTTTGTTAATAAAAATATTTAAGTGTGACCTTAAAATGCATTTCCGAGCCAACAAACTTAATCGTTCTTTGTTTTCATTTTTATTGTGTTGCTATAACTGTAAATCAGTTAACATCTCAAAGTTGAATTGATTTTCTAAAACTTCCCGCCGTTTTATGTAGGGAGCCGTATTTTTTTTTTATTATTTCTGATTCGAATTCTTAAAAGACGACTTTTATGTTGTTATTTCATGGATGGCTGATGTATTTATCTACGTTATGTATGGTACGTGCTTCGAACAAAAACGTTTTGCTCACAAAATAAACATGAAAATCTTTGAAATTGTATATCTATATATCAGTTTTCAGGTAAAATTTTGGGACGAAACTAATTCCCCGCAGCGATAAGAAATTCATTTAATTCTATTTTTTTAGGTTTTTTGTTACATTTTTATAACATATTTTTGAACTTTGTATTTTAACACAAGTATGGTACTAGCGTATTATATTTTTTGAATTAAAATACTATAAAATAGCCTATTCTCGACTGTCTCATTCCTATTTATTTCTTTCTTTTTATTTATTAAATAAATAGTTAACTTCACCCATTCCTTATTTCCAGCAAATTTGGGCGCTTTAAAAGTGGTTCTAATAAAACTGTTTTCCAATTTTTAGTTTTTCTTACTCAATTTGATATAATTGATACAAGATTAATACCGTTTGTTCTGATTCCTTCGGCAATATGGAGGATAAGCGCAACGAAGTAATTAAACAGTTAAGAAGTTTTTGTGTTTCAAATAAAGGGCAATTGAGTGTGAGACAATTGATTCGTAAGTGAAAATAATATCAAGTAAAACATTGATATTAATTCTCAGTGTATGTCCGTACACACACAGGTGATTACATCACCATTATTGGCACAAAAATTCCGTATAAGGAATTCGGTTATAAAACTATAGAAGATTTTCTCAATTCAGAGAAAACATTTCGTCTGGTTAATAAAGGTAGTGAAACATATATTGTTGCTGAGCCAACAGAAAAAACCGCTCATATTGCCGAATTTGTATCGAGACAAAAATCATCGAAGAAAAAACCGTAAGATTTCGATTCAACATGCTGTCGAATAGTTTCTAATATGTATTTAATTGTAGACCTAAAGTTCGTTTTCGAGATACTGCACCAAGATATAAACGTTCAAGTGATACTACATCGAAATGGAGGGCATCGAATTCATCTAGTTCAAATTACGCGAAAAAGGTCCATGCATCATCCAGGCTTAAAACCGTTAATCATGCTCAATTTATTAATAAAAGTAGTCGTATGAATGAAGCAGCTTCATCATCACCAATAAATACTTATAACGAGCAATTGCCTAAAAAGAAAAAAGAAGATTCAAATTATAGATTAATCACTAACAATAACAATAATAATTATAGTAATTACGATTTTACTGCTGATATAAGTTTTGAGTAAGGAAACAATTAATTTCGTTCTGTTTCATATGAATTTAGTTTGAATTTCAGTAACATAACTCAAATTTCAAAAACTAAACGTCCTGCAAGAAGTTCAAATGACGATCAATCCATAAGTGCAATTAAGAGCGTCACTCATGACACTTCTTTAATTAAAATACAAAGGTAATGTATCCTTTAATGGTAATGTTATGTTATATAATGTTGGAAGACCTTATACAAATTCTGTAACATAGTTTTCATAAAACATGATTGCTTTTTTAATTTTCTAGTGACAAAGATGCCGCTACGGAATTTTCTCAAACTGATGATTCACTGAAAGATTTAAAACGATTTTCTGCAATTCATAATTTAGGCGAAGTGACTATAAATATAACAAAATTGAAAGCTAGAAAATCATTTTATTCATGTAGAATTAAGGTAGATATAAAACAAAGGTTTATAAATCATCGCCTTATAAGTAGACCAAATATGTACATAGTATTATCATTGTTAATTGAATATTTGATATAACTAAACCTAGATTGGAGACAAACACACATTCAGCAGTTATCCTAAAGAATTTAATAATCCATTAGAGGCACAAAGATATTGCTGTACAGAAGCACTAAAAGATCTAATACCAAAATATAAAAGGAAATCATTAACAATATCGACAGATAAAAATATATTGAAAAGGTATTGATGTTTCGCCAATATAGAAATCTTTGGCTGCAATCGCTTTTTTAGAATACCACCAATGCTAGAGAAACACTATCATGGAATATGGTCGTGGCAATTGAAATTAGATTACGCCGATAAATACAATGAAATCTTACCAGATAATTGGTTGGAAATTATTGATACAAGTACACATGTCCAAGTTGAAAAGTCTATTGATAATTATATTTTGTATTATTGTACACCGGAAAATGTAAGTTTTGGGTTTTTGCATGTGATTTGTGGTGTTGTTGCACATATTTTTGCATTATTATTATGATAGCTTGTAAATATTGTACAGGTGTGAATAATGGGCGCTTTATCAAACGGACACGCTTGTCGGACTCGAATATATGCGCGCGCAATACGAATACAAGGAATTGCAAGAGCAAAATGTTGTTAAATTCGGATTGTTAAATCCGTAGATCTAACAAGATTTTTGTAGATCTGTCTAGTGTGTCTGTACCCTGAAATCATAATGCATCGATACCATTATAAATCATTTATTTCTTCACTATTCTATTGGTGGCGTATAAATGTTATGTCATTTGAAATAATCTGCTGCTTGCCATGCTTGGGACTAATCCATTATAATGCATGAACCTTTTTTACTAAACATTTAAGGCATTGCAGAAAGGACGTGCTAGAAGTGATTCATTTCCAATGCTTCCTGATGTTTCTGTACCTGCCAATACTGTACAATTAAATGAAGATGGTAGAGTGATATGTCAAATAAATTGTGTTATGTCAATTAATGAGATCTGGTGCCAACAAATTGGAACTGAAGAGAGCGTAAGGATAGATGAATTTTGGGACAATGTTAAGTTATGTAATATATGATTTTTTCACTAGGATCTTTATGCTGAAATGTATGAACGTCTTCAAGTCTATTATCAAAATAACGAAAAAGAGCTTGTTGCAGAAAATGTCGCGTTGGCAGGGTATTATATTGCCAAATATGATGATTCATATCACAGGTAATTTAGTTAAACTTTTTAATTTTAATCCTCGTATTTCGCTAACATTAACAAGTCGTGCTTCTTAGTAATTTTAGTTCTTTATTAAGCACTTTTAATATGTATATTTTACAGAATAAGGGCCTTAGGTGTAAAAGAAAACAATGTGAATTGTTTCTTTATCGATTGGGGTGGTGAAACTAATGTACCAAAAACGGATATTTTTAACTTGAAACGAGAATATGCCACTATTCAAGCGCAAGTAAGTTGCTTTTTCAATTATTCTTCTATATAGACCTACACATTGTTGATTTTTTAGGTATTTGTATGTAGACTTTACGGTCTGGAAGATCTTGATGACATTCCATATGACTCACCAACATTAGCTGGATTGCAAGACTTACATGTGATTTTAGAATTACCATCACAAGTGTGCGAAAGTACCCGATTAATACTTATCTTGTAAGTGTTGTATCTAACCGTCATTTCGTTTCAGCTAATAGTTCTTACGATGCCTTACCAGTTTATATGTGTGATTTGGATAATGGCCAATCAATTAATCAATTATTAATACATAAATTACCAATAGAATTAGCTTCATCTAATTTGCCGAAAGTACGTTCAATGCCAGTAGTTATTACTTAGCTATGTCGTGTATTTTATTTTAAAAAATGGATTAATTTTCAGGGTTCAATTGCAGAAGCTTTTACAACAAATGTAACCGCCGATGGGGATGTATATATTCAAATCAGAACACACGGCTACGAATATTTTTCGAATTTAAAAAAAGAAGTGGAAAATGAGTTAGAATTGAATCCACGAAAGGAAATTTTGTACGAGATAACTAAAGAAAATAGTAGAGATAAATTATACTTGATGAAAACAGAAACTGATAAGTAAGAATGTGTTATCTTTTTCTTATACTAACCAGCTAATCAAAAATCGATTAAATTAAATCGATACAATTAAAACATTTGTTTAGAAGACTGGCAGTTCTTATATTTTTTTTATTATTGCAGTACATGGCACAGAGTTAAATTTATTGACTGGTCACCATACGATAACGATAAAGCCCAAATCTATTTTGTTGATCAAGGTCATGCCGATGTCATTACAGTTTCCGAACACATTCTATATCCATTGGAAAAATTGAATGATATTTTAAGTATTTACCCTGATCAAGCTATTAGAGTAAGCTATACGTTAGTATGCTTGCAGCCCTATTATTCATTGTTCATATTTTCTAGTTACGAATGACGTTAGACCATGTACCATCTAATTTTGTTGAATTAGCCGAAAAAGTATTGCCAAAAGATCAGTCTGTATTAGTAAAAATTATAGATATAATAAATGATCTTCACTTAGTTGAAATATTTCGTCGTAATACAGATGGTGGATTGTTTAGTGTAAATAGATCAATTTCATTTGAGGCAGAACTCAGGTAAAACTTATTAATTAGTTAATTTATACATGATGATGTATGGATCAATCTTTCGATTTTTCTCCAGGAAACAAATTGGAGAAGGGAGCAACAAGAACAAATTTAAACTGACCATGTCACCCAAATCACGTAAATAGAACTTGATTATATTTATTTTAATTTGTATTTTTAAATAAATATATGCTTTTATTTAGCTAACCACCACCGTCAAGTGCCCTCTACAGGATCCTTAGAACGACCACAACTGCCAAAAATTGGTAAACGTAATTTCCTCTTGTTTTATTATTCTCGTCATGAAATTTACGAAATATTTGATATGTTATAGATCAGTATTTTCAAGTTTCCGTACCATTCGCTGTGAATCCATCTAATTTCTTTGTACAACCATTATCAACCAGAAAAATATTGGATGAATTAATGGAAAAACTGCAAAAATGCTATAGGAACGTACAATATGGTAATTTAAAAATTGATGATATATGTCCGGGTAATATTTATGCATCGAAACAGGAAGATGGATTTTGGTACAGGTAATATTTTACAGTAGACATCCACGCCTATTTTTATGAGAATATTTTCCTTCTGTCTTAGAACAAGTGTTATTAAAGTAATACATTCAGATTCTGTATCAGTATACTATTGTGATTTTGGCTTCTATCTAACGGTACCTGTAAAGCAACTTCTTCCGCTGGCCGAAGAATTTATGGAACTACCCTACCAGGCATTTAAAGCGAAACTAGCAGGTTTGATTTTAGAAATACAAAATTAATTTGCAAGATAATCTGTTTTTATTCATTGTCAGGCATAAAACCAGTTCAAAGTAAATGGACCGTGGAAGATTGTAAAAAATTCAAGCAAATGATTGAGGGGAAGAGTTTTTACGCAAAATTAAAAAATATTGAAAACGACGTTTTATACGAAAGTGATTTAGTTTTAAAACTAACATTAATCAACACAAGCGGTGCTGATGACATCTATATCGATAATCTGTTAGTTGAAAATGGAATAGCATTAAAAGATAATGCTGATGAATGATAATAACAATATACGAGAGTATACGTCCTTATTAAGATTACCATTGTTATAAAAAGATTCTAATTTTGTAGATTGTTAGAAGTTGCCTAGTTCTAGTTTACTGTTTTCTTTTTTAACCTATATATGCTAGGTTTGTTTTCATTCTTATAATTCGATCAGTGAATTTGTATTACTGAAAATATTCGTTTTAGGATTTTCTAAGGAATAATTTTTTATATTATTTTTTTATTTAGATTTAAAAGGACACTTGTTACCAGTTATTATTTGTTGTTTTCAGTTTTAGTTATCGATTTTCATTACACTGTTTTTTTTGTTTCATTCCTTATAATAATATAATAAACTTCAGTTCCAACAGCTACGTACCAATTACGATAATAGCCAGAAAACTGAGTAAAATAGTTACATAAGTCATAATAACGTGATCTTATGTATAATTATTTAACATTATGTTTTATGGAATAGCGCTGAAACACCCATATTAAACTGTATAATGAGATTTCGATTTAATTCAACTCTAGTTGAATGATTATCATTATCACGAAACATTTTACAACACAGAATAATAGTAATAATAGTAATGTATTATTCCGTGCTTATAAAATGGATTTTGTACCTACTGAATAACCTACTTGCCTCTAGCTTTCTAAAGTCCATAGAAAGAATTAGAATAAAAAAATTTGAAAGATCTTGGAAAAGAAGAAAGTCGATGTTGTTGTGTCGGAAAGCTTCATTCCGTTATTTAATTTCTCATTATTATTATTACTATTATCATCTAGTTAATACATCGCAATAAGAAATGTTCGTCAGTGATCGTTGGATTATATTATTTCTGTTATCAGATTCAAAATTTTCTACAAGATTAAATATATTGAGTTCAATTTCTGAACCTTCTCAAATATACATATATAAGGACCATCAATAGATATTAAACGTTTTCGTCTAGAGTTCTTTAATTTTTCAATGAAAAAGTAATTTAGTAGTGATTTAAATAACATTCTGTTGTATACATAGATCGAGTTAAAATACTTCTAATACAATATATTAATACAAGAGTTTAAAAACAAAAGGATTCTACATAGAATAAGAGTTGTTTAAGGCATATGATAATTTTTGCCTTTTTTGATTTTTGTATTGCTTGAATTTTTGTTTGAGAAATGTTTAATTGAGGACATAAGTTGTTTTTTTCAGTTAAAATGTAATCGCTTTCTAAATACATCGAGTATTTTTATAAGAATTGTTTTTTCAATCAATTAATAACTTCGAAGTCTGCCCGTTACATCATCTATGATACAGATAATATCAAATATTTTAGATAATAATACGTCCAGCATATAAACTATGTTGGGTTACATTACCTAGCCCACAATACGCATAGCATAGCCCAGTTTAAAAGTTTAAATTTCAAATGAATCACGTGACATAGTAAAAATGTTCAGTTCTACGTTCGTCCGAAATTTGGGGATTTTGAAATTTTTGTATTTGTTTTGTTTGATCTCGCTGAACGCAACCAATGTTTTTCTATGAATTTATATTTTGTAAACAAACCTGTCTGATTTCGGAGGCTAAAACTTGATTCAAAGTATATTTAAATTAAATAATACAGGAAAATATTTCCTTTATATATGGAAATGGATCAAAATTTAGCAAGGAAACTATTTGAAGAAGGTGGAACTTTTATATTTCTAGGTGTACCGAGAGGAACAGAATTTGGTATCGATTTAAAATCATGGAATACTGGAGATAAATTTAAAGGAGTCAAAATGATACCACCGGGCCTACATTACATATTTTTCAGTTCAGTTAGTAATACCGGAGATGTGGCTTCTAGGACCGGGTTTTTTCATTATTTTAAAACACGCGAAGTTATTGCTAAACGATGGGATAAACTTCACGAAGGTCTAAGTACTGAAAATATTCCTGAAATAGAAATTGAAAGGTTTAAACAGAATTTGAAAACGTTGGATAGTTGTTTGGGACCTTATCCATATGACATTTGGGAGAAATGGAAGTTTTTAACTGAAAATATTTCTGGTACTGTATTAACACAACTTATAATTTCAACCTAATTCGACTTTACTAGTGTTCCTTATTTCTACATATTATTTTTGTTGCCCTATTTAGAGGAATTGGCAAAACAATTAGTACCATTAAACGGTGAAGTTCATTCAATAGTTGAATTAGAACATTGCAGTAATGCAAACCGACCCCGAATTGATGAGCAGTCACTAGATGATAGTGTTTTGGCTGATTGTTCAGAAAGAATGAAACTGTTTTTTGGTAAAAGCGATGAAGAATTATTGCCAGCATTACAGCCTAAAGAAGGAACTAATTTGAGATTTACTAGATTTCCAACGAAACTATTTCCAGAAGGTTGTAGCCCATCCGAAATAACACAACATTCTCTAGATTCCTCTTATCGGTTTGAACAAGTGATAAGTGATTATGCTAGGTATGTTGCATTAGTACTGCATAGTATCATAATGAATAATAGTTTTTGTGTTATTGTTTCAGACCAGCAGATATTTTAGGAGAATTCGAATTTAGTTACATTTGTTTTCTAGTTGGCCACAGTTTAGATGCATTTGAACAATGGAAAATGATTTTCACTCTGTTCTGTTCATGTGACAGTGCGATTATGAAACATAGAGGTTTATATGACACATTTTTAAATGTTGTGGAACTGCAAGTCAAAGAAATGCCAATAGATTTTTTAGCTGATATTGTAACAAATAATAATGTTGTATATTTAAAATTACGCGATTTATTTCGAACTATCAAAAATTCAAAAGGAATTGATGGTAACTTGAAATCTAAAGCAGTTCATTTAAAGAACACGTTAAATGAAATTTATGAATGGGATTTTAACAATTTAGATATAGAATATGGTGAAGATGCTCCTGTAATAGTTGAATTAGCATAAATAGTATACTAATAAAAAGCATATATAATAAATAGTTATATTTGTTATTTTATGTAAAACTAGCCAAAGTACTGGTACGGTAAGGAATATAGGTGGCTAGATTCACACTGTTTACAACAAATTAATAATATATGTACAAATAATAAAACTTTTAATCTAAACAATAAAAAAATCTGCACATGTGTTGTTGTTTTTGCTTCCTTGTTGTAGTTCCTATAATATAACAATATCTTCTAATTTTTCTAATAGATAGCTTTCGTCCTAAAATAAATTAAAGAAAATTGCTACAGAGTAACATCTACCGACAGCCTTATACACTATTTTACTCTATGTTGTTTTTATAGGTGTGTGATTTTGAAACACAAATTACGAAGCAATTTATAACTAAAATTCGTAATTTTATACTTAGACTAGATTATTTCCTGTATATACATACTTGCATTGTAAGATATGACTAAGTAGAAACTATGGAGGGCTATAAGAAAGAGTGAACACTAGAAAAACAAAAACGGGCTTCCGTCAGGTGGCGCTGCGACCAACTGAAACAACAGTTGTTAACAAGTTAACAATGTTAACATTGTTTTCATGAGAAAATCAAATTTTTGTGTTTTTAAGGAAAATTATAGATTTTATGCCAGCAGATTAAAACCATGATTGTAAAAATAAATATTTAATATAATACAACAATTGTTATTTAAAAAATGAGCATAATTTTGTTTTTTTTCCATTTTATTAATATTATGATCAGTGACGTGCTATAAGATTGGTTAAAAATATATTACAAAAATAATTGTTATATTATTAAGTAAAATTTATTTTGAAATTGTTATTATTAACTTATTAACAATTACTTAATAGTTAAACAATTTAGTTTGGTTTAGATGTTTGGAATACTATGGATTATTTTATTTGAATTGAAATATCCAAATTAATGTCAAATATGAAAATGATTAATGATTTGAAAACGAAACAATAATAGGGCACGTCACTGATCTGACAATCACCTGCAATTATCGCAAAATACACGAATCCCTCTGGTAGACAAAAATATTTCTGGCCCACAAACGTTTTGACTTTTGTTAGGTTGAGACTACTCCTTACTACAAGTGTGTCCCCGCTGAGATCTCCATAGAAATGACATAACTTGTTGTTTATCTAAACTTTAACCTTAGTATTTTTATTAAGAAATTAATAATATTTGGATAATTGTTGTGTTCTTGCTGTTGTTTTAAAATGTTAGAACCATTGAATTTTGATTTTGAAAAGATGAATGATGAAACAGAATGTATACTGTGTGAAAATAAATTTAATTTGTCCACTAGTGTCGACGCTTTTGGAATGCATATGTTCTCTGAACATAATTGCGTTATTGAAGATATTCAAAACATACGAAATTTACCAAAGTATGAAATAAATTTCTATCGAATTATTCTTTAGGTATATCAAAACTATATTTTAGATATGTCTCATATTGGAAAGAACGTCTAAAATTGAAGCCATTAGAAGAAATCATTCCAAATATTAAAATAGAACTCATAAGCACACATTTTTTATTTAGTTCTTTATTAGAAGAAGATAAACTTCTAAGACATGAATTAACTTTAAATTATGCATTAGAAGTACAACAGAAAGAAAGATCAGATCGTAATTATAAAAAGCAATGTTTGTATTGTAAATATGAAAATGAAGGTAGATACCTCATGAAGGCTGATCTATAATTAGTAGAAACTAAAAAAAAAATCCTTGTTTTTTAGGTACACGAAAAGATTATTTGGATCATCTTTCCATTAAACATAATTTACAATTAGGATTACCTGATAATTTGGTGTTTATCGATGAATTAATTGATCTGATTGAAAAACAAATGGAATCGTTAACCTGCATATTTTGTAAAGGCAAATTTTCTGATAGAAACATAATGAAAGAACACATGAGAAAAAAATTACATAAAAGAATAAACCCAGATTATAGAGAATATGATAAATTTTATATTGTAAATTATTTAGAAATTGGAAAGAATTGGAAAAAAATTGAAGTAGAAAAAGATGAGTTCGTTCAATCGGTCGGTAAGAATTTGTAAAAATATGTTAAACAACTTCTCCGGTAATACGAAAGGAATTCTTTTTAGGATACACAGAAAACTGCGATGAAGAATATGCCGATTGGCAAGAGAAAGATGATCTAATTGTTTGTTTATTTTGCAAGTACAGCGATTCCGATATGAATCTACTATGCCTTCACATGGATGGTGAACATAATTTCGATTTTTCTTATACCACAGAAAATTTCGATTTCTACAAGAAAATTAAATTAATTAATTATATCAGACGAATGATTTGTATGCGAAAATGTCCTTATTGTGAAAAAAGTGAAAAGACAGCAGATGAATTAGAAGAACATTTAAGAACCATGGCACATTTTAAAGTACCAAAGAGTGATTTATATGATCAACCCGAGTAAGTATAAAACTGTTTCGAACAAAAGCTAAAATTACATTATAATTTTCTGTTCTAGATATTATTTTCCAACATACGAAAATGATTCGTTTCTTTATCTTATCGATGACTTAAATGAAGAATAAAAAATTGGATGATGTGTGTACGCTTTTAGTATACAGATGCAAATGTACGATAGAAGCAGTATAGTTATAATAAATAGTGTCGATTAAAGCATAATGATTATATTAAAATCACATTTTATTAAAAATTAATCAACAAGAGTTAACCTTATAAATAAAACAAAAAATTAACTGTCTGTACACTATTTTATAGTGTAGTGTATGGGACAAAATACCCATTATAACATTTCGGTCATTTACTAAGTAAAAGTTGTTACAATGAGTATAAGACACGTGATACTCAATTATTTAACAATCAGTGTAACAAAACGATTAAAAAAACGTAAGAGTATTAGGATCAGTATTAAAATTACAAAAAAATAAAATAAATTAAATATTAAACATAAAACTAGAGATTAAAAAATCAAAATTATACGAGCAGAATAAATAGCTCAATTACTAGCATTGTTTTACATTCGTCTTAACAGTCATCTATGCTCATTATCTTAAAGAAATTAAAGTGCTTCAGCATCACAACCTTAACTAATGTATTGGAGTTAAAGCATGTTTTGAGAAAAATAATACTTTTGAAAGCATTTGCTTTGATCAAAGTGTCAATTTAATTTAACTAACTTGGACTGCTAAACAGCAGTCCAACGCTCTGCTCTCCAAAGTAAAATAAACATATTTGGCTTATTTAAAAATGTAAAATAATTCTGTGATACTGGACTAGCTACAACGGGAGTGGTACTAATTGGTAAATTAACATCCGTATAACGTGATAATAAATTTCTATATCCTCTTCCTATAGTTGCAATAAGTGGTGTTGTTGTATTGTTGTCATCTGTATTAGACTTTGGTACAGCTAATGGAACGATTAAACGCACCTCCTCTTCATATGGTCGGAAAATAGTTGCTGGACGTAAAGTGTTTTTCTCGGCTATTATGACACATCCCCAAGTAGTGCCAATATAGAGTTCATTGTTTAATACCACCAAACTAGATACCTAGAGAAAAACAATTTTTATTGTGATCATCAATTTATCGATCGAATCTGAAAGTGACCAACCTGACAATTTGTAGGACTTAAATGTTCTTCAATTGCAATTGATTTAATACTTTCTGAGCATGGTACCAATTTTGAACAATCCAATTTATTTACGATGCTTCGACTGTTTACATCCCATTGATAAACAATACAGCCTGGTTGTACATAAGACCAAACAATATTATCGACTGAAACGAGATTTATCACATCGACAAAATCGATGATTGGTTGATAGTGATTTAATATTTCATAGCTGGCTACCACTTGATCTTTTATTGTATAAATTGTAATTTGACCATTACTGCCACCGCACCATAACTCATAAATACTATTATAAAATTTTTTCAAGTTAAATCTTTATTTGAACACGTACAAAATTAACTCACTGTTCATCTCCTTTGAAAATTGCACACATACAATTCACACCACAATTTATACCTAGTTCAGTCATAACAAATGTACCCTCAGCTGAAACTGGTGTTAACGGTCGCGTTTCTGAATTTACCAAGAATAAACGACCATTTGATAAAGCGCAAGCAACTCGTTTTAATGATGCCAAATATAATAATGCCTTAATTTGAATATTTGGCTCAGTTTCCAATGAGTAAAAGAACAATTTTCTACCATCACTCGCTCTATAAAATTGAATATTTGAGTATTTTCGAATATCTGTCATTGTAGGCACTTACGAATATGCATGAATAGTTCCAGAACAATCACCAATCCATACGGTATCACCAACCGTACATGTTGCCGATGGTCTTATTGGCATTGTCATTGTATGATATTGTAGCCAACCACGATCAGCTGCTAACAATAAATCGACACGGGAATTTTCGCACATCATCCACATTTCCGATCCGGATAATCCTTCATCTAAAAATAAGTACTTTGTAAAAGATCTAATACGTTTAGTTTTCGTTTATAATTGTTCGTACCTGTGATATTTGTTAAGGCAGCACTTGTTGCTGCAACAACACGAGCCGGATGTTTCAACGACATAACGTCACATAAATGTGTAAATTCTGGTGCACTTGCAATTGATACAATTTGACTGGCAGATGGTCGATCTTTCGGTTGTTGTGACCAGCACAAAACCATCAAATCAAGAAAATAACTTGGATATAATGTTTCCTATTCAAACGAGGATCATGATACATTCATCATGGGCTAGCAATAAAGTCACACTTACTCGGTATGTTAGAGGTGGCCTGCCGCCATCTAAAATGTACTCTTTAACCGATTCGTGTCCCTCAAACGGTTGATGTAAAGTTAAAAGTTCATAGATAAACATTCCAAATGAGAAACAATCAACTTTCTCTGTATATTCTTCTTCCCCATTGTATCGCATAATTTCTGGTGCCATAAAACCTTCAGTTCCACCAAAGCCTTTTGTACCAGAAGGTAAAGTTAAACGACTTATACCTGAAAACGAGAAATTAATGTAAATACGATTTTTTTTTTAAATTTAATTTGTCGCTACCATAATCAGCCACTTTAATATGAACTAAATGATCGGGATTATCAACAAATGGTGGTGGCATCTCCCAAACCAGAACATTTTCCGATTTTAAATCTCTGTAGATAATACGTTGCCTGTGTAGATATTCTATGGCTTTAGCTACCTAAAATACAAATTCCTATAGCCATATTTTTAATTTATTGTTAATTATTTACCTGTAAAATAATAGCTTGAATAGTATATGGACCAACTTTAGCCCCTGATCGTCTATAGTGTCTTAGGACCAAATCCAGTGCGCCCTGTGGTGCTAAATCCAATACCAGTGCTAGTGGTGATGTACAAACACCCACAAACGGTACAATATTTGGATGTTTCAAACTCAATAAGATATTTAACTCTTGTCGGGCGGTACAATATGCTTTACATGCATACTGTAAAGGATCGCGATCCCATTTTCCTTGAGCCGCTTTATATGCAATTACAGCAGATTGATGGGCATTCTGACCGGGTTGAACTGGTTGTAACATTTTCATAGCTACATCGATCATAGTGTTTGAACTTCGTACTTTACAAGTGCCTTTAAACACGAATCCGAATGCTCCGCGCCCTAATAGGTGACCTTTTTTTATATTTTCTGGTTTTATAATGTAACGATCACCCAAATCAAGAAACATCTAGAACAAGACACAAAATTTAAGATTAAATTTATTATTTTTGTGTATTATTACAGTATCAGGAGCAATTCTAGCCAACTGGATGTCACCATGAATTGGACATGAAACTTTTTTCTCATTATAGGAAGCTAAAATACATTCCTCAACCATCCACGAGTAGTAATAACAATTCGGATTTTTAGTTTGCTCATGATCTCCTTGAGAAATATTTGGATGCCCTTCTATTGATTCATTTCTACTACTTGATTTACTTGATGAATCTGGATCAACACCACTATCACATTCAGACGTATAAGATTCTTGAGACTTTCTTATTCCACCGCTATGATGATGATGGTAATGATCTAAATCAGACATTTGATGAGAACTGGAAGGTTGTTGGATATCCGAAAAATAATCGAAATGATGATCTAAATGATTTATTTGTCCGCCGCCGCTCAAACATTCAGGACATGGTATAAGCCGTGTAACTAGGAATTTCCCTTCTGAAGTGTGAACAAAACGAGTTCCCAATGTTGGATACCAATCTTCTAATAAGACATCAATATGATCAACAGCCAATGCTAATAGTTGAGCAGTAGATTCTTGTGTGCATTCAATAATCAAGTCATCTTTGAATTTCAATTGATTTAACTCAAGCACTGAATTGCTAGGTTTCGGTTTCACAACAAGGGAATCGAATGGAAAAGAAATTTCCAAAATAGAGGAATTTTGTAAATCTACATCACACCACACACCATCTTGTTTAATTTTAAATCTAAAAATTGTTTAATTACTTTTATACTGTGACATGATCTATCTATCTTATATACTTACTTCAACTGTCTATAATGTGCAGCAGAATTATGTAAAACCTCTTTCATTCGAAACAATGTCAAATCGCCATATTTCAATTGCAAACCAGTTTGCCATAAAATCCATTCAGCTTTCAGATCCAGACATCTAGCCAGATGTACATCCTGTGCAATATCTTTTGGTAAAATAAAAAACGATCGAACTATGTCAATTATTAAATCGTCAGCTAAGATTCTAGACATTAAGCGGGACCAGAAACCCGATGGAAAATACGACATTAATAATAAACGTGTTATCGATTTGTTCGAGTGTTGAGAGGTGACTTCGTAACTTATTTCAGGTTGAGATTCATCTGAAAATTGAAAACGTTTATTAATGTTATCCGTATCATAGTGTTAAATTTAATTACTAGTATTTGGATTCAACCCAATGGGAAGTGTCATTTCGAAACCTCCTCCCGACGATGTGGAAACAGTTTCCTTATACAAAATTGATTTAGGCGAAACACTTAGTTTTTTATTTCTTACTGCCCAACCACGCGATCGAAGTGGTACCTATAAATCATTCTCTCAATCATAAACTTCACTAGATCTTGGTAATAAACAACTACGCGTCTTTGTTCGTTGATTTCTAAGTTTGATTGAATTTTATTTCCAGGAACTTTACCTTGACTTTAACTAATGGTTGGTTAACTTGCCCAGGATACATTTGTGCAATAATAATATCCTCTTCCGATGGTAGTAATGATGGTATTAATAATGTTCTGGAATCCCATGTCAAAGCCACTTCGAATTTATTCAATAGATTGACAATATAACCTCTAGTATCAACTGGGCCAATATTACTAGCTTTAAAAACATGCTTTAAATCGTCTAATTTCATAACACCGGTTCGTGCAAATGGATTAATTTCTCTTATTGTTACAACATGAGCGAGCATATCGCACAACCACTGTGGATCGAGGAAATATAAATCTTTTAATGTTGCATCGTCATAGTGTAATAAAACTCCTAAAATTTATATTGTTCTACATTATACCAATTGAATAGAATTAAAATCTAGTTATTGGTACCATTATCGTGTAGGAACAATGTCGCTTGATGTAATTCAGCTGAGTCGCGAAATGTTTTATTGTATCGTTGTTGCATTTCATTTATTACAAATGATTTATATTGCTCAGATGTTAATACTGGATCTAAACCATTTTGGCGCCTGTCAGCCGCTATGTAATTCACAATATCTTCTAATGCTAAGTAGGTTGCTGGTACTTTCTGTTCCAATAACAATTCTTTACTGCCTAAAAACACACAACAATACTTACAAATACGATATAAATAGAAAAAAACTCTCGTTTATTCTATACCTGGGTGTTTTAAACTAAAAACTGTATCATAAATTAAATTGCATAACAATTTGATATTATGCCTTGTTTTACAACTAATTTCAATTGTATCTAATACACGTGGCAGTCCACATTTTTCCGCATCAACAATATTTATAAATTTATCTCTAATTATTTGTTGATATTCTTCCGATATATTCGGATTGAACTCCTGAACAACATCATAATGTGTACCAACAATAATTACAGGCGAATTCGGGGCACGTGCTTGAATATTAACCAACCACTGAAGGATTTCATTTATACCACGATGTCCATCGATTATTCGCCATACAACTAAATATAAACTTCGTTTCGATAAGAAGTATTGATGCGTTGCATAGTACCTGTGGGAGCATTAAATGAATAAACTGTTTCACTTAGTTCGTTGTATAGTAAACGTACTCTTTTTGTCCACCAAAATCCCATGTTCGGAAAATAACAGGACCATGAGAAGATTGATTGCGAATTTTTTTCTCATAAACCCAATCACCAATATCTACACCCACAGTTGACATATTTGTACCTCTGGATGTTTTTACATTTATATTTTTGTTTCCCATTCGCTTTGCCCAATGCTATGAATAATTAGCAATAAATATGTTATACGGCACGAGATACTAGATTCAAACTTCAACTCTAAACTCTCACTTCACTTACTTACTTCTGTCCGTTTTCTTGTTACACCTTCCGAACGCAATTGCTCTAATAAACTAGTTTTACCGATACCCTGTACACCGACAATCATTAATTTCATTCGTGCATATGGTTTAGCATCTTCTAAAATGGATTTCAAATATCCAATAATATCCATTGTTTTATATTTTTTACTTTCAATCATAAACTTCAATGGATCTTGTAATGAACAACCACGCGTATTTAAATTCCACAGACGCGATAATAATCCCATTTGTGGTGGGAGTTCGTTGATTTCTATAAATAAAATGGTGAATAATTTTTCTATTGCGATTCATTTCAAGTTAGTTAGCCGGTATAATTTCGAGTAGGTTAAACGTATGCATTGGTTTTAATAATAAAAAAAAATTGAAAAATTGTAAGCAAATTGAGAAAACTGATTGCATAAACCACAGCAATTTCTCTAGATCAATTTGTAACTTCTTTTTTAAGTATTCTATTCCATACTCACCTAAGTTTCCACTAAAATTAAGGACGGACAAATTGGTTAATTCATAAATATTAGAAGGTACTTCTTTAATATTATTATTACTTATATCAAGCATTGATAAATTTGGAAATATTAATCGAGCCTTTCCCGCTTGTGGATTCTAAAATGATAAACTTTACAGTTGATAAGAAAACACAATTAAACGTGTCGCATACTCGTTCAACTTCATCTTCATCAGTGCTACTTAAATCGCCATCATCGTCAGTACTCAATTGTATTCTTTTCAATTGATTATCGGCTAGTATTAAAGTTTTCAAATTATCAAGACGTAAATGTCGTCGATGAACACATACCGAATGTAGAACAATATTTCGTACAGATTTCGACGAATGTCTTCTAACTGCAATAGAGTACATATGATGCATAAAATTTCACGGTGCAACCAATATCATTCTACCTCCAATTTCCGATGATAATTTCCCTTTAAACGCTGTATTATCCATATAACAAGTTAAATTAGCCAATTCCATATTATCTTGTGCTTCAACCTGTGGCAAACTCGGCCATACCGTTATTTGATTATGACTTAGATCTAATTGTTTCAATGAACTTGGATAACTCGTTATATGTGACATCGATCTCAATGTGTTAAATGCCATATTTAATCTAGTCAGATTAACTGCTAAACAAGGTAATACAACCGGTATACTATTGAATAGATTATGAGCAAGGTTAAGAGAAGATAGTTGCGAACATTTTTCCAATGTTATTTCATCGCTGTGTAAAATTTGTTCAGTTACTTCAATATTTTTTGTCCAGAAATTATGACGATTGATATCTAGTTGCCTGAAATTTTTCGTTTAGCATTAATTTAATATTTGAGCGCATCATCAATATAACTAACATGTAGCATCTTTCCTTTATCTGATATCTTACAGCATGGACCGAATCTTCGCTGCCAATAATTTTATCAAATTCAGCAATTTCATGTTCTGAATCTTGTTCGGTTAAACTAGAAAGATGCGAGTCGCTCGAACTGACACTCATCTTATCTAGATCCTCTTTTGTCTAAAAATCATATAAAAAATTAGATAACCTATCTTCAATTTACATCCGTTCTAGTAAAACACACCTCTGCCGGTGATGATGGTAATTCTTTTAATAAATTAAATGAAGCATTTAATTCTTTCAATTTTGGCGCTAACCACATATCGTAAGGTAGGTGTTGCAATTTATTATTTGATAGTACTAAAATTGTTAAATTTGGTAAACGAAAAATTGCATCAGGTATTTGATCTAATCGATTATCTTGCAAGTATAATTCTTCTAATACGGGACAGGAATAATTTAAACATTTTGGTTTCCTTTCAACATGATTTCGTTTCATAAATGATCGTTTCACTGGCGTTTGTTCAGGTAATGGTAATCTTTCTAGTCTATTTTGCGATATATTTAGATATTTCAAGCTTTTCAGTTGAAATATTGCTAATGGTATTGTGGTTAAATTATTATTTGAAATATCCAATCTAGTTATTGAAAACAATGCTAAATCGTAACATTTTGGATTCTGCTTTAATTTCGGATTTAAATTTAATGCCGCATCAATCAGCCATTGGGTTTTTATATCTGATAAACGGCATTTCTGATTATGCCAATTAATCATTGTTGGCGTATTTGGGAACAGGCTGGAATATGTTAAACTGGACACTGTAGGAAATATATTCATGTGTGCATTTACATTTTCCGTCATGAATTTTTTGTTAATTTTATTTTCCGGATCTGGATGAGCCTAAATTAGAATATTTGCAAAAATTATTCAATAATCGTAGAAATTTTATATTTTCATTGTGTTCAATTAATCATAATTACCAATAATAATGTAATTTACCATATCCATTAAATATGCACTTACTTTAATCGAAAGCAATTTAGCAATTAGTGTCTCATCCTTGTTAGCAACTACAACACCTAATGCTTTGCAATCATCATCTCGAGCGCTACGTTTCAATAATAAATCAACAATTGCCACATCTCGATTTTGACAAGCGACCACTAAACCAGATGAAGAATAGTTTGATGAATTATTATCTTCAACTGAACAGTAATTAATGTCCTGAAATGTTCGACATTATTTAATAAAAATTATAAAATTAATATTTTATATGAATGAATGATCTTCTATCTCTTTTATTCCCGAACAACTGTGCTATTGTTAATAGATAAACGAATTAGAAAATATTCATCCTGTAATTTATTAACCAATATATCGTTAATGTTATGATATGGTTTTATAACTGCATTCGGATTGGCGCCAGCATTTAAAAGTGCAACCGTTATGTCATAATGTTTGCCTCTAATCGCTGCATGCAATGCTGTCTCAGTATTATTATTACAATAAATATCCAATCGTAACGGACTGATGGACTTTATATTGCCATTGAGCTGAAAATTTTTTAATTAAATTTGTTCATCTTAATCATTAACATAATGGCAACCTCCCACACCTCTGTATCTTCGGAACCTTCTCTAGTCAAATGCAACTTGGACATAATATTCATTATTCCATCTGAGATTCTATGCCGTGTTGGACTTAAGACACTTTCCGATATTGGAGTAACATCGTCTTCCTTAAAAATAGAAAAAAATCAATACGGTTTTATAAAATGTCTTAATACTTTATTACTGAGCTAATAGATTCAATAATACGTGTCGCTTTTATTTTAAATGTAAGAATTGCATCAATTAATTTCTTATTTCCTAATAAAGCGGCCACATATAAAATATTTTGTCCTGTTGCATCACGTTCATTTATATCAAATGGCATAAAGTATTCCCATTGTTCTGTTGTATCTCTAGAAAAATCGTTAAATAAGAGTTAATATTAATAAAAACTGAAATCTTAATTATTTGATGTTACCTATATTTCTTGCATAAATGGGATGGATAAGGAAAATGTAGCAGTAATTCTAGAACCTTTACATGGCCATTTATACAGGCAGCGTGTATGGGAAGCCATCTTTCAACTGTGTGTTGCTGAAAATTGAATAGATATGCAGGGCCAACTATTGTGAAATTACGATTTGAACATTTTTCTACCTGGACAAGTTCAGGAAATTTAACTAGCATCATTTCAACAATTTCTTTATGTCCTTGATAACAAGCTATATATAACGGTGAATATTTTGTAACTGAATGACATCTACCATCAGCACCATAATTGAGTAGAATTTTCGCAATTTGACAGTTTCCAGCCTCACAGGCACTACAAAAAGCATACCTATAAATAAATATTTCTTATGTTGCATCATAACTTACGAAAATAGTAATGTATTAGCGCCACTAGGAGCCATATTAACAATAAGCTTAGCATCCTGATGTAATGATGATAAAAGCTGTTGCACGGAATTTGTATCGCCTTGTGAACAGGAATAACCAATTGCTGCATGAATATCCAATCGAGCTTTATCCTTTGCATCTAAAACAAATTGATAGAATGATGGAACAATCGCTACTGATAATTCACATGTGATCATAACTTATTCTATTGTTATAACTAAAATAAATTAATTTTGAAAGTGTTAACACAGGGAAATTTTGGACCTTTCTAAAACATACATACCATCTACTTCACTAAAATTAGTTAAATCGTCAGAAAAATATTCGGAAGCCTCAAAAGCTAAATCGGCAGTAGCACGCCGACGCCTCACTCTTTTCGCCATAAATATAATTCGGATTAGTGTGCAATTATAATAAAAAAATTCATCAAAAAATATATGTATATATTATGTACGTGTGCATATAAATTATCTATACCATAACTTTACTTATTGTAGATAACAGAAGCGAAATATGCCAAAATGTCGTATCAGCTGAGTTCTGACCAGCTTGTATTAAAGAAAATCAATAATCCACTAAGTAAAGGGGATGTATCCAATGTTACCCTACGATCTGCATATTTTATACGTAAAAAATGTGAAACATAGTCAAAACGAATAATTAAAGATATAAAACATACACTATAAATATCAATTTGAGCTAATTTCCAAAATTGAACCATCCGTTGAAATTGAATTTCCTCTTCAACAATAAAATTATTAAATACGTTAAAATTATAATAAGCACCGTTGTAAATGAACATCGCCACACCGTTTTATAAAAGCTCATCTTATTATTAATACCATTAATGGATGTCAATAAAATGAGAGCCGAAAAAGAAATAAATCAAAAATGAACACTGCTCTTTCTATTCGATTTACACGCGCTCTCTATCAGTCGTCTGTCAACTGAAATAGAGAAAAAGCGAGTGTAGAGGCGAGGGAAGCCGGAAAAGAGAACGAACACAATGTGTCACTGAGTGTATCTAAATTATTATTTATTAATATAATATGAACAAGGAACAAGAACTATTGTCATTAACACTTTTATTAAGAGCAAAGGTTATCTCTAATAATTTTATTAGTTTCGATTGATAGTTAAAATTTATAAATATACAATTTTCAATGTAAACATAATTTACATATATTAGTTGGGTCTTTATACATATTTATTAAATTTGTAAAAATACACAATTACGATAATGTATAATACATGTTAGTTTAATTAATAACCACATCATTTGTATGTTCAATGTGTAGCCAAAAATAAAGAAAGTATTTGTTATACTATTTTTATTATTCAAACAATTCCGCTGAAAGACCAAGTTCCTAGTCACAACTGTTATTAATACAAATATAACAAAACCCTTCCGACATTAATGTATTTCTGGTTGCCTATCTAATGGCACAAAGCAAAAATGTTCTTAGAATTCGCCACTACAATTCTGATTTAATTATATTCCTTTTCCAGAAAAATATTCAATTAATACAATTGATACTCGTAGATAGGTGAAACCACCTATTTGCTTATAAATAGTAAACAACTTACCTGCAGTTTCCTTAAACAAATCTACACATTTTACATGACCACCTTTCTCGGCAACATTGATTGCTGTCATTCGATTGGTATCTTTAATTTGCATATCAGCATTGTGTTGCAGTAGTGTTTTTATATTATTGTAATGACCATATTCAGCACCTAAATGAAGTGGAGTCTAAAAAAATAATAAGAATCCTTTAGATAGTTGATTACATGAATTTATTTACAACCGTCAATAGGTTTATTATCATGCATCAGTATAATTCTTATATCATTATGCATGTAAATAAAAAATCACCTTACCTTACATTCACCTCGAGGTCCACATTGTATATTGGGATCAGCACCAGCATTTAATAAAAGTTGTAAGCATTTTGAATTCTCAGTTATAATTGCTGCATGTAAGGGTGTTCGTCCCCAACTATCTTGTGAATTTAGAAATGTCTGTTGTCCACCTTCTAATAAATCTTGTAGTAATTCGGTATTATCCCATAGAGCGGCCTAAATTTAAATTTTTCCTGAGTACATATACAATATTAGAATATGAGACTTACTTGATGAAGAAGCCGACCTGGAAAATCTTCTTCTTCCGGTGAAGAATCAAGCATTTTAGTAGTTCTTACTTTTCTTAGTACTCATAATCACGAGGAATTTTGAAAAAATGGTAATTACATTTTATTTATATATCATAATGGAATGTAGATTTTTAAATATTTTAGTACAAACCAAAATATTAAAAATCAAAACAAGGACCCCATAAAAATACACCAGCAAGTTTGACATTTAGTTGGTTGGTGATTTAGTGACAATTTGCTTTGTCGAAATCCTAAAAAAGAAAAAGAAATCGTTTTTCTATTCTTTTTTAACTTTATTAATTTTCACTTTTCAAGTTTTCAGTCAGATAAAATATGCATAAAATTTTTAATTAAAATTTTAAATAAGTCAGACATCTTTTTTTCATGTATTTATTAAATAATAACCAGTGGTCAAATTCACACTTGCCGCGTTTGATTATCGGAAGAGACATATGTGCGCAGGTCGAGTGGGTATTACAGGACCGGAAAAATGGAGTATTGACTATTTTTCAGATTTTTCTGGTCAGCGCGTGCCATTTTTAATTTGATGCTGTTCCAGTTCCATTTCTGAATGTGACACATAAAATTAAATAATCGTCAACTGGAAATAAACACATATCTCATCTTTTTCTCTGCGCATTGTATTCAGTAGTTTTTGCCTTGTATGGTGAAATAAATGTTAAAGTTTTTATCAAGTTTATAAATTGAACCCTAAAATGTTGTGCGATCAAAGAACAGATGTTGGATGCCGTAATCTTCACGGCACATTTGTTTCTGAAAAAATCAATAAAATACGTTGGAGACCAGAACATAATGGCCACCTAGACATTGGAGAGTTTTTCGTAACGGGGAGCTCCGGGGACTTTCGGAGTTCTCTGAAACTATGGGGGTTTTATGAATATGAGGATAAATTTGAACACGATGGACGTTATCCTTATATTCTGAACAATCGCTATGTTTTTGGTGATGTTACTGAACTTCGGGTAAGTAAACACATCATTATTTCTGTACCACGTGTGGTCAAGTGTTCGTTACATGCTTGATTTGCTTTGGTTTTTTAAACAAGTTGAAACTTGGTTAGAAAATTTTCAACTTGCTTAAAGTCATGCACCTGCACACTTTCATTTCATTTTGGAAAATATACTGAGTCTGATATCGAGACAATTAAATAATCATTTAGCTGCACATAAACACACATATTGTGTTTAGCAATTAATCAATCATTAATTTTATATTAAAATTAATGTAAAGAAAATAGTCTCAGAAAATATTATGCGTAACTCGGAATTGATATTTTTCATGTCGAGTTACATGAAAACATCAACACGAGGTACTCCATCATGCTCATAGCGTACAGTCCTAATTTCCTACAGAAAACTATACTATTTATATTAGTATTTATATACTATTTATATTAGCTTTGTTCCCACGTGAAAGATTTTATCGCCTCATAATCATCAGTCAATGATAGCAATAGATCATGCAAATAATCTGCGCAGTACAAAAAACATGTTAATATAATGCTCAGAATCATTGTCTGTCAGTAGCACGTTATCGTCACTTAGCCGTAAAAAAGAAACCACAGATTAAGATTTCGTCCTCTTTACTTGGAACAAAAATATCATAACGAAAATCTTTTTCTTTCACAGTTAAACTCATATCTAATTTGTTTTAGTTCTTAAATGAAAATGATTTTATATCGGCTTCTTCAACCGGTGGAGTCTATTTTACTAAAATAACCACCAATTACAAAGATCAACCTGTCTTGACAAGCAACGGATTATTAAAAGACCTTCATTATTATAATACAAATCAAAATTGTTCATGCACGTCTATAGCTGTACAGGAACATGACTTGGTTACTGTTGGGGAAGATGGACGAATCAATCTTATAGATATTCCTTCAAACAAAATTATCAGATCACTAGGTAAAATAAAACAATTTTGTTATTTGAATTTATTTATTTAACGTAGTTTAATTTTTATTCATACGTATGTATGTATAATGTCGGTATTGTACACCTGTTAATCATATCTTAAGATTTATTAAAAATTACTTGTATTTTGCTTGCATTGTAGATACTAGTACATTAAATTTATTTACAATTTTTCAGTTAAGGCAGATTGCTGTTCACTTCGATGTGTAACATTCATCAGTCATACAGATTTTGCAACAGGTAATTTGCGAGGTGAAATAAACACATGGGATTTAAGAGAAAAAAAAGCAAGAGATAGACAATTGGTTGGCGATATAGCAACTCCAACTTGTATAGAAAATCCGACACATATGCGTGATATACTAGTTGTCGGTGATGAATTAGGAAGAATTGCCATGTGGGATCTACGCCAAGGACTCCAACCACTTCATCTTTTTACTGCTCACGATGGAGCAGTAAATGAAATAAGTTATGATGAACCAGAGAAAAATAATTTATATAGCTGCTCATCTACTGGTGAATTATGGCATTGGACACCGAAAGCTGGAAGAATACCAGCTGTTAAACTACCACAGGTATTAAAGACATCGACCAACATAAAGGATGATTTAAACGTAAATAATTTGATGCCACGTTTAGGCAAATCTATTAATTCATTAGCTGTGGACGGTATCGGTCAAGTTATTTGTGGTTGTTCTAATGAAGCCGTATATGTAATTGATAAACGTACAAAGGTTTCTCGATCAATATTTCAAAAATTTTAATGGAATTCCATTTCTTGTACATATTCGTTATATTACATTCATTATTTTTTCAATATCTACATTCCACCTTTATAATAATCGTTAGGCATTCGATCAAAATGATCTTTAGTTGTAACGTTGGCCCCATGTGCTTTTAAGTATTCACAGACGATTTTCAATTGCTTTCGGGCGGCACAATGTAAAGCAGTCCATCCATTTTTATTTTGACAATTTACATTGAAATGAAGTTCCATTACAATATAATTAAGCAAATCAATATCCTCAATAGTTGATGCCAAATGTATAAGACTGCATAAGAAATGTATTTAAAAATAGATTTAGAATTATTAGTGTAAACAAAATACAAATGCAATTAGACCTGAATTATGTGTATGTATAGCAAATAATTATTCCTATTAATTAATAATTAATTTATATTATCCATAATTAGGTTCTAGTTAATTAAGTACACTATTACGGATTTTTTTTCTTAATATTAATTTTATAATCTTAAAATATATTTCTCGCATGTTTATCTTATATAATAGGGAATAAAAGAATTACCTGAAATCATTACTGGTTTTCTGTTGAATATTTGCTCCTTTCCCAATTAAAAATTTCACCAAATTTAAATGTCGTCCCAAAACTGCTTCATGTAACGATGTATTTCCGCAATTATCTTTTATATCAATATTCGTAAAATTTAATAGTTCAGAAACAAATTCAAGATGGCCATGAAAAGTTGCTATATGTAAAGCAGTCCTGCCATTTTTTGTCCTAGAATTAATCTACAGAATAGATTAGTAATTGAACTAATTGAATGTATATCAACATGGGGACTACTGATGTTTTGTATAAACAGCATTATTGTACCTGAACATTATTTTCTAATAAAATATTTAAAATTTCTACACAACCATCACGAGCTAAAATATGTAAACACGTCCATCCATCCTTATTAGCAACATCTAATTCAGCTCCAAATCGTATCAGTTCTTTAACTATCACTATACTATTTGATGGAAAAACTTTTGTACAAGCTAACATTAACGGAGTCCAGTCGCCCCTTCGTAAGGCATTAACATTCGCCCCATAAGTACATAATAATAAAACACAATCGAGTTGATTAAACTGTGCAGCCTCGTGCAAAGGTGTTTTATCATCCTTATTTTTAATATCGACTAGGATGGGTTGAAAATTTTCAAATAAATAATTAATGATATCTGTGAAACCCAGACGTGCAGCTATGTGCAGTATAGATTCACCAGTACGTTTATAGTAGATTGAATTCCAATGAAACGTGATCGGGTTTGCTTCTTTAATTTTTTTCAGAGTGATTATTTTACCATGATGGATTTCTTTTAATATTTGATCTTGTTGTTTTGATGTTAATAACGGTACTGTCGACATATTGTATTGTAAGTATTTTTAAATTCAGATTAATAATAAATCACAGACAATATCTGTGAAATTAATTCTACCATAACCTCACATTTTTTTGTACCAAATTTAAAATTTTTAAAATGTAGCAATGTTGAAATTTAAATATTTATGTGTTGTACTCTTATGTAGTATAACAGCTTGTATATTATTTACATTTAATTACTTAAATGTTTATCATTCTAGTTTAATTGATACTTCAAGTGCAACCTATTTATTTCCCAAGAAAAACCAGCTGGTACATTATGTATCGAATAAACTATTAAATATGAATTATCAATATATTTTAAGCAATGAGTCGTTATGTTGGAACAGTAATAAACAATTACTAGCAGTTTTTATCATTACTTCTTATTATGGTAATATAGAAACACGAAATTCTATCAGACAAGTTTTCAACAGTAAATTTCTAAGTTCGCTTCAACTACGGAAAGTTTTTTTATTAGGATTTTCAGAAACAGATAAGTTTATAACACAGACATCTATTGAAAATGAAAATGAACAATTCGGTGATTTATTACAAAGTACCATAACGGAAGCGTATCGAAATTTAACGTATAAACATTTAATTGGATTAAAATGGGTGACAACTTTTTGTAATAACACTAAATACATAATAAAAATGGATGATGATACTGTTGTTAACATGTATAATTTAAACAATCTTTTACAATCACTCAATAAATTTTCTGATAAGAATTTTATCGCTGGTTATGTACTAACTAATCAACAACCAGTACGAGACAAAACGAACAAGTGGTTTGTAACAAAAGATGAATATCCTTTGGATATTTATCCGGCATTTGTTTCTGGCTGGTTTTATGTTACAAATGTACAAACTGTAGCGAAACTACTAGCCGATATTAATCAGCGGACGTTCTTTTGGATTGACGATGTTTTTGTAACTGGAATTTTACGAGAAAAAACAAATGTTTATGTAGCATTATACGATTTAAGTGACTATTTTATTGTGAATTCGGAATTTCTTCAATGCTGTCTGCAAGACTTCGATCGAAAACTATACTGTGATATAACAATAGGACCGAATGGTGGTGATGTTAATATGTTCTCAGTATTCAATGATAAAGTGGGAAATTGTTTATTTAAACGAAGAATTTGTAGGAAACGAAGGAAACCATTGAACAGTACATGTCTTGCTAAAAAAAAGATAAATCTCGGGAGAGGAATTGGAATTGTAAGAAATTTTAATTTAATTTAACAGATCAAGTCGACATGCACTCAATTTATATTTAATTCCTACTTAAAATCAATCTACTAATTCATTATCACATTGTTACTAGTAAATGATTAGTTTTATTTTCTCTGTTTAATTTTAAAGTAAGGACCATGGGAATCCTTAATATACCAAATTTTATCAATTACATCTCCATCTTTATCGTCAGACACTTGTTCCCAGTATAAGTGCGTCCGATTGTATGCTTGTAATCGAGTATATCCATAATCCTGACTTGTAAATGCTGACCAATCTGGTCGAGTCGTTGTGAAATTTTCTCTTCCCTCTTTACATCCAGCCGAGCCTGTAGTAAAATGTACTGGAGCTTTTGGATTTGTATATGGCACTTCATAGCTTCCATTGTACACCTTTAAATTTAAATTGTTTCATCAGAAGCTTAAGGCAATTCTTTAATCAATGCAATTTACTGTGTAGTTATAAATGGGCCATAATCTTTCATAACTGTGTTCATGAGCCCAAATTTCTAAATCAACACCATAATTATAAAATAATTCCTCCATTCCAAACCAATGTACTAATGGTAAACCAGCTCTAGTAAATGTTTCATGTGCTGTACAATCATCATTATTTAAATTACTACAATACATTGGTCGATGCCCTACGACAATAATCCATGGATGTTTTTCCCTGTGAGTGAGAGGCAAGATATAATTCTGTTATTGTATACATATTAAATTGTTTTCGTACCTGTTTTCTGGTAAATTGGCCTTAATTAAATCATTTTCCAACCATTCATATTGAAAAACAAGCATTTTAATACCATAATTTAGAAAATAATACACCTCAGTTGAAATGGAGATAATATGCATTGGACCAATATCGAAACTATAAAATAGATTTTCGGTATCGCCAGGCATACTAAATCTAGCACGATAGTGACTGAAATTACTAGAAGAGAAAAAATAACAACATATTTTAATCGCTAATTAAACGGAACATATTCCGTATATCTTACTAGGCTCCTTCGTGATTTCCTGGGCTAGTCATATAAGGTAAATAAGCAGCAACAGATTCTATTTGTCTCATAAATTCATCACCAACCTGTCCATTGTTCTGTGTATGATAAATAATATTGTAATTGTAAAATTTTTGATTGTAATTGCATATATGATAATTTTTTTTGAAGCTGCTTGCTTACATCGTGCATATCATATGCAAAATCTCCGATATGTAAAACGGCATCATATACACCTCTTTCAGCTTCTTCCTGAAGTCGTGGCAGTGACTGAGCATTTTCATTTCCCATGTCACCATAGATAACTAAACGTGGAACCCAATTATCTCCATTTGGAACTGTTTTAAAGAAATACAAGTTGGACCAACCTTTACTACTTCCACAATGGTATTCTATAATACACATACAGATATAAATATTTAAACAGAATTTTAAATTAATATTTAATATTTTCATTATTTGTCTTCACCTACCGTATTTACTGTCAGCTTCCAAATCTTTCAGTACAACTTTATGAATATATTGCGTATGTCGCAATAGTCCGCCATCAACAAATTTCGTACGAGTACCTTCAGCTTGTAAAATCAATCCTCCAATTCCATATTCCACTATCGATTCACCTGCATCACTTAATGTTGACCATGTTACAATAATTTCATGAAGATTTTCACCAAATGATATATGAACTTGTTCAGGCTGATAATAAAGAATATCATTAGCAACAGAAACGGATGAATAAAGAGCAATAGCGATAATAAATGGGATATGGTAAACAGAGAGTGGCATGTTGTTGTTTATTGAAAAGTATATTGTTTACTGACTTATTGCTATTAATTTAATGCATTTTATTAATAGCTAAATCGGTTTTTTGAGTCAAATTTGAGTGTAGTCTAAAATTGATAAGTTATATATACACAAAGCAAATAAAACTATAATAGGTGAATACTCTTATTGATTATTACGTTATGTAAATAATCAAGGATTTCTATTCTTTTAGTATAAAAAAATGTTCAAATAAGTAATTAAGTTTTTTGGAATTATTTTATTTAATTGTTTATCATCAACCTTTGTTTAACAGACATGCTTTGTTTATCTTTTAAATTTTTTTTGATATTTTGGTGACGCATTTGTCAAATTTTTTTCTATATTTAGATGACCAATGATACATTCCTAATCAATAAGTAGAAATGGTAGTACAAAATTTTTTAAGTGTGAACTTGAACATTTTAAATTCAAAGTAATATTAAAATTCGATTTCAATTGGCTGATTGATTTGTTTATCATGCATTTATAACAATAGATAAATATGCATTGAATGTATACATTATTTTTTTATTGGATAGTAATAAAGATAAGTAAAATATGCATTTGGTAAATACTAATCAAAATACGTAATTTTATTTAAATAATCTAAGAACACACTTATGTTTAGTATACAGTTTATGCTAATCTATTATACATAAATATAGATAACTAATATACAAACAACATGTGAAATATTCAAAATTTGAAAACAAAGGAATTTACATACAATGTTGTATATTTGTCAATAATTTACATTTCCATCTGAATTGATTGCTATTCAGATTATAATTGAAACATATTTTGTGATAACATATCGTGAATTATATAACACGTAAATTAAAACAAATTAAAAAATTAATTAATTAATTAAAATAAAATTTATAAAAAATTAATTAATTAATTAATTAAAAAAATCAGTTTCTTAGTTATGTTAACTAGAAAATGAAATTTCTGTTGTGGGCGCACTATTTATTATAGCATCTTCCAAAGAAAAATGTGTTTAATAATCTGCATGCATGCAGAAAAGATGCATCAATTAATAAACAAAAAAAAAATAACCACTAATATTCTATCTCATCAACCGTAACTACCAAAACATGTCTATAAATATACGAATTTTTATTTCCCTTACACCTAAATGAACTAAAATTTTATTGTTTCACTTTAGCTAATTTCTCGGTATCAATGTCAGAATATTTTTGCTTTTGCTTCTCTTTACTTAATTGAACAGTATTCAAAAATTGCAATAGTTGAGCGGTATATTCTTGTGGGTATTTCCTGTAATGAGCAACGTGATGCGATTTTTCAAACATTTTCCAATGAACCTAAAATGAAATAAGATACATATATTCATATTTGTTATTTACAAAAGATATTATTTCCTTTCTATACCTCTATTCCCATGCTTTCCCAACTTTCTCTAACTCGTTGATTAGAACGTTCTGAACCGATAGTATCAGCTTTACTTAATAAAAATAAAGCAGGTGCATGAACTAGAGTAGTATGGAACATCTGACTGGAACGTATATAATGACTGGTTGCCACTTTATCAAACGCTTTCAGGTGATAACTACATTAAATGAAATAATAAATATGCACTTCATTTAATACTCAATTTTTCAGATACCTACCGCATATACTTTTCTAGCGCATTCGCCATAACTTTATTTCTAGGAAATACGGCTTTAGGTACACCTTCAGGAATTTCAGTAACATCGGCAGCACTATCCCATACCTGAAATAAATTATATAAAAAGCAACTATCAATTACAATTTAACATGGATAATTGGGTAACTTGTCCAATAATCCTATCCAAAATATGTTGATATTTATCTTGGTTATGGGCCATTTGTACCATTACTTCACCCCATAAATAACCACCAACTGAAAATCCATGCAATAAAATATCTGTATAAGATTTGTTTTGGTCCAAAAATTTTAAAATATTTGTTGCCGCAACCTGTAAAAAATATTATGTGTTGCATATATATGAATTAATCATTTTGCCTTTAAATTCGATGGATTTCAAAAATAGCAGATTGATTAAAAGTTGATTTAATGAGGTTTCGTTTCATGTTTACTTGTGTTCCTTTAACAGGCCATAGAAGTTCCCATGGATGTATATTAATTGTTAGAACATCGAAACCATTTTCGATCCAAATATTTGCGTATTTTTTTATATGCTTTTTATTTGCCATCAGCCAGGCTAATAGAACTACTAATGAATTTTCCTGCGATAATGATTGTTCATTTAGCTTCAAATCAGTTACTGTTGTATTTTTTTTCTCATTGGATAATAATGACATATTTTTCGATACTTCCAAACATGATATGTTACGTACTGGCATTATCATAAAACCCTAAAATTGGGTCAATAATATGTAAGTGCAAACTAAATTATTAAGAACAAATATAAATTAGTATTGGAATTTGCATTTCAGTTGCAATATATTCGTTCAAATTCTAATTTTAGCACACAGAATTTGATGTTGTTTATTTTTTTATGTTTCAAACTGAATTTATCTTCGAGAAAGTTTATAGAGAAAGCGAAATGAATATTGTAACCAAAAATATCTACATATGCATAGAATAATTTTGAACTTTGAACATGTATTTAATGTAAATCCTGCTGCCAATTGAACTTTATACTTGGCCAATTTTAACCACTAAAAAACCACAAGGTGATCGAACTGCAGTTGAATCCTTCCCGATAAAGAAAATGCCTTATCGCATTGGTAAAGAACAATTAGAAGTATTACCAATAAAATTCTTCGTTTATTCTTCGTATTTCCTTTAATTAGATGGCGAAAGCCTTGTTTGATGATATTTGACATTTGCGAAAGAGCCATTTTGAACTCAACTGAAAATGATAGGATTTATTCAATAAGATGTTAATTATTAATTAATACATATAGATATATTCATATGAATATTTTATAGCTAGAATAGTTTCTATGAAACACAATTACCTACTCAACTTTTATATGTTTATGTTTCCTACCAATACGCAGAAATACAGAACTATAAATATTTACCTTTTTTTTTCTATGAACTTTGAACCGCTGTTCGTCTAGTCTGCTATATATTGATGACTGGTTAATAACTATCTACTTTTATTTAATTTTCAAGGCACTTCAAATTTACGATAAATTCCAAATTGCTTGATAAGGTCTATCTAATTAAATTCTCTGATTATCGATTGCTTATATCAATAGATCGATATATTCGCCAAAAACTCAACAGCAATATGATACATAATGATATTGTGAACTTTGGCGAACATGCAGTATAATACTTAATCAATATGTAAAAAAGAAAGAACCTGTGACAAGATTCTACACTTTATATAACGAAAGGATCAAAGAACAAAAATATTATGGAAATATGTTTAGTCTACATCCCAATACTAAATATTTATAAAGACAAAATGCTCTTTAACTTTATTCAATATCATCAAGGTCATCAACTTCACGATAAAAAAAATTATATCCTCCTACTCTTGCTCCTGCTAAACAATGTACTCCAATGTTTACTATATACAGTTTTCCAACAGTTTATGTAATAAATAATTGTCTACTAATTTATTTATTAACAACGTGTAGAATCCAATCTATGATATAGATAAGAAGTATATATTAAGCACTTAATAATAAATAGTAGTTTTCTAAAAATACTTACTAAATAAACAGGTGTACTTTTTTATCAGTCTAGGATTTCAGAGAACCTATTGTTATTTATTCTATTTTGCACTTTCCACTATGTAAATAATGTTTAATCAAAGCAAAACAATAGATAGGCCACTATTATGCGATTTATCTGGGCATTGCAAATAATCATATTTTATTGTCAGTCTATTTAATTAATAATTACGTTTGTAGTTTGAGAAACATTTTTCTGTTTTATTTGTATATTGGGTTGCCTGCTGTATGATATTGCATAAAATATTCCCATATATGTTTTATGGTGGTTATAATGCATCATGGGTACCAAGCTAACTAATATGGTAGCTAATACTGTTTCCTTTTTAATTTCTGCGAGCTATTTAATTTATTCTAAAGTAGAATAGTAATTAATAAATTAATCATAATCTATCGCACTGTGCAATACTATACATTAATGTTAATTAACCTAATCTTTAATACGAGAGAATATCAATATTTATACTTTAGAACATATTTATTTTATTATAATTCTTTGCTTACTGCATGTCTTGAATAAATGTGCAGTATAAGCTATAAACAATAAACTGAGATATACCATGTGTGTAATCTTTACCACGAATTTAAAAAAAAAAAATCATAAAATCTAAGATAATGTATAACAAAATATAAGAATGATGAATCTATGAATTGTAGTAAATATAACATTGTATTGAAAATGTATTAACTTTTATTAGTAGTTGTTTCATTTAATGGATTCATTAGAAAATAAATTCAATTTATTTTATTTATGATCTATAAAATTAAATAGAACCGATAATCTCTTGAACGCCATCGTTTTTTAAACTAGGCAACTAGGCATTATTCGTTTGGCTTTAACTTAACCTAACAAATCAAACAGTTTTTCGTATAATTGCAGTGTGTGTGGTGTTAACTGAACGGATTTTCTTTTATTTTATAAATGATGGAAATGAATAATAAATAATCATTTCTTTGAAATAAGTCTATATTTAGTAGGGTTTTTTTATTTTATGTTATAATGTAAACTAACAATAAAATGTCAATATTTAATAATTCGTTAATTATAAAACAAGGGTTTATGGTAAAAAGATCTCAAAACAAAAAACTTTATACATTAGTTAATTATAAAAAACGATGGTTCGTATTAACGCGAAAATATCTAATTTATTATGATGATGAAAATGAAACGGTAAGTGATCAATCATTCTAAATTATTCATGATTTTTTTGGTCATTTATGCCTAGATATAAATAAATGAAAGTGATTAAAAATGTATTCGAATCGAATATATCCAATCTTCCATCTATATTTTGTATCTATTATTTAAGCCTGATAAGTTATCATCCAGTAATATTAATGGCAACGTCTGGAATAGTGGAGCGAAAAAATCATGGTGCAGATTTTTTCTCTCTTCTAGGTATTCTGCTGAGTATGTACCACCTATATTAGACGTTATTCTTTGTAAAAATGTTTATTTTAAAGAAAGATGATTCTCGTAACAATAGTCTTTGTTTATAATAGGTAATCTTATATTCAATTAGGATCCATTCATTCTTTTGTTAAAAATGACACCCTCATAAAAAAACCGTAGGTACCGTACCGCTGCCGCCACCACCAATACATTGTTGTAACACACGTGAGTCATACCTTCCTATTTGACACCGCTCATGAAGAGATGAAGATAAAGAATTCCAATAATTTAAATCTCCTTTTAAAATGCTCTCTCTGTCTTTGAATGGAGACATTTATGATATAAGCTTAATAATAATAATAATAATAATAAATTATGTATACATATTTAAATTTCCCTTCAATAGTTTTTTATTTGAAAAATACTACAGAGTGTACATGAAAAAATTGAAAAAATGGCGTGTTTTCTCTGTAGTGGCTGAAAAGATTTGTCTTAAGAAAAGAAAATGAGGAGTGCACACGTCTTTTGTGTGGCAAAAATTTAAAAATAGAATTCGCCAATTGTTTCGAAACTTTGAAAAAAAAGAGTTTGAAACTCTGTACGATGAACTTCTTTTCAACAAATGAAAATATTTCAGTAGAAAAAATAATTATTTTGAATGATTTTTTCTTTGTTCGATTCGAAACAAATACGCATAAATATAATATATCACGATATATTTTCTCTAGTATATTTAAATATCATTTAATTCGTCTCAAGAGTACTAATTCACTCTGATTACTATCTTAAGTTTTAAATATTTATTTTAATTTTTTATAAAAAAATGCATGCATTGCCATTAAGTACCTTTTTTTATTACCTCAGTAAACTTTCAAGTATTCAAAGTAAATCCTTTCAGTTGAAGAGCTTTCTTCAGAATCCATTTCTTTCTGTTTAATTGCATGTCGTAATAATTTCTTTTTATTACAATATCCAGAGAATGACTCCAATTTATTATCTTTATAAGCGCATCGACGACGAACATCATTAATCAAACTTTATACTGCTGTAATAAAATATGCCTAAAATAGATTACTGATTCATCACATCCCTTATCCCTTCAACTAAATGGGATAAGGAATTGACTAACTAAGCATACATTTTCAACCCCTTTCTTTTACATATATGCATGTATGTATGTGTAAAACAGGGGGTTGATAATGTATAGCGTATGCGCATACAAACTGGGTGGGACGCCTTTGAATTTTGAATTCGATTTTTTTTTTTCGTCCATCTGGAAAAAGTTGTGTGTATTGTTCGGACTATTGATTGTTCTATGATTTTATTTATTATAATGTATGTGTTGTGTTTAGCTTAAGTATAATCTCTTCTAATTAGTGTTTTGAATTGTGAGTTTGTTAAATCTGTTCGTTTTGTTTTTTTCCAGAAAAGAAAAGAAAAAGGACGAGTCGAATTAGATCGAGTTCATACAGTTGAAGAAGCTCAATGTTTCTTTTCAAATGATGAAGTTGGTGTTGAAGGTGAACTATTTCCATTTCTAGTTGGTTATCATCATAATGATGACTATACATTGTTTTTAATTGCATTGAAACAACTTGATAAAATTGAATGGATACGAGCGATTAGAGATGGTAAAAATTACAGAAATATTTCAAAATCCAAACGAAATTCTACAATTTCTTGTTTCAGCATGTTCAAATAATATAATTATACATCATTATTTTCATCCAGCACCTTGGAACGGTCGTAGATGGTACTGTTGTAAAACAACAACAAAATTAGCTGAAGGCTGTAAAGAGTGCGATAGTTGGGTGATATTTCAAAACAACGGCAGTCCATCAATAGATAGTATCAAAGATAATAGTAGCAATAAAGAAAATTTTAATAGTAAGAGTAGTTTTATCGATGGATTTGAATGTACAGTTTAAATCACGACGCATAATGTTTGTTACGTCACTAAGCGAGCAGATATTTTATTAATAATAATTTCAAGTTGTGTACATACATGTTTTTGACAAACAATTCAACGATGACTTGATTAAGTAGATATATTTTTATTACATAACAAACATCGATCCTGATTTAACTTGTATGTTTAACTAATTCAGTACATACAATAGATATATATACAACAAATATATGAAAATTGCCAGTCATTTTTTTAATAGAAGGCTTTGGATTATGTATACATAATAATGGGTCAATTTGATGTCGGTCAACAACACTTGTATTCTTTTTGATATATCGTCCTTGAGTTCAAAAGTGGTGGTTAACGTGTTCTTTCGTTTATATGAAAATTACAGTCTCCTGAACTAAGATTAAGTAGTACTGTCTTTCCATTAAAACCGCATATGCATTGTATGTAGGTATATTAAGATTATTTCGAAATTTTGATTTTATTAGCAAGGAGGTGAAGACGATTTTTCGGTCATAAAACCAAAAGAATGTGGGTTGACAGGAAATATAAAAACAATTTTTTCGTTTGATAATATTCTAAAATAGGCCTACAATACTGTTATTATTATTAAGGCATACACACAGGATGTTTGTAAATGTATATATGCATTATAATAATTTTCTTTTCATTGTATTCATCATTGTGTCTGTTATGTTATATGTATGTATGTATGTCTACACAAATAAAACGTACGTACATGCTTATAAAAGTAAGTGGCAGTTTAAGTGGTTTTGATGGATTCAATGATAACGCATAGAATCGTTTCTACTATGGATAATTTCTTATTATTTTTTTTTAATATTCACTGAACGTATAATAATGATGATAATGATACACGTTTGCCTATGCTTGTGTATTAAAAATTCGTAGAAAATACGCTACGATAAACAATAAAAAAAAAAACGACGATTCTTTAATAATATGTTATTTATTTAGGATTTAAAGTTTAAACATTCATTTATACAAAATTGAATGCATTATGTCAATTAAATACCCATCGATATTTATAGATCATCGAATCCCACCTACAATCTACATACCTTTATCTGCTACATATTACTATTACCATCATCATTACCTAAATAAGAACAGTTACTACAGAAGAACCTGTTCTAACGGTGCAAACAAGTTGTTTTTGTTGGTTGTTGGTGCTGGTGCTGCTGTTATTGTTATTATTGTTGCTGTTTCTCCTTGAATTGCTTCGACTTCAACAGAGCGACCATTCTTACCACCAAATTACTTTTTTTAAAAGTAGTCTTCAAACAACCGCCATGTTTGATGGCGGCCGCCGTTCTTCATTATCGTCGTCGTTGTCGTAATTCTTATGGTGACAGTACCGTTGTTGCTGACGTTTACGATCATCATCAGCACCATCAAGATAATAATCATCATCATCATTTATTTTCGATAGTTGGTAAATTGGGAAAATCTGTGAAAATGCAATTTGATATGCTGGTGAATGTGTTTCGTAGTGCCACTGGTAGTGGCGGTGGCGGTGGTAGCACCGGTAGGTTTTTAAACAAGCTTTTTTTACGTTTGCTTCTTTCATTATAATGATAATAATAATAATAATAATGAGATCAATTAGCGCAGTAGAATGGGCATGGGAGAAATCATAAGATTGTATAAATATGAAGGTTTCGGTAGTCGCCGTTTTAAGGTCGTCCTAGATTGGTAGAGAAGAGAATAAAAAGAAATTTGCCAATTGCATATTATAAGATTAAATTGGTAAAAAATCAAATTTATCTACAAAATTCATTTGTTGTCGGAACTTTGGCTGTGAGAACCACAAATTCGCTTTTATTAAGTTTTATATTCTCGTTCAATTAGCAGTTTTAATTTATATGAAAAAAATCATATGCGTTTCAAAATTGAAGAAACATTCACTTTTTTTATTGCTTCTATTACCCATACTGGTAGAACATCTTCAGGAAAAGTTGACCCACAATTACCTGTATTAGCATCATCAAAATGGCATCAGAAATTTTAACACTTTCGCTTAATAGGATTCTTTTTAAAAATGTGTGTGTGTTTTTTTTTTATATTCAGATGATGATATAATAACACTAAAACAAACTGTCGATAGGTGTTTTTTTTGATGGTATCATGCAACAATAAAGAACACATTTGTGTGTGTATTGTTTGCATAACAACGAAACAGGCAAACACATAAATCTGTACCTTTTATATGTATGTATGTATGTAAAAAGTTGTGTGGGAAAAGATTAATTCGTTTTAAGAAGCCGTTGTAATGTAATGATTTGCATTTTCGAATTTCTCTACTACCCCTTTTTTAGATACATCCGATGATTATAATGTGATGACACCAATACGTTTATGGATTAATTATTATATATTTTACATAGTAGAGTGTAAATGTCTTAATCTAATTGACGTCATTTAGGTGCCCAATCAAGCCCAATAATGCCTGGCGGCGGTACACCAGGTACCCCATCATCAAAACAAAAAGATAAACAATCAACACCGCGACCAAAAATCGTTGTCGCTTTATATAATTATAAAGCAATTGAAACTGGTGATTTGAGTTTAGAGAAAAACCAGGAATACGAAGTGATTGATGATAATCAGGAACATTGGTGGAAAGTTCGTGATTCAAAAGGGTATGTTGAAATATATATATATGCAGTTTGTAGCTGTATTTTTAGCTAATTAACAATTGATTAATATAATAGCATAATTAATATCATATAAATTACGCTCACATTCTGGCAATTACGTATATAATTAATTAATTACATGTAATTTACAAATGAATGTAAACGATTGAAATGATACTTAAATTAGTACTACATATTAAATAATTTCGACATGATATCATTTAAAAGGGATTTCTCTATTTATTTGATGCTATATTTTTTTCAAATTTATTAAATCACTTTCGATTTTCTTCTAATACTGCAGAATTTCAGACATGGAAATGCTGCCACCCTAAACAATAAATACTTTTAACTTCGAATTCAAATTTTATTATAAATATTCAAATACTTACTGTAAATAATGGTTTTCTGTTGATATTAATCCATATTTATTAATTTTATTTATTTTATAGTTTACATTTTTTTCATTAAGAATCATAATACATATTTATATCTTTATAATATTATATATGGCTAACGCCTATTAAAACACAGCATTCGGCCAATGTCTCTTGTAGTAATAAAAATTTGAAATTTAAATTAATCTATAAAATGCCACCACAATAAATATAAAAAAAAAGAAACCTTTTACTTAACTTACATATTATTATAAGATTGTTTCCGCCCAAGTAAAAGCAAAAGAAACAAAGACAGAGATAGTTTCTGATAATTAGTTATTGGCAATTAACAGTATATACAGGATAGTTTAAATGAATAAAAATCAATAAGTTCATTTACCTATTTTATTTGATTATTTGCAAGTCACCCTGACTTCAATGGTGATTTTCTAAACGAAAAATTGGAATTATTAATGTTCTATTTCATATTTCAGAAATATTGGATTCATTCCAAGTAATTATGTTAAGGAAAAAGAGCTATTAGGACTTCAACAATACGAGTAAGTATAAAGGCAGCTTTTATATTTTTATCAAGTAGGCTTGTTGAATTTTCATTGTCAAATCAAATCAATCACTTGGATCATAGAGAGGTACAATATGTAAGTAATTGTCGTTTTCTTGGAAAAAATTGACTTGATTGTAATTTTTTTAAAGAAAATTTCCCTATCATTTTCTTTTTATTACATTTATATGTACATGTAATTGTACATATATATATAGTATAGATATTTGCAAAGAAATAATTAACTCTAGAAACTGTTAATCGTATATTATAACTCGCCCCATTTATTATTTAGTTTACATATAAAAATAAAATATTTATAAAGTTTATTTTGTATGTTATTTATACATTCGTTTTCATGAAAACAGTTGATCAACTGAACAGTTGTCATTACTAACTGTCATTGTGGTTTTCTAGTAGGATTTTCCGTTGCCACTGCTACTTGATTAATATTGATAATAAAAAACCATTAATTACAATTAATATTGTAAAATTAACTGAAGAATACAATTTATGATTCGCAATTTGCTGTAAGTAGTACTAACTACTACTTAATGAAGAAAAACGAAAGGCAAAATGAAAATACAAAGTGATTTTGTTAACAACAATTTAATTATTCTATAGAATAAATGTGCAATTGAAATTTATATTGTTGCAATTCAATTGGCTTTTTGAATAGTATTTACTTTCTATTTTTGTATTGCCTATTATAAAATAAGCATCATCTCTATGTGTACAACGTGTATTTTTACATTGAGTAGTGGCTTATTTATTCAAATTACCATATAAAGAACAAGTAGAAGTATCCTGTATAAAACATGGGAATGATTTAATTTAATGTATTAAAACACACTAAAAGTATATTCATGTTAAATCTGTTTCGTTTTTGGAAAAAGAATAGATTACTTGTTAATGCTTTACTTAAAATAACACTGTCGTAAGAGGATTAAGCACATAGTACGATAAATAAAGGTTTTAGTGAAGGTTAACATTAAACATGTGTATTTTCTACACATTAATTGATAAATTATCATTCATTTAAACCGCCTATATTAAATTAACATAAAAATTATATAAATTTCATTTCAAAATGTCAGCAACAGGAATAAAATATAGAAAAAAATCACCGTCGAATTCTTTTAATTAATTTATTAAAGAATCTTTAGCTTTTTTAACGAAATTATTTTTAATTTGATTGACTCTATACCGTTCACTTTTTTTCTTAGTTGGTACGTGAACGATATGTCCAGACAAAGATCGGAATCATTATTAAAACAAGAGGATAAAGAGGGATGTTTTGTTGTCAGAAATTCATCTACAAAGGGGTTATATACGTTATCACTTTATACCAAAATGTAAGTCGTTCATTGCCATTTAGTTAGTCTTGTTAATTCAGGTGAATTGTGACTCATATTTTTAATTTTGCGATAATAATTATTTTAAATGTTAAAACGTATAATTGATCAATTAGAAATTGATAGCTTTTTTTGTCGTTGATTAAACTGCTGCTACGTAATTACTGATAGACATGAACAGCTCATGGCATACTAGCATTAGTCATAATACAATAAAATATAGTATGTTTGTGTTAGCCTTAATTTTATTAATCGATTTAATATTTCAGTCCACATCCCCATGTTAAACATTACCACATTAAACAAAATGTACGCGGCGATTTCTATTTATCAGAGAAACATTGTTGCGGCTCAATTCCCGAATTAATCAATTATCATAAACATAATAGTGGCGGTTTAGCTTCAAGATTAAAAACGAGTCCATGTGATCGGCCAGCACCTGCAACTGCTGGACTTAGTCATGGTAATTGAATCGATTTATGACCTTATCAAATGGTTAAGCATTATAATTTACACATAGATAAATGGGAAATTGATCACAATGAATTAATGCTATTAGAAGAATTAGGTTCAGGACAATTTGGTGTTGTTAGAAGGGGGAAATGGCGAGGATCAATTGATGTAGCCGTTAAAATGATGAAAGAAGGAACAATGTCTGAAGATGATTTTATTGAAGAAGCTAAAGTGATGACGTAAGTTTAAAATTTACTAATAATGAAAAAAAAGAAATAATAAGAACTTGTAATTATCAAAAACTATTCCCGGTTTTGCTTAAAAGCATCCTCCGGTCAACGAATATTCAATTAAAACCATCTAATTTTCACATTAACAATTTTGCTTTGTTTTCAGTAAACTACAACATACAAATCTTGTACAATTATATGGTGTTTGTAGCAAAAACAGGCCAATATTTATCGTAACAGAATATATGAAACACGGATCGCTATTGAATCATCTAAGACGATATGAACAATCTCTGAGCACTAATCAGGGACTCCTATTGGATATGTGTATACAGGTATAATAGGTATTACCATCAATATGCATTTTCTTCTTACTTTTATATTGTTTTTCAAGATTTGTAAAGGCATGGCCTACTTGGAAAGGCACAATTATATTCATAGAGATTTAGCTGCAAGAAATTGTTTGGTTGGCACTGAAAATATTGTTAAGGTCGCAGATTTTGGATTAGCAAGGTATTTCTAATCGTCTAATATACCGTTTGGGTTTTATGGATAATTTAGTTCTCGATTCTTAGGTACGTTTTAGATGACCAGTATACGTCATCAGGAGGATCAAAATTTCCAATCAAATGGGCACCACCGGAGGTTTTAAATTACACGAGATTTTCATCAAAATCAGATGTATGGGCTTATGGTATGCGATTAGGTGGCTCTGATAAAATTGAAATATATTTACTAGATTGTTTATTCACAGGAGTGTTAATGTGGGAAGTATTTACATGTGGCAAAATGCCTTATGGTCGTCTAAAAAATACTGAAGTAGTTGAAAGAGTACAAAAAGGAATTATACTAGAAAAACCAAAATCATGTTATAAAGAAGTCTACGACGTAAGCCATTTATACATTATTATACAATTTCATTTCTCGATAACACTTATTTCATCAAGGTAATGAAAAAATGTTGGTCACCACTACCAGAAAATCGTCCATCATTTCGTTCATTAAAAGACACCCTAGTCAGTGTCTCTCAGGGTATTCTGGTTGATTGACTGGCCCGAATATGGTGCGAAACAATTGTAGATGATGCAAAAATTGCTGCTACTGCTAGAGCTTCAACATCGACAATGCATATCGGCTGCAGTAGCGCTAGTAGCAGTAACATTCGTCATCAGCAACAACAAAAACAAGATGGCTATGAAGAAGCGTGGTTAGGTATTTGTAAAACGTTATGTCGAGAGGCACAAAGGGCGAAAAGAAGTGCCAAAACTGAGCTAATTTAAATTCAAATAAAATTTTATTGGAAAGCAAAAAAGAAATTAATGAATCTCTTGTAAATTGGCAGAAAATAGAAATAGTTTCTAAAAAACTTGCAATGAATCCCCCTGAAGCTCATAAAGACCTCATATGTGTCAAAAATATTACAAAAAAAAAAAGAATTACATTTGGCAAGTGACAATAACATTAATTTTAAATAATAATTTTCAGTGTGACTATTTTTTCAAAAAAAGAAATAACAATATTTTGGTATAAATAGTTTATAGCTAATTAAATAAATATGCGATTATACCATATTTATTTTTCTCTGTTGTTAGTCACTGGGGCCAAATAATCATAATAATAATAATAAAAGTATTTTGAATATCCGTATACTGCCTTTTAAGATATATAACGTATTATAAGGTATTCCCTATAATAATAAACGCATTGTAAGAGCTGATGCTCTATTTATAAGAAAAAAAAAAAATAAGTACTAGCTTTATAGCTATTAGAAATTGATGAGCTAATAGTAAGTTAATATTTAACTCCTCTTCACCCATTTTTATAAATATTTTTTGAGTGTCCTTTTATTGTTTCTTGCATACTACGTAAAGTTTAATAATTTATTACGGATCTTAGGTTACTTTTAATGTGTTATCTGTAGATACCATTGATACTAGGTATATCGTATAACAACAAAATACTAGGACATCTTTCAATTAATATGGAAGATAGTAGCAGGTGGTATCAATTAAACGAGCCAATTCATGCGGCTAGTTAGAAATGCTCATTTGACGAGTACTAGATTATATTTTTCTTTCGACTGGATCACTTTCGAACAAAAATAGAAAAGTTCTCACTACATTTGTTTTTATTTTTATACAACTTGACGTAGCAACCTAAGCATTTAGGTGTGATCAAAAGTGATGGTCAGTCGTTGAAAAACATATCTAGCTGCATCATGTATAAATATGTTATCTAGTTATTCTATTATCTCGATTAGATAGCATGTTATTGTCTACTATAGACCTTTTACAAAATGTTTTGTTGTAATTTGAGTTTGCATTTATTCTTAGCATTTTGTTTACTTCTACTCTTTTATAACTATCTACTTTTTAATGTAAAAAGAGTTTTCCTATAAATATACATACATTTCTTTTTAATTTTAGCCACCAATTTTGTGATATTTGTTTTAGTTCAGATATACGTGTAATTCATTTCATTTCTGCGTAGTAAATACACCTAAAAGTACTTAAGACAGAACATAGAATCTGAATGTTAAAGATTATACTTTTTCTATTTGTTTGTATGTCTTCGCATTTATGTTTATAATTATCTCTATAATGCAAGGATTAATAACGAAAAAAGTGTATAATAATATGTATCTGATTCTTATCAGATCTGTTACCAAATATTTAACCATTTAATTAAATCATTAAACATTCAACTCGTCTTATATTTTTTGTACTCGACAAATTTTTATAGTAGATAATTTTTTCCAATAAGACTTTCCTATTTTAGGTATTATGTTTTTGATATGGCTGTTAGACTTTTGTTACTCTGTACGTATAATAAAATTTAGCGAATTGGTAAAGAAATCTCCTCTTGGGCATTCATATGCTTGTATATTAGGGTAATTAATCATAATTAGAAAATTAACAATTCGAGACGCCATTTGTGATACCTATTTAAAGAAATTTTACTTAATTCGAAAATTTAGTTGTAAAAAATATTGAAAAAATTGACTGAACGTAGAGGAAAGACTTGTATGATAATAGATTCCTGTTGAATCTCAAACGACTAATTTTTCGAATTGTAATAAGTGTACATAATACAATATATATACATACTATATATAATGTGATTAGAAATAAATGGTTACCAGGGCCATAAAATTATTAACCAACTTTGTACTGAGTTTTTTTTTTATTATTTTTCTACGTAATACTTACTTTGTGCAGCTCCTAAAATTTTTTTTGTTTCAATAACTGATTTTATTATAGGTAAATCTGGGTTACAATAAAATAATAATAAATACCATAATATTAAGTTAATTCTATATTTAATTTATTATGTATTAAAAAATAGCCTTTTCCAATCCCCTAACTTCCGGTGGATTATCTAATTCGCCATTTATTTTGATTGTGTTTATTCTTAAATAAGTTTGTGCGTACCGATAAACTACAAAGAAAGTTGATAAATCAATTTAACACGTAAGATTATTATTTTATATATTTGTATATTAAGATTACTAGTTTCTTTTCTGAAAAAGATAAATTATACTTACATCTAGCTCTTACATACTGCTTCCTTCTTTTCTTTTTAAAGAAAATCTTTGTATGTGACAATGTCTTTTCTATAACCGTTGCTTCTATATTAACCAACCCTTTTTGTACAATTGGCCTACCAACTAATGTGAAGTCTTCTGATCCGACCAACATTACCTAAAAACAAATCAATTCCAATCTTTACGTTAGCACATTGCGTCTGGTCTTTCATTCCAATTAAGCTTGTTGCTTTCAAATTTGTTGTATTCAAACAGGATCAGGTCAAATCTACATTAATTAGTACTAAAACTGATGCTATTTACCTTATCTAAAGATATTTTATCTCCACATTCTGGTGGCCAATAACCTTCTATAATTACAACATCACCTTCAGTTATCCGAATCTGCCTTGCAGCTACATGAACAATTGCAAATAGTCTACCTTCCTTGCCTTGTTTAACTTGTGTGTTTATTTTTTCAACAACCTCTGTAAATTAGATAGACAATTGGCTACGGTAAATATCATAATTCCAATGATTTACTTTACCAGTTAAGCGTTTTTCTTCAAATTTTTCATCGATAATTTCGTAGGGTGTTGGTTCTGTTGAATACTTTTTATTACTGAAAGCAACTAGGCTGCTAATGTTAATTGGCGATTTATTGATATTTTGAATATTTCTAATTGATAATCTAGTAAAAGTTGTTAAAAGTTTTGGTAGAAAACTCGCCATTTTACGGTTTGGTTAAACAATAAATTCTTCTTCTTTATTAAACAATTCTAGGTTAATTTTCTACAGCTGATTATCAAAACAAATAAAAATTATTTTAGGGTTTTTTTCTTAACACTTTATTAGAGATTTTTTTATTATAAAAAACTGTATTTTCTTAATAATACATATAAGGCTTACTTACGTAAAACTTATAATCAAATACAAAATCAATTCTCAGTTTTAACTCGGTTGCTTAGAGAGAACAATGATATAGAATTGCAATATTTCCAATACCATAATTCATTATACAGAATATCATATACAGATTAAAACAAAAGTTTTAATTCATTAACAGTATTTTAATCTAAAATACTTAGTATACTTATACTAGTTCATAGTCTTTGAAAACAATAATTATTGACACTTAAAAATTGTACACTTTGTACACGTAAAATTTTAATCTTTATAACGAATCATAATATTATCAGCATCAATTGTATGAATAATATTCAAAAGTATTTCAATGTCCTCTACACACGAAACTGCTCCAGGTGATCCTAATAAAATTGCAGGCTTATTTTCAATTACAATTTCAAATAAATCACTTTTCGAGTTAAAAGTAACCGTTCTTTCTAATACGCACTTGTTTGTAAATATAATTGAAGATATTTTAGTACTTCTTACGACCACTTTTATTTTCCAAGTAGGTGATGGTAATTTCATATTTTTAATGTCTCGAACTAAGTCATTGAAACCGTATTCCAATCTTCCTTCAACCGGTACTTCCATTGGAGGTGGTTTAAGATAATACTTTCTCGAAAATATGGGATTGTTTGTAAGAAATTCAGCAACAGCTTCTTTTTCACAATTTTTCTCCTGTTTTATTTCATTTTCTAATAAAATATCGTCTTGTTTCACAGGCTTTGGACGCTTAAAATCCATCTTTTTTGTGATGAAGTTGCTTCGATTGTTTACTTGTAAATTTGCTACCTTGCTCGTGTTTTTCTTTATTGTGCTTCTGGTAATTCTAGAACTAGGTTCAGGATACTCTTTTTTCCTTATTCGTCTTCCGAATCTTGAAACAATTTCATTCCTTTTGTTTCGTCTGTTACCAGTTTTCGGTTTTCTAAATCGATAAGCCACTTGCCCTGATGATAAACCTTAAAAAATTTGTGACAATGACATTGACGTTTGACATCTAATGTTACCAACAAGGTAAACAAAGCAGTTTGATACGAAAAAAAATTAAATTTCTTAAACATATGTAATTATAGAAAAAAAATGTGTTACTTTACTTTGTAAATCAACTTTAGGTAATGGAATTCTCAAAATTTGATTATTTAAACTGAATTCTTTTATGGCTACGTTGCAAGCTCTATAGTTTCCGAAACGCTTAACGACAGTTACTATGGAATTTCGTGGTCCTCGATAAGTTAGTGCTTCTGTTTTTGTTGAATTAACAGATTTATGAGTGCAATTTAAGAATTTTAAAAATTCCTCTTTTGTTAGTTTAGTAACATCCTCCTAAAAATTAAATTGGACCTTAAAATAGTAACCATAGCACGTAGATAAGCATTATAAATACAACTATGCATCTAACTAAAGCAAATTAGATATAAACATGTTAACTTACCATAATAAAGAAAACATTTACTCCATTATTTGTATATATTTTAAAACATACTAATTGAAATCACGTGATAGTAAATTTAAATTTATAGATTAATCTAAATTATCAAAAAAAATAAAAAAATCACAAAAACTAAACTTTAAAAGACACCATGTAGAAAAGCTAAATAACGCGTATAGCGACCTCTGTTATGCTGAAATAGCCAGTACTTGTTTCTTCTTCTTTGTCTAACTGTTAGGCTAGCTAGACAGAGAAAGTATGCCGAGTTTAAAAGGATGAAAGTGGTGAAACAGAAAAACTGAAAACTTGAAAAAGTTTTTTTTTAGTATCGTATGCCTTTACCAGGCATACGATACATGATACTGATAGTATCATATATGGAATGATACATATGCAATCAAATATTGCAATTGCAATAAAATATAAAAATAAAGATTTTTTGTAGATGGTTTTGAACTTTGATATGTTTTGATACTTTCACTATTTTCAGTGTTTTCACATATTTAAAATTTCAAACTGTACTTTTAAATATTTGAAATTAAAAAATTTAATCTTTAAAAAAATAATATGTTTAATTAAATTACAAAATGTAAAATTTAAATTGTGTGGGTATTATAGGCAATCCTGTATTTGCTAAATTCTTTTGCCAGTAATTCGACTATTTGCTAACAGATGGCTACGTAGAAATTCATTTTTCCCTTTCCTTTGTTTTCAATGATTTTCAGGCACAACAATTTTCCAACAGTATTTTTCCTACCTATGTCGATCACATAGAGGTTTTTAGTGCTTCAATTATGCCGAATAATAATAAACGTTGGGGAATTGGTAAGGATACCAATATATATAAGGATTTTTGAGATTGAATTATTAGTTAATTTTTTAGAATTTTTCTTTATTTCCCCTAGCATATTAATAAAATTGATTTCGTTTTTTAAAAGAAATTATAATGTTTTCAATGTAAACATAGAAATTTAACGATTTTATGTTAAATGTGTTATGAGGGATGAGGAGGTGTTTTATCCATTAATTATTTATTAGGCGCTTTGATAATATGGATTTTTTTACGTTTTATTATAATCATTTTATTAGTTATTTCATAAAAATGGCAGTATTTATTATTTGATTAGCATCAATTAGTAATTAAAAGAAACTCTCATGTGTGGAAGTCGTTCATATTCAGAAAATTAACTTTAATGTCTTAATACAAAGTATTTATACTTGACTCATCCTGAATGTATTAACAAATTTAATGCGCAATTTGAGGATTTAAATTACCTTCAGTGTCGCTATCCTATGTTATTAATTTAGCTCGTACAATACGCATGTATACACTATATTATGACTTTAATTGAAAAATTGCTTTCTGATTACTGTGTTATTTTCCATGTGTTCATTGTACACTATAAATATAGAACTGTCTTTTATTTTATACCATTATGTTTTGATTGGCTATTGTATTCTATACTCTGTATAGGTCTCTTTCATATTTGCAATGAAAATAACGGGTAATAAAGATAAAAACCTTGCAGAGAGAAATATATGAAACTCATTTGCATGTATAGGTATTCAATAAGATGCAGAAAGTGGGGCGCCTTTCAAAATGGTAAATATTTAATAGCAGTAGAACACTGTCCGTATACCAACAGACAATATATTTAAGACTAAATAAATTATTTTACTATGTAAATTTTTCAATTTGATACTTTTGTGAATTATTAATTCCATTCAAAGTTTCTCCATTGCATATATATTTATAGGAAGAATAAACAGGCAAAACGTAAGAAAGAATAAATATTAAAAATAAGAGTGTGAGTAAACATCATAAAAGTATTCCTGGTGGCATAATTTACAATTACTTGTTTATAGTATACATATTCGATGAGAAACTAATTATTATAATTGATCATTAATCATATTTTGTATATACCTTCATATATATGTATCCTTGAGTGACTTTCTTTCATGTTATTTTTATATTATTGATTTCGATACACTGCCTTGGCATTGACATTGTGTTTGCACATCGATTCGTATATGTATGTATGTGAATATACACTTTAGAATAGAATTCGTTTCGAGCAAATGGAAATTTTTTATCAAACGCTCATTTCATGGAAAACCAATTCCACCTGCTAGTTGATGAAATTGACCTATTTCATGCAATATTCTTTACTAATATCCATCCGCGTCATATTTTCCAGGTTTAACAATGTTTGGCGAACGCCAACCGGATGTGCCGCCTGTTTCTACTCACCCTTCAACTACTATTATTACTGCTACGACTACTACCACTACTTCAAAAACTACGAATAATAGCGGAAATGAATCGCCTTCGTTGGAAAATGACAGCACCACTACCATCAAATCCCCAACCATTATTACAAATGATCCGAATTATATGGATTATGAAAATCCATTTTACAAAGAAGACCAACCCAATTCGATTTTATCATCGTTGGGCAGTGTACTGATTGTAATTAGTACAGCTCTAATTATATTTGCAGCAGCTAGAAATACAATTACATGGTGAGACTTCACAATTAGCTATAGCGATAAGATCTTCAAAAAAGATCGGCTTGATGAATCAAAAATATTTTATTTGATTCATAAGACGAATAACTGCAAAATTTTAATGGGAATACTTAATTGGAACACTCTGTAAATGGGCATGTTTGAATACATGAATATTGTATCAAATTTGAGGTGATAGACCGATAATGAGATGCAATTGGTTTTACTAATTAGCAATGTACAAGGTATTGCTTATGACTTCGCTACACTTGAATAACAAATTAAAAATAGAATATATAAAATTGTACAGGACGAAGTACGCTCTAGAATATGCATTTATGTATATTCAATTATACGATTGGACTGCTTTAATCAGATTAAAAAAACTTTACATTCAATACAAATTATGATTAAAAAATAATCTTATCAAATTCCTCTTTGTTTATTAATTTAATTTTTTTATCCTGGACACAGAGAGCGCAAAGCTAATTTCCCATTTAAATTTATCATCATTATATTCTCTTTGTATAAAACAAGTTGTACAAATGTGTACGTATACATATGTATGTATGTACATAATAATCAGACAGAGTTCATTTATGTAAACAAGAGGGATTTTAGTTTATACGAACAATAAAAAGCGACAAAAATAAATACGCGTCTTTATTTCAATAATTAAATTAACTTATTCGATATTTGGCGATCAATCGTTTTTCAAATTATCAAGAATAAAGTAAGGATTAGCATAAAAATAAATTAAATTAAAACAAGTGCAAGTCTTTGTTTTTATTTTTTTATGTGGATGAAATGGAGGTAAATTTCACAAGGTACGTGCAGATCTATTTACAGGGATAGATGGGTTTATGCATGAGAATTAATTCGGTTATTAATAATATTAATTGATAAACCAATTAAGCGGGAATGTAATTCGTGCGTAATTATCAGTCTATTGCTCAATTTATCGAACAAAAAAATTCATCGTTACTGATTATATTCAATTTCCATCGCATAGGCATTGTCAACAATTTTGGGGTGCATCAGGTGATTTTTGGCAAGCACAATGGAATAAATTCTTAAATGTTGCCGGTGAAGATCCGAAATTCCTGTGGGTTTATGGAACAACAGCAATAACATTTGCAGTTTATTGGATTGTCGGTGGTATTTATACATTTATGGATGTAACAAATAAACCACAGTCAATACGACGATATAAAATCCAGCCAGGAATGAATGAACCAGTTGATACAAAGAAATTATTAAAAGTAAATAAATCTATCTTTTGGCTGGATAAGTTGTGGCTAGCAAATGTTTTTTTTTGCTAGGTTATTTGGTGTGTAATTGTAAATCAAATTGCCGTTGGTATTCCATCATCCTATCTAATGTATTATTGTATGGTGTGGAGAGGATATCCAGGTATTCGTGAACTACCAACATTTCATTGGGTATTGTATGAATTGGCCATACACATTCTAACTGAAGAAGCTGGATTCTATTATTCACATCGGTAAATTACAGCACATTCTTTCAAATATCTAAATTAACAATAATTCCCCTATATTTTCCAGATTATTGCACAACAAACGTATCTACAAATATATACATAAGCAACATCATGAATGGACAGCACCAATTGCCGTTACAGCCGTTTATTGTCATCCAATTGAGCATATTTTTTCAAATTTAGTTCCACCATTTTTAGGTGTATTATTAATGGGATCACATGTTGCTACCGCTTGGCTATGGTTCACTTTAGCTATTTTAAGTACATTGAATGCACACTCTGGTTATCATTTACCATTTTTCCCTAGTCCAGAAGCACATGATTTCCATCATTTGAAGTGAGCGAAATTCTGCGCATTCGCCATTTTGTCATGAGCATAAGATTTTTTCGTTATAATTTGTAGATTTAATAATTGTTTTGGAGTATTAGGTGTATTAGATCGAATTCATGGAACAGATTCAGCTTTCCGACAAACCAGAGCATATTTAAGACACATTATGATGTTGAGTTTTATTCCACCAAGAGAAGCAATACCAGATTCGCAACAAACCAAAATGGAATACTGGAAAATGCAGCACGAATTGAAGAAACAATAAATGAGGTTTTTATTTATTTATATAGGATGTAGGTTAGATAATATATCAATACTACACAAAAGAACATTAATTATATCTACAGATTGACAAACACAAACATAGGTACATTTTATAACATATTTATGTATATTTAGATGGATATTTTTTTAATTTGTAACATTAATTACTTGCACTATTATTGCACTGTACTTGCACCGTAAAGTAGTAAGTACAATAATAGTACAATTTTGCATATATTACGTTAATGGGGTGAAACAAATGATATGATAAAGTAAGAATGGCTTCATTCTGCATGTAAAATTAATCGATTCATATTCTGACGAAATTTAATTATAAAATGCTAGAAGTGCAAAAGTGTGATAGAATTGTTGAGCTGTTGAATGTTGTTGATATTTTAAAATTATACAGGGTTTTATGGTAATCTTTTTCAAATTAAATCGTAATTTCTTTATGTGTTTTAACATAATTTTATGAATCCAAAAAAAGGACAATTTTTGTTTATTTCGGTTATAAACCTGACCAAAACTGAATTATTAAATATTTAATTTTTAAAATGACGTTAACCAGCTTTATACTGCGATTCACAAAGACCTGTATGTGTTAACTGTTTATTGTTAACAATTCCTAATTATTTCAACTTTTTGTTTGTTCCTTTCATTAAAAAATAAACATATTTTTTTTCTTACTGAAATAAATAAGAAGACTGACGAATGTTGAAGATACGCAGGGATAGTTTCTGAAAGAATCATTAATTATTTAAAATAAGTCGTAAGTAATACCATAAACATAAAACGTGAGTGGTATAAATATTGTGTACATATAAACAAAATCTTATACTTTTCCTACGTCACTGGGGATAGTATATTTATAAGTTATTGGAAATGAGCATTTTCCAATTGGCAGAATTGCTGTTTGTAGGGAAAGTGTCCATCATTTCTTATTCGTTATACAATATACTATAATTCAATTTTTTGCACACATATTATTTTTCAATCAATATAAATGAACAATTTTATAAACCTATTATATATAAATAAGATTAATTAATTTTATTCTAATCTAAGTGGAAATTGTTATTAATGAAATGGTAAACTGTTTGCATATGGCACAAGCCATACCGGAATGGAATGGAAGAAGAGTAGAAGTTAATATAAATAGTTACCTACTAGATTAATTTTAAGAAAAGTAGTAAACTTCGGCAGTAAGTTCGAATTAAGTTAAATCTCAGTGGATACTAGTTAAATTTAACTGCGACATCGGTTTAAGTTGGTATTAATATTATTTCCATTAATTTAACTAACAGCCAATTGGATTTAACTAAGTCTTGAAACTACAAGTAGGCTCTAAGGAAAAGTCATCGAAAAAAAAAATGTTGAAATACATAATCTTTGTATGTATATTAAGTTTTTTTACAATTTATCATTTAAAAGCTATTTATTTATGCTTCACATTTTTCTATATTTATGTAAAAAAAGTTATATATCTATTTAGGTAAAATAAATACACTCTTTCTATACAAAAACACAACAGTTTATTTTCTTAAATTTATCAAAGTATACAAATATGCTCTTTAATATTAGTTATAAACATATAAAAATACAATAATATTGATTAATATTATCACATGATGATATTGCTTTAAGGCACTTCAAACCAATACGTACCAAGTTTTATATAAAATTTCGGAAAAAAATTATCATTTTTGTGATATGTGCATATCACTGCATTACCCTGAATCATAGTATGTATTATGATAACTTTTATCACTGCCCTTGTACATGAGTATCAATTATATATGTCTATTATATAGATCTACCTTGTCTTATATATTAATTAGCAATACCAATCAAATTACATTTTGTTCCCCATTATCCTTAAACTATCAATTTAATAGATATGTCTTAAAATACAATATTTACTTTTAGAAGACCAGTATCACAATAATAAATCCAATTAGTCAAATTTTCATTATTTATAATTATCATTAGTAAAAATCAATTTAAAATTTCTAGTTTATCAACATACATGTCAAACGTAACAAAACGGCTCATTAAAAACGCGCCGACGAAATTAAACTTAACCTTTAGATAATTAATTTCATGATTAGTGAAATTTAAAATAAAAAAGTTAATTCTGCTAAAATTCTATGAGGTTTGTTCGTTATTTATAAGAAGTTGTCTTCTAGATTTAAAAAATATATACTCACTTATAAGTATAATAAAAATAAACTTGCTTTCACTTAATAGTAATATAAATATTTATATTATTATATTAATAGCAATATGCTTCTGAATAATGCGCATGAACTGAATAGAAACTTACCCATCCGATCTAGCCCTATATTTAATAAGATGCGATACCAGACAGAGACAATTTAAGGATTTTGAATAATAGAATTCTAACACTTAATTCTAATTGATTATTAACTTTCCCAAAATTATCTCTATAAGGATGTGCTTAACATATCGTGAGGGGACATAAAACTTTTTTAAATCGTTTCTGTCTACATATACGATTTAATTGTGATACATTCCCTCAATTAAAAAATCCATTCTTTTATAATTTCGATGTTCCCACCAATCGGAACTACGTTTATAAATAAATGAAATTGCAATAGCAACAAGTGGTACCGATAATATAACAGCAACAATTGGCACAATGTAATCGGCACTTTTCGTTTTCTTACGTATTAATAATGGATCAATTTGATCTAAAGCGATTTGATCATTTGTTAAATTATCCTTCTTTATTGTTTTCGACATTTTGTCTATATAATCATCATCTGATTCAGTTACTAAAGGTTTTTTATGCTGAATAGTTACACTAGTACGAGTAGTATTTGTTGAGGTTTTATTACTATTCAAATGAACAGCTTTGGAAGCTGTATTGCTTACATTAAAAATCTTTAATAAACTCGGATCCATTGCTACGCTTGGATTCAATTTTGATGGTAATTTCTCTTGGATGGTTTCATTTATATCTGGGAAACTTACCCCTTTCTTTGGCACACTTGGTTTTTCACCATCCTGCTGTGGCGGTATATCTAAATCTAATTTTTCATAGATCGGATTGATGTGAGTTGATGCGCTTTTATCTGTAAAGAATACAGATAGAAGAATATAGAATGCAAGAAATTTGTTGTGACAAATCCGTACCTGTTGTACTTGATTGTTTTCCACTAATTACACTTTCAATTACATGTTCCCGTCCCTTGTGCATAGTAACAGCTGTTTGTTTTTCATTTTCATTTGCATTTAATGAAATAGTTTGTGAATGAATTGGATTTACGTTGGCTGTTAAATTGTGTTTTGTAGCTGTTAAATTAACTTGAGTATTTTCACTTGAGAGTTTTCCATTTTTGGAATAAATGATATCAGCAGAAAAAATAGTATCAAAACTAATAATTAGAACAATGAAAATAACTGAAACTTGTATAAATCTCATAATGAAGTTCTATTAATAACGTAATTCTTCATCAAAATAAAGCTCTGGTATACTTTTTATTACATTTATCTAAGCAGTAGCCATTTTCTTTATAAATAGTTCTGAAACTGCTAAATCAAAAATAGAATAAGTGCATCTTTGAAATCGGTATGTTTTTACAAATATATCTAAAAATATTCATAAAAAAACATAATAAAAAAGATGTAAATAACAAAGTGTAGTAACTAGTTCGTGACATTTAAATTAATAATGTCAAAAAACAGCTGATTACAGTTTGTAACTAATTTTTTAAAATTCAAATTTTAATAACGTTCGCGACCAAAAATTTTATAAAGAAAATGACTTGCAACTTGCAATAATGTAAAGAGCAGCAAAACTCTTATGCTATTTTAAATTAAATGAAACTACAAAATAGAATCACCAATTGTTTTACTGGTTGCAGTAGATACAAATTAATTGAGACATTTGAAAATTGTAAACAAATAAATTATATGGCGTCAAAATAAAATTTTGGTCACGCCTACTAGATTCTTATTTTTTGTATTTATTTTGGCAAATTTATGATAACCATGAATAAAACGTGAATTTATAAGAGCACCAGTCTTCTGAATTACGAAATTTTACTTCAGTAAACCAATAAATAAGTTAATTTAATGAAATTATTAAACATAATAAATATATGTCACAAGGGCAAATCATAAAATGCAATAATTTAATTGGGTTTTTCGGCCAATCAAATTTTCATTTTCAAAGACATTGGCCAATAGTGGGGGTAAAATTTGACGGGTGGGGAACAGCTGACTGACAAAATCCAAACAGATACAGACATCTTGATTGCATTTTTGTGCGGCTTTTTTCTATCGAAGATTGATTTAAATCGTTATCGTTATGACAGAAAAGTGACCATAGCCTATCTGGCTTTTCCTTTTTCTTTAGATTTTTCATTTTTTTTTAGTTTAAAACGGAGAAAACTTAGTTATTTTTATGGTGTGACGTCATGTGATTGCGTTTATTATTTCATATGAAGTGCGAGAAATTAAAGAGGTAAAATTTACATTTTATTCTAATTATTTCAAATTATAATGGTAAAAAATCAATAGATTAATATATTGTCTATACGGATGAATATTATTTAAGTAATGCCGTTTAATAGCAGTGCTAATTTCAGTAAATAAACAAGAAGATTTCGATCTATTAAAGTTGAATTGAAAAAAAAAACGTCCTTGAATGAAGTAAGTTTTAACAATGTTGAAAATAATTCGTGTTGTGCTTCGCGACATGCATAAAAATTATAGCAGGAGTTTTAATTATTGTTATTCCAAAATATGTATGTTGATAGATTGTAAAGATAGCCTTGAAACATCTGTTTTAAAGAATTTTGGTGAGAAAGTGCTCATATTAGTGATCTAGTGGGGCAATTTGTGTAATTACAGAAATTTCTTCTGACCAAAGAAAAAAAATTATTTACAGATTTCGATTCCATTATTTATTTTCACAGAGTGAATTAATTATCATCATATTTCAGATAATGATTAATAATTTTAAATTTGTAAATAGTGTGAGGTGGAAAACAAACCTTTGACCATCTGTTTTGGCTTCTATATTTCATATTTCATTTAATTTTATGCATTATGATTGATGACAATGAAATTGTTATAAAATTGTTTAATTGAATTAAAGCTTTGTAAAATTTTGGTAGAATTATGTGTGTTTCCTCTGAACAAAAAAGATTTTTCAATAAAATCAACATAAAATTACCATTACATTAGTTTGTTTATCATAGTTGAATGTTTCCTTGAAATTTATGGATCTTAGTAGGCAACCAACAAAATTAAAATAAAAAGAAATAGAATGATATAAAACAACAAAAAAAAATGATTGTAATAAAATATAAGAGAAGGCTGTGAACTGCAAATATTTTTATCTGGTTGCCATAATTGTTATTTGTTTCTAATTTAATTTATAATTAGGTATTTGCTTATCTTTTTTTATATATTCTTTTTATATGTATAGGTTTTTATACTATAATTATGAAAGAAATAGATTGTTACTTAATACTCCTATATTATACGATTATATTTTTATATTTTCTTTATGAGTACGAAAAAAGCGTGCATCTGAGACTGAATGGATTTATTAGTCACTTGAACGGCCTCTATATTTTTAAACTTCAAATCCTTTTTCAATTTAACTAGAAACTTACATTATACGTATTTATGTAACATGAACTTTACAATTTTTTTTTTTTTTTAGGTTTTTTAATTTATTCTACAAAATACCCACAAATAATCATAAATAACTACCTAAAAATAATGAATACAATTCAAAATAATTTTATGGAACAGCATACAACAAAACGTAATAATTACCTTTTATCGACGTCAAATTTTATGGATCCATATGAAAAAGTACAAAATAATAATCAGATGTCTTCTACAACAATAATAAATGAGAAAAAGATTGATGAAGTTTGGTCCAAACATACATTCGATATTGTCAATAATAAAAAAGTTCAAGTTGAAAGTATTACTAATTTTAATACAATAGAAACTATATGGGGAGCAACAAAAAATCGAGAAGAAACAGAATATAACAACGACGATGAAAGAAATGATAATATTGATAAAGGTGATGAAGAAATTAATGTACATGAACCAATTAAAAGTGATGATAATTGTTCTGAATTGGGTAAATTTGCTAATGCATATTATATGCTTGTATTTATTCTATATTTCATGAACATTCTCTTTTAGATACCAATGATAATGTATCATCGATAATGGAACAAACATCTCAAGAACAAGAAGAAACATCGCCATCACATCACGCCCGTAGGCCACCTAATGCGTTTTTGATTTTTTGTAAAAAACATCGACCAATAGTTAGACAACGTTATCCAACTACTGAAAACAGGGGAATTACAAAAATTCTAGGCGAATGGTGGGCACTATTAAACGGCATAGAAAAACAACCATATAATGATCTAGCCAAAGAAGTATGTTGATTAAACTATACTTAGAATCATAAATAATTATTTCCTATTTTATTTTCAGTATAAAGATGCGTTTCTTTCTGCTAATCCTGATTTTCGTTGGTATAAGTTACCAGCACCACCATTACGTACATTAAGTACACGACCGACAACTATTTCCAAAATGCCATCATCTTTATTATTATTAAATTCGCCACCACGACCAGCTACTGTTCCATCGGAATTCACACCTGGAAAATTGGCAGATGAATCGCAATTGGGTGGATTAACTTCGTTAATGAATAACAATTATAATTCGATAACAAAACATCCTTTTACCGATTCACCACCATGTTGCAAGGTAAATTTTAAATGTTCGCATGGAATTTTGGATAGATTACAAAGTTTTAATTGTTGTTCATGTTATTAGGGTGAAACCAACAATAATAACCATAATAATAATAATAACAACAACAATAATGATTCCATCTCAGTAACGTCTGATGATGAATCATTATCAACAGCAACAACAGTAAATAGATATCCAGAGAACTATACCAGTCCACTAAATTTAATCAAAACATCAATTCCACCAAAGCCAATTAAAAAGAGAATTTACGAACAGTATGAGGATGATGCGAATGATGGTAGTATTACGCAACAGGAATTATTCAATAAAGTGGTCGACGACATTTATGCCACAGAAAAAGACGGTAAGCTATTTGTTTGCTAGAATTTATTAGTATTAATAATATTGTTTGTGTTGTGCTAACTTTATGAAGCTTCATGTGTGTATTTACTTTATTGATAATTGTTCTTTTTTTGTTGGGTAAACTGCTCCCTCTGACTGAATTAATGAAATTGCAACTATAAATGTTCTTTATAGTTGTTTGTTCAGTTTGCTAATTAAATATTTTTGTGAAATCAACATACAGGGAAATTTTTATACAAATTTTTATCTCTCATTCGAATTCAGAACGAAAAGAACAAAGAAAAAGCGAACGAATGTGTAAAGGGAAACGTTACGAACGTTTTATGGTTGAAGGAAAATTGTTGGGCAATAAACGTGATACAAAACTTACACAACATCACAAATATGGCATGAATCGTATGATAATGGATCCTAAATTGGAACATGAACTAAATATAACAACGCCAACAACATCTCATCAACAACATGATTTACCAAAATTAAATCTGGAAAGTACAATTAAAAGACTAGCGAAACGGACCAATATGAAGATTGATTTTGATTCTAATCAGGATAATAATGGAAAATCAATGAAAAATGAACAAATCGAATTTAATACTATATTAAATAGTGGTAAATTATCATCATCACCACCACCACCACCGCCGCCGCTTCCCGCTCCACCGCTGCAGCAACAACAACCCCCATCATCGCCGATAATTAATTTCAATTTAGATTCGCGAATTGATAGTTTATCTAGTTTAAACTACGATGATTTCATAAAAAGAAAACGCGAAAGTAAAAAGCGTAAAGTGAAAATCAAATCGGACAGTTCATATGGGAAAATGCATCGTTATGAAAATAGTCAACGGGAAATTATTATTCCAGCTGTAGTTGGATCGAAGAAACGAAAAAATAAACAAAGCATTACCCATTTGAATAAGATTTTAATGGAAAATTGTAGTGGCGGTCCAGTAATGAAAAATAGTGGAAGTGGTGGAGGAAAGGGAGGAAGTAGTGATGGAAGAGCTATTGGTAGACCAATAGAAGCTGAAAATGCATTATTAGGTTTGGAAACATTGGCAATGGTTGCTGCTAATACAGAAAAAATTGGCGAAAATAATGTTATATAATTTTTTACAGGGTGTGTCATAAATAAGTACTTTTTGCAGCGTGTTTTACGATTACGAGATTTTAATTAATTTAGTTTATTTCGATCGTTTGAATCTCAATTATTTTTTGGAAACTCCTAGACCTAACATTTATGGCGTATCGAAGAAGAAAAGTATTTTATTATAAGACACCCTACATATTAAATGTTTTATTGGACATAATTGAATACAATGAATTTGTATTTTTAACTATGTTCCGCCTGAGGCCAAGTAAAATTTGTTTCTTTTTTTTTGTTTATTTTGTTTCGTTATTATTTGTTCTTTTTTTAGTGTTTTTTCTATTATTTAATTTTTATATTATTGTCATTATTATCTCGTAGTGCTTAATTTGCTATAATTTTTTTTGGATTTGCGCGCGCGCTTGTTTTTACGTAGATTTTTTAAACTTATTTTAATTGTTTTTCAATTTCATTCTTCATTAATTTGTGTTTAGTTATTGTAATTATAAACTTTTCTATCATGGAAACTTGTTGGACCAATTATACAAAAATTTTAACTAGAACAAAAAACAAAAATGAAGCAATAATAAAATTATTTTTAACGTTATTAATTTGTAAATTTAAAAATTGTTTTTGAGGTCGATTTAAAGAAAAAATTAAAGGTGGTGCTGGAGAAATTGATGGCCATTGTATTGTTAATCAAATTTTATCTATGAAATTGTATCGTTAAAGAGTAAATTTACAGGCTGCGCCTGGTATATCTATATACATATTTATATTATCGTATGCACATACGATTGAATGTTTTTCTTTAAAAACTATCCAGAATGTAAGTAAATATATTAACATGACATTAGGACGGTTTATTTGTGGAGTTACCAACTTTTAGATATGATGACGACGATGTGGTTTGATTTATTTGTTACAAATTTGTTATTGTTTTTTTGAAATAATTTTAACTATTTTTAGAACTAATAATCCATGTATTGTTTTGATTACGTATCCGCCAAAAACATATGAGTTGCTTACCATTCTTAAGATGCCAAGAGACGTGTAAATTAATGCCGCGTGAACCACACATCAGTAGAAAAACGCTCATATAAATGACAGCACCGAATACTGATAAAGTTTACACGTGTGTACAGGGTGTCTCGTCACAATTTGCCATCTTTATAAAAACTCTATTCTCTAAAAAACAGTTTTTTTCTTTTTCATTTTCAACAAGCCAATTGTTCGATGTTCGAATAACTATTAGGAAATGATTAGTTTTGATAGGAAATAATACGGGAATATAAGTAATTCCTATAAGTAATAGGAAATATATACTATATTGATAGGAATAATATCTTCTCTCTTTAATTTTTATTTTCATATATGGTATACGCGGGTTAACATTCACGTGACGTGACCACTCTAGTCAACTAGAGTTTTTGCTCGGAATATTGTACACAATACCATCCCAACAGAGAAATATTTTATTTTAAGGGTTACTTTGTATTTTTTTTTTGGCCATTAAAATGCTGTAAGAAACTCTACACACATCCAGTTACTTGATTTTTGTCTTCAATAGTGCAAATATTTATACAGGGTACATGGTATCGAAGTTCTTATAATATGAATATACAAATAAAATAAATCACACAACAAATTAAGCAATGCTGTGGTTATGTTTAATTTGCACTTATAGCAAATCTAATGGAAGAAATTTGTGAATTCTTATGATTAAAAATAGTCCAAAGTTTCAAGCAATTGTTCATTTTAATCTGTTTTTTGTTTCCGCACTAGTTCAGAGTGCGCACAGAAGATTTCATTACAGTAATTTATACGCACGTTGAACTAGTACAACAATAAAAAACAGGCCGATGATAAAAGTTTACCTTATAATCTATCAACTGAATAAAAGATTACTAGTGTTTTAATTTAATTAAATCTGAATTTGTCTTGTTTCCGTTTTCCTACAGTACTTTGATTTGAAAGATGGCAGAAATTTACACAAACTAATGGAAACTTATAGATACATAGATAAGATATAACTGGTCTTAATTTCTAGATTTAAATGATAAGCAAGTAGTCAAATTCGTGATTGATGGGAACTAGAACGTGTCGTACAATTATTGGTCCGATTGATTTTCATGTGACTGTTGCGTTAAAATAATTCACGTTCGCGTTCCGGTCATTTGCGCAACCACTAGGTTATTAAAGGATGTTCGCTTCTCTTATTGCGAAATGTAACTATAGCAAATTTTACTTAGATACAGCTCATTTTTGTTCGTTTTAATCAATCTAAGGAATGAACATATATTTATAATTGTTATAATACGTTGTTAAATCATTCTACATATATTATTATAATTATTATATTACTATTATGTATGTAAATAATCCCTGTGTACCTTTTTGTTTTATTTTTTAAGAAATCACATCTTCTAATCGATAATACCAAATCATTTAGATTCTTAGTTTATATTAATAATTATTCTTATACACCATTTTTTTTTGAACAGCCAAACATTTTATATTGTTACGATTAGAATGTTTGTGTATATACATTTTAAGTTTTTTTTTGTGTCTTTTATATATAGTATAATCATTTTATGAGTATTGTTATCTTATGTTAAATTTGTTTATTCGTAGTTATAAGATGTTTATGTTACTCAAAGATCGTTAAACTTATCGAGAGAAAGTCTTGTTTTGTCGTTAGATTCAAAATAGTTATTCTTATTTTGTTAAAATATCCACGTGTTTATATTTTTTTTTTGTTGATAAAATTCAATCAAAACATGAATCAAAATTTATTAATTCTGTCAAAAATTGCATTTTTCATATTTCATATACATAAAAGCGGACAATCCCTCTCAACTTTGTAATCCACCCAAGAATTGTAATTATTGAATTTTTCTTTAGATATGCATTATCAGCTTCGTAAACGAATACAAAATAGTTGCCTTAAAACAAGAAAAATATATCCCTATTTACACATTTATAGACTTTTATATAGATTATTTAGAATGTAGTTTTCGGTGTGGCGTGGCTTGATTGAGTTTTCTACTCTAGAACTGAACATGTTCTAGTGATTAGATAATCTAGTTCTCTACATGTAAAGAAACTTAAAAAAGCGCACTGCATCTCTAACTACTTTTTCCGTAGGGCCTGAAAACATCGACCAAAATGATACTTTTTCTATCATCAAAACAACAAATTTTTTTCAAATAAAATCGAGCCTTATAGATTTGATATAAGTAGAGTACATTGCATATTTTCAAAGTTTTTCATATTTAAACAATTTTTATATAAATATTTTATTAAATAATCTAGAAAAAGCATTATTAAAAAGTAATAACTAAGTTGTTTCATGGCTCACTCGTATATGATCCAATCAATGTATTTTATAGTATGATTTGTATTTCTTTTTTCTATATTTCTTCTATTACTTCAGTTGAATATTAAATTTTTAAATGTTTAGTTTATTCAGAGTGTTAAGAGCTACCTAATGAATTAAAAATGAATACATAAGTACGATACACTATGGTATGCAACTATACATACATTTCTTTTAACGATTCTAAATAGCCAATTGTCTTTTAATTGTGACATATACGTTTGAGAAAATATAGTCAATAATTAAAAAGCTTGTCCTTTTTTTCTAAAATAACAAATACATATATACAGAGTGATGACAATGGAATGTGATAATAGTTTATTTTTCTATAAGGAAAAGAAAGATATGCTTTTATTTATAAAAAAGTTTGTATAGTGCCTTTTTTAACTTATTTACCTTCATGATTAAGAAATAATATTGTTCCGCTATTTAGAAGGAAATTAATATTTACATATTATAGGTTTTAATAAAGTTTATATTACAAAAAATTATGCGTTACAATTTATTTAAATTTGAATCCAATAAAAGCATTGGACATGGGTATTAATACCTATGTTTATATAGTATCTATAACAGACATCGGTCTGGAATTAAATAATGAAAAAAAAAAAAAAAACAATTTCGCTATCAAATTATTTGTAAAATTCATGTTCACTTTCATCTTTTTTAATATTGTTCTTGTAACCTTTTTCAAAATCTTTCGGCAAAACGATGTAGCGATTTTCTCTTACAGCATGCATACCAGCTTCCTGGCATATTGCATTAATATCGGCACCAGAAATTTTATCAGGGCGTGCCACATAGTCTTCTAAATCAACCTACAATACAAACTTTCTCTTTACTCGCTACTGAAAATATACCAGATATTCTACCTCTTCCGATAGATTCATTTTCGAAGTAATAGTGCTAAAAATCAGCCGTTTTTGCCTTCTATCAGGCAAAGGGAATTCAATTTTTCGATCTAAACGACCTGGTCGAAGTAAAGCTGGATCTAAAGTATCTGCTCTATTAGTTGCCATAATAACCTGGAAAGTGTCACAAAAATTACGGAATATTCATCGAATTAAAACCACTTTACTTTAACATTAGTAGTCTGATCAAAACCGTCCATTTGATTTAGCAATTCTAATAGGATTCGTTGCACTTCACGATCAGCACCAGTTTGTGCATCAAAACGTTTTGTTGCGATAGCATCGATTTCATCAATAAAAATAATTGCTGGCGAGTTTTCTTTTGCTAAACGAAATACATCTCGTACCATTCGAGGACCTTCGCCCAGGTATTTTTGTACAAATTCTGAACCTACGACTCTGATAAAGGCAGCTGAAAAAACGATACGAATAAGAAGACAATTGCTGTAATTCTACGTTTGATTTACCAGTGGTATGATGTGCTACAGCTTTAGCTAACATAGTTTTACCGCAACCTGGTGGTCCATACATTAAAACACCTCTTGGTGGATCGATACCAATTTGTTTATACAACTCAAAATGAGTTAAAGGCAATTCAACAGCCTCCCTTATTTCTTGTTTTTGCATGTCCATTCCACCTTAAAGAAACAAAATCTAATTTAATACTAAAATCCCAGATTCGATTATTTCAACGTACCAATATCACTGTAGCTTACATCAGGCTTTTCATCAGCTTGTAGCATACTTATAGAAGAATCAGCTTCCGGTGGTAAAACATCAACAAGCGCATTACTGTGCTTATGTAGTGCAACACTAGCACTTGGCTTTAATAACTCTCTATCAATTGTTGACAAGATTCTTACGTAGTAGTTGGAACCAGTTGTTGAACCAACAATACCTAATGTGAAACAATTGTTTATTTATATTTTCTTATAAATTCTAGAAACAAAATCCATACCTGTATTTTGATCAACAGCTTCCAAAAACTGACCAATAACTAGCGGCACTGATTGGATCCTTTTCACTTCCTCTTGAGCATGTAAATATTCTTTTTTCAAATTACGCTGTTCGTCTTTAATATATTCCTCTTGAACTTCTAGAAATTCCAACATTTGCTGCAATTTTTTGTATTTAGTATAAAGATCTTCAGTATCTAAATCTTGAAGTTGTTGTTTTTGTGAGTCGGCAGGACTGCCTTCCTCCTGAAAATAATGTAATGATAAAGTGAAACATCTGCAAGTATTGAAACTTAGAATTAATGAAATACCTTTTCTGGTAAAGCTATATCCATAGCTTCCATTTTGAATGACTTGTAAAAAATTTTATTTTCTATTTGAAAACTGAAAGTGACAATAGAAAATTGCCAAATAGAGGATACTTAATGCAGAGTTGCCATATTCGTTTTGGCAACAAAACGAAATTTCGTGTTTAACAAAAAGAAAAAAAATAGGAATACGAAGATTTGCAAATAATCTTTGTAAAATACATGCAAGATAATTAATGCAAACACTTATCAAATATTACATTTTCATTCCGCCTGGCCATTGAATCTTTTGACGTTTCTGAATTAAAATTTCGTGTTTATTGAATTCTATTTTAAAGAAATTTGACATCAATGTTATGCATAGCATGTATTGTAATACATGCTATTCTTTTTAAAAATAGTTTTTGAAATAAAAAAGTCAAACTTATTGAAATAAAACTTTGTTTTACTTAAAATTTATTCCTGAAATACACCTTAAAAACTTTTCGTAAAGTAACTGTTTTATTAGAGAAACATAATTTTAAAAACGTATTATAATATAGGCAACTGGTATTACATGTACAGGCTTTCTTTAGCATTAATTCGTAAAACAACTGGTACACTCGTACAAGGTAATATTCCTAATTCCGTTACAACAGCCGTTACATATTCAGCTGGCGTAACATCATACAGTAAATTAAAAATATTAATATTTTCATTATTTTTTACTCTAATTAACGGACTTGGTTTCCCTGAAATGTTAATTTTTCGTATTACTCCTGTATCACCTAAAAGCATGAAATAATTGGTCAAAGTAAATAAAAGACGAGATTAAAAACAAAAGTGATATAAAAACTTGTACTTACTTAATTCATTGTAAACAAATGAATCTGTTTGTACTTTTTCACTGAATTTGTATTTTTCACAACAAATGACAACAGGTTTATTGTACGCATGAGCAACTAGAGCAACTTGAGCGGTACCTACAATTACATCTTTCTCTTTATAGTAATCCTTAGATATAAAACTAATGATTGTGTTTTACCTATTCTTGACATAACATTTCCATTACTCAACAAAGCATGAGCTCCTAAAAGAACTTTACTGGTTTCTCTCATGGCCCAGCTAATAGAATTCATAAGAATATAAGAACATGAGATTTCAGCTTTTATTAATTGACTTTGCATTTTTCTGCCTTCTAATAACGGTCGAGCATCAACAATTATTACGCAAAACTTTTTGCCCTTTCGTTTTGCTTCTACTAGTGCTTTATATACAATTGAAGAATATCCATAGGTTAGAATAACATCATCATCCATTATTTTTTCATTAACCCTCATTGAAATAGCATCCCATGCTCTTTTAATATCATTTAGTATGTATTGTTCAATTGCGTCCGTTAAAGTGGCTCGTTTTTCATTATCAGTGTGATCTTTGTTTAAATGCATAAGACAATATCTAAAGTGTCTTAAAGCACTAATCATTGATACGGCTAATGGTCTACATTCCTAATAACATAAAGGTATAATTAAAATAATAGGTACAAGTGATGCTATAAAGAGGGCACAATACTTGTAAGTAACTTGTACAATATTGTAACATTTCTCCCATAAATCGACAAAATTCCTGTTGTGGTGGAATCTCTAATTCATTAACTAATACTTTTATGGCACCAAGCAAAGACAAACATCTAGCATTAGATCCAATGATTTCTTTCTTCTTATATTGAATCCCTAACTTAATGAATGCTGGATGAATATTATTATAATTAACAATTTGTTTCAGGTATAATTCGTTAGGTAATCTATTCAAATGTTTAACTAATTGAAAACATCTTGATTTAGATAATGGCTTCTGTTTCAGTGATTTTTTAGTCTCCACTTTATTGGGTTTATTATTTATTTCTATTCTTGCAGAATCGATATTTACACCATTTTCGACCTTTTCTTCAGGTTGTGTCTGTTGTACTGTTTGACTTTTAGTCACCTCTTTTGTTACTTTAGCATCTCTTTGTGCATTTTGCATTTCACGTCGTTTGGCTTTCAATTCTGCCTTACTTAAATTTTCTTTTGGCGTGGGAGACGTCTTGGGCTTTTCTTCTTTTAACAGCTTTTCCCATTCTAGTCTTCGTCTCTGTTTATCTGTTAATTGATCGGGCGGAATACTATTTAGATCTACCCCATTTTCTAATTTTACACCTTTAGAATTTTCTTTAGCTTTCTTTTTCTTTTTATTTGTTTCTATATTTGTGGTTGCATCAGAAATTTCTGTAAGGAACGTATGCAATTATTTGGATTGCTATTTATAATATTTTAAGACGTACCTTCAAGGACTTCTGAGTTATTCATTTTCCTATATTAACCAATGTTTAAATAAAATACCTTAAATAGAAATACCAAACAAAACTCATGCTACTGCAGGCAGCTGGTTCTACAAAATGTTAAATTACTCCAGTCCAGCCAGGATGTCAGATACTATTCCAACAGTGTTGCCAATGTGGATTTGATGTTTTACTTTCATCTGAAAAACCAACTCACAAAATTTGATAGTTGAACCTGTTGCACAACACAGCACTTTAATATGTGAACTCGATAGTTTATTTTACAGCCTTGATTGAGCAAATATCAGATAATTGTATAACAGTTTCGAAGTACCGGGTATCCATTTTGCTCCTGACGTCGCCCAATTAGCCCAATATGTCTGGCGTTAGATTAGTCTCATTAGTCCCTAACACTAATCATTAGTGGATTTCAGCTACTAGCTGAGCGAGTATAATATAACAAATAGGCAGCCTCTACTCAATACTCAAAACCTACTAGCAACTAATATGCTACCATTGCTATCAGATAAGAATTATTTATTGCATTTCAAAAATGTAAATACAATTATCATCTGGAAATATTCTAATCTGGCAACAGCTATTTTAAACTTACACGGAAGTTTCGCTCATTAAATAATAGATGGCTTATCTATTCATATTTGTTCATGGTCAACACCCGTAGTCAACACTTAAAACTTCATCGTACTCAACAAGTAAACAAAAACAAAAAAACATTCATGAAGTAGTATTAATGCCCTTTTAAAATATAGTGTTTTCTAAATTAATTCTTGGTGAAAGGTTTAACGATTCATTTACATAACTTCGGTAAATATATTGAATATGTTAAAAAGTGAATTATTAATTAAATGACGATAGATTATTGTTTTATTTACTTTGGAAAATCCACTTCTACCTTTGAGATGAAATGCTAACCTTAAAGTTCATTTAAATTTATACATATTGTTTTTATCTCAAATGATTGGTCAAAATAAGAATATTAATACTATGGGAAAACCGGAAAAATTGAGTGAAAATGTCCCTGTTCTATCGCCACAAACAGAAGCCAGTAAATTATTGGAACAGGCGTTGATGCAAATGGATGGTATTATATCAGGTATTGTATTTCACTTAATTTTTTTATTTAGTTTGTGAATCGTGCATATTATGTAGGATTTCTATTAAATTAGAATATAAGATAAAATTGCATAAGACAATTATGTATTGGGTTGGTCCCAAGTAGGCTGTGAATAATTAACTATGATGATTGTTAACTGTTAGTGGCATGAACTGGTTAAAGCTTACTTGATCTCAGAACAGATATGTTATTTATTTAAAATTATTGCACTATTTTCACTGACATTTCAGTCAGGAAAAGTGATTGTCGTTCCTGACTGTCAGCAAAACTTTCATTTCTCCCATTTATTCTTTTCATCTTCCTAATTTGCTTGGCAATCAATTTAGAGAAAGATGTACCTATAATCAAGCAAACAATAAGATTAATTTTTGGAAAATTTTATCCGGAAAACTTCATTCAGTTAGATAGGCAACAACAGCGCGCATTCTCCTCAATTCACTCAACAAATCTCAGCGAGAGAGAATTGAAAGTTGCTCTCATGTTTGTCTATACTTGTGCCAGGGCAACAAGTTGATCGTTTTTCATACATATAGAGTAGCAGAGAGTTCAGTATTCGAAAAGACTACGTAGAGTTTTTATCCAAGCGATTTTCTATTTCAGTTTTCTTTTTTCTTTATTTTATCTGCTTTGCATTTTTTTTTCTCTCTTCATTTCCTTATATAAATTTATTCATAATTTAATTAAAATGATGAAGAAGAAATGTAAATGATTGAATTCAGAAACATTTTTATATGATTGATTAAATAAATCATTCTTTTATGGGCCCTAAGGGGTTTCTGGTAATATGATTAAATAAAGGGTTTCGTACTACATGACGCGTTGGTGGTTGTTTGAGATGTGCCATTCGGGCGGCGCCCCTCAACCCCAAAATAAAGAAGATCATTTTATGAATGTTAATGGTAAGTTTTAGAAAATATTATCTCTCTTTTTTTTTTATTCTTTATCCCAAGTATTCCTACGTATTCATTGGATAATGAACAAATAAATATTCCAATAATTTGGATAATTATTCTTAATTAAATGAAAATCGCTATCAATTTCGGCAATTCTGAATAAACAGAAGATTGTTGCGTCATTTTAATTTCAAATTGTGTTTTAATTAATCGAATTATTATTGAATTATATATCAGTCACAGTTATGCCCATCTAGTTACATAATCAACATCACACTGATTGATTGGGTGTCTGATACCCATCCACATACGCAAATACACGTTAAATTACTTAAGTCAATGTGCGATTCAATTTGACCGGACGGAATTCATTTCATTTCCAATTCCCCGGGTTAATCCACAGCAGCCACTTGGCCATAATTTGATTTATTGAGCAGCTCAAAACCTTCAAATGCAACTAAATAATTGAATTTCCCCGATTTCAAGTACTTACTTTCATCATTCGGAGTGGTAATGCTCAGTTAGAAATTGAATTTATTCAATCCATGTACAATTATGTTGTGCTTGAGATAACTGTAAATTGGATACTTTTGATTTCCTCATGTTAAGAGTAAAAAAAAAAAAGAAGAAGCAAAATCTCAACAAAAATTCTCTTATTTCTAGGTTCAGGCTCATTAAATCATGCTCAATCTCCAGATTTTGCGGGCTACGCTAACAATCCCATTGGGATACGGGAGGCAGCTAGTAATTTGGCAACGGCGCTTCAAAATACAACATCTCCCCCGACACTCGATCCGAATGTGGCTAAGGTGTTACTTAACTGGATACAGCAGGTACATATAAATAATATGATATCAATTAATCACTGTCTGCCGATGGTATGCCATGAAGATGAGTGGAAGTTTGATTAATTGTGATTCAATATCAGTCAATCGGTTGGTTTGGTTGATGGCAACATCATCTGTGGAAAATAGATACATAAATAGTTGGGCAGAAATTCGATTCATGGCATGCTATGCTATTTACATATATAGTAGTAGTAGTAGTGAAAACTCATTAGTATTTATCATTAAATTTTGTGTCAATGTTCACATTAAGGCCATTATATTAAATTCAAACGGTTCGTTTTACATTTATATTATTCCCCTGAGTATATTTATGTACTAACAACAAAAAAAAAAAGAAAAAATCTCCATTTTCGTGATAAACTCAACTACTAAAAATGCAATAGATTTTCGTTTATTTTTTATTTTCATCTATTTCTTTTCTCAAGAAAAGTTTACGGGGTGTTGAATATACGGTTTGCCACATTAAAAATTCATCAGGTATCTCTCGCTTTTACAGCGAATACATAGTTAATTCAGTTGAGATGGTGGAAAATTCAAAGCTACCACCGAACAGAAACGATTGACAATGAAAGAATATGGAAATACTTATGTAATGTCGCTTCCGAACGAAAACTTTTTTTAAATAATTTTTTTTTCATTAATAAATTGAAAAACGGGAAAATGTATATACAGTTGGGTGCATAAGGATGTAATGTTACGTCATACTTAGTGAAAAACAGTATACCAACATTATAATTATGATTTAGAGAAATCTGTTTACGTTAAATCAATGTAAAATTTGATGTGTTCAAATTGGTACTTTGAAATGCAGCGCTAGCAGAGTAAATATTTTTTTCTTGGCCGTTCAGGATTTGTTTAATATTTAATAATATGAATCAATTTTACTTACATAATTTCGTAGGACTGTTTAATTTCTTTATTTTTGCTATTTTCTTGACAGATTTGATTTGATTTTTCAATTAAAAGTAATTTTAGTAGCGTTTCAATTGAAAGTATAGTTGTCTCTGTTGTATACACGTAAAAAGCGAGACAAAAATTAACCAGTCTTGTCAGCTAAATACGTTAAACATATTGAATTAACAGAATTAAAGTAAATATATATTTATCTGCGTTTAAACTTACGATATCACAACATTTTTTGAATAAATCTTTAACAATTGTCTTTATTATTTAAAACAGTTACCGTAATTGAAAAATTCAAAATAAAATCGATTAAAATATCAATACAATTCCAAAAATAATATTGACAACGTTGCACAAAAATTATGACTTAATAACTGTGACGTAAGATCAGATTCTGTGGCTTTAAATTGTATGTATTAGTAATGGTAATAATAAATCTTGTGGTAAGTTTTGAATCAGAAAATACGCTTGGAATAATAGGAAGCAAATCGAGCACTGGATACTGCTTCACGCTGGAGCTGTCAAAATCGGAGATACGGCGGGGATGCAACGTAGCGGGGACTCAGCGTCGTTCCAGTCGTATAACATTATTTTTATTGAAACTCATCAAAAGAAAAAATTGTGCTTCTAAAATTTGTCATTTGTTTTAACCCGCAACACACGCACATATGTAGGCTGTATGAAAATTTCAGCTTAGCTTTCGTTACAATGTTGAACTATCGATTTTAAATCTGTGGATGTGGTAAAGCGTATATCCATTCTGGCATAATTTAATAAAATATATACAAATGTATAACAGTGTTGAGCCTCATTATTCAACTGGAAAGCAGAGTGCTGAAATATACAGGATTTTCAATATGGTTATTGGGGTAAAAAAAGAATATAGAGGGCAAAAAAGAAGAAATACATCAATATGTCTGGTTTATTTAAAAAAAGAATCTACAATTTAAGTTCAGGAATAGAAAATCATTTGAATACATATGTATGTGGTGGACCATCTATAATTGGATCATTTGCTATATCCTTATTGAGGAAGAGAGAGAGAGAGAGTGAGAGAAGGAGTAGAGGGGAAGAGAAGGAATCGGTAAAATTTCAAATGAATCGAAGCTAAATTGAAACAGGAATTTTGAATTAAATTTCCGGTATAAATTGGATGCTAATTAAAAATTGCCATGGCTTACTAGGAATTTCAATTTTGATATTTAGGTTAACTAAATCTCGTATCGAAATTATGTATTTGGAGTGAAATGAAACGGGGAATTTCTCTGCATGCAATTGCACATACGTATAAAAACATGTGGAATCGTAAAACTAAAAACTATATATACATATATTTGTACTAAAATCATCGAAAAATTGCTGATAGGATCAATGGTCAGAAATTTCTTCTTCTTTTTTTTTTAATATAACAAACAAACATTGTCATCGCATATATTTGATCATACTGTGTGATAGAAATAGATTATGTAGTTTATTTTTAAAATTAAAATTCATAGTTCGTCTGTCTGTTGATTTGATATGAGACGAGATCAACGAGTTCAAATATTCAGAGAACTAAAATAAGAGATTTCCTCATCTATACTTATATGTATAAAAAGAAATCTTTGTTGTCAGTTTACATTTGACTTCTTCTTCAGAATGGCTCCAACACAGCCCCATTAATTTTCATTCAGAATCTACACTTTCACTTATTATCTCTACAACTCGAAACTCATCGTTTTATGTAATTCTAATCTAATCCGTAGCTCTACTAGCATCTGAAAATAGTTACGGATCGTATTTAATTTTCTTTTAGATTTTGTGTCGCGTCTAGTGTCGTCCAACGGGGAAAATACGTGTTTAGATTTTCTTCAATTATTAATCTATTTGTTAATGTAAACGAAATCCGAAAGGGTATCGATAATGTGAACGCACGCAGTGATACAATTTCAATAAAATAGTGCGCGTGTATTTGTTTATATATCAATTTTCTTTTTTCTTTTCATGTTTATCAATTAATCCTCTACTGTAATGTCATGTCGTGTGTCATGTTATATTGTGTGACATGCCGATGCGCTTCCACCGCTGCCGCCTTCGGGTATTTCGTTTATTTTTGACAATTTGTTTTATTTTCCTGGTTCAACTATATATGTATGATGATGAGGATGGTGGTGGTGCATCATCCTTCTAAAAATGTCGAGACAAATCTTTTGTTTGCAGGCGATTATTTTTTGCTATGCCACAATTTTCCGGGTTTCTGTGTGTATGTAGGTAGCATGTATAGAGCAAGTAATTTTGAATACTTGCTTGCTTTATTCTAGGTTATCGTACTGAAATGTATTGATTTTTTATTTGAATTATTCCCGTACAATTCTAAATCAATTCGAAATTTAAAATGAACTACTATCATCAAAATCACTCCTCCTCGTCGTCGGGTGAAGATGCAGAAGACGAAGTAACATTTCTACTTCGTCTCAAACCACCACCGACACCCATACCGCCAATACGTCGTAGAAAAAATATTCTTTCAACACCATCCACTTCAACTCCCAAAGGATGGGATGTTGTAATCGAACGAAAAGATAAAGAAAAATCAATTTCCAGTCTATCATCGTCTGTATGTTCGAGTCCGGCGAGACAACGACGATTTAGTTTTGATAGTACCGGTAAAGGGGATGATGGGGTTAGTAGACCAAGACGAACACAGAAAGAATTCAACAAAGATGAAGGAATTTGTTCGTGGGCGACAAATCATAGTAGGAATTATCAGCATGATTTGGAAGGTGGATGGAATCAATTCCAACCATCAGCTCCACCTCCGCCACAAGAAATGGTCGAATCTTATTGGTGGAATGTAAATCAGAGTCCAAATGGAGTGAATCCTACTAATAGTTTTCGGTAAGACAACAAGTACTCTGCAGAGATCAAGGAACTGAAGAATTTGGATTTAATTAACGAATGAAAGCATTAATTTTTCATTGTTTTAGTAATGGCAGTGGCTTTTGCAATAATTGCAATTTAAATCAAGTCGATGAACAGAGACTTGAGACACAAGAGAATTTCGGTAAATAATAATGATGATGCTTTTGATTTTTGCCGTTTTGTGCGCTTTCTAATTTTTCTCCTAATCTAAAATTATTTTTCTATTGATTAAAATGACGCAAGATTGTGCGCTCTTCTTTCTTTATTTATTTTTTTGAAGTAGAAAAGAACTAACGATAATTATTAAAACTGTACGTCCTATTCGCTTTTTGAAATAATTTCCACGTAGCAAAAGTAGGCATTAGGCAGAAGCAGGCAGGGATTATTGAAGTGGAGTTTTGCAAATTCGTTTAGTCTATAGAGATAGTTAGAGAAAGAGTTTTTTTTTGCTGAATAACTAATGAATTTCCAGATTTAGAAATTCCATTAATGTAAATTAGAATATAGATTTTTCTTCTACATAAAAAAAAAAATTACTTCTAATAGTATAACATGGCCGATTCGGGGACGAAATGCAAAACGACTTGAGATTTGTGGTTACTATGAATGTTGAAATGAATACAGGAATCATCTTAGATCAGAATCTGCCTTGTTATACTAATTTTTATGAATTTAACAACGCATAACAAATTTTTCATTTGATCTAATCGACATCAAGTTCTAACAGTGTGTAGGCTGTCATTTTATGAAAAATCTAAATATGCTAAAAGCGAGAGAATGTAATGCAAATCATAACTGAATTTTTCACTCTAACAGCTATTGAAAGTGTCGCCATTTTGTGCAAAAAAAAAAATGCCTTGTTTCAATTACTGAATTCACGAATAACATTAGTGAATCTATGCAAGTTGGTTGACAGTTTTAAAACGCGCTGTTGTCAACGTTAGCATGATCAGTATAACAACAAACAATTTTTGGCACATTTTTTCATTTAGTTTCCCATTTAGTGAATGTCGTGATTTTTTTTCATAGTGCTCCATTAACAAATTTTATGTGAACCGTGATGACTGAAATCGATAACATATCCAGTCGGGTGCATAATATTACCATGTTTGTCTTTCCATTTTCCAGAGAGATTTCACGTTTTTGTATACACATAAATGTACATAGTTTGTTGTAGCGATCTTGTTTGTTGTTCATTGTTCCACATGTTCTTTTAATAGAATTTTCCATTTTCTTTGAATAAGACGGCGATATCATAAAATGTTATTTTGTTATATATGTAATAATAAAATTTGATAAAAAAACAGTTACATGGCAGTTTATGACGTTGAAAAATTAAATAAATAAAATAAAGAATTTTATGGTTCTATTGTTTTTTATATGAAAATTTCCGATTGATTTTTTATCAGAAATTAATTAAAGCAAGCCCCGATAAAAGTTTTTTCGTGTTCCTATATACAAAGAATCAAAGTATAATTCCTATTTTCACCCTATAAAAAACCACCCATTATTCATAATCTTGCTGTATTCGATACTCATTTAATTACTTTAAAAAAAAATTATAATGAAGATAAATCTGAAAGTAATTAGCTGTCGCTTTATTTCTCTAAGATTCCCTGAGTTATTAATTTTCTCTCTTCCTCTTTCTACTGCTTTTTCTGGCGAATTTAATGAGACAGCAAATAACATCTCTAAATAGCAGGTGGTAATTAATTTTCTTGTTTTCACTTAAAAGAAAAAAAGGTGAAGCAGCAGGATTAGAAAATACACTACACCCTGTTTTGTAGTATTGTTAATTAAAAACGGTTTCAAATTTTTTCTAATTAACGATCATTTTATTATCATTATTATAGTATGGTGCATAGAAAAGCTCATTTTCCGGTTATTATAGCTGATATCTTTGCAGTATTAAATAATACACGGTCACACACAATACGTGTGGCCTCAATAAATTATCATACTGAAAGCGTACTCTATTTTAAAATGCTTTGCGAACCGGAATTTTCCAAGGAAAATTACTATACATATAGAGAACGGAAAGCGTCCGAATTTTATCTATTATTAAATTATTGTTTCGGTCGATAGATTGTCGAGTATTTGCCCATTGAAAGTCAAATATGATAGTCAAAAATTCGCTCCATAGCTTGGGGGTTCAACAGGATTTCGCATCAATCTTTGAATCAATAATGAATTGAGATTCGCAATTGTGGAGTGGCGGCTTTAAGTATTTAATATGTCGGTGAAACTGCATATTTCTCCATATATTTTTCCAGCTTTGTTCCACTTGAAACTTTTCGAGTGGTTGAAAGTTAAACATCGTCTATAAGTATGCAGGCATGCATGCCGGAGAGGGATGTGGTTGAAAGTTATTTTTTTTTTTCTGAATTTTTCATTTTGTCGTTTTCCAGACAATGGAACAACGTATAAAGTAATCTGTCGTCAGTTTCAAATTCAATTTAATTATAACTGATCACTGAGCGTCAGTTTGTCGCCAGCCGCAACAATAAAAACATCGATTTCAATTCGTATTTGTCTAATTAATAGTTAGAACTCACCAAATAACAGATTAATCATCGTTTCTTTTTTTGCAAGTAAAAATTGGATTCTTTTTATGTGACGGCAACATCGCAATTCCGTCAAATGCACTTCGAGAACGTAACAAGCTGCCTACTGTTTCTTGCCCTTATTTACCTGCTACACTATTTATTTCAAAATAATAAATCGATTTCGAAGAGCATGAAAATGCTTGTTCACCTAAAAGCATGCTGCTTCTGTTTACCCAACACCACCCCATGTTTTTCTATACAAAACAACCATTCTTGCAGCTACACAAATGGACAATTATCCTACTTTTTATGCACCAATCACCGATCAAAATCGCCATTCCATTTCAATTAATAGACAAATAATACCGTCAAATCACGTAACTACTACAAGCAGTAGACCTTCATCAGTAATGGATATTCCGAATCAGAATTCCTGTGAGAATCAATTTTATCCGGAAAAATTTAACCTTCGGAATTCCCTAGCAGCAGGACGAGCAACTAAACATTCCAACAACTCTTCTAATGGACGACCTGTTTTTGAGCAAAGGAAAATGAGGCCATTTTTAGTAGATAGATCAGTTCAAGTTGGGAATGGAATTATTATGATGACAATTGAGGATGTTGATTATATGATGGTTAGTTTCAGTGTGTTTTTACTCTAAAACTAGTTTTGCGACAATTTGCCTTGTGGAGCTAATGTATTAACTGAAAGTTTTGCTGCAGTTTTAATTTTTTTTTTTTTTTTGAATTTCAAAATCCAAGAAGTTATAGTTGAAGTTATTAGTAACTTTTAGCTAAACTTTCGTGTCCTAAATGTCATATTACGAATAGAATTATGATGACACAAATTGGAAGTTTCTGTCTGACTGGCTGGAAACTTTCAAGTCTGTCTACTAAAGTGAAATGTACCTGCAGCGAATACAGTGCAAAAACCAACATTATGTGTACCTACCAAATTGAATGAGAGCAGTCAATTGTTGTTGTTGTTGTTGGTGGACGATTGAATGGGTGGAGGTCGATAGTAATAAACTACTTTAAAGGGTTAACGGAAGTGGTATTGACGCAGTTTGCTGTTCTATAAGAAATATATCTGCTTTTAACTTGATTTCAAAACTTTTTCTTCTTTTAATGTTATTTTCGGTGATCGATTTCTCGAAGTAAATTAGTCAACTGTGAAAAAGGCAAATAAATAAGGTTTTTTTCACTTAAAATTGTTTGTTTATTGTATTGTCATTGATGGAGTGATAATCGATTTCAAGTGAGAGAGAAAATGGAAAACGGTTTTCGGCAAATGGATGGAAAATCTAAAAGGAAATCAATTTAAAAATATTTCAATCTTTCATGAAGTTTCTTTGAAAAATCGTCAATTCGAGTTTCTGAAGAAATAGCAAAAAAAAAAACATTACAAAAAAGCCCGCCATAATAATCCTTTTATCTAGAAGCCAAGCGCCAATGCCGCGCACCACTTTTTAGTCTTAATTAAAGCTGGAATTATATTCCAGAATGTGCATTCGGTTTTGTATTTTTTTGTGACAAAATCGGCTTTCAGATTTTAATCATCTATAAGAATTTTGGAGTGTTAGTTGCTATGATTTTTAAGCGTCGTTAAAACTATAGTTACCAATTCAACGTTGAATAGAAGTTTGACAATTAGTTACAGGCAACAAAGAGAGAATTCTCTCGTCCACGTGAGAAAGACTGAGTGACCAACTACATGTATAGAGTCTGTTTGAGATAGAACATAATAGAATATCTCCGAAGGAAAATCGTGTGACAATTTTCTATTATACGTGGCACATGATTCATTGAAGTTATCCGATGTTTGGGATCATCGAGCTAGATAATTAGATTTGATTATCTGTACTTTAACCAGTAGCTTGCAGTAGTTTCCTTTACATGCTTTAAGTTTATTAAGCTGCATAAGTGTTACAGTGTGCACCTAATATGTAAAATGGAAGCAATAAGTTAATAACCCTGTTGAGTTGAGTAGAATCCAGAGTCAAACACACATAGATTGAATTTGGATGTGCTTTAACGAGCTGCACGCCATCTAACAGCGACGAAGAGATTATGGGACAATTTGAATAATTAATAGAATTTTATTTTTATACATTTGTTTGTTCATGATAAAAGTCAAACGAAATAAATTGCATCTAAACAATTTCATTAAAGATGCTCTGGGTCAACCTGTTACCTGAAGTTTCAGAAACACTGAAATGTCAAACTTAGTATGACATTTCGATGTGCTATTTTCGCTCGCTTATTTTTTCTTTTTTTTTGAAGCAATAATATTATCCATTCATATCCACAGACCCATACACACTCGACAAAGGACTTTTTATTTTCAACTTTTTTCTCAAATTTTTCAATAGTAAACAGGAGCATTGTCTAGTGTGGCCGTAGGCAAAATGCTTCTTTTTTATATGAATGAATATGAATATGAATGAATAGCGCCCACGACAATGAGACGAAAACAGAAAGATTGAAAGAAAAGTGTCAGAGATATTTTTAATTGTTTTGTAGTATATATTATGAATAATAATACTATGCAGCGCAATAGAATGTAATTTTACGTCACAGTTATTAAGTCATAATTTTTGTGCAACGTTGTCAATATAATTTTTGGAATTGTATTGATATTTTAATGGATTTTATTTAGAATTTTTCAATGACGGTAAATGTTTTAAATAATAAATACAATTGTTGTAGATTTATTCAAAAAATGATTAATATCGTAAGTATAGATGAAGATAAACAAATATTTACTTTCATTCTTTTAATTCGATATGTTTAACGTATTCAACTGACAAGACTGGGTGAGTTTTTGTCTCGCTTTTTACGTGTATACAACAGAGACAACTTTACTTTCAATTGAAACGCTACTAAAATTACCTTTAATTAAAAAATCAAATCAAATCTGTCAAGAAAATAGCAAAAATAAAGAAATTAAACAGTTCTACGAAATTATATAAGTAAAATTGATTCATATTATTACATATTAAACAAATCCTGAACGACCAAGAAAAAATATTTACTCTGCTAGCGCTGCATTTCAATGCCAATTTGAACACATCAAATTTTACATTGATTTAACGTAAACAGATTTCTCTAAATCATAATTATAATGTTGGTATACTGTTTTTCATTAAGTATGACGTAACATTACATCCTTATGCACCCAACTGTATATACATTTTCCCATTTTTCAATTTATTAATGAAAAAAAAAAAAAATTATTTAAAAAAAGTTTTTTAATGAAAATTGACTTGAAACATCAAAACTCAATCGGTGTATTTGAAAATCAAATAAATTTTCAATTTTTTATTAATATCAGAATACAGTATAATATATTTATTTTATGATTGGAACTTCAGCACATTTTTGTCCTGATTTATTCACCTTATTTCAATAATGCCACAAATAATTTTTCTCCAAACGCCAAATTGGTCTCATTTCGTATAAATCTCTCACTAGTAAAAAAAAATGAACCAGAATTTCATAAATTTTCTTCGTTAAATTGGCCAAATTCCGCAACAACAGCAGAAGCAGCAGCTGTAGCTGTATAGCATGTCGTTTTGCATATTCGAAATTTCGTATTTTCATTTGGCATATTGTATTAATACGGAGAAATAAGAAAGAACATTTTTTTTTCGCAAATATTGTGAATTTATTCTATACATTTTAAATTTTATTTCTTTTGTTTTAGGTGAGTGCTTTGAACGCAGAGTTAGGCCAAACAATACAAGTAAGTTTTCTTTTTTATCATTAGTGTCGTGATAATCAATATGATCTCTACAAATACATACAAATACTTTACAATCATAAATTATTCATAGTTTTGCGGTAATCATGTCTTGAAAGATGATGACAAGAGACACATGAACGCGCATTGGCGGGCTAAACAATCACACAACTTTTCTACTACACTGCTTTTGGCGCCATCTTGATTTAGACTGTGAACATACGCAGTATAGCAAATATTATACAAAGAGTTGACTTTTTATTTTCCTTTTTCTTTTAATTTAGTTTAATAAAAATAAATTTTTATTTTACGACTACTGCTGCTTCACTATAGCAGTCTCATTATTAATCTTCAATAATTCACTTTACTAATTGGTTGTATTATGGTATTTCCTGTATACATTTAAAAGCAGTAAGTGTTCGTATAAATAAAAAAAACGCGGAAAGAAAAAAAAAGACGAGAAAAATGTGACAATAAAAACACTCGCTTTGCCACGCCATATGTTCTTTTGAGATGAATAGGAAAAGAACTACTACAGCAGCATGCCATGATGGCATCAAATAAGATTACAACTTGATTTACGTCTGTATAAAAATACGAGAGTACTTGTCCTTTCAGCCGTGAATATTTTTTTCTATGGACGTTTTTTAAATGGTTTTGTAAATGGGTAATATCAGTATTGAAGATAAGAAAAATTGGAATTTAGAAAAAAAATAAACAGAAAAAACGAAATTCTAATCGCTATTTCAGAGCCTTTGCCCAGTTTCAAACAGTATACTGAGTCGACTAGATTTGTCAAGGAGCATGCGCACAACTATTGATGACTGACATTTTTGTGTTTTCGCTCTGCACTTATGTTGTACTCCAAGTAATTATACTGTGTATAAATAAAATCTAATTAATTATTTATCTGTTTTATTCACGCCTGTCTGACCTTGTATTAATAATAATTTAATTGCTAAATTATTGCTCGGATGTTCAACTACAGTCTACAAACATCATCTGCATGACAATAACAGAAAATAATATTATTTTATATTGAATAAAAACAACAATATGGATACATAATTATTCTGTATTCACATTCCACATGCAAGAGAAACGGATTTATAAATAATTTATATAAATAAATTCATATTATAACAGTTTTACATATAATTATTATCTAGTGTCCCTTTTACACTTCCATATACAGGAAATCATCATATTCGCTTTTCTTTTTCCGCACACACACACACACATCTTTCTTGTTCGATTAAATTAATCTAAATTGGAGTTTATTTTAAGCTTCACGCGAGACACTCGACGTGCATCACATCAAATTAACTGTCGCCAAATGTTTTTGTCTGTGTTCGTCGTGTTGTCGACGTTGAATTTTCCAAAATAGATAGATAAATAGTGATGGAGAAGGAAATATATACTATATACTATACTAGGTACTTCTGGCATTTTGGTTATCGTCGATTTTCCATCTGATTCAGTTTGATTTTATAGTGATACGATTACGGTGTGCACAGTGCTACAACAAAGCGTGCGTTTAATTGTGAATTAACTATTAGGTGTTATCAACAGAGAAGGTGAACTGAATGAAAAGCGTTGGTGCGTGTTTGTGATTTAAAGAAAGACTTTTGGATAAATATTTGTATATTGATCATATTCAGTTAAAAATGAAATTATGATATACAACTCAAAGTGCAAATCGATCTGCAATTTATTCACACAGGTTCGCTTTATAGAACTTTGACTGTACTTTTTACAATTATCTTGTACTTTAAAAGATAACCAAGAAAGAATTTCAACAATTTTATGATAAGTTTGCCTTAATTTTCATATATTATGCAGATGGAATTCTGAAAATATCATTTGCTTCGAAAGAAAAAATGATGCTACCATTTTATTATTATTATTATTATTATTTCCAACTGCAAGCCATTATTTACATAAATAATAATAAATAATGATGGTGGTGGCGTCGTCGTCGTTTCCCATCATGGTGATTATCTGTCTCTGTCTGTCTGTCTTTCGGTATTTATTCTGTCATGCACTGTTGAGAAAGTTTAAAATTTATTATTATTTCATGAAAAAGTACTTTATGGCGTGTTCAGATTGGTTTGATAAATTTAAAAAACGAAAAGAAACTTGTGTTTTTCGTCGGAGGGTTGCCGAAGTTACGCTCAAAGACAAGAATTTGGGAAAAAATTATTATTCTCTCCGTTTGCTCCGACAGAATGGTGCTGTCTAATAGAATCAAGCGCATGCGCGTCAGAACACGTGTTTTTAGAAAATTATGAACGTATTTCTGAGATTATATCTAATCATTGTAAAGACAAACACTGCGCTGTCAAATTTCCGAAAAAAAGTGTAATTCTAATTCCATTTAAATTTTCTACTTATTTATATTGTCTTAATTGACAGTATTAGCAAAAAGGAAAATATATGTATACAGAATAATAGTATATCCATTAATTTCCACTCGATTGCTTGTTTCCATTAATTTGTTTCTTTTTTGTTCGCTTGATTATCTTTTCCGTTCGTTCGTTCATTTTAATACACTTTCCTTCTTACGAAATGCTAAAATTTCATCCCTTTTTTTTCTGGATGAATGAATGGATGGTACAGTAGCAGAAGAGGTATGTACACTATGTATAGGGATGTATCTAGAAATGTTTCCATTTCCTTTTCTCCGCGCTTCTCTTTCTACTATGTAGAAAAAATCTTATTTTTTAAGTGAAAGAGAGAAAGATAAGATAACTGTCAAGGGCAATCTTTCTTATTTGGGTGTTTCTTTTTTTTCTACGTCTAAACGAGTAGGACATGTTACAGGGTGATGTTGTGGTGAAATGTTTACGACACACTAAATTGGACAAGAGGAGATTTGATTTCCAGATAAATTTAATGGAATTGGTTTCAGTTTTTCTCTTTTTTCGTTTCTTATATATAGGAAAGTGGTTGTTTTGATTTTCTTTTTTATATTGAGAAGGGGGTAGAGGATTGTTATACTTCTTTTCAAATAAGATTGTAGCATTACGTAGTTTCGTCCAGGATGTGTAAAATAAAACAAATAAATTTAATGAAAATACAATTTTAATGACACACAAATTTATTTATTTTTTACAAGATCTTCCTGCCAACAATTAAATAGACACACAGCCAATCTAATATTTCTAATCCTATTATCATCATTGTATCCCTATATTTGTGTATTTATGTCATTGAACTCTTTTTGAACGTAGGTATATTGAGTAGTTAGTTATTTATAGGCCTTGCTGATGTTAGAATCCAATTAGTTTGTGTCTTTAGAAAGCACACAGTGTTTCTTTAGGCAATTTAAGATTGAATTCAGAATAAATGAATGAGTGACATTCCAACATATCACCTCATCATATTCTTTATCTGTCTGCATCAGAACTTAATGTATGACAATACATAATTAATTTATTATTGTTCCCAACTGAAAAGGAAATCAAGAAGGCGTTGTCACATTCGATGAGAAGCCATAAGTTATTATACTACATAGTATGTGTGTATGTGTGTAGTTTGTTAGTTGTTACTTCGTCGTTGCATCGTTTTACTTCACGTTTCTCAATTGAATTCATGATGTGTCATTTAGTGTACAATTTTATTAAATTTGGAAAATAGTGTATTTCTAGTTGAAAACTTTGCTTAGTTCGCTTCAATTTTACAATTGTATGTGTGTTTTTAGTGTTGCCTAATTTTACCACTGAAATTTAATTCGTTAAGAAATAAATGCGGTGTGGTAAATAATGTCAGAGACACTCTGTATATTATTAAACGAAATTTAGTGTGTAGAAGGGTTCATGATTATTTTAAAACCTTAATTGCTCCGATAATCGTGAAAGTACCTCATTAATTATTATTATAATAGGCAACCGAACATACACCCGATCTGCCTTGCATAAATAGACCCTTTTTAATAATGTATGTATATATGATTGGATAGGCAAATCCCAATATGTTAAAGCCACTGCTGCCACTTCTGGCTAGAGCACAAATCTGGATGATGTGTTAAATGTTTACATTTCGTTACCCCTGTTTTCCGTTCTGGTTCGTGTTTGAAAGTAAGTAAATATTGAAACCAAATCCAGAAGTACACAAGCACACATATAAAAAAAAAAAAAAAAATGAAAAAAGGAATGATGAACAAGGTGAAAATGAAAAATATCTCTAAAATAAACTCTGCAACTGTCATGATTAAATAAAGATTAAATTTTAAGGGTGACAGCATTAGTAGCAGTATATAGGATAATAATTCTTTTTCTTATTCTTCATATAATATGTCAAAGAGATTTATGACGGATTTTTCTATTTTTAATTTTTAAACTTTATGAGGTTTTTGAAGAATGACAGGCGCAAAGACTGAAGCCATAGACGTGTGCGGAAATGTTAAAAATTCTGACATTTATCTGCACTTTTACGATGAAATTCGCAAAGGAAAATGTTTTAAAATGCACAGACAATTTATTATTGTTATTATGCAATTATTTTCTATATTGGTGCCGTGCGCTGTCAGGAATGTAGTAGTTGTAATCAACACAAACAACATTTTACCATTTACTATAAACAGACTAACTAGTAAAAATAATAATAATGATAATAACAGCTGATCATATACAATAATAAAGAAACTAAAATATAGCTATTATTAGATTGTTTCTTTTTCTATACAGAGTGAGTAGGATCACATGTTTAAAATCGGCAATTGATAAGAAAAAAAATCGAAATTGACTTAACAAATATGTCTACATATTTTTAAATTCAATTCTATTTCTTCCTGTCAAAGTTTTATTCCTGTTCTAAAGCAATTTGGGGCAATTAATGCCGTGAATAATTCTTGTTTGGTTTTTACATTAAAATAATCGACATGACTATTGTTCATCAAAGTATAGGGAACCCCGTCTTTTTTTACGTTCTGAATATATTTTAACTGCATCACCTTGTAAACAGCATGAACACGAAAACATATAATTGCAATAATGTATCTTATGAATTTATTGCAACCAGTTCGATAGTTGTAAATCTTTTGATTTTCTCTGTGCGTTTCGATATTTATTTGTTCGTTTATTTTTCAACACCATTATTTTTTTTTTTTTTCACGTATAAAATCAAAGTTTAATTGCTATTTAAATAGGGAAGAATAGTGTTTATTGCTTGTGAATTACAAAGAAAAACCTGTAAACTCAAAAATATTCCATGTCCAAAATAAATGAGTATTATTTTGAAGCCTTTTCTAAATATGTGTAATTAAAAATGCATTTATATTCATTTTTGGTCATGCGGCAAACGAAAAACTAATAATTTAAACTACAAATTAATATTTCGTTGTTCTAGTGTAATTATCTGCAATGTCATGATCCTGAAAATATATAATTTTAATATAACATATTATATGCAGTGTCTGTGGTATTGATTAATTAAAACTAGGTTCAGAACATGTCAGTGTTAGTGTACTTTTGAAAATTAATTACATAGAAATTAGAATTTACTGCTCTAGAACAGAACTTTCTGAGCACCAAAACATGAACACCACGGAGGGAGGGTACAAGGCAAGTTAAGGGTGTAAATGAAACGAATAAATGTCTAAAGAGAGATTATATTCGGAACACTCCGAGAAGAACTATTATTTTAGTTTAAATCTATAGAAGAATTTCTCTTTCTCGTACATTTCTCATTGTCATTTTTAACGTTAGCAGGCACATGCCAACGATAAAAATAGCTTAGAAAATTTTTACAGTTTATTTTATACCTAAACTACATACTTAGATATTGGAAAAGGAATTCTAGTTGAAATTTTAAAGGGATAATTAATAATTGTTGCCACTCGGTAAAATATCCGAAAACTTCCATTAATGTTTTTCAATGAAATATCTTAATGGAGTTTTAGCTGATGTGAAATTGCTTTTTGGTATGGCTGGTGAGAGGTGCGGGAACGGAGTCTAGGATGAAATACCTTTTGTTTAACTGGAATTCCTTTAAGATGGAATGAGACAGAGTATTGTTTTCAAAGTGAATGTCCTGATTGATTTAGATTAAGTTGGCCATTCCTATTGTGTCTAGATAGAATGTCATCTATTGAGTGGTTGATGAATTGACGTTGTCTGTATTAATTTCATCCAATACAATAAGGTTTTATTCCAAGAGATACTGGGCGGATATGATTCTTCGTATTTTAATGTATAAATTCTCCAAGTGTAATGCCATCTATTGAGTGGCTGGTGAATTAACATTCTATGCTAATAGCCATGTTACTGGCACTGTTTGTTTTATTTTTCCAATAAAGTACATTAAGTTTAAATGACGATATTATCGAATTTTTCTATTTTGTATTGCCCAGAATAAGTACCTCCAATAGAGCCGATACTATCGTCCATTTGAAGCAAAGTTAAGTGTATTGGATTTCATATTTGTCATAAACAGCATTTCTTGGTTATCTTTTAAAAATCTGTTTTCTTCACAATTCGACATTGTTGCCGATGTCAACTAAAATGGGTGTAGGCTAATACCTATATTAACATATTTTTACAAAACAATGAATATAAATAATTTATATTTTAAAGTATTCTTTTTTTAAAGTTGATATTAGAATGTATTGAAAGTGGGTGTTAAATTAAATTAAAGAATAAAAGACGAATAATAATAATAATGCGTGAGGTATGTAAAAGTGGCGCCGTAGTTGCGGCAGTTGTAGCCGTCCTGGAAAAACAATCACAATTCAATCCACCATCATCACCACCGAAACTCCCACCAAAACCAAAAAATAAAACCTTACTACTAGAAAATAAACGCGAAAAACCATCATTAAACTATTACGAAAATAACACATCAAGGAAACAACAGAAACAACATACAGTCAGTGATATTAAAAATAGAAATAATTTAGAAGTTGTTGAAAATCATTCGGGATTAGTTGAAGAGAACAATTTCGAACTGGCTGTGAAAAATTTCAATACAGTAGCAGAGGATGTTGAAAGGACATTTCTGGTAGATGATTTTGAGAAAAGGAGTAATCCATCAACAACATCATTATCATCCGGTGAGGGTAGTTCAAAAGATAATAAAAATTCCGAAATTCAATCACGTACATTATTTTTCGAAAATTTTACTGGAAGAAAGAATTGCTTAACAATCGATTATAAAAGTGATGATGGCGACTACACGTGCACCACGAATGCCTATAGCACTCCTACTACAAGACAATATGATTCCAGGTAAATAGCACCCTCCCTATCAATCTTTTCTCATTGAATGGTATTTTTTATCTATGTATAAAATAGGGACAATCGTATTCAAATGAATTACGATCCATGCGTCGTATCCCCTGAAAATCAAGACGATCAACACCAAGATGAATTAATGGTTGTATTTAATTATGATGATGATGATGATTATGATTACAATGATAATGATAATAATAACAATCGAAAAAGAGATGGAATTGATAGTGATAGTTTGGAAGAAAGTAGCGATAGCGAAGGTGTACATTATATTAATGAAGGTCTAGCTACTATAACTGAAGAGGACCAAGTTAGTGGAAGTAGTATTCGATCTTCTAAAGGTAAAAGTTTATGTGTAATATATAACGGAAGTTTATTAGTTATACCATTTCCTATGAGTTAGTTTACACGAGATTTACACTACTGATTTTATTAATGATCGCTGTTGTGTGATTGAAGGTTTTTATAGGGCATTTTTCCAGTCACTCAACATCGATCAATAGTTAGCGAGTGTGAAAAATTTTGTTTCCATCACTGAGATTTGAACCCAGTCATTTTATTATATGCCTTTCCAGCATTTACTATTGCCGTAATTCTAAGCACACATCTTAGCTACTATGCCATTATGGGCTTAGTATGAAGTAAACTAAGTCAACTAAATACGGTTATTCTTAATGCCAGTAGGATTCGATTAGTGACTAGCTCGTGTAAACTGGTCATAAAATAGATGTGAAAAGCTGATTGGCAACAGCGCTTAATGTACATCAAGCAAAAAAGTCTTGATAAAACATTATTTTATGGAACAATTATTTCGGATGCTCGATTTAAAAATGTTTATCTTAGATTTCTTTTTATGTGTATATAACGAATAAACTGGACGATGTTTTTAGAACAGTAATAAAAGAATATTAAACATATGGAATCGGGAAACATCTACACAGAGTCGCATTAAGCATATTGTGAGAATAATTTCCTTGATAATTAAATGACACGATATGTTTGATAATTACAGCAATATATGGCTGGAAGTCGACTGATAATTTAGTGTATTGTCACTTCTATGTTTTCGTAAGAACTTTTCAGGAGATTTAAAATTGAAATAGGTTATTATGTAAATTTGGAAGACATTCCATTTTTTTTTGGATTCGGCTTTGAAGGTAGTACTCACTGATATGTCTGCATGTACTGAATCATTTTAACAAAAAACCTATCCAAGAAAATGATAAATTGCCTAATGGACGAAAACTATTCCGTTGAACTTTCTGGCTTTGAGCCAAACGTTGTTGTAAACTACGTACGAAAATAGCATCCTAACACTCCAGATTTGAAACTTGTGTAATTTTTTTTTTCTTTATTCTTTCCCTCTGTAGACACACATTGAACATTATCGATTGCCCTCTTCATCATCATATCTATTTAGTTCCACTTGTGTGTATTTTCGCTATTTTAATTGTTGTTTTTCTATTTTTTTTTTCTTCTAATTTTATATTTTAATAGCGTATGTTTCAATATTGGTTACGTACGTACGTACTGAATGTTAGGAAATCCAGAAGCCAGAAATGCAGTGCAGTTTAAACGGTATGTGACTATTGTTGTTGTTTGTTCGTGTTGGATTCGGTATTAAGTCTTCCTGATTATTGTGCAATTAAACATTTCCAGACAAAAAAAAAATGTAAATAATCAGACGCTGGTCAATTTAAACTTTACTTCACTGGTTACAAATAAAGATTCTTTGTTTTGTGTATATGTGGCACAACATAATATACAAAACGAAAGTTTCATTCGAGTTTATACTGTTCTTGAGAGTTTGTATTGTACTGTGTTCCGTTCTGTTCCAGTTTAAGTTTTTCTCTTTTATAAAGTTCAATTTGAAGTTGGTAAGAACCTAAAGAAACTTCCATTTTCTAAACTCTATACTATAATTGCTGTAATTTATTTATTGCCGAGTTGAAACTTTCTTTCGTTTTTTTTACTCGAAAAGAAAAAAAACAAGCCTTGTTCTAAAATTGTTTGTTGTTGTTTTTATACTACGTACATCGTTTCGCAACTAACTCTATGTATAGTTTAACGTCTTATTTCTTGTCTCATATATAGAGAGAAGAGTCTCCATTGGGAGTAGCAAGACTAGGGATTACTTTCAAGAAACTATGACAAATTGCTTGAAATTGTCAAACTAATGGTTGATCGTTCTTGTACTTTATAAAACTTTAGAGAGAAAATGAGAACAGTTTATAGACTATGGAAAAAGGCGGCGGGGATTCTTTTCAGGAAAATCTCTTCAATAAATTATCCATTTAAAATTTTACTTTTTATTGGATTTGCTTGGATAGGAAATTGATTGTCTGTTTCAGTTTTAAATCATTCTCGAAATACATCGCTATATTCACATTTTGAAAATTAAATGTATTTTGAATTGCTGTTGCCAAAATTTACTTTAGTCAATTTAATTAAATAGCATAATAAATGTCATATCAACAGGATGCGATGATGATTCAAGTGTAGAAGAAGAAGAAGACGATTCAACGTTAAAAGATCGAAATAATCGAGCATGGTCAGGTGGTAGTATTTCTAATCAAGAAAACTGTGGTGGTGAATCAACATCGGATTTATCTAGTAGTAATTCATCTGAGATTAGTGGAGGACAGTTAGGAGGTAGAATACTCAGTCTCATAACAAATACACACTTATCCTAAACACAAATTTTTGTTCCTTACTTTACACGAATAGTTGAATCAAGTTCAACGCGTTGTACAAATGATTTTCAATGGATTCGTAAGGATCCATTGACACTATCACCAACATCAAGGAGTTCTCCTTTGCGCCGACTATCACCTCCGTCAATTAGAATGGAGGAGGAACTTTCTCCATCTCGTGAACCACCGCCATTATCTAAACCACCAATTTCCAGAACGCTGAAAGAGAAAGTTTCGAGAAAAAGTAGTGAAAGAACAGGCAAGTTTTTCGTTCCATACCAGGTTGTGTCCACTCTTAACAGATTTATTTGGATTTAGTATCAGCCGTTAGCGGAGCATCGGCTCCCGGCAGTCTAGATCGACGTCGACATCATTTAAAACGAGAAGATAGAGATCAAAAATCACGTTCTTCACATGTAAAAAGTCCTCCGAGATTGGATGATTTTCAAATGAACTTAAATAGTAGTAGTAGCGGAAATAATTTTTGCTGTTCACCCGTATATACCCCGTACGATGGATATGCGGAAAGTTTTCATCGCAGACATGAAAGGTTGCATGTTGTTGTTGTTTTCAAAGAATTTCGTCAATTATATTGAACGTTGCAGATCTGATCCGCAACGGTACGGCAGCAGTCCGATGCTAATGGATCATCGAGATCACAGATTGTTTTCAGAAAGAGGAAGTCATCCGGATATTTATGGAGATTGCTTGGGTCGGTACCGACACGAGATGTCGTGTTGCGGCTATCATATGCCGCCGCCATGTTGTTTTTATGGCAGCGAAAGGGGGTATCATTGGACACCGCCTTCTTATACGAAGGTAGTAGAAGAGCTGCGTTTAAATAATCGCGCGTTATTTTTTTTTTTTTGTATTTGGACAGAGAGATCATATTGTAGTTGTTATGTAATCGAATAGATTTAATGTATTCTTTTTTGATTTCCTCTTTAGCCTGGTGAACAGGAGGAAAAACTTCGAAAATTACAGTACGAAAAGGATAATCTTCAATTGCAAGTGCAAGTTCTTACAGAACAAATTGAAGCACAATCGGATAAAATTACGGATCTAGAGAAAATGCTACAAGAAAGAAAGCAGCTACTATCTGACACCGAAGAAAAGCTGCAAAGAGTAATGCGCTATAAACACATCCGACATAAATCACTTACGGATTAATTTGTCAACGTTTTCAGGAAGTTCTATCACGATCATCGTTAGAAACACAAAAATTAGAACTCATGTCAATTATGAGTGAATTGAAATTGAATGCGGCAGCACTGGAACGGGAAAATGTTGATTTGCGAAATGGCCAGTTAAATAATAATGGTGATATTAAGAAACCGCAATTATTATCACGATTGGTTTCATCCACACAAACACAATTAACTTCAACGCCACAACATTCTAGTCAGGTATTGTTTTAATGGCATTTAAATTGAACTAACGGAGTTGAATAGAGTTTGCTCGTGTATTGTAGGGTATAAGAATATCCCCATCTCCAAGTCCTGTTGGTATGTCAAGTGGTATACGAAATACGGATACGTCACCATATCAAAATGAAATTCACAGACCAAAGGTACGGTATTCAGAAGGGCAATTAAAATCACTAGTTGCTAATAAAATGTAGGATTTTTAGTTACAGTTGTTTTTCTACTACTGTTTCAGACACCTCCATCAAATTATAAACGTCAAGTTGATGTACAGTATGGCAGCCTTCCAAGGCAACAGTTCCTTACGAATGGCTCAACAATTACACCGATGGCAATGGATTCAAATGCAAATCCTCAAAAGCGGGGCGTGGCATTCGGTAGGAATGGTAGTTTGCAGTACCTTCCGGTGGCAGTGGTGGTGGGGGGTTATAGTGCTACTGCTAGTGGTTGTGGTGGTAGAGGTGTTGGTGGCAGACTGAGGGGTTTCTCTGTACCGAATTTAGGTGATATAGCTCTGGTCTGAAATAATTTGTGATGTTTGGCTAATTGGCTTATAATTTTGTAGTTTTCAACGAAAATTAAAAATTAAATTGTTTTCTTTTTTAAATTTTCGCGATTTTTTTCAATAATTCTTTTTGGACAAATTGCTGTTTCTTGCTTCTGCAAAAGCTTTCTTTTCTTTTTATGTAGAGATAAAATCGTAACTATTTTCAGAAAGGAAATTAGTTTTTCCTATGCTTACAATTGCATTTTCACTAAATTTGAAACTTTCTTCTCGTTCAGTGTCATTTTATCAGCTTTATTTTATCTTTAATAGTAAATAACATTGATGTCGTCTACTAATCTAATTTAAGATCTGACAAATTGCATTTTATATTGCAGAAATGTTAATATAGGGAAATTACATAGACTGAAATTCAACTGTTGTTCAAATTTTCACTGGTTTTCCACATTGATTTTTCGCTTTGAGGAAAATCCTTAATCCTCTAATTAACAAACAAATTTATTTTCTTCATTTAAATACTTCGGACGTTTCATTAACAATTCAATTTCCTTTTTAACGACCGACTAATAATAAATAAATAAATAAATCCAATTTTAAAAGCGTAAATTTCACGAAATTGGAACTAGCGACAAGTTTAAAAGATTTTCCATTAAATCTTTGAAAGATGGAGATGGAATGTGTGTGTGTGTGTGTGTGTGCGAGAGAGAAGGTGGGAGGTAAGCAAACGGGAATAAATCCTTTCGTGCGTATATTGGCATGAAGAAAATTTAACTGACAGACTTGCCAAAAGGCGAGAGAGACAGAGAGAGGGAAGACAAATTAGCTCTGTTGCTTTCGTAAAGAAAATTAAATTGGAATGTGTTTACGAAGAGAAAGACGGAGAGATGGTATAAAGAAAATTTATATGGAATTTTTATTAAGTTTTTTTTTTCTATGAATTTGTCAGATTTCGGTCTTTTTATGATTTATTAGCCGAATTGATTTTTAGTGTTATTTTTCTTACACTTTCGCTTTTTCTAAAGAAAAACTTCACACGCTTGAAAATTGAGACTTGAGCTATTTTCACTGTTATATTAATTAATGCTATGAAATTTTAATTAAATAATCATTACAATTCTTTCTGTATGTTCAGTCTTTATTTTTCGGACAATCGATATTCTTTAATGTATTTAATTTAAATAAAAATAAGGGAATAAATACCTGATTTTTTATTTAAAAAAGCAGGTGAAACTGTTTAATGCTAATCTAAGCTACAGAACATACAGATAGAATTGCGCGCTTTTTGTACCGCAGCAAAAATTAATCGGAACTTGGAAAACATCTATTTTCTTTCTAATAATAACAATTTTATTCTGGACAGCTGAAACCGATGGAATAGTATCTACAGATGAAGCACCAATCACCAATGACGATTCTCCCAGTTCACCGACATTAACTTTCAACAAAAATAAAGGAATACGTAAATTTTTCGGTAAAATCAAACGATCCGGTTCGGGTAATCTACAGGATTTGCCAGCAGGTGTTGGTGAATTTCAACGTGGTGGTGTACGAGCAACGGCAGCCGCTCGTCTAGGTTGGAGTGAAACACATGTAACGCCAAAGTATGAAAAAAGAACTGTAACAAGTTAAACGACATTTTTATAAGTATATCACTTTAGACCTGATAAACCATTTGCTGAATGGGACACAGAAAGTATTTGCGATTGGTTGCAAGACCTGGGTTTAGATCATTATATTGTCGAAGCTAAACGCTGGATTAAAACTGGTCAACAACTTCAAGAAAGTTCAATTGTTGAAATTGAGAAAGAATTAAATATTAAGAATCCTTTACATCGGAAGAAATTACAATTGGCATTAATTGATACAAGTGAAAATTCATCTAGTGATCCATACCTGTCACAAGCGGGTAAACTTGATACCGGCTGGGTTTTAAGGTAATTACATTTGTTCATCTAATTAAATCACTTTACTCTATACACTTATATGTGGATCACAGGTGGCTTGACGATGTTGGTTTACCACAACACAAAGAAAATTTCTTATTAAATGGTGTCGATGGGCGAGTTTTACATCGATTGACAATCGATGATTTAGCTCTACTTCATGTGACATCGTTATTACACGTAGCCAGCATTAAAAGAGGTATACAGGCACTGAGAGAGAATAATTATGAACCGACATGTTTGCAAAGACGATCGTTGCCTGAAGATCCGGAGAAAACTACATCGAAACAGATTACTTTATGGACAACACACAGGTTTGGAATCTAATTAGTTGTAGTATTTGATGGAACTTTGGAGATATTTTCAGGGTAATGGAATGGTTGCGGGCAGTTGATTTAGCAGAATATGCACCGAATCTTCGTGGTGCTGGCGTTCACGGTGGATTAATGGTATTAGAACCGAAATTCAATTCGGATTTACTCGCTTCATTACTATCAATTCCACCTGGCAAAACATTACTCAGGCGGCATTTGAATACACATTTTAAGGAATTGCTGGGCAAAGATATCATACAGGAAAAACGGGAAATTGAAGCTACTTTGGGTTATACACCATTAACGCCCAGTTCGAAGCTAAAAGTATCTAATTAGAATTAGACTAATTGCAATGTTTTAATGTATTTACCGAGTTAATTTCAGGTTGCAAAAAAATCCCAATTTTCACTCAAAAGAAAAAAAAGTAAAGGCGAAGCGGACTATGGCGATTTAGTGTGCCCATTGAATCCCGATAAACTGTCAGGTGATCTCAGTAGTTCTGCTTTTAATATGGGTGTAAGTTACTAACTCTAATTAATTTCTAACATTAAATAATTGAATAAAAACGAACAAAATCACACAAAATTAGACAAATAATCACAATTATTCACAACTTAAACATTTAAACAATTCTGTTTCATGTTGAATCAAGATACCTGAGATTTTGATCATTCAATGTTGATTGTGTATCGATTGATTTTACCTTCTTGTTCTTGTTGTTGCTGTGGTGGCGTTGATCGATTTATTTTTAATTGGGTAAATTGATGCTGCTTACTAACAGTAGCTGCTTATTTATTCATTAGGGAGTTAACTGACTTTTTAGATAGCTAATTTTCGAAAATAATTGCTTATCTAGTCGAAAATTAGTAAATTATTTCACTTTTAGATGCAGTGGCAACGAATTAACGGTTAATATTTATAAATTGGTTTTCTGAACAATTTTTTTTTTTGTTTCGAGATTAGATAGAACTTTCGTAGATTTTTATTAAAACGAGCGCTTTAGGGATTAGATATCGATTCGTAATGTCAATCTTTTTTCTTTTTTGGTGTAGACTGTAGAATATAAAATAGCAAAGCTTCAACTTTCAGCTATTCGAGTCATAGGTAATTAAAAGGCAGTTCACGCCATTTACTGTTGACGTCAATGCAAAAATAGTGAATTGTAGGGTTATAGGCACAGAGTCGATTTTAAATGTACTTTTAGGGAATATGGCCTATTAGTGTTTTTTTTTTCTGCAAGTATAAAATATAATTTATGCATTTTGAATTTAACCGCGAATTAACATTGGTGATATTAGTATTGAAGGAATGGCATCTTAATATCTAATAATTTCAGCTGGTGCATTTTTTTTTTAAATTAAATAATTAACTGGTAAATTAATACTTATAAAAGCAGTACTTAGATAGAAGTTTTCTTTGTGTGTTTTCTTAGTGCTTCTATTTTGTATCAAACCCGTTCTCAAACGATACCAACATATATACTGACTATATTAAAATTTAGATGAAGAAGATGGAAAACCAAGAGGCAGAGGATGTTTATCATCACGCTAATCCGGCTATGATGATGATATCAAGATCGTTACCGCCATCTATAAGTAATTCGCCAGTAGTTCAAAGACATGTTTAAACATGCAGATTTAATTGAGCTGAAACTAAATACGTATATTTATACTTAATACAATAAAATTAACAACAGTATTTTATAATCTGTAAAATGATTACGGGAATTAAGAATTTAAAAGGGTTTTTTAAATAAGAACTTATCAAGTATAAAATAATAAGTATTACTTACCCGAAAGTATTTCTTAATCAATATGTCTTCCTTGAAAGAATATTTCAAAAATTGAAATCAATTTGCCTTAAATTTGTGAGAGAAATGTCTAAGAATAAATTATGGTTGTCATAAAAGGTCTTGTTTAGAATTTGTAGGTTTTTATATGTATGTAAATACGCATAGATTTTTTTATAGAAAAATGGTAGCTTGATGAAAAAATATTATCAATAATCGAGAATCGATTTTAATATTGAGTAGTAAGTTAATCACTTAGACGAAGTAGATACATTTATTAGATTTTCTTAGTCGAAAATCTAACTAAATTTTTCACACTTCATTTTATTTGGATTATAAAACAATACACCGAGGCACAATAATAACGGTTTCCTTTTGGAAGACGCCAAATTAATTGGAATTGTCGTATTTATGCAACCATACATGCATACGTATTTAGCCCATCCTCATGAAGACAATATTATTTGATTGATTATACATTCAATTCAATTCATTTTAATTTAGTAATTTTATAAAAATATTCTAAATGAAATACAATAATTATACAATTGATCGACTGGTTATTGTGCCAAAACATGCGAAGATGAACGGGCACAATTTTACTATTATTATTAATATTGATAAACATAAGTTTTTTGTATCAATTTAGATAATGTTTAGAAAGAAAGCGTTACCAAAAAAGTAAATAAAATTCGTAGGTTTTTTAGGGATAATTTTTACACACCCATACACAAATGACCAAATACTTATACATATTAAAAAATTAACTATTATACTGACCATATCTTTTATATAGGTCTTAATAATAATTTAGATAATAAGAAGTATTACATGTACTGGTAATTTTGTGTTCACTGTTAGTGTAAGGCATGATTTTCTACATTAGCGATGTTCAATTTGTTAATGAACGTTTGACTCGCTAATGCAGAAGCCGCGTAAAATTTTTCTACTTTGTATTTGTTTCCGATTCCAATTTTACACTTCTTTATTAACAAATTTAATGAGTTTATATACATATTACGAGTATGTTTTTGGAAAAACTATAATTTCATATTTATATTGTTTCAAATGTAATTACAATTAATCAATATTTTTCTAAATTGAATTTGTAAAAATTTAGAAATTGGTAACTCGATTTCATATTAAATGTATTTGTTTGTTTGATATTATTATAGAAATATTTTATTAGATAAATAAATATTTAAACAATTGAATCTTGATAAATCTGTTCCTTCAACCTTTTTTATCATTTTGACACTGCCAAAAATATCGGTCCTTATTTGACACAACACCGAAAGGACATTTAGGATAATTATTATTATGGAAAAATGACAAAATCTTCAGTTTAAATAACAGTTAAAAATGCTTTTAATAATTTTATGGCGAACGATGTCAAGAAAGAATTATTTTTAAGACAATCAGAGGAAAGTACGTTAGCAGCCCGTGGATATAAATTAATAAAAAAATTAGGCGAAGGCAAGTAATAGCTCATTGTACAATATAAAATCTATGTCGAAAAATTCCCACCTATAGGTTCATATGCCAATGTTTATTTGGCTGAATTTACATTAACTACGCCAGAGGAGAAACAAAGTAAACATTTGGCATGTAAAATTATCGATGTATCAAAAGCGCCGAAAGACTATGTTAAGAAATTCCTACCAAGAGAATTGGATATATTAGTCCGTTTAAATCATCCCCATGTTATACATGTGCATAGTATTTTTCAAAGAAAATCAAAATATTTCGTTTTTATGAGACATGCAGAAAATGGTGATTTATTGGGATATGTCTTAAAAAAGGTTTTGTAAAATTGCAAGTACATATTATTTAGAATAATTTAAAATCTATATTGCAATTAATCAAAGTATCAAATTGAAATTATTTCAATCTAGGGTCCGGTATCGGAACCACAAACACGAGTATGGATACGTCAACTGGCACTTGCCATACAATATTTACATTCAATGGAAATTACGCATCGTGATTTAAAATGCGAAAATTGTCTGATTACATCGAATTATAATTTGAAACTAGCTGATTTCGGTTTTGCTCGATTTACAATCGATGCAAATGGGAAAGATATACTTAGTTCGACCTATTGTGGTTCATTATCTTATGCTGCTCCTGAGATATTAAAAGGATCTCCATATTATCCAAAGATGGCGGATCTCTGGCAAGTAGTTCAAATAACTAAAAATGAGGCACTCAGCAATATTTTTTGGATCTATTTTCAAGGTCCTTAGGCATCATCATGTATGTTCTTACCAATAAAGCTATGCCATTTGATGATACAAATGTTAGAAAACTCCATGAACAACAAGTCCATAGAAGATGGAAATTTCGTTTGAAAGTTATTGATTCCTTATCTGAGCAGGTTTTGTTTTTGTAATTGTGTGAAATAAGAAATTAGAACTAACACGATTTTAGATCAAAACACTAATAGTTAATCTATTAGAACCAGATGTTAATAAAAGATGGAAAATCGATCAAGTAGTCAATAGTGAATGGATTGCTATGGACGCTAGATTTAAAACATTAAACAAAGCTGAAGAAAATGCATTACTACAAGCGTTAAATGAGAAACGAACTTATTTGGAAGGCAATAAATTATTATGATTAAAATATGTTTTACTTATTACTATTCATTATTAATCTTTAGGACAAAAAACAAAGGAAACTCCAAAATTAAGTGGAGGCGCTGATGATGTTAAAGTATTAAAGACAATTACACACGAAGAGGTTTTACCAAAAGTCGACATACCAAGCACAGTACTGAATAATTTTTTCGTTTTGCTTTGAACTAGAATTTTAATTAATTTATTATTATTTTTTTTAATTAAAAAAAACTAGTAAAGTAAACCAGGATAGAATATCCAAAAAAGCTAAGTAAAATTTTAATTTATTCACAATAATTAATTAACAATCATTTTAGTTAATAACAGAAAATCAAAACTCCATCGAAACAATTGTTAGTTACAAGAAAACAAACAGTCGTAAAAGTAGTGCCAAAAGTACTGGTAAAAGTAGTGCCAGAAGCAGTCGTAAAAGTAGCCGTAAAAGCAGCACCTAATTTAAATCATGACTTTGAGATGTACAGAATTTGGTAAATTCCTTATCGAATTTTTCTTCAGTAATATTACAGACTTCCAGGAGATCTTTAAGACCTTTCCGTAAAGCATCAATTGCTCGACCTCGATGCATTTGTATTCGAAAATTCATTTTATTCTCTGATGGTGTGGGAATTGTATAAGAGCAGAATTGCACGTCTGGACTATAAGAAAATAGAAACTAATTTGTTGATTATTGTTTGTTTTAACAAAATCTTGTTTTTATGTGTGAAAATTGTTAAATTTTCAAATTACATATTTATTGGGTGTTATTTATTTAATATGAGATAAACGTCTAGTATATAAGTAAAGCAAAAGGTACTTTACTACTAAAAAGTACTGAAAGGAGACTTACTAGTTTGTAATAATATGTTTTAAAGCATTGCCCAGTGTGTGCCCCTCATCAGTAAATACAAATGTACGGCAACTTTCTACGCCACCTGACGCTAGCTGTAAATTGAAAAGATGTAAATATGTATTAATTATTAAAACAATATAAAGTATTTCATATTTCTACCTCTGCCACTGGCATTATCAAATTGTATTCAACTTTTAAGTAAACGTTAATTAGAACAACTTGATATTACTGTATGAAATCTTTGGTTAATATAATTATAGCCTGTAAAAACATAAGGTTAAGCATAAATTCTTCTGCTTATTTTGACGACTGACACTTTCTTCAGTTTCGTGACATTTAAATCTAAAAGTTTTTAAATTTAAATACTTGTCCTAAATGAGTTAAATGTAAAATCTTAAATCTTAAAAAATATTTAATATTTTGAAATTTTTGAATTATTCAAATTTTCAATTAAATATTTTTCAAAATTTTAAATTTTTTTAATATTTTAATTAAATGAATGAAATCATTTAAATTAAATGAACTTTCGAAATGTGATCCTGTTTATTTTTCAAGTAATGTGGATGGAATTGTTTTAAATTTAAACTAAATTTAAATTAAATTTAAAATATTAAAAATTAAAATCGAAATGAAAGCAATCATAAAAACATTACATATATTGATAAGTAACTTATCAATATATGAATGAATCATATAAATAAGTAATGTTTTTTTTTTACTATTTTTTAGTGACTATTTTTTTTGTAAAATGATAAATCAAGATTTGATTTGAAAAGTTTTACATAGATGTCACTACTCACTGACTCGTACTCACTGTTTAACAAATGCGCTTCAGTATAGGTCAGTTATAGGTTAAGATTCCTAACTAATACATCTCAGTCAAGATTTCAAATTTAAATTAAGAATATCAAGGAATGGCTTCAAAGATAACTAAGGTAAAAGAAAATTTATTTTGATTCAGAAATTTTTTCTTATATTTTTTTTGATGATTGCTGTTTGAGATTAATTTTTTCTGCTATATACTTTTTCAGTCGGTGAAGACTTTGGGCCTTTTCCAGAAACCAGGACCTTTCGATACAGGTCTAGCTGCCCTTCTTCCTGAAGCCTATAAAAAATTTTACAAGGAATGGAAATTAACTGAACCGACAGCGGTTCATTATGTACCAGAGGGAGGAAAATGGAAAAGAAATGAATTAACCGGAGAAGTGTAAGTTCCTTTTTTGGAATACTTCCATTTTAAAGGCATTCGCCTTAAAAATTGGCAAATGCATATAATCCTATTTAAAGCACGAGGTTTACGCATTTTCTACAAAAAAGCAATTCATTTATTTAAAATTAAATCGGCATTAATTCTGACCAATCAGAAAACGAATTCATGTCACCTTATTTTTATTTTTATTGTAATGGAAATGCTATTCAATTGGTTTAACAATTTACGTCTAACTATGTATTTTTTTCGCACATGTTTTTTGAAAAGAATTAAAAGCAAAGAATTTTTTTTAACGTAAACAATTTTAGGTTACGTAGGGGTGAATTAACCTTAAATTCGTTTTTAAATGACAGAAAAATTACTAAAGTGAAAATAACTAAATCCATGCAGCAATTCATATATTTTTGATAATTTCTATTAAATCGTTAATTCAATTATGAATTTATTTTTAGTATTCCAGTTCAAAATGTCCCCATACCATTACTGTATCCCAAAGAACATAATTCACATTTATGGGGTGGTGAGGCTGTAGTACAAGGATTTCAACGCAGAGATAAACGTCGAAGACGAGTACCACATTTTTGGGTACCAGTTCTGAAACGATCAGCGGTCCATAGTGAAATTTTAAATAAATTTTTTTCAGTTATTGTTACTGATAGAACGATACGCTTAATTAATGCCAATTATGGTTTCGATCATTATTTACTAAAAGTAAGTTCTAGTGTTTAGATTGGATTAGGCGTTTGTTGTGGTTTTTTAGTAATTTTCATGTTTGAACTTAACAAATTTAATGTTAAGTTTCACATTTAGCTAAGAGTCCAAATTACAAATGACCTAAGTTCTGAGTATACGGTTTACACTGAGTGTAAACTGAAACAAAAGCTCAAGATGCAGTATAAATATGTTGTAGAATAAAGCAACCGATGAATATTTCACAATTTCATACATTTTTGAAAAAACAAAAGACAACAATTAATGCGTATTAATTGTACAGTTGTTTAGATAGTAATTTTAAAAATAATTTGAAGGTCGATAGCATTCAATGATTTTTTTTCAATTGCCAAATATCATCATTCATTCACTAGATTATAATTGTTTTGCTAAAAATTCATTAAGCAATTTGTATTCCTAGAATACTAGGTCAATTTTATTAGAAAAATTTTTTTCCTGAGAAATAATAGGTTAATTATTTTTAGACTCCAGCATGTGATTTAAAGTCACTTTTAGCTCTTGGCTTGAAACGAAAAATTCTGCAAGAACTAGAAGCGGGATGTCCAGAACTAAAAGCTACACCAGAAATACAAAAAAATATTTTAAAAACGTATGGTAAATATTTGGATGCAGTAAGTATTTCTCTCTTTATATTTTAAATATCAATATGATTCTGTATTTGATTTAGAATAATGAACGGCGTCATTTTTTTTTATTTTTTTTTTATTGGGAGATACCGCATATTACATTCAAATAAACATGACCCTGATTGGCCTGTTATCAATCGCAACATTGTAAACATTAACAATATATAATGCGTCCTAAAAATGGAACTTATAATTTAGGGGAATGGGCAGGAGAGGGATTTTATATGCAGATTTTTAAGGGTTGAAATTTGATTGTTATTTAATTTTTAATCTTAATAATCTATGTGTTAATTTGTAGATAATTATCTATACCTAATTAAGTAATATAAGTGGTATTGAAATAACTTAGTTAGTTGGCCATGGATCGATTGCATGCTAAAAATAGTTTTTATAATTTTTTATTCGAATAATATTCATAATTAGAATATTTATTATGTAGTTTTATAGTTTATGTCATGGCTATCTAGATTCGTAGTACTAAAATCGTTACAATGTAATTACGGCAATGTATGTATAGAAATATATGCAACCATGTATACTTATTTTCTTTTTATCCTACTAGTATACTTCGGATGAAATTGATTGGTATGGTTACTCATATACAGAAGCACTTTTACGATTAGAAAAGCAAATGGAAGAAACTGTAAAGAAAATGCCATTGAAACAGTTATACAGGGCGGAATTTATAGATGTATTACAAGCATCAAAATTAGATGAAGCAATGAATCAGTCATTGAAGTCTAGGTAAAAAGCAAAGATTATGTTATTAATTACTTCTGTTTTTAATGTCTATTTTCTTTTATTTTAGTGAGAGCGGTTTGGGCACTGCCTGGTTGAAGAAACTAAATCCTTTCGGACGGAAAGATACGAAAAATCCCAAAAATTAGTTTATTTTGTAATAATTTAATGTATCTATGTGATTTATAAATAAATGTTTCTAGCCTATGTTGTGTTTATTTGTTTATATCCAAATGGCCGAATATAAAAAATGACTTGCTATTTTCTAATGAGAACCCTTTCCTTTAACTTTCCACAAATTAATAAAATTATTAGTTCATTTTTCAAAATATATAAGTAGCAACCTGATACATAAATTAAATAATTATGATTTAAATAATGGAGAAGGAGCCTGATTCTACTTCTGTAAATAGAGATACCTATAATACAAATGTGAATTATTAATCCGTAGAAAAATTAAATTTTCAAGGAAAAATTATCATTTTCCGTTGCAAAATCTAATCGAGATAGTATAATTTGATATACTTATTATAATACATAGTTTGAATTATGAATGAAAATTAATAATTAATTTCGATAATGGAATCTATATTATAAAGATTTTATAATTATGTATAAGGCTCAAGGGTAGTTTAAGGGATAAAGCAAAGCGCATTTTATTCGTTTAACCGAAACGGGACTTGATTTTTGGTTGTTTGTATATTGCTGCTGTTCAACGAAACAATATGGCAGTAAGTATTAATCGTAAAATGATTTGTTATCAAATTAACTATTCTCTATTCTTCCAGATTTATCCTAGAAATCAACATTTACGCATACCGATGATTTATTCGTCATTGCTCGGTATTTTTCCATCGGAATTAATGTTTCAACAAAATGAAACATTACAAAAATTATATCTAAATTATTCACGTATAATGTTAGGCTATTACATTCTATTTCTAATCAGTGCTTATATTAAATTGTTTCAAATTCTTTTGCATGGTGGACGCAAAATGGATGAAATTTCTGGCAATTTATGTATAACTCTTATCTATACCATTACAGTAATAAGACAATTGATAATGAAAATACGTAATGGCTTTCGTAATTTGTTACGTGATATTATCGAAACCGAGAATGAAATTTTTACGACGAATGATAAACAGGTGAAATTTATATTATTACTGATTAATGAAATACAAATTACCTAGCCCACCATTTCGTCAAAAATCTTGTACTAAATAACCGAATTTTTTTATTTTAGATAACAAAGATTTTCAATAAATATGTTAAAATAACAACTAGTCGATGTAATATGTATTTATTCATTTTACTTATTATTACAAGCTTGTACATTATTAAACCGATGCTTTCGGGACCATATATTTTAGAAACTGATAATACCAGTACACAGATAATTGTTAGAGCTTTGCCATTATCGTCATGGCTTCCTTTTGATGATCAAGCTCACTATTTAGTAAGTAATTGAGAAGTCTCTAGTAGGGCAGGAATCCATTCAATGCTAACTTGCGACAGACAAAAGTCGTTGCTTGATAAAATAGACTACTGAGAGCTTACTGTTTTAGCCATCCAACTAGTATCATTTTATTTTTATTTTTGTTGTCTTTTTCAAAAAAGACGTAAGTCTTTTTTGCTCAATGGGATTTCTCTTCTGGTTTTTTGATAAAACGAACTTTTCAGTTCACACTTATTAGTTTCTTCTAGAAATGGATTTTTTTGCGACGACTGATAAACAGATGAAATTTACCTGTTTCATAGATTGTTATCAGAGGCATTTCAATTTTTATTTTTCATGCTTGCCCGTATCATTTTTTTGCAATGAAATGCTTGCTCCAATGGAGTAAAGCTTTCTTGGATAAAAATTTGACGTTTGGAAAATGGATATATTGATATTTATACGTATACCTTAATATTAATTTAAATTTGCTTTCGAGATTTATTTATTGTACTGAATTCATTTAATTGCACTAAAAAACAAAATGCGACGATTTATTGAGCTTGTTTTTGAAACTATAATCACAGACCAACAGTTTGGTGCTATAATCTTCAAGAGTATCTGGATTCTTGATATACACGTACTTTCTATAATCTGTTTTGTAGGTGGCATACATTTGGGGCATATTCAACAGTTTAATTGGTGCATCATTTGTCACGTATACGGACATTATTATGTTTAGTTTAATTATCTATCCAGCTGGCCAATTGGAAATTTTGAATCATTGTTTGGAAAATTTCGACAACTATAAAGTAAAATTAATAAAAAGTTTAAATCTATATCATGTAGACGATGAAGCGGCCGCCATCTTTGCTTTACGTTATTATATAATCAGACATAAAAAAATTATCAAGTAGGCAACGGAAATATCTTAAACTAAATAAATATGTATATCAAAAACTTAATTATAAATGAATTATTGCGGAGAATTTTAATTAATTTTCTAGATATATAGATGAATTCAATGACAGTATGAGTGCTTTGATGGTATTTGATTTTCTACAAAGTTCACTGCAGGTAGCTTCAATTTTGGGTCAAGTTGTTGGTGTAAGAATTCTTGGCAACTTAATTTGTTTGATAAATAAATTAATTAAGAATGTTCTTTTCTAGAATGAAATTACTTTATTGCTATTATTGTTTGTTGGAGCATTTTTTGTTGGAATGATACTCAGATTGTATGTTTATTATTATCATGCAAATGATATTATCTTATTGGTAAAATATTCGACTTTGAATAAGTAGTTTATAGTGATTGTGGACTAAATTTTGTGGCTATACTTTTTTGTAGAGTACCGATGTATCAACCGCAATATGGAATAGTAATTGGTATGAACTATCATCGGAATTTCAACGTATGATAATCGTTTTTATGGTTCGTGCTCAGAAATCTTTAAAACTTTTTATAGGTCCATTTGGTGTAATGTCACTGGCTGCATTTATATCGGTAATTTACGTTTATTTTTAATTAAGTTTGGACGTTTGTTGATGAAATGGTGTTTTCTTTTTATTGTTTTTAGATACTTCGAGCAACATACTCCTATATGATGTTGATGTACAGCGTCAATTAATTATTTAATTATAACTTTATACAGCTGGATACTTCATTGCTACTAATTACACAACTTCTTTACACAATTGCAATAATTTTTGATTAGCTATTATTAGTTTAAAACTTTCTATTGAAAAGAGAACCTTTTGAAAAATCTGAAGATTTTTCAATTTTTTAAAACTGACTCAATGATGCACTGTAGCATGCACCCTTAATTATTGATTGAAAAAAGAAAATCTGTTCGAAAAAGAACAAAGTTGATAAATATATAAAGCATGATGAGCGATTGAAAATGTTCTTATAAATTAAAGTATTTGTAGTTTAATTTTTGAATTAATAAAATATAACGTCGTTTTTTTTGAATCAATGCAGTTTATTTTTATCTAAGACAGTTACCTGTGTTTTATAACTTAATAGAAAAAAAATACAAATTAATTCCTCATCAAAATAATAGTAAAATAGACTATCGCATAATCCATTAAATTAAAGAGATCAATAAGTTAATGAACTCCTTAATATAAGAATAAGTAGCTTTAGAATCTAAAATTAAATGAATTTGATATGTAGTACTATATAGTAAATACAAAGACATACAAGGCATTGCAATTTGGTGATCGTTAATAATATACCGAGATAAGTGCATCAAGTGATTTTACACCAAATGGTCCAATGAACAGTTTCAATGGCCGGCGTGTCCTTATCATAATGACATATACAATTTTTTTAGCGAATTGTGTTTCATTATACCAATCACCTTCCCATGTTGTTGCTGTTAAATCATCACTCTAAAACCATTTAACAGAAGAACACCCTGTATATATTTGTTTACTTAGATACATGATAAAATTCTTACCACTAAAATTACTTCATCTGGAAAATAATAATAAAGTAACAATTTGTAAAACATTGACATATAGAAGACTGAGCTGTACATTATGTACCACAAAGTGATTTTATTCTAAAAACAAAGAAAAGAAAATAGATATGCAGTCATATCTAGTGCATCTATTTATTAATCCATAATATCACTTTTAAATCACGTTAATCCATCATCACTATTTATTATTACAATATTTTTAAGTATTTTACAGAAATAATTAATAAGTTTATTTTACAGTCTTTTTACAAACTGAAAATCACTTATTACGTTTTTGGTAACGTAAATTAACGTAAATTTAAACGGTTTGGTAATACCCCGGCGCATCCACCAATATATTAAAACTTACCCCAACCATTTGGAAAAATATTAAAGCAAACTGCAATGGTGTAATGAGCTTTGTAGAAAATCGAATGTTGTCAATACACTCATTGAATCATTAAATTTATTTACATAACTATATGAAAATAAATAAAATGATTAATCATTCTAATTAAGTAACAAAATATATTAATTTAATTAATATAATAATGTATCATTAACAATTATTTTTTTAAATTGAAACATACATAGATGTTGCCAAATGTCACCGTCAAACTGTTTGACGGTTTGATTTTTTTAAAACAATGTTCCACAGATTTGACGTGCGGAAAATTGGCGTTAAAAAATGGCTGTATATGTATTTAATACTTTTCTATATGTGTAAGTCTCCAGCTCACAGAATTGTAGTCTGTAGGTTCTGTATACATATACGTATTTGTTGATATGAATGTACATATGTTTAACAAGATGACAAGGAATGTATGTACATATATGTAATTAAACGCATATTTTCAAATGGTCAAGTCGTTATCATTATTAACCTTTTCATCTTTCGTATCATTGATTTGCCGATCGGAATTCACGATTTAATTCAGCATATAGATTGAAAACCTTTTGTTAAATCGCATTATCATTCATCCAATTAAATTATCCGTGTAAAACAACGCTCATATATATATTGATTTTTTCTACTCGTAATAGTCATATTAATATTATGTAAGACGTTAGTAAAAATAATGAATAATATCCGATAATTACTCAATACGAATAATGATAAATACACGGTGATGTGTTTGGTTTCCATTCAAAATAAAATAAAATGCGGAAACATTCCAATCAAACTTGCTGCTTTTAACGTAATACGATAAATTTATAAAAAAAATGACTGTCATATTTTATACAGAGTGTATACTCTGTACCGATGATCTCAAATTTCTTAATAATTAATCTTAAATTTTTATAGAAAAAGTACAACTAATCATATACTTCCGCTCATTCTGCCAAAAAATATATTTACCTACACAAAATATTTTTTTACAAGTTTTTTTTTTTGTTTCTACACTAAAGTTTGAAATGACGTAGGCTTCTTCTTTCTTGGCTTACTAACTTATTAATTAGTATACCAATTATTAGTATAATTTTTTTCCCGATCGAGTTATTGCGCTTATCAATGGCTAGTTCCTAACCATTAATTAAACACTAATTAATTAGTCATTTGGAAATGAATTTGCCCTTCATTCTTTAATCCTAAATGATAGAAGTTTGTTTGAACTTTTGGGAATGGAAGTTTCAAAATTTGTCTATTATAATTCTTAATAATTTATTAATTATTGACGTTTACAATATGCGTAAGTGAACCAAATCCAAGGATTGAGCCCAGCACGTATAAAAGAAATTTCTAACAATAACTTATATGCAATAATTCTTATACATGCTTCTCTATTATTATATCAATATGAACCATAAGGTTTGCTTGTTTTATCATATCTCATCCCCTATAATTAATCCAGCAACAAAATAATAATTAAGTATCCTTGAATAGTAATTATAAATTAAGAAATCACTGAAATAATGAAAATTTTATTCGACAATAGCTAGCTGCTTCAGTAACAAATCATAATTAATTAATTATCTCTCTATCTTGACTAGCTTGGCATCGGAAAACTTGTTAGAAATTACTGCTTTGTGTAATTATCTGTCATAAATTATGTAAATATTAAAACCCTAGTTGGCTTGGCAAAGTAAAAAGTAAGATATGTCTTTCAGTTATATTCACATTTTGTATTTTGATGAGTTAAAATGACGATGAGGGTAAGTTTTGCTAATAAGAGATTGAATAAAAGAATCTTTAACTACTTTTAATTATTTGAGGTTAGTGTTATATCCACTTCTCTCTACAGTAGTTTGTTAAAATTAATTTCTTTAACTTTGTCTTTCTTCCCTATACAATAGGTTTATCCAAAAACTGATCATCTTCGTTTTTCCATGAAAGCGGCAAGTTTAATTGGAATGTTTCCAACTGATTTAATGTTCACTGGAAACAAAACTTATCAACGTATTTATCATTATTGGTATAGTGGAATATTGTTTTATTTCACAACATTCCTAGCAACGGCATATGTAAAATTGATATTATTATTACAAGATGAGAAAATTAATATGACCGATGTCGCTGAGAATCTGTGCATAACATTGCTGTATACGAATAGTTTGATTAGGCAAATGATTATGAAGTTTAATAAAGGTTTTCGATCAATGCTGCAACAAATTTTGAATACTGAACAAGAGATACAAGATACAAAAGATGAAAAGGTTAAATATATTTCGAGGTTTACGTTTTTTATTATGTTAGGCATTCATACAAAAATAAGAATCATAGAAATCTGTTTTAAAACTATTGTCTTCTTCTTATTAAGTTGAGGCAACTTCTGCCACATTACTGAATAGTGAAAAAATCATAGCTGTTGGTTTGGTTTTTAATTTTTTTTAAATAAATGTATGTTTTTGGTTTTTTTGGAAACATTTTTTTTAATTTATAGAGAATCGAACTACTTAACGAATGTTCAAATGACAGTAATTTTCATTGTAAATTATATTTAATTATCGTCTTCACTACTGCTTTCCTTTATGTCACCAAACCTTTATTCCATGAAGGTCATCCAACCGTAATTAACAATGTCACTTATAATGTTAGACCGCTACCATTGTCATCATGGATGCCCGTTGATCGTCGTATCAATTTTAAGGTATATACACATAACCGATAAGCATACAAATTCCTCTTATTCTTAATTCTAACCACATAGTGCTAATCATTTTAATTTCATGAGAATTTCAGTTGGCATACATGTTTCAAATTATTGACTGCGCAATTGGTGCACAAGTACTTGTTTATACCGATCTTGTAATGTTTAGTTTAATATTATTTCCAACTGGACAATTGAAAATAATGGGGTATTTATTGAGGCATTATCAACAATATAAACAACAAGTAAAAGAACGATTTAATATTGAAAATGATGAGAGGGTTGCATTGATTACATTCAAAGCATTCGTTTTGGAACATCGAAAAGTTATTGAGTAAGAGCGGGATTACCCAGCTTCTTAAACTTAATTTTTATTTCGTAAACAAAACTTTAACCATTAAAAATTAAAAACACGGTTATACAATTTCTAATTTCTTAGTTCGTAATCAGAATTTTAAAGAACTGATACTGAAATGAAATTGATGAGAAGCATCAAAAGATTGATCAATTTTACTAAAAAAAGTTAAAAGTAACTAATAAATAATAATGAAATTATAAATAAACGATTTAAATATGTACAAAAATTATCAGCAAAAATAGTGCCAGAATAGTTTGGTTAAGATTACGTCCAACTCTCATCTGGTCGAAAATATTGTGGTGAAAGCTCAAGCGCGTTCTTAATTCTTATTTTTTAATACGTAAAAGTTAAAAGTTGGGAACTTTAAAATTACGTTTATGCATTAAGAATTAAGAAATTGGGTAACCACTACGATAAGAAACGCATATGTTTGCATCAAGATTTACGTACTAAAATTACGACCATGTTTATGCATTAAGTTTATGAAGCTGGGTAAAAAGAAGGTTTGAAATTCTTCGCATTTTATAGAGATAAATTTATAAATTAATCGCCAAGTTAAAAAATACATTTTTGTATTTTAGAAATTAGAGATTATTTTATAATTAAGGCCAAAATTATTTTTTTATACTAATTTTAGTTATGTAAATCAATTTAATGATACAATGAGCACATTGACAACGTTCGATTTTCTACAGAGTTCATTACAAATTGCTTCTATTGTTATCCAAACTATGGGGGTAGGTAAATAGTAAAAGCAAAACGAATATTCTAGCGTTAAATAATTATTAATCCTCCTCTACAATGTCAAAATGTTGGTATTTCCCAATCAGTTTAAATCGGCGCATTCGTCAAAAGTGAAAAAAAAGTTTCTAATATTACATCTTATTTTAGAATACATTAACATTATGGTACGTGTTATACAGTTCAAGTTTCTTTGTTGGAATGTTTTACAGATTGATTCTGTATTATTATTTTCCCAATGAAATCATTATATTGGTAAACATTGATTTTAAACAAAGCACAGAGTATAAATATACAAGGGTTGCTCCTACAACTGTTTTAGAGTGATGATTTAACAACAGCAGTGTGGGAAAGTGATTGGTACAATGAAAAGCAAACAGTTAAAACGATGATGCACATTTTCATGTTAAGAACACAACGGTCATTGAAATTGTTTATTGGCCCATTTGGTGTAATGTCAATTGATGCGTTTATATCGGTAGGTTATAATTTTATTAATTAATTAGCTACTTAATTTATATTTGATACATGCATAAATATTACTCCTCTGGTTGTAGATTTTAAAGGCCACTTATTCCTATATTATGTTGATGTATGGAGTGCATTAATTAATAACCGGAATTTAATGGATTTTACAGGTTATGAATGATGTTTTGCTGATGAGGGCTTTCAATATAGTGATACCGTTTAATTATAGATAAATTTTATAGTGTATTCCACATATAATTTAGTGAAATAAAAGCGCATTCACTTAAAAAAAATCGGTGTTTTTTTTTATTTAATTAATTCAATTAAACTAAAAAGCAGCTTATAAATAAGCATATTATTGTATTTATACATTTTTCTTTTTTTTTCAATATTTACTTTATACATATACAAAAACAATGGATATTTTATTACATGATGTTGAAGCCAGGCAATAGTTTCTGTCTTTGTAAAATACAATTTAATATTATAATCCTATTATTGACAATATTATTATTATTATTATTATTACATTTATTGCCGAACTATCTATGTTGTAAAAGGAATATCAAATGATCATGTAGTATTTATAATATTTTACATTACTATTGATAATTAAAAATTCCATCAATCTAATTAATTTCAATAATATTTAACTAATCAATTTATTTGCAAGTTTTCGTTAGAAATATACATTTATGTACATATACTACCAACAATACAATGCAATAACGTACATAATATATTTGTAATTTAAAGGTAGACGCACACTATACAAATTACCTATATATAAGTAAAACTGAAGGAATAGAACAGCATAATTTCCGCATTAGTTTACGACTTGTTTATTTACTTGTTCGGATTATTTTTAGTCTTTACTTGTTACGTATAAATTTACTAAACTCATATAAAAATAACCAAGCCAATTCGTGCATTATTTATTATTAATAAGCGGGATTGCTTCTATTCATTTTAAACTACACAAGACTTTATTTATTCAGTATTTTGCTTTTCCATTTACTCTAACAATAAAACATGAATTTATGTTGGCAACACTGACTTTACGGCCATCATTATAATATACCCTACATTATCGACATAAACCGTCTTCATTTTCACTAGCACACACCACATACGGCGAGGCAAGAAATAATTTTCCATTTTCACATGCGCATAATTGAAACACATCAAAATTACGTGGATGTGGATGAAGTAGTGGATTGCGATGACTCGAAGATGATGTTTGTGTTGATCCTGTTGTTATTGCTTTAGCTGTTGCTAATTGCGGTACAATTATTGATGATGATTGTAGATGAATTGCACCAACTTCACTTTTAAACGCTATATCATTTAGTGCTAACGAATTAATATGACCACCACGTGATTCTAAACGTAAATCACGTGGTGCTTTTATTAGAAGACTTCTTGTCGGTGATTCTAATCTGTGGAAAACAATTAGATATGTATATACTTGTATATGTATAAAGTCGACGGGGTTTAATAGACAATGAAAATGATTACCTTAAATCGTGACCACTTTCCGCCCGCACCAATTTACTTTGAATCGAACCACTAAAACATGTACCACCTTCGCCTGATATTCGTAGCGTATCTGCACCAATTAACACTTCATTTCGATCAATTGAGAAGGCGGTGTGACCTCGGTCATTTAATACATGAAATCGATTTGATAAACATTCAAAACTATCTAAACCTGAAATTGAAGCAACAACATTTTCATTTATTTGAATTGAACCATATCAAAGATGTTTTATCTATTTATTTAAATCAACAATTTTACCTAAATGTATCCAACTGACAAGTTGACCATCACCATTTCTAGATTTCAATGTGATATTTCTACTTGATTCAATTACAATTGGTTCACCTCTTCTAGATCTAATTTGACTAGCAATTAAATTTTCTAAAATGAATGCGTTCCCTTTCAGTTTTAATCCACCGGGAATTATTTCTAATTGACCCATACCGTCCTAGTAAACAAACAAACAAGCATAGAATAACACAACAACAATAAAAAAAAAAGAAGGGTTAGAATGTTGTGGTGTGTGGTGTGTGTGTGTGTTATTTTAGGGGCCGAGAGCTGGAAAATTAGATTTAAATGAGACAAGAGAGAGAGATAATTGTGTGTGTGCGAAAAGATTTTCTTCTTTGTTTTTAATTGCGACACCAGATGGAGCTATGACGCAATGACTGATATAAATGTATTCAGTGTTGTTTCAACTAGTTGGTTTTTTTATTTATAATCGTTTTTCATTCCAATTCTGTTACAATTAACAATCTATTAATTAAAAATAAACTTTTTGCTCAAAGCGTTTTCCAACCAATCAAGAAATTTTCGTTATTTTTATTAAAAAAGGAAAAAAAAAAAAACAAACAAACTATAATCTAGTCAAACAATAAAAAATGATAATTAAGAAGGTTTTAATTGCGAATAACTCAAACAAATAATAAAAAAACTTAAAAAAAAAAAAGTTTTTATTTTGTTTATTTTGCCCAACTGACAAGCAAGTGTAGCAGCAGCCATTTTGTTTCTTATTATTATTATTATTATTATTTTTCAATGAGAAGCATCTTTATTTCATTCCCTCCGGTCATAATTAAATGATTTTTATGGCTACTGAGAATATGATAAAAGATATTTTTCCTTAACTAAAGATTTTCCTCTGAATGAAAAGTATACTTTATTATTATTTTATTATTATAAGCTGATAATATTTTAAATAAAATTACAGCAAATTACGTGAATAGTTGTAAATGTTTTCAACAATATGTGTACAACATAACCTCCATTATTCCTGAACAAAACTCACCGAAGAAAAATCCATAACCTTCAATACCCATAGTGTTAATGCTAAATTTACAACAACCATAAATAGTAAGACTAATATTAGTACGTAAAGGCATTTTTTTCGCCATCCAAATATGCCAAATCGAAAACCCGAATGGCATCGATTCTCCGAATTTCTACTAGTTGACGATGTGTTTTGAGGCACTGCTGTTGCTGTTGCTGTTGTTGGTTCTGGTAATATAGTTGCTGTTGTTGTTGTTGTTGTGGTTGTTGTATTTGTTCCATCATTTTTTTGCATTCTGAAATAGAAAGAACATCATTATTTCTATACATATCTAAAAATGAGCTTTAGCTATAGCAGTTGACGCTCGAACGAATAATTAATCTTCGAAACTCGTATATCTTCATTACAAGCCGCAATTTTCACATCCTAAAGATAATTAATATAGCAAATCTAATAAACAGTATTATTCCTATCTCTCTATACTATTCCCTATCCCGTTTCGGCCCCTTTCAATTTAAATGGTACGTAATATAATCTCATATACATATGTATGTATCCTATGGAGAACTCCAACAGATTCATTCCTCTAAAACGCCCGCAGCCTGCACATGCTTTTCCCTTCTCACTCCATCTGGCTACCATATACATATACAGCTAGGTAGAGAGGTAAGTATCATATTCTCACTGTGTGTTATTATTGATTCAACACGTGGTCGTCTGTTTGTGTTAAATCTTGTTCCCTAACAATTGCCTCACTCACTCACTCACTCGCCGAACAAGTAAAAAGCGGTAATTGCCCATTTGGGCTAATCTAGAATTGGTCATCGACCATCAATGTCATTCAACTTAATCGAAACATACTTGGACATTCTTTTTCCGAGTGACAGTCGCCTGTTTGGCAATTCCACCAAATTGGCAACATTAAAATTTCAAACGGAAGCAAAGGCTAATTAAGGTGAAAGGGAGATAAATACAGGGGAGTGAAATTGTTTCGTGTTGAAAAAAAGTAGAGTTCGACTAGAACAGACAGAGATACAGTGAGAAAAAGAGAAAGAGATAAATGGAGTTGAAGGAGAATAGATTTCTCGATTAAAAATTTAAGTGTAACATAAGTTAATGGATGGTTTTTCCATTGTGACCAGTTAGATGAGCGTAGAATAAAAATGTGGAGTTTTCTAGGAACTGTATCAATAGTAACTTAATTTACTGTCCTATTTCGAAATGCATATCCATTTTAGACATCTATGACGTCACAAAAACGTTAAACCAACTCTATTTTACACATTCGACATTTTCCTCTCAACTATGAAAAAAAATCAACACGTTACATCTTCAACAAATTGCAAATGGAAAGGAAATTTGTGAGATTTTATTGAAATGGATTTTCCCGTTTAGTATACTAACTAAATTTTGAATGTTTTTTTTTTTTCTATTCGAATAGATTTTGGATCCATTTAGCAGCTTTACATTAGAGCGACGGGCCACATACTAACCCGCATACACACGTACACAATATCTCTCTCGCTCTCTCTCTATATTCTCCCCGAATAGATACAGACACACACTATCAAACTATCCATGGACTCATTTCCCAGACACGAACATGAATATTTCAGGAGCGGCAGCAAATATTGACAATACTCGAAATGCCAAATCCTTATTTGACGACACGTTTTCCTTAATCCTGCTTCAGATTGTGTGAGAGAGAGAGAGAAAAGGGGTAAAGTGATGGGGAATATTGAGTGAAAGGGGGGGGGGGTAAAGAAAAGATGGGTAACACGAATGCAGTGTAGTGGTAAAGAGTATAGAGAAGTGTTAGAGCAAGAGAGGAAGAGAGATAGAGAAAGAAGGTGCCGAGGAAAGGCGTAATAGTATAGATAGTAAATTGATCCGAAAAGCATTGTGTCGGTGATGATTGCATAATATTAGAATACTAATGTTTTAATAGCCTGGGAAAATTTACATGAAATTTTTTCCACGAATATTCAATTTGTAATAGAACGAGTATATTTTTTTGCTTCTCAAAAGGGACCGCACGTCTCCGATAAATTGCCAACAAATAAAAACGCGAGGCATTCATCATAATCTGCCTCAAAATTATGATAAACCTTCTGTACGAAAAAAAAAAAAAACAACAACAAGACGACAGACCCACACACAGGCTCACAAACCAAGCCACCCCTTTAGCCATACCACTTTTCAATCTCTCATACATACATACATACGTCATTTAAAAACAAAATAGACGATTCAACTAGCACGGGTTCCTTCCTGCTCCTACTCCTGTTGCCTGTTTGCCCGCCCGACTGCCTGCTGTGTCTGCTTTCGAAATGGGCAGAAAGTGTTTTGGACTTTGAATTATGACCGTTGTGCAGCGTTAAATTTACCATTTCCTGTGGGACTTTCTACTCTCTATCTCTTCCTCCATTTCACTCTCTCTCTCTTTTATCCACTCGCGAGTCTCACTATGAGCCGTTGTCGGACGGCTCATAGGTCGCTCGGTCGGTCGGTCGGTCGGACGAGACCAAGACACACACACAAACGCAACGGGTTGGAATATAATTTACGACATTCTATCCTTCGAAATACATACATAGGGAAGCAGGACGAGGTAAAAAGGATCATCATATGTAGAGAAGTGTATGGGAACAAGATGGAGATGGGAGCCATGGAAGGATATATGCAGGCAAGCAGGAGGAATATAAGAGAGAAAGCCACTACTACTCTACTTCTCCAGTCTACCTCAACCGACTGGATTTCACTGTAACTGATACCTGAGCTTCGGATATTGGATTTAGTTCCTAATATATGAATGGATTGGTCATTGTGTGTGTGTGTGTGTGTGTGTGTATAAGCGGAGTGGAAAGGATCGAGAAAGGAACCGGAAAAGATGGAGTAGAAACGGGGAAGCAGGAAGATTTTTTAATATTTATTTATTATAGTTCTTCTTTGAGGTTCGATCTTTTTAGTGTCCTTTTGAAAAAGTAGGATTATTTCTGGAAGAAAATCGTTGATATAAATTCGCTTTTGACAAGACCAGTTAATTGCAAATGCGCACAGTGTATTTTGAGTACAAATTGAGCAAAGGGCCAATTCAACTCGATTAGCACTATATACTATATGTTTGTGTGTGTGTATGTGTTTACGTGCTTGTTTTTACTAAAATCATTAATAAAGGAATCTGTAGAGAGTAAGTTGAATACAAAGCAATTAAAAGATGGCGCTTGTTATGTGAACTGTCTCCGCTTATGCATACTTCAGGCGCTGAAATAAATACAAGGGTAACTTGCGTTTTTATTAATATAATAATGTAACACCATCATACATAAGTCCATGATGGACAGGATAAAAGCTTTGCTAAGATATGTTCCTTGTCCTAGATTCTATTGTCTCTTCCATCTTTCCCTACTCTCTGTATCTATATGTATATGCAAACATGACAGCGAGCTATTGTTTCAAGGACACAATTTATATTTCCGTTCGCCATTTATCATCAACTTTTCCACTCGGTTCGTATTCCTACAACTCCCCCCCGCTTCGACTCTCCTACATGTACTATGTATGTATGAATGTATGTATGTATGGATGTATGTATTTTACTATACTAAATTTTACCTCTCTCTGCCTGGCTGCCATTCTGGATTGGCGTCTGGAAGGTGGAATGGTTTTGGTGTGTATGTGTGTGTGTGTGTGTGTGTGTGTGTGTGTGTGTGTGTGTGTGTGTGTGTTGCAAACCCTTATGATTTATGGAAAACGATTCATATTTTGGTCCACAATGTAATATATGTATGTATTCTATGTTTCTTAAGATTTACATAATTTTTATATTAAATTTTAATGGGATTTCGACTGGAATCACATTGAAATTAAATTAGGTTAGTATCAAGTCGTATGCTGCCTACAGTTTCTTTTTTTTTTTGAACTGTAATGTAGAATGGTTTTTTTTAATAATCTGTCTTTAAGTTTTAATTGAAAACCATTGAAACAGGGATTGTGTCATCTAACGATACAAATTGCAACTATACTCTCTGATGCCGACGAATCCTTTGTAGCAATTCAACAAGCCCTCAAGAAATGATTATAAATGCAAGTCGTACAATTTCTTATCGGTCGTTCTTTATATTTTATCTATTTGTATCTTTTTTGCTATTTTTTTGTATTGAAAAATTTCAAAGCCATCTCGATCTCTCTCTACATATTCCCTAACATCCATTATTACTACTGCTTTCTCTGTGCGGCTTCTTTTTGCTGGTCAATTCTTCTTTTTTTAAAGCAAAACGAAAGAAAAAAAAAAAACTTTCGTTATCATTTTACCCCTCAAACAAAACGATGACGATGATCATGATGATGATGAGGATGGCAATGATGCTTTTCTATATTGCCCCCTATGCCCCCCAACCTTTCTATTCGTTCGTATTTCATCTCATCTTAAATACGTATTTATCCTTCTTCTCTTTTCTTTTCTATCGCACTCATACAGGACAAAAAGTTGCAATTTATTTTTCATCCCGGCGGTCTTCTTTGAACATCACGGGAAAACGAGAATTTCCCGTGGGACACCCCCTACATCATCAGATGAGTGGGGCGCGAGAGGAGGCAATAGGGAAAATGCGGCATAAAAAAACCCAAAAAGGAAACAAAAAGACAACAAACCGACAACATAAATAGAAAGGAGAGAAGTTTTTGTTCTTTTCTCTTTTCGTCTTTTTTTTTTTTTGTTATTTTTGACTGTTGATCTTAGAATTAGTTTTAGATCTAGAAACCGAAAAGAATAATCATACAAACATAATATCTGTTTACATTCATATCAAACAAATAAATACAGTAATCTTCCCAGCTCCGTTGAGCTATTGTTTCATAGATGTCGCGAGCAATCCTCTCAAACTAGAGTCCTTCTAAATAAGTACCGTAAATGATATTGTCCGTTAAAAACGGCCATATTCCACCAATAATGGCGATGATTGCGATACTCTATTATTTAGAGACTATTCAATCGACATTAAGCAAGTCCTTCTCAATATGTACTTCAATTTCATTTTGTTGCCTCCCTTAAACTTGACGTATGACTGGATTTTGTCACCATTTTCATAATACCAAATTCATACATCGTTCAAATCGGCTCCATCGAGAGTATAAAAAACCCTATCCCTTTCTACTTATGGTTTTACACAAATAATTCCCTTTTTGACTTTTGCTTTTTGTTTTTCCATTCTCTCTCTCTCTCTTATTGCCTTTTTTAAATCCTCCCTAACTGTCTGCATGTCTGCTTGTCTAACGATAAGTGGCCTTATATAGCGCGATTCCAGCCTGTTCACTATTTCGCTGTCTACACACACACACACACACTCACGCACATAATTCTGTAGTAGGTTGTAAGGTTAAGAAGCAGGGAGGTTGGGTTATAGGTATGAGGTAGTTGTAGTTGCAATCTAGAGGTATTTAGAGAGGTCTAGCTTCGTTTAATAGGGATTGCTAATCGGCTAGTAATTTAAGGGGATCATTTTTATCGATACTACTAGATAGAAAAGGAAAAAGAATGTTGGGCGTTTTAATCTACGACATACGTCGGGTCAATATCTAATACGGATTAAATTTATATTTGCCATTTTACTTACCTAAGAGATTGGTCCGAATTGTTGTTGACAATTTGCAAATTTGTTCCAATCTGAAACAGAAAAAAAAAATTATAGCATAGTGCTGCTTCGCGCATGCGTAGTATTCTGTTTAATTTCGGTTTAATGAATCGGGGTGATAGATTAAATGGCAGCCGGCAATTAATTCTTTTGCTGCCCCGGACCCGTATTCTACTTTTTATTTAATATCAAATTGCCTCTACACAAAAAAAAATGATAATAACAAATTCCATAATATTAGAGAATGTTCTTTTAAATTCACTACCCCTCATCTCTCTCATCCATCCATTCTATCCATTCGAAAACCTTTCAAAAACTCCGATATTTATTAAACAGTAAGTAAGTAAGAAAAGGAAGAGGTTAATAAAATATGTATGGAATAACTTTGAGAAAACTTCTTCTACTACTTTTCTACTACTCCTACTAGTGCTTCAATATATATGTATGTATGTATATATAATTCCATCCATTTTGCGTCAGCATTTAAAGTTTCAAACAGATTTTTAATGAAGAAGAGAATCCTCCTCGTCGCCGTTCTTTCATCATCATCTACGTAGTAGTAGCTAGATAGCTACATAGTAGTAGGAGTGTAGCGTTTAGCGTTGCTGACTGCTGCTGATTGTTTTTTTTTCTTTTGTTAGTTGAATGTTAGTAGTAGCAGAAAAGAAGAAGTGAAAGGAAAAAAAAAATACTGAAATGCATTTAATTAATCCTTGGAAACTGTATAGAAAAGTTTAGCTAACAGACGAATTAAAATTAATTCAATAAAAGTTGGAAAAACAGAGAGAGAGAGAGAGAGAGAAAGAAAGAAAGAGGAAATTCAGTGTGTTGGTAATCGTGTAACGTGTTTTAATATAATGAGAATTCAAGCAAATTTGAGTTTTTGATTTTAAATATTTTGTTCGGTTATGTTGTTGAAAACCTGGCGGATTATGCGTTATTAGTAGTAAAGTAACCAGCTAGTTTCATTATAAATAACATTTTATAAAAATCAATAACACCATCATCTATAACAATGATAAAATAGAACAACAAAAATACATAAACATAAGCAGGAAAAAACTTTGCCAATTAAATAGTTTCCATACCTGACAGCTAATAATAATCCTAATAAAACTAAAAACACAAAAACAACAGCAATAATAATAATAACAAAATTTTATCCAGAGGTTTATTATACATATACACACACACACACACGCACACAAATGCTGCTTTTCAGCAAATAATAATAATAGTAACACTAATTACTAAACTACACATCGATACAAGACAAAAATAAAAAACAAAAATCGGAAATTTTCATTTATTAAAATTCAGCCTACTAGATGTATGTATAGTATAAGTAGTATAGCTCAGCTATGCGAAAATATACTTAAATTAAGCAGGCACACACATAAAAACATATCAAAACATTTTCCTCCTTCTTCCACTTAATTATTTTTCGAGAAGTTAAAAATAGATTTTCCGAAAATTCATTTTGTCATGTCCCACTTTGAATTTGAACTGATGAAAAGGAAAAATGACGAGAAATTTAATTTAGTTCATTTTGCGTGTGGAGCGTAAATTTTGTTTATTATTATTACAATACGCATTTTGCTGTTTCGTTTAGTTTTTAGGTTAGAATCGTAATAAATTTTCACAAATTGTTATTACATGTCGTCATTTATTCGTGCTGATACCGGGCATAGATATCAGATTTTATCCATCAAAACAAAGTTGAGGTTAAAACCAATCTCCTCTCCTTATTCTTCTTATAAATTAAATCGCACTACAAACACCGAACTAAACAAAAACATAAATAAGAATCAACAGTTGACCAATACAAATCTATTAATTTAAAGGTCAATTTGAGATAGTAATTAAATGATAATGAGTTGGATATAGAGAAGAGATACGATACGCATATTATGTATGGTTAACTTCTAACCTCTTCCTCCTCCTTCACCATCACGTTTATCTTCATGACTTTGAGCTATGCAAACGGGTATAGATAGGGTATGTAGGTAGGGTAGAGTAGGTAGGTGTTTTAATGGAATTTAGAATGAAGTTTATTTAACTGCGGTAAGTTTGTTTTGAGGGTGTTGAATCAACGTTTGGTAACGTTGATGACGTTTACGTTGACAGATTTTTATGTTAGTTCTTCTTTGATTTGTAAATGTATAATCTTCTAGTTAAATTAAGGTGAGTCTTATTTTTAAATAGGAGAAAATAAAATTTTCTCGGATCCTTCCGAAAAAAGTTTGAAAAAAATTGAAAGCAGCGAGTTTTTCGACTACTGTTTTAAAAAGTTTTAAAAGGTTATGTATTATGCATTTTACGCTGGTATACTACACAGTATTATTCTAATATGTTCGAGATACGTATGTGGGTGGCATATAGAGAGAAAACATTATTAAAATTTTTATAGGGAAATGAAAATAAGGTGCTTCCTTCCATCTTCAATCAATTTAATACTGGAATCCCTTCAGATTCTGAACACTGCCACATTGATACTTTTCGAAGAATATTTTTAATAATAAAATTATCTATCCACTTTACTCCCACCACCACCACAACCACCACCAGTTCCACTATAAACATCATCATGCATCAAGTTCCTTTTCGGTAAAAAAGAAAAAGTAAAATTTTATGAAAACGAAACGTAAGGTCGATTTAACGAGGAGAAAGATTTTAAGGAAAATTTCCATTACGAAATATTGGCTTTATCAGCCAATTCTGTTGGGAAATCAATTCAATTTCGGATAAAATAAAAAGAATAACAAAAATTGAGGTTATGTGATGTGAAATTAAATGAGCTGTTATACGCTAAAGTTATCGTATCATTTGAATACAGTTTGTTTGGTTTAGTTCATTAAATTAAATTATAAAATAATGAATATAAACTAATTTGAGCTATTAGTGATAGATGGCACTAGTCGTCACGTGTAATCCAAATTTGCATTGGGATGCTAGAAAACTATTCCACTTTGATTCAACTAATAATTTAAACATTAAAATATATTTTTCTCATTCTAACCTTAAAATCCACAACGAATTTTCACAATAAACAATCGGAAAACCGCACCACGCCCGGATCCACTTAATAACAATAAACTTCAACTTAACGCTGTCTCTTTTCTTAATTTCTCTTCATTTTATTCGATTGCGGTTCAATTCGAAATCTATTTCTTCTTTTCACCCCAAGTTTGGCCCTAGATCGACGAGGGGTTAATAGGAAAGAGATTTCTTTCGTTTTTCTTTTTACTCCCCACCCTCTACTCTACTCCGATTACGTTCTGTCTTTCTTTTTTCGATGTTTCACTATGTATGTATAGTATAAATAAGGGAGGATAGAGTGAGAGGACACGAAACAAGCAAACAAGCCAACAAGCAAGTGAAAAGAAAGAAAAGCAACAGGTTTCCCGATAAAGACATACATATAATGTAGAAAGACACTTTTTATATGTACTTTGAGGGGAAAGAAATGTATATGTGTGGTTGGATGTGTGTGTGTGAGAGTGAGTGAGTGAGTTTTAACAACTCTTTTGATCTATTTTCCCCACATTACATTCTTAATTCATTAGATATAAATATATTTATTTAGGTTAAAATTAGATTGAATAGATTTGGGCAAGCTATTCGAAATTAATAAATAAAAAAAAGGAAAACAATGGAAAGAGATAGAAAAGATTACAACGTTTCGATTTCGCTGTTAAGTGCATCATCAGGGCAGTCATCACCATCATCGCCATTTAATCGAATTAAACCAAACCAAAAACAAATATTTCGCGAGTTATCTACTTTTCTATTATGAAAAATAGAAAAGAACACTTTTAAAAGAATGTACACTTATACACCCACACCCACACACACAGAGAAAGTGTGGCGAAGCTTGTTACAGCACGGGGAAGGGAAATGGTGGAATGGAAAAGACTAGAAACGTGAATAGAATTCTAAAGCAAATCGTGTGAAGGAAATGTATTTTTTGATCTGTTTTCTTTTTCTTTCTTTCCTGCTTTTCGTTATTCTCTCGTCTTTTTGCCTTGTTTTCTTTTCATATGTAGAGACACAAACATATAAATCTGATGGTTAGAATTTATTTTCAATTTTTTGATAGTACTGATCAGACATGACATGTGTGTGAGTGTGTGTGGGTGGGTGGGGGGTTTAGGGAGGTTATAGTAATCATTCTGGAAACGTACTATAGTATACACAAACACATGCAACTCACTGAGGTATACACAAAGAACTGTACGTTTTGATACCTTTGAGTAAAATAACTTTTCCCATTTTTTTGTTAGTTTTTTTCTATTTTTATTTTAAGTATTATTTATGTTATGACGCAATATATTACAAGTGGAGGCAATATTTCATTATGCTATATGTCAAACGTGCTCAATTAGAAAAATGTTAAGTTAATGTACTGAATAATCATCGCATTGCATTGCTAAACAAATCTGGCTACAAAAACATATAAAAAACAAAGCGAAACGCAACAATTAAACAGATTGAAAAACTCTTGTGCCTTTTTTGCTTTTTTCCAGATAAAAAATTTCATTGCAAATGATTCGATTGCAAAGTAACAATAATAATAATCATGTCGATGTTATTTGTATTGTATCTATCACCAGCATCGGGCTCTGTATAGGTTATGTTTTATTAACCTATACTAGCTATACATAACTAACTGGATAAATCTGATTTTGAAATCATGTCCAGATTACATTTTACGGTGAAATTTTCCCGAAAAAATTGATTACTTTATTTGGTTTAGTGCTGTCAATTTGAGAGAATTTTTAAAACACATTTTTTAAAAATTGTACAATGATTTAAAGCATTCAAATTGTTATTATGTTTCTATACATATAGATGGCGCCATAATTATTCAAATCTTTTGAATTAAAGATGATCAAATTAATAAAGAAATGATAGCATATTGAATCGAAAGAAGAGAATAAATTGATCTTGTGATCTTTCCTGTCGTATATAATAAATAAATGTATAGAAAATAAGGTCCTTTTTCTCATTCTTCTGCTTCTGGTCGACCTTTTTCAAAATGGACTCCATACATCCACTTATATCGAGTTTCAATTTCGCTTTGTGAACGAAATGTTTTATTTTTGAAAGTGGTGTGTGTTTAAAGATCAGTTAAAGAAAATGGCGGTTTCAGTGAAAAAAAGAAAAAAAATATTGTATAAACATCTATATATGAAATAGGGCTCTTTGTATTTTATCTTATCTATATACAAATACTATTTTGATAAAAATACATTATTGAAATGTTCGAAATAAGTCCATTAATCCTTTAGCAAATCTAACCACATATAAAATCTAATTAGGCAGATTAGAAAATAAACTAATTATGAAAGGTGTCCTTTACCATATAATAATAATTACTTTACTACGAACGGTACAATGTAACTAATTGAACTAATTGAAAATCCAATTAAGAAAAACCACTATTGTTATTTCTAACTACTATATACGCTACCCACTTTGTTTTGCTATCCAATAATTGAAATTGGAACACAAGAAAATTCTAGGACAATAAAAAAGAAGAAAATTCAGTTATCGTTGTTTAGTTAAATGAGTTAGATAATATTTTCAATCATTTATTTATGGATTACGTATTCAATTATCATTGTATTATCATTGTAAAGTACTACTTTAATAAGTAGTTATTAAAGTAGTATTTAATAAGTAATTAGTACTAAAGTACATTTGAATAGTGTCAATGACACATGTATAAGAGTTAATAATTGAATATTTCAGTAGTCTTAATTTTCAGTTTAATATTGATGAATGCTGCAGAAAATTTAAAGAAAAAAAAATCTTTCCATAGAAAACCACAAACAAAAAAAAACACAGAAATCCCAATTTATTCCCACTCAAACCATCACACTGTTGCAGTAATAATAATTTATTGTCAATTAAAACAAAAGGAAGGAAAAATCACAAAAAACAACAAAAACATGGAAAGATAGACAAAGACAGAAAAGGGAACAGAACAGACAACAGTAAATCTTCCATCCCTCTTGATTTATTGAATAGAATATATTCTCGTCTCATTGTATCATTTTCCTTTTTTTTCTCTGTGGCTGTGTGTGTACGTATGGTTTTTTTTTTTATTTTGAAATGTCACCTGACTATCTATATACACAATATAGCAGAAGACTAATTAAACTCAATTTTAAAATGAGCAATCAACACATTCACACCACTGCTACTGTTAGCAATAGCAGCAGCAGATAATTTTATTGGATTCGAATTAAGTAGCTGTGACAGAACAGCTGTCTTGATTAAAAATGGTATGATTTTACACAAAAAAATAATAAAACAAAAACTGAATCTGTTAGCAATATAATGAAATATTTAATTTCGATTGTTAAAAAATTCTACATTTAGACATGAAACTACTGAAATAATTTTCAATTATCCTGTCAAATGTCAAGTCAAAACTCTATAATACACTGCTTAGATATTGTATACATATATGGTAGTATGTTTATAGGTACATAATGACAATCAAGTTGACATTTGCAACGTGTATTACAATCTCTTACGCACTGATTAGTGCAGCACCACTAACACTCACCCACACTTTTACTAGCCCCTATCTTTTACGTAAAACTATAATATACATTGTATGTATACACGACAACATGGCATCATGGTATCAATCGGATATCTTCCTTGATTTATCGTAGTATGCCAAGAGGATCCGTACTGTGGTAGGTAGGTAGATGTAATTAATTACAATCCATATTATCGGAGCTAAGCGATATTTCTAATGATCGGGGACCAATTCTGGCATTATCTCTTGTAAATAATTAGCCGACCATCGGTCACGGTTGAATTAGCGCGCGCAAAACAAAATGGCTGCCGTTGTTGAGATTGCTATTCTGTTAGTGGTTATACCTGTTGTAAAAGAGGTTAGGATAGGACAGTTGTTGCTATTAAAATATAATAATTGACTAGTGAAAGAAAGAATTGATAGATATGATTAAACTGTCAAATTATCATTTTAAACCAATTTTAATTAGAAACTTTTTCAATATAAAAGTCTTGTAACTAAACTTTATTTCGTTTTTTACTTCTTCTTTTTTTTATTGTTCTGTCTTTTATTCTTTTTCATCTTCTTTCTTTTTTATTTAAAAATTCATGGTTAATTGTCTCTCAACATTTTCTCTCTTTTAAATTCTAAATTAAATTCACTCCGACTTTAATTCTAATCATTGAACTGTTCCAATTACCATAAAAAGACACTCTTCTCCATCTTTTTTTTTTCTTGTGCCTCCCGTTTTTAAAAACTCCACTAACCACCACAGCAAGTCACTACCCTGTTCACTTGCTCCCTCTCTCTATCTATGTATATTGTCACTCACTCATTCACTCTCTCATTTTTCCATTTTCATCACAAAAAAAAAAAGAACAAAAAATACACAGATTTAACAAAAGAAACAGACACAAGAAAAAAAAGATGACTCGATCATCGACTAAATTACTAAATAAAGATAAAGAGATATTGACATGGATGATCGCAAAGAGGATGGTTATATTATGGTATAATATGTATGCAGATTGCCCATCTTTTTTTTCTTGCCATCGAATTATGCTAAATGAAAGAGGAGGAGAATGAGGATTTTAATGTTGATGACTCGAAAAAGCCAAAATGATAATAGTAGCGATGGTGGTGGTGGTGATTTTAAAACTTCTTAAATTAATTTGCAAACCACTTCTCCATACAAAAAAAAAAAAACAGATGGATTGAAGAAGAGGGAAAACGAGAACGATTTTTTTTTCTTTTCAATTTTATCCTCTGTTTTCTTTGTAAGATTCAATTTCGGTTTTTAATTGTATTTTCTCTAAAGAAAATTATCGTTCCATAAAATGTTGATTAAAACAATGATAGAGAACTGTTGTTTAAATTTAACAATTTTATCAAGTTACCCAATACAAGAACATAAAATTAATTTAGAAGTCCAACTTTACCCACGTGTTTTCAATATAAAGCTTCAATTGGATTTCTATTTTCAAACAAAATTTTAGGTTAAATATATTATTTAATCAACGAAATACTTTTCATTAGGAAAACTCCGTCCATTACACTATCTAGATAAGTCCTGTCATTGATAGTCGATATTTATGTGACGTAATCATGGAAAAAAACCATTTTATCTTTGAAAATATGCTATGCTAACCGATTTCACTTTTTTTCTTAATTTGGCTATGAAAGAGTTTCTTTTTTTATCAAATTGAGCGAGCGAGTAGATAAAAAAAGGTCTTTTGCTAATGAAATTACATAATATTATTGGCGGTCATTAACCCCCATCGCGGGCCCCATACAACTTAGTACTTACTTTTGTTTTTATGGATCATTGTTGAGGAAATAAATTTTAAGAATTTTTACTCAACTTTTTTTTTTATTTGTTTTACGGCTACAAGACTTTAATTTAAAAGATAAACAGGGAAAAAGGAAAAATTAAAAACAAGAAAGAAAATTTAGTTAGTAGAAGGAAAGGTAGAGGAATTTAGTGATCCTTGAATGGAATTTATGTAATCAAATGTCTTTGGCCATGGAAAATTGCAGCAGCAGTTGAATATACGATAATAAGTCGTCTGATCTCAGTAGTAATTATTTTTATTTAAAAATTCACCATTTTTTCCAGTTATAACCACAGTAGCATCAGTGAAATCACTAGCCACGTGGTCTCATCTTACTTTCCTATGCCTTATCTTCATTGTGCAGGAAGAAATTCATTTATAATTTGTACTTATCCATGTTGGTTGCTTTTGTGTGCTGTCAGACGTAAGAAGGGAAAATACTACAACATGACCTCATTCTAAACTAAACACTATCAAATTTCCTCATTTCTAGAAAGGAGAAGAAAACATTGAAAACGAAGAATTTCCATTTAAATATCTACACATCAAACGCGTTATTTTACCCTCTCCCACTTTTCTTCTGCATAATAAAAATAATATATAACAATAACAAGTATAGACAGATATAAAGGGGGTAAAAAGATATCTACCATACACGTTTAGAACGATACGATATCGATGAACACACCTTTAAGAAAAGCAACCATTAAGTCAATTTCCTTTTCCTTTTTGTTGGAGAAACTGCATTAGAAAAAATGGATAGAGGTGGTAAAAAGGAGGTCAACTTTATATACACACATTATGACGTATACGAAAATGTGCTGTCATTTTTATTGTATAAGTTTCTTTGTGTTTGTTTATTGATAGAAGTCTACATGTATAATTTATGCTTTAGTACAATCCAGTATGTGTAAAGTACATGAATATATGTGGATAAAACATCCACATATATCTTTGTTGAATAGGATATGATAATGGATAATTGTTTATTAATTTGCAAAATTAATTTTATATAAATACTGGAGATTATGGCTTATATGTTGAATTCTGGCCCAATCCTGACAAATAAATGAACGGCGAGTCACAGAACATATGATCATATCTACCTCACAGAATAATACTGTGATTAAGCAATGTGAATGTTTAGATAATAATGACATATGTCTATCGAAATTACAAATTGTCCATTTTCTTCTTCGTTTTCTACATATATATATATATATATTAGGAATAGCAGTGCATTTATTTTGAGTTGGTTTCATTCTTTTTCTCTTTTTTTTAACAAAAAATAATAATTTATTATCGTGATATCTTTGAGACCTATTCTAGGTGGATTTTAGGAGGATGTTATACCTCTACTACCACTAAAGTCTCTTTATTTATTATAAACGATTTTATAGCTCCGAGCGCAGTACTGAAAGTAAGGTAGGTTATGTAATAGTTGGTTATACTCTCTCTATTTCTTCTATTTTTTTGTTACTGTTCAGTTTATTCCCTATGTTTTGTTTTGCTTCTTTTTATGATTTGTGTGTATGTGCATACTCATTTTGCAATATAGCCTATTTATAAGACAGCCAATAACAATAATAATAATGATAATAATAATAATAATTGTTATCGAACAGATGCAGCAGAGGGAACTTTTTTATTTAAACTTTTGTTTATGAATGTGAAAAAACAGCTCGCCAATTTTTCCAATACTTTTTTTTTTTTTTGGTTTTCATTTTGATTTATAATTTTAGAAGTTTATTTTTCGAATGGAGTTTTCATGCATATACCTAGACAGAATTTATATATTTACAAAATTTTATATTTTCATATATATCGGAATCGATAGTTTTGTTCTTGTTTTTTTCCAAAATTAGTTTTCGATTTACATGGTGTTTAACACTGTTCTACTTGATTTCTTTTTTGTTCACTGATGGCACCCATTTTCTGACCGGGCTCATCATATTGGGGCACATCAGAGGTGAAAATTGTAATGCCCAGCTGTCATAGAATGCATTCATTCGGTTTAATCATGGTAAATTTTGAATAGTAATCAATTGATAGTTGAACAATAAAACGAAATATAAAATGTATGATCACAATGAACAAGGTACAAGCTTTTGCATGCTTCCAATTATCTTATCCCTCGCATAGCAATAATTTAACGTAGTTTCTTATCACCGCGTCAACGTAACTGTTGGTAAATTAAAATAATTAATGATTTAGTGGCGAATAGCTCTTTGCTTTTAGCATACATTATCATCAAATGCATGCACATCCTGTCCAATATTGTCCAATGCAATTGCCGTTATCCCTCAGCTGCAATTCTGCAATGTTTAATTATTTATAGAACTAATAGGATATTGTTCTAAATAAATAGGTACTAACATTTGCAAAGAGCAAACATGTAGTCTGACCATTACGGTCCCATAGTTGACCTTTAAATGTAAAGATATAGAAATATTAATTGACTTTATCCGGCTCGAAGGTCGAAATTCTAAAATTAAACTAAATTTAAAGGACAAAAATTATTAATACCATTCCAATTTAACAACAATAAAAAAATAATTAATTTCATGTTATTCGTATCTCTATCTCTTTATTATAATTTGTGTCAGGCATTTTTATTCGTTTTTTTTTTAATAACCCATAATCTAATAAAAATAAGGTAAAGGGCCGTAATGAAGTACGTTTTTTTTAATAACAATAATAATAATAATAATGTGTTTGAAGTTTGTGTCTCTTAATTAGACTTTGGCGTTTTCTTTATTAAATACATATTGCATGTTGGTATTAATTTTTTTTTACTCTCTCTCTAAATTTAATGGATGACAGCTCCATTAAAAGTGGAAATTGGAATGTCGAATGGCATTTATGATCAATTTTAATTACTTTTTATCATTATGTGTTTAGTTATGACACACATTTTCTATTTATCATAAATTGTATATTTATGATACACCATTTCTATATATATATACATATACAAATATATCCGTGCTTCAGCAAACACATGTTTTTGTCTATTTTCTATTGAATTCAAATTGAATTTAAAATGAAATGTTAAAATACATAATGTGATTTAGCTATAAACTTTTAAAACACCTGAGACTTTTATATACTTCCTTTCATTATGTGCAGAGAAAAAAAGAAGAAAACGAAACGAAACAAAACAAATAACTTGTATGAAGACTAATGTTTTCTCTTGAATTTTCCATTTCCACCATCGATGGTGTCCATCCGCATTCCCCTTCGAGTTGTTCAACTAGTCAACATTTTAGTATCAATTTCACCAAATTCAATTTGCAACTTTTACCCCATTTCCTTTGCAACCACCTCCGTCTCTCTCTCTCTCTCTCACACACACACATACAAATCTTTCTCTCTTGTTCTTCTTTCTTTTTTTTTTAATCCAACCAACAGGGTCGAACTACTAAAACGGTATCATAACCAACCTAAAAATAACACATTTAAATATTAGTCCTTCGAGCCGGAGGACACATTTTCACTGTTTATCGTACGTATCTTTAAACTGACGTCACCCAGTAATATTATTCACAAGCAAAATGGCTTTTGAATGTGTGTATGTGTGTGTGGGTATGACTATTGCAGAACAGTAGATAAGGCAACCGAAAACGATCAAGTTAACTACTACCATTGGCAAGAAGACGATGTTGTGGCTCTTTTCACACTTCGTATTTCTTAATGGGAGCCCATTTCGGTGGGATTAAAATTGACCCGTTTTAGTTAGACGGATTTGAGTACGTGAACGAGCGTCGGGGGAGAGAGAGAGAGAGAGAGAGAGTGATAGTTTATGAGAAAATAGAGAACTGATAGTGAGGAATTTGTTTGTTATAAGCAACGAGAGGAAAAGGGAGAATGAAGAGAAAAGCAAGAAACTTTAACTATTTTGTGGGGGGGTTAGAAGAAAGAGAAGACTACGTAAATAAACATACATATACAGTAGATTCTTAATTTGTTTACTGCAGTTGCGATACAACAATTTTCATTACTTGATCAACAAAATTAAGTTCCGTCTGCACACAAATCGGTGAATTATCGTCAGTATGAATTTGTTACTGACGATAGAAAAGGAGGAGAACAATTTATCATTATTACAGTTTTATCGATTTTATAGTTTTGTAATTATAAATTTTCAAGCTTTAATTTTATAAATATTAAATTATTTAAAATGGAACAAGCACAAACTTTTCTCTTCCTCACTGGGAACAATTAATCAATAAAAACAAAAAACAAAGAAAGAATGTACTCCAAACTGTCACTTGTTTTTCCTGTTTGACAGGTGAACAACAACTAACTGCAACCAGGGAAACGTTAATATGTACAGATATACAATTATGCATAGTACCTAATAATGCGTTCTATTGTACCAATAGATATGTTTAATGCTAATGTACTGCACACGGATGCCTAGCTATACTATACTATATGTGCATTGATGATAGGTTACGTATTATTTTGTCACTTGTCATTAGGGAAAACGAAACAAACATCGACAGGAAAAACTCATAAATGAACGAGAACAAAAAAAAAAGTAAAGCTAATGACAACCCGGCGAAAGGAAATTCATAGTAGTTTGCATAAAACAGGTAACTAGATTTGTAGGTAGAGATAGTAGTTTTGAGGATAAAATTTTCTGTCGATATATTTTCATCAATCATTATAAAAAACAACTTTTTTTTTTTTTTTTTCACTTTTTAGTTACCTGTATACCGCTCTGAAGTTATATGAAGTGTAAATGGCGGAGATTAAAATGAATGTGCTCTGAAGAAGATGATGCATATGTATGCATGGTTGCATAGTTTGACATAAAATTTCTGATGAGTCAGCGGTTAATTTTGAAAAAGCAAAAAACGAAAAAATAATCATTAAAGAATCAGACATTTTTGGGTTATTTATATTTATATTCAGTTTTCAGTTCGTATCTGTCTATCAACTACTGAACTGTCTACTAAACTACAGAAATAGCAATCCATTTTAAACACCATCTACTACTAGTAGATTATAAATTCATATCAAAAAATTTTCCCCGAAACAATTTTGACAGGCACGACAAGAGTACGGTTAGGTTCAGTAAATTTGCTCTGCTGACTCCTTAATTTAACTACATCTATTCTACTTACCTTCTTTGAGACATAATCTAAACTGGAGACTCACATCTTCTCATATGCAACTTATACATACATATATAAATATATATGTAGGTTAAATCGATGTTAATAATTAACATCGTATGTATGTAGTAGAACAGCACAGTCTTGATAATACATAATAATAATTATTAGTCGACCGAAAACACTGTAGCGATAGAGAGTGTTACAGGTCCATATTTCGTAGTTGCCACTTGTCATTCTCGGTTGTCGAATTTATATTCATGAGATGGTGGAATATGACGTTAAGTGTATGTGTTGCATGCATATGTACTACTAGGTTATGATGTAAATCATCCGTTAAATCTCATTTTATTAATTGATGAACTTTGGTTTATTAGTTCCTAGTAGATCTAATGTTGGTAGAGGGCGATTTTTGTTCATACATTTCACATTCTTTCACAAAGTTGACTTTTTCTCAATGATTTTGAAATCATTTTTAATCCAGTTAATCAATTATTTATTCAGATCGATTAGTCGATTTGCATCCAATACGATTATAATCGAAATACAAAATAACAAAAGACGATTATCCACATATGATGACAAAAATCGTTCATTAAGCTAAACAATAAAGCATCGTTTACCTTTGCTGCCGTTACTGCTATGAATGTGTGACGGACGATTACAATAATAATATTATCCATATGAAGTAATCTATGAAATAGACAGCGAGAGAGAGAGATGGAACGAAGTGAAACGAACCAGTCCAATAACCACGTGAACAATTAACTATTGTTCCGATATCTTTGTCTTTATATCAATATTTATTTAGTTCTGTCTTTGTCGGTTATCAATTCGAATTGAATCGAATCTCAGTTAGCTTTCTCTCGAAATTCGTTGATAGTTGGCGTTGGCGATGATTCTTGATGAGATTTTCAATCGTTTAAATGTTTATATTGCAGTAGATATTTTTTCAGTGAAATTTGTGTTTCATTGATTTGTTTTCAATGTTTTAAAAGGAGTATGAATAATTAATGTATTCAAGCGCCATCTTTTATCAGTTGCAACTGTACATAGATCTGACATAATACGGTTACGTTAATAGAAATAATTTGGTGTGAATTAGTGGTCTTAAATTAGTGATTATATTCACCCTGATTTCTTCCACATATATATATATATATATATATCTTATCCAACTATCCATCTATCTCTGTCTGTTCTTTTCCTGTTCCAGTGCAATCCAGTTGCTAATTGTCCTAATTCCCCATAATATACATGAAATAATAATAACAATGAAATTTAGTTGTGTGTGGACATGTTGTTAATAATATAGACATACATATGTGAAAGCCAAATGGCACTGCATTAACTTTCCCCTTTCTCTCCCACTCTGTCTCTCCCTTGTTTTGTTTATTATGTAGATTTGTGCTATATGTATGTATGTATGTATGTACATACATAGTTCGTATAAACGTGCTGGATATTATAGACCTAAATAGTTTCAAAAACAAATAATAATATAGGCGGCCATAATTACGTAGTATTATAATCGCTGTGCTATATCATCACTATTATTATGATTATTATTCTTATTATTATTAGCGTGACAAGTTAAGCAGGTATTTTGACTTTAAGCAAGAATTGAGCAATTACAGTTGTCAGACTCCTGCTTCTTGGGATATCATTTTCAACAATTCATAGCACTTGTCATGTATTGTGGGTTGCATAGGCTCTTGTTATGACAAGTTAATAAAATAGCTCTGTCTCTCTCTCTCTTCCATCTCTCTTTTGCGAGAAAATGAATTTAAACCGATTTACTTAATAGAATCTTGCATTTCTCGAAACTTATTCTCTAGAAATAGGAAAAACTTAAAATGCTCATCAAATGAAAAAATCTTTTCCGTTAAAATTCCTATTATAAATTATAACTTTTTTTGTTTCTATTTCATTCTCTTTTTTCAATCTCTTTATTACCCTCTCCGACTAATTCATTTCTCCCAACATTTATTCGTCTCCTTTTTTTTTTTTTTTCGTTTTATTTTAAAATTTTTTTATTGTATTTTCCTGTAGATATTTTTTCTTATACTGTGCAAAAGCAAGCAATCCCATAATTTCTTAATCAAATTCATCCTCAATCGGGTGGAAAGTATATTTTCCATTTGTTTTAATTTCCTTTTGTAATAAAAGAAAATCCTCACTTTTAGTGAGTGAGTGAGTCGAGAGGAACAGAAAGGAAAGCAGCCAGTAAAATTACCAAAAATAAGAAAAAGAAGACGACGAAAATGATGATGATGATGATGATGGAGAAGAAGAAAGCAGGAAAATAAGCCGCTTTTAACTATATTATTATTTAGTTGCTGTTCTACGGTTAACTTCTTCTCTTACTTTTTCATTTTCGTTTTGCGTTTCGTCTCTTTTCAGATAGTAGTATTTCCTATCTACTCTTTGTAATTTTAGTTGTTCATTGTCCTGCTCTCTCTTTCTCTAATTTGCAATGGAATTCCTCCTGCAATACTTAAGCCTCTCTTTCCTACTCTCTTGACTTCATCGTCATCATCAGTTTCCGGTTTGGATTCAACTGGAAAATATTGTTTAAACGAGTTTGAAATATTTTAATTTCTAGATGACCTTATTTTTGTCGGTTAGCAGCTTCGATATTGTCTCGTTATTGTTAATTTATTCACTCAAATCAAAGAGGTTGAAGAAAAAGTTCAACAACAAACCGTTAAGATGGGACGATATTTTGATGAGTGATGTATTGTGCGTCCTCTGGCGGAGATATACGTAAAGACTGATTTCAACTAAAACAATTCTTATTCAACTGGACATATAACTATTTTATAACTATTGGCATTAAACTGAAGGAATGATAACTGTTCTTGTAGAAATCTAATCAATTCCAAAGAGCATCAATGCCACCACAAATCCTAACTCCAATATCCAATATGTCACGCACAATATTCAAAGATCGCCCAATCTTCTTCTTATAGATTAACTATGACATAAATTCCTTTTCAGCCTGCTCTGTCTATGCCCGTTTTATCTCCTCCTACATCTGCTCTCTCTCTCTCTCTCTCTAGCCCATCTGTCTCTTCTTCTTCTCCTCTTCCGATTACTTCTACTTCTTCTCAATTATTGATTTACTCTCCCAACTTCTCAACTATTACATGTACCAGTATAATAATATAATATAATATAGTGGTAAAGTTAATAACCATAAACTAACCACGTATTAAAACCCTTTAGGTTAGGTAAAGACAGGACGCTGGATAACAACTAAACTATAGCGAGAATGAGGGTGAACGACGAGAAGGGTCGGAGGGAGAGCAGAGTATCGAATGTCAGCACCAGCAATCTTCCGAAATCCATGCCTTGGAAACGACCCTTCACTGTTTTAACCCGCACTGCAACATCTACGTTTTCATTTTGTATCTGCATAGTTGAAATTTCACTTGTCATTTTGTTCATGACAATGATTAGACATATATGTATGAAGTTCCAATTGGTGTGTTGTTGTTGTTGGTTAGATGGACATTTTCTTCTTCATAATCTCTGTTTTGTTGACTTCGTAATACAATTACACGATAGGTAATATTGAGAAATAAACAGTATAACTTGTGGACATTTTGGCAATGCAGCAGCAAACTTGAGTTTTTCACTTAAATTTGAAAAAAATCACTCAATTCACCATGGAAAGTTGCTAAATAATATCCATAACAATTATAATTATAATTTATTACGCCATAGTGCTAATACTCTCCCCCTTTAATGTCCCTTTTTTCCTGTTCCTCTTCTCTTTATTCGAATCTGGTCCCTAGAAAATCTTGTTCAAGTTGTACTTGCTCTAACGAACGAATTGTATTTGACAAGTTAACCATATCAAGATCGAGGGAGAGAGAGAGAGAGACAGAGAAAACTTGAAATTCAAAAGATAGAGATTTTCATTATTTCGTCATTATGTTTCCCATATTATTTCCATACTGAAAATAATCTTCATGAATTAAATGAAGCAAAAAATAGAGAATGGACCACTATGTCGATTGCAACTACTACAACTACCACCACCACCACCACCACCACCATCACCACAAGCAATACTAGCACCGCATTCACTAATAACAGTGGTAATAATAATCAAAATCAGACCTAATTGTGACATTTGATTGCTGTTTTGTTGTCGTCATGGGTCTATGGACAATAAAAGAGGTGCGTTCAGTAATGTTAAATGTCTCTTATTGTTAGTTGGGGACCGTTTTTCCTTTTGTCTTCTTTTTTTTTTGTGGTCCAAACCACAGGTGAATGAGAAATGAGAGAATTGAATTGAATTGAATTGAATTGAATTGAATTGAAATTAAGGTTTTATGTTATGGGCGTATGGCTTTTTAAGGGCTTATTGTTCTAGAAATTGAAAGTGTTACATTTTATTTTTATAGTTATCTATAGTAAAAGAAAAAAAGACATTTTATTAATATTAATTATGATTTTGTATCATAATTTAATTAATTTTCTTTTTCGCAATCTTAACCGATCGTCGTTCCGTATTTTGATCGCGAACAAAACAATCTTTCGGGGAATTTTCAAGCAAATAATAATAAGAATGGGAAAATTAATGATAAAATTATTTTTCAACAAGAATAAAAGTTATAAATTACTTTTTTAATTCATGTATAGTGTTGACTTCTTGTCGCTCGCTCGCTCGCTTGCTCATTCGAACACCTCTAAGTTGACCCCCTCGGCTAGCTCTAACAACCCCTTAATGATAATAATAATAATAATAATAATAATAATAATAATAATAATAATAATAATAATAATAATAATAATAACAGTAATAATAATAGGTAGTAATAGTTATTGCTTTCCTGACTGAAATCCATTAAAAATCGGGGCAAATCTAATCGTTTAATAAGCCATTCACCAAGTTCAGCACCAACAGCTAGCGAGCTATATGATCGATCAAGTAGCCATTGTAACGATATTATAGTGTAAAAATTATGTAATAATAACAATAGTAACTAATAATAATGCCTGTTATATTAAAAAAACACTTTCTTTTCAAAAACAAGGAAAATTATTAATTGTGAAAAAAGAATTACTAAAGAATTTTCTTCTATCGAATTTAATCGTTTCTAATTTAATTCATAAGTTACGATAATAGTAAAAATCCGTATAACGGTCTAGATATTTGGGTTACGACAATCATTTGGCCAGTTCCGCCATATTACGGCTCATCAGACAAGTGTCTTTGACATGAATAGGGAACAGTCATGTGACACTGTTTGGTACATACTCACTAATGACAAAGTTAATTTTAACTTGAGCTTGGAGGAATTTTCTAATGCCACAGTCCACTTTATGAGTCAAAATCTAAAATGTCCATTTTCGACCATATGCTATTTACAGATTGTGATTCAATTAGCAATTTTTAATTAATTAATTAAAAACTTCTGTCCCTTCAAAATAGAAAGCGGCAGCAGCAAGATTAAACTGGACGTTCAAATTAGCTCTCGTTCTCATTAAAATATTTGAAAAAAAGAAAAAAAAATCAAAGTTCAACAAAACGAAAAAGAAAAAAAAATGTTTTAATTAAATTATAATAATTATTATTATTACATTAATCCCTCATTAAAAGTCTGAACACAATAGTAATTGCTCGACACCGGAAACTTTAAGCTTATAATTCATTTATAGCAATTTTCCAGCTTTTCGGTTTTACCATCTTTTTTTTTTTTTTTAGATATTTTCATTTTTTAGTATGTAATAACGGAATGGAATAGTGATAAAAAACCAACAAGAAACATTTATTATACCATTTTAGTTTAGAAATCTAGTCACAGAATACTACAATTTAGAAAAGACACCAAGCAGTCATTTTGTTCATCAAGATATCGTAGCCTTGAGCGAAAAAAACTCGGCCTATTTTTATCTGTGAAATATATAACACAAATATGTGACAGTTATAGAATTTGTCAATTTAGATTCTAGCTCCACCTTTCTTATGTTGATTTTGGTCTTTTGCATACAAAAAACTGCCTAAATTATTGTCTTCTGTGCTCTACTATAAGAAAAAGATCCCAAAAACAACATAGAAAAAAAAATATACACAGCCTAGGCAGGATATCTTGATTTTTCAGATTAATAGTACATAGGCAACTGTCCAATAACGTACGCGTGCGCACTGCACGCTATGGCGTATAAATTACCTTAAACTGCTTGCTTAAAGCACAAACTATGTATCATATTTACGTCCAAATATTATTAATAATAAAATAGCAAAGTACAATATAACAAACATTTGTTCAGATTTAACTTTTGCCAACTACTGTCTAGAGAAAACGAAGAGAGAAAGAAAAAAAAAGCAAGAAAAGAAAGACAGAGAGTAAACCAGACAAGAAAAAATGAGTAACATAAAAAGTTTGCGGATCGCAAAATTAGAGTCGGAAAATAGGCAGTGGAAATGTATAAGGCGATTTGGCTTCAAATAACTTATCATATTTCACTTTTTAAATTTATGCGTGTTTCTTCTCTTTCTATTTCCGCTGTCTCTTATTCTTGCAAAGGGGAGGGTAGTAAAGGGATCGACTACTTGGACTTGGTGGAAATTTGAATTGGAATCGGTTGAAGGCAAAAGTAACGGGGTAAATGGAACACTCTAGTTCTCTTTCTCTGTCTTTCGTAAAATTGTATATATATATATATATATATATATATAACAGTATATATCTGTCTCACTTGTTTGCTTGCATGCATTCGCAGCCCAAAAAGTTTCCATCAGAGATTTCTTTTATTAATAAAGTTTTGCTTGTGATTTTTTTTCATTTTATTTCATTTTTTTTTAAAGCTCATGTTGAGCGCACCCTCTATTTTTTCTTACCCACCCATCAGATGGTGACTTATTTGTCAATGTCAGTGGTAGGATGCGGCGGCGACGGTGGCAGAGGCGTAGCGGTGATCGCGTTGTTGAACTATTACCTCACAGGTAGGGTCTCTAATTTAATTTAATTTAGAAATAAGGGATGAAGATAAATAATTTAAATTTGTACTATATGGAAGGTGTTATTGTTTCTTTTTTTTCCTTTCATTTTTCTCTTGCTTTAGAAGTTTTAATTTTATTTTGCAGAATTTTCGGGGCAAAGATAAAATGTGATTTGTCAGTTTTTATAATTGGATGAAAATTTCTTTATTTTGATTTTCTGTGGCAGCCCACCTGCGTTACGTTGTCATTTTTCTTTTTAACAGGGCATGATGGAAAATGTTCTTGTGTCTTTTTTTTTTGTTGCTTTTATAGAAGAATTCGTTTGGAAATGGGAGGAAAAGATTGTAGAGAATTGCTAGTCATCTAGCCTGAAGACAAAATAAAGAAACAAGCCAAGAAAACTTTTTGAATCTCATTAAAAAAAATGGCAGTGAACCCAACGCAAAGAAAAAATGGAAACAATAAATAATATGAAGAAAAACGAAAACTAAATTTATAATACATTATCTCGTATCAAAAATTTTCTAAAATTATTATTAATAACGAGTCTTCTAAAAGAAGATTTCTAACAGCATCATGCATAAACTTGACGGTTTATAAATTACAAGAACAACAACAACAACAACAACAAAAACAAGACGAAGAACAAGAAGTTGCCGTGAAATTTTCTACAATGTCTAAAGATATTTTATTCACCGATGTTGCGGGTGGTGGTGGTGGTGGTGGTAGTGCTAGCAGTAGAAGATATAGTGTATAGTATAAACCTTACAGTAAATCTTCCCCCCTCAGTATCTGCCTCTATTAACTTCACGTTCCCCGTATAGAAAATAGAGTTATAGTTGTTGAGCATAATAAAACTCTGATTCCATTATTTAAGAGAGAAACTTGCCTAGGTACATAAGAGTACAACTATAAGACGAAAGTCTAAATATATTTATGGAAGTTTATTAACATGTGTGATATATGAAGGGATTCTGAATTAATTTATGCTAATTAATTAATTAATTCGTGCTAAATGCATATATATCACAAAAATAGAGTTAGAATAAAACTTTACGATAACTGTAGCAGTGTTTTCTAAATCTTAACACATTAAAAATTTATTATTAATATTAACCTAATTATATCTCATAAAATCTAATCTAATTAACTCGTTAAAATTCACTTAATCTGACATTTTAAAATCTCCTTAATAGCCAATTCAAATCATAATAATTTGACGCATATAATAAAAAGGAAAACACTACCTGGCTGGAAAATATACAATTTTTTCGTGAGAATCGTGTGGCTACGATAAAATCTTGAAGAAATAAAAACTGTCGAAGCCAATGGAGTTTTCCGACGCCGTGTAAGAAAAATAACTATTTTCTTTATGATAAAAAGTACATTTTTTTTTAGTAACTGCCGGTGTGGCGTGGCGGCTTTTCTAAAAGAAAAAAACTAATTACATTGTTTGTTAATTAATGGAATTTCTATGCTAAAATAAAAGCTTATGATATAATATGGCAGCACGCAAATTTTGTTAAAAATTCAAAAATACATGAACAATGTATTTAATTAATTTCTGTCTCTATTTATTTTTAACCTATCTGTCTACTGTTCTAAAGAATCTAATTCGGAATTCACCACTATTCCCGGGGTCGTCTTCCCACCCTTATTATTCCATTATTACTACCAGATTAAATAGAGTAACTAACAGCGTCTTAATCCATCCATCTAAACCACCACCGCCACCACCACCACAACCACTTAATTACCTATTCGAAACACTACTTACTAATGGATCTCTCTCTTAGCAACTAAAACATTCAAAATTATATGGAAATCTCTGTTACTCAACGTTGTCTTCGTCTTATGTCTGTTCATCTTTCTTTAAGCAACAACAACAAACTGAAGCAACTTACTTAGTAGTGAGATCGATGTCCTCTAGTAAGAGTAAAACGATCCATTTTGGAATAATAAATAAAAGTTTCTAATGTAATTGATTAAAGATTTGAGAGTGTTTGTTTTCGATTTTATACAGTAATTTGAAGAAATTGTAATTTATTTCAAACTCGCATCAGACACCCTGTATACAAGCTGTTTTATTTGATCAGTGTAACAAGAATGGGATTTATTTTAAAGAAAACTTAAAATCGAGCCTTGTGATTCATTTAAAATTAATAAATGATTGTTTTCGCATGGTAAGATGAAAATTAAATTGTAATGCAATTTCTGTATTTCTATTATACAGGGTGTTAATGAACCGTTGTAATGTATCAATAATTTTTTACCGGTATATAATTTCTATTATTTAAACTATGAAACGAGTTGGAATTATAGTAGGTGTAGAATGGATAAACAAAGTTTTACTAAACACTACTCCATATAATATTCGATAATCTCTTTCTATGTCAGATTAGAAAGAAACTTGGAAGTAAATACATTTGTGAATGTATGTGGGTATGTTTAGGTGTGTATGTCTCTGTGTAAAGGGTTTATTTTACCTAATACTTTCAGCATACAGATTTTATGTAATAAATAAAGTAAACTTTAAGTTTATCATCATAAGTTGTAGACGCACAATGTTGGTTAGATTTGTTTGTAAACTTCTATACATATACCTACGTTGATTCGAAACATTTAGGAACTTTTAATGAAATGAAAACTTTTAAATTACGAAATAGGATTCGTACAGATACTCTCTCTGTACGAGGCTTAACCTTTACAAAAATTGTTAATTCAAAATTGAGGTTATTTACGTTATTATCTATCATCTTTTAAATTTTATCTGTTTCAACACATACTGAGTTAAGTTAATAGTGGGTGTGTGTGTGTGTGTGTGTGTGGGTGATTTAATGCTCAATCTACTTGAGTTGTCATAAAAAGACATCGTGTTTTTTTACGGGAGCAATTAGAAAAGCTTCTTTTAAATAATTTAGAATCCTTTTTATGTATATGTATAGTGTTTTATGTTTGTATGTGTAAAAAAATGGAAATATAATAATAACGACCTAAGTACTTAAGTAGCTTAAAAAAAATGATGAAAAACGTATAAGAAAAATCTCACATATGAATTTTCTAATGACGTTTCCTTGTATTATATTTGTGTTTTCCACATTTGGCATACATCCAAGAATAAAAACTAACCTAAATTTCTTCTATTTATTCATAAAAAAGAATAACACAAAAAATTCGAATATACCGTGTCCCGAATACGAGTGGCACTTCTTTCGCCTCGTATGAAATGGTCATGAAGCTTTATTACCGTTATTACTATTATTATGTAAAGCTTTTAAAGCCAATCAAAAGCCAAAAGGAAATTTCATTCTAAGTTCAGTAGTTTATGACATTATTATTACTATTATTATTATGCAGAATGTTAAAGTGTCTTAAAAGATATTTTATAGTTTCAACTGTTGCCTTCCTAGTTATTCCTGGCAGCTGATGCGCACGCAACAAGTTAAATTGAATCGAGAAAGAGAGAGAAGCTAGAGCCAATTAATGAAAATTACTGCGTATTTTATCTTTTTTTTTTTTTTTTTTTCTACTAATAAATACCCACACGAAACGATTTCAGATTAGGGAAAGTGAATTATAACAACCTCCTCCTCCCATTTCCACTACTCCCCTTAGCAAGCAAAAAAAGAAAAAAAAAAAAAACAGAAACCAAGGAAAATCAAGGAAAAAAAATAGAAGGAAATGCGATAGACAAGGCTCGTAAATACGTCGTAATTCTGGATAACGGTTGTTTTACGATTTATTGGTTTTAGAATGAATGAATTGAATGGATGAATAGAGAAAGAGAGATAGAATGAGTGAGTGAGTAATAGAGCTGCGTAAACTAAGAGATATCACCAGATAAATGTTGGTCAGACAGGCACAAAGCACGAAATTATCAAAAATTGTTATTGGATTAGTTCGCCACGAATTCGACCGTCACACCTATCTGCTAGTTGTTTATCGAAGAATGTGCGTGCACATCACTAATAGAATAGCAAAAAGGAAACTGTATTAATTTGATAAAATTGATATCAAAGTGCACTTGATGTTTTCTAGATGCTAGCTGTATTGAACGATTTATTGTTTCATTTTGATGGAGAGGAAATTTTCTTTTTTTGTCTGCATAGGAAAAAAAATATATAATTTTAAACAAATACAGAAAGAAAATACAACGTATTTACTCAATTGTAATAATAAAGATGACTAGATGTATGTGAGTGTACAGGCAACCATACAAACACGTTTACATGCATATATGATAAGGTAAACTTGTGAATATTTCATTGTTTATTTTGCATTATGATAAATAAATAAAAGAAACAAGATTTTTCCTATTATATATATTCTTCTCTTTTTTTGTTTTTGTTATGAGGATATTGAACTGTTTGTATTAGAAAATGATAGTGTGAACATGCTCTTAAGCCCTTCTACTTCAGTTATTGTCCTCCATCTACACTAACAGAAAATGCTATATCTATTAATAACACATTCCAATACAAAATTTCTAGTAGGCCTTGACCTTAATGGATAGATCTTGTCCTGGCAGGGGGAATATTTCTGTATCATAATTTTCAAGTGGTAAACTCATCTTAATGTCTCTATTCTCTATGACGGCTTATTGATGACAGTTCCATTTTCACTATTATTGTTATTATTATTATTATAACTATTTTGAGCTTTTCAATACGTACGAGTAATTGACATTGGAGTGTTTCTATTGATCATTTTCAATAAGTGTTTATTCTTTAAATTGCCACTTGATTGATATAATAATAATAATGATAATAGTTTTCCAACAAGGAAATGCACAGTCTAAAAGCTTCGACATTCAATGGGAAATAGTAGTAATTTGTATTTTATTTAATGGAAATAATAGAATGGAAATTTATAAATTACGGTTTACGAAATTTAGGACAAGTAGACATAAAATGAAGACAGTGGAAAAATAAAGCAGATATAAATAATAAATTTTCATATATTATTTAATGGAAGCGTTGTAAAGACCCTCTGGCCGGTTTCACTGTATTACGGCTCATCAACGATACGCACATTCGGACAATTATACATCGGAAAACTTAACAACTTATCAAGATTCAAATTGAATGCCTAACTAAACCCTCTAATTCTTCTATCTCCTTTATTTCTATGTATACACCCAAAACAGATAGATACTTATATTGCCGTACCGATATATAACTCCCTCCCCTGTAATCCTCTACTAATTCTCCAACAAATTAACACTCCAAATGATCGAAAATTTCTTATCTAAACAATAGCATAGATATATTTCTTAAGAGAGAAAACTGGCAAGGGGGCAGGAGAGAGGGAGAGAGAGAGCAGATCACTAAAACACAAAACTATCCATTATTATCCGACGGTTATCTATTTATTATATCTATTTATCTATGTATATCTATTTCTCTACCCTAAAAACAAGAACAACTAACAGCAGCCCCTCTTCAATTTTCCAAAATAAAAGCAAAATAAGCTGTTGGTTCTATAGAGACGGGGTGTGGGATGTAGTGAAGAAATGGATGGAAATAGGAAAATTTCCCCATTGGAATCTCTCTATGGATAAATACGTTTGACAATGATGACTACGGGAACAAGAACAACAACGACAACGACAACGACGACGGCTAACAACATTTCTAATGTTGTCATGTGAAAAGACCCTCTTGAGGGAAGGTATAATAATAATAATAACTGTGACCCTTCCAATAATATAATAATATGTAGGATAATAATAATAGGAATATTAGGTCCTATCTCTGCAAACGCAGGTTGCCTAAATTTCGTTAAATAAAATATGTTTAATCTATCACATCTTTTCAACGTCAATGTCATTCGTTTTTCTTAATGTTCACAGATATTTTACTGGTTGCCTACATTTACATAATATAATATAATATGTATTCATATGTATTGTATACATATATGTATGTGTAGCTGAAACTTCAAATCTAATTACAGTTGCTTGTATACGAGAATAGGTAATTTTATACACTTTCCGTCATTCTATAATTTTCATTTTCCAAAACTACATAGTTTTCCTTTTTACCTTCTTTACTAAACTGTCAGCAGTCACCACTAGGTATACATATATATAGTATAGTATAGTAGGTTAGGTATACTTTCTACTATAATAATATCAAAGACAGCACAAAGAAAGTCCATGAAGACAAGCAACACAGTCATGCCAACAACATTTCTATGTCTTCCAGAAAATAATGTGGTTATGCTTGATGCACAAATTTAATACATTTTGAGGTTATGTGTGGTAAAATGTGTGTGTGAATATAGGGATAGTGGTTCTGTTGCAGGTTATTTTATTACAGAAATTATTATTATTATTAAATATTTATAAGAATATCTATACGCTTTTGTTTCCACTTTTGTAGACGAAATAATTTCATTATTTATAATAGGCAATGTACTGTGGGAAATGGATTATTTGACAAGCGTGAAATGGATATTATGTATTAATTTTTATATTTTTGCTTTCCTTGTTTGTTATTTTGACAAGTGAATGTATAGATAATACATATACTAACTTTTTAGTATATCCAGTACTGTCCACGGAACTTTTATTTAGCTTGACATTGTAAAAAAACTGAATCGTCGATGTCATTGTCTGCATTATAATTGCTCTATAATGTAACTTCTGAGCAGATCAGAACAGAATACAGCTGTGGGTAACAAACGCTGAAGAACGAGATAATGGAAAGTGTACGAATGCTTCGGATTTTTTTCGAGGAGTCGATAGTTGCCGATTAATCGACTGATAAAATCGATACCAATATCGGTATTACGTATTGCTATTATTAACATTAATTTAAACATCTCGATATAAATCGATGCATCGACGACTAATGAAGTATCGATACCTCGAATGTATCGATAGACTTTATCGATTTCTAATCCATATGCAATGGATTGTTGTAGTTCATTGATATTTCTATATCTAATCATTTTCTGTTCAACATAGTAATAATAGTAGAAATAAACATACATTTAAATATTCAGAGAGAAAGAGACATTAACCTCACTATACGTTTATGGGCCAATTATACTTTGAATTGTTTATAATTAAAATATCATTTAAATAAATTTCAATACCAATATCGAATAACAGAAACAAAATTATTATTACTAGTATCTATTATTCAATTATTGGAAAAAATGCTGTTCGATGTAACAAACCAAATACATATGTATATGTACTAGATACATATACATACATACTTGTACATATTTTGACAGTGGACATAATATTGTTGTTGTCATTGCAGCACAATTACAAGCAAACACAAGTACAATAGATTTGGATGATCTGCAATAATTACTGGGAATGGCAAACAATTGGATCAAAAACAATAACAACAAAAAAAAGTATATCATGCTTGTCATAGGCAGATTGTACCATTTTTTTGTTTATTATTATTATTTTGTTAATTAAAATATTCATTGAACTGACTGATATTGATAATTAAAAAATATTTATTTTTATCAGTATTTTATTAGCTGTTTTGATACTGCTACCGTTCAATTTTTTATCCTTTTATAATTTTCCAATAGCCTATAAATAAACAATATAATCGAATATTGCATAGATATAGAATTTTGGTGGCTACTGGTTGTCTATTTGATCGCAAAGTACAATTTAAAGTAATATGATGTAACCTTACGTCACAGTTATTAAGTCATCATTTTTGTGCAACGTTGTCAACAAAATTTTTGAAATTTTATTGATATTTTAATCGATTTTATTTTGAATTTTTCAATTACGGTAATTGTTTTAAATAATAAATAAAATTGTTGAAGATTTATTCAAAAAATGATTAATATCGTAAGTATAAACGAAGATAAACAAATATTTGCTTTAATTCATTTAATTTCATATGTTTAACGTATTTAACGGACAAGACTGGGTGAGTTTTTGCCTCGCTTTTTATGTGCTTACAACAGAGACAACTGTACTGTCAATTGAAACGCTACTAGAATTACTTTTAATTGGAAAATCAAATCAAATCTGTCAAGCAAATAGCAAAAATAAAGAAATTAAACTGTTTTACGAAATTGTCTAAGTAAAATTGATTTATATAATTAAATATTAAATGAACGATCAAGAAAAAAGATTTACTCTGCTAACGCTGCATTTCAAAGCACCAATTTGAACACATCAAATTTTACATTGATTTGATGTAAATAAATGTCTCTAAATCATAATTATAATGTTGGTATACTGTTTTATCACTAAGTTATGACGTAAGATCACATTATTGTGCATTTAACTCACTAAAATCTCATATGTATCACAAATAGATTCTTATTAGCAAAATCTCTTTGTACTGTTCAATATCACCTGGAACATTTTCTGTGCATCTAGACGGCCGTGATGTCACAATCGCATTTCGTTTTACACACAAACAGCTGTAAGGAAGTTCGTCTTTGATCTATCAAGGTAAACTATAATTAACCTAATATATCAATCGCACAAAGCAGTATAATGTAATGACCGAAAAGCATCTATTAAAAGCCTATTGGTCAGCCACCATTTTCCTACTACTCTTCTTTAATTATTAGTTAATTATAAGCTACTATACCATACTCTCGTCGTACAATGAAAATCCGATTATCAAATTGAGTCTTTTGATATATGTATGTATAGAAATATTGGAAAATTGAATTGGTCTTTCTTTCCAAGAACATAAAATACTATCTGTTGCTTGTCATTAACAGAAGATGATATATATTTTTCATTCGACTTTTGCGAAAACAATACAGTTAACTGTATAAGTTCAGATTAGCTAGAGATACAGAAATGCCAGTTGCAAACACACCCCTTATTAACTATCTCTTATTAATTGAATTTTTATCTTTATTTTTGCTTCGGAAAAAAATTAATAATGTTTGATTCAAATAAAATTGACTCCACTCCACGACCCTATAACTTTTTCCCTGGAACCAAAAAAGAAAAAGAAAAAAGACAGACCAAACTGGGTAAGGAAGCACAGCAGCAGCAGCAGCAAGGAGAGTTTGAGGAAAGGAAACCAAGGACTGAAATAAGAAAAGAAAAGATACTTCTACTTTCTTCGTTTTTTACTCTGTAATAGTTTGAAAGTTTTATTATTGTTGGTTTGGTATAGAAGTGACATATTGGTTTCTCTCTTTTCAACTGGTACCTAGAAGTTTTTTCCATCCTTGTCGTATGGTATGTTTAACATTTCTAGCAGATAAAAATATACGAAAAAAAAAAGAAAAAAACAAAGAAAAAGCAGTACAAAAATTGAGAACGTTGGAGAGTTTACTAAAAATATAAAAAAAAGAAGTTTTCCACACTTCTGAATAAGTAAGATTTTGATGGGGAATGATGAGAGAATTGTGATTTTGTTGACGAACACTGAAATTTCTCTCTATAAAATATAAATTTGACAATAAAAAAGTTTTCACAGGGGAAAGTGAAAATTACAAAATGAAGAAAGTGCGTATATTGTATAGGTAATGTCACAGAAAGGTCTTGTTCTCTTCTGTGCTAATATTTGATTGCAGATTAAACCTAGTCACTTGTTGCGCACGCTCAAATAATCGTATATATTTTATACAACCCTTTAGAGATGCAAAAAAATTATAATTAGAGGTTATAATATTAACGATTTGCTGTTCTTTTATGTAAAATACTTCCTATATAAATTAAACAATTCTATTTATTTATGTATATAATATTGAAAATTAACAATAAATTACAATAGCTCATAAACCTCGTTGTTTTAAAAATGTTTTTTTTTTGGCAAAATTAAATGAAAAAAAAACGGTTATGTGCCCATTAATACACATTGTAACATCTATTTGAATATTCTATTGTTTCATTTACATTTGTGATTTATTTCGTAATATAATGACAGTATTTTTTTGAAATTGTGGCTGCGGTTTCTGGTTCAACTTTTGTTTTAATTAATATGAATGCATTAATGATTCCCGTCCAATAGCAATTTTTGTCAATTTGAATTAATTAAACTTTAGACTATCCACATGATATTCCGGAGTTATTGTTAGATTCATATTTCGTGCCGTAATCTTAGCTGTGTTGACGAAGTCTGACAATGGCGAAATTCACAAAAATTCAAAAATCATATTTCTCACTTTCAATAAATGAAAATCGAAAAAAAAAGTTCTACATCATAGACGATGACATCGAACGTTTTATGACTTGTTCGGCATCTTTTTTTCCACCCTTCCCTACATCGATAGGCCAATATCAATTTTATGGCGTCGTTTACAAAGATCGACTATAAAAAATGCACGTATTTTCTCCCTGTCTCGCTCTTTTCACTTCAGTCGAATTTAGTTTTTTCTTCTTTTGTTTTTTTGTTCAGAATGCATGTTCAAAATGTGGTATCGTGAAGAGCTTGTTTTACATGCAGCTTAAATTATCCAACTTATTTAACCAATATAAATCGTATACAAATGAAAAGGATTAAAAATTAAAAAAATAATCAAAATCAAGCTTCAATAAATAGCTCCAATATAACAGGAAAGTAAACGAACTAATTACAGAATGAATTTTGTACGTTTGATGCCGCCATCTAGTGTACGGAGTAGACAGTCAGTTGAGGAACGGACAGACAAATTTATTTCGAATATCTTTTATTTATTATAGTATGTACTATGTAGTTAATAGCCGCATTTTATACAGTATAAAACCATCTTGTGATAAAGTTACAAATTTTCCCATCAAATTGTATATATTGTTTCTTTCCTTCTGGGAAACAATCAAAACCGTATCGAACCTTTTCTATCAACAGCCACGACATAACAATATACTAATAATAATAATAATAATAGTAATATAATGAACGCTGAATAGGCCTACTTTTTTAATTCTCTTTTCATTTTACAAATCTCCCAATTGGCAATAGGTAGATAGGTCATTATAAGGCTTAAATAACACAGCTTTTCAATTAAAATTTCAGCAATCCCCTAACCTCTTTATCCACCTTTTACTGCCCGCGCTATTGCTGCTATTGCTATACTCTTTCTATATACATCGACAACAACGGCCCACCACCACCACCAGCACCACCACCATCATCATCATCATCACCGCTGTATTAGCTAACTAAAGCCCGTTCAAATTAAAAAAATCCACTAAGTGGTAAAAGGCGAATGTAGCTGCAGTTACTGTTGCTGCTGCTGTTGCTGCCTTTATCTTTTTTTACTTTTTTTGATTTTTGACTTCGTAAAAGCCAAAAACACGAGCGTGTGTTATTGACGGAAATTTTCTAAAACAAAACTGCATACAAGAATTTGTTTTAAAAAAAAAAGCATAAAAAAGTCAACTTTGTATAATGTGGCGCGGTGGTTTTGCTGCTCTGTTATGTTCAAAGACTTGCATATAGGACGAAATGAAAGATACCTCATTGGCCTGTGCTGTGATCGCCAATTTCCCATAATAAAAGCGGCCATGTTAAAAGAATGGAATTTCTTTAACGTCACCGCCAGATGGCGCATGTTATAATTAATATATGCAATTTTCGTCGTACTAAAAAGTATAAGACACACACACGCATAATAATACTAGACTCATTCGAGACACTACGTGATAAATTGTCACTAAATTGAAACGATTCCTGTGAAATTAACAAACACATAAACAAACTGATTAATTAATCAAAAAATATCTTAATCTCGGTAAAAACTTTCGCTCGAATAACAAATTTATTTCAATAATTAATTTTTACTGGATAAAACTCCAGTTAAAACAGGAAAATAAATTCCATCTTGTATTTCAAAATAATAGAAAATCCACTTACATTTCCCCAAACCAAAAATGGGAACGAAATGACTTTCCTTCATCTCCATCCACTTCCTGTGATGTACAGTAATAGTAGATAGTAAGTAGTACTTTCTCTCTGCGTGCCATTACCATCATCGGAGAAAATAAGCTTAATTAAATGAAGCTTAGTTAATAACTTTGGAAAAGTGTCTGTCTGTTCATTTCCACGCTAATCTTTTCCCCATTGTACGTGTGTATAATATTTTAAGGATTAATTAATAATTTTATAAGTATGGTCCTTGTGCACAAGCAGAAGCAGCAGCAACAGCAGCAGCAACCATTTCAAATTGTGTAATAATAATAATAATAATAATAGTCATCATCATCATCAGCGTCATCATTTTATTATATTATTATTATATTATTATTAGATTTAGATTAATTTCTATTGTATTTTATCACAGGCATACATTTGCAAAACATTATGGAAATTATGTTAATGCGTTTTTAATCATTTCTATAGGATAAGTTGAACATTTAATGATCACTCTCTACGTACCTAACTGACTATTGTAGCTTATTGAACTATTGAAAAGGCACTTGGAACTTTGGAACAACAAGCCGTTTCGCCTCGCACTAAACGAATATATGCGAAGCACATTATTAACTGAATTTTGCCAATAAAATTTTTTAAAAATCAACTTCAAAACTTTCCTGCCATGGAAATAGAGAAAAAAAGGTATTAAAAAACTTTCTAGTCTCTTAAAATTGAAAAACATATTAATAATAAAAGAACTTGAGCGATTATATGAATTAAAATAAAAAAAAAAAAGACGAAGAAAAAGCAGTGAAGAACTTCTTAATAATTTAATAAGAAGAATATTCGTCAAGTAAATATGGCGATGCTGAAAATTATTTTCAACAACACCGCGCCAATCACCCTGTATAATCATTAACCTAAGAGGAGGTTTTTAAGTTCATATTTTTTTTCAGGATAAGATTCAAGGCAGAAGTAAGCGAGACGTGAGGTGTGAAGGTTGAAGTATACTTTCCTTACACATACACCTACAATATTTATTTTAAAACTTTCCCAAAGTTGTAAATCATTTCGAAAACCTTTTTCGGTTTCTAAAGTCAAAAGCTACGCCACACTGTTGTTGCTCTCCTCGAATACAGTGTATTTACGAATTAGTTTTTTGCTTTTTCTTTTTTTTTTTTTTTGTTTCTTAAGAAAAATTTAATTTTGGTTAGCATAGAAGTTGAAAAGTTTTCACGGAAAGCCTTTATAATATGTATATACTATATAGAGAAAATGAACGGGGCAAAGTAATTTTCTAAAGATGCAAATTAATGTATTATATTAATCTTACATCAATAGAACAGGTATGTGCAACGAGACTTCGACAAGACAGAACTGTTTCGAAATATGATCAATATGATTGGAAAATTCAGTTTCCAAATTAGCACAATTTCCACAATCCGAAGTTTGATTTTAATAGTATCACAGATTAGATTTCATTAATAAATCAAAACCGATCAAATTTCCTTTAATTAATTCAACAATTTAGCGAATACGTATTGCATATCCTGTAGAAATAATAGGCAACCCGTAATATCTGTCTTACATATGTTATTTTCGGTATTGTAAATCTGCTACCGTGTTTTATTCACAATTTTATTAGCATTATCATTAATATCCATGATTTTAAAAGAATAAAACGTGTCACTATTACCACCATCATCAACCACTATCATTATTAGTCATCTTTACCCATCGCCGTTTCCTGGAAAAAAATTTGTTTGAACACTTTTCCAATTTATTCTCATTTTCCTCTCATTCTCACATTCAAAGTTCAAATTAGAATTTATACGATTCACGTTTTTCTGCTTTTCCAATAACTACAACTTATTTTTGTGTTTTAGGCAGTCACTAATTAATTTATTAGCCGTTGATATTTCATTTATTTTTGTTTTCCATAGATATTTGTTTTGGAAATTAATTAATTACGGCAATATTGCAGTTATGATTCATTAAAGATGAATGTATAAAACTATGGCATTTGGATTGTCCAAATGCCAATATGTTTTGTTATTCATCTTAGGAATCTTTCCCCATTTAGTTTTCTACAGGTTTCCTCTTTCCAATTTTTTATTTTTATACAAAGTGATTCCATTAACTGCCAAGTGTTCCATGGTTTTTTTTCAATTACTTTACAAAATGTTGTCGCCCAAACTAAGCTCTTTAATTAAGCCTTTCAATTTAATTGAATTATCAATTAAGGCCTTTATTTTCTCATCCTACTTGAAATGTTATGATCGTGTGCTTAAATTATTTCGGTTGCTTTAAATTCCGTCGAAAAATATTGGCGCCCAAGGTGGGGCCTCTCGATTAAACGGCGTTGCTCTTTCACTTTATTTGGAATATTTTATTACAAGTATAACCCGTCATCTAAATTATGTCATATATGATAAATTATATTTAATAATAGTAATAATAATGACAATAATCATAATTTCATATCGTCGTTATCATTTATCATTTAATTTAAGTTGATGATAAATAACAAACGAATTTCGGACCTTGTTAAATTTCGTATATAAAATGATTACAATTCGAAGTTGCCTCTAGAGAAATTCATATAAACACACATATACATTTTGTTAAGTTAGTCAGATTATAATAATAAATCTACTAACGTGCGACGTTAATGAGACGCTGGTAATGAATCAACTGCGACAAGCGTCGCAAGTAACGACACTACCGTCGTCTCTCTGTCTACGCGATACAAGAGCGTCGCAATGGACTGGAGCTTGCTTACCTCCTCTAAACAGCATCTCTTCATCCCTTATTTCTTTCTAGTGTAATATGTATATTACTGTATGTATATGTAGAGCAATGTGAAACGTGATTATTACATTTTGCAGCTGCTTGACAAAATGAACACGATTAAAAGATGCATTTCGTGTATGTGTGTGTGTGTGTGTGTGTGATTTAGTTAAACGGTGATAAAATGAATTTCTTGAACTACGATGGGTGTAGTTAAAATTATTTCTTTAATGTGGCGAAATAATGTACATAATATATTAATCTAGCTCGAAGGACCTGAGTTTTGTAATTTGCTTAATTGACGAAGTTTTTCAAGAAAAAAAAGTACTTAAATTTCCTAAAGAAATGGTTACAATCGAATAATACACTGCTTAATTTGCAAGTGAATAAAATCAATTTTACATCATCCGGCTCGAAGGATCTTAAAATTTAAAACGCTATTGAAAGAAATCACCAAACATAAATTAATATACCTTTTAAGTAATTCCTAAACGAAACGAAAAGTTTTTTCAAAAGAAAATAAATTTATAAAGACGGTTAGTACGAAGGCAAAAGAAAAATAATTTTAAATTATTAAAAATCTGGTTATTATTTATGTACATTTTTTTTCTTCTTTTTCTACATTCAGATAAGAACCGCGAAGTTTTTTTTTTGTTTTGATTTATATGCAGTGCGTGGGCCACGTTTTTAAGTCATAAATCGGCCCTATGAATTTAATAAGATAGTATATTACTATTATTATTACTATTAAATTTTAAATAAAAAATGAAGAAAATATATGGAATATGATAAATCTTAATGAAATCTAAGATAACGAAATTAATAATTAATTACCGTCGCGGATCTAGTGAGATTAATTAAAACTGTCAACCTTAACAGCTTCGAATTATGTACTTAATGTGTATGCAAGTGTTACCACTTCATTAACGCATAAGCTCTTGAAATATAGAGGTTATGTTGGGAAAAATATAGTTAGGTAAAACAGCAAGAAAAAAACTAGTTATATTATTAGACATGAAAATTAACATTATTCGAATCCAGCTCGAAGGACCATAAATCGTATAATTTGTCAAATGTATGGAGAAAATGTCAATGGATATGTCACATTAAAGTGTCAATATACTAACTATAAATTACTTTTTCTAGAATTTAGAGCTGAAATGAAATAAAAGTAATACTTTTTTAATTTTTCGATTTAAGAAAACAGTATCGCTACGATTTATTTTCATAGTTTCCTTTATCTATCTATGATATAATAATATCACAAAGAAAGAGAAACTTTAAGAAACTTTTTAAGAAAAGTGAAATTTGAAATTTCTATTAAAATATAATAGTTTTTAGTTTCTTTTGTTATTTCCTAATAGAATTTTGTGAAGAATGCGACGAACTATTATGGAATTTATTGGAAAAAAATGTATGGAAACAAGTTTGGTAATATTACTCATTAAACCACCGATTGTGTATAATTATATATTGTAATTAAATATTAATTAACAGTACAAGTAATTGAATATATAAATTGCTAATAATGTATAGTAATGTACATTTTATAATAATTTAAAATACAGTCCCAATTTGGACGTCGTTATGCAAATGATAATTGTAATGTTAATGATAATTTGTGCATGGCTAAAATTTTTGCAATGATTTCAACAATTCTGAATGAGGCCAATATAATTTATATGAGAATTGTAATGTGATTATTTTTGTTTTACAATATGCAAAATAGAGACGATTATATTTTAAAAATTACTGAATTTTTGTTACGATTTCAAACAAAAATCTGTATATCTTTACATGTACGTGGTCCTCTTGAGTATCGTTATTTTTCATTATTTTACTTCATTTGTCTTAATATTGTAGCAAGTTATCAATTTTACTTACTTTGAGTTCCTAAGCGCAAGAATTTTTATTCACACAGATTAGTTTAAGAACAGTAAAACGGGTCAATTCGCGGCCTGGTCTCATCGTCCTTTAGATCTGATTTTTATTTTAATTTAGAAATTTAGCTAAGCTTTTTAATGATAATTGACAGTGTTGTGTTTAGAAATTTGTCATCGTCATAACATGTTACTTTGCAAATTCAAAGAAGGTAATTGAGATTACTGAGCCTCAAATATGTTATGCAGAAAAAGTTAAGTACCTAAAGAGAAATCAGGGGTTCACATCGATTTCTTCGCCATTCTATCAGCATCTCACTTTTTTATATACTTTCTATATACTACTACAAAGATTAAATAAAACGAGACAAGAAATGTTGATGAAATGATAAAAGATGTCGCTATAACCGTACTTCAAATCAAAGATGACATTTGAAATAAACAAGACAAAAAAAAATCCCAAAAACAAGAATTGCTGTTTCAATCCAATATGAGTGCTGCAATGCATTGGATGCATTGCATATTGCCTACGTGCGCTACATTTTACAAGTTACTTTTCCTTTTTGGGAAAATTGATCGAAATATCCATCCGTCCTGTTTCAAAATGGTGCCTCAATTTTTGAGAAGGGGCAGCGAACGGATGCTACGTGATGATAAATAAAAAATTTGATAGAAAATTATCAGGTAATCAGAAAGATGACTGGTATTAACTGGGGAGGATTAAATTATTGATCTAATAATAATAATAATAGTATTAAATTAGATTGAAACGGGAACAACTTTTTCAAAGTAAAAGTCATTATGTCCAATTAACTTAAAATAATTCTCTCTTATTTTCTAGGATCTATTTTTATTTTTAGTGCATAGCCATATAATAAAAAAGACATAGGACAATGGCAAAGGAACGTATCGAAACTGAGTGCGTGGAGTGAGACGGAGCGTGTAATCTGTTCATTAATATTTTCAGTTAGACTTAGGTGAACCTAAATCCCCTAATTTGTCTCATGATTTTTCTTACTAATATCTTTCAATGTGATTATTCAGAAATAAAAAAAAGGAAAATTTTCATTTAACAAAAATACGTAAAAGTTCGTTACAAAACAAAAAGTACTTTGAAATGAGCCAATTTCAAAAGTCGCAAAGTTCATTAAAATTATGTAAACAACAGTTTTTCCTGCCACCCTTTATATAGTTCTTTTCCCTTCCATCCCTATTATCGTCTTCTCGTTTAAAAAGTGTCGATTTTAAATGGATTCTCATTTTAATTAACCGACAGTGAAGGTTACCGTTTTTTTCTTTTTCTCTGGTGAAAAACGAAGAAAACAGTGAAGGAACTGAGGACGGCTGTAGCAAAAACAGACACAATTTAAAATATTTCATATAAAATTTTCAATGAGATGCTTTGTAGACTTGTGGAAATTAAATAAAATTTTATCTAACATAAACTACAACAATGACAAATAATGATGAGGAGATTTGGAACGGAAAACTCTATTGAGTTCAGTTAAGGTAGCGGTGTGGCGGCATAACATTTGTATCAGAAAATTCTTCATTTACATGTTGAATAGACAACGTGTCCCATTTCGCCATCTTGTATAACATATAAAGCGACTTAATGGAATCTTCCGGTTTGTTCGTCTTCCTGCTTTGCCTGCCTGCCTGTCAGCTAGTCTGCGTATATGTGTATGTTATACACAATAGAAATATATAATTGTATTAGTTCTACCTAGCTCAGTCGCATCCAGACATGTGTTGTGCGTAAGAGAGATCGGTATAGAGATAGATAAGGAGAAAGAGAGAATGTGCAACTGGAAAAGACGAAATGAGAAACACTCCCAGGCGGTGGATAACATATTTAATAGAAATTGAAAAGAATAGAATTAATATTAATATCTTCATGTCAGTCTATGCAAAAAGTGCCAACAAACTGATATTACTTTACCCGTTCTCATCCCCTAACCACGGCTACATTTTTCAATTATATTTTGGCAACAAAACGAGACGGTCGCTGTTAATTAAAAAATCAACTAAATGACTCTAATGTGAGTTCTTCTTCCACCATTACTATACTAAATATCCACTAGCTCATATTTCTTAGCATAAAATAATCTCCAGTCATTTCCTCCAACTTCTGAATACTGTTCGACTCATCCATATAGGGAAGGAGAAACGAAAAGACGAACTAACCAAACATACGTTACACTAACTATCTCAAACTGACTACCATTCCTTGCGCCCATCTCTTTCCAACCTCCCATCCAACCCACATTAGAATCTTGTCTTTTGCAATTTTGCATGCAAATTTCGTTCGTTCCAACGATCCTCCACTACAGCTAGCAAAAGCAAACCGAAACAGAGAAAGCATTTCGTTCCTTTATCGAAAATCTTGATTGCTTCGTTATTTCTCTTTCTCGCTCTTTGGCAAATGTTCTACTGTCGTTCTTTCTATCTCTTTCTGACTAATGACAGTCAAGTGCAGTAGTGTGAACGGGCGGCCGAAGCAATTGCAAGCAAGGACCAGTTTCCGACAGTTGACAAGTGGCGAAAGCACGTGACCACATTTACTGGCCGACATCATCTCGCCCTCCTCCTCCTCCTCCAACTGTTTTATTCAAATCCTTTACTACACATACACAGACAGTTACTACGACCACCACCACCACCACATTGCTATTCGTAAACTTGGCCGAAAATGTTTTAATAGAAATAATTGAATTCGCGTACGCTGCACCATACTCGGAGATCTAACAGAATATTTTATATTAATAAAATAGTCAAATGTGTGTGTGTGTGTTGGCGGTGAAATTGGATTGAATAAATATATGGTTAGAGTATATTGTCGCCAAGAAATTGTTTGACTAGTGAATTAGATTTAATAAAATAGATAAAGGATATAATGAACAGTTTGAAATTACTACATACTCTGATGTAGTCACCACGTACCAGCGTAGATATTGTGAAAATTGTTAATTTAACACTTATCGGTTAGGACAATGTCCAAAAAAAAAAAAAAAAGAAGCACTTCACTAACCAATAGCAAATCATCAGCTTGCAACCGATGCGAAATCGAGCAAGAACGATGAGCAGCGACAGCAGCATCAGTATAATCGATTTAATTAAGTGAAATTAAATTGGCCATGCTTGTATTGCTTCATTAATACTGCTAAATTAATTTATTAGATAAAATCATGGAAATTTTATGAGAGTGAAAAAAGCTGGGGGACACCAAACAAAAAAAAAATCATTTATAAAACTTTGAAGAACCAAAAAAGGCTCATACCATCTTATACAGTCTCACGTATTCATCTCTAAATTTACCAATCACCTTGGTTTATTGACCAAGATTAGTTCTGTGTATAACCACAGGTGGGCATCAGGGAGCAACAGGATAATGAACCCTGAAAAAAAAAAAGAACTGGACAAAACAATAAAATGAGTGACTTTATGACAATGTAACATTTGTGCTGGGTCTCAACTAAAGTTGCCACTAACAAAAAGGTTAGTCGGTTTTGCTTTGACCTCACTCTTAACCTAACCTAACCTAACCTAACCTAACCTGAAATCGATTCAAATCGTAACCAATTTCAATTGTTGCACAGGGTGTTTTCTATTGATTCCATTTTGTACCTTTCCCTTGAGGTTATATTGTTTTAGATATTTTATTTCATTTTTTGCCACATCACAATGCCTTTTGCATCCTGTCATCGCTACCTTGCTCCCCCTTATTTATGCAATAAATTTCTTTGTTTCGTTTACCAGATGCACGACATACTTTGAATTGTGCCATGCCAATCAAATCGAGTCATTAAGTTTGGAGGGGGTGGTGCTTAGCAATAGACATCTACTTTAACATGTCAATAGAGCGATTCAGAAAAATGTTTATTATGTCATTAATGGACAACAGATTTTCCATCATACTAATTGCCAAAAAATCATTTCCTTTTTTCCCTTGTCAACAAAAAGAACACATTTCTCCATTAATATGACAGTTGACAAGTTTTTCTTCCATCTTTTTTTTTTGGATTGGTGGAAAATTTTCAAATGTCACGCTAGGAAATTAGTTATAATTTAGTTTTGTGATGTCTCATTCTATATCATGCATATATATGTATATAATCATTATTTATTTGAACAAATCATATACAGTGATGATGACTAGTCTAAATGCGAAAATATCACTATTATTATTATTATGTATTTCTTAATGGAAGAGAGGAAAACAGAGGTGAGGAATAACAACAGTAACAAGAAGATGATGATGATGATGATGATGATGCTAACGAAGATAGGAAATGACAGGGACATAAGAAAGGGTTTAGAGAGGGAACGCAAGGGAGATACAGGTTAAGTTAAATTTGACAAGATTCTGATGGTAGATTTAATACCATCATCAAAATTGGCGTTTATTAGATCCTTCAGCCTAAATTCTAATGTTGGTTTTGGTTGCTTATTATTATTGTTGTTGTTGTTGTTGTTTTGTGTGCGATTTATTAGTTTATAGGGTTAGGTAGTTTCCGGGATGTAGTATACTACAATGCAAGGAAAATAGATGGAAAGATTGACAGAAGGTGCGAAGTAATAGACGGTACGGGAGGAGAAGGTGTTTGTAGTTGGTTGATTAATTTTACCAAACGCTCTAATTCTATTGATTTAAATCCAAACACACGTCGTATAATTACATTAGAATTAATAAAATCACGTGTTACTAATTGACGCTAAACGTCGGAATATTGAAAACGGGGAAACACAGTTCGTGTGACGTCAACACAATTTTACAACGAACCAACTATTATTGATTCTCTAAAGATAATGGGTTGGTTTTTATGTATTACAATTTGTGGTTTAATAAATTAATTAATATAGAATTGATTCAATCATTGAATTATAGATATAATTTTAATGAAAAAATAAGCAGAAATATGTATTGTTTGTATTAATTAATTATAGAGGCAAATTTATTATTAATAATTCCTATTTTCCTATTTTTATTTGTGAAATAAATTGAGTATTGTTTGAGCACTCAAAATTAAAAAAAAAATCCATGTAAAATGGCAACTTGTTGCATTGCAAGCGTCGAAAGTATCAAGAGGTTTTCCAATCATATTTTCCAAATATGATTCCATAAACGATCGTATTTAACGTGTAAAAATGCAAGGAATGTTTTGCAGTACTTCCATGCAAGTAAAGTAAACTATTTTTTCTACAGCTTGCGACAGAAATCGTGTTTATTTTAAATCAATCTTTCAATTATTATGATGGAATAAAAGCACTTACACTATTTGATGATGTGGCTGACTGACACCAATTCTTCCTTTCCACCACTGGTGTCGAGGTTGGATAAAAAAGGACATGTTTTTCACCGGATTGCTGATAAATGCTTTTCGTTGTTTTTCCAATACTACTTAATGGTGATTCCTCGTTTATGGACATAATAATGAATCTGATAAAGAAAGAAAAAATAGTGCACTTGAGACAGAAGAAAATAAACGGATAATATATCAATAAGATATTCTAAAAATGTCATTATACATCTATCTATTTATGAAGATTCTCTGATTATTCATTTTTATAGAAACTTTTTTAGATTTTAAAAAAATTGCCTCTCGTTTTACACTTAAAGAAAATTTTCCAAGTACTCATTTTTCCATCATACAAAATGGAAAAATTAAGAGTGTTTTTAACAGAATGACAAGATGAAAAGAGAGAGAGAGAGAGAGAGGGATGATTTTGTTATTGTCTAATTTAAGTTTAATTGTTTACTTTTCTAATTTTCCTATTCTAAGAAAGTTTAAGTGGGAAAAAGGTTAAATTGAAAACAAGAAATACGAAGAAAGAAATTGTTTTATCAATTGAGTTCTCGTCGAGTTAGAAGAAATTAATTAAAGAAAAATTTGAAACAGCGGAAAGTTCCAAAATTCAAAAAATAAAATTAAGCCGCAAAAGTAGAGCCCCTAAATCGGCGACATTCTACAAATAAATCGTATGGACAAATTATCCAGGAATAATTCATTTCTCCTACCTATTCAACCATCATAAAATTATCCATAATTCCAAACTTTACCGAAAATTCTTCAAGAAAAAAAAGGAGCAAAATAACAATTTAAGTCAAGTCCAAATTTATCTTTTTCTCCAGCTATTTCTCAATTATTTTTTTTTTCTGTCTTAAACTTTTATTTCCCGGCAAAACTTTTATTCTCGCGCGTATTTTCCTACCAGGACGCGATTCTCCACCAAGATCCAGAGAGTCTTAGTAAAGTTGTTGTGGTAGTAGTAGTCAGTAGGTCCGCTATCGGCCGACTACTGATGATGATCCAGTTTTCACGTGGTTTTCCATGTATGTACGTTACGTTCACGGACGGACAGTTGTTTTCCATGAATATTAGTATGTGACTAGGCAATAGGCGCATGCGTCGATTTTTAACCAAAACTGAACCAACCAACCAGTAAGAGAAGAGAGAAGTCTTGCCAAGTTTTTATTATTATTATTATTATTGTTAGTCTTGGTGAAATTGGAAAGTGGCCGCGAAAGAATTTAAATTAATTTCAGGATGCTGCAAGCTGCTGCTGCTGCTGCTGCTACTGCCTGCATGGCACGTTCAATTTCTGTATATGTGACGTCTTCTAATTTGTACGTCTCACTTGATTATTTTTAGAAGACAAGAAAAAAAAAAAAACAAGGAAAACTAATAAATTGATTAATGACAATAAATTGGAAAATGATGGAAAAATCGAAGTTGATTTTCATCAATTTTGAATGTGAAACATCTCTGAAAGACATCCATCCCGGTTAATAATCGAATTTTAAGCTCTCTCTACTCTTCCTGCTCCAATAATAAATCTTTGCCTCCATTGTACACTTTTCCACACACACTCGTATGTATGTATGTAGATAGATACATCCAGGTGACGTATAGGTATATCTATGTACATATAGTATATTTTATATGTGAGGTTATGTACATAGAATCCTGAGTCAATAAAAAAAAAAGGAAATTGAATCTTTAAAGTGTAAGCCGGCTTCTGGCATTTCTTATCTTTAGTGCTACACCACATACAGGCAGTCACCCACGTGACGCAGATACATCCACACACACACACACGTTTCTCTCTATAGTATAGGATCTTCTGGATGCGCTTGTCTCCATATGAAACGTACGAACGAGGGATTACCCGACATTGAGCCAATAAAAATTTGACAGACAATTGAATTTTCCTCCATACATGCTCAAGGTATATTCAGATTTGGTTTTTTTTTTTTGTTTTCTCTGTTTGAGATTTAAATCGGATTTTGATAAGAAACTGTTTGTACTCAATAAAAAAAAGGTTATGTTAATTGATATATTGGAAGAGTGGATAAGTGGAAGTAGACGAACTGACTTCTGTAAAGTTGAGAGAAAGATGCAAAGAATTTAAAATCAGTTCGAAAAAAATTGACAACGAAGGGAAACATTTAATCGTCGACATACGTTGCGAAACTTGCGATGTTTTATACCTACTCATTTTTCTAACCTTTAAATCCTCACACTATTTTTCCAATTCCGGCAACAATTTCGTTCAGTTTCTTCGTTATTTTTTTTTGTTTAACTTCTTCTATAAATCCTCTTTTATTCCTAGCACCTTTTCCTTATTTCTCGTTTTACCATCTTCTCTTGCTTCAAGTGTTGTACAAAGCAATAACACCTTTACTGAAAAATTAACAAAAAAAAAAAAAAAAACAAAAATAGAAAAGAAAGGAGAAAATCCTCATCATCATTCGTTGAAACACGACACACGAATGCTTGACTTAACTTCTAACAAAAGACATTGTCGGAAACAGCGCCATCTGCTGTGCTGTATGAATGAATGAAAGCGGTCATTCGTAATTCCGGTTTAGATTGTCTTAGTACTATAGTATTAGAAGTAGGATACTAAGAGCAGACGTACGTTGATGATTCGATAAAAATAATTTTGAAATGATTGTGGAATTGAAAGTGAAGCAAATGCATATGGGGGAAACTGTTACCAAAATAAATTTTCAATTATTCATGAATTTGATGGAAGTAATCAATGTGGGAATACTTTGGAAACAGTATTATTAATGAAGTGTAGATAAATCTTTAATAGTTTCAAATTATAAATTCTAAACCACGAATAACCAATATAAAAAGGTTGAAAATCACCGATATAAATAACTCATCATTTCAATACTGATCAATTAGCCACTAAACTTTTTCTGCAACAAAAAAAGTACAACTTTTAATCGACTAAAATTCCCAATTAAATTCTTTGCTATCTCATCGTCGACTATTCATCTAGTTCTCAATAGACAATACGCTGAATAAAAATTTACTAAAATAGAGGTAATTTTGAGGTATTTTTGTAAAAAATAGAGACAGAAAACGAGAGATAAATAGAGAGAGAGAGAGAGAGAAGCAGATTGGTTACTGGGCAGCTGTGCGATGTGGTATCGGTAAAATTTGATGCAATTTTCAAATTATTTATTTATTATTATCAGTTTACAGCGTTTTAAATAAATTACGAGGAAATTAATTGAATTTTTCTGCTATTAAGCTACGAAATCAAATTAAAATTTGTGCAATGGCTGATAGTTAAAAACTGAAAATTGTGAACAATCGAATACCACATAATCGCATCTATTTCTGAAAGAGTGCGATGCACAGACAAACAGAACTCAACTTCATCCTATCGAACTTTAGAGTCTAAGTGTGCGGTCACGTAACATCTATCCGGCTATAAATTTCTCATTGAATTCCTAACAAATAAACGTCACACCAATAATTTGTGCCAGCCAATTTTTTTTTTTTTTTTGTTTTACAAAAAGGATTTAAAGCTTGTCGGTACTAAATTCGGGCAGGTAGGTAACCTCAAAAAATAAAAACAGCAAAACAAAAAATAAAACCTGTGCCTATTTGGCAGGTTGAATAATGACCGCACATATTTTTCTTTTTATTATTCTATTTTTCAAGTTTTGTTGAATAAAAATTGAGCTGGGAAGTGAGACCATGCAAAATTAACCTACTGTCTGCATGTGTGTGTAATAAAAATTTTAAAAATCTGAAATTAAATCTTAATAAATTAAAAAAAAAAAAAAATCGTTATGAAAATCTAGATTACATTCGAACTTTGTGAAGTTTCGAGCATAATTCACACCCTGCTCAGGCGATTCACTACATCAGAATTATAGATTAAATTGAATATAAAATTGTCCATCAAATTAAGAAAAACGTATCGTCGAAATTTGATCGATTTTGAAGATAAACAAATAAACATACACGTAGATAACAATGGTATATGATCTAAAGGTATTTCACTTATATGTAATTTCATACAACCGAAATTAGATTTTAGCTACAAGCTTTGTTGTTGTTTGTTGATGTTGCTCTTTTCCATAACGCAACCAAAAGTGTAGATTTGGTTTCCATTTTGTGGCATATTCTCCAAGCAACAGAACGAATTCCTTTTATACAAATATAGAGAATGAATGTATGTTGTACAATACAACTACACATATATACGTACACCATACCCATACATATACGTATTTCAATGTAATTATTGCGATATGCTGAATTTTATCACGGTCCTGGAAAAGGCTAATGCGATTAGCCAGTGAGATAATTTCACATGGGAAATGTGCATAATGTTGCTTGCTTGCTTTTGTATATTTTTGGAGGTTTTTTTCTAGTATTTCTTTATAATTTTCTGTTTTTTTTTTTATTTTTTTTTTGGTTGCACTGAGTTTTAGCGCGAAGGTAGCGTGTGCAGCTCTTGGATTTGTTTTTTTTTTATTTTACTAGTTATTAAAATATACGTTAGAAATATTGAGTTGAAAAAATGTAGAACATGTTTTTAGAACTGTTAAAATATGGGGCGATAGCCTTGTTATAAACAGCATGCCTTTATAGTAATGATAATATAAAAGTCGATCGCAATATCATCTTTAAAATATATTTTTTATGCAACAATTAACCCAATTTTATATTAAAATGAATCCACAAATGGTTCGTCTTAAAGCTAACAGTGATAAAGAATTATCAAGACGTCGACGTGTATAGAATCGATAACGAACAGCCCTATCCCTAAGGATAATAGATAGATAATTAGTAGATCGTCTGTTGGTTAGTGGTTTTAGGTTGTTTATCTAAATCAATGAAACGACTTTGATTAAACTCGTTTCCATTGCACCCAACATAACACCAATAGCAATCGAAGCAACTGTTAAAAAAACATTAAATTCAGGTCAGGAATATCTCTAGATTTTAGTATAAATACACCATTAAATAATAACAGCCTGAATTTCGTGCATGTACCGTATCAAAATACTAAAATCTGATGGTATTAAATTTGCTAAAGCAGAACGTATTTCGAATTATCTACAATGAAACATTTGTTTTTCGAAGAGTCAGTTCCCACGATCGCCGCCATCAGAGTTTTGACAGGTTGAACTGAACTGAATTGAATCTGATAGAATATGGTTGGTACATGAAGGAATAGGAAAAGAATAAAATAAATCTATTTTGTGCAATGAAAATATGAAATTTCAATAAATAAATAGAATTTAAAATTGTAGGGATGAAGTTAATCGACGGGTAGTTCGATTAAACAACAAAAAATCGAGTTTTAATTATCAACATCAACAAATTCGTAGCTCTCCTAATATTATTCGTAATTAATCATAATCAACTTAAATGAAAATTAACTAAAACTCGACACTTTTTGACCCCTTGACGGGGGCAGCAATTAATATATTTGTAATACAAAGTTTCCCTAGACCACAATCATGGCCGGCTACTGTAGTTTTTACCCTCCAACCAACACCGACGACAACAACAACAACAACAACAAGATTAGTTAATTACGATTATCGGGTTAACTGATTAATAAATAAATTATTATTAATTAATTAACACGATCCTTCAAAATTATGATTCATTTATACTTGAATAAACAATTTGCTATTCAAGCAATTAACATATAGAGTAATTTATTAACGATATATGATGCCAAAATCATGGCACAAGTGTTAAATTATACAGTGATGCGATGATATTATTTAAATGAGGCGTACAGGGAAACTTTCCCTTTAGAGAAAAAAAGAACATTTTTGCCACCTTTTCGATGCGCTGAAGCTAAAGTATTTCGTCACGTGGAAAATTCAAATAGACTAAAAGTTTCAATTGTTTCCCCAAACTCTCTTTGTTGTCGAATTATTCGAATATTTTAACGGAAAATATTCCACATGAAAATTTATTAAAATTTCGTTGGCTTTCCGTTGATTTTTTGCACATAAAAATTTGATTATATTAATATCATCTTTTGATATTAGAATCGTAGATGGCTATTGAAATACACAAATATAACATGAGATTGGATTAATTAACGTCTAATAAAATTTTCACTTTTAATAATAATAGTAATAGTAATAGTAGTTTTCAATTTCTTACGAAATTCTCTTTAAAGCTCAATTTTATATTCGTTATATATTATTGAAAATAATTGTTATCGGTCGATAGCTGAGTGCTGCAAGACGCCTGACCTTTAAGTACGTATGTAATAAAGGTCCGGCGGTTCGATTCCTGTGATGGGTAATTTAAAGTTTTTCGATTTATTGAAGCTGTTGTTGCATCGAAATTTTAGATAGTCCATAAATAAAACTCCTCTCTAGGCTGCGCTTACTATTGTGCCAACATATAAATTCTAAATGGCTCAACCACCACCACAGTCTCCAAAATATCCATCCATATTTTTCCCCCTTTCAGCACCCGTAGATATAATATGGAGCCATCTAACGTCAAAAGATAATAATGTTCTCTATTAGCTTCACATCCAAACACACACACAGTCACATACACAAAGACATTACATATATACATATGTAAGCAATTGAACAGCAGCTGTGTCAAGCAGCCTGCCTCCCTCTTTACCCCACTCAGTTGCTCTATTTGACACCACGTGGCCCATTTGCTACTTGCTGCCGTTATGCCAGCAGCATCTATCTAAATCTGCTTTAGCAAAATGCTTAAACGGCTTATAGCTTCTACTACCACCGTGTACCAAGCAAGTGGTGGAGAGTAGTAGCAGCAAGACGCGAAGCTGGTGGAATATGATTTACTACGCTCTTGATTACAATTTGATGATTGTTCCACTAGCAATTCTTCTCTGTTAAACTTGAAACTTTTCGGTTGGAAAAGCGGCGCGTCTGTACATTAGTGTAAAAAAAAGAAGGGAAAAAGAGAAGAGAAGAGAGAATATGGCTCTGGCTAAGCTTGGCTGTGTAACCTCGCTTCTTCGTTTCGGAACTCTGCCAGCCTGAAGTTAAAATATTAAAAAAATTATATCGATTTATGACCACCTTATTATATCTAAAGGAGGGTGCTGTTATATTGAGCTACTCAAATCTCTCAAGCACTTGATTTAATATAATGAACAATTAGATAACTGCTGGAATGCAGTTTGGGTATAAATGCTATTGTCAGCATAAAAACACTTTAAAGTCACTTTATTTTGATTTGATGTTGTACGAACAGAAGAATAAAGGTAAATCGCATAAATCAAAGAAAAAAAAAATGTCTCTTAAATCGAAAAACATCATTCTTACTTACTTTTTCTCGATTTCGGAAATTTTCGTTTTGTACTTCTTCAAAAACCGTGCCACAATACACATTCTTTACAAAACAAATTTAACTTTCTGCGTCATTTACCGTAAAATCATGATGGTGATGGTGTCGGTGTGGTAGACTCTAAACAACATGGTAGCCACCCGCCCCATTCATTCTTCTCTTCACTTCCCTTCTTGCCATTGTATATAATATAATATACTTTTATATCCCTATCAAACTTTTCACATATTTTTCCATTGCTGGGGAAAATAAAAATAATCTTATGTGTGAAGAAAATACACATATACCTTACTCTCCTTCTATTTCGAGCAGACTAATGTTTAAATCGATTAGAAGTGTTTTCGTGCTAATAGTAATTATTGAAGTTATGTTATTTAAAATTTTAAATTATTTTCTGATATGCATATTATATATAGCGCACAGCACCCCTCAACTCACTTTTTCTTAGGTGGCAAATGAAACTAATTTTTTATCAGGTGGAAGTGCTTTTTTTCCTGTAGTTTGCAATTAGAACGCAAGTTAAATTGTATATTAATTCGCTACAATTAAGGCCAAATACACTGTGTATAACATACCTACATGATGTTCATCTGATGTCGTTCATGCTGACGACAAGATGCTAATGTTTCCTGTAAGAATTGAAAATGACGCAAAAAAACCGTGACCCTTTTCAATAATAATCTCCACCAACATGGATGAAGTACAATATCTTCAACGTTTCTTTTTAATAGAATGTCACCAAAAATAGACGATACATATTTTCACTTTTCTCTCTCTCCGTTACACAATTTTCTAGTGTGGTGTGGAAAAACTTCGTTTTTATCTGCTTGTTTACTTTTTTACAGAAAATAATCTAGCCATAAAACTACTTAGAAAAAAAGGCAAAAAAAATACTTTGGCATTTTTGCGCGCGGTCGTCATAGAGCAAGTATTCGGTCTCCGCTATGTGGCCACGATTCATGAAAGACTATCTGCTAATACTTTTATCGAACGACAGACCTACCAAATAGACGGACAAAATAAACAGATACCAGAGGATGGCTGCTAGGTGTTCCTGTCGCCAGGCGGAGACCGTACATGCAAAATGAATAAACGATACAAAAAAGGTTGAGAAACGATGAAAAAGATGGCAAGAACATATTCGATACGACGCTTTTTTCTGAAAATGCTACAGGCTACTAGAAATCGCTGTTAACTTTAGTATTGAGTTGAAACAGAAGAGTTTGTCACCTCAATTTTATTTAATGAATATTCCCTATGAACTTCTACACCTAATTTAAGGTAGTCACAGTGATTAGCTTAATAAATGAATGATCATCGCAATAGGATGGCCCTTAATTATTTTCTTTGAATCTGCGCCTCCGTATTCTCCATCGAAATGCTGATGATCAGTTGGAATATGGAATTGTAACATAATACCCAATAATAATAATAATATTATTCTAACATTTCCTTGAATACACATATTAATTCACGAATTAATTAACGGTAATAATTAATCCATTCATTCCTCCAATCTGGCTGTGGCAGATCAGATTAGACTGGATTCTCTAAGCGCTAATAGCAGTTGGTTAATTATTTATATTGATTGTAAAAAATATGCCATTCTGTACTCTAATAAATCTTTTCTATGTTCCATAAAAGCGTAATATTTATATCAAGTCAGATATTTTAACAGAAAACTAAAAATTAAATTTAAATAATTCCACGATTTGGTTACGTTACATCCCATTCTATCGTACCTGACTGAAATAATTTTCTCTAAAAATCGACTTCTCACAAACCCCTAAATGGTCCTAATGGCTCGCCGCTCTTGCTCACTTATTCCCTTCCTCACTGCCTGCCTGTCTGCTACTATTCCGCTATCTATCTATTCATCTACCTACTTGCTTCCTCAGGCATGTCTTGCCTGCCTGACCAAGGCTATAGAGGAAACTATGTAGGATGCACCATCTGTCCTGATTTCCAATCATGTTTCGTGATTCGGAATCGTATCAAAATGGCTATGAAAACGTTTTGCTTCGCATACCTGTTTTATGAGCCGTGGTGTGTACCGTAATATAATGGCACACATAGAAAAAGCGAGAAAAAGAGAGAGAGAGAGAAACTAGAAATGAATGGACACTGGTCGGTCGTCGATTGTCTAAGTGTGTGGGACGTGCCTTAAGAAATTTATATTACTTTTGTACCTACACTGAATGTTATTTGATTTTCCTTGAAAAGGCAACTTTCCGTGAAAAACACGTCATATTAAAAATTGATCAAATATTAAAATTCTTTAAGAAAACCGTTTTCTTTGTATGGTCGTCTACTTCTAAATTATATTCTATTCTCTTCTTCTTCGTCTTCTTTTTATACATATTTCTCCTGCAATTCTATTCATTGTTGAGGGGCTAGTGATGATGGTGGTGGTGGTGATGAAGCATAGCGGCAACACCGGGGGGCTACAATCAACAAATCATTTTGACGACCGACAGGAATGTGATATTGCCCCTCCAATTTTAAATAGACCATTATTTCCCGTTCGGTGGCGGTGTGGTGCCCTAATGAATTAAAATTTACGAGATTTTCAACGGGATGGTGAAGGAAAACGGAGTTTTAGAAGTTTTCTTGCATTTTCATCAGTATTATTATAATATGCATTTATGCACTAGTGAAATTAATATCTGGATAACAATTAAGGCACTACGATGCTATTTTCTAGCATCGTAAAAAATTAGATGTCTTATTAGACTCTAACGTATTTCTTATCATGTTTACAGCGCCTCCTTGGTAGAATCCATTATTTAATCAAAAGAAAGGGACTCAAGTAGCAAGCAGGTTTCAGAAGTATTTAACTAGCGAACAGATTTTCAAAATAAAATACACAATGATCCAACAAAATAGAAAAAAAAGCTGTGAAGAGAGAATGCAAAAGAAGGCTCTTATTCCTATGGTCCCCTTTTCGTCCACCTCCTCTCGTCTTTCATTCACCTCCTTCCTTTACCTTTTAAGTGTTTTGAATATTTAATAAACATCGAAATGGGATTTTGTCGAATATTGCCTCTGTTTCGTTCTCTTTCCACTATCCCATTCCTTACTCCATCCCTCTTACACTTCGCCGTCAGTCAGCCCAGCTAGTCAACCAACCAACCAACCAATTCAAACTCTGCCCGATACCGTCACGTTCACTCACTTCAATATTCGGCAAGGTTTAAATCAAGGATGCATGGAAAATTATAAACTTTGATATTTTCCAGTTGATGATAAAGTTCTTTCCTTTTTCTTTCTTTTCTACTATACTCTTTTTGAGGAGAATTATTAATGCTTTTGAGTTGTTAATGAAGCAGAAATAAATTAAAGTATTATATCACCAAACAGGGGTTGATTTACCTGAGTGTCAACCGGTTTCCATGATTTGCTATTGATTTATTTATGGGCTGATAGATGTTCGAAATTATTCGATAAATTTAACTCGATTTTCGATGGTTGTAGAAAAAATATGTCGCAGTCTAAACTGTTGCGAATCAATATCTGTTCTGTTTCAAACCTATTATAAAATTAACCCAAACAAATTTCACCTTTCCAGAAAACAATCAGCAAAAACAAACCTGATTTCTTAAGGTTATTTTCCTTTTTGTCTTCTTTTTCTTCTTCTTTAGCCTTTTATTTCAATTTATTCCGTTTAATACTTAATATTCCATTCACTTGAATTATTTCATTTGTTTGCTGGTCGCGTAAATTGAAAAAGGACATGTTTCTAAATTTCCTCAGGCCAAATAGAGTAAGAAGAAGAAGAAGAAGAAGAAGAAGAAGAAGTTTCCTTCCCAATAAGATAAATTAGAGGTGAAAAGCTCCTGCTGCCTTTTTTTGTGTTTTTTGAACCATAAGAACAAGATCGAAATAATTGCAATTAAGGAGTGTCTGGTGCAATTATTGGAAAAATTACGAAAGGCAGGACAATGGCGGAAATAGTTAATTAATTATTAAATTGTAATTAAGGTTTATGACTCTGTGTTTAATTCAAAGAGAAACTGAGACTACATATAGTATGTGTATTCATTTGAGGTGGGTACAACTAAGATTACAGTCTTCCAAGTTTGTGAAAGTGAGAAAACCTTTTTTAGGTTAAGTACCGAATTTCTTTTATATTTTATGTTTAAAAAACTACATGTTTTTTTTTTCTACATATAAACAACTAAATAAAAATATACTTTTTCCCGCAAAGATTTTATTTGAAAATGACTGATGACAACTGACTCATCATGTGACCATTTTAACATGGAACCGGAAATCGCCTTTTCGAATGACGCGCTTTCTGTCTCTCTCTCTCTCTGTATTTTGTAATTTCCGGTTTCTATTCGTCGTATTTGTCGTATGTTTTTTTTGTATATGACAAGGGCATGTTCAGTGTTGCCATATTTATTATTATGTCATAATTTCATTGCAATAAATCAACGAAATTTATTGCTACAATTATAATAGCGTGATTTTATGGACAATAGATGGAGGATTGCATTGAGGTTAGTTAGAGAAAAGCAGAAATGGCCTACAAATGGATCTAAAGCGAGGCTTGGCAACAGTGTGCGGGTGCTTGTACTGCCTCCGGATAAACTTTCTAATACGTTTATTATAGCAATTTTTTGGACAGATTGAGAAGCAGGGTGCGAAACAGTAATTTTTCGAAATCATTTGTCGATTAACTGCTATTTCCTTTTTAGATTTATTTACTATTACTTATATTATAGTATAGAATGAATGACATATACATAAGTGAGGTTAGATTCATTCTACATATATAAAAATAGATATTTAATAAGTTCAAAACTGACGGAATGCAAAACTTGGTTTCGTTCATCTAATTTTTGCATGTCAAAAATTTTGATATCTGGAATTTTCCAATTTCGCAATAATAACAGTTTAAACTGACATTTAGGAATTCAATTTTTAATCATTGAAGTTTTAATTCGAATCGAAGAGAATAATTATTACTGTCAAGGTGAATTTTAACTGCTGCTTGTCTGACATATATGGAAACTAATAGATGTCTTTCACGGTGCTATTAAAACTTGCCTTAAAAGATGCTGGAAATGGGAGAGGAGACCATGAAAAGATGGAAAAAGATGGAAATAGTGAGGCAGACATATTGAGAAAGGAAAAGATAGAGACAGGAAGAGCTAAGAGAGAGAGAGAGAGAGATGGAAAGGGTGATAGACAGAGAGTAGAAGAAATTTTCTTTTTCCATTTACGCTGCCATTATGTTAATTTTAATTAAAATAATTTGTTCTTGTAATGATTTTTGCAAATGTCACTGCTAAAGTGGTAATGATATGTTGGATAAAATGAGATGGTTAAAGGGGGAGGGATTGGCAATATGAAGGTCAGACTTTATGAATTCAAATTCTGAACGAATTTATCCAAGAAAAGCTGTTTAAATTGACAACACTCTAGTATTAATTTTTGAATGCATTTTTTAGATTTTTTTTTAGTCCTGTAACTGACTTGTAGCATTTCACATGTACTGACAGTATGAAAATTCACTTTTATCTATCACACTCGCAGCTCTTTTCCAATCCATTCACGTTCAAGGCCTGCTGGAACTATGAAATTTTTAACTAATTAAAATCTAGTTTACGAACGAGCGTCGACGAAAATTTCATTTCCAAATTGGCCTCCGTGTTTATTTAAAAAAAAAAAAAAAAAAAAAAACAGTAATGTGATGCATGTATATGTGTAAATCTAGCTTTATATTCTATAGAGTTCAATAATGACGGTGGCTAAAAATTGCCGTCATTCAATTTGTCCAAACCATATCATATTTGATAATCGTATTTCCTAACATTCCAGTGTCACTATCCGAAAAAAAAATCATCTTCATTTTCCTATATGTGAACCTTGATAAAATATTTAAAGGTACCCTTACACATTCACCATATACATCTCTAACCCTATATATAATAATACTGATCATTTTGCTCTGCTGAAACATTTTTATCACCACTTATAACCAGATGAAATTTCAGCTCAACGTCTACCGGCCGGAATATCATCAACCCTCCTCATTCACCCACCTCCATTCCACTCCCCTATAAGTTTATACTACTTACTTCCTCCTCGTGCAAGGCATCCACTTCCATCTTCTTACAGTGCCATTCTTACTTCTCTCCACACTCTCCTCTATTTCAGTTAAACCGGAAATAAATTTTAGGTAAAAAGGTTCCACCATCGTAAATTTGACTTAATGAAAATTCCTTCCTTCTAACAAATCGTTATAATATGTGCCATAATGTCTAGGCTGGCGGCTCTCACAACCATCTTTCCTTCGCGCCTCGAATATTACCGTTTTAAGACGTTTTACTGTGACGCATGAACACCTGTATAATATTATATATTCATTCATACATCTATCTCTCTTTTCCGACTCTACATTATTATTATTATTATTATCATTATTATAATCTACCTCTACATCTATGTAGGTATCTATTAAAATGGGTGCGAAATTACATACGTTACAATTACTAATATCGTTTAACTGTTATGCGCCCCAAGGGAATTAACGGGAAGAGTCGCTTATTTCTCGGTTGAAATGAGAGAATGATAATAATATTCCATTGTATTACATTAATAAAGATTAATTCCAATAAGTAAATAATTAAGGATGGAACAATTAGATTCAGTGCAAATGCACGAGAAAACCCTGATGCAAAACACTGAAAGATGGTTTCATCGACAGGTGGCAGTGCACATCTGTACGGCACCTCTATAACGTTATCAGATACTCTATTTTTCCTACAACTACTAAAATAAAATTATTAATTCCACTCTAACCGAATCATTTCCACCATATTGTTCAACATTTCCAATATTTCATAATCATAACTTTCTTTTCAGAATGGCTCGGTAGGAAGGGAGATTGGCGGGGATCTTATTTCCAGAAAATTATTCGTTCTTCTTTCATTTTAAATCTTCCCCAATTCTTCAAAAAAAAAAAAAAAAACGAAAAAAATTGAGCATTTCCTCTCCTTATGGAAACAACAAGAAGTGACGTCGCGCGGCAAGTGAGGCATGGAATGGGGCATAGGCAGGGAAAATAGGAAAGTGACGGGGAAGGGATTTTATTCATCTAATTGATAACAAACATAACGGAGAAAAAAAAAATGAGAAAAAGCAGCATGAGAATAAGAAAGAAAAAAAAATGAACGAATGCGGCGAAAAATCGACGGAAAATCGTGACTGAAATATGATGAGACGCATTTTCTTGCAAATGGAAAAGAAAATTCTTTTAATTTCTATGTGTTTTTCTTTCGTGAATTGAAATATTTTTATTGAATCTTTTAATTAAATGTAATTTTTGGTTTTCATTTTTTTTTTTTTTTTGTTGTTTTTGAACGACTTAATAGATTGTTTTCCTTATTTTGATAAAAAATTCCGACTTTTTTCCATGAATTTGTCCACAAAGCAATTTTTCCCAAACAGAAATTGTTGGTTTCAACAAACAAAAAAAATTATAATCGAAAATTATAAGTTTATTTAATAAAAACAATCGTCGAAAATCTGTAATAATGAAGTTCGCTTATTTGTGCCAAGAAATCATTTGCTGCCCGGTTTCACTATATCACACATCATTAGAGTCGCTTACGCTCATAACTATCAAGCTAATGACGGCTTTGAAAGCCACTCTGCGAGTACTTTTAAATTGTAATATTTTCCACTCTGCTTAGCTAAACTAAGAATTCAAATTTCTCTCTTTCTCCCACTGCACACACAAACATATGTTAATTTAAATGTTTTTCCAGAAACTTTATCATCATTATAGTGGTTGGATAGGATATGATAGGATAGCGCAACGGGGGTAAAGAATGAGAGAGAGAGAAAGAGAGAGAGGAGCAGGATGTTTGGAACATCGCCATCGCCTGGCACGAAGCGATTTCGCCACTTTAATGCATAAAAATACGATTCTCTCGCCTTGTAAGTTTTTCATTGGTTGTAATGACGACAAAACAGTCTTAAGATACGGGAAAGAGGTATAGAGGCATTAGAAAGTATTAGAAAAAGAGAATGCGAAGAAGATGAAGAAGATGAGGAGAACGATCTTGTGTGGAAAGCGGAAGTGGAATCAGGATGATGAAGCCACGGGTAGAAAGGGAGTAGTGCGGCTGCAGTAGGACTCTTTCTGCACACATTCCCTGATAACAAAAATTAACAACTTTCAGTATATCAACGGCTTAAAAAACCTTTACGTGTCGTTCTCGAGCCAACTATGTATATATACTTGTAGTGTTGAGGTTATGAGCTGGCGTTTGTTTTTTATTATAAAATGGTAAACATTTATTAGTTCTAAAAGCACTAGAAAGGAAAGTTTGAATTTTATATTTAAAGTATGAAGCGAAATAATTGGTACTTTCGACTTTAACCTCACTTATGTTTGCCACACAACAGCGAATCGATTATCACTAGTTCAATCTCTGTTCAAATCTCATTCTGGCTCACGGTTGCATGAAATAAATTGAATATACTCCGAATTATTTTTAAAAAAAAGAGAGATAAAAATGTTCGCTATTTTCTAGACAGAAAAGATTCAATTCATAAGATGACACTTTATAGGCAAAAAATAGTAATATATACAAGCATATAAGTCAAATAATATCATAAGCAATCATTAAAAAACAGAAATTTAGTTTTAAAGCCCCTGAAGAAGTAGTTTTCTCGGCTCGAAACGTTCATCTATTCGATAGTCTCGAAACGTTCATCTATTCGATAGTCTCGAATCGTTCACGGAGAAAACTCTCTCTACTCGATAATTATATAAAACAATTAATTAATTTAATTAATCCTTGATTAATTTCCCGCACGAAATTCATCAGCATATTCTACTTTTTTTATTTCTCATCTAGTTCTCAGTTTATCATCACCCTTCGTTTTACCTGTCAATTTGTCACATTCAAAGAAGTATTATTACTATTATTATTATTATTATTATTTACGTATATTTTGGCATCATCAAAAATATACATTTTGTGCCGAAAATGTTTAATGAAAAGCCTTCATCCGGAATCAATTTGGTGTTTGTGTATGAAAATCTTGTGACAGCGGAACCGATGAATTCGTTTGTATTTCTAGCTGTATATGTGTGTGTGTATGTGTAATGATAGAAGAAGAAAAAGTATACATGTCAACTGGACTAAGTAAATATTTGAAAAGATGGGATCTAGTAAAAATATGCAAATTGATTCGCGCAAATACTATGCAAACTCCTTTTTGATAAAAAAAATTTAATAGGCTAAGATGTTTATGAATGTTAATGAATTTGAACACAACTCATTTTTTTTTTTATTATTATTTAGTCGAATTTACTTATATTCTTCAAAAAGAGAGAAATCAATATACTCTGTCTCTTTGTCGTTTTATTTTCAGTATTTTCTAATCTGTCCCTGTCGTCGCCACACAGATGACAACTAAACCGACAAACAACAAACCCTTTTATTTCACAAATTTTTAAACCACCCCCCACCACCCCCACTAACAGTAGCACCTTTTTGTATCGCTTCTTCTCCTCACACATTGCATTTTCTACAGCAGCCGCGCTCGCTATTCTATTCTATCTAGTATGCTATGCTTTGCTATCATCATCATCATGAATAATTTTCTAGTCAGCGCTGCAACGGTTGTCAATATTGACAGCAGTCCTACTGCTACTGCCGCAGGAAAAAAAAAGGGTGTAGAATTAAAACACCACCACAAACAGTTTTCGGGTGGATAAAAAGGCGCGCACACACTCAGACACATACACAGGCTCAGTGGAAAAAGAAAATAGAAAATGAGTAGTTAAACAAGGCCGATTCTCCCTCAACTTAGACTCTAGAGGGGGGATTGTAAATTCAGGGGTAAGGGGGTGGTTTTTCAATATGGTGTCAATCAAAGGGGTGTGTACAAGTTTAAGGGGTGGGGGGTAATTCAATATGGCGTCAGAGGGGAGGGTACTAAGGGAAAGGGGTAATGGCGTCGTTGGATTTCATTGGATGGGTGGGGAAAGGGGTAATTCAATATGACGTCGTTGGATGGGTGGGGAAAAAGGTAATTCAATATGGCGTCGTTGGATTTAATTGGATGGGTGGGAAAAGGGGTGATTCAATATGGCACCGTTAGATTTGATTGGTCGGGCGAATGGTGAGTCGTCCGGCGTCCATTAGCGTCACCATGGTTATTGTCCAGTTAATTTTAACGCCATTTTGTCCATTTAATGAGAGTCGCTTAATTACTTTAAAGAAAAAAGGCTGCATGCAGATGTAAAAACCATCGAGGCCAGACGGTCTGACGTTATTTGAAAAGCCAAAAAGTTAAGTGATTTTTAATTGGCAGGTTGATAAGCTACCCTCTATGACGATTATCATTTCTTGTCATAGACGATGAAGAATGTGCTCTTAACAATAATATCATTTGAATGCTATTAAGAATTATCTAGTAAAATTTGTGGTTATCTACACATGAGATTGAGAAGGTCGAAAAGCCACCCTCTACTGCAGACAGATGTAAAAACCATCGAGGCCAGACGGTCTGACGTTATTTGAAAAGCCAAAAAGTTAAGTGATTTTTAATTGGCAGGTTGATAAGCTACCCTGAATATAAAAATAATCTAATCTTCAATAGGGTAGATTTCTGTTACCTTGAGAAACCAACTAAGTACATAGACGATGAAGAATGTGCTCTTAACAATAATATCATTTGAATGCTATTAAGAATTATCTAGTAAAATTTGTGGTTATCTACACATGAGATTGAGAAGGTTGAAAAGCCACCCTCTAAGACGATTATCATTTCTTTTTTTCCAATATAAATATGGGCTCATGTGAGCTATTTGTCAAATACAGTTTCATCTTCAACAACTACATAAAATATTGAAGTTTAAACAATACATATCGAGTGTTTAAATAATTTGGTTTGATAATTCTAATAGGCTACAGGTAAATATTAACATTTTGGATTTAATATTGGTTTTGCAATGAAATATTTATTTTTCCAGTAATGGATTGTGCAATTGACCTAAGCCATGAAGTTATCCGAATTGTTACCGAAGCCACAAAACTATTACAAAATTCCAGAGAAAAGAAAAATTGGATTAAAAAAATTAATACAAGCATCCGACAGTTAACGAAAATATCAAAAGAAGGGCAACTATCAACTGGTAAATACAGAAAGATTTTAACCAATATCACTCATTTAAAACGATTGCGAATTCTATTACAAACTAATAACATACATATTGGCGGGGGTGACAATGGAGTAAAACGTAGTGATAGGGTTAGGTGGGAAAATATTAACGCTGCATTTAATAGTCGCATTAGAACTGGGATTATTTATAATTTAAAACATATAGACATTTTAGAATTTTTTAAAGACGCTTTCCAATTAGTCAAACGCAGAATTCTTAATATATTTAAATCTATTAAAACAATAAAAATAAACACTTGTTTTTGCGGTGAATATATTATTAAGAAGAACAATCTAGATACGTTTGAATATAAATATTTTATTACCAAAAACATAATTATTGACATTGGAAGCAATCTATCAGACTGGTTCCAAACAAATGTTGTGGAAAAAGTATTAACAGCAATGAGTGAATTCCAAGAGCGCGATAGTGGTTGGGCATTACATAAGTTAATTAGTTTGGAAATAAATATTAATAAGCATACATTTGGAAACGGTGCTTCATCTTTTATTAAACTACCGGATGAAATTCGTGTTAAACGCGCTTGCATAAACATTAAGAATTTCGATAATGCTTGTTTTTATTGGAGCGTCATCGCAGCTCTTTATCCTACTCATAATTCAGATAGAGTATCATCTTATCCTCATTACAATAATGTATTAATAACCGAAGGCTTAACTTTACCTATTACCATAGACCAAATTCCAAAATTTGAAAGATTAAACAATATTTCTGTTAATGTTTATATACTTGAACTTATTGAAAATAAGAAAGGTAAGCATTTTTCAGTAGTACCATGTCGAATAACGGACTCGAAATTAAGTAAACATATAAATTTATTATTAATACAAGACACATATTATCCAAATATGAACGATTATGATCCACTACCTGCAGAGAGTAATAAATTTGAGGAAATTTCATATCACTACTCTCTTATAACAAATCTTTCTAGGCTTATCTCGAAACAAATAAATAATAAACAACATGCCATTTTTGTATGCGATCGCTGCTTGAATTATTTTAATGATGAGAATAAATTAAATGATCATTTAGAGTTATGTGAACAGAAAAAATTTTGTAAGATAACTTTCCCAAAGTATGATTATGTTGAATTTAAAAGTTTTACGTATAAACAAAAATCGCCCTTTATAATTTATTTGGATTTCGAATGTGTTCTAGAAAAAGTACATAATAAAAATTTCTATCAACAACATAAAGCTTTTAGTGTAGGTTTTTATTTTAAATGTGCATATGATAATTCAATTTCATTCTATAAATCATATCGCGGAGAGAACTGTGTAGAATGGTTTTCAAATCAATTGGAAATATTAGCATTCAATCTTGAGGAAAAGTTAAAAACTGTGATACTTACGACTCCCGGAGTTGATAAAAATACAGCTATAGCATGTCATATTTGTGAGAAACTATTTGTGATTGATGATGTAATTGTAGCAGATCATAATCTTTTTAATGGTGAATTTAGAGGATTCGCTCACTCTAATTGTAATTTAAATTTTAAAAAGTTATTTGTTATTCCAATAGTTTGCCATAATCTCTCTAATTACGATGGACATTTTTTAATTAAAGAATTATGTAAAAACAATAGAGTTAGCTTATTACCCATTAATAAAGAAAAATATATATCATTTACTCAATATTATACAGAAAATAGTATTAAATATAGGTTCATAGATTCATTTAGGTTTTTGGGTACATCGTTAGCAGAATTAGCATCTACTTTAAATATAAATGATCTAACAAATCTTAAGCAGGAATTTAATTATTTAGATAATGAAAAATTTCACCTGCTTACACGTAAAGGTGTTTTTCCCTATGATTATGTTGATAATTTAGATAAATTAAATGATGACGAATTACCAAAAAGAGAATTATTCTATAATAAATTAAACGATCAAAATATTAATGAAGATGAATATGAACATGCTCTAAATGTTTGGAATAAATTTAATATGCTAAATTTAGGAGAGTATAGTGATTTATATTTAAAAACTGATGTAATTCTGTTGGCAGATGTTTTTGAAAACTTTAGAAATAGGTGTCAGAATATTTACAAATTAGATCCAGCATGGTACTATACTTTACCAGGATATGCTTGGGATTGCATGCTTAGAATTACTAAATGTAGACTTAAACTTATTAAAGATATTAATCAATTATTATTCATAGAAAAGGGGTTAAGGGGAGGAATTTCTATGTGCTCCAATCGTTATTCCGAAGCCAACAATAAATATATGACTAATTATGATTCTTCTAAACTATCGAAATATTTATTATATTTTGACGTTAATAATTTATATGGTTGGGCTATGTGTCAGTACTTACCATACGATAATTTTGTTTGGGTCAATAATATTAATGATTTCAACATTAGCCAATTAAGAGATGATGCAGACGAAGGATATATTCTAGAAGTTGATTTAGAGTATCCATCTTGTCTACATGATGAACATAAAGATTTTCCTTTTTGTGCTGATCACGAGAAACCTCCAAATTCAAAACTGTCTAAATTGTTAAATACAGTAAAAGATAAAAAAAATTATGTTATTCATTATAGGAATTTAAAACAAGCATTAAATAACGGTTTAATTCTAACTAAAATTCATAAAATATTGAAGTTCAAACAGTCTCCATGGTTGAAATCTTATATTGATTTAAATACAATGTTACGAACCAATGCTCAATCAGATTTTGATAAAAGTTTATTCAAATTGATGAATAACGCAGTTTTTGGAAAAACGATGGAAAACATAAGAAACCATAGAAATATTAAATTAGTGAATAAATGGGGCGGGCGATATGGAGCAAAAAATTTAATTTCAAGTCCATTATTCCATAGCCGTAAAATTTTTGACGATAATTTAGTTGCTGTAGAATTAAATAAAGCTCAAATTATATTTAACAAACCGGTATATGTGGGCATGGCCATTTTAGATATTTCAAAGACCGTAATGTATGACTTCCATTACCAATTTATATTGAAACATATACCATTAAATCAATGCAAATTGATGTATACAGATACTGATAGTTTTATTTATGAAATAATGTGTGATGATGTTTATAGCGAAATTATTAAAAAGCATATTAGCAAATTTGATACTAGCGATTATCCGTTAAATAATAAGTATAACATACCCCAATTGAACAAAAAAGTACTAGGATTAATGAAAGATGAAGCATGTGGGCATATTATAACCCATTTTATAGGTTTAAGGTCAAAAATGTATACATATAAGCTAGATAATAAGTGTTTAAAGAAAATTAAGGGTATAAGAAATAATGTTGTAAAAAATGAAATAACTTTTAATGATTATTATGATTGTTTAATGTTAGGAAAGGATAAAATTGTTGCCCAACGGTCTATCCGTTCATATAATCATAACATATTTAGTATAGAGGAAGTCAAGTTGGCCCTTAATTCCTTTGATGATAAAAGATATTTATTACCTAACAGTACCGACACGCTTCCTTGGGGCCACTATAAAATACCCAAAGAATTTGCAAATATTTGAATATAATTCATAGGTAGTAGAATAAGTATTGTTGTATATAACTTTATTATATGTAAAAAAAAAAAAAAATACAATTGTTAAAAATATATGTTTTTATTCATGAAGTGTATGATTTTAATATAAATTCTAAACATATACTGCAATTAATGCTGTGATTGTACAACGGTCCATCGATGACGTCACCTTCAGCTGTTGTAGAGTGTCCCCAGCATGGCTTCAATAATAGCAATAACATATTTTTAGGCAATTCCATCTTATATTTTATTAATTTTGTAATATATTCATTATTTGAATCCATTTCGTGGTTAATAATTTTCTTCAATTCTAACACCTGCTCAAGTTTCACCATGCTTTTAATTTTCTAATCAACTTAACAACACACTTTAAGAATAATGAGACAGATAGTAGTGCAACACAATAAAGTATTGCTAAGACTGAATCAAGTTTTTCTGCTGCCAATGTGGAAATGAAGATAGGGGTGGGGAACCTGTTTAAATTCTGCCACTCACTATCTTTAAACACAGCCTTATGGTCAATAATTCTAATTTTATATGTTGTTGAATCTTTCGGAATAGATGCATATAGAACTGATTCGGTAACTTTGTTCATCTTATTCCAATTGGAAGGCCAATGATCATTTGTAGGGGTGAAACAAATATAAACTTCTTGCACATTTTTTGGATGACTCATATAGAGCACATTATTAAAAATGGTGACTAATATTAGGAAAGGAATTCCCAACATTGTGAGGTGAACTAATTTATAGAAACAATTAACTAGCATATATATATATTTATTGTGGTAAACAATTATAAATCCAATTACTAAGTACAAAACAGTTTCTTAAACTACACATATAAAACTTATCATTTAAATGTTCCATACATTTCGGTACATCAATATTAAATTTAGGTGGTGAATGCCAACTACTTAAACTTTCAATGTTTACAATTTTCGGTAACGATTGTTTGCTAGCATCCAAATCTTCAAATAAATTTAGTAGAAAATCCTTCTTCTGGTGTCCTTTAACATACACAATATCAAATCCATATAATTTTTTTCTTATTAAATGTATATAATCGTAGCTAATGTATCCTGATTGGTATGGAAGCCCATGAATGTTATAAATTGCATAATTTACATCTTTCTTTTCGGGAATAGATAATGCCGAATATGGTTTTGGTTCTTGAAATACATAATGATTATATTGTGAATCATGCATAATAGTGATCTCTTTAACATGAAACTTCCGTTCGTGTTCACTACTATTTAATACAAAACCTTGCATATCAACAATTGCAATTTTCATTTTAATTAATTTTTCGAACAATTTCACTGAGAGGCAAATACTCGATAATACAATCGTGAATAATGATGCAGTATGCTTTTGTATTTTCAGGAAAAGCTTGATGTGTATCAATCTCAATCTTAACGTCAACTGTTGAAGATTTTATACTTTCATCTCTTTTAGAACAATCAATAACAAAGAGCGCGTGTGTTTTAAATTTATCATAACTTAATAGAACCTGTTTGCGTTCTAATAGAGATTGAGCCATGTAACTCCTATAAAACTCTGTATAATTATAATATACATTTGTATAATTATCTGATGCAAAATCTAAATTCATTCGTTCATATGGATAATAATCTCCATTTAAAGACAATCGGATATTTGATATGTTCATATGATCAAATAATGTAGAATCAGCAGTTGCTATATCTTTTCGGTTATTATGAAAACCAATAATAGCATAACGAGGACACTCTACATTTGTAGTAGTTTTCACACTCCAAATTTCTTTTGTCGACCCTGTATTAAGAGCCGGTAATTCGTGATATTCCCATTTCCTAAATGGAATCAAGATTGGCCGATCATGTTTAATTGACTTTAATAATTCCATTTTAATATTATCATTTGGCATTACATGGCTCACTTTCAACTCAATACTATCAATTTTAATTTCAGTTATTGTTTCACTATTAGGATTCAATAGAGCATTGTTATCTGTTCGAGACCTTACTAGTCGCAATGTGTGTTTTCCACACATCATTGTCTTATAATCACTAAAAACACCGAATAAGTGAGCTAAAGGTATTCGCATAAAGAATTCTTTGTTAGCACATATCGGGTTTTGATTTGGATAGTACCAACTGGCCATTGTTAAATGTTTAGTATCATCTTCAGTATAACATAAATAGCCACGAATAAGGCTCACAATCCCCGGATCTTTTACATGCTCCACTTCAACTCCATTCAATTCATATGTTACTGAATCAAACAAAAAGGCTCCTGCATTATTAAGTAAACAACCATCGCCTTCTCCTCTTGTCTTTTTCAGTGTTCCTTTAATGACTAATGCAGCCTCGCTCATTAACAGCCAAACATCATTTCTATTTACGGTTATTTCGATTACATCATTATTATCAAATGATTTAACATAGGGCAAATATGTTCGATATTCCATATTAATTATGGAGGTATCGGTAATCACCGGCTTATACAGGTTTAAAATTTGATCGTACGACATATCCAATTGTTTTGAGAAAATTGACGTTTAATGGTGATAATTTACCCCCCAACTTTCTTCTTGAACAACTTTTTCTAACTGAGCATGGTGAGGGGTGGATATGTCTTTTATACGATTTAATTATTAAAACCATCTTTTTTCAATTCCAATCGGATGATAATTTCTTCGCCTCGAAAATTCACCAGATTAAAATCTTGATCTACTATTTTCAATGAAATGTTAGAAATCTCTTTTCTGATTATTGGCAAATAAATTAAGTTTCGTGGAATTTCGTCTATAGAATACCCTGGGTTAGATGTAACAGGAAATTCATATAATGTATGAGATGGTATCCCGTTGTAATATGCCCCACTTGTTATGTTACTATCCACGTGAATTGTTCGAACTTTAACAATGTTTACAGGACGATCAGATGAATGAACTATTCCTGCTGGTAATACCTTTCGTGAGAATCCTAGGAGTTTTGCCAACGAATTGTTATAAGTGAAATCTATATCAAAATCACGATGAAAAATTTCACACTTCAAAGTATTATTGTTTGGTCTTAGGAAAAATATATCTTCCTCTTTTTCATTACCATTCAAATTGAAATTTAGCAACTTCTTCTTTAAAAAATTATTAATATCTGTAATTTCGTATACACCACCAGGCAGATGAATTGAATTCAACTGTTTGCTTTTATCTATATAGTAAAATTCTGTATTTTCTTCTACGTTGGGTATGGTATTGTAGGAAAAGAAACCAATGAGTGCTAATCCGTATTGATAATTTGCATCCAATTGTATGGGGATAGGAAAATCTATGGAGAGTGTAGACTTGCGATCCTTCAGCGTTAATATTATAGACATAACTAATAATCAACTTAATTACAACTTGGTATTATATAGAAATTCAATACATAAATGACCACAATTACTAGAATTGAATCTTTGATATTGCTTTTTATTGTAGATTATATTAGTTGATGGACCAAAATAATTTACTAGTTCTACTGGTGGTTTTAAATTACCGAAACTATCGAAATAATTGATTGCACTTCCTCGTTTTTTATATGCCACCCAATGAGTACCTGCATTGGCATTCAAATCTAAATTAACAATAGCACTTTCATTACGATGTATATGATTGGGTAGCTGATCACGCATAAATACACCTCTAAAATATGGTAGTTTCAATTTATTTGCACAGTTTATTATTTCATAGTCATACAGAGCTCTATTAGGTAAATTCAGCGTCTCGAATTTTCGGGCTTTTTTAAAAATAAACCATAACCTTTGGAATTTTTTCGAAGATACAATCCCGAACCTTTCTTGCCAATTTCAATCTTTGAAGCATTGTTGCCATCATTTATTTTCCTTTTGATATCCATTACATTTTTAACAACAGTAGATGCTCCACCAGCTAGAGCTCCCATTGCTCCTAAAGCAGATAGAATTGGCAATAGTGGTAAAAATCCGCCAGATTTATGTTCAAATGGAATAATACGAGGTAGTCGTATCTTTTTTCTACCACCTGCTTTTTTAATAGCCATTCGAGCAGCTTTTAATCCAGCTAATGAAGATTTTCGTAAACTTTTATTATTCACTGCATATTTTCGTAAACTTTTCGATGTAGGATTTACAACATGTGTCTTGAATGACAGTCCCATACCCATTTTTCTTTTAACTTTCATTGTATTTAGAACAACCCAAGACGCGGCTTTTTCACCAACACTAGAATCTTTTGATTTAACGCGTTCCCAAGCACTATTTTCTAACTCTTTATCTGCTTTATGTCTATCAGACAATGATGAACTTGAACTATATAAAAGATCGTGCTGCTTACAGGCGGCGTCTAATTGATTAATACCAGGATCGCCTCGCGCTAATCGTTTTTGTACTTTTGTACCAGGTCCACACCACTGATAGCTGGGAATATGTAATTCAATAGGTAATTTATTAATTAACGAATTTACAATACCCGCACCTTTGTGTTTAACAGTTTGCATATTACTAAATCATATTAAAACTTTGCAGCTTTTATATATAAATAATAAATGGATGTTTTAAATTTTCAGTTAGAATCATGCATTTAGTATCACAAGATCTTAAGCTCGATGTTGAAAATTTAGATTTTGATGATTCCACGTCTAAAATCTGTGTACATAGTAAATTATTACCAAATTGTTTTCGCGCTATATTTTGCGGCCCTAGTGGTTGTGGAAAAACTAATTCACTTTTAGCGTTGTTATTCAATCCTAATGGACTGAAATTTGCTAATATATATTTATATTCAAAGTCTCTTTATCAACCAAAGTATAAATTATTAGAAAATGTTTTGCAGCAAGTTAAGGAAATTGAATATTTTCCATATAAGGATAATGAATTAATCACTGATCCTGATGAAGCTAAAGAAAACTCTGTATTTATATTTGATGATGTTTCCTGTGATAAGCAAGATAAAATTAGGGCATATTTTTCTATGGGTCGGCATAAATCTATTGATGTGGCATACTTATGTCAAACTTATTCCAAAATCCCGAAACAATTAATAAGAGATAACTGTAATGTAATTGTATTATTCAAACAGGATGATGTTAATTTAAAGCATGTGTTTGATGAACATGTTACACCAGATATATCATATAATACATTTAAAACCTTATGTTCTCAATGTTGGAATTCCAATAAATTTAAGCCATTGGTTGTTGTTAAGGAATTTGAATTAAATAATGGACGTTATCGAATGGGGTTCGATGAGTATATAAAAGTTAATGAATAGTTCTATTAATAATCATTTGTTTATGATGAAGCTTTTAAATAAGGTTGAATCAGAACGTAAACAGAAAATTATAAAATTAGCTAATGATGTCCGAAAAAAATATATGGCATTAAAATTGGGGAGATCAAATGAAGATACCACAATAAATAGAATTTTTTCTCCTATCACCACCCATTTAAAAGAAATTGAAAATAATCAAAAAGCGGTAAAATTACCTATCAAAGCAGAGGTGAAATCAAATGTGATGAAAATAAATAAACAGGAACCTATAGATGAGAGTGAAATAAAAACTATGTTAAAAGAAACGGATACTGATAGTGATAATACAATGATGACAGCTGACGATGATTATAGTGAAATAATAGAGGCGAATGCTAAAAATGTAATAAATTTACAAGATTATCCCAACGTTACACAAAAATATATAGAAGAATATTTTCAACATTCTTCGAAAATTGACGTCACTCATGCCCCCAGATATAATGCTACTACTAGAACATGGAGCTTAGGTAGTAAAGAAATAGAATTTGATAATATTACGGGTGAGATAATCGTAGACGGTGTCCCTTATGAAGGCACTGAGGGGCTTTATGAGTTGTTATTTTATAAAAAATCTAAAAATTTTAATGATGAAGATACTGATGCATTCGAAGACATTATAGACAAAACCAATCTCTATCGAAAAAATTATTCTGCAGAAGGTAGAATTATAGGTGCAAAAAGCTTCAAATATAAACATATCATACGACCATTACTATCAAAAAAGGGTGGTAACTATGATAATAATTATATGACATATAATACAAAACCAGTAGAATATGTCTATTGGGATGATGTTAATGAGTTAGTTGATAGACTACGATTATTATTTGCATCTAAATATGCTGGAAATAACTCCCACACCAATGAAATTGCATCAATTATTGAAGAATTAAAAGAAGCGAAAATCGTATATTAACTCTTCTTAGTTAATCGTTTTCCTATAGTAGAAATGAGTATAGACAAGTTCGGACGTGCAGCTGATAAATATTATCAACCTGTTGCTTCTCCTTCGTCATTGTTTTCTTTTACATTAAATGGTGACTTAGATATTGGTGGTTTAAAAATATGTAATGTTAAATTGCCCTCCCAAGATGAAGATGTTTCTAATAAGAAATATGTGGATGAGTCATGTAAGACAATCATGAATTTCTATTTGATGGTACAACAAGATGTCGCAGTTATGTCTGAGAGACATAGAGAACAATCAGTAGGTTTTGCTGATAAAATGAATCTGCTTTATAGAGGACTTGAAATAAAGATTGAAGAATTATCAACAGCACTTGAACTAAAGATTCAAAAATTAGTAACAGCAATTGAAGATGTTAAGAGCAAGCATATTGATGATCGTAGGGAAATAGCTTCAAAATTGCATGAAGTTCAAATAAATATAACTAACAATATACGCGAAATTAATAAAATTAATAATATTGTTAGTAATATAGGAAGCCAAATTACAATTCTTGATAATAATAAAGTTAATAAACTTGATATTAGAAAACTTAAATAGGTACTTCAATAGTGAATTAGTGCTAATCAAATTGTGGCCGTAAAATGGCATCAATCGAAAAAATTCAAGTGGTTAATGAATTACATAGATCGATAAGAAAAAATTTCCCTAGGAGACGAACGCTTATTAAAGGGCTGGATGATTTATGGCAAGCCGATCTTGCCCAAATGGATACATATGCTAAAGAAAATAATCAATTTAAATATATTCTGTTGGTTATCGATTGTTTTTCAAAATATGTGTGGACTGAACCACTAAAATCAAAAACAGGGGAAGAAGTGACAGCGGCATTTGCTAGAATATTATCCACTTCTAAGCGTTTTCCGAAAAATTTGCATACCGATCAGGGTAAAGAATTCTATAATCATTATTATCAACGTTTGTTGCAACAATACAATATTAATCATTATTCAACATATTCACAAATGAAAGCGGCCATTGCCGAACGCACTATTCGTACCATAAAGGAACGATTATATAAATATTTTAGTTTAAATGGCACACACAAATGGATTTCGATTTTACCCACTATTGTGAAGAATTATAATGAATCAAAACATAGTGTAATTAAAATGAGACCATGTGATGTTAGTGAAACAATTGAAAGAAAATTATTGGATACTGTGTATAATCACATAAAAATATTTCCTGGATCCAAACTTAACATTGGAGATGAAGTGCGTATTAGTAAAGAAAAACATGTTTTCGATAAAGGCTACACACCGAATTGGACTACTGAATTATTTAAAATTATTAAAATTAATCACACCAATCCTGTAACATACTTGTTGGAAGATATAAATAAGAGACCCATAAGAGGAGCTTTTTATTTTTATGAGCTGCAGAAAACAAAACAACCAGATGTTTATTTAGTTGAAAAAGTTCTAAAAAAAAGAGGCAACATGGTATATGTAAAATGGCTTGGCTTTGATAATTCTCATAATAGTTGGCTTGATGAGACAAATATATTATAGGGAATATTAGTTGTTTCATAGAATCTTGACTAGCACGATGTCTTCTGAAAATCAATGTGTTTTTAGTGCCAATCAAATAGACAAAGAATGTTTTGAATTATTAGACGAGTTTGAACGTGAAACAAATGATGAGTGTTTTATTTTAAATAAAAGATTTTTTTTTTCTGATAACGAAATTTTCATCGATATTGGTTTAAACACATACAAAGAATTTAGACCATGCATTAATGTAAGCAATGCTTTAATATTCGAAATAAATGAATGGCAAAAGTTCATATCTAATATGCATTGGCTTCTTAGTGGATATTTTCGAAATATGGATATGGATTATCTACGTTTTATCATGTGTAATGATATAATTGTCTTAGGCAGCAACGGTATTGATGGACTGAAGATGGTGGAAGTTACAAGATGCGGAAAAACTATTGTTTTAACAGAGACTAATATACATAACTTGTTAATAGCTAATTTTTATTTTATTGCTGATGTTGTTAAAAAATTAATATTAATTGATTTTAAGGCATATTATAGTAATATTATACATGTTTTTAAAGAATTGTTTTCGGATCTAGTTACTCCTGAAGATATTAAGAATGTAATTTGTGAATATGTTTATAGTTTTAATGATGTATATAGTAATTGTTTAAGAGAATATATGTTAATTAATAAACACAAAATATTGTCTGATTTAAAATAAAAATACCATTATTCAAGTAATAAGCGTTTTATTCAGAAATTTCAAACTCTGGTGTTGATATGGTGTTGGATATTTTTTTTATACATTTAAAAATAATATAATATTTATTGTTAATGAATAAATGCAAATTTTTCTTAAAAGGTTCCGTCATCCTCTGTGGTAAAAATAATATATTGTTCTCTAATTCTAATTTGATCACTTCCCCGAATTTACTTTTGACTACTGTGACGTTTAAAATTTGATACTTCTCATCGGGAACCAGTTCATCCATACCAATTTTTGGTTTTGATGATGATACAGCAGCAGCATTTAGACATTTTAAATCCATTTTTCTCTACAAATAAAAATATAATAAATTATATTTAGTAAATAATAAATTTTTCAAAAATAATTGCTAATAAATTAATATTTACCTGAACACATAAACTTGAGACCTTTAGTTGTTGAAGATGAAACTGTATTTGACAAATATTTACCTGTAGCCTATTAGAATTATCAAACCAAATTATTTAAACACTCGATATGTATTGTTTAAACTTCAATATTTTATGTAGTTGTTGAAGATGAAACTGCATTTGACAAATAGCTCACATGAGCCCATATTTATATTGGGAAAAAAAAAAAAAAAAAAAAATAAATAAACTGATTGGCTCCTCCTTTCACTAATCTCTATACAGTTGAATTTAGCACATTCTTCATCGTCTATGTACTTAGTTGGTTTCTCAAGGTAACAGAAATCTACCCTATTGAAGATTAGATTATTTTTATATTCAGGGTAGCTTATCAACCTGCCAATTAAAAATCACTTAACTTTTTGGCTTTTCAAATAACGTCAGACCGTCTGGCCTCGATGGTTTTTACATCTGTCTGCAGTAGAGGGTGGCTTTTCGACCTTCTCAATCTCATGTGTAGATAACCACAAATTTTACTAGATAATTCTTAATAGCATTCAAATGATATTATTGTTAAGAGCACATTCTTCATCGTCTATGACAAGAAATGATAATCGTCATAGAGGGTAGCTTATCAACCTGCCAATTAAAAATCACTTAACTTTTTGGCTTTTCAAATAACGTCAGACCGTCTGGCCTCGATGGTTTTTACATCTGCATGCAGCCTTTTTTCTTTAAAGTAATTAAGCGACTCTCATTAAATGGACAAAATGGCGTTAAAATTAACTGGACAATAACCATGGTGACGCTAATGGACGCCGGACGACTCACCATTCGCCCGACCAATCAAATCTAACGGTGCCATATTGAATCACCCCTTTTCCCACCCATCCAATTAAATCCAACGACGCCATATTGAATTACCTTTTTCCCCACCCATCCAACGACGTCATATTGAATTACCCCTTTCCCCACCCATCCAATGAAATCCAACGACGCCATTACCCCTTTCCCTTAGTACCCTCCCCTCTGACGCCATATTGAATTACCCCCCACCCCTTAAACTTGTACACACCCCTTTGATTGACACCATATTGAAAAACCACCCCCTTACCCCTGAATTTACAATCCCCCCTCTAGAGTCTAAGTTGAGGGAGAATCGGCCTTGTTTAACTACTAAAATGAAAATCATTTCTGATGATTCTATGACAATTTGCTGTTTTGCTACATGCCGCTATTTTTTAGGAAAAATAAATAAATTACACCTGTCATTGTTTTTATGTTTCATTCTTCTTCTTTTGCTTTTTCTTTTTTTTTCTCTTAGTTTAAATCTGCACAAAAAACATTTTTCATAAAAATTTCGCAATCGAAGATATAACGTGTATAGTAGTAGGTATATAGGTCCATATATCTATATATATATACATATAATAATAAAAAAAGCAAAAGTTTCCCATCTGAACTCAGCCCTCCCTCTCTAAATAAGAGAAGTTTTCCCATTTTTCAATGTTGTACGGTCATGGCACCTGAGGATTTTTCTAAATAAATATTAAGCACTTTACTTTACTATAGTATACGTATTATAGAAGAAAAAAAAGAAGAAGAAGAACAAGAGAAACTTTCATTTAAATTGATAAAAATAATAATTAGAAAAAGCATGGAAACAAAAAGAAAAATCGAAAGACAAATTGAGAATAAAGTGTTAACAATAAAAAATTACATCAAGGGAATTTAATAGAAAAAAATAACAGGATTCAGTGCTATCCGCTGGAGATGAGTACCTACTGTGTTTTAATCTGATGATGTACTGTTATTTTGAAACTAGCTCGGAGATAATAATGTTGGCATCACATCATTTTGTCATTTTTTGAATTGTATTATAAGAAATCTGATAGTTTTATCGACTAGATTAATATTTATATTGAATACAGGCATTTGAATTAAACAGATTTTCTAGGTTATGTTGAAGTATTCTTCTTGGCACTTTTTCCTATCGATTCTCACATTTCTTTTGTTAATATAACACGCTCGAATAATCTTTTTGGTTTAGTATCAAATAAAATTTATTGACAATTAAAAATAAATAACAAATGCACATTAGATTTTTCAATAAATTAAAAATATAAATCAATCTTTACGAGAGGAAATTAAAATCTAATTGAATCCGCAACACATCTATCTCTCTCTCACGATCTCATTCTTAGTGTCTTTGTTGTTGTGAACTGTAATTAAAGTCAAGCCATTATGTTTTAAGATATTATGAATTTGAAGAAAATATTCTATATAGAACCACTAACATTTTAATAAATGGATCGTAATAAATGGAAATATAAGAAACTGCACATTTTTGTCAAAGCCAACTCTGACATAGAAAATACATGTTTTCTATTCGCATATTACTAATAGAAAATCAGTGACATTTTAAATCAAATACTAAGCACTAAATACGTATACAACTTCCCAAAAAGCAACGAAAAAAAGGGCTGAAAATATTTTAGCATAGAGACGAGCTATTAACCAACCGAAGCATAGTTTCAATTACTAGCGCTAGCAAAGCAGCAGCAGCAGCTTAATCAAAAAAAACATCAAAGCTCCAAGTTTGACATTGGTGCTGTACACTTCGATGAGTGATGGAATAATAGTAAACTGGTCTAAATTCACTATAATATTCAATTTCTTCAAATCACTATGCAAATTTAATAATTGATTTCGAAGGCGATTAAATTAGGTTAGATATGATTGATGAATAATGAATTTATCTTGGAAAAATGCCAATCAAGCATATATTCGAGCAGCCATAAACCTAATTGAGTCGAATTGACTATTGATTACACTGAAATCTTCTCACTTGCAATGCAAATAACAACGCTTGATGATCTTTCCATTCATTTCATTTCGCCATCTCGTGAACTGATACTGAAGACGTTGGCGCCCCCCAATCGCCCTCTTTCATTTATTTTTCGTTTTCCTTTTTTTTCTTTTTTTAATTTTTGTTGAATAGAAATTAAGAAGACTCGACACAGTTTTCGTGTGCCAGAGAAATGTTTTCCTCAACTGTTTGACTATTGTCACACACAGTTTTGTTTGCATATTATTATTCCTCAAGTTTGTTATGTGTATTTGTCATTTTGTCAAAGCCTACTATACTTGTGTAACTGTCTATAACAGATATTGGTTGGTTATGGGAGGAATTTCTTCTTTCTCTTCTTTCACACGAATTTGGTGAATATTTAATTGAGAATGTTTGGAAATAGACAAATAGAAACGGTGTGTAGCTTTAAAATGGATTTTGTTTTAATGTTTCTAGGTTAGGTATATATGTATGTATGTGGAGGTATATTGATCAATTCTGTACATGTAAAATAGAGGAAATATTGCTAGAAAATAGGAAAGCAGAAGTGTCTTCTTCTTTAGGAAAAGTCAAAGTGAGCAGTTACGTCACTTAGTATTACTTGAGTAAAATTTAAAAAAACATTACACATCTAACTTATACATACACATTGGAAATGGCCAAATGCCATTGAAAAGTTCTAATTGAAAATCAAAACAAATAAGGAATTTCAAACTCAAACTCGAAACTGTTTCAAATAAATAAATGTAGATATATGTATGTTCAGAAACGAGTAAGGAAAATTAATTATTGTTTTAGTTTCCTTCCCAAAATGGAATTTCTCCTTTCGCCCTCTCTCTTGTTCTCTCTCTCTCTCTCTCTCTATTTTCACCCATCGACGACGACGACAGCAGAGGACAAAATTACAAGAAGAACAAAAACAAATAAGAAAATAAAGGAACGCATAAATATCTTGTATCGTCGTCGTAGTGTAGAAGTACATTACATACATATAATATATATATATATATACGTATATATGCATATATAAATACTTTACGTAACATTCATAGGGTTTGTAATGTCACGAAATTAGAAACTTGGTGGTTTGGTATTATTATTCGACATATTGAAACCCAGATGTGACTCTCTTTCTATTCTAGTATAGTATATGTATTTTCTAAGTTCAAATTAAGTTTTAGTATGGAAAATTTAGGTGACTGGAGGATTGGAGCGATGGGAATATATATGTATAGATGAGTGAGAAAATAAGTGCAATAAATGCAGAAAACGGTTGTAAATTAAATAGGAACGTCTCTATGATAAATTTGATAAACTTTCAGATATGGTTGACATGCATGCATGCTTCTATTTTCAACATTTAAGTTAAATTGAGTTCACCTTAATACTCTACTATATAGGGTATTGTCCATTGACAATTTCTCTTATTATTATTTTTAGAAAATATAATTTTTTTAAATCTCTAAAGAGATTTTCTTTCATCTCATTTTTCGCCTCGCCTCGTTTTTTTTTTTTTTTTCTTTTGGTCATTTTCTTTCTACGATGATACAACAACGGTGTATCGCTAACCAAAACCATATAAAAATGCTTTAAAAGAAAATTACAACGATTTTAATCCCTTAAAGAAAATCTCATTTTATCACTAGTTTTTTTTTTTTTGCTTCTTTTTCGTCAAGAAAACATTTTACGATTTTCTGTTCGTCGTCGGTCGGTCGGTCGGTCAATTTAGTGGTGGTTTGGGTTTTTTTCTTCTTCATTTTGATGGTCCAACGGTAAGTAGAAGGGAAGAGAGTAACAGAGAGCGAGAGAGGACAATTTAGTATAGTACAGAACCAAGGTGATAAGTATTAAATATTAAAGGGTAAGTTTATGATCGACCGGACATAATATTATATCCTTTTACTATCACCAACCCGAATCGTCTTAAAGTGGAAATGAAGAGCGAGTGTCATCGTATGATGATAGCAACGTACAAAAAGAAGAAAAGATCATTTAAAAATTGATATAAAAAAGAATTGGTGCGGTTTTTCTATATTAAATTGAAATTTTTCGCGACAGCACTATATAAAGAACAAACTGAATAGAGCGAGGTTGCCAAATTGATATACATACATTTTTCTATGCTATTCTAATTTATTACAAAACCATCGACGTCATCAAAAATCGACACACACACACACACACACACTCACAAAAAAAAAACTGCTGCAGCAAAATAACAGCCGTTGCATTTCACCGTTTTCGACATATCGAATAATTCTTGAATCCTCTTAAAATTTATCAAAAAAGATGGATACATTATGTATTATAGAAGAAGAAGAAGAAGAAGGAGAAGGAAAGGTCTATTAGATAAAGAAGACCTTCTTCAACCATCGATTCGTCTTTACTAAAGCGGAACAATTTAACTTACGATTCGATATGCAATTTGTTTCGTTTTCCAGAAAATGTTATTTCAATGAGATATGTATTATGTAGGTTAGGTATGTAAGTATTATAATAATATGTCTATGTAAATCTATATACGTACTACTGCATGCACTGGAATGGAACTCCATTATTTCAAATCATATTAGAATAGCTTAAGGATGAGTAATATCCCATTTTGTGTTACTGATGTAATGTATTTATACTGATGTTTGATCGACGTGCATACATATATTTTCTTGTCTCCTTTAAATCGTAAAATAAATATACACAAATATACACATTTCTTCTTTTACATGTAAAGAAATTAAAATAAAAACTTATTCACAATAATTAAATGCATGCAGGTTTCCATGGAAAATGTCGCAGCGGCTACGGCTAGAATCGTTTAGCGAAAGCTTATCGGAAACATAAACGTTTCTATGTATATAATATATACTCCGGTAAATGTACAAATGTAAAGGTATATCTATCTATGTATTTGTGCACAATAAGCCTTTGATATTATGCATCCAAGAATATCCATTCTATGAGTGAGTTAGAAGAGCACAACAATAATAATAATAATAGGCGTTTGAATATGATTATGTTGGTGGTGGTTGTTGTGAAAAGAAGAAAAAACATATACATAATGCAATACAGACTAGTAATAATAATAAAAATAATCATAAATTTGAAATGCTAAATAATTTTAGGAAAACGATGGATTTAAATTGATTCTTTACTAGAAGCTTGGCAACATTGCACATGATTCCATACAATAGCTGAGTATAGAATTAGCCCTTACGGTCGAGTGTATTTATTAAAATTCATTTGAGTAGAAATTTGAAATGATTTTGTTATTATTTTTAAGCATGTAGGTGCTGCCATCTCTCTATCATAGCTCTTTGTAGTATTTATAGTTAAAAAATCAATATGACTTTATTTTGATTTGAAAAAATCATTAATACATAGTTTATTGATTACCTTCTGTAATAGTTGAGAAACCAGACCAGAGATGGCGCTGATGCTACACAATTTTATAGCAATTTCAATAATTTATGAAAATTTATATAACGAAATATCTTAATCGATTTATTTACTTATTCCTGAACACGTAGTGCTGCCGTGCTGTATTCACTCCTATACAGATGTTTGGAATATTAATAGTTTAGAAAATCAATATTTAACCGCAAAATCATTGTATTGATTCTACTTCCGTATTAGTTGAACAGAGCAGAAAACAGATAGCGCTGAAAGCAAATACTTTTTTTTTATTCACTAACGAATTTGATAAATTTGTAGCAGAATTTTATCTAGTATAAAAACGACATAACTAATTTAAAAAAAAAACGTGGCTTTTCCCAATTATTTTTTATCGGCACGTTTCTCCTGTAAATCGTCTAAGCCAAAAATTGCTTAATGTTTTTTCAGAAATGGATTTGGATTATAAATTATTCACAACTAATGGAAGTTCCCGACTTCGTCCGGGTTGAGTTGTTAATTGGAGTTTTCTATAAGGCATAGTAATTTCGTGTGCCCAGAAATTTTTGAAATTTCCTATCTCGTTCGGTCTTCTTATTGTTACAATCCTCCATAGTTTTATTATTTAAAATAATGCTAAAAGTTAAGAAAACAGTACAGCAAACTGTGTTTCGGACCTTTTAGCTACTAAATTTTGTCTGAAATTAATACATGCAGAATGAAATGGCGCCATTAACATTGAATTAAGTATGCGTATCGTTTGGTTGTCGAAAGGCAAGTACGCAATGATTAAAAACGAATGGGACAAATAAATTTTCGTAATTTAATTATTATAGAGCTAGAGATAATAAATATTTCATTAATTATGATTATTGATCTCAACACACTACACAGAAGTTTTATTGCACCTAATTCATTATATCCACATCAAAATCATTCGATTCAATCAATTTAAATGATGATTAAATATAATTTATATGCACATAATAACTGCTATAAATAATATTTGTACATTTTCAAGTATCTGTTGAACAAAGATGGAAAACTTCTACAGAACATAAATCCTGCTAATATGAGAATATGTATCTAAAATTATTACTCATAATTGAACTCGATTTTCTCTAATTTGGCAACACCTATAAAACTAAAAGATTAAATAATCATACACTAAAATTATTATTACTATTTTTTTTTCTCTCTTTTTATCTATTTCCTAAAAAACTTATAAATTTATTGCACAGCTAAATTTGATCCCATCAGAAGCTCACCAAATTCATTCAATTCAAATACAAGCTTTATCAGTGTCAAATAACAAAATAATAATAATAATAACGATAATTAATATTACTAATTGCTAAAATTATACATTGGTGTGTATTCGAGAATTCGAAAAAGAACAAATCAATAGAACAAAATCGAGTCAGCAAGATGGACAACACGGTTACTTTTCGGAGGTTTATGCCTAAGGCGAATAATTCAATAATAAATGACGATGATGGAGGTGGAATTGATTCGGACGTTTTTAGTGAACGTGGAAATGATCCAGAATTTCGTGTTAGCGATTTCAAGCAGGTAAATTTGGTTAAAATTTTTTGCATTTATTGTGAATTTTTTATCTTTTTCATTCCAAGAATTTTGGATTTATAATTTTATTATAAATTTAATAAAAAATTATTTTTACAAACTGAGTTATTCCAGCCATCCACTTCTAATGGACCAGCCCAACATTGTCTCAATAGTACATCTACGTTTAACAACCATTTGACCAGCAACAACACAAATAGGAGACCAAATTCAATAATTGAACAAAATCGATATTCTACTGATCATATGGTGCAGAATTCTACTTTACCGAACACCAAAGACATGCCTAGATCAATAACTCGGCCAGATTCACTAATATCAGTCATATCAGCAAATTCCGTATCCAGATTTCCATTGCTAAATGACAGATGTCACTCGAAGGTATAAAATTTTTCAAAATTCAATCAAAATTTGAACAAATTTAATAAAATTACGTAAAAAAAAGAGAGTTAATCACATTTCATTTATATCATACAAATGTGACGTAATCACTTCTGGAACTGGAAACTTCAGCAAAGTTACTAAAAAAAAAGCATATTTCAGGAAAATATACCAAAACCAACACATCCTTCAGCAATTTTGCCTAGTAGATCACTTATTAATTCACAGATTTCCTTTTGCTCAATTGACAGTTTAAATAATAATAGTAATAGAGGTAATAATACTCCAATTTCACCTACTGACCATAAATCATTGAGTTATGCAACTACCGTCGATACACCAGCTACCGCTCCAGGAATAAAAAAAAGAAAATTCTTGTAAGTTTCTCACAAAAATCAATGACGACCTCCGAACTCATCAACGAATGAATTGATTTTAGAGATAAGATTTTTACGACACTCGGTATAATTTATGCATTGCTAATTATAACAATTGGAGTAGCACTCTATCTCCTTGACTATATAGATTTACAAAGACAAGAACTTCATTTTATAGCAGAAGTAAGTGAAATCATATTAGTTGCTAACGGTGAGAGCCCACTAATCGAACTGGCGCTTGCTTTATTTTAAATTCCAGTGGTTTAGTCTTACGATTTTGACGTTGGCAATGGTTTACTTTTTTTATATAACAATTGACATTAACAATTATATGAATAAAAAGAAACAATTGACTAAGTTAATGGAGGAAATCCCTATGGAACAGTTAGAATGCCAACAAACATCAGATACCAGTAACCAGAATCATTATAAAATGCAACAAATCTTAGAATTGAATAAAATTTTAAATCGCCATAGTTATTGTTTCAATAAGGATCGACATTCGTCTAATTTTTATCTAAAAATTGGCGCTACAGGTGAGCATAACGTTAAATAACACTTCATCTTTTATTTATAAGATTTTTATTTATTTTTTCTTCATCAGCTTTTTGCTTTGGGCATTTAATTCACAGCATCCTAATTTTAACTTATCGAGGAATCATTCTAAGTTCATCAGATCAAGCCACCGAGGGATGTGTCAGTCAGCTGACTTATGCAATTGATGTGATGTATCCAATTTATTCGTTGCTATTGTTATTTTTCATTTTTAAATATTCTAGCGTATGTATATGATATGTGTTTGAAATTTAATTCCATCGAACCGGATGTAATAGTTTTGTTCTGATCGGATGGATTTTTTTTTAGGTGATAATCAATAAAAATGTGTCGTTTCATCGTATCGGGTTTTTACATTGTATAGCGACAAATTTATGCTGCTGGATTTGGACGATATTTCGTGAAACTGCCGAATATGTTCAATATCATGATCAAAAGACGTACAGTACCAATATGTCTGTAGAAGGTAATTGACACAATTATTATAAAGCTTTAGTTTTTAGACCAGAGAAAAAAATGTAGTTCGACAACAGTTCGAGTAGTGTATTATATTTTGTCTAGCATAAATTTTAAATAAAAGAAAAGAGTTTTATAGAACTTTTATTAAAAAAAATAAAATTCTATAAAAACCAAGTTCAATAAAAAAAAAGAAATTCTCAACACATTTTTCCTCACTCAGCATATAATTATAAAATGAAATTTCCCTTGTAAAAACGAAAAATCTTTTCAAGTCTACCCCAAAAGGATTTTTTTTTGTTTCTTTAATAAATCTTCAGAACAATTTTAATGGACCAATTATAAAAATCTCCTTTTTGACTTTAGAGAATACGTAACTGTGAAATGCTTTATAATTTTCTCATTATTATTATTATTATTGTTATTGTTTTATTTCGTTGATGGTTTTTAATTCAGTAGGAATTTATATAAAAAGTTAATCTCTGAGAAAAAATGACAACATTCCACAAAGCTATAATAAAAGTATTAATTTGTATTTGATTTATGACGTGCATGTACCTTTAGGTATCATAAATTTCTCTGAAATTTGTTTTTTAATTCCTTTATAATAGATTTTTAATCGCCTTTTTTTCAGATAGCAAATCAATCAACATGATAACACCACGAAGATTTACAACAACATGTGATAATGCCGATTTAAATGTTCTTTATCAAAACTATTCGCCATATTTGTATCCATTTAGTGTGGAATATAGCATTATAATTGGTAAAATAATACGTGATTAATTCACACACACACACAGACACACACACACAAAGGATCTATCAATTTCAGTTGGAATTTTATACATCACATGGACAAATATTGGACTATGTTTATCAACAACAATTCTCGATCATACTAATGAGACGAGACAATGTAAAAATCACGAAACAATCGGTGAAGACGGTGACAGTAATATGACATTACAAGTGGATTGTCATGCATCAAATAGGGGATTTTTTAGTGGATTTATCGTACTAGTATTTGCTATTGGTAGTGTTATATTGTTTTTTATAACATTTTTCCATGAGTAAGAATTGCAGAATCTATTTTAAATTGGCAATATTTAATAAAATAATATACTTTTAATAATTATAGTGAAAATGATTTAGCTGAGCTTGGCCGTGTAATCAGCGAATCAACTCAAACGGCCATCTTGGCATTGATGAGTGTTTGTTCAGTATGGGCCTATATGCAACTGTACAAGTTGGATATTAATGAATTCATACACAATCAATTAGATAATTTCTTGCTTGTAATGTGCCTACCAGCGTTTTTTATTTATTCAATTTTTAGTATTACAGCTGCCAGTTTTTATTCTAATAAGTTGGCTATACTGAGAAATAGTGCCGAGGTAATTTTAATTAATTCTCGCTGTCTATATAAAACGACAAGATTAACGCACCGTAGCACCAAAGTAGTAATAAACAAAAAGCAAAATGTATCATTTCCAGTTAATTCAAATCCTAATTCAAACACCACTGACAATAGATGCACTGTCAAAATCGAGCAATTCGAAACAACTACGTAAACTGAAACCTGGACGTGCCCTAATAATATTCCTAGTAATTTGTAATATTGCCATGTGGCTGATGCTAACATTTGAAGTAAAATCACATGGACTAAATCAGTACAGACAGGAGTTCTATTCAAAAGAATTTTGGTCGATAGTTGGACATATGTGTTTGCCATTAATTATGTTTTATAGGTATACATATACTTGTTGATTGGTGGATTAATTAATTAATTGCCTGTTGATTAGCAATCGATTTGATTCGAATAAATTATTGCTAATAATTTGATTAATGTTTAGGTTTCATTCATCAGCTTGTCTATGCGATGTGTGGAAATATGCCTATGTTCCTGCCGGACATTAAGCGTGATGACACTGTAGAAGAGAAGTGTCATAATTTAAAGGTTACCTGGAGTTATTTCCTATTACTTAAACGTCAATATATTGTAATATTTAACAATATTAGGTTAATGTTCGTCAGTATATTGTACAGTTTTATTATTTCAATATATTGTTAAATAAAGAATTGACATATTGTCAAACTTGATTAAATACTCACTTTTATTTGCTCATCTATTTAATCTATCTGTTAATTATTATGTTCAATGGACTTTAAAGTCCATATTTACGAATACAAGCTTCTTTTAACTTGTCTATTTATACATAATATGAAACTAGTTAGTTAACCTGCTCAATCGGCCATAACTTGCTGCTGCTGCTGATGCTACTAGTCGTTTATTCATCTAGTTTTAATTCAATCCAACCAACAGTACAACAAAAAAAAAAATAGAAATGGACATCAGCAAACGGAAATGTTTGTTCTTTTTTTTTATAGGTTAGGTTAGGTTTGGTTCAACAGCTTGATACTTGTGACAAAACAGTCGGAGCGTCGACGAGCATATCGGCCACATTTTGAAAATAACGGTCGAATAGGCTCGGCTGGTATTCTATTTTATCATTCAATTCATTGTATTTTCTCATTGATGCGAAATTAATCATGAATATGAGTTTTAATTATGTATACTACAGAGAGAGAGAAAGACTAAAATGGGTGGGTTAGTGAAATTTAGTAGCAAGTATTTTAATTGTTAATTTTTAGCCAGATGAATGAATGGAAAAGTAATTAAAATTGATAACAAAGCATCAGAGAGAAAAACAGCTTAGGTACTGAATTAAAATGTACAAATGCCCTGCAATGTTGTGATTTCTGGTACTGCAAAAAAAAAAACAAATTCTAACCATAACCTTTGAATTTTTGATGTTTTTTTGTCGACGAATTATCACATATGTAGAACAAATTGTCAAAAATATGCGGAATTAAAATCATTTTCCCTCTATCTCTTTTTTCTGCTCCTACTCTACCTCTTCTTCTCTCTTTCTCTCCCTCTCTCTCTTTACTTGGTGCATTAAATGAAACGAATATTTTCGGCATAGAAAATTTGTATACCGGAAGGAAAAGCATATGGGGGAGATGAGTAAAGGAAACAATTATTGCCAGAAGAGAGAGTATCTACCAGTCAATTCGACTGAGCATAACAAAACAAAATCATTAGGCAACTTGTTGGACAATCATGTGACTAGTCTCCATGTCATTCTACTAAACAAATACTATTCCGATATAATGATCAGTAAACCGATCATGGATCAATTTCATCATTATAGATTCGTACTAGTCGAATTAACCAAATATAATCTACGGAGATATGCCTGAACGCTTAAGGTGCGACCACACGTGACAATCGAATAATAATAATAATGAAAATAATGAACATTATGGGGCCCCATCCCTCTTTATCCACATCCTATAATCTTAATTCGTGTTGAAAATTGGACCAGAAATACTTGGTTTAGTTTAGTTAGATTATTAATTCAATTAACAACATGTTTATGTAGTTAGTCATTGCAACGAAAGTGATTTGTCTTGTGCAATTTTCAATTTTTTTCGTGTTCTAAATGTGTTGCAAGAAGCAATAAAACGATTTACGATGGTAAGTAGAATGTAGGCAACCTCCTTTTAAATACCATTTTTCAATTTATTCATATGGAAAAGAAACACCCTTTTTAGGCTATGTAAAATTCATCTCGAAAAAATACATTCATGCAAATATAAAAATCATCTCTATAAATGACAGATATTACATTCGATTTTAATAGGTCGTATATGTATAAATCAAGTAAGCAAGGCATGCTTACATTTACATTACCATTCACATTGACACAGACAGACTTTGGGGTGGTGACGGATACGAAGGACGGGGGAGCGATGGAAACTGAAAGACCTATTTCCCGTTTTGAATTGAGTTTTTCACACCAAGGGTGCATCGAATTTTCCACCCCAATCGTTGAGTAATATTCATGGTGGTGGCGACGACGACGACGATGATGATGATGATGATGACGAGCGTCGTCGCCAAAAATTTTTGTTTAGCCTAAAGGTACGTTCATACACACACACACACACACACACATACATTGTGTCGTTCGTAGTAGTTACTGCTGCCAGAATTTGATGATGTGGGTGGGTAGCAGGGGAGCAAATGATGATGAGGGTTGATGGAGGTGGTAGAGGGCAAGTGAAAAATTCATATAAAATTAAATTTAATATCGTCGTGCATTACTGACTTGTTGATTTTTTAAGTAAATATTTCAGATGACAGAAAATGTACGAAAAATATATTTTCAAAAAGAATTTCCTTGTTTTTGACCGGATTGAAATCATTTCCATTGGAAAATTTGTTTAAACTATCAATTTGTCTTTAGATTTGATTTCAATGGATTCACATTGGAAACAATGTTCAGACCTATCATTAGTCCTATTCACACAATAGTCGATTCTGTTAGTCGCATTTAAATCATTCATTGTGAACACAGCTTTACAATTTCCCAAATATGTCAATCAATATTAAATATTTTACTAGGTAATCCTCCAGTCACTTGACCATATGGATTATTATTAGACATTATCTTTTATGGCGCACAAGGGTGCAAAAAGTTGTTACTGATCAAAAAAACTTAATTTATATTTTATAGCGCTCCATTAACGAAAGAATTTTCTATTATATGTTTCCATTATAATGTCGAATCAGGCGATCAAGCACGATTTTAAGCAAAATAAATTGTGGTTAGTGTTAATGGTCGGTTGATAAGATCAAATTGAGGGGAAAAAAGGGTGGAACATTAGGTTTAAATCGATGTTCATCAGATCTCTGAATTTGTTTCGCGATATACGTACTTGAATCCAGCCCAGAAAAAAAACCGGCACTAATCCCCATGTTAAGCAACTTCTAAACAATAATCGAATTTCAAATCAGTCGATGCCATTGACGTGCATGCACACTTTGCTTGCATCAAACCGTATAAATCTGCAGATAGCAAAATCGCGCCTCGTCAATTTCGAGACCAAATCAGTTTCCAATCTACTAGATCCTAAACCCACTATTTTGCTCACCCTTTTCACGATTATAAAATACAAACAACAAAGACTTAACCTATTTATAACTAAGTCAGTGAACCAAGTGATATACATCGTCGTCCATATAAATAAATATATATATATATACAATAATAATGTAAGAGTGCCAAAGGGGAGCTGACAGATGAGACACACAGAGAGAGAGAAAGAAAAACACCACGAGGGATGCCTGCTTACTAAGGGGATACGAAAAAAAGTCTGTTCTCGTTTCTTCTCCACCTCCCCCGCATTCCCAATCCGACAACCAACTCAGGCACACACAGACACAAGAGAGGAGCCCACCTCAACTCGCTTATCGTTCCGGATGGTGTAGCGATTGAGCGCAAAATATCGCTTTTCCTGTTTGACAGAGCGAGCGAGCAAACGAACGATCGGGAAAAGCTTTCGTGCCGGCACCAATTTTGTAGGATAATTTTCCGGGTTATCGATAACCAATTTACGCACGAAAGATCATACATACAATATGATTGTATATATATATGTATATATATATATATATATATTCATATTCACATAGAAGGCACAACGATTTTGTCCCCTCGCACTCTCCGCCTGTTGTCTTTGGATGAATGCCAGATTTTATAGATGATGAAGATAATTTATAATAATAATAATAATTTATAATATAGAAAAGGATTTAAGATTATCATTATTATTATTATTATTATTAATATGTATTTTTATATATGCAACCGCACGGTAATCCAGGATATGCTATGCACAGATATGTTTGAATAATTCTGTGCAAATTCATGCATGGTTCTCCATAAGCATTTTAATGGAAGTGGCAGGAAAAGATGGGATAAAGTAAATAAAACAAAATGCGATCTACATGAGAATCTTAGAACATATTTGTTTTGATATTTTGTTGATATCGATATCGGTAGTTCGATAAGTATATGTCGAAGAAAAGTCGCGACCACCAAAATCTATCGCCATTATTTTACAACCATTGAACTTGTTCAATTCACATAGAGTCCTACGCTACTACGGCCCTCATTGTTTCATCCAACTGATTAAATACATTTTTATTATTGGCAATTTTCCGAACAGCAAATGAAAAACAAAAAAAAAAAAACCAACATCGAAGTTGACTTTTCCACTTCGAAGTTACCTTCGAGACTCAAAGTTTCCGGTACAAATTCATCGTCGCAACTATCGCCTGCACTCTCTTCTTCATCTTCTTCTACGTTCTCTCATCATCATTTTCTTGTTATTTTTCTTCATTTCCTTTTTCTTCTTCATTTTTCCTTTTACACTACTTCTACTCTTTGCTGAAAAGACACAAAATCTAATTTTCCCAGCTCAGTTTGTCGTCGTCAATAAATAAATGTGCGTGCATTTTAAGGTTTGCTCGATTTCTCGAATGATTGTTGTTGCTGTTATGTTCAATAGATACGGTTTGGTATTGTAGGAGTTTTTGTTAACCTAAAAAGAATACGATAACTGTATTTATTGTTTAACGAAAATAAAATGATTCGCATATTGACGACGTGCATGCACATTTCCAGGATGCAATGCTTATTTGAATATCAAAATAAAATTTTCTACTCATAACAACCAAACAACAATAAAGTACTTTTAACAGCAAAACATAAGAAGAACGCGTGCTCGATTCTTTCCACTCTTTTTCTTCTACATCTCGCCTTTCTGCAGGAACCCCGCCCCCTCCCGTTTTCCTTCTTTGCCATTACTTTTCTCTCTGTGTAAAGCAGAAAGGGAAAAACAAGTGTCAACAGCCCGCATATATGCGATAGAGACAACACAAAGAAACAAAACTTTTCACACTCTCTAAACGGAACACGTACACACACAATTTTCCAGTAAATTTCTGTTGTTGTGCCAAAACACCACCTTCATGTCTCGCTCTGTCTCTCAATATATATATATATACATAGATATCTAGATTTCTTTAGCAAATAATCAGTTTTCGATATCAATAAACAATAACAAATGTTATAATATCAAAACGAAATTTGCTCATTTAACTTTAGTAGTGTCATTAGTAACAATTGGAATTGGACACATCCATGGACTGTCCACTTGGTGGGGAATGAAAGTTTATTACAATAATAATTGTTTTGTTCAAGTGCCCGTCCATAGAAAAGGAATAGGGGTTTCGATTTTATCGAAAGTGTCTCCTTGAAGGCATTTAGTTGGTCGTTATTGTTGAATCGTTTTGGAATTTCGAATTTCAAAATCCAATAACAAATATTGCGATATTGATATTGATATAATTTAATTATTAATGGATGCAGTAAACGTTTATGCATCGCTTGATTCCATCCTGCAGCAAAATTATATATTTTCAGTTGTAAAATTATTATAGTATATTCATAAGTTTTTGGTCACTCTGTATAGCCCACTCTGCTTTTCTTCAGCACATCAACGTCATTAGAACAAAAAAATAAAACACACACACACTTAACCTCAATTGTTTCTACATTAAAAAAAATAATAATAATAAAAATCAAAAACCAAAGCCAACACAAGCTCGGAAAATCTCCAATAAACTTTTCTTCCTTATACTGAACATCAAATTTGACTTATATTGGATGGAAATGGGACTACTGGAAAATGGTTGAGGGCCGATATAGATGAAGAGGAGCAGCAGCAGGCAGGCAGGAAAAAGGTAAGGTCAAGCTTTTCTTGTGCGGGCCACTTCATGTCACTTTTCGTTTTTCATTTCGTCTTTTGTTGAGTGAACGGGAAGTAAAGTGATGTTTTTTAGACATTTAACAATGTGTGAACGAACGAATAACAACTTACCTGACCATAAAATTGATCTGCAACTTTTAGATAGAAGTAGTACTGTAGTAATTGTACTGTTGGAACTTAATGTGTCTAATACCATCCTATCGAACTAAGTTCTCATATTTCTCAATTTAATCATCAACGTATTTTATTTCCTTCAATGACGTTATTATTATTCAACATTTCAATAAACCGTTCAAACTACATGGAAAGATATTAGCTGTCCAACATTTCATTATCCAGAGAGAGCGAGAGAGAATTATATAATAGTGTCATGTCATGAGGCGTTACAGAGACATTGTCATCGACACCAACCTTAATAATAGAATAGCGCCTCGTGTATCGGTTCTAACGCTTTGCTTTATTCTAAAATCTCTAGTTAGGCCTATTATGATCGGGGCAATAGTAAACTCGGCTTAATTTATATTATGTAAATAATGGAAAAATTCAGACCCACTCTTTCGCTAGTGAAATTTGTGAGCAACGACATAACTAACTGTGAATAGAGCATTTCGTGTGCCCAATCTGTTTACTCTCATACTTACTGATTGCTTTGGAATTCGGTTGATTTAGAACTAACCCAAAAAGAATTGAGTTCTTTAATATGTCGAATTAACTACGACCCTTTCGGGAAAATTTCCTGCCATGCCACATGATGATGATGATGATGATGATGAAACAACAGAATGAAGACCAACTAGCTGGTTGCCTGCCTGTCTGCCTACAAGCGCTACAACAAACACAATAGTCAAACAAATAGATTACATAAAGGACTTTCAGTAGCGACATCGGCGGCTTCCCTGATATACCTCTCCACCACTACCTCCATTTCCCCTTTTTCCTCCACATTCAAATATACGCTTCTCCTGTTTCCTCCTCCAACCAGAAACAAATGCAACAGCAACAAACGAACGAACAAAACACAGTATCCCCGATCCGATAAGTGGAAAACTGGGCGCGAGTTATTGTCACCGGTTTGCTATGGCATTAAGTAACCTGTCAGACTGCAGCAGGCTGAAAAGTGAATAACGTTATCGGTATCGGTTTGGAGGCAACAAAAGCGAATTGACTGTGTGTAGACAACAACAACTACTACTATACCATTACCGTTTACTATTGCTGCTACTAGCTGTAGGAACTGGTATGTATTGTTACAGGCTCGAAGGACTATTTTTTTTCTTTTTTCTCTCATCTTTTTTGTATGAGAAGGCGTGTGAGACACGCTTAATAAAGCTTAGACACATTCTGATAGGTCAATAGTAGAAAACTGCATATGGTGATGTGCAATTCAACAATGCAATGCAAACCACACACACTTTTACTGTAACATTTTAAAATCTTATTAGTCGTTCAAGCTGTTCCCATTTCAATGTAATCCTTTCTCATTCTAATGGGTGTATGCAGGCAATATAATTATAAACGGGAAAAGGGAAAAGAGACCCGGAGAGAGAGAAAATGCGAATACGTATGTACGTGCAAGTAAAAAGCATTATCCTTCCCGATTTTTGATTAAAAGACTGAATCCCTGAAATCGTTTGGTTGATGGTTCAAAAAGCGCTCCTGGCTGCTGCTGCTGCTGCTGCTGCTGTGGTCACAGTTGATGCTACAAGTCCGAGTAGACTTATAATACAAATAATATTTTAATAGAAGCAATCTCCTGACCAAGCTTTTGGAGTATTCTATTTAAACCTCGACTCAAATTGGTATTACGAATAGGTATTAGGTTAGATTTTTAAACCATTGGTGGGGAACGGCAAATGAAATCAGTTTGCTTTTTTTTTTTTGTTGACGATGAGAGTTCTAATACAAAGTGAACGTGCACGTCATTATTAAGTAAGTGCAAACGTTAAAAGTAAATTGTAATCCAAATGGAACAGCTTCTTCTATGACAATCGGATTTTCGGAACAACGAGGAAAAGTAGAAATTATTTTTCTATTCTGTGACATCTGATTAAACTCTGCGCTACTGCATTTTATATCATCGAATGGCCTCGATATTATATACGAATAGAACATGGTTCGTACTCAAATATAAAGCGACCAACATTAAATTAATTTCTATAGAAGTAGCTGCAAGCTGACTGATCGGCTTATGTCACTTATTCAACTCGATATTGAATCATCATTTCTCTAATATTTTATAACCATTTCAACAGGCAGATTAATCTATAATTAGAATTTTAATATATTTGTAGGACCTGCAAGAAATATGTAATTTTAGAGAATAAGCGCTATAAGTACATTGGGTGGAGCTAAAAGTTGTTTAGGGGCACGGCTAATGTTATAGCTTCCCGCAACTGTGTTTACTTTATATCTTGAATCTTTGCATATCTTTTTTGTATTAAAATCGCAAAATCCTAGGTTATCTCCACCAAACCTACAGCAAACAAAACATCAGCCAAAATAAATGCATTTATTCATTTTTCGTTTGGCATTTACGGATGTCTGTGCATCTCCGACCGAAAGCTTTGAGGTTAAGAGGACAAAAATGATGGCTGATGAACAAAAGGAAAAGAAAAAGAAGGAACGGCTAAAAGAGGGATAACCACCTTAAAAAGGGCCATCCGTCATTTTCGGGCCAAAAAGCTTCTTACCGATTCGATTTCGTTATACGCCATGTATGTATTGTGCCATATCAAGATTTCTTTCGCTTCTCCTTTTCGGGATAATATTTTTGAATATAAGGTGAGGTGTGAAAAATGGTACAGATGAAGAGGGACAGGATGGGTGGGGAATGCAGGAAGAATAAATATAGAAAAGTTGGACACTGGAATTATTTATACGTATTTTATAGTAAAAGTTATAAAACATGCATGGTATTGATAGTTTTGTTTGCAAAGTTCACTTTGACAGATCAACTATTGGTGTTAAATGATTTGACAAGGCAAGTGTCAAACGTGGTCTTTATCTCGTTTAGTTTGAAAACGTTCTCAATTCGAATCGATCCATCATTTTTAATCATTGATTCAATGATTTTTCTGTCCTGTTTTCCCGTTCCATCAATTATAACCATCAATTTCGTTGAATCGAGTCGTCGGCATAACCGACGACATAACCTCATAAAATATGCTCTTTACATAAGAAATATACAATACATGTATCTATTATTGCGGTTGACCCAATCCGATGATGATTTTGCTGCTGTTGCTTCCTATATCTCTCCTATACCATTTTAACAAGAATATTATGCGACATGATGATAAATGATACATCTGTCCAAAGCACTCTACTATTTAAGCTTATACAAGGATACAGAATACGGATTTCTGCTAGCGATATTTAGCCTAATGAGAGAGACCGCCTGCTGTCTCTACAGTAGTAATTGTTAGAAAATTGTTAATTCGACTAGTCATTAGCTGTATTATTATCAAGAATTTGTATAAAGAATATGAAGTACAATATTCAAACTGTTTATCTCACTTTTTTTCCTTTCGTGCATAAATAGATAGATGATGTCAATTAGAGATAAATTGTTGGCGTTCCAACTTAAAATGATAGCCAACCCCTTCGTATTAAGGGGGTGTCCCCTTCAGATTATTAAATCAAATTAACGAATAAGCCAGTTATTTCGACGTTTGCGCAATAGAAAAACTGTCATCTCTCACCCGTATAATAATAGCTTTTAATTAATTAAACAAATCGCGTAATTATAAGCTGTCCTGTATTGGTTTCGAAAAATCACGCAATAATAATAATAATAGTAGTGAAATCGGATCTATTCAAGTGATTTTTCTGCATATGTGCGCTTTCAGTGTGATCGGGTATGAATGGAAATTAATTTGGAAATTATTGGAATTTGAAATTATGATACGGCACAGTAGTGCAGATGTCCGTGCCTGTGTGTGTGTGTATGTGTACATTTTATTTGTTTTGCATCTTGTTCTCCACCTTTTTCTGTTTTTTTGCATTTTGAAATTGGAATTTGGTGTTGTTGTGTTTGCTGGCTAGTTGATGGATAAAAACTAATCAATGTAAAACACGGAAACAAAAGCACTAATTTAGAAAAACCGTAAGAGGAATTGGATTTCCATTGCAGTAAAACTCGAAATGAAAAGATAAATGGGAAATTGAAAAAAATTAACAAAAATAATAGACAATATAACGAATGATTAGGACTCAATAGATATGACTGTATTCTGGCTACCGAATATAGTGAATATATAGTAACAACCAGATAGTCTTCTTTTCGTTTACATTTGCCAAGATGACGGCTCTATGAGCTTGCTTTACCTAGGGACTCGTAACAAGAAAATAATAATAAAATAATCAATAACTACTGCGACTGAAAAAAAAACCTTTTATTTCAAATCAGCTCTTTATTGATGAATGAGTGGACGAGCTATATCGCTAGAATTACTCTCAATGCCAACTAGATAGACTCTAAATAAAATAAGTTTCTCAATAAATTTCAAAACATCTGTGAATTCCACTGGAAATTTATTTCCACTTTTAAAACGTTTTGAGCACCTTTATTATCACTATCATCATCATCAACGACAAGAAAAAAATAATAATAACAGGTGACACAAACAGAAACAAACGAGAGAAAAAAAAAGAGACAATCCAAATAAATATGAATTGAAATGACGACGACACGAAAACCGACAACATAAAAATTCATCATCGTTTACGCATGTCAAAATGAATTATTATTATTTTGCTTTTTTTTTGTGCTTTTGCACATTGTCATTTTATTGTTTTGGATGAAGCTTATGAGTTAGTAATGGTCAATTCACATGCTAGCTGCACGTATTGCAACAATTAGAACATTTTTGATTTATTTGAGGTTAGTTTTTACATGAGTTTTGTAAAGCAACCCACTTGTTAAATGTGTAATATAATTTATTCAAATCACAAACTACTCTGTTAGCAATTTACCAAGCCTAAGTACTTGACAGAATATAGTACACACACACGTCCATATTTCGAGTTATCTAACTACTGGAATAATACTACTCAAATGATGACAAATGGTCATCATTTACCACTGGATTGAAATCAATTGGCACTACATACATTATTATTGATGTGAATGAAATGGAATGGAAGCAGAACTAGATAAAATATGACATAATAATAACTATATGACACGCAACGACATTTGTGAAAAGTTGTCTCACGTTTTATAACATTATTACACCCCTTTAGTGGTGCACTAAAACGTTATTAGTCGGCTTGCATTCACTACACCCGGTGCGCACTGAGATTTGAAATACTGAGATGTATTAAGCAATTTTTTAAATAATGTTTAAATAAAAGTGTTGCTGTTAAGTAAATAAAATTTAAAAAAATTATTAACAAAATTTCCAGTAACTCGGAATGTGGACAATTTAAGGTCTCAGCACAAAAACGCTATAAGTGTATGCAACATTTATTTCCAATGACAATAGTGTCCAATTCTATCTACTAATAAACAATAGCGATTAAAATATCAATTTGAATACAGACATAAAACGTTTGATAAAAGAAAGAACGAAACAGATAAACAAAGAGAGAATGCACCTTGTGACAATCAACATAAGAACATAGACAGTAATAATAATAATAATAATGACAATAAAAACAATAGCAAGTTATCACAATAGTATGATGCTACTGCGGTTTTACTACTCCCAGTCCCAGTTAGATTTATAGTCGTTTATCATTTCGAGGCCTACTACGACTACTACTACTACTACTACTTGTTGCTGGCTGATACTACTTCACTTCAAAACTGAAAAGAGCTCTAAAAAAAAAAGGATTGGATGAGATGGAGAAACATAGACAGAGAGATAAAGAGGAGATGGATAGAAAGAGACCAGATGGAAAATAGAAACTAAAAATATAAAAGAGAACATGAGAGAAAAAGGAAATTAAAGGTGTGCGCCTTTAATCGTTCTAAACGTTTTCTTCTTTCTCTTTCTTTCTCAAAGGAAATCCTTTTTTCCTGTTCGAGATATATAATAATATAATCACATAGAATTTTGTTCAATCTGGCTACTTGAATGTTGTCGTCCCTCATGCTCTTCATTGTACCCTTCAATTTTATTGTCATAAATAGCTGATAATAATAATAATAATAATAGTATATTAATCGATAAAATGGCAGAAAGGAAAAAGAGGCATTTCTCAACAGGAAATGATAATAAAATGACAATCCAAAACTTGAGAAAGAAAATATAAAAATCCATTTGTTTTCGTTTGCAACGTTTCGGATTCATCTCCGATGCCTTCCTCAGGGTATTTTATCTTTTCAGGGAGCGCAACTTTTTTTTTTTTTTTTTCGTTTTTAATGTTTCATATTTTGATTATTTCAACTGAAACAGCTTTATTTCTGATTAATTAAATTCGCAAACAATCTCGAAAGTAATTTAAGGAATTAGAAAAAGAAATAAAGAATTAAATAAAATTGAAGAAAAATAGCTGGGGCTGTTGATGTTGAAAAATGAAGTTGAGACTTTATTCGGGAAAATTCATACAAAAAAATAATACTTAAAATCAATTTTTCATTAATTTCCCTTATTCTCCTATTTTTTATTTTTTTTTTTGTTTGTTTAAATTTGATTGTTTTTTATTTTTTCGTATAGGTTTTTCCGTTTCTTCTACAAAGATCAGACGCTGAAAAGATTATTATTACATCTTTTTACAATGTTTTCTAGTCAATCAACACTAGACCAGCAGCAGCAGCAGAAGGCATCCATCCGTCCATTCAACCATCCATCTCACAATTGTTGGCTGCAAACAAAGTAAAATTCGATTAACGAATAAACAAAAGTAAAAAATAAAAAGAAACTACATTTGTAAATGGACGATATTATGTGTGAATTAATAAACTTCGATAACTTCCAATCGAATGATGATGGAACTTATCCAACAGGTACCTACAACCAATCCAAATGGATGGATGGACGGATGGATGGATGATGATTTTAAATTAAAGTAAAAAGAAGGGAGAAGAGAGGGTTGAAAAAAGTGGAAGGGGATTAAAGTATACACTCGCTGGCGCCACCATTAGGTATCTCAATTTGGATCATCGACAACGACGACGACGACAATGTTTAACCGTCCCGACGACGACGACGACGACTCACTAAACTCACGGTATTCACTCACTCAGTATCAGCTCCTCGTCAGTTTTTAGCAGTTACTCAGTCAGCCAGGGAGCGAGCCAGTCAGTTAGTTGTTACGCGTTATCCAGTTCAGTCAGTACGACGACAAGTGTCAGTTAGTCAGTCAGCTGTCTTTCGTTGTTGCTCTCATTCTCTTTCTCGCTCGTACGCTCGCTCTCTACTTTATACTTTAATGTTCCAGCAAATGACGTTGACAATTAACAGATAAATCTCTGCTACTACTATTAAATCGACAAATCAAGTTGAATGAATGAATGGAAATGGTTTCAATGAAATTTGTATTGAATTTTTGGGAAGGAATTTTGGAATTGAAATTGATGTGAATAGTTCGTGGTAAGAATTTTGTTTGTTTTTTATATATATTTTTTAATTAAATTTTATTATCTTTTAATTGATTATTAGGTTATTGTGTTATTTTTTTCCTGCACGTTTTTCTTTTTTTCTCGACTTTTTTTTTTCTTTTTTCTTTCGTTTTTTTCTGATTTACATTTTTCATCACTACATTTTTTTGCTCGAGTGTTGTTCTTAAATTAAGGGCTATGTTTACACTAAAATTGTGAAAACCCATCAGCAGGCAAACAACAACCTTTTCAAGCATTAAAAATCAGTTTAGTAAAACCCAACACACAAAACTGAAATCACTCTTTAATTAACACGCAAATTTATAGCCGAGCACTGATTTCATGTTTGCATATTAGATAAACAGAGAGAGAGAGAGAGAATGGGAAAGAGAATATTTAGTGAAAACGGTAATGGAGAGAAAAGAGGAAATGAGCATTTAAACAAGCATATATAGATGCACACCTCATTGAAATAGCATCCGTAAATAATTTGTTTTAAAATATTCAATGTTCAAACAAACAAACAAACAATAATTATTATTACATTGCATATATTTACATTTACTTATTATTATCGCTATACATACGTATATGTATACGAAAAGGTGCTGCTGCTGCTGCTGCTGCTACATTGCATCGTATTGCATCTCGTCATAGTGTGTAGCCTGGGGCTTAAGTGGAAATTTTCTTTCAAGTTTCACATCAAAATTTTAGAAGAGAATTGAATATCAGAGGATGAGTAGGAGGAAAGAATGAAGAGTAGGAAACAAGGGAAGAAAGAGGCAGCTTAAACTGTCAGTTCAATGCCAACAATAATGCATTCATTCGGGGTCTCTTTCTTCCTCTGTTTATCTCTCGCTCTCTTTCTTTCTCTCTGGATGTTCCTCAGTGTGTAATTAAAACAGTACTTAGTTTACTTTAGTTGAAACTTTAAATGATTTAATAATATACATATGTACATCCACATAATTTGATTGCATGTTTGTACGTATAGTATACATAAATAGACTTGCTTGCACAACTGATCCACGAATGCTGATGCAATTGTAGATTGAATGTAGTAGTGGAATGTCCGGTAAAGTAATGTACCATATTTTTTCCATAAATACATATATTTATTGTATTTAACTTATTGGTTTGAATGTGATCTAATTGAGTGAATTTATTGGGAATTTTACGGTATAAATATTAATATTTTCGCACACAAAAATACATAAATTGCCTCGAAATGAGCAGTGGGATCTAAATTCTATATCCAAACGATTTTCATCGTTTTCTTTGTGCCTGATGCAATTTCTTTTTATTTATTTTATTTTTTTGGTTTTTTTTTTTTCGTTATTCCCTACCACTCTCGCCACGACAGTTATTACTAAACAATATTATTATTATTATTATTGAATCCCACAGTGCTCCTTTCCACATTGGATATACATATATATAAAATAATGAACTTTTTAACCGTCGGAAAACAACGTGGCTCTACCCTCTCTAACTGCTTTTTTCCATTTTACTCTCCACCACATATGATTACAACAGAACCTTCATTCCTCCATTATCCGCCAGCAAACTAGTCAGTCAGTCACAAAGAGAGAGAGAGAGAGAGAATGAGAACTGTCCACTCTATAGTAGAAATCTTTTCTCGCTCTTTTTCTCTCTGTTGTTTTTTTTTTTGTTCTTTCCTTTCTTTCTTGATCCCGTGATTCTATTAAATAATATGTTCCAAGCCAGTCTGTTAGTCAGCTAATCAGTCAGTCACTTCACTCACTCGCTCCATCGGAAATCCGAATCCAATTCCAATTCGAATTGTTTGATTTTGCTACAAAATGATGGTGCACTTCTTTAATTATTTGAGCTGATCAATTTTGATTGGTATTATTTATTGAGAAAGGGTAAGGAAAATGGGTTTAGTGAATGTAAAGGGGAACAGTTGAGAAAAATTCTTATTAAATACTTGAGAAATTGTTTCGGTTCGAAACTATTATCGTATCGTAAAGTTGTGGATAATATTAATATATTTTTTCTGCGACCACAACACAGAGTGCAGTTTAAATGGAAATATTTCAGTTTCTCGGGAATATTTTTCTAAATAAAATAGGTAAAGAATCAAAAGAAACTGCACATTGTCTCCATTGATGTATGGGAATGAACTTCTCGCTTCCTATTCCAGTTTTCCATCAACTAAAAATGGTTTACGTTTGTTGATTAAATTAACATTTTTGTATCTATGTTCCGTTTGTAGTTTTTGTGATCGAAACAATTTAGAAAATAATTCCAAATTAATTAACGTAATTGGAGTAAAAGCGATAATAATAATAATAATAGTAATAATAATTATTGTACTAGTTCAATTAGAAAATCCATTATATTAATTAATGGACACAACCTTTAATAAATAAAATGTACATGTATATGTATAGATATATAGATATAGATAGATAGATAGCATACCACCATCTATTGATCTTTCTGTGGTCTATTTTCCGTAATAATAATAATAATGATGAATAGAGGGTGATTGGGCACAAAAGGAAAATAGGGCAAAGAGAGTGGCAATTTTCGTTGCAACTGTGATTGAAAATAGAAATAACAAACCATGCATTTACACGGTAGCCATTTGGATACATTAGTATTGTATATTCTCTGACCAGTTATATTATGTACCATACATTTTCTACGACCATTTACAAATTCAGATTCAAACCAATCATCATTTACACGCGCCCAACACGCCAATACAAATCCATAACAATTAGATGGCATTTAATTAATATACTTAGAGCTATCTCGATGTTATAAATAACGCAATGTTGCAAACCATATTAATGCCTAAACTAAAACTGTAATAAATTAATAATCGCCTATGTTTAAACGCGTAAATTAACAATGTGAATAGAAGAGTGAAAGAGAAAGGGGGAGAGAGAGAGAGGCAGAGAGAGTGGTAAATGAAAAACTAACACCTATTACAATGGAATCGGAGGATGAATGGATTTGTAGGGTGCCAAAAGCCAGATTTTGGTCATCAGCAATTTAGTGTATTATAGTCGCTACTACCAAAGTCAGTCCCTTGATATTATTTTCAATTAGGTTGTAATGGCATGCATGTAACTTAAGCCCTTTTTCAAACAACAACAACAACAACAGCAACAACATAACAACAATAGCAGAAGAACTACCGGTCCGAGCAAAGCAGAGCAGAGTAGCTACAGCGAGCAATCCGAGAGAGTTGATGTTAGGGTTGATAATAATTAACACCACTGTTGTAACTGTGTGTGTACTATGTGTTAAAGGTAAAAGGTGTCGGATGAAATTAATAATTATCTTACCCCCATGCAGTCAGCAAAGAGAAATGGAACAATTTAAAATATGCGAACAAATTAATCTTGCCCTAATTTCTTGGTTAATTGGTTAATTATTTTATCTCGATTGGACTGAATTTAATTTATGATCTGTTGAATTTTGTCGAAAAATGACAAAACGGGAATGTCATTGCTGTTGTAACACAAATGACAGCTTTGTGTATTGTGAGTTGCCTGTATGAACGAAACAAATAGGAAAAGTCTATGCCGGAAAATGTCATTGTTCACATAATTAATAATCTAATCGATTAGTAGTTTGCCGACAATATTGATCTGATAATAATAATAATAATAATAATGTAATGTAACGCGTAATTGCCTAACAAAAACTAATTATTAATATTCATAAACTAAATCGATTAATTATTATCTATACATACGTATATGCATGTATAGACAATAATGTTATTATTTATATATTTGCTGCAATATATGCAACTGGTATTACACCGCTGTATATAGTAGTATTTATTATTATTATCAGTATCATACGTTCGTACATTAAAGAGCAAATAATCGGATTATCACTTTAAATAGATTAAAATGAATAATTATTAGAAATTAATACTCATACAGCGGACAAAACGAATATAAATGAAATGAACTCATATCACTCACTCACTCACTCTATAATATTTTAATACTATTGGATTTGTATTAGTACGGGAACCAATGTTATTAACAAAATCGTTTTTTTCTGAATTTGTTTCGGTGCATTTATTAATCTAGTTAGTAATCGTTATTGAATAACGATATTTCAACGAAAAATGTATTTGTTGTTGTAATTTCAGTGGAATTGCTTAAAATAAGAAACTGTCTTGTGAAATTTAATTAGAAATTTATTTTAATTTTCGTCTATGGTTTCTATCAAATTCAAAAAATCACACACGTAGTTCAATTATTTGACAAATTGTAATTTAATGCCGCCAGTTTCTGGATAAAATATCACCCGCTTTTTAGTAAAGGAGCCCCCCTCCCCATAAATTTTCGATATTTTATCAGAATCTAGAGACTTGTTCTGATACAATTTGCCAACGAATTTTTTTGCTCTTGTTTCAGATTTTTCTTTATTTTTATCATGTTAAATAAATATATTATTTGACATTTAATCTTGTCAGTGGAAAATTCGAAAATTTCATATTTTTCTTCCCTCTTATAAAATTTATTCCTTCTCACGATAGACGTGAAATGCGAACGACGAAAATTCCAGTTTTAACATTATTATCATCATCGTCATCTTCTTCATCATTTTCCATTTTTTTTTTTTTTTTTTTTTTTCGTTTCGCTTCATTTTTGTGCTATTTGTGCTTTTTATCTCTCTATCTTTCTCTCGTGTAGTTATGCCCTCTTACTCTCTTTGATTCGATTGCTTCTTAATATAGAAAGAAGCAAAAAAGAATCTTAATTTTCTTATTAACGCGTTTCTTTTTTCTGGTTCTTTTCCCTATAAGATTTTACTCTATTACTTAGTTATGTTTTTCCGTCCTATATGTTTATTTATTCAGTTGTTATATAGCTTTTTTTAGTTTCGTTTTTTAGTCGTTGTTTTTCTGTTGTTTATTTAACAAACAACAAAAAAACTAAACGTAATTCTCTTTCCTAAGCCAATTTTCCCGGGCTGAACCTATTTTTCCGCTCTCTAATTCGAACTTTTTTAAACTTGTTTATCGAAAATTTTGTTACCTTAGTTATTCTAAATTGTGTACCAACTCTAACTTCATCCTTCTCTGTCTTTCCACCTTTCACTCTGTCTCTCGCTCTCTGTCAGCTACTTGTCCCCGAAACCGTAAATTCGATCGTTTTGTTTCTGCCTGCCAGAAATACACTCTAATACAGTTTTTTTTTTCGAATTTTTTCCTTGTAAATTTGTTTGACACTTTCGAATTGTAATTATGTCATGATAGAAAAGATAAGCAACGAAAATTAAAAACTGCGACGAAAAAGTGAAGAAATAATAATTAGCTATAGTAATTAACAGAGTAAAAAAAAAGTGAATTAAAAGTACATTAAAAAATGAGAAAATAAAATGATTTTCCTCGGTATTAATTTCCGAATTGAACATTTTTACATTAAAACGACATTTTGGCAACACGGGATGGGATTGTTACGAAAATCCTAGAAGATTATTTTTAATTATTTAGTCATCCTATTTAGTTAGAAAATGTATGATTTAATTGTTGTCAGTAAATTCCCTCTAGATAACAACAGAGAGAGACAGAGAAAAAGACAAAGAACGAGCTTTGAATCCAATTTACCTTAAAAAAAGACAGAGAAAGCTAAAAAAAGGAACATTTGAGTTATACAAAAATAACCTATAAACCTATGAAAATTTCCACTTTTTCATATATCCGCATGATGCAAATGCACATCTGCACCGAAAATCCTTTTAAAAAGGTTTTTCCTTTTTTAGTTTTTCATCTCTCTCTATCTCTATTTCTCTCCCTATTTTTTTCCTCTCTCTATTTTTCCAACTAATGAATTTTGTAAATGATAATGTTTTTAACAACGTTGCCATTTTTCAATTTCGGAAATAGAACGAGAGGTCTTATTTACAGAAAATATATGATATATATTACCTGATTAGCTTTTATTAAAGTTAATTAATTAAGAATATCAATGTGCAAATATTTTCTTCGTATTTTTCAACATTTTGCTATTGTTTATATTTTTATCTATCCAACACCACTGACTTGGCAACAACGCCAATCTATTTATCTATACCTATCTATCCATCCCTGAAAAACCCTCCGGTAATAATAATCTGTTAATTAAGGTGGGTCCGTAACTAAATCTGGAAGCGACGAAGCTTTACATTCCATTCCCTTTTCGCCTCCCATCCCTCATCGAGAACCCTTTTCCCCGTTCGTCAAACCGTCCCCTAACCACTCTTTAAGTTTCACAACTACAAGCTCTCCCTATTGCCTCCTCTCTTTCTCTACCTCCCTAGCCATCTTTCTTTCCTCGAAATAATAATAATAAGAATATTTCTAGCATGGTAAGGTAAGTAAGTATCTATAGATAGATAGATGGAGAGGGGTGGTGGAGTAAGGAAATGGGTAAAAGCAGGGTAAAGGGTACGAAGGAAATGGGGATAATAATCATCTTTATCACTTAACCATGTTTGGCTGAGATTTTTTAATGGTTGAGAAGATTACATTTCAAAATTTCAGCTTAAACTTTAAATGAATCAAATATTAGGTTATGTTTATTTCGCTTGACCAAGATGGCAACATTGACACTATGAGAAGACAAGTGACAGTGTAGAAAGCAAATAATGTTATGTTACAAACTTATGTATTTATTTTTGAAGAGTAGAGTATGTTAGGTTATGTTAAATTTAACTGATAGTTTGCCTACTGCTTGATGTCTATAAAAACCACTAACAAAACCACTGAACAAAATGACAGTAGCGTGTAGAAAAGCATACTTTTTCTACAAGCAAAGCAAATCCACTGAGTATTTTAAAATATCAACTGTATTTTTATCAGCAATTTGTTTTACGTTCTCTTAATCCCCAAACTGCTAGTAAATCTTCGTCTTTTCCCCTTTTCTTTTTTTTTTTTTTTTCTTTGTTTTTAATTATTTCTATTCGACGACAATTGTTTCCGCAACAACCATCTTCTGTTGGCTCTGGTACAGTTACTACTATTTTATATAGTTAAAAGTTAGATTTTAAATATCCGAAACTTTTCAATCTTTTCACTCTCAACTTGCAATGCCCCACTACTACTAGATGGGATGGGATGGGGGAGTGTTTTTCCCTTTAAAACAAACACAACAACAACAACAAATAAATTGTTATTAGATTGAATGAAGCTGTGCATCGATAATTTAATTGATTTGCTACAATGTCATTAAAGGCAAAAGCAATTACATGTTGTTATTGAGTATCTATATCTACTATATACATAGATAGATAGAGTAGCTACCCTCTATAATAATGATAGCTATCCTCCTTTTCCCCTTCGTCCTATCATACCTATACTATATACCGTCTTCCATCTATCAACTAACATGGACGAATATCGAGAGTAGAGTGGCTGGTACGAGGGCGAACTTCAAAAGCAAAATGACATATGTAACCTATATTAGGTTATGTTTGTTATAATATTTAATATCATATATACTTTGATCTTTATAGAATTATTCAATGTTTTCCTATTAGTTAGTTAGTAACCCCTATTAAGTTCATTAAACAAAGCAAAAAAAAATGAAAAAAAAAAACAAATAATAATTGAGCAAGAATTGGCACAACATGTCATAGAAAAAATGAAAGGAAATATAACAAGAACTTAATTAAATTAACAAACTTGTTGTTGATTCACTTATGTATCAATCAAACTATTGAAAATTAATTATTATGTGCATGTGCATGTGTGTATGTGTATAGCCTTTTACCGTTAAAAGGTTTCCTCTAAATTGCCTCAGTGGCTCACTCTATTAACAACATCAAAAACTAGCAGTTAATTAAGTTTTGTTCTACTCGTAGGTTATAATTGCAAAATAGTGCAACTAGAAGCGTAAGTTTTGGTTATGAAACCTAATGTACAGGTTATGTATGGTAAAAGTTATGTAATACTATTGTAAATTAAGAGGAATAGACAGAGAGAGAGAGAGAGAACGACGAGTGTATTATATTGCAACCATGGATCAAATAATGATAGCTGCCACTGGATAAAGTAAGCGTATTAGTTAAGTAATAATTATACAGACAAATTATAATTGTAATTAATTATAATTAATATTAATTAATCTCATGAGTTCCGGGTTTCGCGTCTAACGTAACCGATATATTAACTGGTTCGTTGTCGACGAAACCTGCAATTATTGAGATTTCTTCAACATTTGTTAATAATTTCATTTTAAAATGAAGAAAATTTCGGCTTTTGTTTTATAAAAACGAATAGATTCGTTCGAATATGAGAAATATTTAATCAAATAGGTAAAGTATTCATTCAACTTTTTCTACAAAATTCCATAAAATTTGAAACAATTAAACGACCAAATCCAGATTTATTCAACAGTTGTTGGAAATTTCATGTTTGGAATTTTATTTATTTGTTCGTTTTTATTTTAACAATTTTAATCATCATCATTATTATTATTATTATTATTATTATTGTTATTAGAGGCAATGGCTGCTGCAATTTAAAATCATTGCACATTTCTCTTGTGCAAAAATGGCATTAAGCGATATAGTACCGATCTATTTTTTAAACAATGCTTGAATGGCGCTTAATTGCTTAAAATTTATTACTTGATGGGCATTTGAATGTTTATTGCAGTCATTGTCGTTTTTGGATGGGTTGAACGAAGCGGGCAACTACTAGTAGTAGGCGTATTAGCGCCTGTTGATAGTTAGGTACGTCATCAACATATAACTACAAAATTCTACCAAGCAATATTGCTGATATAATTTGTTTAATTGCCATTCATCATTTGGACCTAAATCGAATCTTAAATCTATCTTTTAGATAGTTAAAAATTTTATTCATATAAAATTTATTTTTTGTACATACATATGTTGTTACATGTATACATAAATGACGCCATCCTGTGGCAATAGTCGTAACAAATTGCAACAAATTTTGTATTTACTTCTGGTTCTATCATCAGATGGTACAACCAACAGAGTTTCTAATATGGTCTGATTTGGCATTTGGCCGGTATGGCGCAGCCACAGAATGAAGAATAGTAGAAAATTTATGACATGAAATGATATCCATAATTTAATTCTCAGCATTTTATTGCAGCAGCAATAATTCAGATCAGCAGATATAATACTAGTGGTGATAATTATATAGTACATAGATTTACTGGCACCGATTAATTGAAATTTAGTGAAACCGGCATGGAAATAAAAAACGACGTAAAGTGAAACAGAAAAAAAGAAAAACCAGTAAAATAAGGTCCCAATAATGCATCGTTCATGCAATTAATGGAAATCCATTCGATTCGATTGGTGCTACAAAACAATATGGAAAAAATAAATAAAAAAAAAAATAGAGAAAAATATGATTATCGTTTATTTTCCGTGTGTGCAATCAGTGTGAAAATCGTTGCAATTATCCGCTGAATTATTGTACGAATTAATTGGATTTTCATTTGCTGGATGCTTTGCCACATTGGGGTTGGCCGAGGAAAGAGAGCAAGGGGGAACACACGGTGCAATAGAAAAGGAATATCATAGATATAAAAATTAATATGCAATTTAACGCTAGTAAATAAAAAAATTGAACGAAAAAAAGAGAAGCAAAACAAGAAAAACATGGAAGCACAGAGCTAAATGAACCAAAACGGAAGAAAGAAAAAGTTCAGAGAGAGTGAGAGAAAGAGTAAAAAAGGAACAGAGAAATGAATCCCTTATGCGCTATTTAATCGGTAGGTTTGTGGTTGATAGTTTTTAATTGAAATTAAAAGTTTTAAGTTAATTAATTCTGTGGTGCATACACAGCAAATTACTAGGAGAAAAAATGTAATCGAAAAATAACAAGAAAATATGATCACGATAACAAAATGAGTATAAACTGAATATGAATGCAGCTGGGTATTTGGTACTATCGATTTTCACTTATTCATCAATGCACAAATTTGTGCAATACTATTCAACTATAATCATCATCTTCATTTATTGGCAAATATTTATCTAATCTAATTATTAGAATCAATCAGTTCGTCATCAGTTCTCTTTCCCTCTCACGTCTCCAATCGTGGAATAATTCCACGGATAAATAAATAAATAAACCAAAACTAATCAAAATCAAAAGCCAATAGAGGAAATGATAAATGTAATAGAAATCAAATTAAAGGACGTTTAACGAAATGATGGTAGTGGAGGGTAGTGGTACAGCCCAGTAGCAGGGGCCAGTTGTGATGCATCATGAATTTATAGACAGATGGATGGATGAAAGTCATCAGATGGATGGTCCCCAAAGGGTGTAGGTACATCACCACACCCTACATTCAAAATTGAATGGGGCTGAAACATCATTCAGCGGCGCTCCATCATCATCTAATAATTCCAAACGCAAATTGTTCATAAACACAACTCATATCCGGAGGGGGGAATAGTGTTGGGCGAATTATTGCCAACGACGACGATGAAGGAGGATATCGAAAAGGGTGTCACGACGTCAATATATACATATATATATATATATATATATATAATATGTATAAAGAGAATATTTAAAGGAAAAGGATGTTGTAATGATGGAGAAAGTTGATTTTCAAATTTATTTTTTCTGGATGAAGAAAAAGACAAATTTCAGGGGTTTGCAATATTATTGAAATAAATCAAATTTATTATCAATCATGAAGTTTTATTTAATATTTTATTTCCATAAAGTGTTTTTTTAACTCTGAATACATGTGTATTGCTCTTAGCAGTATTGAACGTCCAAAATATGTCTGATTCATGTCGTATTTACGCCTAGAAGCATAAATTTCCTGTAATAAGCATCTTATGACTATCTAAGTGCTAATTAAAGATTCTAGTATACAATAAAATTATAACCTAAATTTCCATAACCTATTATAAATTATAACCAGGCCGAGTTGTCTTTCCAGTCAGCATCAGTTCAGTTACACGCTACGACTTCTTCTAGACTTCGAGAAGTGCAACTAGAGAAGCATTTTGTTCATGCACTGATACATGAGAGAAATGAAGATTTTACCGTAGTACTGCCGCATGCCTGTGCAATTTGATTGGTACTATAAATACTTTGGTGTACAATTCTCACTATTTTGTCACATAACAGGAAACAATGGATTCTTAAAATTAGATTTAATTTTATAGGCAGTTTTCCATACTTCAAATAAACAAATTGTCGAATGAAATCGATAGAAAATGGCTAGTGGCATTGAAATGTGAGTTATTATTGTCCAACCCCATTCACCTGAAAAGGGTAGAAAGAGAATATGTATATTAAAAATAGAACGAAATCGAAGTCTAATTTCAAGCACAAAAGGTTAAGGTAACATCAGATGTGTAGGTAGATTTTCAATTTTCCAGATTATACAGTAGGTACAATGTTTCAATTGACATTAACCTCACAATTAATGATTGCAATTTAATATTCTGATTAATTTCAGGCCAGACTAATCAATTTAATAGTTGAACAACTAATTACAATCCAGACTGGATTTGATAGCATTTCAAAGAAAAAATATTCAATTTCCTTCTATAGTAAGGCATTATATGTATAATGAGAACACCCACTAGATTTACAGTGAACACGATTGAAAATGACATACCAAAAAATTTCAAATGTGTAGGACGAAATTCGGCTCGATTTTTTTCCAATGTATTAATCGTCCACATCGCCATATTGGCAATCATTAAGAAAGTAATTAGCTCCCTGCCAGGCTTCATTTTCGCCTGCTTGATTGTTTTGCATCGCCTCCACCAAGCGTCTAATACAAACATTGTCTACGACAGAAAATAAAAAAATAGAAAATAAAAATTAAAAGTACACATAGTTGGTAATATGAGATTAAAAAATGGAAAATTTTCCATGATGGAAATTTAAGGCAATCCAATATGTACCTACTCAAATGTCAAATATGTCATTGCCATCAATAAAAATAGAGGTGTGTCTCTATTATAACCTAGACTAGACCAATAGATCCTACTCGCTCATATTCGAAATTGAACTCCACTCTCACCTGAACACATGTTTGCACAAATGCAAAAACATCGGCCAATAGGCCAACCGCCAAACCTTCATTCATTGTGAAAAACCATCCAATTATTGAAAACATCGAATAAATAAACATACCAGTTTGGGCAACAGCCAAAAGAATGTTATCCAAACCAATGCCTTTTGTATCTAGAAAAATATACAGGGTGTTGGCAAGCCGTTAAGCGAAATTATTTAATTTTTTTTTTTTTTCGAATGAAAAATTTGATTGTTGATCAGCATTTTGTTACTCACGAACTTTCTTGGCGTACTTCAAATTCCTCATTTGATGCATAGCCGCAACAACAGAAACAGTTGTTGAAATATACAAAAATAATTCGACAACATTCACTTCGAATTCCGCATAGTTTGTTTTATTGCCTTCATCGTCCTTTTTTTCCGTTAAAACGAAAAACATAACCAAAGAAATGATCGTTAAAACTATCACAGTTATACCTGTGGATACCAAAAAACAATAATAATAATAATAATACCGAAATAGAAAATAAGAGACGTAATGTGCAATAAATAAAAATAAATAAATGAAATTGAAATGAATATAACTATAACTATCAAAAGCATAAAGAGAATAAATGTGTTAGAAAGAGAGCGAGAGGGGTAAAAACAAATGAAAAAAAGAGAGTATAACTAAAAGAGACTATGAGCAAATGAGAAAATTAAAGAAAACTTGTTTAAAGTTTTAAGCAAATTTAGTTTGTTTTTTAAAGATTAACTGTTTTCGAAGCGGAAAAAAGAGATCAAAGATTAAAAAGTTGTAGTCGTGGATAAGAAAGAAGAAAAAGGATATCGTAATGTTAGAAATTTGAACACAAATTTGGAATAGCAATAAAAGAAAATGAATAGGAAAAGAAAGTTTAATATACATTTTTATTCGACTTTTTTTTTTGTTTTTACACTCTTAATAATTCGTCAATTATTAAATTTAATTAAATCCTGTTTTCGGATTCAATTCATAAAATGAATAGGAAAAAATAGCGCAATAAATATTTACCTGCAAACAAACCCTTATGAGAATTGGAACAATCAATTGTGAAATGATATCCACTGCCGGCCGCAGCAAACGGATCTAAAAAAAGCGAAAAAGAAAAACACGAAAATGTTAAAATAAAAAAAAAACAGGAAACCACTATAAATAGCAAACAAAGACAACTAAAAAAAGAAAACTTGAAAAAGAAAATGTAGATAATGAGAAAAAAGTCCGTTTTTTCTCCCATCCACTTTCATTCCTACCGCCTTCCCTATCATCACCATTGCTCCTTCCTCTTTCTTACGCTCCCTCTCTTTTTACCTCTCAATATCTCTTATCAACTTCCCAGTTTCACTGAGCCAAATCAAACGCAACAATCGAAGAAATACAAACACATATATAGGTATGACTGATACGTACGAACCTGAATTATGTTTATTTTTCTTTGGTTCGTTTTCTTTTTGTTGCTCTTCAATCCGAATATGTTTCCACATTTCCAATAATATTACCGCACATATCAAACTGTAATAAAACATTATGATGTAATTTCTCTTTATTTTTATTATTATTATTATAATATTTTTTTTTTTTTTTAATTTTTACTTTGTATTAAATTTTATATACGTATGTTTTCTGTTTTATTAATTTTTTTTATGCTCAGAGCATGGAAAATTTTCATCTAAAGGTTTAAAATAAAAAGTATATAATAATAATAATACGCATATGCCCTATTTTCTTCCAATCAAAGCAAAACGTTCACGTGTCCTACCACGTGAGGCATTACGCTTATGGAACAGAAACTTGAAATGCTAGCGTGTTTTTTGTATTCTATTATGCCATTATACATTACTATTATTATTATGGTTACGAATTGTAATAAATTAAAAAAATTTTCAAGAAGTTTACCTGTATTCTATTGTACATGGAAACAAAAATGGACTAGCATTATTAATTAACGATCCCATTATACGCCCTTTTGAACAGTATTTACTAGTGATATTTGTGGAATTTGATGAATGTTCTACGAAAAAAAATCCTATAAAATAACCTACTACTTAGTTTACACTAACACCCTGTATACTCAAGGTCACATATGAAAACCGTAAGCAGAATAATATACGCAGAACGGACGGTAAGTGGATGATAGTCGCCATACTCTATGACTTTGAGCCTATGAAGCTCCTCCCACTGAAGGATGACATCTCAAAATTGAAATTACAAACGTATTTTATTGTTTAATGACTTTAATGTTAATAACATGCTACGGTTGTTTATTGTTTTATTTCTGTCATAGTGGCAAGTTACGTTATGACAGATCGAGAAGGAAATGTCGTTATTATCGTTTTTATTCTATTATTTCTTCTGTGACTACACATAGCCTACTTAAACTACATTAGCGTTTTGATATAGTTCTGATCAAATTACATATGTATTTATATTAAAACAATGTTGAAATTTCTATTTTCCTTACCAGATAAATGGATAATTTCATGTTTAGTTTCTTCGACCAGTACATATAACCATTCGCATAGATTTGTTGCAATCATATGCATTAAACCGAAACGACCAATGATTTTATGTTGATTTAAATCGACATCCTGAAAAATAAACTCTGTCAGATTTATTTTATTTTTTCGATACAAGAGAAATGTGGACGGTTTTCCTTTTATTAATATTTTTATACATACATACATACATATATGTATACTATATGTATACTCAATAATATTTTATGTGTAGATATTTTTATATGGGAAAATATTCAATCAATTGACCTCATTTCAAATATTGATTATCTCTGGCATTGACAATAATAATTAATATTGTAATTGCATTGCACAGTATTATTTTAATAAAATTCTTATTTCTATATATCTGTCAATAGGAAGAAAAAAGAAAATTACCTTATGATTCAGAAAAATAAATTGAATTTGAAATAACGTTAGAATCATACGTAGGGCTGGCGTTATTGCTTGCAAAGCGGTATAATGGCATTCCGGTATACTTTTAAATTCGAAATATCTTCCAAATTCCAAACCAGAATATACCATATTTCCAATACCAAATGCTATAAAAGATACATTGACATAATATGCTTAACATAGTGACGTAGTATAAATTCTAATTCAAATAATATATTTTCTTATGCTAATTAATTAGTCCACAACCAACTAAATCTAAATCAGACACAATTAAATCGATTAAAGACATTCCAAATAATAAATTAAATTCCGGAAATAGTAAATAATACAGACAAAGATGGCGTAGTACACAACATTCAAAAATCTATCTTTCTCTTTCTCTCAGTGAGTCACTTAATAAAACTTTAAACTAAAACTGGAAGCTAATCGATGCCTTTAAATGTTCCAGCGTCCATTTTGTCCATCTCTGAACTTTAATCATCATTAAGCATTTAATTGTTTAAGCAAATTTCAAATGTTTACTTAAATGTACGTCAGCTAAATGCAAATAGGTAGGTATAGCTACATAGTAGTGACTTGACTTCACTTATTATTATACAGAGGTAGATAAGAAAATATTAGAATTAAAGCAGCATATATGAATGTGAGAATGGAATTAAATCTTTTTTTTTGCATGCTTTATTAAAGTATTAATTAATAATTAAGTTAAAATTAATAATAATAATAATAAATAAATAACAAAAGAATCGATGTTAAAATCCAAACTTAGACTCGATTTATTATGGTCATTAACTATTAATGTTACTAAATATAGATAAACTATTTCTAACTCGATTAAACTTTAGTTAAATGTTTCTAATTGTCATCAATTGAACTCCATATGTGTTAAAACAACCGTTCAATTAAACCGATTTGACTACTACCACCTACAATTTGGTTTGGTCAAATTAACTATGTATAATATGGTTCAGTCCTCCGTTGGTCCGTTTAGTATTTACTATTCGAACGAAGACGATCAGCGCACGATAAAATTCAACTTGTTTCTACGTCACCGTACTTTTCAAATAGTTGAATAGATACAAAGCAATTTCTCTGTGTTAAACAACACATCATTGCATACGCTTTACTTGTTAGTTACATCCGAAAAGTGCAATCTAATTAATTTTAGTAGAAAAACGATAGTTTTAACTTTGTAAAATTAGACTGTTGCCTTCAGCTTGCATTCATATACCTACATGCATAATAATAACAATAAAAATAAATTAGAAAGAAAAACTCGCATTTGTTTTTCCAACTATTTACTCTATTATTATTACGCTTATTATTATTATTATTTTTAACGACTTAATGAAACTACACTAGAGAATATTGCAGGATTCGAATATCTCTCGCACTTGCTCTCTATGAATTACAGAAGCGAAAAGATGATGTCGCTTATTTGCTCTCATTTATGAATAACTAGTTGCATAAGCATTATTTTTTTAATGACACACAGGTGCAAATTAGCAGATAATTTGATTCTTTTGAAGGATCGAAAATAGCAGCTGAGAAATGAAATAAGAATACTCACCAATGGCACCCAATCGCAAATAAAAGCTGCCATATTTTTTTGAAGGTTTTCCTTTCATTTTAATGGTGATATATTCGGATTTCTTCCAATCATTTGACGACTCATTTTCCTCGTCATTATTGTTACAGCAATGTTTGATAATTGCTTTTGTTGCACGTTGAGTTAATTGATTGATATATTCATATGACATGAATAGTATGCAACCAAAATACAAATAAAAATAAAATCCTTGATAATAAAATGGCTGTACTTCAGCGCTAATTAATTCGGTAATTGGAAATGCCACACCAAGTACAACTAGAAGTTTCGCATATAATGCTGAGAGAATAATAATAAATCCATCACTAAATATAAAATAAACAAACAAATAAACAGAAAATGAGGTTACAATTCACTATTAAGTATATAAAAAAAAACAACAGCTTACTGATCCAATTCCTTTATAAATTTTCTTTTATTCCTTCCTTGAATATTTTCCATTTTTTTCAAATTGTTATTCGAATTTTCATGAAATAAACCCATAAGATAGCGCCGTTGATTCATGACAGCTTGAGCTGCTGATAAAGCAACAGCCTAAAAAATTGGCTACATTTAGAAACATCTATGAAAACCTGGCAACATCTAGTCTCTTATAAAGAAATGAAATCCATCACACATCTATCACAGCTAATTTATCAGACAGTTTTTTATTCGTTAGAGCTTATCGTTAAAATCAATATTTCCAGCTCGAAGGACTAAATTTGAAAAGCTGCTAATAGCTGACCGTGGTACTTATGTACTAAAGACATTTGACAGCACATTTGATCATATTGGTTAAAGGAATTGATTCAAAGACTGTTTAACTGTCAATGGACTTGACAAGATTAGGATTTTAATGTCAATACTTTTCCTGCTCGAAGGATAAAATATTCGTGTAGTCATTTTACTATTTTATACAAATTGTAGCATTTTGGCAACATTGAATAGAATTAATTCAATGACAGACGATCTGTTTTAGGTTATTGTTAAGTTTTTCCATCATTTGTCCGACTCAAATGCATTAAATCTTACTTGTGACGGCCGTCTCAACGCAGCAATTATTAAACTAGGCCTTCTAGATGAAAATGCACTAGAATCACCGCGAGATGATTCATTACAATCGCATCCATTACGTAATTGTGGTTCGGAATTTGTAATTGTTAATTGCGGTGGATGTTGAAAGCAGTATTCTTTTTCTATGTGAAATGATGAATTTCTTGGACATAACCTATTGAAAATTAAGATCAATACTGAATTGTGTGTACAATATACTTGCTACAAACTTCCTCCTTTTAATGCGATAACTATCGCCCAATTAAATTGTCACTTACACATTTTTTTCATTCTCGATTTCTTCGTCAACTTCGAAAAAATTCTGCGAGTCATTTGCAGTAAAGCCAACTCTTCGTAAATCTTTTTGTCTAAAAATTAATTTTAATAATTCACTGGACCAAAAAAAAAAACATATTCAAAAAAAAATCGAAATAAACTCGATCATTGCCCTTAAATACTTTTAGAAATTAAATTAGCTCCATTTGCTTTTCTTTTTCGCTCCCCGTTTCTTTCCCCTTTCCCATCACCCTGCTCTGTTCCAATCTTTTTCCTATTTTCTTATCCCGATTAGTTTTTAAAAGACTAGTCAGACATATCTGTAATAATCGTCTCCGCTATCCATATAGCCCTGTATGGGGAATGGATGCGATCCAATCGTGTGGCACCTCCAACCCCTATGGCGCCCCATATAATTTTCTTTTAAATTAACATAATAGCTTCCTCTTACTTACCTATTTTCTTCGTGCACAGTGTCCATTAAGACAGTTAATTATCTATCGGGCTCCCTGGACGGTATTTTGTCGCTTGGCTTTATTAAAAAGTTAAAATGGTGGAAAAATTCAGTAATGAAGAAAAGAGTGAGAGGGAGTATGATATTATGGGTAAGTTTTCACAATTGTTGCTTCTAGAAAAGTTTATTCATCTCATAAGTTGCAATGGCAGAAAAAATTCGAATAAAATACCTTACTGTAAGATGCCATCTATTGATCAATACGAAATATTACTGACGGTACAGTTTTCTGTAACCATATTCACGGTTAAAATGAATGTAAACAATTAAACTTTGCAGATCTTTGAAGTTGTTTTTTTCAAAACAAAGTTAAATTAAAAACTGCATAACGCCCCAATTTGCATCAAATGCACAAAGTAACAATAAACCTGTTTTAATAAATACAGTGGCATAAACAAAACAAACAACACACACTAATAAAAAAAGAAGAAAACCTTGTTGCTTATTGAAAATATGGGAAAACTTTTTGCGAACCCGACGCTTTCTTTTAAATGGTCGTCTTTGCTTGGCTTGGCTTGGCTGGTCTAACCGAAAAGAGATAAAAAATAATTATTTTAATTTTTGTCTCTAGCGCACAAATTAAAATATTCAAATGAAGAAATGGAAAAATTGCTCGCCTGTTTTAAGTTAAATAAAGTTAGAAATTGTTACGCAGTTGCTGCGATTTATTTTTTCAATTAACATAAGAATGATAATAATTTATCTATTGTGATTTGTAATCAAGAGAAATGATTAAATTAAGATGTATTTTGGATAAATATTCCAAAAAAAAGTTCGATATACTATATATAAAAGTGTCACTTTTTAATAAACAATCAGATAAAGTAAATAAGAAGATTTCAAACATTCATCCTCTAACTAATATAATTTTTTTTTCTAATTAATTCCCCCATTGTAACCTTGGGGCCGGAATTCTCCTTGTTACCCTACTAATTGCATTTGTCTAAATATTTTTTGCCAACCAAATGAATTTCCTGTTAAATTAACAAACAAAAAACGGTATTGATTTCGATGTATTTTAATTTAATAGTTTCTGCCGTGGGTAATTTCCAGCTATATTCAGTTTAATCTCGTATATTAATACTTTATTAATATGAGCACGCTTATGGAAAAAGTACATAGACAGATCAAAAAATTATATTTTATTAATAAAAATAATTGTTAAAAGCATTATCATTGTTTTGTGATTTTGGCACGCTTAAATGTATCGATAATTTTAGCAAGATGCTAAAATAACATTATTATATACTATAAAAAACATTCAGAGGATGGAATCCTCTATTATTTCATTTCATTTATTTACATTTGTTATTATCACTTGATGTTTTAATCTATATTTTTATTATTTGCCAAAAAAAAAAAAAGAAACGTATTTAGAGGAAGACCCCGCACGGACGGACAAAAACATCCACTGACACAACTTGTCATTTACACGAACACCAAATGTAGCTCTATAAAACGTAAAACGTTACACCACAGGCAGAGTGAAATAAGGAATTATAAGGAAATAAATAGCAGGAAGAAAAAAAAAAAAAAACAGACACGAAACACGATGAGCAAAATGAATTTGGGCAACTTCCGACAATTTGACGGCAACTAGAAAATGTCCGGTGCTTTTTTTTATTTTTTCATTTTTTTTGCACTTTTTTTCCTGGGGTTTTACTGCAACGACCTTTTCGATCTCTCATTTTATTTTCTTTCTTTTTTCATGTTTTTTCGCGTTGTCGATTATTGAATTTTTCCCTTCACCATTTTCTTCTCTCTCTATTCTCTTTCTCCCTTTGCTCTGTTCGATGCGGTGTTAAATAGTGTGAAAAATTCAAGTTTAACAGCTCGATTTTGAATAAGTAAATAGTACGGAATGTGAATAATGAAGAATGCTTATTCGATATTTATACGTATAGTTCAATTCGGGAATAATCAGAGAGAATCGAAATTAATTGACACATTTGTCGTATAAAATACAGGTTAAAATTGTCATACTTGGAAAAATTGACTGACAATTTTTAGGTTATATTGTTATATATGACAATACGTCATCAAAACAGGACAATTCCCCAAATAACCTGTAATTCATTCAACCATGTTTTAATCCCATTAGATAAAAAGAAAATTTTCCAGACAAATTACTAAAATATCCATGTATATATATATATGCAACATAATATGATTAGTCTAATCCCTTTTGGCGTATTTTTTCATTCCTCTCCATTACCATTAGATAATCTCCTTCGTTCACATGCAAAGTTAAATAAGAATGAAACGTTCCGAGAGGACTAAAATAATCATTATATTCCTGTTGGTTAATACAAATGAGCAACGGGAATGATCATCATCGTCATTGTATCAGTGATGGAAATGCGTGAAAACTATGTGTAGAAAAGCGACTCCAGACACAGTAAGTATACTTATAATAGATACATATACATATAGTTCTCGTTGTGATTATGATTATCACAGGCAAGGATGAGGCGTCCTTGCCTATAGTCTACTTTGCTCGGATTATAAACAAGCATGCAGGCACATGGCCCTTTTCACTACCCTATACAACCTTCACAACACATATATGTATATACATATTATATGCAATAAGGGAATAGGCAAATTATGCACGAAAGAGTTAGTTTATTTAACTTTAGGGTAACATCAAAGTCTTTAGTTAAGGCTAAAACGCTTTTATGGAACGATTTTCTTCTTGCGCTCAGTTAGACAGTTAATGTTGTGTAATTTTGGATTATTAAAATTTGGAAACTATTGTTATTCAAATTGTTGCTTCTACTATTTTGAATTAGGGAGTTTTCTTGAACATTTTCAGATATGTATAAAAGTTTTTTGAAGAAAATACGTGTGAAAAAGGAATAAAACAAAAAAAATTAAATTGACAAACAGACAGTACAGTTGAAATCACCGGTGCTGCCATCTATTGAACTCGCCCATTCTTGGTAATGGTGGACGTTACAGTTGGAATCTTCTATTCCCAATAAAACAATTTCAAATGGACAAAATATGTATCTAAATTTAATTAAATAAATTAATTTGTTTCGTTTATCCACTTTTCTCCCTTTTCCTTTTTCTAACTTTTACCCAAAAAAAAAAAAAATGGATACATAGATAAAGTAGTAAAATGTCAAGATTGCCAAGTGAATGATTCGATTTGATATTATTTTTATCATACGTACACTTCTTTTGCTTTAATAATTCTATCCTTTTCTTTTCTTCACAGTAGAATAGAATAAAATAGAAAATACTGTATATCTATATATAGTAGTATAGTATATGAAACGAAAATATATCGGATTTATTTTGTTGAAGAGGAGCGTTATTAGTAAAGATGTAGAGAGAGATACTGGCTTTTAGAAGATGGGAATATATAATATAATTTTCGATAAAGGAATATTTTCTATATGTATATCTACTTAACATTCATATAGATATATATGTACATATGTGCAGTACAAGATGTTAAAGCGAAGTGCACACTTGTTCAGATACAATTTTTTTTTTTTTTGTTACTTTTTAAAGCAGGAATAAGGCACCTCTTTTACGAAATATAAATTGTTTGTAAATTAAGTTAGTAGGTAAAACGTCTACTGGAATCAACTCGAAAAACAAAATAGTATAAGCAAAATGTAATATATAACCATGTTGGCTTTGAAAGATGATGTAAAAATACGAAGAAAGAGAATATATATACGTACTGCAGATACCATGTCACTTGATTAGATATATATTTTATATGATTCAATATGGCGTGAAAGATTCTACAGCCAACTTCGATATTTACATCTACCCAACAAAAATTTAATCAACTAATATTCAATATGTATTTTTAAGTATATTTAGCGCAACATATTGGCTCTTTTATTATTATTTTCATCACTTTATGATATAAAAGCATTCCATAACATTTACTACATTTTTATATTTATTTAGGTAGTGTTTTTCCGCCATTCTTCTTCATTCTTTGTTCTTGTTCTTCTTGTTTTTTTTTTTCTTATTCTTTTAATTCTCTCATAAATCCGTGTTTGTTGTTCAAATGTGTAGCAAGATGTGTATCTGATGACTATTATTCACATACTTATATACCAATATGGTTTGGATTATCTATTTTTTTATTAAACAGCTTCAAAATTATATTGTATATTGTCGAAGTATATTAGGCATTAAGACACACACCTAACCTTAATAAATAATGTACCTAATATCTATAAGTGTTTTAATGAAATTTACTATTAAGCAGATAACAATGATTCGGTATTTAATATCGAATACCTAGTTTCAAGTATAGGTATTCTGGATATCTCCACCGTCGACGTCTTTTGAATGACATAAAAACGTCCTAAGCCTATTTAAAAGATGCTTTATGATTGAAAATCATAAAGCATTTGCTGATTGAAAATTGTAGAATTGTGATTATATTAACAGAATTATACTAAAAGATATAACTGATAAAATTATTATATATTTCTAACTCTATAGTATTACGCTGCGAATAATACATTATACAATATGCATTCGAAACCGAATGCTATAACTTTATTTTAATTAACATGTCTGTTACAAAACCAAAACAAATTGAACAAGCGCAAAACCAAACTTTTCCATTACATATATCGAAAACGCCAACAACTACAAAAGAACCAGAAGAAGAGAAATAATATAAATACACATAAAAAATAAACGTATAATTTTTTATTATTATAACAAAAGCCAAGTTTTATTTCGTAATTCGCGGACACTTTTCCGCACATAAATCTCAAGTTATGGCAAACTAAAACACCTGGGGACTATCCTACCTTTACCTTCCACCATAGCGCGATGTAATATTCGAAATATCTAAAATAATTTCCTTCAATTTTTCACGTTTCATGTTACATGTTTTCTGCTTAGATAATCTTTCCTTGTTATCCGTCTTTTAGAAAGATAAATTTATATGATGTGTTGCGCTTTCCGCAATTTTTCTATTCGGCTAGTATCACTTTCCCGCCGACCACCATTAATGGTAAAAAAAATTCAAATGTAGTATATGCTGCTATCTAGGAAATCACATTCGAACTAAAGTATAGGGGATTGCCTAACATGAAATATCGCTTAGAAATAAAAATCTATTATTGCAAAATTAGCTAAAATCCAATACTTTCTTAAATGGAACTATAAAAACCAAATTTTTAGTTAACAGAAATAGCGTGATTTATTATTTCTGAACTCATCTTTCTGAAATTATTTTTCGTTATAAATTACCTGTAGCTACTACATCATAGATGGCTGCACTCGAAGTAGTTCAAATGTTAAATTTACACTAAACAGCTTCAAAATAAAAGCAGACCGACGAAATGTGTACGAAAATCATGCAATTTTTTCGTAAATATAACCATTTTAAAGGTGAAATTTTGCATTTACAATACACCAAATAGCTAATCATTGTTTTTAATTGGTAAGTACATAAGTCTTTCAATAAATTAACACAAAATTAACTGAATTTCAATGTATTTTTCATGTCACCTCAGCGAGATTTCGACCATTTTTAGAATGGATGTGGTCTCGAACATTGTGGAAGATTTAAAGAAAAATGATGATTTGATTGTATGTAATTCAATGGAAATCGCCTCAATAGATGTTCCAATAAATAATACAATTGAAAAGTTGGACAAAAGTATTCATATTCGTTCTAGTCCGAGAGTTTATAAGAAATTGAAATTCGAACAAGAAATTGACAGAAAGGTATAGTCTTTGTGAACATGTTTTATTTATTTAAGGAATAATTTTCAATAGCCAAATTAAGCATGGGATTTTAAAGAAACGATTTATTCCCTAGATATTACCCTGTAAATTTTAAAATTTATCGAGTTTTAGTCATGTTACTTTAATGTTTCACAAGCTTTTCTGTGTAGTTATTTAGGTAGTTTCAAAATGGATGATCCATTGGTGAAAAAATAACTAAACATAATCCTAAGACTTTTTAATCGTTTTACAAGTTTGACTACATGTATTTTCTTAAAATTCTATTTGAATCACGGAGCAATACATACATATTTATTAATGTATGAATTTATTTAGATGAAAAAAGCAATAGCATTATGCACAGCCAAATTCGATGTTTTGACTGAGGCAACTGTTTGTGTGTTGTTGATCATTCCATCTTTCAAAAAACTATTCTAGTATTAGTAGTATGGAAATACAAATTAGTTCTGTTTAATGATTCTATTTGGTTTTTTTAATTGCCACCAGTTTTATTTCGCTTTTGTTCATCTGCTTTTTGCGGCAGCCATATTGAAAAGTCACATCTAGTAGAACTAGAAAAAATTTAATGCAATTTGACGTGTACGTGTTGTTTGACTGGTTTGATAATTAATTAATCAGGCATATTTAATTGGCCAGCAAAGGACAAACAAACTATTGTTTTTGTTATATTAAGGAAAATATATACAAGGGAAACATACACCGTGGTTAACTATAGATATAAAGTTATCAGTTTGAATTTAAAAATTGGAAAATTTGAAATTCTGAGTGAGCATTATTTGTTAATTCAGATTGAAGAAAAATCATCTTCAGACACAAATTCACCAACAAATACTGAACTAGATACTCCTCCTACGACTACAGATCATCAACAATCTGGACCAACTTTTCCAACGGGAAATGTTGAAAAACATTCAGAAAATGAATCAAATAAAGGAACACCACTTAGATCTAGTTCACGTGTAATTAAGAAACCAAAACAGGATGTTATTAATAACAATGTAAGATGGAGTTTATATGAATTAGCGAATGTTTCATTTTTTTGTTTTATATTCGCTTTAGGTTTGCGAAACAAAAATTAAAAAAGATGACATAGTGAAATGTGATACGATAAAAAAAGTGGTAAGACCTAATTGGAGTAATGAGGATAAGTTAATGTTTTTTGAAGCTGTTAATGAGTATGGTAAAGATTTTGAGAATATTCAGTTGCATATTAACATTAAGTTGAAAAAGAAGGGTGCAACTGATGAGCAGCTGCGTACAAAGGATCATGGTTAGATATTTTCTTTTTTTTTTTTTTTTTCGGATTTTCAGTGCATTTAGGTCCAATATATTTGTGTGTATTAATTTTAGTGCGTCACTTTTACAATAAAACATTCCATGAAGTCTACAAACATGTGAAATTTTCTGATAATGTAAAGAAAGTAGTACAGGAATTATATGGTATTATAAATTATGGAGAATTGTATAAAAAATTAGGTTCGGTAACCGAGAAAGCGTTTATGAAACTGGCTGAACTTGTATATAGAGGTTCCACAGTGATCCGATCAAAAGGTAATTAGTATTTCGGATTTAACTTTATGCTCTTTTTTATCATTAAATTTGCTGAATTCTTAGGCAAAACTATTCGAGTTAAAACACCGATGTGTCGTGCATTAATTCGTATAAATCAATTAGATGAGAAGTATGGAAATGTTAAACTACCAAATCGTGTAACTGTCGAATTAAGACCAAAAGATATGACATCATATTTAAAAGTGCAATGTATGGCTCAAAATCCACGACTTAAAACAGTATTACCGTTACAAAAACGGCTCGGTGCATTACTTCAATGTTTAAATAAAAGGTGATTTTTAATTATTGAAATTTCCATGGAATGTTCACGTTTGTAGTGGATCAAAAGTGCAACTAAGTGCCAATGAGTTATTGTCGATCAATTGTGTTTTATTTGGATTTTTTTTTCATTTTATTTCAAGATGGAAAACATTTGACGTTTTGACCTACGAGAAATCGATAATTTCCAATAATACCGTAACGAATAATTGTGTACCATCTGAAGACGAAGTAAAAGAGAATATTGGCATTCTCTCCCCACCATTACGTTTGAGTCCACCTCAAGATGCAAAAATCGAGTTACCTTTGATTAATTTAAGTGATTACCTTACAAGGTTAATCCTTGAACGTAAATTAAGTATTTCCCTCATTTTTCCATGCCTCCTTATTTTCCAGGCAAACAATTTGCTTGTCGGCATATGAAAGACGCCTGGGTTTTGATACGTTCAGTAATCTAATTTTACTGTCAAAGAGGAAGAAACAGAAATCCGAAACGGAACAACCGCAACATCAAAAAGTTGAAAATCAACTGCACTGTGAAGAAAAAGTGGAACCAGTAAAACTCGAGGAAGTTGAAATACTCAAAAGTGATGAAAGTGAAGTAAGAAGAATTTTGATTTTTCTATCCCTTGACTATTAGAATGGACAATTTTTCTAGGTTAACGGCTGTTACGACACAGAAGCAGATAATTCAGTAGCTGATGCAATCGATAATGCAATTAGTACAATTCTATCACTTCAACAAAAATATCAAATTGAACCAGATGTTGAAGAAGTTGATTTAAAAGTAGAAAAAATCGAAGTAATTGTTCAATTAAACTACAAATATATATTTCTAATCCATTCAATTATAAATGTAGCCTGAAATCCATCCAGAAACTGAAACCAAAACTGAAGATCTAAACACATACATACAAGAACGTATTGAACAGATCAAACAAGGCTGGACTGAAAAGACAAGCTTCAGTTTGACGATTGGCGAAATTTATTTGATGTATGGATTCGAGTCGCTTTTAATATTAGAATATAGTTGGGACAATGATGGAACTACGAACAAAAAAGATAAAGAGGTCGTTACTTCCAACACCAGTGAAGGTTAGAAAGAAACATTTCACGACCAGTTGGCATGTTAGATAATGTTTCTTATGTTTATTTATTTATAGGGAATTTCTTAGAAAAATGGAAGGAAGATTGTGAAGAAAAAATACGAACCAAAAAACAGAATATAACAGAAACATTATCTAAATTGATATCATTAGCTCAATTACAACAAGATAAAAATTGCATCAAGGTAAATAATGGCTAGGTTCCAATGGAAGTTGGAATGCCATTCAATGCCCTCATTGGATTTTCCATTTATCGTTAATTAATCTATTCCATTTCACTATTCTATGTGTAGTGCTCCTGTCCTCACAATACTAATGAAAAACCGTCAAATATAAAAAATCAAACAAATGGAACTAATCCAAAATTAAAACGAAGCCTTCTGTTTGAAAACGGTGGGGGCGATGAACCTGATGAAAAGAAACCATTCAACTCTTTAAACAGTCAAGCGCAACAAATAGGCAATAATTTCATGCCGACAACATCGTATAACAGTCAAAGCACTAGTGAAGGTAATTTTGAGTAAAGAAATTTGTGGTCTTGATTGAGATATGTAAAAATGTGAAAAATTCTATGATAACTTAGGATTCGCTTGATCACAGACGATTAAATGCCTTGTGTACTACACAGTTCTCATAAATATGCCGCCGATCGCACATATGCTTCGAAGCGTGTTAATCGTAAAAATGCATATTGTCGGCATACATATTATGTGTCGCACAGGTTCGGTCATTAGAACCTGTGCAAAAACATCAGAAAAATAGATATATTTTGTAACTTTCCCATATTTGCAGGATTGCCAACTATGCAACAACAACTAAACTCTCTTCATAGACTCAGGCCAAAACTCCAAAACAATCGGCGAGGTCGAAATCGAATGAAACCCGTTGTAGTAGAAAGAAAAGTAAGTGCTTAGGTTTTGGAACTTCTCAATAGTAAGTATGAATTTTTCCTCTTTAAGTTGCCATTACTGCCAAACAATTTGAGTGGCCATCAAATCGTGCGAATGAATATTATATCGCAAAAACCATTAGATAACATACCAGAAGTAGAGGAACAGGAAGAGGTCAGTGGCGGAGAAAGTCAAGAAGTAGTTAGATTGGAAACAGTTCTTGAAGATGTAGAAGAAGATAATGCAATGATGTCTATTGTGCCATGTGTTAGTATAAAACAGAATGTAATTTTGCTTCATACGTTAATACTTCATTTAATTTCTTGCTTTTCCAATAGCCAAGTCCATACACTCTTATAAAAGATAATGGTGAGAATGACTGGAGTGTTGGTAGTTATTCGTTGAGTAGCCTTTTAGGGCATCTAGAAGGACATAGTAAGACAAATGTTGCATCAATGCCTTCAAATTCTAGTCTAGGTCCAGATGTGTCGAATGAAGTTAATGCTCAATTACATTCACTTTTAACACAAAATAGTATGGATTTTGCAGTAAATTTTGCTGATTTAGCAGCTAGTGTAACGAATGAAAAATAGATTTTTATCAGTTTTAAATGACTGATAATTTTATTAGTGCGCAACAATAAGTATATTATTTATGATGCGAGTTTGACGTTGTAAGGTCTATATCGTCGTATTGTAGTGGTGCTAATGCAAAACTTTTTTGGCCTGTATTTTCTTATTATGCGATGTTTGGAAGTGAATACGATTACAATTTTTCAAATACTTTATCCAGGAGTTTTTCGAATTATGTATTTATAACCTCAGTTATTACAAAATTTTGTATTTTAATCGATCTGTATTTCGAATATCTCAGGCAAAATAAGAATATAAAAATGTAATAAAAAAAAGGAAACCTAATAGATACATGTATAAATGATGTTACATAAGATGTACAGGCATATCATTGTATGATGTTGTATATTTTATTTTGTAGATATTAGTTTTTGTGACTGAATGAATGTGCTTTTTGTACAAAAGAATTTTATCCTGTGAATACAATTACATATTAAGATTTTCAGATGTGAAGTTTGTGCTTTCAGGATATTTAGAGCAATAAAAAATCTTGCTCCGGAAATAAACAGTTTGGTTTATAAGAATTTTTTTCAGTTTTTTGCAATAAAATTTTTATATACTATATGCAGGTCAAGCTACTATTGATATATCCGCTATTTCCTGGAAAATGTATTTCTCGTTTTTGCGCTACTGCGAAAGATGTCCGCGCAGCTTTCACATCTGAAAATTCTGATGTATAGCTTTGCACTGCGCTTATTTAGCAATTTACTGTTATGTATTATATAGGTCATATTAACATCCTGCTCGAAGCGTATGTTTTTTATTATTAAGATAGGGTACATAATAATTATGTTGACTTTATATTCATTAACCCAGCATTACTTTCGTTTTTTACAAAATTTATACGAAAACTACTGTTTTCAATCAGTGTTATGTTGTATTAGTATTAATAGAAATTTTATTTTCTCCAGTTTTAATAAATGAACCAGAAAATTATTGATTTAATTATATTTATTACATTATCAATAATAACACTACACAGAAGAAAAACATTGCATATACATATAATATCTGTTTTATGTATTCACAAATATACAATCTATGTACTCCCTCCTATAATGTATATTAATACAAAGATTATATGTATATTTCAAAGTTGAAATTTATGACTACAACAACTTTTTCCTTTTTGTTTTCCATTCACTATTATCCACTATTTCCAATCAAAAGGTCAACAGCATTATCTTTTTTGTACATAAACAGCCTCTGTGACTATAGTACAGAATTAATATATTACATGTATGGAATTTAGTATTTATGTATACAAGAGCAAATTTTTTATTTTATTGGTTCACACAAAGAAGCAGTTGTATTATTTTGAAAATAATTGTTATACACACAACTATTATAATTATTGATTAATGATAACTTGATTCCTACAAAAGAAAATCGTTCATTGTCTTTATAATTAAATAGCTAAACAAATAGATTCGTTTTTATTTGTATACTTTTGAATCTCTAACCATAAAAACCTTATTTAAAACAATAAATAAACCAACAATTTATACGGTTAATTATTTTAATAAAGAAAAAATATAATAAATAAACAGGCAAAACGATTATAAGTAATATTCTATTATAGATAGACTGTATTTTGATTGACTATTTAATTGAATTGATTAAAAACAAAATTATAATTTTCTCTTCGTAATCTGATTAATTAATAACTCATAGACTAATTTGCACGAACACAGAGCTAGAATTAAGGCATAAACAAAAAAACTCTTAGTTATACATACTTTGGTAAAAATACAAATAATTGGCTTATTTTTCTGCCTCAAGAAAAAGGACAAATAAATCTACAACATTTTGAGGTCGTGAAATAAACAAATTTAACAAACCCAACCGATTAATTAAGTATTATTTGTCAGAGAATATTTATCTCAGCCATAGTTTTAATCGTAATGCATCTACTCCATTCAAATAATATCGGAATAGCCTTTTATCCCTTACAAAACCTAATTTTTCATATAATTTAAGAGCTGGCTTATTGGTCACTTCCGTTTCCAATACAACTTCATCTGCATCACCTAAAGTCATTTCATGAATTGCCATTTCAACCAATGTAGAACCAATACGTAATTTGCGATATTCCTGATCAACAGCTAACATTGCAATGTAACCTCGACGTATTGCTTTCCGATGAATATCCAATTTACATACTATAGCACCAACACATTGATTTTCGTGCATAGCCTAAAAGTCACACATCATTCTCTCTTCGATATATTAGAATTAAAAGCATGTGCATTTGAAACCATATTGATACTTACCAAAAAACATAATTTTGGCCAATTATGTATAAAATATCGATAAGTATAGATTGAATATGGTTCAGATAAATCCTTTTGAATAATTTTCATAATCATTTGCATTTGTAATTCGGATTCGTATTGAACGAATTGAATTTTTATATTACATCGTTCCTGCTGTTGATTTTGAAAATTATTGGAATCCGGACTAATAATTAATTTCTCTAAATTTTTTGTGATATTATGAGCACCACTTTGAACATCGCTGGCAAGTTGACAATTACTAGATGGTCCAGCTAAATTTGCTACTTCCTCATTATCTGCCACAGCCTTATCACAATTATTCGTGTTAATATTTTCCTTAACTAATGACTCAGTTTGGCAAACATTTAAATTGCAATTGTCTTTGATTCCAGGTGGTTGCTGAACATTTTCATTTGAATCTAATTTATTTTTATGTTTCTTCTTTCGCGATCTTTTCTTCGATTTGCCTGTATTATTCACAACACTAGTTTCGGCCTGCACTAGAAGATTATCTTCAGATTTTTTTACTAAATCACTTTTTACATCAATAGATTTCTTACTATCGTCACTTTCAATATTTATGCTTGATTTTTTAGTTTTTTTTGTACATATTAAACCATTAACCAAACCATTTTTTGGATTTTCTTTTGATTGGTGGTCTTCAATAGTTTTTGAAGAGTATTCTTCAGTTTCAGCTAATTCAGGAACTGTGGCACTCATTTTCTCCAACTTTCAAATGAAATCGATGGAAAACTGGAAAATGAACAATGCACATTTCTTAATTTCTTCAAATATGAATTTTATAAAGACATTTTCTTTTCTGACAGCCAATAAGTCAAAAATCTAATAAAAATTGGTTAGATTGTAAATTATGATATTCATCAATTTTTGTGATACCATGTTGCCAATGCCAAGTATACCTCATAAATAAAAATTAAATAAATCAAATTTTTAATTTTAAAAATTGTCTTTGTAAAGTTTCTAATTTTTTTGTAAGTTCAATTTTGAATTTTGATTAAATTAAAATTTAAAAGTACAACTATTCGATAAATACGTTACGTAAGGCCTGTCTAGTCTAGGAGTAGAGTAGAGTAGGAGTCCTACTGTAGGACTACTAGTACTAGTAGTACTAGACTAGGACTAGACAAGTAGGAATAGGAATCCTACCTACCTAGGATTATCTTCATCTTTTTAAATTATCTTGGCTAATAATCATCAAAGTAAAACCATTAAAATGAAACCAAAGAAGTCAAGAATGTACGATGTACGATACGACTTACGAAGGTTATGTGTTGCTACACTACAGATTATATGTTATGATCAAAATTTTAATTTCCAAAAATATTTTTAAATTTTTATACTAATATTAATTGAAAACAACACAGCTGAATGAAAAGAAATTCATTTTTAAATGTTGTAACTCATAGAAGTATTCATTTTCATTTTTAGTTGAAATTTATTTGGTAAATAACATAATTTTCAGAAAACAAATTATCCAAATATATGCCAAATATTTACAGTATTTTTAAAAGGCAAATAAAATTAATAGTGTTTATTTTTAGGATATTCAAAAACAATTTTAATCGACCCTGACAGTGTATTTTTAACGATTTCGTACTGTTTTAATAATATAGTTATTTAATTCCAATCATTTTACATAAATAAAATGTCTTTTCCAAATAAAGAAGCGCGTTTAAAGTGTTGGTCATCCAGAGATAAATATTGGGAATGTTTAGATAAGAAAAATGACGAAGAAGGTCCATGTACAGAATTTCGAAAATTATACGAAACCAGTTGTTCAGCTCAATGGGTAAAGCATTTCGATAGAAAACGAAAGTACTTGCAATTTAAAGAAAAATTAGAAACTGAAGGGTATGAACTACTTGATGATAAGAACTCAAAAAAATAATTTTTTATGGACTGATTTTTTTATTGAACAAAATAAGCCATAAAATACCTATTAGATTAGTTTAGACTTATTTAATGTTGTTTCTTATAAATAAATACACACATAAAAATACATTAAAGAAAAATGTCTTTCTTTTTCTATTTATATTCTAGAATACCTACAAAACTAACAGAAAAATCCATCATATTCGAACCGAGAAGAATTTATCGAGATATTGTGGCAGCATTTTAAACTTATCACACTTGGAGTTAAAAGAAGCGTATTATTTATTATATTATAAAGATTCTAATGGCTTAGACATTACATTTATATTGATATCATCATAATTCGAGGCTTCATTCACATCAATATGTATACTAACAATATGTTTACCAGGAATCATTACTAAACCCAACATTCTTGGTTCCTCATTTACTGTATTTGCATCACAAGGTAAATATTCGGAACATGACCCCAAAATTATATTTGCATCACGATCAGTACAAAGAAATACACCAGTAAGTGTTCGACCATCAGTCATTTTAATTTTCATTGTTTTATTGAGCCATGAACGTAAATTATTTGCACCACTTGAATTCTAAATGAAAAAAGAAATAGTTAGTGGATAAGAATAATTATATTAAATTAGAATATTGACTTTAATTGAAAAAAAATCGATTATAAGTACGGTGTAATTAAACAAAAGTATATACGTTTAAATATTGTGTTGTGTTCTCTGTTTGTGGATCAGATTCGATTATCGATGGAGTTTCTTCTATGTCTGTATTATTTTCTGTATAATTGTTATTCATATTTAATAGTTTGTATTTTGTAAAATAAGTTATATTATATTCACGCAGTTTGTAAAGCTTAAAGGGATATTGTGGTTAAGTTGTAAATCGTGAATTTATGTCTTTTCTTCAAATATTCTAGAATTTCTACTAGAAATTTCTATACTCTTCTTAGTCTTCTTTGGTATTTAATAAATTATAAAAATGTCAATGGAAACATGTTGAAAAATTGGTTAAGTTGTTAAATGATTTTAAAAAATTGTTGATTGTAAATAAAATTTAAAAAACGTATTAAAATCATGCTTTTCTGTATTACATAATGATTTTTATAAGAAATGCTTGTTTAATATTAGCCCGTCGAAGAGGAAGAACTAAGTTACAATTAAAAAAAATGTACGTATAAAATAATTTTCCAATAATAAAGTCTCCCAGTCATATATGTATATTTTAGCATAAACACAATTCAAGTACGATTTTATTGTGACAATAAAAATAAAAACTATACAGATTTCACTCAAATTCCAGTAGAAAGAACTCGAAATTTTAGTATAATTGCTCATGTTGACCATGGTAAAAGTACATTAGCAGATCGACTATTAGAATATACAGGAGCAATTCAAAAAAATAGTGGACAAAATCAAGTATTGGATAAACTACAAGTGGAGAGAGAACGGGGTATTACTGTAAAAGCACAAACTGCTTCCTTACTGTACAAATACAAAGAACAACAATATTTATTAAATTTAATCGATACACCTGGACATGTGGATTTTTCTAATGAAGTAACTGAAGTAACAACGGAATAGGAAATAAAATAATTAGAATACGCATTGTTAGGTTGCCAGATCACTAGCAGCTTGTCAAGGTGTCATTCTTCTAGTCGATGCAAATGATGGTGTTCAAGCACAAACTGTAGCAAATTTCTATTTAGCATTTAGCAATGATTTAGTTATTATTCCTGTATTGAATAAAATTGATTTAAAAAATGCTAATCCAGATAGAGTAATTAAACAGTTGGAATCTTTATTTGATATGCAGCCTAATGAAATTCTGATGGTAATTTTATGTTGATTTCGACTCCCTGCGCATGTCGCAACTATCTAATGTCGAAAGCAACATTAGATAGCCTTTTTTCTTTATATATAATAAAGCATCCTTTGAGATAATGCTGGCGAAATATCAATATTTATTAGATAGCCTGTTTATGAAGTAGTTTTATTTCGAAGAAAGCGTCATTAATATTACATTTAATGGCATTGTTACTTATTTGATTGCGTTATACACAGGTCTCTGCAAAATTAGGACTTGGTATCGAAGAAATATTGAATGCAATTATAACACGATTGCCACCACCAAATGTTAATAAAAGTGCACCATTTCGTGGGCTACTATTCGATAGTTCCTATGATCGATATCGAGGAGTACTGTCATTGATTCTTGTCAAAGATGGTGAATTGACTATTGGCAATACGATACAATCATGGCATACTAAGAAACAATATGAAATTAAATCGTTGGCAATGTTACGACCGAATGAAGTGCCAGTCGAGAAACTGTAAATAGGATTTATTATGTTTACTGTTGAACAACTAGGTCTAATTGGTGATTTGATTTAGTACAGCAGGTCAAATAGGTCTTATTGGTTGTAATATGCGATCAAGTAAAGAAGCTCATATCGGCGATACACTGCATTTAGTCGATACAACTGTTGAACCGCTACCAGGTTTTAAACCATCGAAACCAATGGTTTTCGCAGGAATTTATCCAGCTGATCAATCACAACATGTTAATTTACGTAGTGCAATAGAAAAACTGGTATTAACCGATTGTGCTGTAACAGTCAACGTAGATTCAAGGTGGTTATAAACCAAGATCTTATTAAGACAGAGTACTGCAACTGTATTTTCGGTTCAATATTTTAGTCGTTAAACAGATTTTTACGTTACTTTTTACTACAGATTAATATTCGTCAACTACCAAGTTGAAGAACTATTGCGGCATTCTGTTTTCGAGTAATTGTAAATGTTGAATTTTTTTTTACTAAAATTGCCTTAGTCCTGCTTTAGGTCAGGGCTGGCGTTTGGGCTTCCTGGGCCTATTACATATGGATGTATTCTCACAACGATTACAACAAGAATATCAAGCTGAGACAATAGTAACGGCACCATCGGTATTTTTCAAGATTAAATTGAAACCAACTAAGAAACTGTTAAAAGAATCCACTGATATGATTTTTGTTAACAACCCAGCATTATGGCCGGAGAGAAGTGCAATTGAAGAATGCTTCGAACCAATGGTGATGGGTAAATGTTGATTGCCACTTAATGTTGTTCCACGTTAACATTTTGTATAAATTACAGGCACAATAATAACCCCAGCTAAATATTTAGGCGCAATAATGTCTTTATGTTTGGAAAAACGAGGTGTACAAAAAAACGCAACTAACATCGATAACGATAGAATGATGTTACAATATGAACTACCATTAAGTGAGATAGTTCTAGATTTTCATGACAGTTTAAAAACACTAAGCTCGGGATATGCCAGTTTCGATTATGAAGATCTAGGTTACGTAAGCAGTAATTTAATCAAGGTAGGCGTTGATAGAAAAATCAATGAATATGCAAAATTAATTTTGATTTCAATAGATGAGTGTACTTTTAAATAGTAAACCTGTTGAGGAATTAAGTACCATAGTACATGTGACAAAGTCGCAAACAATGGGAAGACGACTTGCTCTAAAATTAAAAGAAATTATTCCCAGACAAATGATTCATATAGCTGTACAAGTTACGACTGAAGGAAAAGTTTTAGCAAGGGAGGATATTAAACCATATCGAAAAGATGTTACACAAAAACTTGTGAGTATGATTAGTGCAAATTTTCTTAATAACTAGTGTTAGTTCTGAAAATTTGGATCTCGGCCTGGATTAATTATTTAATTTCTCTTTCGAGTGATTAGTTAGTAATATATTTTTTTTAAATGTAGTATGGAGGTGATGTTACTAGACGCATGAAACTTCTAGCTCAACAAGCCGCTGGTAAGAAAAAAATGAGAATGATCGCCAATATTCAACTGCCTAGAGAAACGTTTATTGATGTTTTAAAGAAATAAAATACTATATTGTTGTAGTTTAAATAAAAACATTTTTATTATTACAATTTACACTTAAACGAATGCATCTTTGTATGTTACTAAACATGAAACTTAAACTATTAAATTTATTACAAAAGAAATTCTATACTAACACTTGACACTAATTCTATTTCACATACATAATCTTAAGCTTAGCACAACAAATTTTAAGTAGATGCAGTTGAACTTGCCATTGAGGAACAACCAGCAATGCCGCTTCCACTTGCTACTGCTATTATTGTATTTCCACCACCATTTACTATTGACTCTTTATTGTCTTCACTTTTACCATTAATTTTCAATACATCATCTATACTATTATTACTACACTCTTTACAATCCTCACTTTTACCACCACCATCCTTAGATGAATCAGAACTTGATGAAGTGGACGATGAATCTGAATCGGTATCAGAATCACTTCCTGAATCATCGGATTCACTTTCATATCGACGCACTTTAATCTCATCATAACACATTGTGTTTAGTGGTAAATTATTTAACTCTGTTGCTGTGTATTCTTTGTAGTAGTCGGTAAATTGACCTGGCACTAATGCCAGTGGATAGTTGCCAGGTTTTGGTGTAGGCAAAGGTTTTATTTTTAGTTGCGGATAATGAATAATAAAACTTTGTAAGTCCATTGATGCTTTTCTATGTTCTCTCCTTGCCTAAAACGAAATTTGATTTAAAAAAACACATACATCACATCTCTTATACCATACCTTATTGAATTGTTTATTCCATTGTGCAGCCGATTGAACAGCTTGTTCAATGATATCTAATTTTTCATAGCCTGGCTTCAGTGCTTGTTGTGTTAACGCTTTCTGTTTATTAGCCAATTCTCTAGCTTGTCGTTCCCTTTGTACCTTGCAATAATCTTCGTATTTATCCTAAACAGTTTATGCGAAATTATACCACTGAATATTTAAAATCATTAATATAAATCAACTGACCTGAAAATCACTGTACATTATATCCAAAATATCCTGCCCATTAACAACTGTTAATCCCAAATCACATTGAGCCTCAGTTGCTAAACCATTTTCCTTTAAGTAATCACGTTCTTGCATTTCAACTGCACGTCTTTGGATATTTGGATATTTCCTTTTAAATGATTTTATACCCAAAAATTGTGCAACTTGTTCTTGTAGCATAAATGGACCTTGTCCATTCCAATAGTATTCTGCCAATTGATCAGCGATAAATTGATTTGCATTTGCATCATGGTGATGAATCTAGAAAAAAAAAAGAAAAGGAATAAAATGTGTACAACATTTTACAATTCACATAATATCCACCTCTGATCGTGAGGCCTTAGTCCTTGATCGACTGGTAGTACTTTCCATAGTGGTAGTACCACCTGTACTACCTTGAGAATCATCTATAGCAGCATCCGCTTGAGGTACATGTTTTATAGGCGTTTGCGCTCTAGAACCTGAAATTGTTGCTTTAATTATATTAATATTTTACTAATTAAATAAAAGTGAGGTTTAGTTGAATCTAAAGAAATTATAATGAATGATTTTAGTATTAAAACAATTAATTTATATTCAAACAGATTGGAGTAATTAATATTCTTAAAGCATACCTTTGAGATCAGCACTCATTCGTGTTTCTTCATCCATCATAACAATATCATCTGTTCGAATTGTTTGACGAATTTCACCACCATCTTCCGTTTCAACAATCATTGATTCACTAATGAATTTTTGGCTAGAAGTACTTGGCAGTGATTGATCTAAATTCTAAAATGAAAATCCAATAATCACCACTATAAAATAGATGGAAATCTTTAGACATAAGTACCGATTGACTAGTGGTAGGTGTATCTTCATCCATTGACATAGATTCAGATTTCATTTCTTTACTTAATGGATTAAATAGATTTTTTTGACTTTTCACTGTTCCTCCACTTTCTAATACTGGTTCATCAATTAATGATATTTGTGGTTTCGGATTTCCATATCTTCCATATCTATTGCGAAGAAAACGATTATTAAGTCATTGAATAAGAGCGGGGGTACAAATCGGTTACCGCTTGTTGGCTCTAGATTTTACAGCAACTCTTTCTGCTTCTTCAGCAGCAATTTTTGCTTCACGACGCATTTTCGCTTGTTCCTCGCGTTTTCTTTTAATTTCAGCAGCTTTTGCTAATTTTTCCATACGTTTCGCTCGGCATTTTTTTATTGCTTCCAGTTTTTTCTAATAAATACAATCAGTATAGTGATTTTACATCTATAACGCGAATGTATTCCGCTTACTTGTCGCACTAGCTCTTTTCGTCTATCTTCTTCGCTATCATGACCACCAGCATTAACCTCTTCTTCAACCTCTGAACCGGCTCCATCGTTTAATTCTTTTTCGGCAATTATGTTGTCGGATTTTTCTACCTGCTCAGTTTTTACAAGATTTGCATCTACGCTGACAGCAATTTTTGGTTGGTCTTTATTAAACGAACTTTGAGAATCATCGTCTATTATAATTATATCTGGATCTGAAGTAACTTCCTGCTTTCAAACAAATAGAGTACATGATAAAAAGTAGTTACATATATGTATAGTGATTTGATTTACTTCTAATCGGTTTGTTAATGTTTGTTGTTCTCCTTCAAACTTTATTCGTTGTGGAATTACTGTTACTGGTATTTGATCTTCTATATTTGAATTTTCTAACTGCAAATATTAAAATCGTATAATTTGTTTCATATTATTCTAATATTGAAAATATTACCAAGTCTGCTTGTTTCGATGTACTCGGTTGGGGTTCATGTAAACTCTTCTCTTGTATGAATTCTTCGGCCTCTTTTTGCATCAATTTTAGTTTCGCCTTACTTGGCTTGAGCTCCTAAAAAGAAAGAAAAACAAACGCATTAGAATAATTAAGAGCATTACACAAACATGAGTGGTATTTGTTTCTTAGTATTATTATTATCAATTCCGAAAAATATAAAAAATAAAAAAAATTAATAATTGGCACCAACAATAATGATTTTTTTCTTCATTTAAACACAAACGATCGCCACCTCGATTCAATTCAATCAAATTTTTATCACTGATAAGTATGTAGGTTGTTAATATTTTGATTTATTTTAGCACCTTTTCAACCCTCATATTTGTGCCAAACTCTTACTAGTTGCTCTTTACAATTCAATAAAATAACAAAATTAAATTAAATTAAAAAAAAAATCTCGTTCTCAATATAAAAGTACATGACGCAGATCCTTTTTCTTCTTCAAATACATTAATCTTATTGTGATTATTTCAATTTAACATATTTATAAGAATCCGCGACATGTTCTTTAACTTACATTAGAATTTTTGTGTTCCATTTTTTCGATAAAGATGTTGCTTACAAATAATTGACAGAGAAAGCAAAGCATGATAAAGAATGCCAAAAATAGTATACAATCTAAATCTAAGACCAAAACTTATAGGTAGATATTGAAAACAACGATATTTTCATTATCATCACATTATCGATGGATTCATAGGCATACATCGAGCCGAAACAGTAGCAATTGTTTTTTACACGTGTTGCCCCTGTTTTAACAATTTAAATGCGGATGTTGATGACGATATATTGTGAACCCAGAGGTTGTAAATGATTAAAGTCTTAACTTTTATAAATATACATAACAAGTACTTCTATAAATAGCCTCTATTATTATAAAAATTATCAAAACTAATTAAAGCTATTAATAATCTTATACCATACAATACACACATATATTCCGTATAAAATTTAAATTTTTATTTGCTCTATGGAAAAGTAATCTCAAATTTGTAAAGAAATTCTTTGGAGAAATGCCAATAGAAGTAATGTAAATTAGCCACATGGAAGGAAGGTTATTCAATACTACAATTTTTCTTCCTATTGATAAAATAAACCGAAAGTGCTATACGAAATAAATTGCAATAATAATTTGTATAAGTGAAACCTACATAAAAAAAAACCCTAAAACTTAACTAACCAATATTTCATTCTCGCCGTATTGATTATTAACAGCCACTTGTATCTGTAACTGTTAAATGCCCAATATGGATATCGTTTTACGCCAATACCAGTTCATTAACCAACAAAAACAAGAGCATGTTAATTTAAATCAATTATTAATCTAGTCCATTGTAAAGTAGCAATAAAATTCTATACAGAATAGAATTCTACGCTGCATTATCAGAGTAGTGTCGCGATAATTCTGTTTATTGATCACCCTATACATGTATTTAATTTGAATAAAAACATTTCAACAGGAAAACCATTATTATATACTTATAAAATCGGCAGAAAAATTACGTATACTTACTATAACAATAATAATGCTAATTATCGATAAAAATCAACGAAAACAGTTTCCACAAAACCAGTACATACATAACATGATAATAATAATTTTGAAATAAATACACATACACACACACACAACATACATACATATTACATGCATTAGTTACTCGCGGTAGGTGATTTATATTATTAAAACTTCTAATACGATCTATTTTTAGAACTTTGGTGTCTTTATACAGTGTGTGTCTGTATCTGAATAGGATGCGAATATAATGCTGAAACGCTTAAAAGGAATTACTCAAATTTTCTAACAGCTATTGTTTAGGAAAATATTCAAATATGGAGCATAAAACAAACACAATTTTCACAAAATAATAATTATATATTTCTCGATACTTATAAATCTCAACAAATATAAAAATTGTATAGAGTAGCAGATATATGTAGATAGGTAATTCATGAAATTTAGTAAATTTATAATTAAGCACTCTTTAAGCTTAAATATAAGTATAGACATTGCAATGTACGATAACATTAAGTATTCGGGGAATTCTCAAACAATCAAAAATACAATTCTACAAAAAAGGACTGCAAAAAAATATATATTTTAATGAGAAAATAAAATTATAAAGAAAATGCAAACAGCCGAATTTGTCAAACAATATCCGAACTAAATAAATTTTTTTTATACATTTAATAATCAAAAAATATAAACAAAAAAGAACGAAAATATCTAAATCCTCGTGAATTTCTAACATAAAAAAAAAGTCCAATACACTCAATATAAATTTGATAAATAGTAAAATCGTTTAATTCGAATTTAGCGTTAATTATGCTGCAACCCATTAAACATCCCACAAAACAAAAACCAAAAAAATTTATCCAATTGAATTGAACAGACTGTACCTTATTTTAATAAGTACACAAGACAAGTGTCTTGACAAGAGAAGACAAACAACAATTAACAAAAGCACTAAATTCGAACTGTTTTTCAGCAAAGAATTACCCAAGCATTATAAATTTATCACTTCCGTAATTCACTGTAAAGATAATATTGCGCAAGCGCACACATTTAAATATGCTATTTTTAGTGAATTAAACATTCAATTTTGAAAATTACACTTTTAATTTTCAACGGGGAAATAGAACATGTAATCTCTGATGTTGATAAAACTTACTTTAAACTTGCACAAGCAGGAATGGATTCAGCCGCGTTTTGTACACTATTTTTCCTACGTCTCACAGTTGTTAATTATAGTTCTATATTTGATATTTACCTTAATTTAAGGTAATCAAAGAATATAATTGTGTAAGGAATGGCGCGCAGTGTATTGATTAGAAGAACATGGATTATCATTGATTGACCTTGAACAAGATGAATATCGTTTTCATAATTTCAACAACTGAACTTGTGATAGTTTAAGACAAATTTTATCACGTTTTAAATTTTAGTAGACATTAGTATTAATAGTAAAATTATAATAAAGCAATTCCTCGATATATACAGAATATAGTATTCATCTAAATATACAAAAATACATGTATAACAGTATAGCTGCAATGTTTTTTACTCTTGCTTTCTCTGTATTTAAATAGATTTATAGAATTCGCGCATAGTAGGTATTTTCTACTATTATAGTATAGAGAAGAAAAGCACACCTTTATGGAAAATATTTTATCCATTTTAACTTGATCTAGATCTTCGGCGACTTTTTTTCTTTTTGTGTTTACTTTTATTTTTTACCTAGGAGAGAAAAAACAGACGATGTCATATTTTGTCTCGCATTTGGCTATTTTTTATTAATAACAGATCTTTTCATAAGAAAACAGTTTGATGCCGTTTAAACACTCTATAAGAGTTTGCGCGGAAACTTTCCAGATTGAAATAATAACACCACAAAATCGCCCAAAATTCAAAAAAAAAGGAAACAGAAAGAAAAATGTCTACTTACTTTTTCCGGTTTCATGACCGCAGTTTGAACAAGTTCCAGATGTGAATCTGATGGCAGTCTTTCACCCATATTTACTTTACTGCCACGACCTTTTCCAGCACCACGGGGCTTCCTTGGTTTTATACCCAACGTCGCAATGACATTCTGACCTAGAAAGAACGTTAACATTAATCAATCGTATCTTAAACATCGGACATTTTTTCAAGATCATTTCTTTCCATACCTCTACAACTTCGTTTCGGACGACCTCCAGCTGATGATGAACAAGGTTCTGGTGTACCTATGGATGATGATGGCGAAGCACTTGGTGTCGATTGCAAGCTCTCCTGACTCTCATTGAATACGTCTTTTAATTCTTCTCGAACTTCGAGTGGAACCTGCATATGTGTGTTTTAATAAATTAGCACTATTCTAACTGAATTTTCAGAATAAATCAATAATGATCGAAGCACTTATTTTGTATTAGTCAAAAATCGTACCTTTCGTGGTCGCCCCCGTTTCTTTGGAGCTGGTGGCGTAATGGTAGTTGGTGTAACGACACCAACAGTCACAACTGGATTGGCTTGAATATGATCGGTTCTCGATGCTAATTCACTTATTTTCAATAAATATTTCGAATCTGATTCGCTTCGCTTTGTCTCCATCGTACTGTCTCTACCAACTTTTAATCTAAATTCGCAAAAATGTGCAAATTAATAGAAATAATACAATGATAAATAGCGGTGGAATTCTGATAGAGTATCGTACATCATATTGCTGAATATACACTTATAATTTACGGTTACGAAATATATGGACACTTTTATTTGTGAAAATAAATAAACATTAACCTTAGTTCTTCTTTATAAGTTGAATTCGATTCATTAGCTGATGAATTATGTTTTAGGTAACCATCTAAATCATTTTCGGAAGAACTTTTAAATTTCTTCATTTTTTCTGGAAGTTTCTCGTCTGACAATCGTTTAATTGAACATTCTTCTGCATATTTAAATCCTAAAATAAAAATCGATAATCATGTACAAATATTGAAAAAAATGGATGAATAAAAATGAAAATCACCTGGATTTCCAGATAGTCCACTATCTTTTTTGATTTTTTTATGATTTTCATCAGCACCATCCTGTACAATATGGGGATGGCCACCTGAAAATTTCAATTTAATTTTCTGCAATTTTTCTAGTTTATCATCATCAGGATATTCACGTTTCCTTGTTTCCTTTTCTGGAGTTTGCAAATTGCCTATTAAAGAAAATTAAATAAATAAATTGCATAAAAAAAGATAAATAAAATATATAAATAAATAAATACTTGAAATTTTAAATAACTTAAAAAAATAATTCAAACTAGAGGGATAGTTTAGAAGTAAAACAAATTTAGAAAACTACACATACAGCATAAATGACACTAGCCACCGAAATTTGTAGTAATCACAGATTATAATTGTCTGTGGTAATAATTGTTACCCTGTTAATAAATACCTTTATTAATTTTTAAAACAATCCTCGACTTTATTTCTTCCATTTCCTCATCGTTGCTGACTTCTTCAGATTTTTCTGATGGTTTAACAGTTTTAATCTAAAACCAGCGAAACAATTTAAAATACTACAAAAAAAATGTACGTAAGTTAACAACTACCTTTGGACTATGCCTTTTAGTGGGCTCTTCCGGTTTTATTGAACGAAACGTGATTTTTATCGATTCATTTTTAGGTTCTACAATTGGCTTTATAGTAATTCGGGGGCTACCGCATCTTTGTTGCATTGTAGGAGAATGTATACGCGAACTACGCGTCGTCTTAGGACTATGTTGCTGTTCCAACTGAAAAAAAAAAAAAAAAGAAGAGATAAAAAGTTGATTCAAGCATAAGGTAATCAAATTGTATTTTACTTGCTGCTTAGAAACTGATTTTCGCATAGAATCTTGTTCCAGAAATTTTGCTGGTGATAAATCATCATTTACTCTAACCATTTTAACAACTGAATGCATCTTATCGGATTGTTTAGTAATTGTCATCTTTAAGCTGCCCTTGTTCAACTGTAAATTAATCAATTAATAAGTCAAAATCAATCACAAACACAAATGCAAATAATTTACTTCAGTTTCTGAGGTGGTGCTCACTTCTTCATCGGGTATCTTCAAAGGTTTAATAGTAACTTTCGGACTGTATGACCTTTCATATTCATCCACATTAATACTTAATGGTTCTATGATTTTATTCGATTTCTTTGTTTTGTTTCGTGCCGGTTTCTCATTAACCGTTTCCACTTCCATGTCATTTTGCTCATCAATATTTTTAAATAATAACGAATTTTCCGTATTAACTAAATTCTCCTTATCATCAATTGTTGGTTTACTGACATTTCGAGCTGGTATTTTCTCAATTACCATTTCTGGTTCATTAGAATGTTGAGAACCAATTTGAATCGGTGTAATTTGTAATCCCGGTCTTAATTCAGTGGTAACAGTAATCGATTTAAATGGCGATTCTACAGCCTCTTTCTTCTCAATTGTTATGCTTGGTGATATTTTTTGTAGAAAATCCTCTTTAAATCCTTCGGAGGATTTTTCTTCTATTACCTGTTGGTGTATTGCTGTAACTCGATCGATTTTATTCAAATATGCTCCCGCATCAACTGCATTATTCGATACTTCACTAAACGCTTGATGCTGAACATCATTAGGCATATCATCGGGTAAACAATTGTCAATTGTTGCTGAATTATCACCCAAATAACTATCGTAAGTATCCTGTGAACTATCAGTTATACTAGCCACAGCTCTTCGAATAGCCTCGATTTCACGTAACTCATTTTCCGATAATTTATTTTCGGACGTATCTAAAATCGTTCCAAAACTACTCTCTTGAGTTTGAATTAATGGAACATTAACGACATTAGAACGTGCTTGTTCAGCTAATAATATATCATCTACACTGGGCAATGATTCCTCCGTTGTGATGTCGGGAATGCTTGTTTTACTTTGTAATTCTTCTACCTCTTTTGCAATTTGAATTAAGTCGCTCTCTTCTTGATTTGGTGGCAGTTCTTTCATCAAAGAAACATCATAGATAACATCTTTGTTACGTTCCACGCGCGACGAACTGCTACTACTAATACTCACTTGAGAATTATTTACCGGTTGATGTACATGGAGGACATTTTCACCCTCCGAATCTGACGATGATTCTTCACTTAGACAAACAATATTTCTAAGATCTTGTTCAACTGTTTTTCGTCTAACGTTAATGTCAAAAAATGGATTAGTATCTTGTTCTTCCTCTTCCTCATCTTCGGCTTCCTGCTCTAATGGTTCCAGTGTGTCATTACTTTCACTCTCCAGACATTCGGAAGGGACCGCTCTGGTTGACTTTGTTTCTTTTTCTTGAAGTTTATTTGCCAGATAAGAAACAGTTGTAGTTTGCTCTAAATTAGACGTATAAGTGTAATTATTGAATTGCTCTTTCTTGTTTGATGCAGCAATTCTACTGACGCTGCACTCACCAATTACAGCAAATTCTATATTTGGTTCTTCACTTTCTAAAACAATTTCATTTAGCGCAGCCTCAACTTCAGTACCAGGTACTTTGTCTCTTTGGTCTTTAACAGGGGTAATAGTTGAAGGTGTTTCAACGGAAGGTTTGTTATCCGCTACCGCCTCCGCCATTGTTAGTGAGGAGTCTTCTGGCAGATTTTTATCTACAGCAATTTCAAGTGATTCTTTAATATGTTCATTATCTTTCCCCATTGGATCTGATTCATTTGTTTTATGCCTTTCAACAGAAACAGTTACTTCTAGTTCCAATTCTTGCAATTTTTGCTCTTCAGAATGTTCAACAATTGTATCATTAACATCGGTAATTTTGGATTTATCATTCAGTGATGATCTACCTTCAACAATACAAACTGCACTATCGCTATTCTCAACACTTTCTTTTTCTAATTCACTCTCTGTAGTAACCGCAACTTTCAGTGCCTCATCCAGTTTTGTTTCTGCAGGAATGATTGTTTTATTAGCAAGAACAACCACACATGCTTCATTCTGTTTCTCAAATTTTTCAGCTAAATCTGCATGCTGATTGGTTTCTAAGCTAACTGGGATCTGAGGCTGTTGTAGTTCTAACGATTCTACGACATCCGATACATTGGGAACCTGTAAATCTTCCACATTGTCAATATTTTTCGGCTGCTCTTCTGTGTGTTCAGAAATTTCATGAACTGTTTCGTTCTTCTCCATTTGGTCCGTTTTTTTTTTATCTTTTTCAACGTCAATTTTTGATGAATTTTCAATATTTTTAACTGAGTCTTCTGTCTGATCATGATGTACTTCCGGATCTAACGGTATATCGGGTTTTTCATCCATTTTGACTTTCCCTTCATCTGATGGAATAGCGGGTAATTCAACATTGTCGCTTCTGATTTCCTGGCTCCTTCTAGATTCTACTGTATCAGTACAATCCATTTTTTCTGCATCCCCTATATTTTTCTCACCCTGAGTAATGCATTCTGATATCTCCGATTTATTTTCTAAGGGTAAATCCTGTGATTTTTCAGAGCAATCCATTTTTTCGATTTCTGCCATTCCAGATATTTCTTCTTCATTTGTAGCTAATTCAGATACTGGCGATTCATCTGTTGTTTTGACATCACGCAATATCTCCTTGCAATCAGATTCTTCCTGTTGGTTTGCCTTAGATTGCATCAGATCGTGTGATTCTACATTTTTCTGTAATTCTATTGGCTGTTTACCTGTTTCTTCTTTTGCTTTTTCAACAATTTCTTTTGTTTCTTCTGGCTGTATTACCGCAGTAGATTCGATTTTGGTGGGTTCTGCTGCATTTTCACTCAAACATTCCGCCTCCTTAGAAATACTTTCTTGTTCTAAACTTTTCTCAGTAATAGGCACTACCGGTTCGTCTTTATGGAGAATTTCAACTACATTTTCTTCTGTGGCTGGCTCCTTTTCATTAGCTGTTGGATCTGAGATTTGCGCCTCAGCTATGGCATTATTACTTTTCTCTTGATTTTTCGTTATTTCTTCATCGACTTCCATTTTTTCTATACTTTCCGCAGTTTGCTCATCTGTTTGAGATTCTAAAGCTTTATTTGCGTCCTGTAAATCCCCAGCACATGCCTGCAATGTCTTCGCACTATCTTCATTCAATGCTACAGTATCAGCCAAATGAACAATCTCTTCTGCTTTTTCTAATAGGAACTTTGGCAGAACAGGGGGAAGAATGTCCAGTGTTTCTTTCAAACTGATTTCTTCTGATAATTTTTCACTTTCACAGTCCATGATTTCAAATTCTTCTGCACCATAAGCTCTATCACCGGGTCCTGTCTCTATTATATTTGGAATCAATTCATTTTTATTTTTCTCTACTGTTTTAACTATTAATTGTTTAGATTCTTGTAAACAGTTATCAGAATTATCCACTTGTTCAACGTCCGCAATAGCTGCTCCGCACTTTTTTTCTGTCTCCCTTTTATTTTCTATTATAATTTCATCTTTCTGGTCCTCTGTTTCAGCAATATTCAATTGCTCTTTGTCAGGAAGTTTTGAAGCCGATTTCTCAACTATATACTCATCTGCTTTACTTGATGTACCCTCCCTATTTTTATCTTGTTCACTATTTATATTAACGGTGTCTTGAACCGTCTTGTCAATTATCTCTTTCATATCAACGCTAACGTTTTCCGTTAGTGTCTCTTTGATTTCATCACTACGTAAACTTTCATTTTCTTCTGTAACCTTTTTTATTTCCTCAATACCAACTCCAACATCCAGCTTCTCACATTTTTTATTTGTTTCCTCATTGGTCTTCACATAATCGGTAACACATTTTTCAGATTTATTAATATCAATTACTGCTACATGTTTATCCGTGGATAATTCTTGAATTACTTCTGGAATTTCTGGCAAGGAACAATTCTCCAAGTCGATCAATGGTTTTTTCGACAATTCATGTTCTTCTTCTGTAGTTTTTACTGACTTTTCAACATTAATAGTCGTGTTACTGGTCACTTCATTTTCTGGAAGAACTTGTTCGTCAAGTTCGAAACATTCTGTTTGTTTATCTGTTGATTCTGTAAAAGAACAAAATAAACGCATTTATCATCAAATAATTTTCGATTTAACAAAGAATTGTTTTGAAGTTACACACATATTTTAACTCACCAGTTGCATTTTTATTTGATTTATAACTTAATGTAAATGTCTCAGCTGGTTCACCCAGCAGTGTTTCTAAATCATTAACTAAATCATCAATTTCTTCAATTTTCTCATCTGGCTCTTTTGACATTGAAATATCTAACAAATCGGCATCATCGATCGGTTGAAAAATTGTCTGATTCAGTTCACCTGCTACTACTTCCTTTGTTTCAATGGAACTTTTTGATTTAATTGTTTCCATTTCAGATGATGTACTACTTATTGGATCATCCGACACTTTAATAAAATAGTAAAGTACAGATTTATTATTTAAGTTATACGAAATAAACGTAAATTTACAAAATTGTAAACAAACAGTTTCTTAAAAGAAACAATTCAAAATTAAATAAATGAACTTTCACTGCACATTTTAACCATTGAACAACACTCAATCTTTAGCCAGGAAAACAATATGTTGATAATCGTTCTCTTGGGCGTCACCTTAATTCCTTTAAAGTAAATGTAAACAACCCCCCAAAGTTTCATAAAAACCATTTGGTATACTGATGCCATAAATAGTTTTTGTTCTCATAAAGTGAAAAAAATTAAAAAAAAAATTTGTGGACGCAAACTCAGAAGAAATAAATTATACTTTTAATGAACAGATAGCTAGCTAATAATTCAATGAACAACTTTTTACTTTCATTTAAAGTTTCAATGTTTTTATACTTTTTAAACAAAAATGAGCAACCTACAATAAATTTTTTTTTCTAATATAGAGCAAGGCCAATTTCTGCTCAAAAATTACAGATTCGATGACTTTTGGAGAATTGAACTGTAACATGAATAAGTAAAAATGTATACAAATCACGAAATGATTTAAATTATTTACTGTTGCAACCTCGTGAAAATTTTTGTTTAAATATTTATGAACCTGTAACCGTAAGTAAGCTACTTACCAAATGTTTCAAATTGTTACTGAAATTGGGCAACACTTTTCTGTTTCGAAAGGCCCAAATTAAAAATACAATAAGAATACATTTGTTTAAAAAAAAATCTATATTGTTTATCTAGGGTCATTGAAGTTCACATGCTTCAGCAAACTTTACGTTTTGCTTCAGTGTGAATATTGTGATATTATGAACACTAATAAAAAAATATCAAAATTAAAGTACTTACCTAAATTACTAGTTTTAAACGTAGTACTGGCATCCGTCGATGAAGTTGGTAATGTATCATTTGATTCAGTTTTTTCTTCATTATTTGTTGACAACAGTTCACTCATATTCGAGCTGCTAATAGAGGTTAAATCTTTCTCATCTGGAACTTTTTCATTCTCCATTGCTTAAATAATTTTCGCACTGGAATTTAACATTTATTTATTACGGATTTGTGAAACAATATACACATTTGCCCCATTTTGTATAAACAATTCTCTTGAGTTTTACAAATGCTAACTCTAAAGAAAAAAAAAACAACAAAAAAATTTACGCCGTTGCCGCAATGATAGGCAAACGAAAATAGAATTTTTCATTGGTTGACGCGTGGACGCCATCTTCACTGCTGACCAATGAAATTATACGAATATTGAAATGTACATAAAAAAGTTGTGAACATTAAATACAATGTTGCCATTTGATTCTAAATTTTTCATCTTTCATCTATCACAAATATATTTAATTTATTCAAGTATTGAAACTACTGAATGAAATACCTCCTTACTTCACATGTTTCTGTTTTATATTTCAAAATCAGACTTCACTGCAGCACACAGTTCTTGTACACAGTCTCGATCCAAAATCCAATTCCAGAGTTCAAGCAGATTTCAGGCTTCAACATGAGTGCAGCTTCCCAGCAGAGATGATAAAATAATATATAAAATGCTATATCAATTGAATTTCAACTAGTCAAAATGCAAAACCAAATACGATTTTGGTTCCGATTCTAAATTCAATCTTCAATTTTCATCATAATAATCTTCATGACCTTCAAAGCCGCCAAGCAAAGCAAAAGTTATTGATTTATATTTCATTTGCAGTTTCAAGAATTAATTAAGTTATTGTATAATTTAATTTGTATTTTAAATTTTAATTAATGATTTTTTACCACATAATAAATATCCAATCCGATTACGTCAATCGGTCAATCAGTCAGGCAGTCAGTAATAAAAAAAAAAATCATCTTGATTGATTATTGATTAGACAACATCGCCATGGTAAATTGTGTGAAAGGTGTCGCCACATATCAAATGTCATTTGTCACTATTTATAACTATTCTCAATTTGCTGCATATGGTTACCAAACGTTTCTGCAAAAGTTTTATAGTTTTGTATACTAATTTTTAGTTAATAATTGCATTTTCAATTTTATAATATAATTATTGTGACCTTGTTGTTTTGTTAAACGGCAACGTATTAAGATTAGGTTGCACGTTGATTACTAAATCACGATACAACCGCAAGGTAGGATCCTCTCATTTATCACCATATCAAGTTTCGTTCTCGTTTTATTTCATTCATTATAAGTCAAACATCATTCAAACGTTTAAAATCTCTATCACTTATTTTTTTCTTTGTTGTAAAGTATGTACATTAATAATTAATTTTTTGTTTTTAGTATTTAAACCTAAATTTTCTGGCCTCCAGTTCTTTTTTGATATTTGGTCAATTTTTTTGTTCTACAAAAGCAGTCCGTCCAATAGGGCGCTAGCGTTTTATATGACTTTAGCAAAACACAAAGGTAAGAATTAAATTAAATCAATTTATTTTTCATTTAGATTTAGATGATCTACAATAAGGAAGATTTCGGTTAAATGTAATAAGTAATAGTTACTTCCTTATGTCACCCATATTTGGCCTCATATTCCGAAATGTATATTTATGCATATGTTATATATGTATATAATTTTATATAAAAGATTGATCCTCTTCTGCTTATTTTATTATGCAAATAAAAAAAGCGAAATTATAAAATGCAAGCTTTTTACTTTATGTAACAATCTAATTTTATCGGTGCTAATGAATATTAATGTGTGCTTATTTCATATTTATTAGTTTTACTTTTAATTCGATAATTAACCTTTGGAATGTACTTGGATATCTCATGTATAAATTTGTATTATCATTAAATAATGATGATTCGGCTTTCGGCATAAAGAATTTCTTCAATATGTTATTCTGAATAGTACGGGTAGGCAACCAACTAAACATTAGTAGGTCACTAGATCATAGATAGATAAACCGATTGGTTTGTCTCTACTTTCTGCACGAGATTTTTACTTTTTTTTTATCAAAGTAAAAGGAATGTTATCGAAACCATGCTAATTATAATACCCAATAAAACTGTTTATCAACATTTTATTTACATTTTGATAATAAATTTCCATTACCAGAACAAGTCAAAAAAAACGAAAAAGCTGATATGACAACAGCGTAAGCCGCAATATTTTCCAATTTGTTATTTGGATCAATATTTGTCCTGTGCTTGCGCCCTTTAACATCCTCTTTCTTTCGCCTTTTTACTCTTGCCACACACACACACACATATTATTACGTAGGTGATTAATATCAATAACCCTCCTATATTTGTGTGTGGGTCGTTCCTCCTCCATGTCTAAAGGAGTTGTTCAATTCATATTATTCCACCATTACAAATCTACAGCAAAAGCAACGGGATACGGGGCGCCCCATGCGCCCCTCTCAAGACATCTTATCAGGCATAGCCTTATATATTGTATACGACGGTAAGTAATACATATATAAATAAATTAGTAAAGGGAAAATGTGTATTTAAATTAAATTTGATAAAGTTCGATGATATCAAATCAATGAAACGTGAATTATTGTATATGTATGTATGTATTGTATGTAAGTGGTTGAAGATTATTGGCTGTTGTTATTAATGAATAAGATAAGTGGGAATTAATTAAATTATGTGCTGTAATATTTTTATTTTTCTGCTGCAGCAAACAGTAGCGAAAGCTTAGCAAGAATTTGATAAAATTATTTTCATTTAATAAGCTGTAATCATATCATTTATTAAGTTTAAGCCTCAATTGTTGCAATTAAATTTAATCAATCAACGAATAATTTTCAGTTGGCTTGGATACTCTTAATTGACAGCCGATTATTTTATTTTTTTTTTGCAAAATTTTAATGTATTCGTTCGATGGCCGCCAGTTGTCTCGTCCAAAGAAATTATTATTGTTATTACTGCTTTATGGACTGCCGAAATTTCGAACTGTATTTTAAATCAAGTAAATGTTTACTTCGTTGATTAGCAGTGATTTTTTATTTATAATTTTCTCTCGAAATACTGTAATAAACGCTAGTATGCTAACGGCCAATTGATTAATATGATTAAAATATTCAATTTTGAAAAGGTAAGTCAGTCAGTCAGTTAATTGACCATAATACTTAACTTACATTCGAGCTAGTATGGATTCTGCGCAGTTGAAAATTTGCAATCGATAAATTTAAATTGCGCATAATCAGTACCACTTTATATTTTTCGACTCCTCAAAACAATGAGATTTCTTTTATTATAATCATTAATTAATTATTTATAATAGTAGACAAGTACTACTATTGTACGACTGCTTTCGTAGACAAGTAGACAACTTGTCAAACGAAAGCATTCTTTGCTGATCGTAGTTGGCTCATGCTTAACTACGTTTGTACGTCATATTTGTCAAAAATTGTAATATGAATAATTTTTTTTTATTGCAGAAAGTTATTTTTTATTATTACTCGTAAGTTACTTATTATATAATTGTAATATGTGTATGTGCGTATTGATTTGATGTAACTTTCGAATTTTTTGTTTTCTCTCTTCTTTGTTTTGGCCATATGTATTTCGGTTATCATAATTCTTTTGGTAAACATTACTCGAATATATTTATATTTCTTTATTTATTGTATTATCTATTTATAATTTGGAAAAGTTTTTTTAGGATTATCGAAAATTGTTTTTTTATTATATAACAGTCGGGAATTGTTTTAATAATACCATCATATTATAATCGCTAATAATGATCTTACTTAATAGTAATGAGAAAAATATAAGGCCCTAGTGACAGGTTAAGCATTTTCCTATTTATGTGAAAAACCATGGCTAAAAGGCTCGTTTTGCAGCCCGGTTCTAATTCCTGATAAAAATTTTCAAGTAAATGTAATTTTCGTTGTTAAAAATTAGGGTTTCCCAGCAATAGTATAAGTAAAATAATTTTAAGATCATTATTAAATTTAATCTAATATTTTCTTTTCCAGAAAAATATTTAATATTCAAAAATATAGTTGCGAATTCAGGGCCCGAGCCAACGAGGTGTATGATTTCGCAGCGTCGGAATTTCACCTCTTATAGGTAACATATTCATAACTATTGAAATGAATTACCACTACTAATTTTCAATTGATTTCTTATTGAATTAGGACAACAAAATTCTCATCTAATAGACACCGGAAACTGCAACCTTTTAGGGAAACGTGACTTGATCCTGTCAAAAGAATTTATCAGCATTCATCACGTTTTATTTTGTTTTGCCTGCGTGTGTGTACGCAATTAGCAAAACTGTTGTTGTTGCTACTACCACCATTACAACCACCACCACCATTATTTCGGTTTTGTGGAAATATTAATCAACACGATTATTATATGTTCTGGTCTCAGTAAAATTCTGTGCGAAACTTACGTAAGCATGAAATTCGACTTGGTTTGAACGAACCGAAGAGAAATAATAATAAACAAATTTATCTTCTAGGTTTATTTGCCGCCCTCTCCCACAATTTGTGTGTAATTCTTCTTATTTTCTCCCCCTTTGTTCTGCAAAGATTGAAAATCAAAAATGAGCGTTAACGTTAATCGTAATGTTAGCGATGTATTTTATCGTTACAAAATGCCGAGGCTCATTGCCAAGGTGGAGGAATATATTATTTTCATATCTAGTATCGATTCTTTTACATCTCGTTTATTTATAGGTTGAAGGTAAAGGCAATGGAATCAAAACTGTCATAGTTAATATGACTGAAGTGGCAAAAGCCCTTGGCAGACCACCAACATATCCAACTAAATACTTTGGTTGCGAATTGGGCGCTCAAACCCAATTTGATTTCAAGGTAATATCTTCACTCCATCTGTAGTATGTAGTGTCGCATGTGTAGATCTGACAATGGCGCTCACAACTTCTGCATTGTGTTGCCAAGTTTTTAGAATGATAAATTAAATGCATTTTTTTAATATAGAAATATTATTATTACGGTTGTACTTTAAGAAAATGTATTGTTTTCGGTAAAAATCTCAATTCCAACTGAAAATTCAACTTTTTTAATAATTCCAAATTTTTGGTACAAGGTGCGCGCGCAACTTAGAATAAGTTGCTATACTTCTAATAACCAAGACGGTTGTTATTATATGTTACAAAATAAAAAGGTAACCTAATCAAATTAATTTTATTTACAGAACGAACGTTTCATTGTCAATGGTTCGCATGATGCTATAAAACTTCAAGATTTGCTCGATGGTTTCATTCGTAAATTTGTTCTTTGCCCGGAATGTGACAATCCAGAAACTGATTTGATTGTGAGTCTTAAAAAGAACACTGTCTCACAGGTAAATAAATGCATATGCATTAGCTCAATTAAATGCAACGGGTAACAACAAAACATATTCTTATGTTCATACATAGGGATGTAAAGCTTGTGGTTATCATGGCCTGCTTATAAGCAATCATCGTTTGATGACATTCATTTTGAAAAATCCACCAAATTTGAATCCGGCCACGCAAGGTTCATCTCTTACAGAGGGCAAACGCGGTAAACGTAGCAAAAAAGTGAATGGTGACAATGGCCAACAAGAGAACGATGGCCCCGATAATGATACAAGTATTGATAATAATTCGTTTGTTGAAAAATCGATTGTCGATAATGGCGAAACAACAAATGGCGGTGGAAATAATGTTGATGATGATGATACAGAATGGGCCGTTGATGTATCTGAAGAAGCTGTTAGAGCTCGTATGCAGGATTTAACGGATGGTGCCAAGAACATGACCATTAGCGATGATCTTGAAAAAACCGAAAAAGAACGTATGGATATATTCTATTCCTTAGTAAAGAATAAATTAGATGCAGGATTATTAGAAAAGGCAGAAGATCAAAAAGAATTACTTATTGAAGCTGATAGATTGGAAATTAAAACTAAAGCGCCATTGGTATTGATGGAGCTGTTGTTTAATCAAAATGCTTTACAACAGGTAAAGGTGATGTTTTATGTAGATCGTTGTTCAGTTTTTTTAATTAAATTCTTTTTCCAGGCGAAAAAATATCGATTACTCCTTCTCAGATTCACTTTGAACGATAAGAAAGCTCAGCGTTATTTAATTGGTGGTTTAGAACAAGTTATAGCGTTGCATAAGGAACAATTAATGCCGAAAGTTCCTGTTTTATTGAAACTACTCTACGATATCGATGTGCTACAAGAAAATGCCATATTGGAGTGGGGTGAAAAAGTACGCATTCATCTCTATTGGAAGTCTTTCTTCAAAAACTAAACTTTAACTTACGATTTCAGACATCAAAAAAATATGTTTCAAAAGAAATCAGCCAAGAAATTCATGATAAAGCAGCAATATTTTTAAAATGGTTGAAAGAAGCCGATGAAGAGTCTTCCGAATCGGAAAGTGAATCAGATGAGGTATAATTTGGTTAACTATTTGATTTTCTTCGTACAATTGCATAAACAAATATGTTTCTAGGTTGAAATTGAGTATAATGATCGTGCACAAGTTGCTCCACTAAAAGCAGCTCCTGTTGTTAAACCGAAAGTAGTGGAACCTGAAGATGAAGGTGAAGATGATGTTGATATCGATGCAATTTGAAATGTATTCAGTTTTCTTTAGCTACTGCTTCAATTATTATTATAATAATATATTATTATGTATATATAATATACATATATGTATACATATATGTATGTATATATATATACATAATAATTGAAGTAACATATATTCTGTTTTCTTTTCTCTTTTCTTTACATTATTAATTTTTTTCTCCTAAAATGGTGTTTATTACATTTATATTGAAAAATAGCTGTTTAGGTTAATATTGGTCCTTATGAGTAATTAATTATGTTATTTGAGGCTCATGAGATTGCAATTTTATGATGTTTTAATATGAATAAATACTTTACCTACTGTTTGAGTTTTATTGAATATTTTTGGAAATATTAATACTTGCAACCTAATATACATTAGGACAATAACTACATACAGAATTATTCCCAGATCGAGTATAAATTTATCAAAGGTGTACTCGGATTAAGAAGAACTCTTAAGAGGTCTCTAATACAGATCTATATTTTAAACCTCAAATTTTAACCTTACACATTTTAAGTAAAAGAAGATTGAAAGTTAAGACAATAGTACAATACACAATTTACACCTTTAGTTTTTACTTTTTACATCTAAATAAGCGAATATGAGCCGCTGATCAAATTGAAATTTACTACTATCATAGCAGCAGTCATTTTTTTGTATTTAATTTGAGTTATTTAACTGACTATTAATTAATTAATTTACTAAAAGATTATTATGACATGAAATATAACCATTTATAGGCAACCGCTTATTCTCATTAACAAATGTCAATTATATCAAGATTGTCAAAAGGAGCCATACTTTCCTCGAATAAATATAATATATCGTTTTATTCACTTTAAAGTTCATTTTTCGTTAACAATTTTGTATTTGATTTCTCTATAATTAAGGTATGTATCATTTTAAATTGGTTTCAATTGATTTACCATCACTAAATTTCTTTTTTATTTACGTCAATTTGATTTTTATTATTTGTTTATATTTTGTTGATCGCCAAGTGGTTGCAATACAAAGAAAAAAAATATTTTCATCTTGGTTTTGGATAGAAAAATTATCTAATTGTCTAAGGTAATTGTGTAGAAACAAGACAACCTTCAAAAATATACATTTTTTTCACATTTCCACGAAGACAATATTGTCATTTCTAAATATGTATTCGCAATGAATTTTTGGCTGGTTTTTATCCTATTATCGTCGTTTTTCTATATTGTAATTGCGTATTTTTAGGTCCTTTTTTTAGTATAAATATTGCAATATTATTTTGCATTCTTTTATGTACAGAGAAAGTCATTTCAACACCAACGAATACAATAGATAGGATTTACATACTGTAACTAATATATCCTTGAATGTATATAGAAACATGATGAATCATACACAAATTTAACAGGCTTGTTAGTTTTTTTTATTTTAAGGATTATGATGGTAGCGATGATTGCTATTTGTTCATACATATTTTGTTGTTTTTGAACTGTTGTTTATGTACGAAATAAATTCGATTTAGTAAATGGCTGAAGTTTCGAGAAAATAATTTTTTCTCAGTTGCCTTTGTTCAGATCTATTTTTAAGCAATTAATTTGAAATAACACCTAAAATATAACCGTTTAAGGAAACTATGATCTTAATTAAGTATATTTATTAATCGGATGTGGTAGAGAAAGTTGAATCACAGCAATAATTTTAACTGTAGAATCTCTACGGCACAAGCTAATTAAAAACGCAGTTTTTAATAATATTAATGATTAGTGTTGACTGGAAGCATATAATTTGGCGTTTATTAAGTTTAATTGCTTTTCGATTTAATTTTTATCATAATTATCGAGTAATAAAGGAAAAAATTAAATTGGAAAACGTCGTATTTCTACATGGGATTTTACATGATAGGATTATTATTTAAATAACATACTTAACACATCTAATCTTATCTAAAATTACAAAGGTAAACTGTAAATAAGTCTTAAATAGCTAATTTATTATTATTATCTATATTGTGAGTTTTGTAAATACACTTTGCCGGATAATGAAAATCCTGAACTAATTTCATCCTTTAATATCTAGGAATTCGATATTACAAAAGAAATAGAATGTTAATAGATTGCAAGGGAAATTGACTAAACATAAAAAGGTCACTATCTATCCAACAAAAGAGGCAATTTCCTGCCAGAATAAAAATTACGATCATTAACATCATCGGAATAAAAAAAAAAAACAACCATACGTATTGCGGAAAGCGGAAAGGTTGGCCAATATCATCAAGAAAAAAGCCATTTAAAAATGCGCGGACATCCACACATTGATGTTATACATATATATATATTATACATAATGGGACGCGCAAAGCGTCGTGGCGCCTATGGTCTCTAAAGACGCCACTACTGATAATAAGCAGCGGGAACAGCAGCAATAGTATCTATCTAGTAGTAGTAATTCGTGAATTTCCCTGTAGTGTAGATATTATTATATAATATTCGTTTTTTCTTTTGTTTTGATTCATTTTTTCGGACAACCTACGCATTCATTAATAATAATGTAGACTGGAAAAAATTGTTTCGTTTCGACAGTCCTAATAATAATTTCTAAAAAGCAAAAAATATATGCATATTGTGCGTGATCGATATGGAAAATTACAGGAAATAAATCAAAATTACGTTTTGTTAAAAGGGTAGTAGTTTCTAATATGATCTATATTAGAGTGTTGAAGTGGTAGAAAGAAAAAAACAAAGTTTTTATATTTGTATACATCTGTCTCTTATTCGATCAAAGGTATTTAAGGCAATATTCAATTGAGTATTTTAATCAATAGTTTATTACATTTTATATTCTCTCTTTTGTTTCAGATGTAAAAAAAGTTATTTATTAAAAAAAAGCTTATATTTATCAATAGTTATTTAGGGCTGGTTTTTCTACGCGTTTACAACAAATAAATTTTATATTAAAAAAAAACACTATTGTGGCTGGATTTTAATAAATTTAATCTAACAGTATTTTTAGTATTGTTGAAAAGTCTGAATTCCGAATCCTTAACACACCCCAACAAAAAAAAATAGCTCAAAAGGTGTACTCAAAAAATAAGAGCAAATCAAAAAGTTCCTTCTCCTTTTTGTTCTTTTGTTTTCGTTTCGTAAAACGGTAATGGTGTAAAAAAAAGTGGCGAAGATTGGAAAATGTCAAAAACAATTAACGCATATAGAATGTAAGTTTTGATTTTTATTTACTTGTTTGTTTCTGTTATCATTATGTGCTTATATAAAGCGAACTTACACTCGATATTGAGTCTTACTGTATTTACTTCTTACTATTCCAAAGCCTACTGAGCTATTTCTATTATTCCATTCATATTATACAGTTTGCTTTAGTTTATTATTATCATGCTTTTTATGCCGTTCATTTTCGTCTTGTAATCTCTACTATATTTTGATGCAATTAAAATTTACTTATTAATTGTTTGTTACAGAAAGAAAATAGAATCATTAGGTAAAATGACAGCTATGACCCAAGAGGAAATTGTAGCTGCTGTACGTACAGTGGCACAAGGTCTGGAAGCATTACGTAGCGAACATGCTGGTCTATTACATGGTATGCCACCGGATGCACCAGAAGTATTAGAACGTCAAAATCTAGTACATCAAAGTCAGGAAATGATTGAATTAGGATTGGGTGAAGCACAAGTATGTATTATAATAGAATATGTTTTTAGTTTTATTATTAAAATTTATCCATTTTCTCGCATATTTTCTCATAAAAAAAATCGAACGGATTTTTTTTTATATTTATGCCAATATCGCAGGCGGCGACGAAACGATGACTCACTCGCTCCCCCTGCACATTGGTCGATCAATGAAAATTCTTTTGAGAATGTAAAATTCACTCTAGATGGCTTAGGTGGTGCATTAACATATTCATGAAAATCGATACGTATACATGAGGCAAATCGAAACTTCCTTTAGTGACGTCATACTCAATAAAATGATTATTCCTATATATTGCCATCTTAGCCAACTTTATATTATTTATTAACTGCTATCAATAATAGATAAATAAATATCAAAAATTACGTTAAAACTCCTTAGGTTAACTTTGAAATCTTTCCTCATCATTATATAATGTATTGATGACGTAAGGCGCTTTTCTAAATGTTCTTCGTATAGATGTATGCCCCAATTTTGTTCCCTCATTATTCAAGGGCGTATTTGATTGACTGGGATTCAAACTGTCTAACCTTAAATTCAATCGGCTTTATGTCAAATTTCACGGCGGCCACCACAACAAGAAAAAGATTATAATTCTTTCACTTTTGTGTCGAGTAATGAACTTTTTTCAGGTCACTCAGTCAGTACATACATACATAAGTTATATACTGTTATTATAAATTAATAATTAATTTATAATTTAAAAATACCAAATGTCTACATCGTTTTCCTGATGATGATTTTGCATTTATTATAAAAGTTTAACAATAATTAAATGAAGTAGAAAGGAACCCGTTAGATGGAATTTTAAGGTTTTCATACTGTTGCTAACAATATTAACTACTAATTGATTAATTGATTAGTTTTCTATTCGACTGATTTCATTTTGTCTTTGTACAGCATATTTAGATTTCTATCTATGCACATTCCCCCAAAATTGCCTTGTTGTTTTCCATTTATTATTGATTTTTTTAACTGTTATTGCAGTTTAATGATGTGGAAATCCGTTATTGTTTTTTTTTTCAATGGATTGATTGGATTTACAAGTAAAATTCTACAAATAGAAATTTGTAGATTTAAATGCAAAATGTGTTTCAGATGAAATATTGATTTGTCTATTTGATACCACACCCTTTAATTCACTCGTTTCTGGATGCATTTCAAATATGATAATATTTGAAATATTATTATGTTTTCCTTCCGACTTTTATCATCTATTTTCTCCTTTTATTATCTACTTAGATAAATGATTTCAGGAATTTCGGTTATTTTTTGTAAAAACAAACTACAGAACAGTTACCCCTCAATATAATATTTCGCCACCCTTTGTGGAGGGTTCTTTAGAAAGACTAAAATAAATTTGCAAGTAAATTAAAATCAAGTCAACATTTTCAATTGGCACATTTACTTACATAATTGTGGTCTATTTTATTATCTTCTTAGGTGATTATGCATTTAGCGTCACACCTTCAAATGGTGGAAGCTGAAAAACAAAAACTACGTGCCCAAGTGCGTCGTCTTTGCCAGGAAAATGCATGGCTTCGTGATGAATTAGCATCAACACAGCAAAGGCTACAAACGAGTGAACAAGTATGTGCCAGTTTGTCTTTATGTATGAAAATATAGTATAAATAAACATAAATCTTTTGGCCTGTAGACAGTGGCCCAGTTAGAAGAAGATAATCGTCACTTGACATTTATGAGTTCAGTGTCTAAATACGATCAGGATCAAGATGGTGATGGGCAAAATGGTGGCGAAGGTAGAAATCGAGAAAAAACTGATCCGGTAGTTGATTTATTTCCGGATGATCAGGATGATGATAGAAATAGTATGTTGAATAAAATACCATAAATGATTTAATAATTTCGTTAATTTTGATCCAGATATGTCTCCAACACCACAAAATCAACTAAATCTTTCACAACACGTAAATGCCGGCTATGAAATTCCAGCACGTCTACGCACATTACATAATTTGGTTATACAATACGCCAGTCAGGTATTTATAATGTGTTGTCCACTAGCTAATTAATAAACTCTTGTAAATATTGTAATTAATTGTTTACAGAGTCGTTATGAAGTTGCTGTACCTCTATGCAAACAAGCATTAGAAGATTTAGAGAAAACTAGTGGTCACGATCATCCCGATGTGGCAACAATGTTGAATATCTTAGCACTTGTTTATAGGTTAGCAGTCTGTCGAAAAGACTGAATGAATGTAGATAATTAATATATTAAATCCAATTTTCTTTTTTCTATTTTCAGAGATCAAAATAAATACAAAGAAGCGGCAAATCTACTTAATGATGCATTGGCAATTCGTGAAAAAACTCTTGGTGAAAATCATCCAGCTGTAGCAGCAACATTAAATAATTTAGCTGTCCTATATGGTAAACGTGGTAAATATAAGGAAGCCGAACCATTATGTAAGCGAGCATTGGATATTAGAGAGAAAGTATTGGGCAAAGATCATCCCGATGTTGCGAAACAATTAAATAATTTAGCCTTATTGTGTCAAAATCAGGTAGCCTAACAAATTCTATTGGTTAATATACTGTCGTTTAATCCTTTTTCCTTATTATTTTTTAGGGTAAATACGAAGAAGTCGAAAAATACTATCAGCGCGCCCTCGAAATCTATGAGAAACGTCTAGGTGCCGATGATCCGAATGTTAGTAAAACAATGAACAATTTGGCATCGTGCTATTTGAAACAAAGCAAATATAAACAAGCAGAAGTATTGTATAAGCAAATTTTAAACAGGGCCCATGAAAGAGAATTTGGTACTATTGACGGTGAGCAGACAACAATAAAAAAATAGATGTTTTAATTATAATTAATTAATAATACGTTTTACGTATAAGTCTGATTCATAGTTTATTTATTTATAAATATATTCTGCACGACCAGTAAGCCCATTAAATAGATGATTAGCACTGCATTATGTTTAACTACCAATTTATTAATCCTCATTTTGCCTTCTTGTCATTTTTAATTAATAAAATATTCCTCTGAACAATACATATAGAGTAGAAAGACAAAAAGAGGATACGATGAAAGTTTGCCTAGAATTTGATTGAACAATAATATTTATGTAGTAATAAGCGTCAGCTAATGTGGCACAAGTTTTACACAATCTCAGCTCCATTATGAGAAAGTTAATATTAATCGTTCCTAATTGTTCGTTCTTGACATATGTATTGTTCTCTGGATAAATCTAATGCAATAAGCTCCTCCATCTTTTCTCGTAGAACCATTCCCATCAACGTCTATTAGTTAATAAAGTGGCTACGCATGAATATTAATTGAACGGATTGGTGTAATATTACGATGTGCAATAGTATAAATAGAGAGAAAATTAAATCTAATAAGTGGCAGGGAGCAATATGTATTAACTCGCATGCGCTTCTTAATTTTAGTTATTCATTTAATTCTATTTATTTCGTACAATAAGACCAACAAAATGGCAGTTTTTCGATATGTGCATGTTTGAAATTAGTTTGGTATTTTAGTAGAATTTTTTTCGATTTTGTTGGAATGTTCATCGATTTTTTTTATTTGTAGCAAATTACATAGATTCGCATGGATATGTTCTGCTATTCGCTTTTTCATAAATAACATTTTATTAAAATATTAAAAATATTGATTAAATTGCGAAAAACATTCCATTTGGCACGCATGCAGCATCTTGCTTAGTTTTTATAATTACTGTTACTATTATTATTACACGTAATTAGTTTTTAATTAGTATTTTATTGTGTTGCTATTAGTTATACAGGGTGTTTAGTTTCACATTTATTATAATACATAATTAATGTTTCGTTTTTCAAATATAGATGTATTTTTCAACTGCATGAAATGAGTTTTATTTCGAAGTTTTTTTTTCCTCCCTTTTGAATTAGTATTTTACAAAAAGTGAACACACACTGTATAACTGGATGTACAATAAATTTGATGGTCTTGGTATGTAAATATAATAACAATTCTAAAGAGCTGAAGGCGGTACTAGACGACAGCTCCGAGCATGACTTGTCTGCTACTATTTTAACTTCAGTATATCTATATCAATCCAGTGTTTATTATGCATATTTTAGGTGACAATAAACCAATATGGCAAGTAGCTGAAGAACGTGAAGAAAATAAAGCGTGTAATCGTGAAAATGCACCATACGGTGAATATGGTGGTTGGCATAAGGCAGCGAAAGTCGATTCACCAACAGTAACAACAACATTAAAGAATCTAGGTGCATTATATCGAAGACAAGGCAAATATGAAGCAGCAGAAACATTAGAAGATTTCGCATTTCGGTCAAGAAAAGAGGTATGAAAAAGTATAATAAGGTTTGGTGTGAAAAATGCAGTTTTTTTTTTTGCTTTATTTTAGCGGTAAACGTAAAAGGTAGCTAATAATAATGAGTGGTGGTGTTAGATGTATACTTATAATTTCTTATTTTCCAAACTTTTTCACTTTTAATAAATGAATTGAGTAGTTTATATTATATTTAAAAAAAAAGAAAAAATTAATAAAATAAACGCAACAAAAATATAAATTTGCTTTGAAGTCGCCATCTCTTAGCAAAAACTCGCACTAACAGATACTTTTTATAAAAAAAATAATTAGAAGGCCATGGATAACTGATATCTTATTTGATCAGTAATAGGAAGAATATGTCAAAAGTATTCAATTCATTTGCAACTTTTTTTATATTTGTGTAGTTTGATTTTATGCAAAATTTGCCTTATTTTGCATTAATCTAATAACTTAGCTAGAACCATTTTTTGTTTATAGTTTTGCTTATTATACTAACATAACTTTTTTTTTTCTTTATTTTTGATGCGACATCTTGCAGCTTGTGCAACAAGTAAGTTTTCCTTTATTTTTATTTTCTCGTAGATACAAATAATAAATTTTCCGCATTTTGCGGAAAAACAATTTCAAACAAAAAAACAAACGAGTAAGGACGATGCTTTTGGTATCGCAATTTTAGCTTCTTTTTTTGCTTCAATAATCCTAATTATTATAATTTACATTCTGGTGTCAGTTTCTTAAACTAATAATTGACACTAAAAGTATTCAGTAGCAACACGTGCATACATATCAAAGCTAACTTTGATGCTATTGTTATATTTAATTAATTAGATGGTAGTTTACTAATAACTTAATTACCCTCAGTCATATATAAATGAATATTCTAAATAATAATAATTACAGCAAGCGCTCGACATCGTAAAGCATTCAAAAACTGGCAATCTATTAAATGATGACAAGCGCAAAAGCGCCAAAACCTCACGCCGTGGCTCAAGGGAATCGCTTGAAATGTCTTATGATGGCGATGAGGTAGGTGATGGTTTCCATGCTTGAATTTTCCCTTTACATAAATATGTATGAATGTAGTTTGGTTGGGTTTATTTTTTGTGACAATATAATAATTATCATGTTGTCAGTTGAATTTAAGATGTTTCGAGTGGAACTTTTCATTTTTTCTAGAGCTTCTTTTACTTTATTTAACCATGCACATTTTATTTTAACACAACATTTTATCAACTCCATGAAATTAATACAATACGACACGTACATTTTCTAATCTGTATCATTAATTTGGTGGTGAAATTTGTCATTAATTGGGGAAAAAAATGTAATTAGTACTAATTATATTAACAATAAGTGTGAGAAAAGAACATTAAGAGTGAATTGTAATTATTATTCGCGTCTTGATGAAATGTTTCACTCAAAAGTAAAATTTACAAACAGTTCAAAGATGCGAATAATTAATCAATTTTCTACATCCATTTCTATTGTGTGCACTTTTTTTTCTATTCAACAGAATAATCCAGTTCGAACACCAGACACTGAGAAAAGTGGATTGAAAACAAAATTGTTTCACGCCTTGGGAATCAATTCGCCTATAACTAAACCGAGTTCGTAGAAATTGCTTTTTCTTATACCAATCAATTGGAAAAACTCGGCGAATTAAATCTATATCTGTATTTGATTATTGAGATTTCCAATTTAGTTTTGTTTGTTTGTTTTTTTTATATCAGTTTTTGAAAACAGAACAACGAATGTGTAGTAAATTATATTTTGTTATATTTTTCACATTTTAGAAGATCTAATTTGATGATTAGATTTTCAGCATTTGGTTCTACTTCCAATTTAACGTGCTTTATTTATTAACTATTAAATGTAGAGTTCTATATTTTAATAATATGCCTCAATGCGTAAACTAAACAACGGTGATTTTATGTGATAAAAAAAGATAACAAATTTTCAAAAGAAAACAACCGATAATAATTCACAGCTTTCAGTTTTTATGTGCTAATTGCATTTATGTCGCATTAGTTTATAAACTGCCGTTTGATTATTATTATTGTTCAGAAATTATTAGGTTAGAATTTTTGAGTTTGTTTTAAATAACACAAGTGCTAAATAATATTTAATAATTTTGCACATGCACATAATTAAAAATCAAACAGTAAAATAACCTAATAATTTCATATAGTATTTTATGGTTAATGGGTAATAATAATATCTATATACTTCTACTACCTATTAGAAAAAGAGGAGCGACAAATCGTATCATCACAAATCTTCAAAGGTGCAAATAAATAAAAATAAACTAATCATCTTTGAGACGTTAATAGACGTTCGCTCTTTTTCTCTTTAATTATAATTTACATTTTAGTTAATTAATTCGTATAATTTTATTAATTGTAGTTTTTTTTTCTTGAGTATTATTTTGTTTCAACACTTCTATGTCAATTACTGAAATGAGAATTCCAACCAAAAAAAATAAAAAATCAAGTATTCATTGACTTTAGGATTCTACGCATTAAATTTGCTAATAATGGTTCCGTGTGATAAAGGTTTGAATCAAATAGAATCCTCAGAAATAGAATATTGGGTTTTGTTTGTAATTTATTTTTCACGCATCGTAGTATATCGTGCATTGCGTAAATTTGAGAGATATAAATAGGAGAAATTAGGCAACACTACGAACACGGCAACCTGCATTTTTTGTTATAAATTTTAAAAAATCGGACACATTAAATGACAAAAACTGCTATAAAAACAGATATTGTTTCTGTACACTTACAATAAGACGATAGTTTGTGGAAATGTGTTTAACTAGCTGCCTATTTCAAATTTGCGTAGTGCACATCGTATTTTCACAAATACCTAATACATAGTCCCAAAGAATTGTTTTTGCGCTTCACTTCATTATTATTATTTTAAAAAATGTAATTTTTAAGTGATTTTCTCTCTATCTTCCTTTTCCGTTACCCCATCATTTAGAAAACATTTATTTTATTTTAGTGCAATTTCATTTTTCTATAATGATATTATTTATACCTAATTTGTATTAGAAAAGATCAAACATTGCATAATGATGTATACTGCTGTATTTTTTTTTCAGATTTGTTTATAATATAAAATTTTATTAATAATAAACAGATTTTATTAATTCGATTTGTTTTTTACTTTCTTTTCCTTTTCTATGTTGTGCATGCGTCTATGTTCATTATTTTTTTTATTTTTTCATTATTGTTTGCCAATATTTTGAAAAATTATGGAGTTGATAAGATTGTGTGGATTTTTCATTGCACTAAATTAATTCCACCAAATATTTTTTTTGCGTTTATTATTTTAATTTGCGTTGACTGACTGATGGCACCTGTATTTCTCACAATACAAAATAATAGTTCTAATTTAATTGTTTGCTTTAAATGGTTTTCTTTTTTTGTTTTTCAGATAAAAACATCCATGAAGCGATTTCCATAAAATAATGATTGCCGTGATATTCATTATAATTAGCATTATGTTTAATTATATAAAAAACGGATCAAATCCATAAATTTTCGACAAAATTGGCAAAATGTACAATACGTTTTGTTGTTGTAATATGAAAATCTTAAAATTCGTACGGTTAATTGAATTTGTATTTCTGAAATAAGTGATTGATATTTGGGATGAAACTTGACCAATCAAAAAAGATTGAATAATTTTTAGTAACAGTTTTTCAATTTTAATAGATGTTTCTTTTCGACGTTCAAATTTCTAAGTAGATATAAAAGCTTTTAAGGTGCTTTTAAGACTACGCTTAACGAATAAACAATAAATTGCTTTGTTACTATTTTAGCGAAGTTTCAGTGCAATAAATTCAAAACCATGCAATCATTTAAACAAGACTCAAGATTTAAATTTTATATCGCATGTGTTGAACAATTTTAAATCATAAACTTAGGATTAGAAGACCATGAACTGGTTATATTTATTGATTTAAGCTTAATAAACTCAACAGTATTCTCTCAGCTTTATTTTCATAATTATATAATGTTTTATTAGTAGCTTTAAATTGCATATAAAAAAAATCTAGTCTTTAAGTGCGTCGTAGATGTATAAAATGTTATACGCAAGTATTGCATTTAAAGCTTCTCATTTTAGTTTGTTGCACTGCCACAATAATAAGAACAATATTTATAATTAAATAAGTTAATAAAATACTTAAAGTTCAACCAAATGTTTACATATGCACAAGAAAACAAAATAAAATCCGAGTTATCTAAGCAATTTTTTTTTTATTTTTGTGTTTGGTATATTTTTCGATGTGCCTAACAAGATGGCGTTTATAAAATACCCAACCTATTGCGCGCGAAATAGGCTAAAACTATCAGTTGTAATGTAACTACTAAAAAATTGTATTTACAAATTAATTTAATTTTCAATATTTGGATTTACACCTAAAAAGCATAAATGTCCGTCCGTCATTATATTTTTGTTTTATAAAATTACTAGTGACATCTATATCAAATACATCGAATAAAAACTATCAGGACAGGAATAAATATCAAGGATGACACAAAAATGTCATATTTCAGTCTTTTCGCACCATTACTTGTTTTAAGTATATTCGCTTGCTCATATTATATTTACTTTGATAACTATTGTTTACGTATTGTAAAGGATTTACATTTAAAAATTACCTATTTAATATTACTTCAATGTTTCGCTGGAATGTTATTATGGTCGTTTTTCGCAACTATATACTCATCAATAGGTCAAGTACCATTGGAATATAAATTTACAAGAAGTGAACATCAAAATCTAATGAGATCACGTACCAGTGATGAAAAAGATCAAATATTAGAAGCTTTTTGTGATTCACGTAATTTATTAGTGTATACTTATACAAGAACAGGTAGCATACGGTATGTTACGGAATGTATCATATTCTAATGTACATATACAAAAATTTGTTCATGAAAATATTAATTTCAAATCGACTAGTTATCGAAATAAATAATTATTTTAGATATTGTTATAGTTGTATGCACATAAAACCAGATAGAGCGCATCATTGTGCTGTATGTAAAACGTGCTATTTAAAAATGGATCATCACTGTTCATGGATTGGTATTTGTATAGGTTATCGCAATTATAAACAATTCTTACTGTTTCTCTTCTACATATCATTATATGGATTTTTCATTGCTGGTACAACAATGAAATTAGTACTATACAACCTTGATCATTTGGATTATAAATCATCAATTTCCATTAGTGCAACGTATGTCGGATCTTTATTCATTTTTTTGAAATATGCAAATATATGGAATTTATGATTTTAGATTTGTGGTTGCATTTATGTTGTCGATAATTACACTCTTTTTTCTCATTTATCATTTATATCTAGTGAGCAAAAATGAGACAACATTAGAGAATATTTATGCGCCGAATTTTCACGAACTGAATATGACATTTGATTTAGGTATTCGACAGAATTTTATGGATGTTTTTGGTGATAAATGGTACTTATGGTTTTTGCCAATTTTCAGTTCAGTTGGATGTGGACATTTGTTTATGATTAATCGAATTACAAATTAATTTTAATGTGAATTCCAATTTTATTAATACAAATAAAGGTTATGTTTGAAAAGCGTCATTTTAGTATTGTTTAAAAAGAAAATGAAATGAATCCGTCTCTGGTGCTAACATATAGTGCGCCATCTCCATATGGACTATTGATCTATCACTTTTCCCGCGTGAAATCGGCCATTTTAAATTAATTGTCCAAATCTTTGCGAGTATGTTTCCGATTAGTTCCGGATATATTTTTTTGCAAATTTTGTCGTAATTGTTAAATTTGTTTAAACTTTCAATAAAATTAAGCAAATCAATATATTTTTTACTCTAATAAGGCACTGATCTAGGTCATAATAATAATAATAATAATAATCTAGCCATGCAAACACGAGGGCAAATACTTGCGCTTTATTATTATCAACAAATTACAGAAATATCTTAATCTGAGTTTATGATTAGCTATTTATTTGTTACGTTCTTATTAATAAGTAGTCGAATGACATGCATAAATCGTAAAGCAAACCTGTATTTTTTTGTTTTCCACGAAAAAAAAAACAGTAAAACTAAGGAGGAGAAAAAAATACGCGTAAAACACAATTTTTTCTTGTCTTCAGTTCCTATTGAAGATAATCTTATTGGTCAACATTGACTAGCGCAGGCGTACTAATTACTTTGATATTACCTAAATTCATGCAATTCAAAAATAAAATTTCGATTTTCGAATACGCGGTGGTTTCGTTCAGTTTTGGTGGGATTTTGAATGGTGTTAGATCGTAAAATATAGTTTAATTAAAGTACATAAATAAAAAGAAATAGGGTGTAAAGGAAAAGTTACAAATTCCGTAAGTACATTATCGATTTATTTATGTAATTTTCAATCATGTTTAATTCATAAATTTTTGAACAATTTTAAATTTTATGCTTGTTTGGTCAAATAATAAAAATAATCATTATCATTATACTATTATCAATACTATTATTTTATGATAATTTTCTCATACGAAAAGAATCATTATTTGCTCGATAGATTGTCAATTGGTTAAATACAACTTGGAATTTCATTACATTTTTTTATTGAATTGAAAAAAAATTCTAGTTTTATTATGCAAATATTATTTTATTTGTACAATATTTAAATTTTGTTAATAATTATTAATTCACACAAATTGTGAATACGCAAACGACATAATAAAATAATTTTTTATTAAAGAAATTAGCATAGCAATAAATTTATAGATACATTCCCGCACAGATATGTCATTATACATACATTGCTCTGTCAAATTTATGTGGCGTTATGCTCATTAATTAGGTTAGAAAATCTAATTTCACCATTGTTTTTGTGAAATAAAAAAAAATCGATGTAAGGTAATATAGTGCCTTGAAAAAAATCATTAATTAATCATATTCTACTGATTGATTGATCAACAACAACAACAATAACAGCACCAAATAATTATAATTGACCCAGTTAATTCAATGTGGAATTCCATATCATATTATATGGAATGGAGAATGGATCCAACAAATTTCAAGGCAAATTACTTAATCTCAGCTGAAATTGCTCTCGTTTTATTCTCATACACCTTTAAATAGCCGGAGAATAAAAATACCCTTTAAGTTAATGTATAAACAATCAATTCGTATTGATTAGAATGATAATGATCAAGGTCAAATCATTATGTAAAGAAATACGATTTCCTTATCAAGATACCTGTGATCTTCCATACATAAGCTGCACGTATAGAACGATATAAAAATAACCTAATGAAATTAAATGGTCTTTTAATTAAGCGCTCTGGAACTGGTTATTATATGTATATACGTACGTGTAGCAGTAGAGTAAAATGTGTATTTATGTTTGTAAGTTCAATGGACACGCAAAGTAATTAATAAAAAATTACATAATTAATTAGGTAACTCGAAGAGCTACAGGTGGCAGTAGCGTCATTATGCCATTCTAATTGGGTAAAATGTATCGCACTTTTATCAGGAAGGACATGGATATGAATATATCTTATAAATAGCCATTTAATCAAATTAAACATATTTTTAAATAATATTTTTCTGTAATTCTAATTCTTGTTGCTTGTTTTGGTTATTATAAAAATTGCAAACATGTAAATACCTCTAATAGTTTGTACATAATTGTGTATTTATTATTTATAATACAATTTTTAAAATAAAGATATGTACATACATACATTTTCTTACCAAAGAGATTTTAAGGTCTTACAAAAGGTCAATTCACATAGTACATACATCGGTCGATCAACAAATAATGAGATATTTTTAATACAGATCACTCAAAGTCCTTTGCGATAAATTTATTATTATTGTTATTATTGAAGATTTACAACGAAGGATAAAAAGAATATTGTTTAACACCACAAAGTTCATACATATAATTTTATTCAACAGGTTATATAAACATTTTGTTGTTAATATTGATAATTTCCATAGCAAAAAGAGAGAGAAGGAACAAGGGAGAAAGCAAGAGTTATATGTATAACATATTCTTGGTGGCTTTTCGGTTGTTAAGGTGATATCGATCAATCTATGTGAAAATTGATACCTATTCGACTAAAGTTCAAAATCGATTTAAATTTTCCGATTTTTTTATTATTATCCATTCTGTCTTGTTCTTCATTGTGTAAGCATTATTGATTTATAATGATCTTTTATATTACCATATTATTTTTGGCTTTGAACATTACGAGGGTTGTTTGTAAAATACCTGCTAGTTTCCCCCAACTAGCTTTTTATCATTTAATTTACATTTTGCCAGTTTCGTATCTAAACATGTATGTAATTAATAATTAAAATTAATTTTTCATACAAGTACATATGCCTAATTAAAAGGAATCGAATGTTATCACTGTTGAGTAACCTTCAAAAGGGGAAATCAGTCATTCATCGTCAAAAAGACCTTTATTGACCTTAACTTATCTTTAATATGATTTTAATGGTCTAATCTACTATTATAGTCGCCTGATTTCAACTGTCGATTATTATATAATCACGAAAATTATTGTGCATTATACCGGATGGCTCAAATAATTACGAAAAAAGAAAAAACTGTGTTCTGTACACAGTGTTGTTACTTAACACAATTAACTTTACACAGTTATGTGTAATAAATAGCAACTCTTATTATTTAACATGATTTTTTTCTATACTTTTATGTTACACGCTGTATATAATGTACTCATTAGGAAACGCATCTATATAATGACATTTTTCGACGATAGTCCACATAGGTATATCTAGCTTAGTCTATAAATGAAACAAGGAAAAGCGCAAAAAATCCTACAATGCAGCGGCACGTGGAGCTATATGAATTTTTTTTCTATAAATACTTCATATACTACAGAATGTAATTATATAATACTATTGTGAAAATAGTAGACGGAAGAGATAATCTTGTTTGCATTTTTCTTTACTATTTTCCATTTTAAGGAAGTAAACAATATTTGTTTGCATTGCAATAATATTGCTGTTTATTATTATGAAAATCTCAAGAAAATTCGGCTTGTTTATAATGTGAATTGCTATTATTATTATTATTGAGTTAAAAGGTCAACAAAAAAATTGTGCTTCTCGTACGTATTGTATTTTTGCTAATTAATTATGTAATTAAAAACTACCAGCTCAATAGATCAAATCATTAATTTTACGCCTCTATAATTATTTAGGTAAATCTTTTATTTAATCATTGGCACACCCTGTATAATAAATACAATTGAACTTTAACAAAAATCGAATAATTAATATTTAAATAACACACGTCTTATGTTGACGTCTTTTTTTTATTATTAGACAAATGGCAATAATTTTTTACATTTTCTTTATACAAAATTCTATATATATGGTGACCATAATTCGATATAAATAAACGATTTGATTGAAATTAATATAATTTTTCTCCCTTATCTTCTCTGTCTGCCTGGGGTATTTGTGGGGAATTATTAAATTACGACAAATTTATATCGATGAAAAAAAATCGATAAAAGGAAAAACCGCCAAATCATTTTTTCCGCAATTTAGTAATAAAGTAAAGTAAATAAAGGTTTAAAGTCCGCTATTTGAAAATCCATTTATAATCGCATAATAATACATAATCATTCATAAATTTCCTTGAAATAATTTATTGATTTTTTTTATTTCATTTTAGTATTTATACGAGGGTTACTCAATCGTTTCACGATTTCTGAAATTCAATTATATCTGTCATCTTCATGCTAATGCACCTTTTGGAAAAAATGGAAATTTTATTATTCATCACAGTAAAAATTCCTTATGGTTTTATCTAAAAAGGGTTTCATAGATAAACGAATCTTTTGTTCTGTTAACCTTTGTTTTCTTGATACGTCGTTTTTTACTACTGTTATTTTCTTACCTGTTACTAGATTAATCTAATTTATTACTTTTCGCTTTGGAATTTATCTAAATACTATAACCTTTATTATATACAGAGTGTTCAAACTGAGAACAATGCCAATATTATAAAATTCGACGTCATTATTTTTATACGTCACACATAAAATCACGTAACGTCAATTATGACGTCCACGTCATATTTATTGCAAGCTGTCATTTAACCTCAATATTGAAATTATTATTATTATTTCAGCACCCACCAACAACATACACCACCAAAAAAAAACACCAGGACCACTTATTTATTACCAAGGAACCACTCACCATTAATAAAGTCTAAAACTAATCCGCCACCGTCAGTCAAACCATCCCTCCTTTTAAAAAATAAAAGAAAATGTACTTTTTAGCTCGTAAATCTCTTTTACAAAATCGAATTGCTTTGAAATTTTTATTTGTCAAAACCTCTAGTCGAAATTATGCCGTTGATTATAAACCGATTCGTAGTATTCTTGTAGCGAATCGTGGTGAAATTGCTGTACGTGTATTTCGGGCATGTAACGAATTAGGAATTAAAGCTGTTGCAATTTATTCAAAAGAAGATCGGGCACATATACATCGATTAAAAGCTGATGAATCATACCTGGTAAATACAACTTAAATTTTGATAAAATGATGTGCAATCATCACATGTTCATCAATTGGAGTGCAATAAATGATATTGCACACCTTATGTACCAATGGTTAAACACTTAAATCGTTACGTATAGGTTGGTGAAGGGCTGCCACCAGTTGCAGCATATCTAAACATTCCAGAAATCATCAAAATATGTAAAGATCATGGAATTGATGCTGTGCATCCTGGTTACGGATTCTTATCGGAACGATCTGATTTCGCTCAAGCTGTCATTGATGCCGGATTAAGGTTTATTGGTAAACATCTACTAATGGCAACTTAACAAATTTGTATGGTACGATGATTGGTACCATTTTCATCTATATTTAGGTCCCTCTCCACATGTGGTACAACAAATGGGTGACAAAGTGGCAGCTAGAGAAGCTGCCATCGCTGCTGGAGTACCAATAGTACCGGGTACTGATGGACCTATTACTACAAAAGAAGAAGCTACAGCATTCTGTGCTGAGCATGGTTTACCTGTGATATTTAAAGTATACAATAATTGATTGACGCGCACAACTACATTACGCGCCTCAATTGTTTCAATTCTTCCAGGCGGCCTATGGAGGTGGTGGTCGTGGTATGAGAGTAGTACGAAAAATGGAAGAAGTCGAAGAAAACTTCCAAAGAGCATCATCAGAGGCTGAAAGTGCTTTTGGTAATGGTGCAATGTTTATCGAAAAATTCATTGAACGACCTAGGCACATAGAAGTACAATTGCTCGGTACGGAAATCAATTATAATAGATTCCATTGAATCGGTCCGATGATAAATCTGATTAATCCAGGTGACAAGGCTGGTAATGTTGTTCATCTATATGAGCGTGACTGTTCCGTACAGCGAAGGCATCAGAAAGTTGTTGAAATGGCGCCGGCACCACATCTAGATTCAAAAATTCGTGATGCTATGACCGCTATGGCAGTAAAACTAGCCAAACATGTTGGCTATGAAAATGCTGGTACTGTGGAATTCTTGTGTGATGCAAATGGAAATTTCTATTTCATTGAAGTTAATGCTCGATTACAAGTAAGCTGTTTGTCACATAAAATATACATTTGAGATGAATGGTAGACGATTTATTGATAGAGGGCTTCTTTCAAATTTTAATTAAGTACACACGTAATTTTTCAGGTAGAACACACCGTAACTGAAGAAATAACTGGCATCGATTTAGTACAAAGTCAAATTCGAATAGCTGAAGGTATCACATTACCAGAACTATCAATACATCAAGAGCAAATCAAACCAAGCGTAAGTCGCTCCTTCTCCAAAACCAATGCGCCAATAGTCTAACGGATTTTTTTAAGGGTTTCGCAATTCAATGTCGTGTAACTACTGAAGACCCGGCACGGAACTTCCAACCGGACACCGGCCGTATAGAAGTATTCCGTTCAGGTGAAGGTATGGGTATACGTTTAGATGGAGCATCTGGATTTGCTGGAGCAATCATTTCACCTTACTATGATTCATTGCTGGTCAAAGTGATTGCACATTCACGTGATCTACCATCGGCTTGTGCAAAAATGGACCGGTGATGATATTCCCCGAAATAATAGAATCACATTGCTAATTCCTTATTGTATGTTCTTATCACAGAGCTCTTCGAGAATTCCGTGTCAGAGGTGTGAAAACTAACATTCCATTCCTGGTCAATGTGCTGGGAAATCAGAAATTCATAAATGGTGCTGTTGACACGTATTTCATCGATGAGAATCCACAGTTATTTAACTTCTCTCCTAGTAAAAATCGTGCCCAAAAACTATTAAATTATTTGGGTACCTTACTAGTTAATGGACCTCAAACACCATTGGGTACATCATTGAAGCCAGCCGAAGTGAAACCACCAGTTCCAAATGTTTCCCTTGGTAAGAGACGTTTTAAATCTTAATTACTGTCTACCAAATGCCAAAAAGTAAGTTGCTGATCAAAGGTTAAATTGATCAAATGTCAATGTGGGGGAGTATGGCTTCAAAAGGTTTAGGCTATAATGTTGTATATTAACGTATTTGTAATAATTTACCCGTTGGAGGCCAAACGAACACTCCTCTCATATCATAATGGAGTTAAGCCGTTGTATTAATTAGCTCGCCTTTTGTTTTTATAACTTTTTTTTTAACAGAATACCTGGCCCATACGCCGGATCAAAAACCAAGTTAGTAAGATTACTTTTTTTTTGTGTGTTTTATGCTTGGTGGTGTTGTAAGTATTGAGAGAAAGAAATCAAGTGAAACTGCGATACACGGTCGATTTGGACATAGAATAAAAGTCGATGGTCGCATTTTTACTTAAGTAAATCGTACTAACAAATTGTACTCCAAAATTCACTAATACCTATATTTTAATTTTAAAAAAAACCTACAATTGGCGCACAACCCTTAATAAATTATGCTAATCGAGAATCTCATAGTAACACATGCTACTTTCTCTAATAGATGTCCAACCACCAAGAGGATTCAGACAAATCTATAAGGAACAAGGCCCAGATGCATTCGCTAAAGCTGTACGTAATCACAAAGGACTTTTACTTATGGATACAACATTCAGAGATGCCCATCAGTCTTTGTTGGCTACTAGAGTGCGTACACATGATTTATTGAAAATTTCACCATTCGTTACACATAACTTCAGTCAACTCTATTCGATGGAAAATTGGGGCGGTGCAACATTTGATGTAGCTTTAAGGTACGGTTAGATAAAGTCCATTAATTACGAGAATTGTCTGATTTACTTTTGTGCACATATATCCCACAAATGTCTCCCAATCTTTAAATGTCTTGAAGCTATTTTCCGCTGTTCCACGACTTTCGTGCTACTAGTAACCATGATTGAGGTTGTTGGAATCCATCTCCTGTGTCACACATTCTATTCCTTGATGTGGTCTATTAATGCCCAAGTTTTACAGATTCCTACATGAATGCCCATGGGAACGTTTGGAAGATATGCGCAAACTCATACCGAACGTACCATTCCAAATGTTACTCAGAGGTGCCAATGCTGTTGGATATACGAACTATCCAGACAACGTCGTTTATAAGTTCTGTGAATTGGCTGTAAGTAATCATTTTTCTTGATGGAATGATGCTAATCATAAGCGACCTAGGTTCAAACTGGTATGGACGTTTTCCGTGTATTCGATTCCTTAAATTATTTGCCCAATTTAATCGTTGGTATGGAAGCGGCAGGAAAAGCAGGTGGTATCGTTGAAGCTGCCATTTCCTACTCTGGTGATGTAAGCAATCCAAATAAAACTAAATACAACTTGAATTACTATCTAAAAATTGCTGAAGAATTAGTTAAAGCTGGTACTCATGTGTTGGCTATCAAAGATATGGCTGGATTATTGAAACCACAAGCAGCCAAGTAAATATAAGCAAATTAATTTTAACCATAAGACGATATCATCATTTGGATTTGTAACAAATTCAGATTACTGGTGACTGCAATACGTCAGAAATATCCCGATATTCCTATTCATATTCATACTCATGACACAAGCGGTGCAGGTGTCGCATCAATGTTGGCATGCGCCGAAGCTGGTGCAGACGTTGTAGATGTGGCCGTTGATGCAATGTCTGGTATGACGTCACAACCTAGTATGGGAGCAATTGTTGCCAGTTTACAGGGTACACCATATGATACTGACTTCGAACTATCCAAGGTATTATCCAAAGATTTACAGCTTACGGTTTTTTTTTCCAATGGCATATTGATTGTTATATAGATATCTGAATATTCAGCCTATTGGGAACAAGCTCGTACACTTTATGCACCATTTGAATGTACAACGACAATGAAAAGTGGAAATGCCGATGTTTATATTAACGAAATTCCTGGTGGACAATATACAAATTTGCAATTCCAAGCTTATTCACTTGGTTTGGGTGATTTCTTTGAAGATGTCAAGAAGGCCTATGCTGAAGTAATTCTCAATATTGCAATTGATGAGTTTCGCTTTACGAGAATAACTAAAATATTTTCAGGCAAATATTTTATTAGGAGATATAATAAAAGTAACGCCGTCTTCCAAAGTTGTTGGTGATCTAGCTCAATTTATGGTACAAAATAAACTGAAATCTCAGGACGTTTTAGATAAGGCGGAAGAATTATCATTTCCTAAATCGGTTGTTGAATATCTTCAAGGATATATTGGACAACCGTATGGTGGTTTCCCCGAACCACTTCGATCAAAAGTAATAGTTTCCTACCGGTGTCCAGCACTCATTAAAGTTTTGATAAAATCTATATTTATAGGTTCTAAGAGATATGCCGCGTATCGAAGATCGACCAGGTGCAAGTTTACCTCCATTAGATTTTAAAAAATTAGAAGAAGAATTAAAAGAAACTTTCCCTCATGTCACTGAACGTGATGTCATGAGTGCTGCGTTGTATCCAAAAGTAACAGCAGAATATTTGGATTTCAATGAGAAATTTGGACCTGTTGACAAATTGGATACGAGAATCTTTTTGGTTGGTCCAAAAGTAGGTGAAGAATTTGAAGTTGACATTGAACAAGGAAAGACTTTAGGTAAAAAAACACTTAAAAAATTATTTGTAAAAATCATTAGCTAATGATTACCTACTGTTTGATATAAAAGGTATCAAGGCACTTGCAATGGCCGAAGATTTATCAGAAAATGGCGATCGTGAAGTGTTCTTCGAATTGAATGGTACACTTCGTTCAGTACAAATTCGTGATAAAGATGCACATAAAACTGTTGAAATTCATCCTAAAGCTGATAAAACAAATAAAAATCAAGTTGGTGCTCCAATGCCTGGAACGATAATTGACATTAGAGTGAAAGTATGTTTAAAAATACAAATTTATCAATACACTGATATACTTATTCTCCAACTTTTGTCTTTTACTTTTTCAGGTTGGTGAACGTGTAGAAAAAGGTACACCAATTGTTATCCTGTCAGCCATGAAAATGGAAACTGTAGTTCAAAGTCCAGTAGCTGGTGTAGTTAAAACATTAGATGTTAAAATGGGTATGAAATTAGAAGCTGAAGATTTACTCATCACTATTGAATAATTCATTGCCAAATTTAGGAAAAAATCAGGGATTTTGTTTTATTTCTATCAATTTCTAAATAACTAATTAGGCTGTGCGCATTGGTGCATGCATTTTCAATTATTATAAGTACATAAAAATCGTTTTTATGTATTTCTCTTCCTGAAAATTCTCATATACATATATTATATAATATTATTATTTTATTATTGTTAGTCTGAATTCTTTTAAAGATATTTTATTTGTAGTTGTTCCACATATTGTACGTTTATGTCAAAATAAGAAAGACAATATAAAAGATTTTAACAAATATTTTAATTTTTAAGTAACTAGTATACTCTCAATTTACATAAATTATTGTTTTTTTTTTTCGTTTTTGTTGTATTGTTATTGTTATTTTCTAGAAACTTCCATTTTAAATATAAAGTATATACTTCTAGAAATCATACTTGTATTTTATTTCAATAAATTCCATATTTTATATTTGATTCACAGAATAAAAATATTTTTATCGTCCATTGCATAAAACTATTTAATTTATATATCAAATACAAGTTTATTTTTAATGCTGACTAGCCAGATCAGCTACATAACTACAGGCTAAAATACATGGCAGCTTCATTTCTTCAAATATTTACAACCATAGTACAAAGCACCACATAAAACACCCAATTTAATTACTAAAATTCGAAATAATTAGCAACAAATACGTAATTAAAAGCTGATATAGTACACTTACATTTCCCAATGAAACTACCCTTTTTCTTATTTTCTTGAGCCATATTGTAAATAATTAACCTCTGATCATTTTAAGACCAGTAACAATTATAACTACAATGGCTGCATATTTCGCTACTAAAAAAATGTTTTCTAAATAGATCAATTTTATAGTTCAGAATTAAATCCAATGAATTTACATGTTATTATATCATCAGTTCTCATTACTTTTAATTTAGTTCTTTTTTTGACAATGAAAGAAAATTTGAATGAATTCAAAATTATGAAGTGAAAATCAATTGTTTATTCATTACTAAGCACCAACAGGTACGGTTGCAAAATTTATGAATAAAATCGTATTATCAGGTCCTAGTAATCTTTAGAAAAAAAAAAAATTCTTGATGTGTGTATGTGTATGAACTTATTAGGGCTCATAAATAGGTGAATATCGATATGTAAATGTTGCTCGTAAGATTCTCTAACTCTATATCGTTAGCCATTGTGTTATTACACAACTGTACAATTTTACTAAATCAAAAGCTCTAGCGTACTTAAAATATAATCTTTATTCAATTTTCCTTTAATCTTGGCTGACATCAACATTTTCTGTTTGTAACTGCTTAAATGTAGCTACCGGAACATAGGTAACTAATGTGTACAACTTATTTACAGAGTCTTCATCGTCATTACGTCGCCTAGATAGACGGACACGAACTCGGAATGGGACATTTCTAAAGATTAAAATCATTTGTATATTATTTAATTAATGAGCAGTTTAAATATAGGAAAACAATGACGAGGCCATGAATATAGCCGACAAATTACCTGATTCCTTTTGACCAGATTTGTTTATTCAACCTGGTATCAATTCGGACATCTGGTGTGCCCATTTGCTTTTCAGCGAATTTGCGAAGTTCCTTGATTGCTCTAGGCGCACGTTTCTTGAATCCAATACCGTGCAATCTTTTATGAAGGTTGACGGTATAATCACGTGTGACTACTTCATTAATAGCTGATTTGCCTTTCTTTTCTCCTTTTTGTTTGGCCATTTTTCAAAAGTTAACAATTAAAAACTACAATTTGAAATACTTTCGTTATAAGGTGAGCAACCACAAAAAGTGATATAAAACTGGTATGATAATTTATAAGGGTTTTAATTGGTCCTATTTTTTATAATTTTAGTGTCAATTTATAAGAGATGATTATAGAATTTTAATTTATAAAAAAATAAGAAACTTAAGATTACCTGAATTTATAAGTTAGAAGGAAGAACCGCAAAGAAATGACAGTTTGCATTTGAGAGCAAAGCAGAAATACTAGGAATGAGCGATGATAATCAATGTTCGATGAATATCGATTATTCACTTCCAAAAATCTGAAAAATCTATATTTCAAATTAAAATATAAATAAAATTAAAAATTTTAATTTTTAATTTAACACTTTTAATTTAACTGTTTTATTTAACATCGATATAAATAATAATATAAATCGATACCGCCGTATTTATAGTTGTTGTTTAAGGGGACCTTTTCACTTAAGTAGCACGAAGTGACAGAAATCGATTTCATAGGCATCAATTCAATAAGTTTTTTTTAAGATCAAAATTTCCCTCAACATTTAAGGGTTTCCGTTGGGTTATATTCAATTTTTGTATTTTATGCTGTCATCAGGCAACTTTATAAAATATTTAATTATATAGTTTAAAATACAAGATTTAGAAGATTTTTTTAGAGCATGTGGCTGATGTACAGAAAGAAATAGAGTTAATGAGAATTTACAACTTTTTTTTTGATTTATTGATTGCAATATATGTATATTCGTATTGGAAATGGAAGATTTTCTATGTATGTAAACGATATGCAAGAGACAATATCAATGCCAAGAATTCCAAAACGTTATATAAGAGGCATGGATAATCCATGGATCATAAATAGTGGAAATTTGGAATGTTATGAAGAAATTACACAAAAGCATTTTTGCAAAGTTCAGAAAAGGAAGTGTGGGGCAATTAAGTTTATTAATTGGTAATAAACTCTCTAAATATAGAGAGCGTTCGGGGTTTACCAACTGCTTTCCAGTTAGCTGTGGCATTGCGATTCTATATGCTACTGGAAGTTATCAAGTAAGTAATTGATGTTATTAATTATTTCTCGCAGTACTTGTAATAAAGTATGTGTTAATTGATGTTATGATCTAATCAATAAATAATTACACATCCCAATTTTTTCAGGTTGTTAGTGGTGATTTAAGGATATGATCATGATCATCATATGATCAGCCATGTCATTATACGATGCAACTAAACATACTCTAATAGTTTAACAGAAAATTTGCAAAAATTGTATTATTATAATGTACTGTTGTTTTAATGAAAACACCAGAAGTTCAAGCAAAAGATTTATTGAACAGAACATAAGAAATTAGCATTTATATATAAAGAAAAGGAAACTTAATTAATTGATTGACCATGAACAACGATCTTGTTCGACATCGGTTGACTTCTATATTCTAACCCAGCAGACAACTAGCAGCTATAGTAATGTTCTATCAACATCGACTATACTATATTGCCAGACTGCCAAGTTGCTTTTCAACACCCGCTCTCAATTTGAGCAGTCTTCGCTAAACCCAAACTTTTAATATGCTTCTCAAACAAGACTGGACTTACTATTTTAGTAAATACATCGGCTGGTTGGTTCTTGCTATCTATATACTCAATATTCAACACTTTTCTTTCAACTAAGTTCTTGAGAAAATTGTATTTGATGTCGATATGTTTGGTACGTTTATGATCTGGCCTCTTGGTTAATTTTATACATGATTGATTATCTTCATAAATTGTAAAAGACTGCTTGATAAACCCAAGATCACACATTACCTTAGATATCCACATTCCTTCTTTAGACGCTTCTGACAAAGCAACATATTCTGCTTCAGTTGAAGACATAGCCACTGAAGTTTGTTTTTTAGTACCCCAGCTTACCAGTGAATCAAACACCTTGAAAATGTAACCAGATGTAGACTTTCGATCAGTCGAATCACCAGCCCAGTCTGAATCAGCAAAACCCGTCAAAACACCTTCATTAGACCTATGATAAAACAACTCATAGTCAATGGTTCCTTTAATATAACGTAAGATTCTTTTAAGACACATCCAAAGTTGTTTGGATGGTTTATCTTGAAATCTACTGCACAAGTTCAATGCTTGACAAAGATCAGGACGTGTACCCAGCATTGCATACATTAAGCATCCAATCAGTTCTCTGATAGGTAAATTTTTAACTTCATCCATTTCTGTATCAGAAACTGCCTCATCCAATTTTGTTCCCAGTGACATTGGCGAACTGACACTCTTGCAATCAGACATATTGAATTTTCTTAAAACTTGTTCCAAATAACTTTTCTGATTCAGGTACATCCCCTTGCTATTCCTTTGAATACTTATACCAAGAAAATAATTCAACTTTCCTAAATCTTGCATTTTAAATTCATTACTCAGACTTTGCTTCGTTTTATCTATCAATTCTTGTCTATTACTAGCTATTATTATGTCATCTACGTAAAGTAGAACAAAGATTAGTCCATCTTCCAAAAATTTTGTATATAAGCATGAATCATTTTCTGACCTCGAAAAATTTAACTTACTCATAAAATTATCAAACCTTTTATTCCAGCAATAAGGAGCTTGTTTCAAACCGTATAATGCTTTATTAAGTTTACAAACTTTGTTTTTACTACATTCAACCCCTTCAGGAATTTGCATATACAGATTTTCTTTTAATTTTCCATGAAGAAATGCAGATTCAACATCCATCTGCACAGCAAGCAAATTCAAATGGTTTATTGCAGATAATAATATTCGAACAGTACTTAATCTAGCTACTGGTGAATAAGTTTCTTCATAATCAAATCCCTTTTGTTGCATGAAACCTTTAGCTACTAATCTAGCTTTATACTTCTTAATTTTACCAATTTCATTTTTCTTAAGACGAAAAACCCATTTACTTTGTATAAGCTTTACATTTTCTGGTTTATCTACCAAAGTCCATGTTCCATTATCTCTTAGGCTTTGCAATTCAGTCTCTACTGCCTTTTTCCACTGAGAGTAATCATCTCTACATTTTGCATCTTGCAAACTTTCTGGACAATCTTCTAAACAAGCTTCAGCACTCATAACAGAATTATCTAAATCATAATCTTGAAACCACACAGGATCTTTTCTAACTCTGGTACTTTTCCTATTTCCAGTTTCATCATCATTCAGTTCATTTTGATAACAATCATCAGAGGTATCACTGTCATTTGTCTCACTATCAGAATCAACATCATAGAAATCATCACTATTTAGTTCACTATTAGAATTGACATCATTAGAATTTTCGTCAGTTAAATGGCTGTCAGTAGCCCTATTTGTTTCTTCAGCATCTGACACTTTAATAACAGTATTTTTATCTTTAATAAATTTATTTTCATCAAAAACGACATCTCTTGCAACTTTCACAGCATGTGTTTCTGGATTCCACAATTTATAACCATTTCTTGTATAACCAATCATAATCAATTTCTCACCTCTCGGATCTAATTTACTGCTTAATTTTTCTTTTGGAATTCGCGCATACGCAGTACACCCAAATACCCTTAGATTGCTTAAATCTGGTTTCTTACCATAAAATCTCTGAGCAGGGGTTACATTAGCAGGTAATACACTTGTTGGGCAGCGATTAGATATATACGTTGCACAGAGCACAGCTTCACCCCACATGAACTTGGGTATATTCGATTCCAATACCATTGATCTGGCTCTATCAATTAGTGTTCTATTATACCTCTCTGCAACACCATTTAACTCAGGTGTATAAGGTATTGTATACTGAAGTTGAATTCCTTTATTTTTACAAAACACATTAAACTCCTTTGAAACATATTCCCTTCCATTATCAGAGCGAAATTTAATAATTTTACAATTAAACAGATTTGTAACCAAAGCATAATATTCTCTGAAGCATCTAAATACTTCACTTTTATTTTTAATTAAATATACAATACAAAAATGAGTATAATCATCAAGAAATGTTACAAAATACCTGTTACCATCATATGTTGTTGGTGTTATTGGACCACATACATCACTATGGACTAGTTCTAATGGCTTACTTGATCTGACTTTTCTACTTTTATTAAATGGTTGTTTATTATTTTTGCTAAGTGCACATACACTACATACATCTATACATTTTGACGCAAGTGGCTTTATACCATGTACCATGTTGTTGTTTGACAATTTAAAAACATTCGCATAACCCAAATGACCTAATCTTCTATGCAACAGTGACAAATCCACCTGATTATTTTCCTTGCATAAATTAGCTTGCGAATTTTTATATACATACTTCAGCCTAACCTCAAACATATTATTTATTCTCTTTCCAAGAATCAAATCATCAGAATCCTTTGAAATTCTAACATTCACTTTATCAAAGATAACTTTGTAACCTTTTGAAACTAATTTATGTACAGATAATAAATTATGACGAAGCCCTTCTACATACAAAACATCCTTAATTGTTACAACAGTGTTGCCTAACACAACATTAATATTTCCGGATTGTTTTGCAATGAGAAATTCATTTGTTTTTGCAACAAATATCTTTATTGGATTTTTTAATACTTTAGAATTTATAAAGTTTTTACTCGATTTTGCCATATGATCAGTTGCAGCTGAATCTACATACCATACAGTCTCAACATTGCCCAATTCCTGAACACTAGCTTGATAGGTGTTTACTAAAAATGCCGTACCAGCTTCTGCATAATTGGCTTTTCTTTTTAAATATCTGCATTCTGATTTCTTATGACCTAGCTTTTTACAATGATAACATCTGATATTGGTTAATGATCTGAATTTTGGTTTTTCATTTCCTAGAACAGAATTCGAGGAGAAAGCAGCATTATTCGATTCATACCTAGTATTATTTTGATTCATTTGTTTCATCTCAAAATCCAACAGTTTTCCTTTCACAAATTCCAAAGTTAATTTTTCAGTTTCTAAAGTTTCTAGAGCTGTTACAATATTGTCAAATGATTTTGGTAGACTTAATAACAAATGGCAAACAACATCAATTTCTTCCAATTTTCCACCAACCGACCTTAATTCCCGGACAGTTTCATCCAATTTCAAAAAAAGATTTTCTAGTCGTTGGTTTTCTTGTAATCGTAAAGTCAACAATTTCTTTCTTAGATATAACTGACTCGCCATTCCCTTTCTTTGATATATACCAGCTAAACTTACCCACATATCATAGGCTGTATTTTTATCTTTTACATGTTGTAGCTGAGAATTTCCAATACATTGAATAAGTATCGATTTACATTTCTTATCTTTTTTATCAAATTCCTCATCAGGATTCTCTCTTTTGCATTCAATACAGTGTTTCACTTCATACTGATCAAGAATCACCTCCATTCTAAACTTCCAATGATCATAATCAGTACCATCAAATTGAACTATGCCATACTTTTCAGTTCCACCAGAACCAAAGATCAAACTTGACGCCATTTTATTTTGTCTCGCCTTATCACCAAAATAAAATAATTACTTACAACAATCTTGTATCAATTTTGTACAACCAGCGAATCTGGGCCCATAACCTGTTGTTTTAATGAAAACACCAGAAGTTCAAGCAAAAGATTTATTGAACAGAACATAAGAAATTAGCATTTATATATAAAGAAAAGGAAACTTAATTAATTGATTGACCATGAACAACGATCTTGTTCGACATCGGTTGACTTCTATATTCTAACCCAGCAGACAACTAGCAGCTATAGTAATGTTCTATCAACATCGACTATACTATATTGCCAGACTGCCAAGTTGCTTTTCAACATGTACAATAATTAAATATTAAGTTACTATAATATTTACAAGTCATAAATCAATTCGTGGAAAGAAATTGATGGATTACTGGCAAATAAAAGTTGATGTTATGTATTATTTAGAAATTCTAATTCTCTTTTATTAGACATTTATAACAAATATAAAAAAACAAAAAAAGCATTTTTTTTATCCTGCTGTATAAGCCTATTTCTATTTTTTAACCGAAAATAACAATTTATTTTAATCACGTTCATAATTTTGAATAAATAAGCGGTTAATTTGAAATTTTTAATGTAGTAATAATATAAAATGGAAGAAAAATCATATAGTAACCAAATTTCAGTGTTGCCAGACTTTGGTAAGCACTTACTCAAGAGAATGCAATTATTCGACTACGAAATGTACAGTGTAAGAGACAGCGACGTATTACTTTAATAAGTAATACTTAAGCATCACTTAATTGTAGGACTATGAATACGGCCACTAAAAGATCGGAATATCGATATTTCTAAAAACATCGATTATGCTCAGTATATATTTGTTTGTTGTTGTCAAAAATTCTTAGATTTTGTTTTTTATTTGTCTTTAAGAAATTTTATATGATGATATATTTTTATAAGAATTTTAAATACGTCTAAATATTTTAATTTAAATAATCGTAGTACTATACAAATACCGAATTTTACTATACGGAATTTGCCATTTGCTCATATATTTGACGGTATGCCTTTAGATGGCAGCATATTGGAACATTGTCCGATAACTTTAGAGAGTCAATAATAGATGTCACGGTGAGTAAAAATATAAAAATACTTTATTCCAAATTTTACTTAAATTAGAACATATTATATAGACTCCCAATCCAAAAGTTGCTCAATTTATAAGTTTCATTAGAAACAATAATTAATTACTATTGCAACTTCCATTTTCTTTGTATTGGAATGCAGTGCACACTGATTTGCATGCATTTAAGTTCGGATCGATAACCTATAAACTTATTTAACACGGATTTCCAAATGTCCCATTCTAGTATATAGGTCCCTCACTTGTAGACAACCGTTTACAAAAGATCGAAGAATCATCCATCTTCGATATTTAAAACGTGCTTTTCAAAACTTCATTATCATAATTTTTATATTTTTCATTTTTAAACCGTATTCGGAACCCTGCAAATTTTATATCCCCCACTTTGCAAAAGGCACCCTCGCAACCAAATCGAAAGACATGGCCACCTGAAGGGCTTCAGTTATAAAATAACGGTACTTTTTGAAATAGGTTTTTTTTCCTCCCCCAGATAACTATCTCAGAGCCCAGATGAATTTTTGGCAAATATTTTTGCCAGTGGCGGCGGCCTAATAAAAAATTTTAGCTATTGTTTAAAGATGGTTAGTTTCCCATTGGGTATTGACGTATTTAGATACAATATAGTAATTTGAGTTTTATAAATTATTATTTGCAATTTAAGGGAATATTCTCGGAAAACGATTAATTTACAAAATCCTATTGAAAGCTATAAATACATCGCCACCGCTGGATTATCGGCCTAGAGTTTTGATGTAGTGAAACAGGTTGCATTTTTCGACTACCCAACCCAAGTTGGGACAGCAGATTATTAAATAAATTTGAAAAGAAAAACAGACATAAATTCTAAGTTTGAATGATTTGAAAAGATCTTTATCATTTAACATCCCAAAAATATTAATTATAATGGAAAAGATCTTCGATGTTTGCTTATAATTTTCTACACATGATTTGACATGATAATAGCATTAAATTAATAATTTTTAAAATCAATAAAGCTCTCTCTTAGTTATTTGTGAGATGATATTGATACGGTATTTGCAATTGTTATTATTAGCTAAAACCCAAAAGTGACTTGACTTGACACTGCTATCAAATTTGAACCTAACCAACAAATACTGTTTATTCATCATTTTTCCATTAAGTGGATAAAGTTAGTATTTCCCTTAGTATTTTCCCTTTTAGTCGCACCTTTTGAAAAAGTAATGAATAGAAGAAGAAAACACTGATTTTCAACCCCCTCGGCGTGCCGAAATCGTCTTTTTCTTCAACTCCAATTCAAACCACTCCTAGTGATATAACCAAAAACAAACAGGTTGAAAAAGGACACAAAGAATAAAAAGAAAAAAAACGACCAACGACCCATGGAACTGATGGTATAAATTACTATATGAAAATCTGAACAGGTGTCTGGTAGAATTTCTTTCTTTCTTCAAAAAAAAAAAAAAAAATGTCTCTTCTTTTGTAATTCCCCTAAAAAATATTTCTGTATTATTTGTATATGTAAAAAGACTCCAATGTGTATATGTACACATACATATTAGTATTTTATTCAGGTAACCAGAAAGAGAGAGAGAGAGAGAGAGACAATATATCAAAAATAATATCAGTTACGCAATGCGTCAGACAGTCGCCACTGCCAAACAAGCGACGTCGATTTTTTTTTGCCTATTTCAATATGTCATTTTTGTATGATTTACGTAAATAGATTTAGGCGGGTACTAGAGTAATTTGGCAACATGGCAAATATGATACGCGTTTCTGTGATTAGATCTACATAAGGTATGTGTATCAACTGATAATGAGAGACATAATGATGGCAGTAAATGAGGTTAAGTATTTGTTTGAAATATGATTGGAAGTTCGTTATTATTGTTATTATTATTATTATTATTTCTATCTTAATAAGAATAAGAACTATGTGGGATGGTTGTTAGATGTGTGGATGCGTTTAACCGGCCTAACCAGTTATACATTCTAATAATAATAATAATAATAGTAATATTGTTGCTATATTTGTGCGTATAATATGCGAGCAGAGTGCGTATAGCCTTAAAATTAACTATATAGCTACGATCTGCCCAAAAACTATTCTATACTACAAAATTGGGTGCATTGAACTTTTTGCGAGTCCAAATTTAAAACAAAAACGCATTCCACACACACACACACACATACGCACTCGACATTAGTTGCGTTCGTTCC